>OX336390.1:444005281-446405281 GCA_946902985.2 Meconema thalassinum
GGTTAGGTTAGGTTAGGTTAGGTTAGGTTAGGTTAGGTTAGGTTAGGTTAGGTTAGGTTAGGTTAGGTTAGGTTAGGTTAGGTTAGGTTAGGTTAGGTTAGGTTAGGTTAGGTTAGGTTAGGTTAGGTTAGGTTAGGTTAGGTTAGGTTAGGTTAGGTTAGGTTAGGTTAGGTTAGGTTAGGTTAGGTTAGGTTAGGTTAGGACCATTTGGAACCAGACGAGAAACACTGTCTACTTGAAATTGCGGACAGACCACTCAATTCCCTGCAGTTAGGCCCTTTGGCACAAATCTACATCGTTTCACCAATCTGAACCAGTCTTTATGTACTTACCCTTTGGAACCACCTTGACTATCTTGGACGTGGTTTTCCGTGGCTTCCCACTTCCACTCAAGGCAAATACCGGGATGTTTCCTAACTTAAGGCCTTGGCCGTCTCCTTGCAATTTCCCACCTTAATTACAAATACACACAGTAATGCAGCCATCACAATAACACAGGTTATCAGAGAAAATTTTACACATACACACCAAAGTACTCGGGGCTGAGTGACCACGATGTCGGAGCCCTTCAAACGAATTATGTTTGCCAAGTGTCTCTCACTCTCATGGCGAAAGCAATTGTGCACACGCGTGAGTGCCTGGAAAACTACTTATTTCTTTAATAATTTAAGAGTATATCGATGATGCATAATTATAACTTTTAGTCTAGGACGCTAGTAACGTGACCACCGAAGCATTGGGAAGAAATTGCAATATTAAGGTACATAAACAACATAGCCTACACATTCAACTGTCAGTTAATATTCTTCAACATTTCCCATCTTAAATATTCCCCTCCTTTATAATTCTCCATCACGTGAAAACGCGCCAAGTCTTGTGTTTTAAATATATCGATGCAATGGTGCTGCTGTCTGTTGTCAGTTACGGGAACTACATGGGCGATGTACTGCCATCTGTTGTCAGTTACTGGAACTACACTTAGCTCATTTGATCACATGCTGTAATGCAATGGTAAATTGGAAATAAAACGTATTGAGAGGGAATGTAGAAATATGTATCTTTAACTGACATATAACCTTACTAATACCCCTTGGTTAAACAATATTTCAGTGGTAAAAAAAAAAAAAAAATACTGGCGAGATCTGGGATCGAACCGGTGCTCCTTGGAACGATAGTCAGTCGCCTTATCCTCAAAGCTACTCGCGCACTCGTTTTCCATAGCAGACGCAACGATTTAGTATATTCAAAAGCCGCTGTCTGAAGGAAATAATAATCTTCATTATCCAAAAAAATAAATGTTGCACATTCGTATACGTTCATAGTGTTATTATATTTTATTGTCAGAACTTGGTTAATGTATGTTTTCAATTACATGGAAGCTTATTAAATAACTTACATTTTAATGGACTTCTCACCGCCATTTTGTCATGAGCCCAGGCGGATTGTGCGCATGCGTGAGGGACAAGAATTCTGCTATTTTCTATATTAATTTAAAAATATACCGTAATA
The DNA here is from genome assembly GCA_946902985.2 of Meconema thalassinum. NCBI lineage: Eukaryota > Metazoa > Arthropoda > Insecta > Orthoptera > Tettigoniidae > Meconema > Meconema thalassinum. Next base: position 444,006,791 of record OX336390.1, read on the forward strand.
TATTTGTTTATTTTAGAGACACTCTGCAAATCTAGAGGCCAAGAGCTTTCGATAGAGTGCTCTACGAAGTAAATCGGTTCTGTCGTTCTCTCAATCTCGTGGTAACAAAAATCACATGAGCACCGGTTCGATCCCAGCTCTCGCCAGTATTTATTGACCACTGAAATATTGTTTAATCAAGGAGTATTAGTAAGGTTATATGTCAGTTAAAGATACATATTTCTACATTCCCTCTCAATACGTTTTATTTCCGTTTTACCATTACATTTTATTTATTTATTTATTTATTTATTTATTTATTTATTTTATTTATCGTATGGCTTTTAGTGCCGGGAGTGTCCGAGGACATGTTCGGCTTGTCTGAGTCTGTAGCTGCTTCCAGCGGACACCCTAAAGGGTGAGCTACAAGTTCCGTTCAATTTCAAGTAGTTCCAACTTTCGCCACCAGATATCAATGATACCTAGTGGTGAACGTTGGAACTTTTATAGAGCGTTCTGACGAAATCTAACCTAACAAATTTTGCTTTACACAAGTTTAGTCGGTGAAAGGATCTTTTACATGCCATAAATCTATGACATGGGACCGCCGGCTTTACTTCCCCTCCGAAGGAAGGCATACTGAAGGATTTTTAACGCTCTTAAAAAATCCGACGACTTCGGCCGGGTTTGAACCCGCTATCTTGGGCACAGCAGTTCAGCATGCTACCGACTACGCCACCGAAGCCACCATTGCATGACAGCATGTGATAAAAAGAGCTAACTGTTGTCCTCAATACGCCGTTTGAATATCTGCAATCAGTTCCAGTAACTGACAACAGATGGCAGTACATCGCTCATGTAGTTCCCGTAACTGACAACAGACAGCAGCACCATTGCATCGATATATTTAAAACACAAGACATGGCGCGTTTTCACGTGATGGAGAATTATAAAGGAGGGGAATATTTAAGATGGGAAATGTTGAAGAATATTAACTGACAGTTGAATGTGTAGGCTATGTTGTTTATGTACCTTAATATTGCAATTTCTTCCCAATGCTTCGGTGGTCACGTTATTAGCATCCCAGACTAAAAGTTATAATATGCATCGTCGATATACTCTTAAATTATTAAAGAAAAAAGTAGTTTTCCAGGCACTCGCGCGTGTCCACAATTGCTTTCGCCATGAGAGTGAGAGACACTTGGCAAACATAATTCGTTTGAAGGTCTACGACATCGTGGTCACTCAGCCCCGAGTACTTTGGTGTGTATGTGTAAAATTTTCTCTGACAACCTGTGTTATTGTGATGGCTGCATTACTGTGTGTATTTGTAATTAAGGTGGGAAATGGCAAGGAGACGGCCAAGGCCTTAAGTTAGGAACCATCCCAGTATTTGCCTTGAGTGGAAGTGGGAAGCCACGGAAAACCACATCCAAGATTGTCGAGGTGGGAATTAAACCTTCCTCTTCTTAGTTCTACCTCAAGAGACTGAATGTGCCCGTTTTTGCCCTCAGACCAGAATTAAATTTCTTGGCAGAGCAGGAAATGTAACCCGTGTCTCCGAGGCGATAGCCAAGAATGGGTGGGCTTCCATGTGTTAATACGATTTTTGACATGCACGGGACATAGAATTCAAAAACTGCCTCCATTAGGGTGACTGCCAAAGTGAGTATTGAGTATAGGCCTATGGTCATTCCAGTAGTTGGCGAAGTGATTCTATGATCCCCTGCTAAATGTACTGCCATAACCTATAACAGGTGATGGAAATTGCTTATTTAGAGCAGTTTCGTACTGTTTATAACAAAATGAAGAACGTCATTCTGAGCTGTGTTTTCAAGCTATTGCAAAAAATTTCGCTGGCTGGAACAATTAGAAGGAATTTATTTTAAGCGATCAGTCTCATCGCATTCTCCTCACCAACCAACTTGAGTATGAAAGTCTCTGGACGGTCATGTTGAACCTCATTGTATAAGGCAATTGTTTAACGATTATTTGTTTAGAGTACTGAGTCTAACTACGCAGTTGATTTCGGCAATGGAAGTATTATTTGCCATTTAATATTTAGCGGCTCCGTTATTGCAGGACACTATAGTGTTATCGAATAATACGAAGCCACATTTATAATCCAATATAAATAGGCCATTTCAGAAACAATTCCAGATATTATGCAGTACAGTGTACTGTAAGGTCTTTGACGATCAAATGTAAACATTGTTCTACATTGTATTTCTCTTGCGTAAAATCTACGCGTGGTTACTTTGGTCTTTACTGTTGTGAGGGTAAAATTGATCTGCTGGAATATAAAATATTTGCCAAGCTGCAACAATGTAATGATATTAATTTAAAAGTCATTGAACTTATATCCAGTAGTTCAAACACATACATCAGCGTTAACAGTTTGGATACTGAAGATGAAAGCCAGCTACTTCGTTTCCCTATTATTGAATTTTTCAATTCCTTGGAATTGAGTGTTTCGCCTCCACATACTCCGAACGTTTGAGCCATAGTTATGCTCCTTAGAAATCTGAACGTTTCCCAAGGACTCATATATGGTAATATATTAATTGTAAGAAATATGTGAGAAATTGCTTGGATTCGGATATAATAGCTGCAGTAATATTAGGCAGAGAGCTCAAATCCTACGACTTGATTTAACACCTTCCGATAAAACACTTGCAGGTACAGTACATTTTCTTTTAATAGGCAACAATGTCCTATTCGCTCGGCCTACTTTATCACAATCAATCAAGCTCAAGGAGAAATTCTTGAACGAATTGGGCTATTTACCTCATCACGTTTTCAGTCATGGCCAGCAATATGTTGCAATGCTGAGAGTGCTATCTTTTGACGCCCTTAAAGTTGCAATAGTGCTAAAAAGTAATCGTACAAAGAATGTAACTTACATAAGAAGCTTCTTCAGTAAGTTTGTTTTCCATTGTCCGTCATGTTTTGACGGGTTTCATCTAGTATTTTAATAAGTCTATTGTTGGATGGCAGTGCGGGCTGCATTACGTCGCCCTTACCAGCGTTCTGGTGCAGAATTGCAAAAATAATTACATCTTGCGCTGCTTTTATATTACAGACACGGGGAGTAATTAGTAAAAAAAGATTTCTTAGGCCCCTTTAACTGTTATCATCATGAATATATTATGCCTCTGTGTAAGTGCGATGGTGTTGGTGCAGTACATTGAGGTTATCAGCTGCAATAAGCGTTGGTGCTTTCAAATGTACTTTCATTTATTCCGATCCTTATCCTTGAGGGCTATGTGGCGATAAATGACACTATTGCTACCTCAGGAGCTCGGGACAGCCGAAGTTTTCCAAAGCACTCTGATTATTTTCCTATGGAACTATGCGATAAAATACGACACTATTGGTGTCTACTTTTATAACAGCCAATGAGATGTAGGCCCTAGGCCTAGGCAATGTCTTTTATTTTACTTACTCCTCTTTCTACTCATATTTTTCAATCCGATTGCAAATTACACGTGTCAGTACTGTAGTTAGTAAATAGCCATTTCCTACTCATTATTATCATTATCATTACGGGAAAATGACCTGAATGTTACGTCCATTATACTGTATTACTTTTCACCACCACGACTACCCCAAAAAGTTTTTTTTTCTGTTAGTTTATTCATTATCAATCATCCATGAAACAAATAAGTCAACCGGGCGAAGCCGGGCACTACTGCTAGTAATAATAATAATATTGGCTGAAAATTGAACCATATACCATACACATTATTCACCATCAGCACACAAAACAATAGAGGATGACTTGTTTTATCACTTTTAATTTTCATATTATTTTGTATTGGGCGGGAAATGGAACCCACCGCGGGTAACAGAACTATAGAATTGTTTATATTAAGGCTTTCACGGCCCGGATTGTGTAAATAATTCATGTTTTTTGGGTTAATGCCGTGTGTATTTAGATTATAACCATACGTTTCGGAGAAACCTTGCCTCCTTTTTCAATGGAAATCAAACAATGTGGCCAAAGAAAGTACGGTATATCAATGAGATTACAAAAATTACAAAAAATATAGATAAATTCCTCGGTTCGTCACCAGAGAGCAGCTGCCAGAAATTACTGTATGGACCATGGTAGAACGGCGGACAGAGTAGTAAGTAAGGTGAAGGTAAAGGAGGCGGGGTGAAAATATAGAGACTCCTCGAAGAATGAGGATGTCCAAAAGAAGAGGGGGAGGGGGAGGTGGAAGGGTTAGATGGATATAAGGAAACATAAACAAAAGGGAAGTGTATCTGATCGATACCTAACGTCATACAGGCAACGGCGAATAAACAGATGGAAACTCCTCCAGTGACGAACAAAGGAGAACAAATCCAGGCTCTGTAGCCATAGAGGAAAAAAGTACAATTTGAAATAGGTGAAGAACAGAGAGACTGAGAGGAACTATCTTCCTAGATCCTTAATAACTGGTAGCCAAGTGTCACTTAGCTGATATCCAGTGTCTCTGTTAAAATGATTGGGATTTTTACGAATTTCAACTGCCTCCCTTATAATTCTAGACCAGTTGTGCTTAACAAGGGCAAGCGCATGAGCATCCTTGAAACATACATCGTGCCCTGAAGACAGGGCATGTTCAGCTATAGCTGATTTGTCAGGTTGGTTTAGACGGATGTTCCTTTGATGCTCTTTGATGCGAGTTGCAATGGACTGTTTTGTTTGTCCAATGTAGACTTTTCCGCAAGTACAAGGGACTTCATACACCCCAGATTGTAGTATTGGGGACAATTTATCTTTGTTTAATGCTAAACGTTGACCAGTGGCGGCTCGTAGATGAAAAATCAGGTGAAGAGCGAAACTCTAATTTCAGCAGTGCTTGATTGCTTTTGTGAATATTGACATTTTCTTCATATTTTAATGCTAAAATATCAACTCGGTCGTCCTGAAAATTATTTTTGTGATTTCTCATTTTCACCACCCGGCATAAGCCGGGATGGTTCCTTTCAACAGGTCCACGGCCGATTTCTTTCCAAAATCCCTTCCCTGACCCGTCCTGCAAAGAAAATGCATGGTCATTGTCTGCATTAACAGAATTAATAGAATTCCTTAAAGTTCCCACGAGTTACAGTAAAGTTTAAAGTTCATAGGAGCTCTCTTATAGAGGTCATGACGAGAGTGAGACCTCAAGTATAGAACAACTCTAATTATAAGCCTCAAAATCTGCCTATTCAAAGTCACATTCTCATTATATCTAAGTCCACATACAGTGCTTGCAGAAAGTTTAGGGACAGGCCTAAATTTCGTTTAATGCACATTTGTCCCTAAAGTAACAGCATTTCAGTCATTGCTTTACATGATATTGTTAGACACCTATATGAGGGGACTTTCATTTAAAATTTTGCTGCTCTAGCTCTAATACTTTTGGAGATGGAATGCTTTACCTTTTTTAAACAGGGCTAAAAAACTGTTTTTCCTACTAATAAAATGTTTTTGTTCTCAAAAACTGCTAATCCTACAACTATGAAATTTTTACTGCTGTTTTACTACAATATAGCAATCATAGCTGTAGTACTAGCAGTTTTTGAGAAAGAAAACATTTAAGTAAGAAACACAGTTTTTTAGCCTTGTTTACAAAAAACATTCCATCTCCAAAAGTATTAGACCTGGAGCAGTGAAATTTCAAATGAAAACCCCTCATATAGATGTCTAATAACATCATGTAAAACAATGACTAAAATGCTGTTATTTTAGGGACAAATGTTCATCAAACAAAATTTAGACCTGTCCCTAAACTTTCTGCAACCACTGTAGTCTGGCATTTTCCCTCAAGGCGTCAGATAACGTGGTAGTGTTTCTTTTGAGTGTTCTAATCTGTAACTGGCACTTCAAATGTTCCTCTCTGTCTTTGTGTTTGTTCAACTCGCGTGTAGGCCTAATGTTTTGGAAATCACCGAAACTTGTAGATTTCACACTTGTTACTAAAAAGTAAGCAAGGCTAAGAGAACAGGTTGTTTTTAAGAATACAAGTACTGCACAAGCATATGAACTGCTCGAACCAAGATCCCTTGCAATGAAGGCTATAAGATTTGTCGGTTTTCTTGATATCTTTTTAGTGCACAGTTCTATTAATTAATTTGGCCGTCCACAATTTAATAACACCCCTTTGTCTTCGTCTTTCCACCTACTGAAGAGAATTTCTAATAAAAGTAATACCGTGTCTTTCACTGGAAATATTATTACCCTAAAAGCCATCAACTTTCATCAACAAGAGGGTAAGTAACGTTATAAATAAATACTATTTATTGGGAAAATAAAATACAAGCTTAAGCATAGAAGCCTGACGCAATGCCAACATTCATTAACTGGACTTGACGTATTGCCTTGGAGACACAGCAACTTCTTCACTCGACTGTCTAACGGCAGGTTGCCATGGCAACGAGACGAAGTGGCTGACGTATACACGTTACTTCGTCTCCTGCAGTTTCCACTCCAAGTTAAGACAGCACAATCTAGCGACAGAGAGTTCAACTGACACAAGGCCGTCATATAGCCTAGCTTGGGTACCATCTAGCAACGGACTGTAGAAATAACAGTACACTACACGATAAAATAGCGCAAGACAATTGCAACATTTGCATTTAAATAACAAACTATAATGTTTATCTTACGAGATAGCTAGTGAAGAGGCTCTTCACTCCCTTCACCTGAATAGCCGCTACTGACGTTGACCAATTTTCGTCATAGTGCCGAAAACTGTTTTTATCTTGTGCTTGCGGAGAATCTCAGCAACGCGGTCAGTGGTGTTGTGAATATAAGGGAGGTAAGCAGTTCCCCTCACGTCGGAGCTCTGAGAAGGTTGTCCATCCCTCCTTCTGGGATGTAGCGACCTATATATAGTGGATTCATTATAGCCATTACCCTTAAACATGGTTTGTAACGCATATAACTCTTCCTGAAGAGTTGATGCCTCACAAATACGTTCCGCTCTTTTGGCTAGAGTTGTTATAATTCCTTGTTTTTGTGCTGGGTGGTGGTGGGAGTCTGCATGTACAGGTGTATTTTCCAGAGTTGGAATCTGACAGTTCGGCGGAGAACCGTTGAACTAAAGGCAGCGTTGCCACGTATGCTACTGGCCACCACGTGCGTATTTCCACCTTCCCGTCCTTTTCCTCATGCTCATAATATCATTAGCATCCTTATTACATTTATTAAATTTTTACTCAGATGGTTTTCAAAAATTTTAAACAAAGCAATGCTTAAAACTGTTCGGTGCACACTGTAAAATAAAATAATAGCCCGTCAAATTGAGGAGAGGCCTAAAATATTGTAATGAATAGCAATATTACCGGTACGAATACCGGTAGCCTACAATCATAAAGCAAAAATGTTCAAAGCGAAACGACAGAACGTGATTGTTTCCGTGTTATTTAGCAATTTATATCTCCTGTAGAATAAGTTTCAAGGCACAAAAACATATAAATGTATTACAAAATATACGTTCATTGTATAGGCTATTAACTCACCCTTTACAAGAGAGAAGCTAATCACTGGGAAAAGGCTCTATCCCATCCATATCATCATCATCATCTCGGTCCTCTCCGTCACTGGATCCCGTTCTGGTGGGTGAGGAATCGCCGAGGGAAATTATGAGGTCGTCCACAGCTGTGTCAATAACACCTTCACGTTCCCGAGCTTCGCTTAATACTCTTTCCACATGCGACACCTCTTTCGCCCAGTTTTCAGCTGTCAACACCCTCATCCTAATCGCAACCATGCTGCCAAGACCTGCATCATGGAAAAAGCTGTCCAAACCATCGCGTCACCACTCGCAAACAAAAAGAAAGCTAGAGGTAACCTTTATCTAATTCACACGAATCTAAGCTTAAACTTACACTAACACTATATAAATAAATCACGGACACTAATGAATTATAAATAAAAGTATAAATAAGTATAAATCCTACACGAGAAAGTAATTAACTAATTAATTCAATACAGTTATAATGCAGCATGGTCAGTGTGCACTTGGGAGGCAACCAAACAAGGGACTGGTCAAGTGACAAGCACGTGGCCAATTAGCGTCATTCAAATTGGCAGCGCTGTATGGTTTCCATGGCAGCAAGCCTTGCGTGGGATCTAGTCGTCAACTGTTTTTGCCCACTGGCGCCGAACTGTCAGATTCCAACTCTGGATAATACAACTGTAAATAACGGTTAGTGTGAGTTGGCTTACGGTAGAAGCTATGCCCCATGGAGCCATCCCACGCCCCTCTACGCCAAACATCGTCACTAAATCCCCTCCCCTCCCCTAACCCAGCCACACCTCAGGAAAACCCTGCTGAACATTTCAGTGGTGAAGAAACGCCTCGTTCCTCTGAACAAACCACGGCCACGACGAGCTCCGCTCCAATCATTATTCCGACCACTCACAACCACTCGGATGACGAGGGCTCCTACGCCTCAACTGATGAGAACGATGGCTTCCAGCATGTGACCGGAAGGAAGAGAACCAACAAGATACGTCAAACTATACCAGCGGAGAAGCTGGTCATCAGCCGCAAACCCTTCAGCCCCTTGAAAGAGCAGTTCACGGGTGCACAGCCCATCCCTGTGCAAACTCCAGGCTCCCCAGGCACATCTGCCAGGGCTACTCCTGCCAACCCACCCCACCAGATTGTTCACTCTGTGTACATTAAAAATGTAGCAGACATAAACGAGCTCACCGACCTCCTAGTGGACAATAAGCTCCAGTTCAAACTAAAAGTAATACCGAACACCGTGCGAGTCACAGAGGCAACACCTGAGCAGCACAGGATACTGACGTCACTGCTCATCCAAGTGAACGGGGAGTTTCACACCAGGCTCACTGCGCCACGCAATACTCGCAAGGTCGTGATTCGTGGTCTTCACGAAACCTGCTCCACCGACCGCATCCACCAAGCCCTTGAAAAACATAGCTACACAATAGAAAAAGTGTGCCAACTGACTGCGACCAATGATCGCAACAAAAAGGTACCCCTCTTCCTGGTAACGTGCTGATCATTTATAATGTTAGCTCCCTCCTCTACAACCAAGTAACAGTTACTCGGTACCAAGGACCAGCAGGCCCCGTGCAGTGCTACCAATGCCAAGGCTTTGGACACGCTTCTAACGGCTGCCATTGTAAGCAAAGGTGCGTTATTTGCGCCGCATCCCATCGAGCCAAGGACTGCCCCATCAATGGCAAAAACGCGACCCCGACATGCGCCAACTGTGGGAAAGCGCATACTGCCTGCTTTCGCGGGTGCGAAACCTACCACAAGCTAATCAGCACCTTTAATAACCGGCTGCCATCTGCCAGAAAGGCTCCTGCGGGCCACATACCGAACAGAAATACCATCCGACCAGGTACCAGCTTCGCTGGGGCCGCCACACCACGCAACGCCACTGAAGTAGGTCCTGCTCAGGCTACCGCCCCTATCCCCCTCCTATTAACAATATATCCGTCTTTCCGGGTCTTCCTCCTACCACTTCACCCCTACTTCCCGCACCAATACCTGTACCTATTCCTACAACCAATCCTTCTTCTGGCCACCTTCCCTCAAACGATATGTTTGAGGTTTTCAAACTCATCTCTGACCCCTCCCTTCGCGACCTCATTTCAGTCGTGAAGGGCATTCTCACGCGCCTCATCAGCGCTCCAGACCTACCATCCAAGATGCAAATCATCATTGATATCGCTACCCAATATCTCTTCAATAATGGGAGCAATTAATCAGCAAGCTGGTACCAAGCTGGAAATTATGGCGTGGAATGCCTTCCACTTAAAAACCCAAGAGGGGGAATTCTGCGATGTTCTGCAGGAACACAACATAGATGTCGCACTATTGGGCGAAACCAACATCAAACCAGGAACCAACTTCTACGTCCCCTGGTTACACCATATATAGAGACGATCCCCCCCTCGCCGAAGTGGAGGCACCACCATAATCATAAGCTCAGACCTGGAGCATCATCGTATTCCCACCCCTAATAAACTGCAGTTTCTTGAGGCCACAATCGTACAGGTTGAATTAGATAACGGTCCATATCGCCTTGTGTCCTACTACAGGCCTCCCAGCACACCGGTTTTTCTGACGGATTTTCAGGAGTTATTAACTGACAATATCCCTATGATAATGGCAGGCGATATCAACTGTAAAAACACGCTATGGAACAACCGATATACTGCGGCAAGATGGCGTCACAGTGAGAGTGTAGTGAAATAGCAGCTAGTGTAAATATTTGATAAAAGTGGTAAAATATTATAACAGAGTTTTAAAATCTATAAAGTTACTTTCCTTAGGTCAAGTGAAATATGGAATATTGATAGTATTTAGAAATTCTTATTGATAATTTAATAAACTTAAACTAAGTTGTGGAAACGTGTATCCAAAGATTCGGTGACTTCTTCAATCACTGTTTGAACCAAGTAGAGCAGTGGTGCTTTTACGAGTTTTCACCCGATTGGAAGATATACGTATTTCACATTCTTCTTTATTGGTAGGTTATTAGATTAATTCATTTAGGTAGTAATAATTAACATAAATTTAGTGTAATTAGGTGTAAATATCAAGGCTAACTTAGATCACTAGTATGTCGGCAGTAAACAGTGTTAGTGTCTCGTCAGGTAATGTAACTGTTACGGATTTATGCTCGTCGTGCAAAATAAAAGTAAAAAATGCAAATAAAATCATCACAAGATCTCAGGTAAAATTGAGTGAGGAGAAAAGTGAAACCAATTGTCGTAATGTAGGCCTACCGGTACCGTCATGTGAATGTCATAACCTGAGAAACGAACTGTCCTAAAAATATGAAATTATAAAGCTGCTAAAGGAAGATATTACTAAGTTAATGGAAGAGTTGAATAAATTAAAAGGAAACAGAGAGGAAAGCATGGAAACTTGGTCCAAAGTGGTTGCTGATAAGGTAAGATTGAATATGCCTAGGCCTATAAATGGAGTACCGGTACATGTAACTGAAATTCCCGTCTCAAATTCATTTGGAGCGCTTGTCGAAGAAAATGATGACTTTCTTCAAGAAGAAAAGAAGAAAGTGATAAAGAGAACATCCAGGAAGATGCGGATATTTGCATACAGTCACGGGAGAGATGTAGCAGGAAGCGTATTGGAGAGAAGCGGAGAAATGGAGGTCACTTCGCCAGTAAAGCCAGGAGCACCCATTGCAGCGGTCACGAACGAGATGATAGGAGAGTGTGCAACCCAACGAGCTAGAGAAAGGTATATAGAGAGGCAAGGAGCCGCGTAGCAGCGCTCTGGGTGGAGGCAACCTGAGTTAAGGCGGCCATGATTCAGAACGTCGTCTGATAAGAGCTTGTTGCGATTATTCGGGCTGTACAGGAACATGTGTCGAATAAAATTTATTTAAAAATACATAGACCATGCCGTCATTGTGTTCGTCATTCAATTGTACGAATAGAAGTAATAAGACAACAGGAGTGTCGTTACGTTTGTGTGATATTTACATTTCAGATTCCCTCTGCAGAAGCAGGAACTAACATTTCCACTCTATATACATTTATCTAGCTCGTTGGTGATGATGATGATAATTGTGGTTTTAAGGGGACTAACATCTAGGTTATCGGTCCCTAATGGTTTGGGTGATCGTGAAGATGAAAATGAAATGTAAACTATAACTAAAACTAACTACTAACTTATAGACTATACTAGAAGAAGTAACTGAAAATAAAAGAAGAATAAGGCAAATAAAGGACAGGAGGAAAAGAAATGCCCTCAACCCTCGAAGAATAAGGATTGAGGGACTTGGAAGGAAGGAGAGCCATGAAAGGCAGATAGGAAAGTGAAAGAGGAGAGGGTCCGCCCCAGAGGTATTGGATAAAAGGGGGAAAACCGGACCCAGCTCAGGAATCCCTCGGGGTCGCCAACTCCCAAACTCACCAGCCGTGAGCCCCTGAGGGTGTAGCAATATCCAGGGTGCACCAGAAGTGGTGGGGCTACATAGCCTACACTCTGCCTCCTTGAGGGCCTTGAGTAGAAGGCAGGAGATAAAAGGAAAAGAAAAAGAAGGCTGACCCCTCGCAGAAGGAGGGAATCAGAAAAGATGAGACAAGAGCCAATTAAGGCGGGAAAGGAAGAGACTCCCTAGGCCTGGGATACCCTAATACCGTCGGGGTCGGAAGAGAAAAAGAGTTGACCAAGTGAGGTCGACAGGAAAGAAGACGGAGAGGGGCCCGGCACAAGTAAGTGGAAGCAATGCCGGACTCAGCTGGGGCCCCATGGTCGCCAACCCACGTCCCACTAGATGTGAGCCCCTGAGGGGGGGCGGGGGGGGGGGGGGGGTAGCTCGTTGGTAACGATGCCTATTCTCAAGAGGCTGCTCACGCCGTGCCTCCAATGGGGTCTTGTGCACAAGGCAGGAGATACAATGAAAAGATCAGGTCTGATCCCTCGAAAAATGAGGGTATCAGGAAAGATGAGACAAGGGACAAATAAGAGATGAATTTGAAAGATTCTCCAGGTCTCGGATACCGTTAGTGCCTGATGAGAACAAGAGGTGACTAAGGAAGGTTGACGGGTGGATTTGCAAGTAATGCCAGTCTCAGCTGAGGTCCCGTGGTCGCCAATCCACGTCCCACAAGTTGTGATCCCCTGGGCGGGGTATGCATATGAACGATATGTATGTAGAAAATTTTGTTCAATACATTGCAGGAAGTGTCGCTGCAAGGTGTCTAAAAAATTAACTTGTATTGAATGCCTAGAAGTGCTTTTATCGGGTCAAGATGTTCAGAAAGAAGGACTGATTAAAGAGAAAGACGTGAAAGATGGCCTTTTGAATCCATCAAATGACGTAGTGAAATTATGTAAAACTGCTGAGATTGTCATCAGGAATAATGACAGTATGTTGCGAAAGAACACGAAGAATCTCATGCTGAAGTTGCAGACAGATTTCTATGCTATGCTACCGGGTTGTCTGTTTCAGAAATCTGACCATCTATTTACAGCTACTGAACCTGAGGTAAAACCTCACTATGCTTCACTCATCGAGCGAATTGTGAAACAGTATTATAAATGCAGGCTTCTCCACTTCTGCAGAAATACAGCTCAACGTGAGAGAGGTCAACAGGTGCGTCAGTTGTACACAAAAATTATTCTTTTTAAAGGACAATGAAATCATGTAATGTACTGTGCATAAGCAACGTAGCGTATTGTCTTGTAAGATGATTGTGTTAGTTTTCGTGCAATGTACAAATTAAATTGTCAGGTCTTGCGTAGGCCCAATCTTATATTACGCCTCGTTAGTCACGCCTCTCCCTCACTGACTCCCACCCTCTTGACAGTGTATATCATGGCGGCTGCCAGTTCAACCTGCTTCCAAAATGGCGGCGCCATTTCCACTCTATATACCTTTCTCTAGCTCGTTGGTGCAACCCTCACTTCAAAGGACTATGAAGTAATCATCGCTGGAGCAAACGACATCTATAGAAATGAGAGTAAAAAGGTAATCAACGATTTAAAGGGTACATGGCCATCCATGCTTAACACAAATGCCATTATTGTAAACATTCCGCAGAGATACGATTTAATTCCCAAATCATGTGTAAATGTAGAAATAGAGGCTACAAATGGTAAAATTCGTAAAATTTGTAAGAGTTTTCCAAATGTCCAAATTATAGATGTAAGTAAATTAGACAGGAAGTTCCACACTCGACATGGCCTACACTTAAATAGGTTAGGAAAAGAGTATCTTAGTGATGAAATCTGCAAAATTGTAAATTCAAATGGTAAGAATAGTTCAACAGTAATATCTTTAGAGTGGAAGCAGGGAAACTTGTAAAAGAAGCCAAACGTGAGGTTTGGCATTCAGATCTTGCGATGTCAAATTTAACTGAGTGGAACAATGGTATTTCGGATTTGTCTGGCAACAATAATAATAATAATAATAATAATAATAATAATAATAATAATAATAATAATAATAATAATGTAAATAAATCATCAACACAATCTTGAAAAAGTAACAAATTTAAACTTTACCATCAGAATGTTCAGTCTCTCTATAATAAAATTGATTACATAAATCTAATGCTTAAAAATGAACCAAAAGACATCTCAGCACTATGTATTTCAGAACATTGGCTGAAAGAGGAACAACTCGAATTAATTCAATTCCCAGGGTTTATACAAGCTAGTAAATACTCTAGAACTAATATTAGCCAAGGTGGTACTTGTATCTAAGAAATAATTTAGATCATGAACAGTTAACAGCTTATGATTATCTAATTATGGAACAGGATTTTGAATTCTCTGCCGTAAAAATACAGCAGTTTAAGTTAATAATTGTATGCGTATACCGTTCTCCGTCAGGAAAGTTTCCTTTATTTATAGATACATTAGAATTGTTACTCAATAACATGAGCAAAGTAAATTTCGATATCATAATTTGTGGGGATGTAAATGTGGATTTCTTAAAATTTGATAGAAATTGTGAGTTATTAACACAGTTACTAATTTCCTATGGAATGAAACCTACAGTAAATACTCCAACAAGAATAACAATATTTAGTAAAACCACTCCTGATCATTTTTTTTAAATACAGATAAATATCACCATTCAATAGAAGTCTATTGTCCGGGTTTTAGTGACCACCAAGGACAAATACTGAGTTTTGAAGTTCCCGAAACAATCAGTAATAATGATAATGGAGTAAAATCAAAGTGCAGGTCATTCACAGAAACAAATGTTACATATTTCAATGACTTATTAAATAAGGAAACATGGTCAGAAATTTATAAACTAGAAAATGTAAATGATAAATTTAATGAATTTAACAGTACTCTAAAACACTATTTTGAAACAGCATTAACCTTTAGACAAAGAACTGTTCAAAATAACAAAACTAACAATTGGATAACAACAGGGATTATAAATTCATGTCAAAGAAAGAAATTTCTACACAAATTATATAAACAATACCACACAACACTTGAATTCAATTTATACTACAAAAAATACACTAGCATATTAAATAAGGTAATAAGACTAGCAAAGAAAATGCATAATGATAATTTTATTTCCCAATCATCTAATAAAAGCAGGGCTGTATGGTCCGTGATAAAGAAAGAAACTGGAAAATCTGCTAAAATACAAAGGAACATTACACTGACCAGAAATAATAAAGTGATAAATAATCCAGAGGAAATAGCAAACACTTTCAATGACTATTTTCTGGAAATTCCACAAAAATTATTAAATAAATCACAGGTAAATACACTAAATTCTAATAATAAAATAAATATATGTAGTGATTCTTTATTTATAAATCATGTCACAAGTGAAGAGGTAAGAACAGTTGTAAAAGAGCTAAAAAATAAATTTTGTTCTGGCATTGATGGCATCCCAGATGCAATTTTAAAGAAATGTGCAGAAAATATAATAAATCCACTTACACACTTAATAAAAAGTTCAATTCTCTCAGGAACTTACCCGGATATTTTGAAGTTATCAAAAGTAATTCCAGTACACAAAAACGGTTCAAAAGTTGAATTAGATAACTATTGTCCTATTACCTTACCAACTGGTATCGCAAAAATTGTGGAAAAAATCATGTATAGGAGACTGATAAGTTTTATAGATTTTTTTTATCAAACTCACAACATGGATTCAGAACGGAAAAATCTACACAGACAGCAATTTATGAATGTATTAATAGTATACTGAAATTAATTGACAATAAGGAACATGTAACTGGCCTATCCTTGGATTTATCGAAAGCATTTGATGTTGTTTACCATAAAATCCTCCTAACAAAACTAAATCAATATGGTATTAGAGGTCTAGCTAATAAATGGATAGAGTCTTACTTAACAAGGCGTAAACAAATAGTAAGCTTGAGACACAAGGATGATGGAACCAAATTACTTAATGAAACATTGTCCAATGAGGGAATTATTAAATTTGGAGTACCCCAGGGATCGGTTTTGGGCCCACTAATCTTCCTTCTATATATCAATGATATGACACAGAACGTTCATTCACATAAGGAAATTTTGTTTGCGGACGATACAACACTTGTAATAAAAGGTGAAACTAAACAGTCTGCTGACTCCGTTACAGGAGAGTTAACCAAATGGTCACAAGATAATCGCCTCATAATCAACTATAAAAAAAACCAGTATGTCTGAATTTCCACACTATACAGAATAGGAATCCTGCGAAGCCCAATATAACATTAAATGGTCATCAAATAGAAAATAAATCAGAAACAAAATTTCCTTATGTGAATGAACAAAGTTTTTAGGACTATGGATACAACATGACTTGAAATGGAATAAACATATACAATATCTGAATACTAAACTGAACTCGATGTGCTTTGCGTTACGTATTTTGAAAACCTGCACTAGCATGCACACATTAAGAAATACTTATTTTGCTTATTTCCATTCATACTTAAGATATGGGGTCATATTTTGGGGTATGTCGCCAGATGTACTAAGCACGTTTAGGATACAAAAGAGGGCGATTAGAATTATGGCAAATGTAAACACTAGAGAATCATGTAGACCTCTGTTTAAAGATTTATACATTCTCCTTCTGCCCTGTATATATATCTTTAAAAGTATTATGTTTTGTAAAAATAATTTAATGAATAAGGATGTTTTTCTTAAAACAAACAATGATGTTCATAGGTATAACACAAGACAAAATCAAAACATTCATATTTCACACACACACACAAGCATATATCAAAAAGGAACTTATCACACAGGAGTTGAATTATACAATAAACTACCCCAGTATATAAAACTTGCCCCAAAAATAAAAACCTTTGATAGAATGTTGAAAGCTTATCTGCAGTGCCATTGTTTTTACTCTGTAGTTGAATATCTTAGTGAATAGAAACGATGAAATCTATAATTATATTTTACTTTTCTATTTTAATTGTAATACCTAGCTGTAAGTTGTTGTATTTATAGAATTAAGTTTTCATATTATGATAATAGAATAAGGTGTAAATAGTTGTCCAATAAGATTGTATCTCTTAAGATCTGTTATTATAATAAGTTATAAATAGTTATAGTATTAGTATTACTGTATATACCTATTAGTACTTTTATTTTATAGATGTAAATTCTGACGTGTCCTATATCAAAAATGTATTGTATACATGTATTTGATCAAATGAAATTAATAAAACTATCTATCTATCTGAAGCCTCCGTGGCTTAGGCGGCAGCACGCTGGCCTCTCACCACTGGGTCCGTGGTTCAAATCCCGGTCACTCCATGTGAGATCTGTGCTGGACAAAACGGAGGCAGACAGGTTTTTCTCCGGGTACTCCGGTTTTCCCTGTCAAAATTTCATTCCAGCAACACTCTCCACTATCAGTTCATTTCATCTGTCATTCATTTAATCATTGCCCCAGAGGAGTGCGTCAGGCCTCGGCAGCCGGCACAGTTCATATCCTCGCCGCTAGATGGGGGCTTCATTCATTCCATTCCTGACCCGGTCGGAGACTGGAAGCAGGCTGTGGATTTTCATTTTCATCTATCTATCTATCTATCCATCTATCTATGAGGCTAAAGGCAGGATGCTTGCTAGCTTCTGCGAAGATCACGAGTGCCTTACCCACGCGCCGCCTAGACCCACATATTATCCGTTTAATGCCAACTCACTCCCGGATGTCCTAGATATTGCCATAAGCAAAAGTCTAGACATTCCGATCGCCGTTGACAATTTACGAGCCCTAAATTCCGATCAAGATCCCATCCTCATTACATTAAACACAGACTACAGACCATCCCGCACCAAAATCCCACTTCATCTCCGCAAGCTAGTCTGGGACCTTTACCGGTCTACGCTTCAATCTACCGTTGCTGGCAATCCTAGCATTCGCTGCAAATGAGACATTGACTCCCTTGTAGAGAAGTTCACATCTGAAACCCTACAAGCTGCCCACACGGCCGCTATAGGCCCCGCCCACAGACAACATAAGCCATTCTCCATTCCACTCACACTTATGGCACTTATTAAGCGTAAAAATATGACCAGGTGGCGTTGGCAGGTCACACGCGATCTACCGGTTAAAGCGTCAAATTGACACGGCTATGTGGGACCTCCGTAATAAAGTACAGCAAGACAAATTACAGTAGTTAATATGGCTGGCAACTCCAGCTCTCTGTACGGCATGGCTAGAAGGCTACTTAAGAAAAGGACAGCCATCCCACCATTACACGGGAAGCAGGGGATGGATTATACTAAATAAGGCAAGGCCACCCTGGCGGACACTTTCGAGAAAGCCTGCTAGCCAAATTATGAACCTAGCAATGAAGACTTCATAGAGGAAGTTTATCGCAATCTTCATAATGGCTTCCAGGGAGAGCTCCCGCCGGGCTTCAGGCTTGTTTCACCCACCGAACTGCCCAGTCTTATTAAGAAACTGAAAAACCGAAAGGCCCCGGGGCTAGACGGGGTCGCAGCTTCTTTCCTTAAACATTTAACTAAGAACGCCCTCACGTGTCTCACAAAGATTTTTAATGCAATCTATAGATTCGGTCACTTCCCTCATGCCTGGAAAGTTGCCAAGGTGATCATGATTGGCAAGCGCAACACCAACGGCACATTCCCTCAGAATTATAGACCCATTAGTTTACTTTCCATCAACTCAAAATTATTTGAGATGACCCTACTTTCCAGGCTTCAAGTGTTCATTGACAACGCCATTAACGATGAGCAGTTCGGTTTTCGTAAAGGCCACTCCACGGTCCAGCAATTACTTCGATTAATAGAAATTATAACGCGCTCTTTCAACGAAAATCGTATGACAGGAGTATGCTTCTTAGACATTAGTCGTGCTTTCGATAAGGTATGGCACAGTGGACTGCTGTACAAATTGAAATACAATGGCTTCCCAGAGCACTTACTTAAGATGATAAATTCCTACCTTAGGAACAGGAGATTCTATGTCCAGGTGGAGGACCCCCAATCCTCTACGAGAGATATTAAAGCTGGTGCACAACAGGGCAGTGTCATTCCCCCCTCTCTCTTCAATACAGGGTGCTTCAAAAAAAATGTATACACACTTTGAACTTCCATAGAACATTTATTTACCGTTCTACAAAGTTAAATTTCAGGAAATTAAAAAGCTGAAAGTCCAATGTAAATGAAACATAAATAACAAATGTTAATACTGTTCAAATTAGCGACCTGCAGCATCAATACAATTCTGAGTACGAGTCACCACTGATTCTGTACATCGTATCAAAACGTCCAATGAGATTTCTCTACACACGGCTTGAATCTCATTCCAAAGAATGTCTAGGTTACGTGGTTTACGTTTGTACACCTCATCTTTTACTGTGCCCCATAAGAAGAAATCCAGTGGTGTAAGGTCTGGAGAGCGTGCTGGAAACTCGATTGGCCCCCTGCGTCCTATCCACTGGCCCGGCAAATTTTGATCCAGGTAAGCTCGTACGTCCCTGTGATAGTGCGGCGGGGCACCATCTTGTTGAAAATAAAAATTATCATTACCGTATAATGCACGAATGGCAGGAAATATGGAATCAGCAAGCATTGTTAGGTAAGTTATACCAGTTACAGTGCCTTCAAATCGAAAAGGTCCAATGAGTCCCCTTGAAGACAAACCGCACCACACATTTACACCAGGCAAATTTACAGCTTTTTCAATTGTAATGTGAGGATTTTCTTCACCCCAGTAAACACAATTGTGCCTATTGACAGTTCCATTAAGTTTGAATTGGACTTCATCCGACCAAATGATGCTACCCATAAATCCCGGTTCACGTATCACCATCTCCTGAACCCATTCACAAAATTGCAACCTTCGATCTGGATCGTCGTCACTTAGCTGTTGCACCAGCCTTGGAATGTAAACACGATACTTGCCTCTCTTCAGAATGCGTAGCATGCTGCTAGCACTTACATCACTTTCACGTGCCCCTTGCCTTGAAGATTTGTTAGGAGAGCGTTGAAACAGTTCCAAGACTGCCGTTGATGACTCATCACTTGTAGCTGTTCGAGGTCGACCTGAATGACCTTTATGCACATCACACACTGTTCCATGAACTTCGAATTTGTCTCGTATGCGTGTAATTGTTAATCTTGAAGGTGGTTCTGTATCATACTCCCTTCTCCACTGTCTTTGAACTTCATTTACATTCTCAAACTTCCAGTACCACTTAATAACCTGCTTACGTTCTTCAAAACTCAAACGTACGTCCGCCATGTTGATATTACAAATTCCAACTGACAATATAACATAGAGGGACGATTATGCTGCCACCTGGCGAAGAAATATAACATTAGCCTTGTAGAGCGGGAAAACTACGATAGTTGAAAGTGTCTACAGGCACTGAACTCCACCTGTACGCGGACGATACCGCCATCTCAACTACCTCCTTGAGAGGACATTGAGTCAACCACAATCTCCAAGTCGCCCTAGATGCTCTAGTAGCCTGGCTAGAGAAATGGAGAATTAAAATTAATGTCAATAAATGTTCTGCCACACTGTTCACGAAAAAGAGGAAATTCACAGAAGTCCAGGATCTAAACTTCTTTGGTGAAGTGATCAGGTGG
This sequence comes from Meconema thalassinum, assembly GCA_946902985.2. Classification (NCBI taxonomy): domain Eukaryota; kingdom Metazoa; phylum Arthropoda; class Insecta; order Orthoptera; family Tettigoniidae; genus Meconema; species Meconema thalassinum. Next base: position 444,027,337 of record OX336390.1, read on the forward strand.
CAGACAGCCACTAAGTACCTGGGAGTCACGCTAGATCGCCAACTGACATTCGCTCAGGAGGTTTCACAGTGCGCAAATCAAGCGAAGGGGTTCTTAGCGCAGCTCTGGCCTTTGTTAAGGTCCCAGAGCTCACTAGATGTCTTTAGTAAGCAACTCGCATAAAGCACTATAGTGCGACCAGTCATGGAATATGGCTGTCCTGCGTGGGGGTTTTTAGCCCCCACTTCGATCAGGTAACTTCAGGTTATTCAGAACGGGGCTTTACGTACGATATCAGGCACCCCCTGGTACGTACGTAACACCAGGACGATCACCTAGAGACCAGCAGTCAGAGGATTAGGAAGCAGGCAGTCAACGTATACAAATCAAGTACAAGAAGCACCAACCCTCTTATAAACAGGTTGGACGATTATCAAGCCACGGGGTGCCGCCATAATCGCCCCCAAATTATCATTGAGTAAACTCTATAACTCAACTTTCAGCTACTATAGCTAACCAGATTTCTTTCCTTTCATTCTCTTAATTCATAAAAACTGTCTATCCTACTTTTATCATTAATATTAAGCATTTATCAGGGCCCTAGTGCACTTAACCATATCCTGGCTAATTAAGAATTAAAATGGTAATCACCCAACACCCCTAACCAATGCTGTCCGGTCACCCGTATTAGCGATATAGCTCTAAAGGCCTCCGGGCCGAAAGGCTATAATTTTCACGCACGATTCGATTCGATTCGAGGTAACAGTACTGTGCCCAACTCTAGGAATGGGTATTCCAAGATTCAGACACCTAGATATCAAGGGAAAGGCTACAGCCGCTTTTGAAAGTTGAGATATTTGTATATCGCGCTCCATTACTTCTAGAAGGGAATGGAAATTTTATGCAGCCAAGAGCATGTCAAGTGACGTAGCGAGTAGTAGCAGAGGTCGAGACTATTTGTTGATTAAATAGTTAGCCATGGAGTAGAGACTTGAGACTTGGATCAGATTACTGGCACGACCAAATGAAAGAGAATGCACTTAGTATCAAGTGAATCGGACCAGGGATACCAGAGATATGAGGATTTCCAGATTTCAGCGTGATTCAGCGTGGACCTGACCGTTTTGAATAAAAGCCGGCCGGCCCAAGCAACATCAGCTCACTTCGAAACAAGCTCTTGCATGACAAGGTGCTGCTGCCACGTTGAGCCAAGGCACATGGTTGCCGGATCTACGCAGAAGATATCATTAAATTGTGATAGTTACAAAAGTGCTGCGATACATGTGGAACATAGTAAGTTTCCGGCAGAGAGAATCACTAAGGTGATTGTTATTTTTCTACGGACACTGGTGAAATACTTTATTTCTATATGGACATATGCTAGACTTTGTCTAGAAAGTACTTTGTCACAGTCCAGTAATAATAATTTAATACTTGGATATTTTAGTCCAATTAGTCAGTTTCATAATTTGTAACTTGATAACCACTCCGATCTTTCAGTATATTGAAGGCCAGTCTATCACGGTGTTGTTCATTAGCCGACGAAGGGAAACTATAAGTTGCTTCGCGCATGATAGATGGTGATAAGCCATGCCCAGGGAACGATCTTCAGAACAGCCGTTGATTGATTTTGACTGTCAGTGTTTTCTTGTACTGAAAAGATTACCGTGCGTTATGTTACAACTGACATATTTGAGAATAGATCATTTAGATCTGACCCCAATTAAGCGAACGGCTATGGATTTGATTGAAGCCGATATTAAAATGGATCAACAGTTACTTCAAACTTCAAGAGATATTACCACTATGTCTTGTTAGACAGATTGTGGGTATATAATGGCGGCCGATACAAGGATTAGACGTGCGTGTCCGATAGGGCATGTATCTGGATAAATCTGGTACAGACCAGGTTCACTACGCTTCAAGACCAACGAGAAATGTAAGCCACTTTTGACTTTATATTATGCCTAGCTAATTGGAACAAACTCATTTTCTGCAGATGACCAACACATTTATTTTTCTTCGTATTTAAATCTTGCAATGATTTACGCAAGACATATGAGAGTTATTCTGAGTATTTTCAGCACTCAGAACAGTTTAGGATCGATGACCGAGCATAACGAGCATTTATTTGAATGTTTCATATTTTTTGATAATCACGGTAATCAGCCGATGTAACTGTAAAAGTTAATAATTATTTTTGTTGAGAAATGGATATTTTATCCATATTCGAAGAATCGAACATGTGGATTCTCACATAATGAAATAATAATTAAATATATTTAAAATAATATAACTAATAATAATAATAATAATCCACTAATAATAATAATAATAATGATTTTCATAACTTTTCTAAATAATTCTTGGATTTTATATTTTCTAATAATCATATTTATTGAGAGAGAGCTTATGAAGTAGTTTAATCATTTCTAGTTTGGAACAGGTGATTTTCCGAAGGAGAGTGGTTAGCGCAAGCCCGCATTCAACCAACATTACAGTTCTGGTTGAACAGTTAATATTTGCAATGAGCAAAGTATATTTTTCAGATAACACGGAGAGGCATGAAACGGGAAGCAAATGATATTTGTATCAATTAGGATATTTTTGTATTTATATAAAATCATGACGTAGATACACATTCGAAAGTGAAATAAAGAGCATCATAAGTATGGTAACTTCACGGGTTGAACTGAATGGTAAAATAAAATAAACTTGTAAGTTTATAAATCTTCCAGTGTTGATAACAAGCAGAGGCTTGATTTATTGTATAAATTTTGGGAAGAAAATTTATGTGTGTGGAGTAGTTGAAATGCCATTCCCAGGTGCGCATGTTTAAGTCGCAGGAATGAGGAGGTTTTTATTTGAGCATCAATCAAATAGCAGGTTCGATGACTCAGTGTTAAAGAAGGAGTATTGGAACTACACATTGCGTCGTATGAATGACCCAAAGGTTATTTCTTAAAAACCATCAGTTCTTATTTCAACCTTGTTTACGGATTCCATTAAGACTTTGATTTTGCTAGAACCCGGATTTGTCAGGATAGTATTTTATTCTTCTTCAGAGGAAGACCTTTGCCGTTGTTGTTGGAATATTGTGTTCTTATAAAAATAATAGAATGGGCCACTGCCAATTAAAAATAATTCTATAACCACGAATAATTTGAAGGATGTTTTCAATCCTAGTGCCATGAACTAAATGAATTTATTATGAAGCTACAAATCTTATTTCCGCATTCTGTCGAAGAATTGCAAGTTGTGAAAGTTACTAAAATGGCCACAAATATAAATATTTTTCTTAATAATGATTCCAAGTGGAGAATCGAATAGTTGAATGGTCCAACAATTTATTGATCAAGTTGATGATTCAGAAATCATATTTTTGGTAGGAACTTGAAGTTCATAATCGAGTCACTTCTCGAAACGTTTAATGTCAGAAGAACAATTAATTTTGTTGTGCTTCGCACAGTTCTTCGATGCTATGCTCAAAGGTCAGATACTTTTCAGATGTTATTAATATGTGTACATAATTTGTGTTGATTCAGAGATAATAATATTTTTTTGACAATATTTTTTTGAAACTGGAAAAATAAGTGAAAGTTAAAAATTCTATGAACAATTATTCTACGAGTGTTAATATTAGTCTATGTAAAAATTCAACCAGTGAACTACAGTATTTCCAGTAAAGACAATTAAAATTTGAACTGGATTTAATCATAAATAATGAATATAATTTTGGAACACAGTCTACAGGACTGATAATCAGACTTGTGTCTCCAAAGATAATTGTCCAATGTGTTGGAAAATTTCTGTACATTGTGTAAATAGGAATGTGGGTCGCCACACATGAATGATGCTGCTTTGAGCATTTTATTTTGCAGTCAATTTTAAATTCAAAATAAAATGAGATAATTTTACATGATGTGTTATGCCCGGTTGAATCTCCTTCTATCCTTATTGTTGCATTGAGCCAAAAATCAGTAAAGCATTTTTTTCATTTGATGTCGTTTTTGCGATTAGCTTTAACCCATCTGGCGCCCCGGGATATTTTGACTCTCGTGCTGGCTGATTATTGGTAAAATGCATATGTGGTCGTGCGGACTCCGGTCTAAACGGGCACAGTACTATGAAACTGCTTGTGGCCATTGAGGGCCTAGCTCTGGTTCAGCAGCCAGCAATGCATCGTAGAGGACTGTTACTGAATCTCACCGGTCATTCATGCCACTTGGCGGCAAGAGCGTAGGTGGATTGCGTTTCCTGGTGAACACACTGTGTGATAACATTGTCCACATAATATAATGAAGCTTCTTTTAAGGGGTAGATTATCTGCATTCTATCGTCTCTTGAGTACGTATTGAAACTGCGGTCTCAAAGGTCTTGACTTCGTTTCCTGCAACGCAACGCAACAAATAAACAAACAAACAAAGAAGTAAATACATAAATGAATGAACCAATATTTTATGCTACATTTTAGAAACATTTTAAGCCAATAGTTTATGTAGTTCAGGAGAGATGCAGGGAGCAACTGTAATAAACTCTAGTGATTTTTGGAAATTGAACACTCATTTGAGGTACTAAATGTAAATAAATACAAAATGTACCTTGGTGTCTGCTCACTAATGGTTCTTTGATTATAAAATTATGTCATTTAATATTACAACACGATTGTATGCGGCGCACTATGGTAACCATCACATTTCTGTAAAGAATAATGAATATTCCTAAACTATGTCATGCTCTTTCTATGATCACACTGCGTTTCGTTCTGAATACATAAGCGCATTTAGTAAACGGTTTTTACATTTTCTTAAACAATATTTTTGGCACTTACCATCTTTCACTACCCAACCCTCAAATAAATTAATTAATAAATAGGCAGAACAAAAGTAGAAAGCAGAAAGAGCTTGCAAGCATCGCCTCCTCTGTGAGTAAAATGTTAATTGCTAGCAATTAGGGGCAAAGGCGTGTGAATTGGCTCCTATCTGACATTAAACGTCCGAGGCTAATCCATCACGGCTGAAGAGTGAGGCAGTAGCTAGCGCTAATTAAGTTAACATGTCCACAGCTGCCTATGAGAATGTTGTTTATTAAAATGCAATGTACGTTGCACAGTAAATTTCAATCCTCCAGATACAATGACGCTCAGTATATAGTTGTTTATGGCTTCAGCCAACGTGTTATATTAGGGATTGCCATAAAATACGAAAGGAAAATAAAGCATTCGTTCTGTTTTAATGAGTTAATGTCACTGTGTGTCTTGATTAGGTGGACGTATTTTGATGTTAATTCTGTATCATATTCATATTACGGAGTTATGTACCTTGCCCGGTATCAAACCAGAGACCATGTTTCCTTAGAGATTCAACTTGTGAATCTCTTCATTATTATTATTATTATTATTATTATTATTATTACTCCTTACTACTGTTGAAATGAGAAAATTCACCACAAGTCGTGAGAATGACTTTAGGAATGTAACCACTCCTTTAGTTCTTTTAGGGAGCCATGTATTTGTTATCAATCTTAAGTGAAACATCTTGTAATAATACAAGGGTTTGGCGAATCCTTCCCGGAATGGCCAGGTAGAAGCAGTGTTCTTATTTCCTGGTCAGAAGGACATGACTTTATGTAGTTTGAGGAAAAATTAATGTAATACCATTAGAGGTTTCTCAGAAATAACTGGGAGCAGGCCTACCTTGTAAACAACGGAAGAACACACTGGAAATATATCAAACTCCCAATACTTTCCGTTTAAAAGCATTATTGTGATCCCAGTAGAATACTGGAATATCATTGGTTGAGCTACGGGCGTTCTTGAGTATATTGAGATCAAACACGCCCATAGAAGGATATTATTTAAGACCTAGTTTTATAAGAAAAACAACTCTTATTCTTAAAGTCGTTAAGTGACGATCACGTGACTTTTAATGAGCCTCACGTCTCCTGTAAAAGTGTATACTGTATAAATGTTCTTACTAAATAAATAACAAGTATTACTCCAAGTTGGACTTCTGCATTTCTATTGAATATGATACTACTCAGTGCGTAAATAATCCGAAAGGACCTTAGCTTAACAAACAAAACGTGGTAATTACGCACGTTAAGCTACAAACTTAACTACGGTACTTCTTCAATATACGACAGCTGGTGTTTCGATACCGACTATATATTGGTGGGTATATTGTGTTGTCTTAATGTGAGATAGCTCGTTTATAATTGCACGTTAAAATCTCTTTATACTTACTCACATTTTAGCTGTAATAAATACCAAAGGTCATTGTACCTGTATTCCTATGTATTCCTATTTCATAACAAATACGAAAGGGGGTAGGCATAATGGCAGAAGCACTGATTGGTAGGACAGTGGGTTTAACAAAGATTGGGGGAGTGATGTTGCGGTAGTCAAGATGCTTGCCTCTCACCAAGACTGACTGGGTTAGATTTTCGGTCAAAGCATGTCAGAGTTTCGAAGTGAAATATCACTGAGGTAAGGGTTCCTTGTAAACTGGAGGTCCCGTGGCACATGATCGCAAGATTAACGGTCACGTAGAAATACAAGCTTGCTTGTTTCCTTTTAACAAAGATTTTTAAATTGACAAAATAGCTCAAAGAATTGAAACGCTTTTTTAAATTCGAGGGTTGGATTTAATTTACCGTATTTATTGTTTGATTGATTTCTATTTTGTTTTGTTAGTTTACTGTATTACGTTTTCTTTCGTTCTTTATCTCCTTCTTACTTACTTTAACTAAATATAGAGCCTTTCACCTTTCAACATTCAATTTAAAAGCCCCTGATAGTGAATTAGGCGCATCCCCTAATCGCAGTTCGTTATACAGCTTCTTATGTATTCATGCTTCTCACACCAAAATCGTTAAACACTGAATACCACAATCATTTTCTAGCTTTATCCCGATTTCTCTTACGCTCTATAACTGAATCCATTAGCCTCCTTGGTAATATTTCCTCATCTATCAGCAATACATTGTTCACGTTCTCAGTAGACTTATGCGCAGAGTCTCTCTCATGTAGAATTCCAACTTGATGCCAGAGATCATTCTTGTTACGAACCACCACGTGGTGTAGCGGCTAGCATTCTTGGCCGTCACCCCCGGAGGTCCGGGTTCGATTGCTGGCTTTGTTAAGAAATTTAATTTTGGTCTGTGGGCTTGATCGGAGTACACTTAGCCTCGCAAGGTAAATCTGAGGAGAAGTGGGTTCGATTCCCATCTCAGCTATCCTGGGAGTAGTTATCCGTGGTTTCCCTTTTTTACTAGAGACAAATGCCGGGATGGTCCCTAATTTAAGGCCACGGCCGCTTCCTTCCCAATCCTGACCTGAAATACACACACATTAAATACACCACAATAACAAAGGTTATCAGACGAATTATACACTCACCCAAGTACACGTTGTCCAAGCCCCTCAAATGAAACAACAACTACACTTTATTTTATCAATGACACCTTTAATTTTAAAAGTAACGTTATTTGTTTTAACGATTATACTGAGTAGGCTGCATAATTCACGATGAGATTCCTTATCGGCCTTTATCCTTCCGATTAACATTTTTAACGTAGGCCTACACATCATGACTTAATAGCTGAAAGCCCCTTTGTTAATGTCTAATTTTAATTAAGGAACTTTGTGAATGTTTCCACAAGTAGAGACTCATTAATATATGGTGTGGTGATGCAACAGGAACATGTTCGAACTCTTCAGCTCGTCTCTCACCAAGCAATCGCTCTACTCACGAAGGTGGCTTCTAATTCCCTGGAGTGCAGTAGTCAATAACACTGGGTCGAGCCATACCTTATTGGCTGCATGTGGTCGACTAAACCGGAGAGGAGATTGCTCTGCTTTCGTTCACCACAGAGTAAAGCTCCACCACAGTTCGATTTCCTACATATTCACCTTTTTGGAGTAAAAAACAAATGGTTGCATGAGGCAGCGTACTGCGAAGACAGGGAAGCATAACTATCAGTCATGTTAAACTGCAACCTCGCAGTCTATGTCGAAGAAGCATTTCAAATGCCAGTTTTGAAATGTCATACATTCGCATTATGTATACCGGTACATTGTTTATTATTCTTTTGAGATTAAATAATTTTTAATTTAATAATACATTTTGTATTGTAGTGTTACACATTTTGTGCATTTACATTAACAATAAATCAAATACTCCTCTCATTCGAGGGTTCGGGGGATGACCGCTGCTCACGTCCGTAGGATTACCTGTTATTGCCCTACACATGTCCCCTGGGGGGTGCTAAGCGAGCAACAATTATAAATTGGCTGCCAAACTATCAACAGCTGTTGATCTCCTTGCCACAATACACATGGATAATACACCAGAAGCAGAAAAGGGTCCTTTTGAGGACCACCAGTTAATGAAACTAGGACAGGATATCAGTATATGCCAGCTAAATGTAGAGGGTATCAGTACATCTAAGTGCCAATATATCACAAGGCTTCTGCAAAAAATGAAAAGTAGACGTACTTCTTGTCCAAGAATCTCACATAGAGAACGAAGATCAGGCCAGAAAGAGAGCAAGAATTCCTGGATCTGATGTGATAGGGATAACCTATTATTGTCATCATGGAAATATAACATATGTTCGCAGTGACATCGAAGAAGTCTATCTATTAACAACATCAACAGATGATGACATCCATACAATTACAATCAAAGTTGGAGATCTGACAATTGTAAATGTATATAAGCCTCCTCCAGTTTTTGGCCATCGCATGTCTTGGAAGTTCATCAACATCCAACAGTCTACTGTGGAGATTTTAACAGTCATCGCTGACCGAAAATACAAATCGGATGATAAAAACGAAGAACATCTGACAAACTGGGCAGATGAAAACAACCTTCAACTAATTTTTGATGCTAAAGATTCATCCACCTTCAGATCAGCTGCTTGGAATAAAGATTTCAATCCTGACCTTACTTTTGTCTTCAAGGATTATACAAATCAACATATTCATGCCAACAGAAAGGTACCTCAAGATTTCCCCAAAGCCAGCACCAACCCGTTTTCCTTGAACTTGGAATCCAGATCCCAGTCATTACATCTTATCCTAGACCAAGATGGAACTTCCAGAAAGCTGACTGGCACAATTTTGCCATAGATCTTGACAAATGTTTGAGATGGATACCACCTATGTCATCTAATTATAAACGGTTTGTCGGTGCTGTTGTGTCAACAGCTAAAAAGCATATCCCAAGAGGTTATCGAAAGAAGTATGTTCCTGGTTGAAATAAAGTAAGTGAGGTTATTTATGAAGAATATCTCAGAAGTAGTGACACTGATATTGGAGAAGAATTGCTCAGATCACTCGATGTAGCTCGTCGTGAGAAATGGATGCAAATTACAAAAAATCTTGACTTCAAACATTCCAGTAGAAAAGCTTGGAACTTATTGAAGAAGCTTGGAACTAGTCCACCTGTCCAGAGGAAGGAAAACCTGGTAACGCCTAACGAAGTTGCAGACCAAATCGTCTTTTTATCAAGATCACCTAGAGATAAAGTGCACACAAAAATTGTAAAGCAGGAACTCTGAAGAATCAAAGCTAACTGTCAAATACATACAGAATATTCACGACCATTTACGCAGGAGGATGCTAGTATAGCACTTAACTACATAATAGCTGGGAAAGTCTGAGGATTTGATGGTATACATAATGAATTCCTATTGAATACTGGTCCACATGCCGAACTATGTTTAGCAAGGTTCTTAGTGACATTCTGAAGACTGGCCGCATTCCTAAAGAGCTAAATGAAACAAAAATAATAGCAATTCCTAAACCGAGAAAGGAAACAGATAAGGCAGAAAACTACCGACCTATAGCTCTTCTTAAACTTCTGGAAAGAATGATCCTAATTCGTACCAGTAGCAAATTATAGAACATATCCCACATCAACAGTCTGGTTTCCGAACAGGTAGAAGCTGTACAGATCAAGTCCTTAGTCTTACAACTTTTATTGAGGCAGGCTTTCAAGAAGGTATGAAAACGTCTGTAGTATTTGTTGATCTGACAGCAGTATATGATACAGTATGGAAAGAGGGACTCCTTTTAAAATGCTTAAGAGTGATCCCCTGCAGAATACTAGCCCAGTTATTAAACAATATGTTATGTGATAGATATTTCCAAGTCATCCAGGGCAAGGAAATCAGCACTCGAAGAACTCTGAAAAACGGTCTTCCACAGGGCTCTGTGCTCGCACCAATCCTTTTCAATCTATGCATTGCCGACATCCCTCATACTGAAAGTAGGACATTTGATTATGCAGATGATCTAGCCATTGGCGTCAGTAGAAAATGCATAGAGGAAACTTAAGGTGTGTAAAATATCATCGAACTGATAAGATGTGAAACGACATAGCTGAGAGTTCCCGTGGAGGTTGGATAACCTAGGGTTATTCAGAAGCCCCCCAGGGACTCACATCTAGTGGGACGTGGGTTGGCGACCACGGCACCCCAGCTGAGTCCGGCATTGCTTCCACTTACTTGTGCCGGGCTCCTCTCCGTCTTCTTTCCTGTCGGCCTCCCTTGGTCACCTCTTGTTCTCTTCCGACCCCGACGGTATTAGGTTATCCGAGGCCTAGGGAGTCTTTCACTTTCCCGCCTTAATTGGCCCTTGTCTCATCATTCCTGATACCCTCCTTCTGTGAGGGGTCAGCCTTCTTTTTCTTTTCTTTTTACCTCCTGCCTTGTGCTCAAGGCCCTTAAGGAGGCAGGGTGTATGTAGCCCCACCACTTCTGGTGCACCCTAGATAATGCTACACCCTCAGGGGCTCACGGCTGGTGAGTTCGGGAGTTGGCGACCCCGAGGGATTCCTGAGCTGGGTCCGTTTTCCCCCCTTTGTCCCTTACATTTGGGGAGGAGCCTCTCCTCTCCCCTCTCCTCTCCTCCTTTCATTATATTTCCTTTTCTCTTTAAGATTCCCGCACTGTTTTTGGTACTTGGTTCACCGTGTATCTAAATTCCCTTTTAGCGATTTTTAAAGGCATTTTTAATTACGTTGCATTTTGTAAGTTTTTTCGATCTTAATTACATATCGCGATTGTTTTCAACCTCAATTGCATTCTGTAAAGATTGACAATCTAAATTGCTTTTTAGTAAGTCTTTCAATGCAGGTGGCCGGGCCTTTTAGTGAGTATTTTGAATTTCAATTGCAGTTTGTAAGTATTTTCAACCAAAACCACATTTCGCACGAATTTTGAATCTAAATTGCATTTTGTTTGATGGGCATTTTGCACATATTTTGATTCTCAATTGCATTTTGTGGGTATTTTGAATCTAAACTACATTTTGTAAAGTATTTTCAATCTAAATTGCATTTTGTAAGTATTGTCAATCCACATGAGTCGTTTGAATCTACCGTACATTTTGTAAGCTTTTTCAATTTCAATTGCATTTTGTAAGTATTTTGAATTTCAATTGCACTTTGTGAATAATTTGGATTGGAACTGGGATATTTCAATCTGAATTGCATTGTGTATTTTTAATTTCAATTGCATTTTGTAAGCATTTTGAACCTCAATTGCATTTTGTTCGTATTTTCGATCTCATTTGCATTTTGTAAGTATTTTGAATTTCAGTTGCATTTTGTAAGTATTTTGGCACTACATTCCATTTTGTACGAATTTTGAATCTAGCCTACGTTTTGTGGGTCTTTTTCAATCTATTCTTTTTGTGAATCTTTTCGTTCTAAATTCCCTTTTGCAAGACCATATTGTGAGTTGTTTCCATCTGAGTTTCTCTTTGTACGTATTTTCCGTCTCACATAATTTTCGTTCTGTTTCCATTTCATTCTCATTTTCGCTATCACCCAGATCATTAGGGGCCGATAACCTAGATGTTAGGCCCCTTAAAACAACAATTATCATCATCATCATCATGTTATTCAGAAGTTTCCCCACGACTTCATAACATCAAGAAGTAAATAGTACCATGCTTTAATGGAGAAACAGCAACTTATTTGGAAATATTTATCTATTTATTGTAAATGGCAGAAGATGGGATTTTGGGTCTTGCATACTGGAGAGCATAATACGGTGTTTGACGAAGCTACGAGTGGTCATCTAATGTGGAGTATCTGCGGAGTAATGTGTGCTCCATTTATTATTTATTAATATGTGGCTGAGGTAAATTATGGAGCATAATAGTATGAAGGCAGATCAAGGAAGAATTGATATATTGGGTGAAAGGTTTGTAATGATTTGTGTTGATAAAAGATGGTAAACTCGAAAGGTAATGTACCACCTTATTGTGTTATGCATGTATGTAAATTCGGTGTCCTGAAGTTTGGCATTTAATACGTCGCCTGCATGATGACTCATGTTAGGAGCGACCATCCTTTAGAAGTGTGGATTTAGGATTGTTCTTTCTACCTGTATTTAAATGTAATTTGTTTCCCTCCTAGTCCACGGTAGTATGTCCGATTTGCTGGATCTGTGAAATTATATATTTAGCTTTCCCTTGTTTTTGAGTGCTCAAAGCAATGACGAATTGCTACTTGTTTTTCTTTTGTTTTCTTAATCTTCTATTGGCATAAGGTCAACGATAGTCGTGAGTCAGCTGGTAGGTTTGACAAGTGAGTGTCGAGAGTAGCAATGTTGGAAGGAAAGTCGTTTTGAAGGTTTGCTCCGTGTTTTAATCATTAATAGGAGAAAGATAAAGGATTATCTACGCTATTAATTGGATATCGGCACTGGGCAAATGTTTTAAAAGAGTTATTCGAGTTATTGGCAACGACGATATCGAAATGATATGTAGAATATCGGATGGTTGGATGATATAAGCTACTCCTACATTTCGTGTCAAATATAGATATTATGTACGGCTACAATGGAACATGAATCTTCTCTCGTCAAGTATATTAGTTGAGGATCTTCTTATTTCTATCAACGAAAGAAATTATTTAAAGAATTGACGTGGTAGGCTATTAGTGTATTCCTTGTCATGTGGATGCATGGACCAATGTCTGTAAGCAGTTGGTACAAAGATTACTCTCTTAAAAGAGTGTCTCTCTCCAGGGTCAAATACAGGTTCGTTGAAGTTTCACTTCTTAACTTATATTGTGTGTTTGTTATGCATGTATATTTCTGGTTGTTAATAGATTATGTTTCTATCCGAGTACTGTAACGGCTACTAATTAATAAACAACATTGGTCCACTAACGGACGACATACACTTTGTATTGCCATGGGCGCCATCCACTATTTAGGTGGAAAGATGAACAATTTAACCTCGGCTTGCTCCTTCCTAATTAACACAACTCTTCTCTCAGGCGTGGGGTAATGAAACTTACTCATGCCAACTCTTTTCATGGAAAATGCAACACTGGGCCATATTGGCTTGATACATGCAGGAATAAAAGATGATCGGTAATTAATTCGTATAATATCCACAATTGAGACTTAGAACATTTACACTATTATTGACTGCTAATCTTCCTAATGACGAGGACTTGTAGACAGTTGTAAGTTAATACCTGTTTCGATGATCGGCATTGGTGTATGCATAACCCCTGTTATGTCTTGGAAACTGGCTGGTTGGCTGACTTCGGCTCCCAGCGAAGTATTGAGAATGAGGGCTTCAATATTGGCGGCTCACTAACGCCCACTGCGGAACGATACTGGAATGGACCTGGACCATCTGTGTTGAGACTGGCTGCACTGAGTTAGACTAGCTCGGTTTGAGTGAAACTGGCTATAGACTGGGTACCATGGTTTTCAAGTCCCATCTTATATAGGTGTCTGTTGTTGTTTACCAAATCTTCCTTTCTTGACACAATACACATTCATCAGGCCTTAATTGCTTCAACCAGATGACCTGTGACGGACTTGAGACATGATGAAGGATTTATATCTCCATTAAGATACAATGAGCCTCGTAAGCTCTATTCAATGTAGTGGCGAGTGTCATAAACTCCCTTGGAGCCCTTCTTACATTTGCAGTCTTCAGGATTTATGGTCAGGCACCAACCCTTGTACTCGAACTCGAAAACATCTATTGTTCAAACAGGTGTAGGCGACGATCACCCGTGCCTTCAAATAAACTTAAAAAGAAAGGGTTTCTTCATTGTCATATTCTTGTCCCGTCCCCGTCATTCTAACTGTACACTCTAACTAAACAATATGCCCAAAGTCTCATAAATTACATTTCCTTAAGCTATAGATACAATTTGACAATAATGAAATGGTCACCATCCCTTCCCCAGACACGAATAAATAAACAACATACATCAAGCTTTGACATGAACGTCACAATAAATGAACTCATATAATAAGCATACAATGCTTGATCCAGGTTATATTGTAATGGATCATATATCCATTACAGTGCAAGTTTATCTTTTCTAGAATATTCTCAACAGTATCGCCTCGGGTTATGTTTGCAACGTGGCCCAGTCCTCCCGCTTCCAATCAAGGGTTGTACTTAACGGTAGCAGAGGTCACGACCTCATTTGTTGTCTTATAAGCCTAGTGCCTTACTAGTTGTAGTGTTATGCCCTTATGTCGGTTTTACCAGTGGTTCAAGTATAGATACTCTCAACAAACCAGAGGAATTAGATTTGCCTCGACGTGCGTGGAAGACTGCCAACAGGATTCGCACAAACCATGGAGTGTGTAAGGACTTACTCTACAAGTGGAACAAAATTCCCGATTCTGCATGTGTTTGTGGAGCGACACCCCAGACCATACAACACATTGTGCAGCAGTGTAGTATTACGTCATACTCAGGGGATTTAAAGGATTTTCTCGTGTTGACTCCAGACGCTGTTAAGTGGATAGACAATTTAAATTTTACATTATAAGTGTCAATTGTGACTGTAGGTTACACTAATATTCTCTGTTTTGCTTTTATTGTAATAATGCATCAGCATTTTTGCTAGTATGTATTCTGAATATTTTTGTGTTTCACAATGTGTTGCTATACGCTAAATAAATAAATAAATAAATAATTTGAGGACTCGATTTATTAATATCCCTTTCAATAAAAATTCAAATATTATAGGAACAGTCGAAGCAGAGGCGGTTCCTGACTAAACTTTTAGAGTGGGCAGATGGTATTATTGTTGTTTCATAATAAACATTGTTTTATATTTGACATTTATTGTTGCCAATATTGCCATTATCACAATTCCACACAACACAACATTTGAAAAAAAAAGTTCTTGCATTAAAAACTATACTCCCATGGCTCCTTATTGGTAAATACGATTCTCCACTCCTGTGCGTGATTGAAACAAATTTTTCTATCACCTGCGTTGATGTAGTCCTATTTTTAAAATTTCTAACTTTGTGTTCAGAGGTACAGAAGAAAATGGATTCATTAACAAAAACTCCACTTTATTCATTTTCCTATGCCACACACAATGAGCATATTGATCAACTACTACACAAGTAAAAAAAACAAACAAAAAACACACACATTCATTTATAGAATTTAACTTCATTCACAGAACTCACTAACAAACTTGTACTGTACTTGTAACACCAGAAAACTGAAAAAGTTTAAATATACTTTTGTGTAAAATCTTAACTTCCACAAGCTGCGGACAATGGCTAAGTACCTGCTCAAGGGCGTGGAGTAGACCCATCTCTGCTAAACCGGTTTGACCTTCAAACAGAGGCAGAAGCAGGAAGTGTAATTCAGAGATCTTCTATTTCACGCCAACACAACGTTATGGGCTAATTATCTAGGCCCTTGAAGAGAGAAGAAAATCCTGTCATATCACGGAAGAATTCGCGTGCAAGACAGTCCATTGTTTCCTCACCCGTCCTTTCACCTTACATGGATGGTTTTATAGAGCGGCCCTCGCTATTGCAATATACAGTACGAGACTGTCAGGGACTTAAGCTAGGGATGAGGTATGTATGCTGAATTCTTATACGTTCTAGGAGAGAAAACCACTTATTATAAGTAAGCATCTGCAATTAAAAGTAAATGTTAGAGACATTGATAAAAGTTGTGCAATACGGCCTAACGGCTTTGGGTGGGTGGAGCCCTTTCGGTCCTTAATGACGCACCTCCGATGAGTCAAAGCTTTCAGTAAAATACAGGCCAGTCCCAAATCCAGTAAGTAAAGAAAATGATTTTATTAGATTTGTTTAAAAATATGTGTTGTTTATATTCATTTTTGATGTGATTACAGAACAAAAACTGTCCAGGTGCAAATGTGCCCTGGGTGGTATGAATTATATCTAAAATACAAGACACGGAATTGATGTTAATGGATTTCGCCTCTTTCCATTGCAGACCAAAATTGCCACAATGAGATGATGTGTAGACCCTTGATAAAAGGTAGACCAAACTTTTATGATAAAGCAGGCTAAAAAGGAATGCCAACAAATTTAATTAATCGAGGATAAACTGTACAAATCACACTACAGTTCGATCATTTCAACCGTACTCAAGCATTAGATGCGATATCTAAACAATCAGTAATACAAAGGCAACCTTACCCTCGTAAAGGGATAATTTGACGAAAGTCTGGGGGAAATTTCGAGCCTCCTCTATGGCTACGTGCCTCCACTATCACCACCAGTGTTTATTGTGTGTTGTCAAGAATGAATGCTGTTAGATACATTTGTTAAAAATGTGAAATGTTTGGTACCATTATCTCAAGGCTCACAGAGGCTCTGAATTGGAAGGCAGAGCAAGCTGAAAGCGGGCTGCCGCTTCTTTACTACACACAGTGCCACACAATATCCTTCTGCTATCAATTCATTCAGCTGTGTTCTTCTAGCTCTTTTCTTTTTGCCGCCTTGCCCGCATCTGGACTTGGCTACTGGCCAGACACGCGCTAACGTGCACAACTGTGCCTATATTTTCATTAATATAAAGATCTGAACCAGTCAAGCTAGACCGATAGGTGGCTGCTATAGTGTATTCATCTCGCGTGGAGTCTTGGGTTGAATCTCAAATTTGGACAGGAATTGAGTAAATTAAGCCCACATTTCAGAACAATAGAAATGACTACTATAGAGAATATCTACTCATTGGAGTGCTCATAACTGATGAGCAAGACTTGAAAATGAGACTGTTGCCGGGATTCGAACCCAAATCTCCCGCATTCAGAGCAGACGCGTTAGCCGCTTACACAGCCACCGTCTTCGCCCAACCGTGACTTATTAAGAGCCGCCTATATTCCACCCGGTCTACCTATTACGTTCCCATAAACAGGCACGCCTGAACAGACTGCCGGGCCGCGAAGGCAGTGTCCTGATCAGGCTGACGGGGGAACATTCGGTCATTTTACCTATGAAAGCAAACCAAAACGAGGGTACCATGAAGTCATCAGTTCTGATTTGAGTGCTAAAGAGAGGCGTTCCATTCAGCTTGAATAAGGAAGAAAGTTTGTAGTTTTACGTAACCGTGAATCTTGTGATTCACGGGACCTACTTTTTACGTGGAATCCGAACCACAGGACATGGCATTTCACTTCAGCTTGAATCCTGCTTAAGAATTATTAAGAACACAGGTTATCTTAATCGTAAAGAAGGGGAAGAAAAGAAAAAAAAAGGCATATGCAAGATGGTAGACTAATTGAAAGAACTACAGTAGATCCTTCTGCGGAATGTTAAGTCATCGTCAAGGTCAGAGTCGGGTCTAGAGCAGGGGTTCTCAACCTTTTTCTGTTGCGCCCCCCTTCTGAAACATGAAATATCTTGCCCCCTCCCTATTCTCATTTCCTTCTCATAGGCTACTTCCCACAAGGAAAAAAACAAAAAAAACAAAAAAAAACAAGATTTGCTGTGTATGCTACTGCCTAATTAGGATTTCAACTACCAGTTACATTAATAATAATAATAATAATAATAATAATAATAATAATAATATAACACACAATTCATTATTCTTAGAGCACATCAAAGTACAACAACGTTTTGTAAAAAAAAAAATGTCATGCATATGTATTACTTTTGCTTATAAGAATAAAAACAACTGCTGCACGTGCAGTTATTGGAATTGAGCAAATTTTGTTTGTTTCACTAATTAGCTCTTTAGCTGTGACACTTGTGTTCAATAATGATGATGATGATGATGATAATTGTTGTTTTAAGGGGCCTAACATCTAGGTTATCGGCCCCAATTCAATAATGATTTTCATATTTGAAAGCTCGTTACTTATAAATGAGAATAGAAATAATATATACAATTTTCAACAATTCACTGTGAATTTGAAAAATGTTACGTTAATACTCTTCACCCATGGAAAAGTAAAACAGGAGAATAAAAGTGTACATGGATCAGAATTCGGTAATTCTCAGACACTTACGGAGTTAGTGTGATGTGAGAGCTTGAATTTGAGATGAAAGTAAATCCAGTCTTGGTTGGATGTTTGAAACAGCAACCCGCAGATCCCCTTCCAGCTGCAGCCGAGACCGATGCTTCGTCTTGACGGATGCCATTGCGGAAAATGTTGCCTCACACAAGTAAGTTGATGCGAAGGGTAACAACAGGTCCACTGATTTTCTGGATAAAATGGGTTATTCATTCCGAATCTGCACCCAAAAATTTTCAAGAGACTTCGACTTAAATTCATTTCGAAGTATTCTGTCAATTGAGAGTTTTATTAGTTCCTCCTGTTCTGCCGTTGACAGGTGGGCTGTTACGTTCGTTTCAAACGGACTGCGAATCCAGTCATTCTCATTTGAAGGTTGTGGAAATCTATCCTCGAATTTTTCACGAAGGTTTTGGAGGTGTTCTACGACAATTCCACTAATTTGACAAATATCTAACTCATTTTCTTCCAGGAATTCATTCAGACAAAGAAACATCTCACAGCTACCTTTGTCCATCTGGGCTTTCCAAAGTTAAAGTTTTCTCTTAAAAGCAAGCACTTTGTCGCTTAGAATGAAAATATTACTATTTCGTCCTTGAAGTGACACGTTAAGTTCATTCGTTTTTCAAATACGTCAGCCAAGTAGCACAGTATTAGAAGCCATTTCTCTTCCAGAAACAGGCTTGCGAGTGTAGGACTGCTGTCCAATAGGAAAATACGAAGTTCATTCTTCAACCCCACAACGCGACGAAGAACTCGACCACGAGACAACCAACGTACCTCCGTGTGCAATGGAAGCGAATCATGTGCAGACCCCATCTCCTCGCAAAGAATGGAAAATAGCCGACTGTTTAAAGCTCTTGCCTTCACAAAATTTACAACACTAATTACATCGTTCAGCACTTTATTGACTTCCAGTTGTAGTACTTTTGAAGCCAATGCCTTCCTGTGTTTCATGCAATGTGTGAATTTAAAGAATTAGTAACAACACTCACTCTTGTCCTGAAACCCTTTTTAGTTCCAGTAAATGCCGACGCCCCATCAGTATATATACCAACACAATTTGTCCATAAGAGATTGTTGTAAATAAAAAAGGAATTCACAAGAGAAAACATATCTTCGCCTGTAGTCCGCCCTTCCAGAGCTTAAATAAATGGAAAATCCTCGTGCATTTCATTTTCAAAAACAAGAAGCTGGGCACTGTTTACGATATCAGTACTGTCATCAAGTTGCAGGGCAAATTTTGGGCTATCATGAAGACGTGGTAGCAATTGATTTTTTTATGTCAGAGGCTATTACATCAATACGACGAGTTACTGTATCATTTGAGAGCGGTATCGAGTTCAAACACTCGCCGAACTTTTCTCCATGCATGATAGCGCACATTTTCACGGCTGCAATAAGAAGTAATTTCTCACCAATAATATGTGGTTATTTGGATTTTGCAATTAATTAGGATACCTCCAAGGATGTTCTCAGCTCTTTCTTAGGAACCGTTGCGTGCTTTTCTAGGAATCTAAAATTTCCTTTTAGTTGTTGCTCGTGGCACTTAAAAAATGCTAAAGGTTACACAGTCTGGATGTTTAGTCTGCAAGTGTCACTTAAGTTTCACAGGCTTCTAACTGTCGTTTGCTAAAATCTCCAAACAAAGAACGCAATGAGGTTGTTTCTGATTATTATTCGAAAGAATGCTGGTAAAGCCTAATGCCAGATAATCGTCTTGATATTTACGCACTTTCACTTTGTGTGTAGAATTAATAATCCTGATGGGAGCGGAAGTAGACGCGGAAGAACAATGGACTTTGTTTAAATTCGAACCTTGTTCTTTTTCCAAAGGAGGGCAAGCACTATCACTTTCATGGGGTCTCTTTTTACCACTTCTAATAAGCCACTTATCCATGGGTAATGGCGTCACTCGTAACAGTTTATTGTTAAGTTGGCTAACCACGCACTAGAATTCACTTGTTCACTCACTCTCTTTGAACTGACTGGAAAGGCCTAGCTGAATTCGAATCGGCAACGGCAGAAATAGAAGAATCCATTCTTGGAATCCATTCTTGAAAGGAAGTGGTGGTCACATTGTCAAGCGGGTTATTGTCATTAAGTGTTTGGTAAGGAGATGCCACTGCGGGTGGCGAGTGAAAGGGAGCTGTATGGGAAATGTTACTCCCCACCTTTTCTCAGAATTCCTGCTGGCAGGATCTACTGGTCAGTTCTTGTGAAATAAGACAGCAAAGGTACGAGTTTATTATTCTTGAATGGTCTTGAGTGCTACCTACCTATGATAGGTTCATGAATATGAGGATAGTAATATTTGTTACAGAATATGAAATATAAATATTTCAATCAAAGCCGGCGCCCCCCTTTATCACTCTCTGCGCCCCCCACTTTGAGAAACCCTGGTCAAGAGGATATCTACAATCCAAAACTATGGTGTTTCTATTTTAGCCAGATGTTTGTAAAGTTTCTGTTAACCTTTTGTGTGGTGAAATTACCACCCTCATGAGGACATTAATATTAATGCAAATACTTTTGTTAATCCTTAGAAACTACCTTCAATTTATTTTACAAATTGACACATGGAGAAATGTTTATTTTTTCAACCACTCCTTGCAACACGTTAAGCAATTTGTTAATAATAAACCATCTAATCAAATACCAAATAGTATAAAGCAAAAAATATTTTTCCACCAAAAGTCAAAGCCAGGGGTAGAAGTGGGAAACCAGGGAAAACCACTTCCAGGATGGCTGAGGAGGGAATCGAACCCAACTCTTTTCAGTTTTGCCTCACGAGGCTAAATATACCCCGTTCCAGCCCTCAGACCAGAATTAAATTTCATGGCAGGGCCAAGAATTGAACTCAGACCTTCGGGGTGACAGCCAAGAATGCTAACCACTACACCGGGAAGTGGACGTTAGTTTTATAATACTGGGTGGTGAGTTCGTATATTTTTTATTGCCTTTGTTTGCTTCACAGGTTTATGAGCGCAGCTTTCGTAACGTGGAGTTTGGTGAAATATATGCGTGTTGTTAGAACTATAAGCCTAAATTATTCTTCTCCACATTTCATTCTGATTGGAGGAAGAGTCAGAGCAGTGAAAACCCTATTTCCATCGAGAGGGGGAAAGTGATTACAGTGGCGCAGGTACAGTCACTTCCTCTCAAGGCTACATCCAAATGCACCTCCTCATGGCATTTTATAATATACCGTAATTTTAAATACAGTTTGTTACAGTACATCAAAGCTTTTAAATTTGTGCAAAACTCCTCTCATGAGCATGGCGTCTGGAATAGAATGAGGGCGTAAAAGCCAGCCGACACAGGCGTATTCATCGCATCCGACCCGTAGAAGAGGAAATGTATGTCTAGGGTCTACCATTATTGTTTTCAACGGGATCGGGGATGAGATGTTATGAAAGGCTATGTGGAGGGTGGTTTTAACGGGCGGATGTCCTTCCTGACGCCAAACTCGAGAGGAGTTAATGAGAGATGAAATTAATGATGTGGAAGGAAGCGGCCGTGGCCTATCAGAAGGTACCGTCTCAGCATCTGCCTGGAGTTGAAAATGGGAAATTACGGAAAACCGTTTAAAGGACGGCCGAGGGTGGGGCTCGAACCCACGTCTACCGAGTCCACAGATAGTTAGCCCCATGACCTAGCGCTGCGCATTAGCGAGCGTAGCTACCGCTGTTGGTCCGTAGAGACGGGAATACTTACACGAATTGTATTCACGAAATAAAATGCAATTAAGCAAATTTAGGTTATTTTACATTACATTACGCCCTGCCTGAGGAAACTAATAACCATCATACAATAAAGCAGGAACTTGCAGAACACCCACCATGGTAACTAAGAGTAAACTGTGATGTAATACTGCCCATGACATTGCAGAGCAGTGTGATGAAGCAACTTTTCTGCCTTATCTGCGCCGCGGGTTGCTTGCGCTTCAAGGGAATGCTCACGGTCAGTATTGCATTTACGAGTTTATTCTACGAAATGCAGGTAATTTTAAAGCAATCGTGTTATTTCGTGAATTAACGCACATTTGAAAAGATTCAAAACTTTTTTATACCTCTACAGTAGTCACTTCAAGACCTAAGCGGTCCCTTTGATGATCTGGTCTGTGAAGAGGCTAACGCGCCAGGAAATACGTAGTTCCCTCTTTTGCTGCTTGATCTTAGAGTACAAGATTTTTCCAGCACATGTTGCTATGTTTCCATAAGCTGGCTACATTACTTTCCAGCATTTCATTTGTAAAATCTATGAACATATTTTTTCATCTTTACGTTAACTGGGAGCTTTACCAACTTTGCTTTTCATGTGATGAATTGTGCATGTGAATATAGTTTTAGTGGTATTTTGAACGATAGGTATTTTGAAGGATAGTAGGAATTTGATATTATATTACATTTTGTTGTTTATAAACCTCGTTTGAGCGACAAAAGAGCACCCGAGTAAATCGATTTTATGGTGAATCAGGCTCAAGGGTTGGCAACACTGTTACTATTGCACAAGGTTCAACAGGGCTTCCTAGAGTAAACAACGTGTTCAAACTGCAGCTGTAAAGCTTGAATCACCAATCACGAATACAATACTTCAAAGGTAATAAAAGTGGAGAGAAGTTGAGTAAAAGGTGCAAACAAGTGATTGTAAATGTATACAGTAGGTTGAGGGATGACAATCTAGAGTTTCCATGCCGGAAACACAGCAAGGGCAGAGAGAGGAGATGCGCGGAGGGATATTTTCCTCAGGAATTGATCTGACGTTTGGTGTAGTTTCATACCACGTCTGTTGCGAGGTTCCACCCAGGTGTTCTAATCAGCAGGCTTTCAGCGCACCTTGGCTTGATGTGAACATTGCACTACGTACATATATGAAGCACATTGTAATACTTCCTAGGTGTATCGATCGCATGAAGATGGGAACAATGGTACACCTGGGTGAAACCCCGCAACGAATACGGAAAATGTCTGAAGATTTTATAGAGTTAAATTATCTGACCGCGAAAACCCATACATTCCCAGCAGTTCTTTTGTTTACCAGTAAACTCGTCTAGCCCACTGGACTGATACAAGTTTTCAAAACTGACACCATTAGGGTGACTTGCACGTCAACGATACCGCTCCACTACCCCAAACTAGAATTACATTTCTTGTCATATCCGGGAATCGAACCCACGTTTTCGCATTTTGTAATTGGTACAGTAATGTGATTAATCGGGTGATGATGTATAATATCCGGTTGTTATATAATCACCTCTAAATGTGATAAATTATTGAATATCTATCAAATTAACTGGCGAGTTCATACGTATAATTCCCAACTCATAATGGTGAGAGTGATAAAAGTCATTTTGGCATGTTAAATGCTATGCGTTAATAA
Source organism: Meconema thalassinum (assembly GCA_946902985.2). Classification (NCBI taxonomy): domain Eukaryota; kingdom Metazoa; phylum Arthropoda; class Insecta; order Orthoptera; family Tettigoniidae; genus Meconema; species Meconema thalassinum. The sequence continues at coordinate 444,051,000 of OX336390.1, forward strand.
GGCTTTACATACTGGCACAACCTAACCAGAAGCTTAGGCTACGCCCCAGACCTCCTTGCTTGTAGTACAAAGAGTAATTTTCGTCCAGACAGTGATCTAACCTGGTAGTGATGAACGGTTTCACGCAGACTATTGTCTAACTCAGTAGCGACCATGGTGAGGTGCACCCTTTCAATTACGTTATTCACATTCGCGAATTATATAACCTCGCCGGCTAATTTGGTAAATATTCAATAATTTATCACATATCAAATTTAGTAGTGATTATATATAATAACCCGCAGTCGTTTGGGGCCAATGAAGGAAGACAGCAGCAGCTATCATACTCTTACATGCTCAGCCTCCATCTCGCCTAAGTGATATCGTCCAAAGAACCTCCACGAGATAAATAGTCTTCAGTATTTCATGGAGACAAAACAGTGTCGGAGAAACAGCACCCCAGCCAAAGAGCCGAAGACTAAGACAACCATAAGAATGTCGCGCACTAGGACGATGGCTCAGGCATTAGGGTCGCAGTACAGTTCTCAGAATAGCCTATACCAGCCCTCAAGATATATAATTGCAATATACAGCCGAGAACTTGCCCACCACTATGACTTCAGACCATCATGACAGCTCTACACGATATCGAGTCCACAATTATTTGTCTCTTAGAGCAAGGTGGTCACCAGGACAGCCCCCAGACCGGAAAGAATCGAACGAAGATGACTATTAGCTTGTCGTGGATGCCCATCACCGTGGATTCAAGTGTAGAACAGCCGAGCGAACATCCCAAGAGACTTACTGTGTCATCGGACCAACGTGTTTGTTATATCACCATCTTCACAGTCCGGTCTGAACCCTGGCAGCGACCGGTTCGCTGCGCTTTGCTTCGTTGTGAGTGACGTATTCGAGTGTCTAACTTTCAAGTCTTTTCAAGTACAGTAAAAATGGCAACCAACAGTATTAGGAAAAACACGATAAAATGTGCTTTCCCCGACAAGGCCAATAAACCAGGCCCTGCAGAAATACACGAGTGGATTCAGTACACCCTAAAACTCAACGTGGACCAATTAGAAGCCATTCAACTAGACAATCTGGAAACTGCTGTTTTCATCAAGTTCACCAGCAAACTACTGATGGAGAAGGTCCTCAACAGTACCAACGGAAAATCCCAGGTACGGAAATTTAATGGCTCTATATCTGAGGTAATTATAACTTGTGCGGATGTTGACAGCAAACTAATCCGAATTATGAACCTTCCCATTGAACTGCCGAATGACCGGATAATGTCGTACTTTAGTAAGTACGGGAAAGTTCGTGAAATTAGAAACGAACGATGGTCAGCTACCTACCTATTCAATATTTTGAGTGGTATTCGGGCTATGCGGATTGAACTAAAAACTGCAATTCCACCCATTATTTCTATCGATGGCTACAAAGCACAGGTGGTGTATGATGGACAACCTCGATCAAGCTTTTATTGTAATGCCACTGATCACTTTAGACAGGAATGCCCAGTGAGGCGCGGTGAAACTGAAAACAAAACCGGCCCTAAGCTTCTCAGTGAAATTGTAGCCAACAAGGACAGTGACATTGTCTCGCCTGCCTTATCGGCACCTTGTTCATCTAACGTCAGTATTTCTCCCGAACAACTTGCCCCACTTGATACGTCAGCTGTAGCACAAGACACGATGGACGTGTCGCTTTCTCACTCCACCGCCTTATCGCCGCAACCAGCTGGGCCATTGCCCTCCACTAGTAAACAACAACATACTCCCACATTACAACAGGAACTCCACGGGCAGCCAGCGTTGCCAGGTTCGTCTGATACTAGCCAATACACCAATGGCAGTCTAGGTAGGACGGCCAGTTCTCTAGTTCCTAAAACTGACCAGAAACCTGACACTAGCACTGCCAGCCCTGATGCGGTCACAGAAAGCGTGACCTCAGGAGACAATGCTACCAGTATGCCACCCTCAAACCAGTCCATAGTTAGTTGTGAACCACAGACCGCTGGTATACGATGGTCGGATGAAATAGAAGACGACCCCTCCAGACACATGGATACAGAAGAGACGGGGTCACGGGACCAGGGGATCATGGACAACAAGGAACTAACTCCTAAAGAACAGGCACCTTTGAAAACCTCCTCCAAAGCTAAAACAATCCGGGCGTCAAAAGAGGGAACGCACAAGCCTTATGCGGGTGTCAGGGACCCCCGACTACAAGGCGGGAAGTCGAGCGACAAGCGTTAAAGACCACCCCATCTCCATCTTGTTTATTTCGGTAAAAAACATGTCTATCTATCTGACGATGTTGTTGACATACACGCTAATGACACTCAATGTAAATTGCATTCAAACTGCTAGTAAACAGTCGCTCTTACGCAACCTCATACGAGACCAAGATGTGGATATTGTTCTGTTGCAAGAAGTGGCTACTGAAGACCTCCTTACCATCTCTGGCTACGATAAAATAGTTAATGTCAATGAGCACAAACGTGGTACAGCTATCTACATTAAGGACCATATACCATATGCGGATCCAGTCCAGTTAGTAAACTCACGCGGAATCAGTATGCGTATTCGAGATCTTTTGATTGTCAATGTATATGCTCCCTCTGGTTCGCAGGCCAGGATACAACGCCGGCTCTTTTATACCACAGATATTCTCCCACTTCTCCATAATCATACCGGCAATATAATCCTCGGTGGGGATTTTAACGCAGTGCTATCGCCCAAAGACCAAAGTGGCCAATTTCAGGGCTGCCCTGCGCTATCTGCGTTAATACAAGGGTTACGCTTAAAAGACACATGGGAACTGAAGCCGTCGGGGTCAGCCGGTTACACGTACTACTACCATAATGGTGCTTCTCGACTGGATTTATGTCAGCGGGGAATTGAAAGAACACGTGAGAGAAACAGATGTATGCCCGGTGGAGTTTTCAAACCATTGTGCGTATCTGTGCAAGATTCGCCAACCAGAATTGGGACCTCGCCGTGGGAGAGGAACATGGAGGTTAAATGATTCTATTCTGACACACTTGGACATGAAAGATAGCTTTGCCACTGAATGGCATAACTGGAAACGCCACATTCACCGGTTTCAAGATACTGTTGAGTGGTGGTTGAAGTATGCGAAACCCAGAGCTGTTAGGTTATTGAAGGCCTACCGTGCCGAGAGAAGACGCCACATCCACCAGACGACAGATTTCTACTATAAATGTTTACGACAGTTATACAATGAAGACCCTACCAACCCTAATACATATCGCCGAATAAAGAAAATCCGAGCGCAGCTCCTCACGCTGCAGCGCAAAGCATTGGAAGGACTCAAACTTCAAGCACAAGATCATCAACATCTGGCATCAGAGGCACCCTCCGTTTATCATTTTATACGGGCGTGCCGCAAAGGCCGTCAGAAGTACATCAACCGCATTATGACACCTGAGGGACAAATGGTGACTAGTCATACCTTAATCACAGAAACGGTAGAGAACTTTTTTCAGTCCTTGTACACAGACGACGCCCCAGTCCCACTTCACCACCAGCATCCGTTCTTCGATGGTGTACGAGGAAGACTTTTGCACAGAGAACAAGAGTGCTTGACCCAGGACATCACCGCCGAAGAAATATATACCTCCATACTCCACAGTGCGCCGAACAAGAGTCCTGGTCCTGATGGCCTGGGGAGAGCTTTCTACATGACGTTTTGGACCACCTTTCGCGATGAACTTACAGCCGTAGTGAATGATGCTTGTCGTCCTGGACGAAATATCGACACCCTGAAAGATGGCCTGGTGATATTAGTCCCAAAAATTACACAACCAACAGAGCTCAGGGACTTTCGCCCACTGACGCTTTTAAACTTTGACTACAAGATCTTCACGAAATGTATGAAAACGAGACTTCAGGTCTTTATGGAGGAAGCCACATCTCGCCACCAATCGGGTGGGGTACCAGGCAGGTGCATTGTCAACACTACATGTGCTATTCGCGATGTCATTAGTGAGTCGCTGGTCGGCAATAAGAAGAAACTGTTATTATCACTGGATTTTGACCATGCCTTTGATAGGGTAAACCATAAATACATCCTTGCGACCCTTCAAGCTATTGGCTTCGATATGCGGTTTATTGCCCTCGTGAGCAAAATTCTTCATGGTGGATCTTCAAAAGTGACTGTAAATGGGTATTTCACACGGCCGCTCCTCATCCATCGTGGAGTCAGGCAAGGGTGTCCGATGTCCATGCTTCTTTTTGTTCTATCCCTGGAACCCCTTCTTTGTAATCTCCATACATCTTTCAATGGCACGGTGATCAGTATTTTTGCATATGCCGATGATGTCACCCTTGGGGTGGATCGAACCGTTGACATGCAGCAATTGTTCGCGGACCTTGATTAGTACGGGAGATATTCTGGTGCGCGGCTGAACCGACGAAAAACAAAGGCGATGTGGATTGGGAAATTGGACCGCGTCCAAGGGGTTCTCCCGGCGTGGGTAACGATCGCCTCAGAACTCAAAATATTGGGCATATCTTTCTTGAATAGTGTACACCAAATGATTAAAAAGAACTGGGACGTTGCCCTACATTCTGTGCGTGGTGCCTTGCAACAAGCGCGGTACCGCTCCTTCCTCTTACACCAACGAACAATGTACGTGAATATGTTCAGCTTAAGTAAAATATGGTATCTCAGTCAAATTCTTCCTATGCCAAGAATGGTGGGTACACGTATTATTTCCGCCGTCGGATGGTTTATTTGGCAAGGAGCTCTATTACGTCTTTCCCGCAGCACATTAACATTACATAAATCCCAGGGAGGTCTGGGACTCATCGACGTTGAAAAGAAAGCTAGGACCTTATTCCTCAAACGACACCTGCAACTGCTTACAGGCTTCGGGACCGATGAGTCACATAACTTCCTACGGAGATGGTGTAGTCCCCATGACTGCTCGAACCCACCAGCTTATTATGATATCAATCATCATGCACCTCATGTCCGGTATCTGAGAGTTGAACTAAGCTACGTGCCACAAGACGTCATCAGGTCTATCTCAACGAAAAAGCTGTATCGTTCTATCAGGACGAATAGAAACAAATAGTGTCATCACTCCGCTCCTAAAGCATTGTAGTTCATGGTCCAGCCAGTGCGTGGCGCGGAAGTCGCGCCGAACCTTACGCACGTGTGACAAGTATTTTCGCGGTTAGTCAACTGTAACATCCTGTGCGCGAGAAGTCATGCTATGCGAGTGAATTTGTTTCTTTATAATAGTTTAAGAATGTCTGTGTAGTGCTTGGTGAGTGTGGAAACAACTAAATTTTCTGCTGTTTCGGGAAAATGTTGTACTGCTTCGTTCCTGGATGTAAATCTGGTTATGGAAGGAAAGCTGATGGTAAACATTTTTTCACACCGCCAAAAGAAACCAATTTGTTTGCGAAATGGGCGCGAGTTATTCCGCGGAAAGATCAGCAATTGTCGACCAAAAGTAGGATCTGTGACGTGCATTTTTCGGAAGATTTAATTATAAAGGCGGACTGTTTCGTAGTGAATGGTGAGAAAGTGGAACTTCGTCGTGTCAAGTGGAAATTAAAACCAGGATCGGTACCTCACATTTTTCCAAATTTACCGAAATATCTATCCACTGAGGTAAAATCACGAAAGGCGCCCAGTAGGAAACGGAATGAAGGCAGCATCAAGGGGGCAAGAAACAAGAATCGCAATGTGAGTGAAACAATTATCCCAACAGCAAGCGGTGAAGTTCAAAGTCAACCTAGTTGTAGTCAGATTCAGGGCCAACCTAGTTCTCTTACTGATGCCGAAAAGACAATATTGTCTCTCAAAAGGCGACTAAAGAATGCAAATCGTAATTTAAATCCGCAGAGATCTTCAAGCTCGGAAATCTGCTAAGTCTACTCGTAAACTTTCGAAAGTTGCCTCAAGCTAGTTTTGGTGAGTAATTTACTTCATTTGAGTTGTTTTGTTGCCTGTTATTTTAGGGCTGTGATATCGTGGTTATATATTCCATGTACTGTCTTTGGATGTTTGTGTATAGTGTGTGTGTATAATCGCTATATCAGCACACCTGCAAATCACTGATGACTCACTGACAGCATATTACATCATTGAGCGCCCTGGGGTTACCAATCGGCAATCCCACATGACTAGAGTTACACGTGTAGAGTTATTTTTAGGCTCGTCATTCCACAACTCAAAGAAAAATGCTTACGAAGGTATGGTGTAATATGTCCCTTGACAATATGATCATAACTTGAACTGTTAGCTTGATATTAAAACTGAAACGAAACATGAGGCTGTCAGACCCATTCGCGACTAACGGAGGGTTTTAAAAGATATTTCTACATGGGGACTGAAAATATTAATAATAACTCTTTGAAAGTAATATTCATAAGTCGAAACAAGGAATGTGCTGTAATGACCGTAACCAGGGCCTTCGTAAAGAGTTTTTTTTAGGCCGGGAGGTATTCCAGTTTTGAACAGCTGGCTATGTAGCGTTGGGGGTCTGCGCTGCTAGCGCTCGCCAAGAGCGGGGCGCGCATGAACTCGATGAGTGATAACACTATATTATTCTATTCGTCCTGGTTCTATCATGGCACAACAGTATGTTGCCCCCAGAATTATGCAATCCGCATTGATCGTCAACTGGAATCGAGTCTGGAGGAATGTCTCCAATCGCATTCTTCCCAGCGCAGCGAAGGAAAGTTGGTATAAAGTAATCCATGACCTTATACCAACAAACAGCAGACTCCATCGCATTCACATGGTGGAGAACGCCTTATGCACTTCATGTTCCCATCAGGATACAATCCTGCACCGATTTACACAGTGTGATCCGATTCGATCGACCTGGAACCGCTTCACCCGGGTCCTGAATAGCTTCATGAACTGTCCTACTACCTACATCACTCCTGAATGGGTGATCCGCCCAACATTTAGTCTGCAACCACCTCAACTGAACAGTGCGGTAGTGTTACTCCTTGGTTGCTATGTGCACTGTGTGCTGAAAACTACGGGGCCATATACAGAACTCGAAATGCTGTCCGAGGTAAGTGAGTGTGTCCTCACGAGCCTTCGCTGTACTACAAGAACTCGCCGGCTGGGGGACTATGCCCAGCAGCTCACCCGCATCATGTGAGTGTTTTGTGCTTTGTGATAGTGATTGAACATTGAACATTAAGTAGACTAGTATAACTGTGATAAACTCATCAATATCCACGATTGTTATTCATCTACCACCTCACAATCACCTATGTACCTTAAATATATGAAGACAATAAACAAGTTTCCTTAAAAAAATCTCCGGGGTTGTAGATAACGGTGATAATAACCACTACATCACAAGGCATAGTGACACCCGCCCTCCTTTACCAGTGACAAAATAGGAAGTCAGGTCGCCTTACCTTAAGCTCTCAGAGGATTTGAGCTCTGTGAGTTATCCTACTGCATGGATGTGGAGAGTAAGGGAAGTATTCTCATAAAATAAGATATCTGGCAGTGAAACTACTTCAGCAAAAGCAATTCATTGCTCGATGGTGGGTGGGTGTGCATTCTATGAAAGTTACTGCAAACTTAAAAGAGATATGGAAACTGGATCTTAGAACACTTCAACAAATATAATTCTTATCTTCTCTTACAATGATACATTGTTTGAAAAGTTGAGTAAGGTGTGCTTGGTGAGTTAGGTCACTTGCGAGTCAGAAAGGTTTGGGAACTGCTGCACCTCAGCTCTCCATTTGTATTCTATCCAGAGAGAGGTCGGGCTGGACTAGCACTATGTATCTCACGTCAGTTGAATAGCGTACTAAGCTGGCACAGTCAGTTGGTATTTCAGGGTGCATACTGAACTGCTAACTAAGGGAGAACAGCCTGTGTCATATCCTCTCGTTACAGACGGTAACCATTCGTCAAACAGTTAGTAATTAAATATTTAGAAACAGACCTAATTGTTCTGCCCTCGAAAACAACAAAATAACAACAAAATCATCATCATCATCAATAAGTCATGATAGCTTTTCACGCCAATCGGAGTGCCAACCAACAAATAGACTGCTCCTATTCCCACTGCGGATTAATCCACACGAAATTTACATGCTTTTTAGTCGGTCAACATGCTTATACCCAAATTGTAATGAGTGTTATTCCCTAAACCCGAAGAAAAAATTCACGAGATTAATTCATGAGATATTCCTTTTCAGGTGTAGGAAACAACACCCACTACATTTCGGGTACAATCATGTTGACCGACTGAAAAGCATTTACATTTTATTTTTAAGGCAACACTGAAAATAATTTCAACGTGATAACGATTGAAGTACAGTTCGCTTAGTGTTATCCTTTTCTTCCTAGTATTATATGTATTCATAATTCATAAACGCAATTGAATAACACAACACGAACGAAGGAACAATATGCAAGTGTCAGTGCGTGCTGTCAGAGAATGAAATAAAGCGAGGATAACTGTGACGTAGACAGAAGAGGGGAGTTAAACGACCGCGCCAAGCGAGTGGGAGGAAGGTCGGAGCTGCAGCGAGGAAAGCAATTGAGCCGTGTTGCTCTCAACATAGCGTAACTATATGGTATAGTTCATTATAATGACATGCGGTACATTTCCTTTGTAGACTGCTGTACTTTCAGCCTGTAACTCCATACTCGATATTTTTTGCTTTAACAGTTAAAAACCGAATACAACCATCCCTGACCTTCAATAACTGAGTCAACTAGCATTGTAGATAATATATCGGCGTACATTCACATCACATGGCCCCAGCATAAAAGTTGATTCATACCTATTTATTTAGCATATGCGGGTTCACAATGTATGTGTATTTCCACCAGTTTCAGCGTGATCAGGCTAAGCGGACTTAAACATTAAACAGAAGTAATACATCATGAATTAAGAGCTTCAGGCATCTACTTACAATACTTTGTGCCTCAAAAGTAGGCACGTTTTGGTCGGATAACAGTCCTATTCCTAACACTCTCCAACAATGTTTTGAACATCATAGAGGTCTTCACTCTCTGGCCTTATCACTCCTTGGTTAGGATAGACACCAGAGTACTGGCGGCTTCGGTGGTGTAGTTGGTAGCATGCTGAGCTTCTATGCCCAAGGTCGTGGGTTCAAACCCGACCGAAGTCGTCGGATTTTTAAGAGCGTTAAAAATCCCTCAGTATGCCCTCCTTTGGAGGGGAAGTAAAGCCGGCGGTCCCATGTCATAGATTTATGGCATGGAAAATAATCTTCTACTAACTACACTTGTGTGAAGCCAAAATTTATAGGTTAGAATTGATAACGCTCTATTAGTTCCAACGTTCGCTGCCAGGTACTGACTGCGATGCCATCTAGTAGCCAAATCCGCAAGCTAGGTGTCGTAGACGGTAGCATTTGTTAGCAAAAGTAGAGACTACTTGAAATTATTGTCTGCAGTCCTTACTTGAATTAAAACTGATAACACACACTAATACAGGCATCACAATTAACACCGGTTATCAGACCGATTCTACTCACACCCAAAGTACACGGGCTACCTGACCGCCTTGTCGCAGCCCCTAAACTAGGGAACCAACCAACCAGAGTATCGGCAATGGTGCTTCACGCCACTGGAATATAGTTTATCACTTGTTCCTTCTGTGATGTGCCAGATGTTCGACAAACCCTCGGACGATATCAATCCTACCCGTTGTTTCAACGATATATTGACAGTGTACCGGTCAGCATGAGAATGAAATATTGCAGCTCGGATTTTCTTACCTGGGGATGTCTGTAATGTTTCTGTTGGTGGGAGAGTACGAATTTGGTTTCCGTGCGTGCAACAGTTATTTCTATACATTAATATTACAGATCATTCCAATGTTTTCAGCCGGTGGGCTCTGGCTGCACATCGGGATACCATACAGTCTGGAGTTCTCAAGGGCACCGGCAGAAATCGGTAGAGTAACGCACGGCTGATTCTAAATTTTGCTGTATTTATTCATCTCGAGTAACTACCTGCCATTGTCCCCAATGAATAGTGCCGTTGTTCTAAGTCGATACCTTCATGTCCACTGTTTCCATTTATGAGTGAGGTAGCCAGTATCCACCCCACAAATGTGTTGGTTTACATACTGAAAGATGAAGAGATCGCTGTCTGAAATAATTGCATTTACAGATTTTTTTTTCTAGTCGGGGAGCGTGAAGACGCACTAGTCGGAGAGCGTGAAGACGCACTGACATAACCACTTGTCTTTTACCTGGAGGGACGGGGTTGGAATCCTGGTGATAGTGGGGTTGAATTATCACCTAAAAATAAAAATAAAAATAAAATTCACGTGATGTAAGGAAGGGCATCCGGCATTTAATTCCTGGTCTTAACCAAATGAGTCCCGGGGACAATATCTTTTTCTTAGGTAGGCCCAAGCTAGTAGAAACTCTTGTTGATTATTTTAGGTGCTTTGTTCCATAGTGGTGATGTGGCCCCGTGTACTTGGTTGTGTGTGGAATTTGTCTGATAACCTGTGTCACTGTTTGTCTGTACTAGTGTGTGTATTTGTAATTCAGGTAGGATTTGGGTAGGAAACGGCCGTGGCCTTAAGTTAGATACAATTCTGGCATTTGCCTGGAGTAGAAGTGGGAAACCACGCACTTTCATGATGGCCTCTTCTCAGTTTTGCTTCACGAGGCTGAGTGTACCTCGTTCCAGTCTTTAGGCTAGAATTACATTTCTTGACAGAGCCGGGAATCGAACCCGGGCCTTCTTGGTGACAGCCAAGAATGCTAGCCGCTATTCAAAGAGGCTGACATCCCATGAAAGTCAACGAGCAACCACATTAAATGTGGAAAGAATAACTATAAATTCGAAAGGATTCTGTATAGATTGTGCATTTAAATTTATACGTTCATTTTAGTCACTTTTAGTTCTCATTCGAGAAGGCTGCTAATTGCCCATTCACTGTTCTCTATGTCTCTCTTGGGAGAGGGGAAGTAGAGAGGGAAGAGATATACTGTTCAGGCTCGAGGAACGTTAATGAGAACAGTAACGTAATGTAAGCCATCCTGTATGGTGCATGATCTTGATCGCTAATGTCCTTTAGTCAGTGTGGGGTCAACGCGCAGTGGCTTAGCTATACTGGCTTTTCATCTGGAGAACAGAGGCTTTAATTCCAGAGACTGTGGGGTGAAAAATCACATGGCATCAGTAAGAATATTCGTCCATAAACATCAGCCGAAATAAAAATTAATCTGGTTGGCTCCCATGACGAATTACGTCTCAACACAGTGATCAGGATCTGTTGATTACCACTTGAGAGTCGAATTGCTTAATCATAAATTTCCCCATTTAATTGTGATAATTAACTAATACATGTAATTTTTCCCAGGAGTGTGTTTACATATTTATACCTTGTACCCCGCCCATTCACTGGGCACAAACGTGTTGACCGACTGAAGAGCTACAAATTACACACATATACGCTACTTCATATCATATCAACGGTGAAGGTCCCTTACTACTTGTCTGTAGTACACCGCTTCCTCCAATTTTTATCCCTAGCTGATCGCATGGTTCCACTCTTTTTAGACCCTTCTTCACTACGGTATCTAACTTCGATGCATAATTCAGAATTTCACATTTCCTTTCTTCAAATCATAATTGTGGATATTTCAACACCAAGTTTTCATTAGACACTGCACACTCTCACCTTTATCCAGTTTATTAATGATGTCCACCTTCTTCTCAATGGATAAACCATAGCGATTTCTTTTTTCTTTTTTGCCACTCGTAGAAGCCCTTTTTAACAACGTAATGCAGTACACTACACACACTCACATACTGTAACACATTGATACATTATAGAGTAAACTAACGGTAGGGAACAACAGAGACAACAATTGAAAACGAGAACCGACTCATTACGTCTTTTATTTTTATTTTTGCTCGTCCGGATCCGACTCACAACTGTAGTGAGCCCTGCTCCGTCTTTTTTTTTTGCTCGTCCGGATAATTGACGTTCCGGTTGTTTGACGTCCGGATAAACGACGTTCTACTGTACCTAGGTTGTATGAAATATGCAATTTCCTACACACACGCGAAACATTTCCAATGAAGAGTTGTGGTATCGTACAAACAAGAAGCCCATGGTCATGCATTTAAGGCAAGGAAATGGAATAGGATTGTACAAAAGCTGCGCAAGATTCAGATAGAGATTGAGAGACAATCCCTAAGCAGGAACCCGCAGGGTCAGCGCAGATGATGGAGACCGAAAACAACATGGAGGTGGACGGTGAAGAGGGAGTGAGGTAGAAGCAGCAAGAAGAACGTGGGGAAGAGGTGAAGGCAATGGCGAACAACAGTGTCCGTTGGCAATGCTTCGTCGATGCCCTATATTCCAACAACAAGAACAACAGGACATAAGACAAGGAAGTCCTACATTTTCCTAACACTGGTTAGTATCTTTCCCCTCAGTATTTGCAAAAGTACGTTGAAAATAAAAGGAATACCGTACCAGATACATGGTATGTACCATCAGCGCTTTGACAAAAGAAAAGTGTTTAAAGTGTGTTATGCACACTAATCGCTTCTGCATCTAAACAAGGTAAGCTAATTCTGAAGCACATTTTAGCGTTGCCATGTAGCCTATATGGCGTTTTCACTGACTGTGTGTGACAAACGATGAAAACAATACAAACCCAGTCTATTCCACAGATTATCGGTTAATTAATTTAACTATTGGGATGTGCAGTTGGAACTAGAGCTGCGCTACTATGGCCCAGTGTCCCATAGAGTAATTTTGCAAACCCGCCCGTGTCAGGTTACAATGTAGCTGTCCCTGGTTAGTGCGGTGAGCTGTAGCGGTTGTGTGCTTGCTCACGCCAGAGTCCTTTGTTGTGCACACAACCACATGCCCGCTTTGTGCCTCGGAGGCTTGGATATTTTACTACCAGTACTTTTACCAAGGAGAATTTACAAAATACTGCATGTCAAATTGAGTGAAATTTCTGCTTGATGTCTTCCAGGACAAAGTAGGTTTAATTCTCAACCGTTCGTTACAGACAATCTTCGATTTAGTTACTTTTGTTATCTATCATTGCCTATGACAACCTTTTTGAACAATTAAATGCAAATAGGAAGAAACATGACCTAAGTTTCATGCTGAATTCTAAAACACATAAAGGGAACGAATTAAAGATGTCCTCAGATATAGTGAGACGATTCGCCGTACATGGATTTCACCATTTCATCTCTAAAACAGACAAGTTCCATCAGTCAGGTGAAGTTTGTGTCTGCTGTTTATGTGGGAAAGTCTGTGACCAATATCATACGCTAATCTGTGGTGAAAGGAAATTTTAGCTCGCGAACTATTGTAGTGATAATGGCCGTTGGCTGAAATATGATGATGGTTATTGTTGTTTTGAGGAACATCCAGGTCCTCTGCTCATTATAACTCAATTAAAGTACAAGTAATTTTTTTTATTCGATTAATTCAGAATCATATTTCAATTAGAATTTATACCTTAAGTGTGAACAAGAACAATAGAGTGGATTGAAACCTGCATCTCAAAGTAAAATGATCTTTATCCCGTGTCTAAGTGCCCAATAGTGCCTTGTCATTTGCTTGAGGAAAATGGTCTATGAAATAAAGAACATCATACTATCAGATAACTTAGATCTTGAATAGCACCACATGCGCAAAACGTATCGAAAATTATCGATTATGAAAAGATGGACCAACAGGACAACGGAAGAGAAAATATAAATCTGTCTCTAATTGAGACCACACTTCCTCTGAGCTAGTGGCATGACTACAGATGAGTCAAGTGGGCAAGACTTTTGATTTCTTGAGAGGAAAAATAATGCGTGGCCAGCTACCCAACCCTGAACAGACTCCGGGCCTCACGTTTCCTACTGGGCACTGATTTTTCTGTAGTTTGTGCAGTAACGAATATTCTTCCCGTGTATTCAGTGACCTATACCTACACCACTGATAGTGTTAGAGTGACAGAGACACTATTACCCATTGCATAAGCTCAGTGATGTGTAGGTACGGTAGGTCACTGAATGCAAGGATAGAATATGCTCGCTATCAACTAAAAACTACTGTATTTCAGTATAAGGATTCAACTACATAGCTCACTCACTTTCAACAGATCGCTGCTCTGATTGTGTGGTGTGCTCACTCAGTTTAATTCTAAGCATTTCTCCCCTGTCAATTCACATTCACGTCAGAAACCCAGGAAATGCTTTCCCTACTAAGCGATCATATTGTCAAACCAACACCAGGGACTCCCATTACTCCCTATAAGACTATCATGAGTTTATTATCCGTGCCAGCTGGTCGCGCTGGAATACCGATATCCAAGAATAGTGGAAATCGATAGAATGTTGCAGAAGAGCTCATCTATAATGGTGACAATTTTGATGCACTGATACAATGGTTATTTTCTATTATTTACTATTATTTATTTACTTTTGATACGAATTTGGTCTGTTTGCCATCTCTTGATGAATGCAGTACATTTGCATTTGTCGGTTGGCACAGGTTAGAGTAAAATGTGGCTTTTCACCGATGTCTCAGTCTCACTCTTGGCTGTGATTATATGGAAGCTACTGAGGTATGGGTGGTGCTCAGTAATGGCATTCAGTGCACAGTGAGTGCCTGTGGATGCTGGGAAAAGTTCTACTCTTTGGGTTAGTACTGCTGTACTGACTCAGTGAGGAAAGTAATGGCAAACTACCTCACTCCTCATCTTGCCTAGTACGCCTCAATATAGCGCTGCCTTTTTTTTTTTTTTTGGTATCTACACACATAACCTAACGGCTGTAGTTTTTGAGGATCCAACCAGCCTTCGGACTGACTACCTAACAAACAGACATGATACGAATAGTGCCAGCAACGTGTATACATGTAACCTATTAAACTTATTAAGGATAGAGTAGCTGCAGCAGTTATATCAATGAATGACAGTTTGTTGCTCCGCGAGCTATCGATTGAAGTAGCAATGAGGTTGTTTTCATGCAAAGAAAGAATCACGTATGGATTAGAAATTATATGGGAATAGCTCATGAGGCAAACACATTAATCATATTAGCCCACCAAAAGAAACCTTCAAGATATTGAAAAGTGAAAGCAATTTACATGAAAAAACTACTTTGTCCAAATTTACCCCATCAAGACTATATTATGAGTTAACAAGAGAACTTTTATACATAGAAGAACTCTGATATCACCTGAACTTACCATCTACAGCTGCATTTAATCAACTGCAAACAGAGCTTCATAACAAAGTAAAAAAAGGAAATATGGGAAAATTTCTATACTACGGAGGCTATGACTATCACGGAAAGGAAAAATGCAGATTATGAACTTAGACACATAGTAACTAGATTGGTAACACACGGACTTCATCTTCGAGTGAGTACCAACAAAATGTTTCACACGCCGACAGCAAAATGTATTAGTGTATTGTGCAAGGGGACTTGGGACTAACGAAATTCTGTTTAACCTATTCTTGTATTATTAGTGACTATTAGCTGCAATAAATTAGTATTATTATATAACCCACACTTACATTCGTTCAGTTATTATTATTATTATTATAACTACAATTATAATTAAAATCGTTTACGGCCATTAGATACAGATGCCACACAGTCGTAGAAGCCTTCTTTGTAGCCCAGTAACATTTCATCCATTCCCTGGCTGCCTGTCTCCTTTCATTGTCCACCCACTGTTCAGCTTGCATTCTTCTTATTATTAGGGGCGCATGACCTCGTTGTTCCGCCCCTTTAAACAACAATAACTAACTTATCATCATCATCACTTTCAAATTCCAAAGAATTATTTGGTCGAATATCTTCAAAGACAATGCTTTTCGTGGGTTGCCTAATGTTCTTGGCATCTTCAGCACTCTAATGCAACAATATTTTTCCAAAGCCTACTCACTTTTATTTCTGTTAGTGTAGGCTACAGCAGTGTACAGCAGGGCCAGCCGGAAACTAAGCTCGCGTGTTTTCCTGAGCGGGCGTGATAGTGCAGTTTGATTCCGAAGGTAAGCTTATAGCTTTACGTCTAATGATCATATGCCACGGGACCAATAGCATGTAAACATTACCCATAGGGACGCGACTTTTCATTTCGAAAATCCCACGCGAATTGACCGGAATCGAACCACGGTCTCCTTGATGAGAAGCTAGTGTAATGGTGATGTCATCAAATTTCGCACTCTTCGAATTCGCCCATGGTTTTAGTGAGGAAGAAAGTTCACTGACGTTTTCACCTGAAGTAAAGAGAGACAAATGCTGCAAGTGAGCAACAAGAGTGGTGTTCATAGGAGGATAGAACGAAGGGGTGTAAACGGAAAGTACCATTTTAAAACAATTCCAATTAAGGAGCATAAAATAAAATATTTTGAGTAAAAAGGAGATTTCATTGTTAAAAATCCAGCATTTCTTGAAGGTTTCTGCTGTGAATTTTGAAGGGTTTCGCCTAAGTGCATCAATTCAGGCTCTTTGTAGTAATGTGTGCATTTGTAAGTCAGGTGAGGATTGGGAAGGAGGAGGTCGTGGCCTTAAGTTAGGAACCATCTCGACATTTGCCTGCAGTAACTATACACGAAAATCCACTTGTATGATGGCTGAGGTAGGAATCGAACCCGCCTCTTCTCACTTCTGTCTCATGAGACTGAGTGTACCCCATTCCAGCCTTTTGACCAGAATTAGAATTTCTTGCCAGTTCCGGGAATCAAACCTGAACCTTCGGGGCAACAGCCATGAATGCCAGCTGCTACACGAGGTAGACCGAGAAACTGAGGAAAGACCAAATTCATAATGCTACCGGCCAGACGAGACTGCTGATTTTATTTTCCATCAACTTTTCGTTAAAACGGGTACGTTTGGCATGAGATTGCATCAATTAATATTGTTGCTGGTTCAACTAACAAGCTTATTTATTTTGAAGCGTAAGGGTGAAAAGCAGACTGCTATCGGGACTGGAACCCGAATCTCAATGTGGCCTAATTTTCAACTCTTACATTTCAAAATACTGTATGTCTGTCGTAGTACAGTAGTAGTCGTTGGTGATGATTATTTTGGGTGCTTTGCGACATTGTGGTCATGTGGCCCCGTGTACTTGTTGTCTGATAATCTGTGTTACTGTGATGTCTGTACTATTGAGTGTATTTGTAATTAGTGCTAGATTTTGGGTAGGATGCCGCCATGTTAGGTACCATGGGAAGGTACTCCTAGAATGGCTGAAGTACGAGTAGGACCCGCCTCTTCTCAGTTCTGTCTCACGAATGAACACTGTTTCTCCGGTGTCAAGAATTAATTATCAAGAGAGCCATGTGGAGGTCAACTTCAATATTACACACAGTAACTTTCTTCGGCTTTTCCGAATTAATTGGGGTCGCCGGAGCCAACCAGGCTCATTTTTGTTTTGGCCGGGGATTTAAGGCCGGATGCTCTTCCTGACGCCACGCGATTTTTCAGGTGAAAATGCCACCCCGCTGTCACCGGGATTCGAACCCTGGCCGTCCGGGTGAAAGACGAGCACCTAAGCCACTGCGCCTTCACGCTCCTCTTCAATATTACACACAGTATATTTTGATAAACTAAGAGTAGATCCTACCAGTAATGAGATGGCTGCGAGATATAAAAGTATAATGTCATTAGTTTTTCTAATTATCTTTTCATAAAATTTACACTGCAAGAATAATTAAGATGTAGTGTTTAATCTGTAATGTAGGAAATTAGAGAAAGAAAGGAACTTCGGTTCTCAAACCGGTCTTCTGCCTATGCTATAGTCTAGTTAACATTTATGCGGAAGATATTTCAATGCTTTATTTTAGGAATCATATCTTTGGTGTAATAACAGTAGATTATTATGGTTGATTGATTTAGTGGCTTTGCGACATCGTGGCCATGTAGCCCCGTGTAGGCTACTTGGATGTGAGTGGAATTTGTCTGATAACCTGTGTTATGGTGATGGCTGTATTAGTGTGTGTATTTGTAATTCAGAAGAGGATCTGGAAGGAGGCGGCTGTGGCATTAAGTTAGGCACTATTCTGGGAATTGCCTGGAGTAGAAGTGGGAAACCACGGAAAACCACTTCCAAGATGGTTTAGATAGAAATCGAACCCTTCTTTTCCCAGTTTTGCTTCACGAGAATGAGTATACCCCGTTTCAGCCCTCAGTCCAGAAATACAATTTCTTCACAGAGCAGAGAATCGAACTCGGATCTCCGGGGTGACAGCTAAGATTGCTAGTCACTACACCAAGGTTTTGGCTCGGTGGCGATTGTTGCTCTATACGGGTGAAGATCAAAGCTATCTACCCCTAATGAAAATAAATTAATGAATACAATTGGCCAAGGTGTTGGAAGGAAGCGGCCGTGGCCTACTAGAAAGCACCGTCCCGGAATTTTCCTTTAGTTATACAGTATATGGGAAACCTCGGAACAGAAATTCAAGGACATCCAACGGTGGGGTTCGAACCCTTTCGTCTTGCGCGTTGAAACATAGAGCTATCACGCTTGGTTGTTTTTCAGTTCTCTCTCCATATACGTCATTGGTCAATGAATTAGTGGCTGCTATGAAAAGCGCTGCTCGCTACGTCAGTGCTATCGCACTAGAGCACTACCTCACTCCTCCCCTGGCCTACAGTAGTATGCCTCATTATAGTATTGCCTTGGGTCTTTGAGGTTTGTGACCACATTACTTAAGGCTATGCCTTTTGAATCATTCTGTAGATAGTAAGAAAAAATCCAATTAGAAATTATATTCTTCTTAACCAGAGGAACTTAAGAGTTTTTGTTCCTTTGAGAAATTAATTAGAACTGGGATAATTCCCATAAACAATCAGTTCTGCAAGTTGGGTAGATTTATAGGATTCTTTCTTTGAATGGTGTAGCCATGGTAACTGAGAAGGGGAGCTGAAGCAAGTCCGAAAATTAGTGGTTCGAATCTCGGCGAAGGTAGTGGCCATCCTTAGTGAAGTGTTTCCCCGGGGCACCTACCCCAATTCCTAGCCATACAAATACAGTTACACACCAGAGAAACACAGGTTATCCGACAAATCCAACACAACTACAGCATATTCCTCTAGGTATTATACCGTGTCCATGTGGAGATTTCGTCTAAATATACCGATAGGTATCGTCAGCAGACAATTGGTACACAGACACACTCTTAAATACAGGGAGCTGATGACCAAGATGTCTTAGTATCCTAAAATTAACAACATGCCACTCAGAAATTGAGTTTTGAGAGGTAACAACGGAATTTAGTCTTAGGTAAATTATTGTTTATCATGTCTAATGATCCGCGTGGTTGATGTAGCTATAAAATGAATTTCAATGAGCGAGTCGGAATGGCGTAACTGCTGCAGTGCAGTCCACGGAGGCATCGTCATTAGGCTAATAGATTCCCAGCAACAGGCAATATAAGGCACGGCTTTTCTATCTACTATATGGGTTATTAGTATTCATTGCCATATTGCGTTCCATTATACGTCCGATATTTCATGTGTGTACTCCTGACAAGTTGATTATGATTTCAATTACCACATACAGCCGGGACTGTGAGGTGCATGCAACCAGTTCTGATGATGATGGTGATGAATTGGTCTGTTACTGGAAAGAACATCTATAGTAAAAACTCAATGAGGAAGTCGGAACAGCAGAGTGTACAGTAGTATATATGCAATTCCCTACACTAAAAATTCCCCTAGACACAAAATGGTGGCATCCATTACGTAATATAGACGCTGAATGTTTAAACAATGCATTCATGTTAAATTCTGTGTGTTAATAAGGCTTTACACACAAACACAGACCTAACCTGGGGCTTACACCCCAGACTCCTTTGCTTGTAGTCTCTCTGTGATTAACAGCCGTGAGGCTGGTTGGCAGCAGCTCGCCATTCTTCCCGTCTCTCCGCCTTCCTCTTCAGTTCATAGTATGAGCCACAACCCATATCTTCCAGTATTTGACTCATGTACTCCAGTCTGGGCCTTCCTCTATAACCCTTGCAGTCTACTGTTCCCTCGATTATAAGCTTAAGCAGTCCATTATGTCGCTGTATGTTGCCCACGAGGTGATTCCGTCTTCTTTTTGATTATTTAAGGAAACATCTTCTCTCTCCCACTCTTCTAAAGACTTCCTCATTTGTGACAATTTCTTTCCAGCTGATTTTCATAATCCTTCTATAGCACCAGGTTTCAAATGCTAGTAGTATTTTCCTCTCTCTCTCTCTCTCTCTCTCTCTCTCCTATTGTCCAAGATTCGCAGCCATATAGCGCGACGCTCCATACATAGGTCTTCAACATTTGTTTCCTCACATCAAGACTTACGTTCTTTGCAGTAAATAGGTTCTACTTTTTATAGAAGGCGTTCTTGGCTTTGGCAATCCTACTTAATATCTCTCTGCTGCTTCTTCCATCATTCGTTATTTTACTTCCCAGATAATTAAACGCATTCACTTCTTGTATCGTTTCATTTCTTAACTCTATTGCTGTCTGGCTTTCGCCATTTCTACTGCAGACCAACATTTTTGTTTTGTTTGTATTTATTCTTATATTAAATTCTTCATCCAATATTTTGTCCATCTTGCTCAGGATCTTTTGTAAGTCCTCTTCATTTTCTGCAATTAGCGGTTTGTTATCAGCAAACCTTATCATGTCAACTTTATCTCCATGAATATTCACTCCTGTGACAAATTCTTCTCTTACTCGGTCGGTCGCCTTTTGTACATATACCTAGGTATATTGAATAGGTATGGGGATAGGGAACAACCCTGCCGTACACCCTTTCTGATGTGTACTGTTTCTTCCTTGCTACCACAACAAACTGTTCCAGTTTCGTGCTTATAGATATTGTAGATGAGTCTTCTGTCTCTAAAGTTGATACCTGTTTGATGAAGAATGATGAATAAAACATTCCAGTTCACATTGCCAAACGCCTTTTCGAGGTCGACGAACACTAAGAAAGTAGGTTTACCTTTCTTCATCAGCTTCTCTATCACTTGCCTCAATGCCAAGATTGCTTCTCTTGTTCCAACTCCTTTCCTAAAACCAAATTGATCATCAGATAGGTGTTCATCGATTTGTTTTTCGATTCTCTTTATACTAATTCTGGTAACTATGTTTGATGCATGAGCCATTAGACTCAATGTTCTGTATTGTTTACATGACCTTGCATTTGATTTTTTAGTTATAGGTACTATTATGCATTTTACAAAGTCTTCAGGTAATTCTCCAGTCTTGTAAATGTTACATACTAAGTTGTACAGTTCCTTTTTTAACTTGTCACCTGATGTTTCAATAGTTCTCCTAGTATGTTATCAACTCCAGGAGCTTTCTTTCCTTTGAGGTCCTGCAATGCCTTCTTAAACTCTTCTTCCATAGTAGGTGCCCCAAGTCATCATCAATTATTTCATCTTCTTTCTCAATGGGCAAGTTAACACAGTTTCCACTGTATACTGTACTTGTTCCAAATATTCTTTCCATCTTTTCATTATCATTTCGTCATATATTAACTTCCCACCTTTGTCCTCAATGCTCATTGTTTTTGGATTTCTTGTTTCAAAGAACCTCTTAATATCTCTATACGCCATACCCATTTGTCCTGTTGTTATTTATTCCTGCACAGATTCCCATTAAATGCTGTTCCTTGTCTTGTTTTGCTCTCTTTGGTTTCTTAAGGTCTTGTATTTCTGCTTTTCATCAACATCATTTCAGTTTGTATACTGTCTTCTTTCCTATCATATTCACAACCTCTTGACTTATCCACTCTTCCCTATTTTCTTTTTGTTTTTTTCTAATACAGTTTCTGTTGAGTCTAAAATGCTCATCTTTATTTTGACCCACATCTCTTCTGCTCCCAAGTGTTCTTCAATGTCTCACATGTAGTACAACCAGTAATTATCGTCCAGACAGTGGTCTAACCTACAATACTAGTTGCCAATGGTTTCGTCCAGACAGAGGTCTAACCTAATAGTGACCAATGGCTTCGTCGGGACAGTGGTCTAATCTAGTAGCGACCAATAGTTTCCACCCATACCATCGTCAATCCTAGTAGCGACCAATAGTTTCCACCCAGACCATCGCCCATCCTGGTGGCGACCAATAGTTTCCACCCAGACCATCGTCTATCCCAGTAGCGACCAATAGATTTCACCCAGACCATCGTCTATCCTAGTAGCGACCAATAGCTTCCACCCAGACCATCGTCTAGCCTAGTAGCGACCAATAGTTTCCAGCCAGACCATCGTCTATCCTAGTAGCGACCAATAGTTTCCACCCAGACCATCGCCTAGCCTAGTAGCGACCAATAGTTTCCACCCAGATCATCGTCTATCCTAGTAGCGACCAATAGTTTCCACCCAGACCATCGTTTATCCTAGTAGCGACAAATAGTTTCCACCCAGACCATCGTCTATGTTAGTAGCGACCAATAGTTTGCACCCAGACCATCGTCTATCCTAGTAGCGACCAATAGTTTCCACCCAGACCAGCGTCTAGCCTAGTAGCGACCAATAGTTTCCACCCAGACCATCGTCTAGCCTAGTAGCGATCAATAGTTTCCACCCAGACCATCGTCTATCCTAGTAGCGACCAATAGTTTCCACCCAGACCAGCGTCTGCCTAGTAGCGACCAATAGTTTCCAGCCAGACCATCGTCTATCCTAGTAGCGACCAATAGTGTCCACCCAGACTATCATCTATCCTAGTAGCGACCAATAGTTTCCACCCAGACCATCGTCTATGCTAGTAGCGACCAATAGTTTCCACCCAGATCATCGTCTAGCCTAGTAGCGACTAGTAGTTTCCACCCAGACCATCGACTAGTCTAGTAGCGACTAGTAGTTTCCACCCAGACCATCGACTAGTCTAGTAGCGACTGTTAGTTTGGTTCACCATAGCTGGGTTGCACGAGTCGGGGGTGGGGTGGGCCGATCCGAGCGCCATCTATTGCCTCTCCCGAGAAACAAAGCGTCCGCCATATTGTTGTAAAAGCATGAGTAAATACGTGTGGTGAGAAGCGTGGGAGCATCAACTTTTAGTGATAAAAATGCCTTTTGTGGAGAAGTATTTGTCAAACCTGACTCTACCCCTCAAACATCCGACCAATAGGTTGGATTTTTGTTCACTGCCTGAGATTATAATTGAGCTGACACTGTTCGAACGAGGTATGGTGGTCGGTGCCCGACGGATGTGAAGTGTGATTTCGACGGTGGTGCGGGAATTCGGCTTCACACAGTCAACCATGTCCAGGGTGTATGGTGAATGGTTGAATGTGGGTGTCACTGGCCGTCCAGCTACCCTCGATGATCGTGACTGGCGACATCTGAGACGGATTGTCAATAGTGACAGAAGGGCAACAGTGCAACAAATCACGGTTCAATTCAACACAGGCCGTGCTTGACGCGTCTCTCAGTGAACTATCCGTAGGAACATGGGTTCCATGGGGTATGGGAGCCAGCGCCGCACACGGGTGCCACTGTTAACCCAATTTCATCGACACAATGACGCGCATTTGTAGCCAATCACCAGGGGTGGACACTGGAACAATGGCGTAACGTGATATGGTCGGACGAATCATGATTTCAATTGTACCATGCCGATGGGAAGCACCGTGTGTGGCGCAGACCACTTGAATCGATGGATCTCGCCAGCCTCGAAGGTGTGGTCCAGGGAAGTGGTGTCTCTGTTATGATCTGGTGTGCATGTTCCTGGTATGGAATGGGCCCCCTGGCTGTTCTGGAAGTCTTTGATGCTCTGCGATATGTTGAGCTGCCAGAGGCCCCACATGCTATTAGGTGACTATCCCGTGACATTTCCTAAGTCAGTATACTAGCTAACGCGGCAAAAATCATTGGTTCGGATAAATATTATTGATGATTATTTTCCCATAATTCACGTATATTATGGCGGACACAACTGGCATTTTACTATATAACTCATGATCTAAAAATGAGATGGTGGTTGGGTTATAGACAACGGAGGAGAAAACATCTATTACCACATCATTTCTACAATATTATTATCCATTAAAAAAGTCTTTTCGGCTAAATGTTCACCTCTTCTGAACTGTTACCAATTTTATTATGGCCCTCGTGCGGTCGATTAGTCTTCAGGCCAGTTAACACACACTATAGAATAATATTTTCACTCATTGATTTATAACACCTCCTCAGAATAACAGTTTGCCGCGAATTCCTACAGCGTCCCGATAAGAAAGAAGAACTCGTGTTCCCGTCGACCGTCCTGCAATACCAAAACAGGTCCCCTCGCGTTCCGACCAACTACTGCCTCAAAAATACCACACGAGTTATACCTAGGCCAATATGTTTGACCTTGTGCTGGGTTGGTCAACATCCCTCGGAGGCAAGTTTAAAAGCTGGAGCGTAGCGCTTTCTCGCTTCCTTGCTGTTGTTGTTGTTGTTGTTGTTGCATAATGGCTGTGACATCGTGGTCATTTGGGTTTGGAATTTGTGTGATAACCTGTGTTATTGTGATGGCTGTATTAGTACCTGTATTTGTAAATTGGGAATAGGATCAGGAAGGAGGTGGGCGTAGCCTTTAGTTAGGAATCATCCCAGAATTTTTCTGGAGTAGAAGTGGGAAACCACGGAAAACCACCTCCAGGAATGCTGAGGAGGGAATCTAACTGCACATTACTGCAGTTACTACAGAGACACATTTTATCAGACAAATTCAACATACACCCAAATACATGGGGCTGATGACCACGATCTCTCAGGTCTTACCGATTTATGTGAGAAAGCCACAGTGCTCGGGGTCTCTCGCTTCGTTTCTTCGTGAGTTCGCATTGGTTCCTTATCATTGACGGTATGCTGAAGAAACGTACACCCTCCTTGTGGCTCTATCCTTGTTGGTCCCCGTGTGACAAGCAACAATTGCACAGCATACCATCTCGAATTCAACGTTTTATCACACAAAATGCAAGTACTCCCCTATTGTTCACCAACTGGCCTTGACAACAAGATGGCGGACAGGCTGTTTCTGAGTACGGCGCATAGATGGCGTTAGCTTCGCAAGAGTAAAAGTAGGCAACCCACACGGCTCGTGCAACCTACCGATTGCTTTAGAAGAGTCTCTTTACCACAATAGCAGGCAATTTTTGAACCTTCGTAACTCACGACCAAACGTCTCACTTGAACACATGTTAGTGTATCCAGTGATTTAGTTGGAAAAAAATATTTACAGGAACTCACCTTATTAATTCAGCAATGTCCAAATGGACTCGTATTGGGTGTCAAAATCAGCGGCCTCGTGTTTCCGACAAGTTGTTTCATCAGCTGAAGGTCTCCCCTTTCGTAGCCATGACTTGACATATGGTTGTGGGTTAAATAAATGCACAGGTGGTCCTACGCTGCTTATGAAAATAAGTCCGCTTGACCTTTCAACCAGCAGCCTATTTCTCTTTTCGGTGTGGATCTCATTCATGGTACTGAAAGCTCTTTCAGCTTCTGCTGAAGAGATGGGAATGGTCTGTACAGTCTTGATTAAAGGCATCAGCTCCACTGGAATTTCCTTGGTCTCGACATACTTCCTAAAAGCATTAATGTACCTCCTCTTGTCTGACATGTGGAAAAAGTCACAAAGGTTGCCGACACTCTCATCACCATAGCAGATATCCAAAGTAGAAGTGGAGGGCCAATTATTTTTGTATAGTACCTTTGAATCACTGATAACTTTTGTCATTCTCTCATGTCTCTGCTGACTAGAGCTGGAACCAAGATGAGATGATGTGGACACATTTTCCATAAGCCTGTTATTTAAATTGTTCACAAGACTTCTGAAAAACTGCTTTCTGTCAATTTTTACAACTTTTTAAGAATCATGTAATCCTATGTTTCTAAACTTTTTGTTTTCTGCTGCTTTAAGAACTATTCTGTAGTATTCTCCAGAAGCTGAGTTACACATACTGTAGATTCAAACACTTTTATAGTGCGCTTGATTGCATTTTGAGCCTCTGTCAGACTTGTCTCTCGTTTCTGCAACTCGAATGACAAATCAGCTAACTCAACAAGAGCATCATACATAATTGTAATATTTTCTAGAAATTCTACACAAGTTAACATGTTTTCTAGACCTTGGAATTTTGCCCTTTCTTTGGAGTCTCTCTGGTGGTCATTTTTGGCCTCACTAAAATGTTTTACTAGAGCACTGTAGTTTTCCCAGACAGCTTTTACAGTTCTCTGGCTTGAAACTACCCATCTTATTGTAAATATTTTCCCAATCTTCTTAACTCTTTGTTCCAGTGAAGCAGCACAAATGTTGTGTTCCCTTTGATTTTTGGGAGACCTGCTGTATAAAGAATACAATTTGTCAAAGAAAGAATGGAAATGGTTAACACCTGTAACTTCATTCCTTGTATCAGAAACGGCCAATTCCAAGCGATGGTTTAAACAGTGCCAGATTACTATATCTGGAAATAACTTTAAAAACTGTTCTCCAACTCCATTTTTTCTACCTAACATTACAGAGGCCCCATCACATGCTAGACCAACTAAATGTTCTGCCAGAAAGTTTTCATTCATCCCATTTGAAGAAAGATTCTTCAATACCGGTATCTCTCGAGTAATAACATCTGCTGTAGTTGATTCAAGTTCTATCAAGTCACAGAAAAAGGAAACAACTTCAGAGTTATCTGAAAGAGCACATCTCAAACATAATACTAACTCAGATTTTACACCAACTGTTGTTGATTCGTCAATCACAATACTGATTTTCCTCTGATTTTCTGTTATAGATTTTGCTATTTTATTTCTCATTTCCTGTGAAATGTGTTCAATAATATTAGCACAACTAAAATTTGTATGAAGAACTCGTCGCACATATAAACCATTTAATTGTTGAAGTTCAACATAAGCCTGTAGATCTACGAAGGTTCTATTTCTTTTCGCAATGAGTATGCTGTTCGAAATACTCGAACGGTGGTTTCTTGGTGTTTGACATTCATAGTGTCCAAGCAACTTTCAAATATCTTTTTATTGGATTCTGATTTTTGTAACATAGCTTTTTTGTGAGATTCTGAATTTTTGTGCTCAAATATTTTTTTCCTAAGGCTTGTTTGTTGTTGATTAATATTATTTCCGTTGGGATGAACCTTGCATTCTACCCATACTTTCATTAGCTTAAGTCCTGCCCCTTTAGAAACTCCTAATCCTAATTTACTTTCCTCTTTACATTTATTGCAGCCTAAATTTTTATTTCCTGCAAATAACCACTCGTTCTCTGACAAAAAATAACGGTACTGAGACTCGTTCCAACAGTCTGGAAAATCTTGTTTTCGGTAGGTGGGTCCTTGAATTTCACAGTCGATGGTAGAAGGTGTAGAACCATAACCTAGATTCTCCCTTGAATCTGCATCACACGTTTCAGCAACATTTAACCCAGGGTCTATTTATATACTCACGTCTTTAATGAAACTAATGTTCTCGGAACTCCATTCAGTTTCGTTTTTACTTGAGCCATCACACACCTTTTTAGTATTCTTTGACTCTTCATCTTCATCCCCAGCATGTTTTTTTGAACCCAGCCACTTAAGTAAACTCATTGTCACAAGTTGTGACTCACAACTCACTTTCACAGTCAATGGAAAACTTGAAAGGTACTACGGGGCTACTGATGTTCATTAACTGCAGAGAGATTCCGTAATATCTGCTTCACAGCAACACATCGAGCAAAACATAAAACAAAACTTGGATTCACACAAACATAATGTGCAGAAGAAAGTTGTTGTGCTCACATCCTGCTCTCCGTATCCAATAGCAGTGTAGCCAACCTTAGAGAACCAGAAAAACGCACAGGAGTGTAAAAGCGACCGTATTTTATGAACATAAAACCGTAAGGTTCGATATTAGTCCGCTAGAGTACACCCGTGGCGTTTCAGCGCTATGTATAGATTATAAACGATTTTCTTACTGAATGTAAAATTGTCACGTCATTCTAAAGCGGAAAGATATTTTCCGGAACGGCGTTCCGGCCCGTTCCGGTCCAACTAAACCACTGAGTGTATCCACATGTAACGACACACTGTTTGAAATCACATACTTAGCATAGTAACGTAGCGGAAATTCAAGGCTCTACATGAAACAATTGAGCATCAACGTCCGTTCATAATCCGGACGCCATCGACGACACTAAAAATTTCCCTGGACATGTAATAATCGCTGTGTATACTTGAAACGGACAACGTAACCGTTACAGTGCTGCTGTAGTTGCTTTTTCAATTGGGAGCTTGTACATCGACTTAATTTAGTTTCAGGTACTTGGGTACGCGTAAAATTTGTCTGATAACCTTTGCTATTGTGGTTTTTATAGTAGTGTGTGTAATTGTAATTATGGTGAGGATTGGGAAGTATGCGGCCGTGACCTTAAGGTAGGAACCATCCCAGCATTTTCCTGGAATGGAGGTGGGAAATCATGGAAAACCACTTCCACGATGACTGAGGTGGGAATCGAACCCAACCCCTTCTTAGTTTTGCCTTACGAGATTGAGTGAATCCCGCCCAGCCCTCAGTCCAGAATAAAATTTCTTGGCAGAGCCGGGAATCAAACCCGGGCATCCGGAGCGACAGGCAAGAATGCTAGCCTCTACATCAGGAGGGGGTCGTCCTTGATAAAGACTACCATAGTAGTAGTGCAAAATGTCGGCCAGCTTGAAAACTTGCCGTGGCAAAACATTTCCCTAGCCTTTAATAACTTTGATAACGATTGTAAAAGACTTAAAGACATGTCAGGGAACACTATGTGTATAAGACTGATTTTTAGCCTACTTTCAATTTTTGCAAAAAATGAAAGTAGTCTTATGAGATCCACACAGGGCCAAAAACATGTGGGTCTGTCTGTGTGTGTATGTGTGTGTATGTCTGTCACCCCCTATCAATTGAATCACGATGAAACCGAATTGAACGATATTTGATACAGAGGTAGCACAAGCAAAGGGCACCTCAGTGTCATGTTTTATATTGCCTCCATCTTTACCAAAACTTAATCGCGGCCACTCAAATGGTCAACATTTAACATTAAATTACGACCAAGCTAATCATAGGAGACCCACCAATTCCGATTATCGAGCCAAAGGTGGTTTAAGCTACCCTAAAGGGCGTGACCCGTTATTTATTATAATTTTATATTTTAATATTACACTTTATCATTGCCTTAAAAGATCTGAGTCGTCTCTGTCACATGACAAGATCGCAGCTGACTTCTTGTGCCTGTCCTATATTTCAGTAGTTTGAGTATGTTGCATGCAATATAGCCTACTGATAGCAATAATATAAACTTTGTATGAAATGATTTATAATGAAGATGTACTGCAGTGAAGAAATCGTTTATTTCAAGACATTATTTGCTAACACGTTGTATCTAAGTCTGTTAATAGCATTGCTATGTTAAGGACATGTTTGGCTCTGTGCTAGCACATTAGTCTCTCACGCGGGTGGCTGGGGTTCGGAACTTACTAAAGTTAACTTTTTTACTTGATTTCTTTTACAAATGATGTCGACAAGCTCTTTCCACAGATACTAAATAAAATGCTATTTAGCTCAAAAGAGAGGCTAATGTATACTCTCGTTTATTATTAATCATAGCCCCAGGATCGCACATAAACAGAATACATTAGAAAAAAAAAGAGAATAGAAGAACAAGATACGCGTTGTCATCAACCACAGTCTTCTCATTGCCTCTGAACGGTGCTGTCCTCTTGCGGGTTACGTGGGTAATTGTTCCAAACACTCCGCTTTGCAAATCCCTGGACTCCTAAAGTATTTCAATAGTTCAATTTATTGCCATGACCGCGCTCCGATTACCTTTAAGCACTGCCAGCCTGATTGCATCCCTCCTGGTTGCTTTATACTGCCTGCCCATTGAACACTCAGAGGCGTACAAGATATATATTAATTCACTGCTAGGTTGCAGCACCAACCTAGTGTGTTTGCCGTGGATTTTTAAAGGGGAAGATACCTGAACCGAAGGATTCTTAAGTTTGGAGGCTTAATATCGAGATGAACGGACGTGAATTCATTACAATAAGTTAGACGTTTTGTTATTCCATCATCATAATGTATATAATATTGATTTAGACACATACTTACTGGCTAATTATCAACATAAAGGAAAACAAAAATTACATGGCGTAGAGGTGATTGTTTTAGGGGTGAGGACAAAGAGTTATATACCCATATATTTAGGAGAAAGTTGGCTATGTGTTCTTTGCTGAACATCTTGCTTTCACATGACCTTACATACAGTCTGTACAGATTCCATGGTAAATGAATAATTAATTTATATATCGATTTTTTTGTCTTCGCCACCCATCAGGGTTTCATAATCAACGCCAATCTATATAGCCTATAGTTTGTATTGCTCATGTGGAATGAAGATCTGTGGTAATTTCCATGTTGATAGGTTGAGTGGCTCTAGAGAAAAAGAGCTGTGGCAGAAAGACTGACGAGTGACATTAGAAAAGTACCTTGTGTAAGAGACTGTATCCTAAAAAAGAAAGAGAAAAGGCATAAGTCGTATATCCCAGAAACACGTCAATTTGCAGTGACAGAACGACTCTGGTCCTCTCTACTCTCTGTGGTTGTCGTTTGTGAGTCGACTACTAAAGCCCAGTGGCGGACCAGGATTTCCTTCAGGGAAAGGAGCATGAAAATTAAATGTTGTTTATTCTTGCGACATTATTGGTCATTACAAATTAGAACCATCAGCCATAACTAAAATTAATCTGTAATCCAACGTAGGCCTATATATGTGATGCGCCATGTTGTTAAGTGTAGAAGTCTCTTTACCACAATGGCAGGCTATTATAATATGACTGTACTTAAGTTCACACCACGATTTCTTGTGAAGGGTGGAAACTTCATCGTATCGTTTATTGGTTTTTGACGTTCTTAACTTTTTAATACTTTTTAAAATGAATTGTACATGGAATGTAATTGCTTTTCAGTTGGTCAACACGATTGTACTCAAATTGTAATGGTTGTTATTTCCTAAACCTGAAAAAAGTATTAGATTAATTAATACACTTAGATCGTGTCCACTTTCTGGTGTAGTGTCGAGCATTCTTGGCTGTCGCTTCAGAGGCCCGGTTTGGATTCCCGGCTCTGCTAAGAATTTTGATTCTGGTCTGAGGGTTGGAACGGAGTACACTCAGCCTAGTGTGGCTAAACTGAGAAGCGGTGCGTTCGATTCTCATCTCAGCCATCCTGGAAGTGGTTTTCCGTGGTTTCCTACTTCTACTCCAGACAAATGTTGCGATGGTTCATAACATAAGGGCACGGCTGCCTCCTTCCTAATTCTCATCTGCATTAAAAATACACACACTTCTACAGACAACACACTAACACAGGTTATCACACAAATTCTACACATACCCAAGTACACGGGGATAAATGACCACGATGTCGCAAAGCCCGAGACTCTACAGCTACATATTTCAAGATATTTAAAACATTTCAGAGAAAAATGAGTGGGAAGCACCTTCCTCCTCTGGACTAGTCCACGCCAATATGAGACATCTCCAGCCAGATCCATAAATCTTGATTTGTTTATTTTTAACATGGTCGACGACAGTAGTATTGTCATCGTAATTTAAAGCATACGTCCGTAACATCGGATAACGGTCGAACAGTAGTTGCTAAATACTGTCTGGAAAATCAATAGCGACTTGATGTATTCACATCCAGTGAAAGCCATTTCGCAAAATGCATTAACTGCTCGAGAGCTGGCTGTTGTAAAACACTGGCACATTAACTAGCGGAGCAACAAGAGTGGATGCTTGCAAATAACTGATGTAATATTAACGGGATTAACCTTGCGTCTAAGAGAAGATAATTTTGGAACAAGAAATGACTTTAGGACACAGCTCTTCTTGAAGTGGTAAGATTCATCCGTATGTGATTGTGGAGAGGAGCAGACATTTTAACATTTTTGCCATTTTACCTTGTGCCCATCAACATGCACAATAAGAGATTTCCACTAATGCCTTTGACGTCGCCTGATATTGGGCAAAGAACATTTAATTATTATACTTTGGCTCTTAGTTATGCATAAATTACTGTAATAATAATAATAATAATAATAATAATAATAATAATAATAATAATAATAATAATAATAATAATAATAATAATAATAATATTCAAGAAAGAAGACAGGCACATAGCGAAAGGATGAGGAAGTTTTGGTAAGATAATAAGAACAAGAAGACCAATGCTAAATGGTTCTACGTGCTCCTTAGAGGGTCAAACGCATTATACATATATAATAATAATAATAATAATAATAATAATAATAATAATAATAATAATAATAATAATAATGACAATACAGTGGATAAATTAACGGACATCATACATGAAATTTGGGATACCGAAAGACTTCCAAGTGATTGGACTTCTGCTTTAATCCACCGCCTTCATAAGAACTTAGGCGATAAAGCAGATGTTAACAACTATGGAGGCATCTCCCTCCTACTGATCACTTACAAAATCCTCTCAAAAGCTCTTCAAACTAGGGCTGAAGAACAGCTAGATACAGAACTGGGTGATTATCAAGGAGGTTTTAGGAAGGAACGGTCATGTGTGGAGCAAATCATGAATCTCAAATCTATCCTTTCATATCGGAAACTAAGGAGCAAGAAATTTGTAGTAACCTTCATTGATTTTAAGAAAGCGTATGACTCGATTGATCGGAGTACTCTACTTAAGATTCTAAAGGAGTTCGGCCTAGACAACAAAACCAGAGCGATCATCCAACAGACTCTCACCAACACCACTTCAAAAGTAAGTTTAGAGGCGAGATTTCCAATGCCTTCGAGATAAGGACAGGAGTTCGACTGGGAGATGGTCTCTCGCCTCTACTATTCAACTGCGTTCTTGAGAAAGTTATCCGTGAGTGGCGCAAAACAATGAGTGATGAAG
Source organism: Meconema thalassinum (assembly GCA_946902985.2). NCBI lineage: Eukaryota > Metazoa > Arthropoda > Insecta > Orthoptera > Tettigoniidae > Meconema > Meconema thalassinum. Next base: position 444,083,927 of record OX336390.1, read on the forward strand.
GAGTCCAAAATGGAACCAGACTTAGTCACAAGAATAATAACCTATCAATTGACTGTCTAGCCTTTACAGATAACCTTGCGGTTTTTGCGGATTCGTTGGATACGGCCAGGAAACAGATCAACCAGCTTCAAACACAAGCTGCAAAGGCGGGCCTCCTGATCTCTTTCGAGAAAACAGAATTTATTACTAACATCAAAACGGCTCCAAAACATATTGAAGTGAATCATGGGAAAATCAAGCGGGTTGTGAAATTTAAGTATCTTGGGGAATGGATAGACCCTACAATGTCCGAAAACGAGGCATTTGCGTCACGCTTGAATAAAATTGAAATGGCTTACCATCTAACTAAGAATGTGTACAACAAAATATCTATATCCCTGAATGAAAACCTGAAGCACTACTGCACGGTCATCCGGCCAGAAGCTTTGTATGCTGCGGAATGTCTCTCCATGAATAGAAAAGGCATAATGGAAAAACTGGAGACCAAGGAAAGGAAGATATTGAGGAAAATCCTGGGTCCAGTCAAAGAACACGGCGAGTTCCGAAGACGCCACAGCCACGAGTGGTACACTCACGTAGAGAAAATAACGGACGTGATGCGGAAAAGGAGGATTTCTTTTTATGGACAAATAACCCGAATGAAATCAACACGGCTATCCAACAGAATTTTTGCTTTTCTCCGTGAGAAAAAAGACAAAGCGGGCCTGGTTCAGTGAAGTAGAGAAAGATCTGTTGGAGACTGGGATTACACGTGAAGATATCCAGGAGCGTGGCCCACTTAGGGAAAAACTTCAGTAACATCGGAGTTTTCAACTTAAGCCGAAGCTAAAAACAGGGAAGGCGTGGACGACAGAGAGAAAGGTGCAACATCGATTTTGAATGAAGGAGTACTGGGCCAACATTAAAATGCAGAAAAAACAGTTGACATGACGTGGTCCTTAGTTGGCCGTAACGAAGGAATAATAATAATAATAATAATAATAATAATAATAATAGCCTTTATTGCAGCCAGTTGGCCATATTAAATGTTACAGATATGTACACTTACTAGATACTATGGTTCGCTTCTAGTCCTTACTATAAGCCACTATTGATAAAGTTCTGTTGGGGCATGTCGTGATATGGTACCTGCCGCATTCGTTCCTACACAGCTCACATATACACCTCTCATCCGGGTCATGAAATGTCTTTCGTGAGCAGACCTTATGGTGGAACCCATGAACTGCGAGTCTCGTCACGACGTGTCTCATTTCGGATATGGGTTGCATCCATCTTTTGTCCACCATGACATCAGTCGCGTAGAATTCCTTCGGAATGTCAAGCCTTTTGCTTTGCAGATCCTGGAGTAATTTTCTGAAGCTTTCTGTGGAAGGCAACAGTAAAAATGACCGAAGGTCCTCTATTAGGAATGTTTCTCTCGCCAGTTCATATACCAGCCGAGATTTGGCTGACTTGGAGACTCCGAGGGCTCTTTTGAGGAACCTAGATTTCACCTTTTCGAGTTCCTCCAGCTGCTTGTAGTTGAGAAACTCCCATGTTAGCTCCAGACCGTATGTTAGTACGGGTATGACCTTGGCTCGGAAGAGCATCATTGCTGTTTCCAGCGATATTTGGGTAATATGGCTTATGTCGTTTATGGCCTTCACTGTTGCGGCCGCTTTCGCTCTTGTATGTATTCTGAAGCTTCGGCCTGTTACCTGGAGCGTGAGGCCGAGGTATTTGAAATTGTTTACTTTCTTCAGTTCCTTGCCGTTGCATAGCACTTGGTCTGATTCCGCTGACCTGCCCCCGTTCCGGAAGACGACCATCTCAGTCTTGTCCTCGTTGATTGTTAGTTCGTTTTCCTGGGCCCATTCGCTTAGTATGTTGATTGCATCTTGCAAATCCTTTATCTGCTCTGAGGCGATTGCCATGTCGTCTGCGTATATATACAGTTTGGACTCAGTCGATTCCTTTATTTTGTCTCCTGCATCGTGTGAGAGCGCATTGAATAGAATGGGACTGAGGGGTCCCCTTGAAGTACTCCATTCGTTTGTATCATCCATTTGGTTTGTCCAACTCCGTCCTGCACTTGTATATAGTTTTCTGCCAATATGTTCGATATAAGGGTCGTCAGCCTTGACCTACCTATGAGTGTTTCCAGCTTATGTATCAGCAGCTTTCTGTTTACCAGGTCAAAAGCCTTCGTAAAGTCAACAAAGACTACATAGAGTTTGCTCTTGGGTTTCTCTAGTGTTGTTGTTATGTGCCGTAATAGGCTTCCTGCAGCCATAGTTGTCGATCTATGCTTCCTGAATCCACATTGCTCTTCTGGTAGTATTGGGTCTATTTTTTCGTATATTCTCGCTGTCAATATTCCTGTTAGTAGCTTTAGGGCTGCGGATTCCAACGCTACTCCCCGGTATGAATTTGGGTCGTCAGTACTCCCTTTTCCTTTGTATAGTAACTTGATGGTTGACTTCTTCCATTCGTTTGGTATTTGCCCGAGTTCTAAGCATTTGTTTAGTAGGGCCGCCCATATCGGTGCCAGTTCCTCAGTAGTTTGTTTTAGATGCTCATTCCCTAGTCCACCTGGACCGGGGGATCTATTATTTCTTTTCTTCTGTATGGCCATGGTGATCTCTTCTTCTTTGATGGGTTCTGACACATCGCGTTCTTCTGGGGGCCTGGTTTCGGGTCTAGTCTCCTTTGCACAGGTGACGTTCTTGATATGCTCCTCCCATGTCTCCAATGATATGTTTGGTTGGAAGCTATGGATCTTTGGCCTCAGGGCATGGTATGGGTCTGTTTCTGCTTCTGCAATGACCGCTCATTGCGTCTCTTCTATGAAGTCCCTTTTTTTCTTTTTAATCAGTTCTTTGTAGGTTTTCCTGTGTTGTCGGTATTCTTCCAGTGCTTTGTTGTCTTTTGTGACTCTTATGTTGTGGAGTTTGCCTAGGGTTTCCTTCCTTTGAATAAAACACGACTCATCGAACCAAGGTTTAGCCTTTCTCCCGTGTGAAGGCGTGGTAGCTGCGCCGGTGATGCAGTCTTGTATCCAAGCTGCCGCCTCGTCGATTCCTCCCTCTTGGATGCTTTCCATCATCTTGTCTATGTCTTCCAACTTTTCTCTAATTTTATCTCTGTTTAGAGTTTTGCTCACTCTGGTCGGTCCTTCTATAGTTTCCCCATCGCAGATCTCTCCATCTATTTCTAGGCTCACTGGTATGTGCTTGCGTATAATAGCTCCCTCCGACCTAATTGTACTTGCGTTCCTTGTTTCGAGTGTTCCTCTTGTGCATATTAAGTCTATTGTGCTGGTCCCGTTGGGGATAGAGAAGATCACAGACATAATGCGAAAACGCAGAATTTGCTTCTACGGTCATATACGACGGATGATCGACTCCCGATGGACGAAACGTATCTTCAGTATATTCGACTCAAAACCAAAATCGACAATGCGATGGTATGTTAACGTCCAGAAAGATCTGGAAGAAATGGGGATACGAGCAGAAGATGCACAAGACCAAAATCTTTATAGAACAACCATCAAGACGTTTGGGACTTTCCGGGACGAAAAACGGACAACTGGTGCGAAATGGACAGAAGAACGTCGTGCTAAACACAGTAAGCTCATGAAGACAATGTGGATCAAGCGAAAAATGAACAAATGCCAGAATGTAAAATGAGGCTTATCGTGGTCGCTAGTTGGCCGATTAGCGAAATTGATTGAATGAATAGTATTAATAATAATTCAAGGCTTTGGGAATGTTTCGCCGCTGGGACATCGTGTATCTGGGTGTGTGTAGATTCTTTTGATATCCTGTGTTATTGTGGTGTCTGTAGTAATGTGTACATTTGTAATTCAGGTGAGGATTGGGAAAGAGTTGGCCGTATGTGACTGTGGAGAGCGACAGACAGTTAATTTTTTTAGCAGAGTGCCTTGTGCACATCAACCGCGATGAGAGATTTTGACTGTGAAGAGCAGCAGACAGTTCAACATTTTTGCCAGAGTGCCTTGTGCCCATCAACATGCACAGTGAGAGATTTGATCTTAGCTCCACTAAAGCTGTTGACGTCACCCGATATTGGGCAAAGCTTATACAGCTTGTACTGGGAACTTTCAGAACTGTTAAGAAAGCAATGGCACATGCCACAAATTAGGACAGTTCCTATGAGCACTGGCGTGATTCCAACCAACTTAAAGGAATCTATCGTTGATTTGAAATTAGACCCAGGCCTTTTTAAGCTTATGCAGAAGACAGTCATATTTTTGGCGTGTTGCATAGTAAGGTTGTTCTTGGCTAATCAAGCCTGAAGGAGAGAGAAGGAGAGAAGGAGAGAGCAGTCACCGAGAATTTGCTCCTTATGATGTATATCTGGGATTGTAAATGTTTTCTTTCCAGCAAATATGCTGAGAATGTGTAAGCGCATGCGCAAAATAAACATTAATAATGTTATGGGTTTTACATCCCTTTTATATGCTGCGGCTTTTAGAGACGTTAAGAGTGCCGGAACTTGTCCCCAAGGGGATCTTTAACGTACCAGTTAATCTACCGGCACGACTCCCTCATATTTAAGCACCCTCTAATACCACCTGACTGCGCCGGGATTCGATACCGCTATCTTGGGATCAGCAGGCAAAAACGTTACCGCTGAGCACATTTCTGTAAATAGCTCATGTGTTATCATGGTTCATATTTTCACTTAGATTCTTAACGATGTACTGTATTGAACCCTTTATCCTCTGTTGGATAAATGATTCTATGTTTTATTTCTTAAATTAATAAATATTTCCACCAGCATCATGAAAGTAGCCAGACGGAGATGAGGAAATTTCAAGCATTGGTTGGAGACAGCGGGGACATACCTGAAGCAGATTGACAAAAGGCTAAATACTTTAGCTGTGAAAGGAAATAGCCTAGCGATGTGTCCGAAGGACAGGTGTTGGCCTCCTCAAAATAGAAGCGACGCGCAGTGAGACATGGTTCTGGTATGTTCATTGTGATATTCGCGCCTAGAAGAAATATGATGCAGTAACGTGAGTGGCTGATGAAGAAAATAGACACTCCTACGACGCCAAGATCTGCTAAAAACCGCCAAATTACAGAAAATGTGGGAACCAATGAGAGAAGAATGCCTATTTAGCGCGGCAGGTCTAGCGTGGGCACGCTCGGCTAGCATTCACACTGAAGATCGCCTAGACAAAATCTCTACGATCGATTCTAGGATTAATGGGCATATTCTTGACCTGCGCTATTTTACGAGTTCAGTGATATTTATTTCATTCCTGTACCATCATTATTTCGAGAAATTTTTGTATAAATTCCCCCTCTATCAAGACCTAGGGCCAGTTCATTTATAAGTGGTGTGAAGAGCCAAGACTTTGCTTATTATTATTGTGTGTGTCGAGGACACGGCTTATTACTTTGGTTCGTCTGAGGACGGAGGCTGTTATTTTGTGTGTCAGTGGACACAGGCTTTATACTTTGCGCGTCTAAGGACGTTGACAGTTATACCTTGTGTGTCATGAAGGACACAGAAATTATTATTAAAAGTGTTAAATTCAGTGTTAGATAGTCACAATACTATATTTGTAGGGGCAGTATCTTCGATAATTCGCCAACAGACAGCTTTGGGGAAAGTAGTACCCGAACGGCGAATTTAGTAGTCAGACATCAAGTGTATAATAATTTAATTTTTGAATCAGCACGAGAGATGACATCATTGACCATGGAGGAAGCCTGGAAATATCAAGACTCCATCAAGATGGTTGAGATGAGATAAGAAGGATCCAGTTGGGAGATGGCAGCGGATGTTCTTTGACGGGTGGCTGGCTGAGGATGAGTACCGAATAATATTTATTATTATCTGATAAATTAACTTATGGTGTATGGGACATATCTTGTTTTGTAAATAATTTGCTTGTGTGATTAACGTAGTCTATTTAGTTTTGGTCTGACACACCTTTTGCATGGAAACAGCTCGCATATATATTTAGTAGAAGGTTCTTTTCTTGTTTGTTGTTTTAACTAACGTAGCTCGTTGAACGGCCGTGTTTGCATATGTTACGCGATGCGGTTAAAAACGTCTCTCGGAGATATGTTGTGTTTCAGAAGTAGGACTGAAGTAAAATAGTTATACAGTAGATTGGAGGGTAATTAATTTCTTTTGTTTTATTATTGATCAGATTCAGTGAGACTATTGCCTTTGGAGCAATGTGATTTGTGACGAAGAGCAGTCAGCTCTATCGTAGGTGTTAATATTTTTTTAATTGATTGGGCGAGCATCCATTCAGCCGATCTGTGTGAAAAAACGTATTGTCATTCCCAGATGTGTGTATGTGAGTGTGTGTATTTGTGTCATTACAAGCGGGAATTTCAGCGTAGATTGATTTCTGGCAGCTTGATGACAAATCCATATTGTGACCTCGCGAGGGCAATTCTGGATATTTTTATTAATGTCTGACCATAGTGGTTGAGTTTGTTGCTGTTGATCCCTTGAGATAACGGCACAGCTGGTCAGTTATATTTATACACACTGGAGTGGGACGATGACAGGTAATTGAGGAAGAGGGGAGATGTGTCACAAGACGAACTGAAGGTTGCCAGCCAGGTCATTAGGGAGAGTGCCTGTGTGGCTCAGTAATAACTTGTTATACAGAATTAAGAACTGATCAATGATACAAATTGTTTAATAAATGGGAGTTGCCTACGAATCACAATAATCTCCGAAGCGTTAGCTTAACATGCAGTTTTGTTCATATAAAGTAATGTCAGCCAGTCAGGCTTTTGTTGTTGTTGGTTTATTCCATGTTCATATTTCATTCAGTGACCCGTGAGTCACATGCTGCTGTATTTCCTTGTTTGTGTTGAGCATTTTGGCCAGTTGGCAGCTCATAGTCAAGTGCGTCTTCGCGCTAATGGGGGTCCCGAGAGAGATTCCTGTAAATAGTAGATTTAGTGCGTGTGTCAGCATTACTTTTTAAGGGTTTTTATTAATGTCATGTTCCATATCCGTAAACGTTGATTTACGAGATGATTGTTCGTAAGCATCGTGGCTGTTAACCCGTTGTAAACGAACAGTCATCCAAAGTACTCATTCCTCGTAGTTAGTCATTACGCGCACATAAAACCCAAACTGCAAGGTAGTGGAACCAGGATCCACATTTTTAAATAAAGGGGAGATCCGTCTGACTCCTCAGAATTGATAGATATTCCTGTCATGGGAAATTCAGGGAGGATTGTTTTATATTTTATTGTTGTTTATTTCTTTTTATGCACTATTAGTCATTAAATCATGTTATTATTTTACATCTTGTCACCTTTCTTTCTCGGTTTATAGTTTATATCCTATGACCCTTACCTCAGTAGAGCATGTTGTTTGGCGAACGTAAACATCACATAGGAACTGAGCGCGACCCCTTGATTAAGATTTCTTACATTAAACACTGCTTTTCTGAAGGGTTCATAGGAGTAAACTGGCGCGGCCAAGCATGGGGCGGTTCACTGTGGTGTAACGGCAAAGATTTTGCACATGTCAGTGTAAGCGTAGTTGGGTTTTCAAACTGACGCAACAATGAAGGTGTAATTTTATTGCTGGTTCGCTGCTGGAACACATTTAAGTGGCGTATTTGAGTAAAACTGACATGCCGCAAGTGCAGGCAGATATGGCAGTATTTTAATCACCGGGAAGTGATATTTTATTAAAAGTAAGTGAGGCGAAGTGGATACCGCCAAATGTGTGAAATATAAATTAAATTCAGGAGTTTGCAATGTAAAATACGGTTCACGTTTTTGTCTATTGAATTAAAGTAAAAGGTAATATGTGATACCGGGCGCCCAATGATTAAAATTAAAACTAGATTTGTTTAGAAAGTCAAACTCGTGAAAATGTTAGGAGGCTGTAGCCTTAAATGACAATTAATACTTTATTAATTAGTCAGTGTTAATATCAGATCTGGATAACAATTTAATGACTGAATATGTGTTGGGTTTAAATTAAATTGAGTAAAATTAGAACTACTCAGAGATGCAATCGACTAGTGGGAGTAAATGTAAAAATAAATGAACTGAGTAGGGTAAAGAAATTAAATGTGCATTGGATTTTATGTGTGTGTCAAAGGGCATTGCTTTATGCCATTTCCCTAATGTCTCATATAAAGTGTGTAATATGGCAACGGTTGAACAGATTCAAGAAATCATTGAGAGTGCAGCTAGGAGAACACAGGCATTGTTGGAGACTAAATTGGCGGAACAGAGTCAATCATTAAACAATAGTATGTTAGAACAAAGTGAAGCATTAAACGCTAAATTATCAGAACAGAGTCAATCATTGAACACAAAATTATCTGAACAAATAAACACTAAACTATCAGAACAGAGTCAATCATTAAACACTAGTATGTTAGAACAAAGTGAAGCATTAAACGCGAAATTGTCTGAGCAAATAAACAATACTATGGTAGAACAAAGTGAAGCATTGAACGCGAAGTTATCCGAACAAAGTGAAGCATTAAACAATACTATGTTAGAACAAAGTGAGTCGATAAACAAATTATCCGAACAAAGTGAATCATTGCGGACACAATTAAATAACAGTAGAATTGAACAGAATGAATATCAGGCGGAACAAGCTAGGTTATTAAAAAGTGAAATTAATGACACTATCAATTCACAGTTAGAGACGTTAACCGCAGAGATGAAAGATCACACTAATCAACAGATGGTATTACTGGCCCTAGATGTGAGTAAAAATAATGAAAAGCAATTAGACCAGATTAAGAAAATGGAAAATATTTTTGAACAAAAACTTAGCATTCTGGATGAAACGGTGTTAGCTAAATTAGAGCAAATTGAAATAGCGTGCACTATGAATACAAGCGAGGTCAAGATAGCTCAGGAGAAGTTAGAAGGACGATTTATGGAGATGGAAAAGAGCGGCAAAGTCATTCAACAACAATTATCAGCGGTAGATGAGAATATATCCGGCATAATTAAAGATATGGATCGTCTCGAAATAAAATCAGCAGAGCAGTGGAAAAGCCTAGAAGCGGATCAGGAGCAGTTAAAGAGTACCTTAAACGACACTAAAAGCCAGATTGAAGAGAAAGTAAGCACGATTAAAGAGCAGATAAGAAAAGATTGGAAAAAAATGAATATCGATTCCATTGTATTAGTACCCTGCGTTTTGGTGTTTGCCAAAACGCCACCATTCTTAAAACAGTAGGCGAAAATCACACTCGTATTCAAGCGTTAGAGCAAGAAATGAAGAGCAAGCTTAAAGAACAGACGGACATGATCATTAAAGCCGAACTCAGGTCATTAGAGCAATCGTCGATATTTAGAACAGGAACATTGAAAGACAAGCAGGATGACTCAAATAGCCCGGAGGCGAGCACAGCAGGAAGTCAGACTCAGGCGGAGAGCCCATTAACAACAAACACGCAAGGGTTTCGCAAGAATATCGATAGGAGCTCAACACCACAAGACGGTCATCAGCCCACACAACTTATCCAAGTAAATCGCTCAAGTGATTATAAACCACAGAAATACACGGAGAATTCAGGGGTAACACCTAAAGCTTTTATCAAAGAGATTGAAGACCATTTCAATGACACTGGGGTACCTGAGGCACGTAGATTGAGGATGATGGAGAGATTTTTATCAGGAAATGTCCTTACATGGTTTTTAAGCTTCAAATATACATTTGGAACCATGTCAGATTTTAAATTGGCGTTTCTGCGCAAATATTGGTCGCCCGCAACACAACAGAGTCTAAGGATGGAGCTTTACTCTAGAAAGTACCAAACCACCCAGCAAACAAAATACTCAGATTTCTTTAACATGCAAATGTTAAAATTTCGCGACCTTGATTACCCTTTAAATGAAGCGGATCTGGTGATGACAATAGCGAGGCAATTGCCAGTCAACGTACAACAAGTATTAGTCGCAGCGAACGTTAGTACGGCCATACATGCAGAGCAGATATTACGCCAGATAGACGAGACTACGTCTCATAGTCATTATAGAGGAGGAAGACAGCTGGAATTAGTCAATACCACAGAGGTCATAAGACCAAAACAGGCAAACACCAAAACGCAGGGTACTAATACAAGCACATCCACACCTAGGCGAAACCAGGAGGAAGGAGAAAACAGACCATACCAGCGTAACGAAAATAACTACAATAATAGATCATATCAAGGCAACAATAGGTATCAACAGAGAGGATATCAACATTGGCGTGAAAATCGAAGAAATGACAGGCCTTATGGAAGATACGGTGATTACAATGCTAATCAAAGATGGAAAGGAAGAAGAGACCAAAACCAAGGAGAGCCACGAAATTATCGAAATGACTGGGATGATAGGCACGCTCAATCACAAAATTACCTAGAGGAATTACACGCTAGTCAAGGTGGAGAGCTAGGAAGATGGGAAAAAGCCATTGGGAACATGAAGAATCCTGATACACATACTGAGGAAGCTGGAAGTCTACTGAGACAAGAGGAATATCAAGGACATCGGCGACAAACGGATGATGGGAGTCGCACCGGAGCTAAAAAAAATGTTAAATTTGGATAAAGAACACAGCCTACAAACGCAACAGTCGGAAGTTGAAGATGGATGGATAGTAGCGAACATACAAGAATGGATTGCTTTGCCAGAAGACTGCCTGGAGGAGACGGTGAAACCACGGAACGATGAAATTAGGCAGTTACCCATTATTTACGCAAGGATTGGTGGAATTAATATAAGATGTTTATTGGATACGGGGTCACAGATCAGTCTGGTATCGGAGGCCTTGGTTCGAGAGTTGGGACGGAGTCAAAATATTCCTGTAATTCCCGTACCACAGCTCAAAGTGAGGGGTGTTATTCCTGAACGCACCGTCACTTGTAAACGTCAGGCATACTTAGAGCTGAACATATTGGAACACACTTTTGGGCAAACATTCATTATCATGGCAAAGATGAATTTCAATATAATTCTTGGTGCAAATTTTATTTGTGACTATCAAGCAGTGATAGATTTGCACAAGAATACTGTCAGTTTTAGAGAGTATGATCAGCTGAAGAATGTGGGATTGCATATGGATGAAATCACCACCGGAAGAGATGTAAATTCTTGGGCATTGGAAGCAATATCGGAAGAGACGGAAGAGGAGGTACGAAAGGCAGAAGATAACATCATAGAAGGAGCTGTTGTGGAACTAGATGAGGAAAGTGAATCCCAGGAGATATGGTCTTTATTAACGGAAGGAGATAACAGTGATGCACAATTTGAAGAGTTACTACAGGAGCGGCTCAATGACATTCAACTTGGGGGTGAAAACAGAATGCAATTGGAAGAGATTTTAAGGAAGCACAAAACAGTATTTGATACAGTACCTGGGAAAATATTAAATTTCAAATATTCAATGCAAGTCGAGGACTGGTCACCTTTCAAAAGTAGGTTGTATCGAATTCCTGAAAAATATCGTTGTCAAGTCAAGGTCATTATAGATGAGATGTTACAAGCTGGAGTGATAAGGAAGACACCTACACCTTATCTAAATACGATTTTGGCAGTCACAAAACCAAATGGATCTATTAGACTTTGTTTAGATGCCAGAAATCTCAACACGAGACTCATTTTTCCTGAGTATGACAGAGCGCCAATCATCAGAGACGTATTAAAAGGCTTTAAAAACAAAAGCATTTATTCATCAGTAGACTTGATGTCCGGTTTCCACCATATTGAATTGGATGAGAAGTCACAGCTTCTAACTGGCTTCTTATTCGATAACCAGACGTTTTGCTTCGTTCGAATGCCCTTTGGAGTCAAAACAGCGGGATGTGCCTTAATCCGAGCCCTGGACCGGAATTTAACCGAGGAAGTTAAGGAGATGACGGTACGCTACATTGATGACATTTTGCTGGCATCCGACAACATTGAAACTCACATGGAAAATTTAGATAAAGTATTAGGCAACCTGAATGCATCTAATTTCAAAGTAAATCTGAAGAAATCGCATTTCTTCAAGAGCGAGATCTTATATTTGGGTCACATCATTGACAAGGAGGGAGTGAAGCCAAATCCCGCTAAGATCGAAGCGATAAAGAATTTCCCTACACCAACGAGAGTCAAGCACATTCGGGCTTTCTTAGGCGTAACGGGATTCTTTAAGGAAAACTGTCCAGGTTACACGGAGACTGTCGCTCCTATGCAGGAAATGCTAAAGAAGAATAATAAATGGTTATGGAATGCGGAGTGTGAGAAGGCATTCCAAGCAACAAAACAGCTATTGGAAAACTGCATTAAATTAGGATATCCAGATTTCAAGCTCAAATTGATAATCCAAGCGGATGCTTCACTGGTGGGTATAGGTGCTATGCTCTACCAAGAGGATCCAGCTAACCTGCAGCATAAAACATATTTGGCATTTGTCAGCCGAAAATTGCGTAAGCACGAGCGCAATTATACTGTAACGGAACTAGAGCTGTTGGCCATACTTCATGCGCTACAACAATGGAAACGTATAATCTATGGTTACCCCATTGTTGTCAGGACTGATCACAAGGCATTAACATTCATGTTTAAGACGTCGATGGCAAGCGAACGTGTGACACGTTGGTCTATATATATTCAGCAGTTTAGCATTGAGATTGAACATTGCCCAGGGAAGATGAACGTGATTCCGGATGCACTCAGCAGGAACCCAGAGCCTGATAATGAAGAAACAGCGATGGTACAACACTTGGAGTTAACACTGAAGGACCGGGAATTCTTGGAGGAGTTACGTGAGATACAGCGAGAACAAGAAGCGGAACCATGGATGATGCTATTAATTCAATACTTCAGAAAGCAACTACCTACAGGAACACCTGCATTTCGAGAAGCGAAAGCCAAAGAAGGAAGATATGTTTATGTCAACAATTTGCTGCACAGATGGGTAGATAATGACCACACCAAGTTACGCATATTAGTACCTGCTTCTTTACAGCGAGGATTGACATGGCATACGCACGAAAGTTACGGTCACGTGGGCGTAGACAAGTGCGAAGCGACTATAGGAGAGACATTTACATGGCCACGTATGAGAACAACTATATGTGACGTCATTACAACTTGTGATCCGTGTCAGAGGACAAAGCCCAATAATTATTTAATGAGGCAGTATCCTAGACCATTGCTACCTCAGAAACCATGCGAGCTACTGGCACTCGACTGTTTCGGTCCAATCCCGAAGGGAAGGCGAGGTTGCCGACACTTACTAGTATGCATTGATGTATTTTCTAAGTTTGTCGTATTATGCCCAATTCAGAAAACTACTTCAAAACAGGTACTCAGTCGTATTCGAAATAGAGTTATTCCAATCCTTGGAAAACCAGAATTTATATTATCAGATCATGGCAGTTATTTCACAAGCGCCGAATTCAAGAAAGGTATGGAGGACATGGGTATAAAACACATTTTAAGCAGTATCCGACATGCCCAAGCAAATCCAAGTGAGAGAGCAATTAAGTGTGTAACTTCATATTTGAGAATCTTCATTCCAAATGAACATCACAGATGGGTGGATAAAATCAAGGATGTAGAGACATGCATGAATTCTACCAGACACGAGTCAACAGGACAGATCCCTATGGTCCTACACAAAAACGAGTATCCAGTGAGATCGTGGAAAAGCATCATTAACTGTCCACAAGATCCCATGATAGCACCTGACTTGCGAATTGAGAGGACGAGAGCCTACATGAGGAAACAAGCAGACCGCAGATTACGGCGAGTAAGAAATAAGAGGTTTCACAGTGATCTTGAAATCAACCAGCTCGTTTTGGTGAAACGACCCGCTACATCGGACCCAGAGAAGAAGATCTTCAGTAAATTCTGCGAAAAGTTCATAGGACCCTATTCTATCGTAAGAAACCTTGGAAATAATGCTTACAGAGTGAAAGAGTTGAGCACAGGAACAATGTCAGTCTACAACGCTGCCAACCTAAAAAAGTATCGTAGAAGTGAACCATGGGAGTGCCGAAATAACGATGCAGTTTGAATATATGGACGTCCTACTATCAACAAAGTGAACGGGGAGCAGTTGAGTACGGCACGTGAAGGAGGAAGTAGAGTTGGTGTTGACAAACATTAACGAGGCGAGCAGAGTGTTGCCTCAGGCACCTGTGCGTCATGCAAGCAGACAGAGAGTCATTATGAGCAGGATGTGAAACGAGTAAATGCCATTCAAGACAAGAGCGGCTAGACCAAGTAATAGAAAAGGGGTGATTCCGAAATAAAACAATTTGGCCTACGGAAGTCTTTTAAAATTGTCGACTTTATTCCTAAGTTCGAAATTTTGTGAGTGGGAGAGTTGTGAACCCTTTATCCTCTGTTGGATAAATGATTCTATCTTTTATTTCTTCAATTAATAAATATTTCCACCAGCATCATGAAAGTAGCCAGACGGAGATGAGGAAATTTCAAGCATTGGTTGGAGACAGCGGGGACATACCTGAAGCAGATTGACAAAAGGCTAAATACTTTAGCTGTGAAAGGAAATAGCCTAGCGATGTGTCCGAAGGACAGGTGTTGGCCTCCTCAAAATAGAAGCGACGCGCAGTGAGACATGGTTCTGGTATGTTCATTGTGATATTCGCGCCTAGAAGAAATATGATGCAGTAACGTGAGTGGCTGATGAAGAAAATAGACACTCCTACGACGCCAAGATCTGCTAAAAACCGCCAAATTACAGAAAATGTGGGAACCAATGAGAGAAGAATGCCTATTTAGCGCGGCAGGTCTAGCGTGGGCACGCTCGGCTAGCATTCACGCTGGAGATCGCCTAGACAAAATCTCTACGATCGATTCTAGGATTAATGGGCATATTCTTGACCTGCGCTATTTTACGAGTTCAGTGATATTTATTTCATTCCTGTACCATCATTATTTCGAGAAATTTTTGTATAAATTCCCCCTCTATCAAGACCTAGGGCCAGTTCATTTATAAGTGGTGTGAAGAGCCAAGACTTTGCTTATTATTATTGTGTGTGTCGAGGACACGGCTTATTACTTTGGTTCGTCTGAGGACGGAGGCTGTTATTTTGTGTGTCAGTGGACACAGGCTTTATACTTTGCGCGTCTAAGGACGTTGACAGTTATACCTTGTGTGTCATGAAGGACACAGAAATTATTATTAAAAGTGTTAAATTCAGTGTTAGATAGTCACAGTACTATATTTGTAGGGGCAGTATCTTCGATAATTCGCCAACAGACAGCTTTGGGGAAAGTAGTACCCGAACGGCGAATTTAGTAGTCAGACATCAAGTGTATAATAATTTAATTTTTGAATCAGCACGAGAGATGACATCATTGACCATGGAGAAAGCCTGGAAATATCAAGACTCCATCAAGATGGTTGAGATGAGATAAGAAGGATCCAGTTGGGAGATGGCAGCGGATGTTCTTTGACGGGTGGCTGGCTGAGGATGAGTACCGAATAATATTTATTATTATCTGATAAATTAACTTATGGTGTATGGGACATATCTTGTTTTGTAAATAATTTGCTTGTGTGATTAACGTAGTCTATTTAGTTTTGGTCTGACACACCTTTTGCATGGAAAAAGCACGCATATATATTTAGTAGAAGGTTCTTTTCTTGTTTGTTGTTTTAACTAACGTAGCTATGTGAACGGCCGTGTTTGCATATGTTACGCGATGCGGTTAAAATGTCTCTCGGAGATATGTTGTGTTTCAGAAGTAGGACTGAAGTAAAATAGATATACAGTAGATTGGAGGGTAATTAATTTCTTTTGTTTTATTATTGATCAGATTCGGGGAGACTATTGCCTTTGGAGCAATGTGATTTGTGACGAAGAGCAGTCAGCTCTATCGTAGGTGTTAATATTTTTTTAATTGATTGGGCGAGCATCCATTCAGCCGATCTGTGTGAAAAAACGTATTGTCATTCCCAGATGTGTGTATGTGAGTGTGTGTATTTGTGTCATTACAAGCGGCAATTTCAGCGTGGACTGATTTCTGGCAGCTTGATGACAAATTCATATTGTGACCTCGCGAGGGCAATTCTGGATATTTTGATTAATGTCTGACCATAGTGGTTGAGTTTGTTGCTGTTGATCCCTTGAGATAACGGCACAGCTGGTCAGTTATATTTATACACACTGGAGTGGGACGATGACAGGTAATTGAGGAAGAGGGGAGATGTGTCACAAGACGAACTGAAGGTTGCCAGCCAGGTCATTAGGGAGAGTGCCTGTGTGGCTCAGTAATAACTTGTTATACAGAATTAAGAACTGATCAATGATACAAATTGTTTAATAAATGGGAGTTGCCTACGAATCACAATAATCTCCGAAGCGTTAGCTTAACATGCAGTTTTGTTCATATAAAGTAATGTCAGCCAGTCAGGCTTTTGTTGTTGTTGGTTTATTCCATGTTCATATTTCATTCAGTGACCCGTGAGTCACATGCTGCTGTATTTCCTTGTTTGTGTTGAGCAATTTGGCCAGTTGGCAGCTCATAGTCAAGTGTGTCTTCGCGCTAATGAGGGTCCCTAGAGAGATTCCTGTAAATAGTAGATTCAGTGCGTGTGTCAGCATTACTTTTTAAGGGTTTTTATTAATGTCATGTTTCATATCCGTAAACGTTGATTTACGAGATGATTGTTCGTAAGCATCGTGGCTGTTAACCCGTTGTAAACGAACAGTCATCCAAAGTACTCATTCCTCGTAGTTAGTCATTACGCGCACATAAAACCCAAACTGCAAGGTAGTGGAACCAGGATCCACATTTTTAAATAAAGGGGAGATCCGTCTGACTCCTCAGAATTGATAGATATTCCTGTCATGGGAAATTCAGGGAGGATTGTTTTATATTTTATTGTTGTTTATTTCTTTTTATGCACTATTAGTCATTAAATCATGTTATTATTTTACATCTTGTCACCTTTCTTTCTCGGTTTATAGTTTATATCCTATGACCCTTACCTCAGTAGAGCATGTTGTTTGGCGAACGTAAACATCACATAGGAACTGAGCGCGACCCCTTGATTAAGATTTCTTACATTAAACACTGCTTTTCTGAAGGGTTCAGTATATCCAAATATAGGTACTTGTGACATGAATGAAGTAAGATTTTGAAATGTGAATTTGCCGTGATCGGAACGTGGCCTTATTGGTGTACATGGCTAAACGCCCCTCCCCAGACAGCAGGAGATTACGGTTCGAATTCCGACTGCGGTCAGAGTTTCAAGTCTTACGCAACATAACATATGTTTTTATGTTTGATTCTGTTGTGCTAGTGTGTGTACTTGCTATTAGAGCTAGGGTTAGGAATGAAATGGCCATAGCCTTAAGCAAAATGCCATCCCGCATTTTCTTGGATCGGAAGTGCTACTCCACGGAAACCTACTTTTAGGATGACTGAGGTGGAGATCGAATACCTACTCGTCTCACTTTCATCATGAGGCTCTTTGAACTTTCAGACCAAAGTAAAATGTCCTTTGGGATAGGAGTCTCAACATAAACCCTCAGACCACAGAAGAGGCTTTTAAGTGAGTTTTTTTTTTGTGGAGAAGAAACCACTTTCACAAAAATTAACGTGTAGGGTAGTTGGTTCATTAAACAACACCGTCATAGGGTACTTGGGTAGTAGAACCAATACAATTTCAGGCTGTACTATGATGAAATATATTAGGTGAGATGTGTAGATGCTTTCTTAACTGATTCAGTGAAGCGCCACTGACTATGAGTGTCACCTAACACTGCATCCAAAAGCATCAGATGTGCCCAAATGACAATCAGCACCACTAATACCTCAGTAGCTTCCATAATCACAGCTATGAATGAGACTGTGGCATCGGTGAAAAACCACATTTTATTTTAGCGATATTAGCTGCACGAAAATAATAATACCTACATTGCCTATATGGCATTCATCAAGAAATTGCAACTAGTCGTTTGATGAAATTGATAGATATTGTAAGACCTTTAGATGATGGAAACAGTTATATGCCTCAACGTCTCTCGGGATGTACTGTATGGTAGGTTATTACTGAATATTAACACTACCTAAGGGAAGATGATGAGAGTAAAAAGGGAGGTGTGTTTAGGAGTGGAAACAATTTTAGGTAGAAAGGACGAGAATCCATCACAAAACCGAAAAATAAAAATAAGGATTCAGCGAAAGGTTCCACTGCACAAGGCCCGTGAGGTACCTAAAATGTTTGGGGACCTGAGCTATGCCAACGGGGAATGCAGCGTGAGCTGAGGTCACCCGCAAGCATTCATAAAGTGCTGTTTCCCTCCCGAGCCGATATTCTGGTATTATGGGGATAGGTAGTACGCTAGAAGGCAAATATATCGGAAAGGAAGTGGATTTTTGTAGTTTCCCTTCAAAAGAGTTAGACTTTACTACTCATTTAAAAATGCTAGAAGGATTTGAATTTGTTGTGATAATTTTATTTCTGGGCACTGTTGGATCTCCGACAGGACAGCCGAATGTCCCCAGAGTGAGAAGAGATAAAACAACTCTAGTGCTTTTAGCAATGTTATTTACTGTTATTGGTGAGACTCCTATAAGAATATCATTTGTTGCACTTAAAGCAGGCTAAGCTTTTACCCCGCAGGATGCCGACTAAAAGCTTAGAACGGAGGAAATCCTCAAACCTAACTTAAACAAAACTAAAATTTTGAGAAGTAAACCACAAGTTCGAGAAGAAGTCTCTACGAATAGGAAGCTGGCGGAGCGAGCTGTATTTGCTTTAATGATTTACTAGGATTAGCTGTAACAGCTAAGAGAAACTTTGCAAATGTTGTTACTTGAAGTTTCGTTTTAAACGCAACAAGTGGGAAAGTTTTTATTAATGCAGAGATTGCTTTTTATTCATATTTATAACTGAAGCTTAGGAGAAGAATCAGGGAAGAGAAGGTCCTGCCTAACAGTGTTATTTAACAGTTTTTATAATTTTCAAACAATAAGTTTCAAATCTTATTTTGAGTGTAAAGTAACAACTTAGCTATTTTAAGCTTAAGTACGAGATTAACAACTTGGAAGCCTGAGATCCATATTTGTACAAACTACTTACAAGGGTTGTTTAACAAGCTTATAAATAAAAGGTTTTGAACCCTTTGGGTTAATTATAAGATTGCAATTTAATGTAACATTTTGTTAAATTTGTTAGGTAGAACACCAAAAGAGTAGAATGCCCTTATGGCAAGCGAAAAGGCTATACATTCCTGAGCGAGCAGGATAAAAAGAAAGAGATTAACGATAAGTTTCTACAACTTCTTCTATGTTCGCAGAATTAACTATATGATACATTCAAATGGGGCAGGTCACCTTTTGTGAAGCCTGGATTAAACAATTATATAACTCTTTTATGATTAGAAAAAAGTAGAACTCCCTAGTTTTAGAAGGGAAAAACAATACATATTAGAATGTGGGCTAAAGCCACATATATTGACGCAGAGTGAATATATGGGAAATGGAACAAAGTTGGGAGGACGCTTAATTCTAAGCGAAGCCTCGTAGAAATTTGACTTATATTTAAATTTGTTAGTAAAAGGTATTTGAGGAAAAGGAGATAGGAATTCGAAGTTCTGGCCAGTTTTAATGCTCTCAGTCAAACGCGGCACGGTTGATAGTTAAACGGACACTGTTTTGCACTAACGTCTGCTGATAGATTGGAAAATTTCACTATTGGAACAAGCGAAAAGTTATTGCTGCTTATGGAGAACGCTTAGTTTAATTTGAACTTGAATAAGTTTATTGCGTTGGAAGGTTTATGAGTTGCAGTTAGTAGTTCTAGTTAACTTGAGGTTCCAGCAATTTGACGGTATTGAGCATAGTCCTTTGCGCTTTGAAGTATATTTTGAATGGAAGATTCCAGAACTGTAATGACAGTTAAATGGAGCGGTAATAATCCCTCGACGGCAAGTTAAGTTTTAGAAAGTTATTAATGAGTTTTGGCAAGAATCCCACGGTGAGAGAAAGAATCTCTTTTATATCGTACAAGAAGTACTAAATTTCATTACTGGTAGAGAGCTTTGGTAGCTAAGAAAAGCGATTCCGACGAGGGGCAGAGTTTTCACAAGTTTGTGAAATTCCAGCACTGCCTACAGCCTTTAGTAAAAGCATTCCAAAAATTGTTTAAAAACCAATTTAAAACATGTTAAAAGTTTAGTATAAGTAGTTACTTAACTTGCATGTTGAGCACGCGATGGTTTCTTGTAACAGTTGTGTTAAAAGTCAGACATGGCGCCGACCTTTAAAAATGCATCATAGAGACAGGAGGCTGGCCTCTAAGCAAGAGCTCCAAACTGTTCACACAACGTCCGAACTAGATGTGAGAGCGGGCAAAGCAGCGCACGACAGAGCTAGGTAAGCAAGGGGAAGGGGAGGGAAACAAAAGAGTGTATAGCAGAATGGGAAACATTGGAAAAATAAAAATCATTATACAAAAAATGTTATTCTTCATGGAGCAGTGACTTAAGGAGATGTTAGCTGACGACGAAGATGACGCCTGGTGGATCGGTGTTTAAGTCCTCTTGACTCGAGGAGTTTGAAGAACTTCAGCGGATAGCCGCAAGATGCCGCTAGGTAGATTCCATGGAAGATACACATCTAGAACAGACTTAAAAACAACATAAGCGCGTGTACAGAGCAAATAGAATACAGAAAGTCGCTGTTGGTGTCTGCAAGGAGGGAAATTAAATAAATGAGGCTAATTGAAAAAGACAAAGAGCAGCAAAAGCTAACTCTAACTGAACGTGCATTCCAAGGAATACACCACTGTATGCGTGTTATGTGAGTAGGCGATAAACAACATGTAATAATGTTCAAGAGGTGAACTCTGTCCCTCGATTCGGTTTGAAACAAAAATACTCAGCCATACACATAAGCTTCAGTGAGGGTTCGCACCATACCACTTTCATGCGCTACGGTGCCTTTCGTCCCTAAAGAGTGCTATAAAACAGTGAAATTCAGGAAATACAAGCTGAATTGCTCTAAAATATCCATGCCGTGATCATAGATCAGGGAGAAGAAGACGTAATACTACGGCCAGACGTTATTTACAGCTTGCGCGCAGTCTCGTATTCGAAAATTTCCATATAAACATTCCTCAAGCGAGGAGAAGAAGAAGAAGAAAGGAGAAGGAAGAAGAAGAAAGAAGAAGGAAGAAGAAGAAGAGGAAGAAGAAGAGGAGGAAGAAGAAGAAGACGATGAAGATGATGATGATGATGATGATGATGATGATGATGAAACTTGAATCATTACAGATCTCAAAGGTGAGACTGATGAAATCCACACACCCAATCTTTGGGAAGCCAGGCTCTGCCTGTCACAAGTCAGGACTAAGGGTGAGTGATAGGAGTAACACCTCTTTAAAAGAACCTTGGTCCAGCTGACTCGGCTGATAGACCTCAACGGCATATACAGTGGAATATATGGACTATGGTACAGTGAAGATGGCGGAAGAGGCATCCCAGTGCTCGGGAAAATGAGTAAAAGGTATATGATCGCCATATATCAATCAATATGGTCAACGGTCTTGAAGGCAGACGAGGAATTTATTCTCAACGGTGGAAAGAGCGGTGGAACCTAGTGGAGTAAACCATGAAAAGACAATAATTTCGGACTAACAATCCGATCTTATCTTGGAATTTATTTCCTAACTTGTACAGTGCACAATTTCAATTGCAGAATGGAAAGTCCGCTTATGAAAAGCACTACCCCAGGTGGCAACTCAGAAGAGAAATCCACCATTGCATCTTGCAATGCATCGGGACATAAGGTTCTCGGGAGTTCCAACATCTGCAATAAAGATGAGTCGGAGCATCCTTGGTTTCCTTCCAGACTCAAGTTTAAGATGAAATTTTGGGCAGGCACTTTAAATGTAAATTCTTTATTAAAAACTGTTAAACGACTCCAGAATTTTCTATCAGACTTTCAAAAATAATTTAAAGGGTTATCAAGCTCCAAGTAATTGCTTCAAAGGTGAAAATGGCAGACTAGGTCTAACTGATATCGAGAATTGTGAAATACTAGCAAAGTACTTTGATCGACTTCTGAACTGTGGAGAGCCAAACAACAAGCTAGAATTTCCAGAATTACATGACAATTTAGAAACAGATCAACCGCCTACTATTGAGTAAATTGAAAAAGCAATTAAACCCCTAAAAACAACAAAGCTAGTGGAGAAGACTCCATTACGACTGAACTCATAAAGTGGTCTCAACCAAAAATCACAGGTGACCTTGAAATCATTTTTCAAGAAATCTGGAAAACTGAAACGATCCCGGAAGAATGGAAAGCGGCCCTTATACATCCTTTGTACAAGAAAGGTAATAAGCAAGATGTCAACAACTATAGAGGTATATCCCTTTTGCCAGTGGCCTACAATATATTCTCAACAATACTACTAAACAGGGTAGAAGCAACACTTGACAGTCATTTAGGTGAATATCAAAGTGAACTTAGAAAAGGCAGAACTTGTTCAGACAGATATTCAACCTAAAGTCCATAATTCGACACAGACAATTATCTTCTAAAATCATAATAGTGACATTTATACGAGGGGTGGGGCAAAAGTCATGGCAACTATTTTTTTCTTGAAGATACCAGTCCGGTTGGTAAATGTGACATATACAGATGAATGAAAGGACAAGGTGCTAACTTAATGTGTGGACAATGAATAGCACTGAAATATCGTAACACACTTATTTATTCCGGTAGTATACAGGGCCATATGGCCTTCACGGTGCAAAAGTATGACAACACAGTACACATACAGTTGAAATGACAAACCTGGGCTTAAAAGACCCTCAAAGTAGTCCCCTGCTACTGTCACCACACGCTGCCAACAATGTGGGAGACGCTGAATACCATCTGCCTCAGCATTTGCCGCACCATGTGTGAATCGGGTCACCTCTTGGCGCACAGCATTAGCAATGTCCTCTCGTGTTGCCGCCTCCTACCACGTAGTGGTTCCTTAATCTTCCTAATAAGATGAAAGTCACAGGGCGAAATGTAGGGAGAGTACGATGGGTGCTCCAATTCTTCCCATCCTCAACGTCGCAGTAGCTGCCCTACACAATCTGCTTTATGTGGCCGCGCATTGTCGTGCAGGATTATTGCACTGTCCACAAGATGCGGACGTTTCTCCCGAACGCCACGTCGTACCTGTCGCACTAGGAAGTCCCTGTAGTATTGTGCGGTCACTGTTGTGCCATGTGGAACAAAGTGGCAAACAATGACATCCCTGACGTCATACGCGACGATCACCATCAATTAGACTGGAGAAGGATTCTGACGGAACTTCTGCCTCCTTGGTGATCCAGCATGTCGCCACTCCGCGGACTGACGTTTGAGTTCTGGTTCGTATGCCCTGGCCCAAAATTCATCGATTCGTGACAAGAATTGATCGCCGTCCTGTTGCCAGCGTGCAAGGTGGTCGGATCATATTGCATAGCGCACCCACCTTTGAACGTCCGTCAGTGCATGCGGTACCCACCGCGATGCCATTTTGCGTAGTTGCAGCTCATTACGCAATATCCTGTGGACGGTGCATTTCTCGATGCCACTAGCCCTCTTTAACTCCAGTAGCGTCCATCGTCTGTCTTCATCCAGGAGCTGCTCGATGACGGAACGTGCCACGTCGGTCCTCTCACTGGCAGGTCGTCCCGAACGTTGCTCATCAGTGGTTGACACACGTCCTTGCTTCCGTGCTACTGTACGGTATGGTAGGGCATTATTCCCAATTCACTGAGACATTCCATCGCATTTCTCCCTCGGAGAACGGCTATTTTGATGCAAGCGCGCTGTTCAACACGGGTTACTTCCATCTCGCACGACACTCACCAACTGACTGATTTCACAGCCCTCGCTGCGCTACTACCACCTATCACAAAGCCATCTGTTGTTCTGCATACACACTATGCCAGCAGACTTTGGCGGCTTCGGTGGCGTAGTTGGTAGCATGCTGAGCTTCTATGCCCAAGATAGCGGGCTCAAACCCGGCCGAAGCCGTCGATTTTTTTAAGAGCGTTAAAAATCCCTCAGTATGCCTTCCTTCGGAGGGGAAGTAAAGCCGGCGGTCCCATGTCATAGATTTATGGCATGTTAAAGAACCTTCCACTAATTGCACCTGTGTGAAGCTAAATTGAATAGGTTAAGAATGTAAACAACGCTCTTAGGTTTCTACGTTCGTTGCCAAGAGCCGACTGCGGTGGCGTCTAGTAGTTAAGTTCTGAACTTGGCCTAGTAGTCGTTGACGGTGGCGCTTGGCGGCAAAAGTAGGAACTACTTGAAAAATTAAATGTCTGCAGTCCTTACTTGAATTAAAACAGATACACACACTAATACAGCCATCACAATTGACACCGGTTATCAGACGGATTCTACACACACCCAAAGTACACGGGGCTACATGACCGCGTTGTCGCAGCCCCTAAACTTAAGAACCAACCAACCGCACCTTCCACACGACACATATACGTTTGTGGTACGTTCACATATATATAAGAAAAAGGAAAGTTGCCATGACTTTTGCCCCAACCTTCGTAGATTTTAAAAAGGCTTCTGATTCTGTCGACAGGTAAACTCTAGATAAAGTAATCACAGAATTTGGAGTTAAATCTAAACTGGCAAACCGTGAAACCCTCACAGACACTATTTAATAGGTAAAATTTCGGGGAGATATTTCAAAACCATTCAAAATAAATACAGGTGTATGGCAAGGCGATGGTTTATCTCCACTCATATTCAAGTGTATCCTGGAAAAAAATGGTATGAATTTGGAATAAGAAATTGAAGGAGCAAAATATATCACCTATAACACTAGGGAGAAAAAAACAGTGACGTTAACGTAAATTGTCTGGCATTTGCTGATGATTTTGCCATACTTTCTGAAAACGTAGCTCATGCAACAGTACAAATCATTCTATTAGAACAGATAGCCAATAAAACAGGTTTAAAGATTTCTGTTGAAAAATCAAAATTTATAACAAATATTAAAAATGCTCCAGAAACCATAATGGCCAAAATTGGTCAAATTAGGAGGGTAGATAAGTTCAAATATTTGGGGGAAATAATGCAGAAGAATGGCTTAGAAAAATCTGCTGAAGAAGGAGTGCACAAGATTCAAAGAGCATATGGTATAACCAGGAATATCTACACTATAACCAAAAAAATGTTTCGCAAATCTTTATTTCATGTAACGTAGCCTATGTTCTTATAAAGGTAATTTATCTTTGATATTTATGTACAGGCTGAGGAAGAAGGAGTTAACCTTCGAAACATGCACCTGTGAGTAGGTTCAACATAAGTTTTGAAAAGGCAGTATCCCTTTATTTTCTTTCTAAAAAAATTTTTATCTAAGAAATTGAAAACACAGCACTATAGAACAGCAATTAAACCAGAATGCCTATATGCCAGTGAATGTCTAATACTAAATTATAAATTGGATAAATTAGAAGTATCAGAAAGAAAAATTATACGCAAAATTCTCGGTCCATTAAGAACTACGGAGTTTTGGAATTTAAGAAGTAACGAAGAAATATATCGGAACATTGAAAACATAACGGAGACAATAAAGAAGAGGCGGTTGTTATTTTTCGGACATTTAGGGCCTATATATAATGAATGATAGTTGGTTAACCAATCAGATTTTTAAATATCTTTGGAAAAAGAAATCGACAACAGCCTGGTTTCAAGAAGTAAATAAAGATTTAGAAAGAAACAATGCAAGAGAAGAAGATGCACTAGAGAGAAATTTTCAAAAAAAGGTATTGGGAATGGAAGGACTCCAAGGAAGGTAATATAAGAAAACAGGCTCAAAATGGTCGGGAGTGAGAAAGAAGACACACAGCGAAAAGTTGAAGGAGCACTGGAGGATGAAGAAAGAACAACAAAGGACTAAACATTGAAATTGGTTCGTGGTCCCCAGAAGACCCTAACGGAGAAAGAAGATAAAGAAAATAATAAAAAGAAAAAAAGAACACACAACCAATATACTTTCAATTTAAGAATTAGGCATAATATAATGAAATGTGATATTTAGTCCACACTGCTGTATGAGGGTGAAAAATTGACTTTAAATCAGATCTCAAATAAACGGATGTAGTTCTGGAAATGTGGCTACATAGTAAAATGTAGAACATTTCCCTAATGAGAAAACTTAGAAGAATGACAGAGATCTACCAACACTCATTAAATGCAGGAGAGCTGCCTACGTGACCCAACCACTACATATTGAGGAGAAGGTATACGGAGTTCACTTTTCTATTAACATTGTCTCGAAGATATGGCCTTTCGCTTATCAGGGCAGAATTGCCACCACTTAAGCCTATTTGGTATGTCTGCCTATCTCTCTCTTTTACTGCATTGTCTCAATTACTACAGATGATGAAAAATATGAAATCTACCTAGGTAGGTAACAGAAGACTGACATTGAACTCCGCGAATCCTCTGGGACTGGGCAATAGGCTTGTAGAAGCTCATAACTGGTAACTAAATTAATTGCAGTGTGACCTTGTAGGGAGAATGATTCCATTGCATTTACTTGGAAGAACCACTTAGTTCAGACTAGTGCAGCAAGAGAGAGCGTGATAGCGCAGCGGTCAAGTCGCTTGCATCTCACCAAAGTGGACTGTGGTGCTAGAGAGATTTTCAAAGTGAAATGTCCCATCCAGTAGTTCGGATTCCACGATGAAAGGATGCTTCGTGGCTAATGACCACGAGATTAACAGTCACGTAAATCTACAAGCTTCCTTCCTTTCCATTCTTCTTCTTCTAACACTACCAGCACATTCGTAGCCCTTAGTCTAAATCTTCATCGATGCATGTAAACTTTGTGCTGAACAAATTTGGAGCGGAATAGGTTTTCATAGGGACATATGATATTTTATTTATGACCTCCCCGGAGGAGTACAAGCCTCGCCAGCCGGTATGTTTCTGTCCTTAGGTGCTTGGTAGGACATTTTCCCTGACCTGACATTTGGCTAGAGTCAGATCATCATCATCATCTCGTCATCGTCATCGTCATCATCATCATCGTCGTTATCTACAGTAGGTTTTCATTATTCCTTGGTTCCCCTTTTTAATTCCGTTCAAATAAGGGGACCGTAACATATCAGGTCACGCCACTTCCTTCCAAATCCTCATCCAGTTTCATTTAACTTCACTTACTTCATCATTTCCCCTCTAATATGGTTAGTGTAAAGAAGGGCATCTGGCCGTATAAACATTGCCACATAAGAGTCTTAACTGATCCCTGATCCGTAGGAACATGAATTTGGAGTAGAGACATACATTATTATTGTTAATTTTGCGCATGCGCTTACACATTCTTAGCATATTTGCTGGAAAGTGAGCATTTACAATCCCAGATATTAAGTAGGCCTACATCATAAGGAGCACATTCTTCAATTCTTGGCAACTGCATTGTGTAGTAGCATTAAGCTCATCTACACCAGGCGACCCTCTTGAGGAACGGCTACACCTAGGCTCGTTCGATTGGAAATACGAGCGCCATGTTTTGGATTACCAACTGAAAATTTCGTACATTGCTTAAAAATAAAAATAAAATTTAAAAAAGAACAAAGAAAAGAGAAAACAGAACTCTTCATAAAAATGTCTTTCATCAATGGATACCAACACCAAATATTCTGTTATACACATCGTGTCTACTAAATTACATCACTCACTACAATCAATTTTCAGTATTAGCTGGAATTATTTTTATGGAGCTGTAATTGTCAGCAGAAGAAGAAATGAATGCTTTCTTGGCCTATATTTTTATAAAACTCTTTTCATGACATATCATTGCAATGAAACTTTACTAATAGCACTCTTAATACTGACTATCAACTAATAATTTTATCGGTCCACCTCGTTGCGTAATGGCTAGCGTTCTTGGCTGTTACCGCGGAGGCCCGGGTTCGATTCTCGACTCTACCAAAGAAAATAATCCTGGTCTGAGGGCTGGAACGGGGTACACTCATCCTCGTGAATCAAAACTGAGAAGAGGCAAATTCGATTTCTATCTCAGCCGTCCTGGAAGCAGTTTCCCACTTCTACTTCAGGCAAATGCCGGAATGTTACCTAACTTAACGCCACGGCCGCCTCCTACCCAAATCCTACCTCAATAACAAATACACACACTACTACAGCACAGTGACGTAGGTTATCAGACAACCTTTACACACACCCAATTACACGCATGGGGCTAAATGACCACGATGTCGCAAAACCCCTAAAGAAAAGAAATCAACAACAAACATAATTTTATCCATTGAACTCTTATGAAAGACAACACACGTTTATGAGGAGTAATACTGCATGGAACGACAAAATAGAGAGCCAAAAAGGTTCAGAAAAGGTTCAATGTTCTGTTTTTTTTTACCAATCAATAATAGACCTACCATTATTGCTAGGGGGTATTTATCCAAAGCTTAACCTTTAGTAGAGTTTGACGTAGAAAAAACTTACTAAATAATTTGGAATCATCTATTTTCTACACTTGTAAATATCACAGCAATGGGAGAATGGCCCCCAAATCCCGGACATTTTCAAAGAATTAAAAATGCCTTTGGACATAAACCAAATGATTGAAGAGGTTGGTAACCCTATGCTTGTTGATGTTCCAGATGTTAGCGAGTTGCGGACTCTGCGTACCACGCTGCGGGCGCACGTACAGTTCGTGGGCTCCCTGCTGGTGAGGCAGCTGAAACGTCGGGACGCTCTGCGTGCACGCCACGACAAGAACAATGACGTCATCACAGCGCTGCTGCAGGCCATGTCTCCCAAGCGCAGTGAGTTGGAATATTACACTTACTGTATCTTGTGCCATGGAACCACAATCTGCTATGAATTTAGAGCTTTGAAACTAGCCGTCTCTCAGCCATCAGGATCTGACTACTATTGCTATCTAAGAGTGGTGCAATTTGCCCCAGGACAAGTTAGATTCTTTGGTGCTAAGCATTGTTCGCTGTGACCAAATGCGTCTCAAGGTCTGAGTCGTTTATGGCATTGAACTGGTAAACAAGCAACATTCCACATGTTAGCAATTGCATTCTTCTGTTATATTTATGTTTGCTTTGAATCACTGTATGCATTTTGTTTTTCTTTGTATTGTACCCGTTTCCCAGATGTCACGTCGGTCCGGAAATCAAACGTGACGTCCAAGAAATGATACATGGTTGTTACAATTAAATTTAGCAGTCCCTGAAATATATATCCGGAAATAACTAAACAACATCAACTGCAAACTCGGGCAGACAAGAGATCGTGTATCTCGGGTCGTTTAAGGGGATGGGTGAGAAAGGTTGCCTCAGATATATATTTCCAATAAAATAGGATAGTATCATTCAATCAGCTAGAAGCTCCAATCTGCAGGAATAATTTAGATTTGCTAAGATAAAATAGTCTCTTTTATTTAAGAGCAGACGAACACACACAAAATAAATAAATAAATAAATACACTCCTAGAATCAAATTGGTTCATGCTTACGTCGGGATCGTGGATCCATAAGTCCTATACTACCAATTTGATTATTCTACACACATCAAAAAAAAGTTTTGCATCACCTCGGTTCCCAGATCTCCGGTATATAGACGTTGACTGTGTATATTGTATCCAAGATACAGTCCCTTTGACTGTTCATAGATGTCACTAAAACTGCTCAAAGATGTAAACAACCATGCATGAGCAGGGCCTATTAGACGGAGGGGGTACGACAGCCGATCAGTTCCAGTCATTCCACCAGGACGAAGGTACGCTGCTCATGTTGTCTGTAGTTCTACCATGCCTAGAAGGTCAATACCGCAGTTCGATCGCGTCCGCATTGTTACTTTGTGTCAAGAAGGGCTCTCAACAAGGGAAGTTTCCAGGCGTCTCAGAGTGAACCAAAGCGATGTTGTTCGGACATGGAGGAGGTACAGAGATACAGGAACTGTCGATGACAGGCCTCGCTCAGGCCGCCCAAGGGCTACTACTGTAGTGGATGACCGCTACTTACGGATTGCCGCTCGGAGGAACCCTGACAGCAATGCCACCATGTTGAATAATGCGTTTCGTTCAGCCACAGGACGTCGTGTTTCAACTCAAACTGTGCGCAATAGGCTGCATGATGCGCAACTTCACTCCCGACGTCCATGGCGAGGTCCAGCTTTGCAACCCCGACACCATGCAGCGCGGTACAGATGGGCCCAACAACATGCTGAATGGACCCCACGGAATTGGCATCACGTTCTCTTCACCGATGAGTGTCGCATATGCCTTCAACCAGACAATCGTCGGAGACGTGTTTGGAGGCACCCTGGTCAGGCTGAACGTCTTAGACACACTGTCCAGCGAGTGCAGCAAGGTGGTTGTTCCCTGATGTTTTGGGGTGGCATTAAGTGGGGCCGACGTACGCCACTGGTGGTCATGGAAGGCTCCGAAACGGCTTTACGATACCTGAATGACATCCTCCGACCCATAGTGCAACCATATCGGCAGAATATTGGAGAGGCATTTGTCTTCATGGACGACAATTCTCGACCTCATCGTGCACATCTTGTGAATGCGTTCCTTCAAGATAACGGCATCGCTCGACTACAGTGGCCAGCATGTTCGCCAGACATGAACCCTATCGAACATGCCTGGGATATGTTGAAAAGGGCTGTTTATGGACGTCTTGACCCACCAACCACTCTGAGAGATTTACGCCGAATTGTCGTTGAGGAGTGGGACAATTTGGACCAACAGTGTCTTGATGAACTTGAGGATAGTATGCCACGACGAATACAGGCATGCATCAATGCAAGAGGACGTGCTACTGGGTATTAGAGGTAGTGGTGTGTACTGCAATCTGGACCACAAATGCTGAAAGTCTAGCTGTATGATGGTACAACATGCAATGTGTGGGTCTCATGAGCAATAAAACGAGCTGAAATGTTGTTTGTGTTGATCTCTATTCCCTTTGTATTTAAAGGTTCCGGAACTTTTGGAACCGAGGTGATGCAAAACTTTTTTTGATGTGTGTATATGACTTTCCTTGGGGTAATGTGAATTGAAGTTAATGTTCCATTGTTCGTTGGGTAATCTGAATTAATAAAAAAAATATTTCTTTGCACTGCAGTTTCACTGTTTCAGCTTTTGAATAAATAATTAAATTGAATTTGGCATATCACAGTTTTCACTTCCTCATAAACAAATCCATCTTAATACACTGAAAATTCACACATGGAAAAAAATAATTAAAATGAGGATTAATAATCGTGGGTTAATCACGAATTTAAATTATAGTGAAGAAATAAATTGCATAAATATTTACAACACTAGCAGTAGTGCCCGGCTTCGCCCGGTGGATTTATTTGTTTTATGGATGATAATGAATATTACTACAGAACTGGAGCGCTCAATGATAAGGATTGGAAAGCACCAACGATTATTGCAGCTGATACCCTCAGTACACTGCACCATCACCATAGCCCTTATACAGAGGCATACTATTGTCATGATGATAACTGTTTTAAGGGGCCCTAGAAATCTTTTGCACTTATTACTCCCCGTGACTGCAATTTATAAGCAACTCGCAATTCTGCACCAGAACACTGGTAGGGCAACGTGGTGCAGCCCGCATTGCCTGGCAATAATAGACTTAGGTATTATTGAAGCTGTTGAGGAGAGCTTATTCTTTCCACTTACTGAACAAAAATCAATCTTTACGCTTACCTGAGAGGTGTAGCATAATGCTACATAGCCTAAACTATTCCTCTTGAATCTGGCTATCATATACAAAAATATTTTTTCGAATCCGACTGGTCGTTCCAGAGATTAGCGTGTTTAAACACACAAACAAACAAACTCTCAGTTCTATTATATTAGTATAGATTACCATCTGACATTATGGTAGATTAATGTTCAGATAATGTCGAATTTATCTCATATCATATGAATGTTCATCAATAATATTATTCCAATCTTAGATTATACTGCATCAATCTGTTCATCAGTGTCAAATTCCATAGTTTAGTTCCAATACATAATTGTTATAAATAAATAATTATAATTTTCTTCCGTAAACTTCATTATTATTAGCGTGATTAATTAATTAATTAATTAATTAATTGATATTGCAAGTTTTATTATCAATATAATTGGTTATAAATCATCTATTATTTAATTATGCATTCCTTTTAAGAAGTGATCAGATTAAGCTGATTCCTAGAAATTATTATTATTAACTTTTCTCGAAGTTCGTATCAATAGCATTCGTTTCACAGCATTTAATATTTCATTATTATTATCGTCGTAATTATTAATCATGCACATCACAGATTACCATATTAGGATTGTGTTAACACTGACACATCCTCAAATCATCCTAACCACAAATACTAGTAATGAAATTCTTATTATCACACACTTTCAATCGTTAAATATTTATATTATTATATTTTTTGGATGGGCCACCTGACTCGCATCCAAATGTTGCCACTATAAGACCACTTTCAATGAAGTGTCTACAACATAATTGTTATTCATAATGTTGAATTTTGGGCTTATGCCGTGTTTTATTATACTAAAATTCGACGCGTTTCGAAAGAAACCATGTCTTTCATCGTCAGGAATAATCTGGAATACGACAATGTTGCTAAGAGAAAGCAACGAAGAACATATAGAAGGTGCCCAAAGATGGACGCCATTATAGCCCCAT
This sequence comes from Meconema thalassinum, assembly GCA_946902985.2. Lineage (NCBI taxonomy): Eukaryota > Metazoa > Arthropoda > Insecta > Orthoptera > Tettigoniidae > Meconema > Meconema thalassinum. Next base: position 444,116,610 of record OX336390.1, read on the forward strand.
GTTAGGGACAACGGAAAGCAGCAGTGAATTACTTTCTCAGGGTTCTGATAATAGGTAGCCAGGATTCACTGAGATTGTAGCCGGTGTCGCGGTTGAAATTATCAGGGTGTTTACGTATTTCAACCGCCTCCCTGATGATTCTGGGACGATATTGCTTTATACGGGCAAGAACATCCACTCCTTGGAACATGACATCATGGCCAGGTGTTAAAGCATGATCGGCAACAGCTGATTTATCAGGTTGAATGAGCCTGATACATCTATTATGTTCCTTAATGCGAGTGCATATTGTTCTCGAAGTCTGCCCGATGTAAACCTTGCCACAAGTACAGGGAACTCTGTAGATACCCGGTTGTTGCAATTTAGGCAAACTGTCCTTAGTTGGTCGCAGGAGTTGCCTAATCTTAACGGAAGTTCCAAATACAGTCCGTATGTTGTACCGACGTAGGATTTTAGCAATACGATCCGTTGTGTTATGTATGTACGGAAGGTAAGCAGTTCCTCTTACATCTCTTTTCTCAACTGACGTCCTATTATTATTTGTTGGTTTCAGAACCGTAGAAATCAAAGCCTTGCTATAACCGTTGCTCTCAAAGGTGGTTCGCAGGGTGTTAATTTCTTCTTGTAAAGAAGACACTTCACAAATCCTCCTAGCCCTGGTAGTTAGAGTTGTAAGGATACCATGTTTCTGGGCAGGGTGATGGTGAGAACTTGCGTGGAGATATCTATTGGTGTGTGTTGGCTTACGAAAAACGCTGTGTCCTAAAGATCCATCCTCTTTCTTGGTGACGAGAACATCTAAAAAAGGTATTTTGCCGTCAGATTCCTTTTCCATGGTGAAACAAATAGAAGGGTGCTGGAGATTAAGGTGATCCAGGAAATGGCTAAGATTTTCCTCACCTTCCGTCCAAACAACGAACGTGTCATCCACATAACGCCACCAGATCTTCGGTTTGAAAGGAGCCGACGACAAAGCTTTCTCTTCAAAGTTCTCCATGAAGAAATTAGCCACAACAGGAGAGAGAGGACTACCCATGGCCACACCATCAGTCTGCTCATAAAAATTCCCATTCCATAGAAAGTAGGAGGAGGTCATGCAGTGATAAAAAAGTCTTGTGATGTCTTCAGGAAAAAGGCCATTAATGAGAGACATAACACCATCAATAGGTACTCTCGTAAACAGAGACACCACGTCGAGACTCACTAGAATATCACCCGGCTGAAGTGTTATAGCTTTTAACTTTTCCACGAAGTGTGTGGAATCCTTAATGTACGAAGGCGTGTTACCCAGAAGCGGCTGAAGTAGTCTAACTAAGTATTTGGAAAGGGCATATGTAGGAGAACCAATCGTACTAACAATAGGTCTAAGAGGAACATCTTCCTTATGTATTTTCGGAAGACCATAGAGTCTCGGAGGAATAGCATCCCCTGGAAGGAGAGTCTTCGCTGCATCCGCTGGAATAGATGATTGCTTGATCAATTTGACGGTGACATTTGAGTAGCGAGTAGTAGGATCACGACTATTAATCCTATATACAGGATCTGATAACAAAGACGAGATCTTGGAATCATAATCAACCTTATCCAATACCACTGTCGCGTTACCCTTGTCAGCGGGGAGAACGATAATATCAGAATTGTCCCTTAGATCTTTAAGTGCCCGGCTTTCGCCTTGTTTTAAGTTGGTGTTAGGTGGCTTAGCGGTCTTGAGAACTCGGGAACATTCTTGCCTGGCTTCCTCGGCCTCTTCAGGTGTGAGGTGATGTACCGAGGATTCTACGGATGTTATAAGTTCTTCAATAGGAATTCTTCTAGGCGCTACCGCAAAATTGAGACCTTTAGCGAGAACTGCCTGTTGGGTATCACTTAGGGGCTTGCTGGACAAATTTACGACAACCTTGTTAGCATCAAGTCTAATGGCTTGAGATTTCTGCAACTGACATAACCTATCATATTTGGAAATATGTCTGTCCCTCACCTGATCTAGAACGCTGTTAGCTTGCACTGAAGAAATACGATCAAAGATCTTCCATAATTCCTCACTTACGAAATTTGAGAGGCGTAGATGTAGCTGTAGTAACTCCCTCGAAATAAAATCCAACTGCTTACGAGTATGCTGTATCCTCTCTATCAATAACGCCTTGCTTGCACGACGATAGATTCTAGTTGCCTTAGGTGTTCTGAAGGAATGCTTCAACATAACAAAACCCGGTAGAATATCATGATCCCGGCATCTTAGGAGAAAAGCGAGTGAAGAGATTAGACACACCTTCTTGCGTCGTAACCTACTAAATCTAGACATCAGTCGGAAAATATCCTCCCCATAGAGGTTTCTAATATTGTCATTTAGACTTTCACGGCCCGTGTTATTATTCATAATGTTGAATTTTGGGCTTATGCCGTGTTTTATTATACTAAAATTCGACGCGTTTCGAAAGAAACCATGTCTTTCATCGTCAGGAATAATCTGGAATACGACAATGTTGCTAAGAGAAAGCAACGAAGAACATATAGAAGGTGCCCAAAGATGGACGCCATTATAGCCCCATGTTAGGGACAACGGAAAGCAGCAGTGAATTACTTTCTCAGGGTTCTGATAATAGGTAGCCAGGATTCACTGAGATTGTAGCCGGTGTCGCGGTTGAAATTATCAGGGTGTTTACGTATTTCAACCGCCTCCCTGATGATTCTGGGACGATATTGCTTTATACGGGCAAGAACATCCACTCCTTGGAACATGACATCATGGCCAGGTGTTAAAGCATGATCGGCAACAGCTGATTTATCAGGTTGAATGAGCCTGATACATCTATTATGTTCCTTAATGCGAGTGCATATTGTTCTCGAAGTCTGCCCGATGTAAACCTTGCCACAAGTACAGGGAACTCTGTAGATACCCGGTTGTTGCAATTTAGGCAAACTGTCCTTAGTTGGTCGCAGGAGTTGCCTAATCTTAACGGAAGTTCCAAATACAGTCCGTATGTTGTACCGACGTAGGATTTTAGCAATACGATCCGTTGTGTTATGTATGTACGGAAGGTAAGCAGTTCCTCTTACATCTCTTTTCTCAACTGACGTCCTATTATTATTTGTTGGTTTCAGAACCGTAGAAATCAAAGCCTTGCTATAACCGTTGCTCTCAAAGGTGGTTCGCAGGGTGTTAATTTCTTCTTGTAAAGAAGACACTTCACAAATCCTCCTAGCCCTGGTAGTTAGAGTTGTAAGGATACCATGTTTCTGGGCAGGGTGATGGTGAGAACTTGCGTGGAGATATCTATTGGTGTGTGTTGGCTTACGAAAAACGCTGTGTCCTAAAGATCCATCCTCTTTCTTGGTGACGAGAACATCTAAGAAAGGTATTTTGCCGTCAGATTCCTTTTCCATGGTGAAACAAATAGAAGGGTGCTGGAGATTAAGGTGATCCAGGAAATGGCTAAGATTTTCCTCACCTTCCGTCCAAACAACGAACGTGTCATCCACATAACGCCACCAGATCTTCGGTTTGAAAGGAGCCGACGACAAAGCTTTCTCTTCAAAGTTCTCCATGAAGAAATTAGCCACAACAGGAGAGAGAGGACTACCCATGGCCACACCATCAGTCTGCTCATAAAAATTCCCATTCCATAGAAAGTAGGAGGAGGTCATGCAGTGATAAAAAAGTCTTGTGATGTCTTCAGGAAAAAGGCCATTAATGAGAGACATAACACCATCAATAGGTACTCTCGTAAACAGAGACACCACGTCGAGACTCACTAGAATATCACCCGGCTGAAGTGTTATAGCTTTTAACTTTTCCACGAAGTGTGTGGAATCTTTAATGTACGAAGGCGTGTTACCCAGAAGCGGCTGAAGTAGTCTACCTAAGTATTTGGAAAGGGCATATGTAGGAGAACCAATCGTACTAACAATAGGTCTAAGAGGAACATCTTCCTTATGTATTTTCGGAAGACCATAGAGTCTCGGAGGAATAGCATCCCCTGGAAGGAGAGTCTTCGCTGCATCCGCTGGAATAGATGATTGCTTGATCAATTTGACGGTGACATTTGAGTAGCGAGTAGTAGGATCACGACTATTAATCCTATATACAGGATCTGATAACAAAGACGAGATCTTGGAATCATAATCAACCTTATCCAATACCACTGTCGCGTTACCCTTGTCAGCGGGGAGAACGATAATATCAGAATTGTCCCTTAGATCTTTAAGTGCCCGGCTTTCGCCTTGTTTTAAGTTGGTGTTAGGTGGCTTAGCGGTCTTGAGAACTCGGGAACATTCTTGCCTGGCTTCCTCGGCCTCTTCAGGTGTGAGGTGATGTACCGAGGATTCTACGGATGTTATAAGTTCTTCAATAGGAATTCTTCTAGGCGCTACCGCAAAATTGAGACCTTTAGCGAGAACTGCCTGTTGGGTATCACTTAGGGGCTTGCTGGACAAATGTTCCCGAGTTCTCAAGACCGCTAAGCCACCTAACACCAACTTAAAACAAGGCGAAAGCCGGGCACTTAAAGATCTAAGGGACAATTCTGATATTATCGTTCTCCCCGCTGACAAGGGTAACGCGACAGTGGTATTGGATAAGGTTGATTATGATTCCAAGATCTCGTCTTTGTTATCAGATCCTGTATATAGGATTAATAGTCGTGATCCTACTACTCGCTACTCAAATGTCACCGTCAAATTGATCAAGCAATCATCTATTCCAGCGGATGCAGCGAAGACTCTCCTTCCAGGGGATGCTATTCCTCCGAGACTCTATGGTCTTCCGAAAATACATAAGGAAGATGTTCCTCTTAGACCTATTGTTAGTACGATTGGTTCTCCTACATATGCCCTTTCCAAATACTTAGGTAGACTACTTCAGCCGCTTCTGGGTAACACGCCTTCGTACATTAAGGATTCCACACACTTCGTGGAAAAGTTAAAAGCTATAACACTTCAGCCGGGTGATATTCTAGTGAGTCTCGACGTGGTGTCTCTGTTTACGAGAGTACCTATTGATGGTGTTATGTCTCTCATTAATGGCCTTTTTCCTGAAGACATCACAAGACTTTTTTATCACTGCATGACCTCCTCCTACTTTCTATGGAATGGGAATTTTTATGAGCAGACTGATGGTGTGGCCATGGGTAGTCCTCTCTCTCCTGTTGTGGCTAATTTCTTCATGGAGAACTTTGAAGAGAAAGCTTTGTCGTCGGCTCCTTTCAAACCGAAGATCTGGTGGCGTTATGTGGATGACACGTTCGTTGTTTGGACGGAAGGTGAGGAAAATCTTAGCCATTTCCTGGATCACCTTAATCTCCAGCACCCTTCTATTTGTTTCACCATGGAAAAGGAATCTGACGGCAAAATACCTTTTTTAGATGTTCTCGTCACCAAGAAAGAGGATGGATCTTTAGGACACAGCGTTTTTCGTAAGCCAACACACACCAATAGATATCTCCACGCAAGTTCTCACCATCACCCTGCCCAGAAACATGGTATCCTTACAACTCTAACTACCAGGGCTAGGAGGATTTGTGAAGTGTCTTCTTTACAAGAAGAAATTAACACCCTGCGAACCACCTTTGAGAGCAACGGTTATAGCAAGGCTTTGATTTCTACGGTTCTGAAACCAACAAATAATAATAGGACGTCAGTTGAGAAAAGAGATGTAAGAGGAACTGCTTACCTTCCGTACATACATAACACAACGGATCGTATTGCTAAAATCCTACGTCGGTACAACATACGGACTGTATTTGGAACTTCCGTTAAGATTAGGCAACTCCTGCGACCAACTAAGGACAGTTTGCCTAAATTGCAACAACCGGGTATCTACAGAGTTCCCTGTACTTGTGGCAAGGTTTACATCGGACAGACTTCGAGAACAATATGCACTCGCATTAAGGAACATAATAGATGTATCAGGCTCATTCAACCTGATAAATCAGCTGTTGCCGATCATGCTTTAACACCTGGCCATGATGTCATGTTCCAAGGAGTGGATGTTCTTGCCCGTATAAAGCAATATCGTCCCAGAATCATCAGGGAGGCGGTTGAAATACGTAAACACCCTGATAATTTCAACCGCGACACCGGCTACAATCTCAGTGAATCCTGGCTACCTATTATCAGAACCCTGAGAAAGTAATTCACTGCTGCTTTCCGTTGTCCCTAACATGGGGCTATAATGGCGTCCATCTTTGGGCACCTTCTATATGTTCTTCGTTGCTTTCTCTTAGCAACATTGTCGTATTCCAGATTATTCCTGACGATGAAAGACATGGTTTCTTTCGAAACGCGTCGAATTTTAGTATAATAAAACACGGCATAAGCCCAAAATTCAACATTATGAATAATAACACGGGCCGTGAAAGTCTAAATGACAATATTAGAAACCTCTATGGGGAGGATATTTTCCGACTGATGTCTAGATTTAGTAGGTTACGACGCAAGAAGGTGTGTCTAATCTCTTCACTCGCTTTTCTCCTAAGATGCCGGGATCATGATATTCTACCGGGTTTTGTTATGTTGAAGCATTCCTTCAGAACACCTAAGGCAACTAGAATCTATCGTCGTGCAAGCAAGGCGTTATTGATAGAGAGGATACAGCATACTCGTAAGCAGTTGGATTTTATTTCGAGGGAGTTACTACAGCTACATCTACGCCTCTCAAATTTCGTAAGTGAGGAATTATGGAAGATCTTTGATCGTATTTCTTCAGTGCAAGCTAACAGCGTTCTAGATCAGGTGAGGGACAGACATATTTCCAAATATGATAGGTTATGTCAGTTGCAGAAATCTCAAGGCATTAGACTTGATGCTAACAAGGTTGTCGTAAATTTGTCCAGCAAGCCCCTAAGTGATACCCAACAGGCAGTTCTCGCTAAAGGTCTCAATTTTGCGGTAGCGCCTAGAAGAATTCCTATTGAAGAACTTATAACATCCGTAGAATCCTCGGTACATCACCTCACACCTGAAGAGGCCGAGGAAGCCAGGCAAGAATGTTCCCGAGTTCTCAAGACCGCTAAGCCACCTAACACCAACTTAAAACAAGGCGAAAGCCGGGCACTTAAAGATCTAAGGGACAATTCTGATATTATCGTTCTCCCCGCTGACAAGGGTAACGCGACAGTGGTATTGGATAAGGTTGATTATGATTCCAAGATCTCGTCTTTGTTATCAGATCCTGTATATAGGATTAATAGTCGTGATCCTACTACTCGCTACTCAAATGTCACCGTCAAATTGATCAAGCAATCATCTATTCCAGCGGATGCAGCGAAGACTCTCCTTCCAGGGGATGCTATTCCTCCGAGACTCTATGGTCTTCCGAAAATACATAAGGAAGATGTTCCTCTTAGACCTATTGTTAGTACGATTGGTTCTCCTACATATGCCCTTTCCAAATACTTAGGTAGACTACTTCAGCCGCTTCTGGGTAACACGCCTTCGTACATTAAGGATTCCACACACTTCGTGGAAAAGTTAAAAGCTATAACACTTCAGCCGGGTGATATTCTAGTGAGTCTCGACGTGGTGTCTCTGTTTACGAGAGTACCTATTGATGGTGTTATGTCTCTCATTAATGGCCTTTTTCCTGAAGACATCACAAGACTTTTTTATCACTGCATGACCTCCTCCTACTTTCTATGGAATGGGAATTTTTATGAGCAGACTGATGGTGTGGCCATGGGTAGTCCTCTCTCTCCTGTTGTGGCTAATTTCTTCATGGAGAACTTTGAAGAGAAAGCTTTGTCGTCGGCTCCTTTCAAACCGAAGATCTGGTGGCGTTATGTGGATGACACGTTCGTTGTTTGGACGGAAGGTGAGGAAAATCTTAGCCATTTCCTGGATCACCTTAATCTCCAGCACCCTTCTATTTGTTTCACCATGGAAAAGGAATCTGACGGCAAAATACCTTTTTTAGATGTTCTCGTCACCAAGAAAGAGGATGGATCTTTAGGACACAGCGTTTTTCGTAAGCCAACACACACCAATAGATATCTCCACGCAAGTTCTCACCATCACCCTGCCCAGAAACATGGTATCCTTACAACTCTAACTACCAGGGCTAGGAGGATTTGTGAAGTGTCTTCTTTACAAGAAGAAATTAACACCCTGCGAACCACCTTTGAGAGCAACGGTTATAGCAAGGCTTTGATTTCTACGGTTCTGAAACCAACAAATAATAATAGGACGTCAGTTGAGAAAAGAGATGTAAGAGGAACTGCTTACCTTCCGTACATACATAACACAACGGATCGTATTGCTAAAATCCTACGTCGGTACAACATACGGACTGTATTTGGAACTTCCGTTAAGATTAGGCAACTCCTGCGACCAACTAAGGACAGTTTGCCTAAATTGCAACAACCGGGTATCTACAGAGTTCCCTGTACTTGTGGCAAGGTTTACATCGGACAGACTTCGAGAACAATATGCACTCGCATTAAGGAACATAATAGATGTATCAGGCTCATTCAACCTGATAAATCAGCTGTTGCCGATCATGCTTTAACACCTGGCCATGATGTCATGTTCCAAGGAGTGGATGTTCTTGCCCGTATAAAGCAATATCGTCCCAGAATCATCAGGGAGGCGGTTGAAATACGTAAACACCCTGATAATTTCAACCGCGACACCGGCTACAATCTCAGTGAATCCTGGCTACCTATTATCAGAACCCTGAGAAAGTAATTCACTGCTGCTTTCCGTTGTCCCTAACATGGGGCTATAATGGCGTCCATCTTTGGGCACCTTCTATATGTTCTTCGTTGCTTTCTCTTAGCAACATTGTCGTATTCCAGATTATTCCTGACGATGAAAGACATGGTTTCTTTCGAAACGCGTCGAATTTTAGTATAATAAAACACGGCATAAGCCCAAAATTCAACATTATGAATAATAACACGGGCCGTGAAAGTCTAAATGACAACATAATTGTTACCACTTGCTTCCTTTATATGTGCTGTTCAAAAATATATCATGATCCAAACTGCTTGATACAACTCGATAATCTATCAGATTAATAATCCAGAATCTTCCAATTTCATCAGTTCGTTAATTGATAACCAATAAATTATTATTAACTGCTCTATAATTTGCAATCATACGTTACATCAATGTCATAAATTGCTACACTAAATGCAATCATGAACGATGATAATCATTAATCAATAATTATAAATATTAATTCCGCTAAAATAGTACAGTTATTATTATTCATAATGGATTTATAATATTAAATAATTCAATTAGTAAAATTAATTAACTATCACTGCTAAATATCCAGAAATATCATCACCAATCGCATCAAAAATTAATTGTGCGGAAATATTCACAATCCAGAAAAAATATCAATATTAAATTCAATTAATTTAAATTTATTAATCAAGTAAAGAAATTCTAAGTTATTATGTCCGTAGAAAATGTGTGAAATTTATTTAAATTAGCACTGTCGTACTCCTAAAGTTGCTCATTATGTTTGAAAATCATGCATCATATACCAGTCATCTGAAAATAAAATCAATCTTTATTACATAGTAATAGCTGTCATGGTGTGTAAAAGGTGTTGAATAGACTCACTACCCTTAAAGAAGGTGTGATGTTCCACGATGCCATGATGGTTAAAGTTGCCTTGAACTTGCTAGACCGTCGACGTATGAATTCATTAAACGCCATCATCTATGTGTGGACTGTGTGATGTAATTGTGTCTTCTGATCCTGGTGTCCATCTATGTTCATAAGCCATCATCATCTTGACTGAGTAAATATTCTTAAGTTCCCACGACGACAAAAATGTGTGACGTTTGCATAATGAAAAGTTCAAGTTCCCAAAATTTCATTTGATTGTCCGCCACTACTGACATAATGTTCCACATTTTATGAACCTTGGTATGCTGTTTTAGATTAACAGTATTGTTTATTAAATTGTGTTCTGCTCATAAATGATGAGTTGAATAGTACACTTCTGAATATTGTAGTGTAAATGTCTGGTTATAATAAACCTGTGATTTCGCACGACATAGCTGTGCTAATATGTAGAATTGTACTGTCCATTTTGGCGTTCATTATGGCGAAGTAGTAGTCCAATGGGGTGTGGAATAATGTAGAAAATGTACTCACATCAGCCTCCGTCCAAACACATGCTTTGCACTGAGTTTATCACTTGCATAAACCACGTTACCGTTTGTGCGTTTTATAAATCGAACTCGCGTTTACTTGGGAACTTAACTTCGCGTACGCGATCTGAAAATCAGAATCTCAGCTAAAATAGGTTTGATGTTTCAGGCGTGGACTAACTGCGAATAACTTGCAGTCCGCTGCTACAAGGTATCGGGAACCTCCTTTCCTTATCACACGGGGTGCGGGAAGTGTGAGCTGAGATCCTCCCTCTCTCTGACGTAACATAATGAGAAGCTTGACACCTGTAATTTAAGTAATACTCGGCTTTCTGCTACAATAATTAACCGTTAGTCGATTGATATTTTAAAAAAAATCTTTATTCGACAATACTTAGAGATACTTATTCAATTAAAGATGTATTGATTAATAATGATTACTCATGACATCAAAATGATTCTCATGCCGGACATGCAAATAAATTGTCGCTAGGTTTGGAGACTCGCTCTCAAGTTCTTATCTTAATTCGGCCTGTGAGCCTATGCTTCCTCTCCGTTCACAGCTGGGGGTAGCGTATCTCATGCCTAGATTTCGGTCACAGTATGCATATTCTGTAACTTGCCGTATAATGTGACGTGTATCCAGACGTATAGCCAAACCAAACCTGCATATATACAGAATCATCATAATCATCGTCATCATCATATTATTATTATTATTATTATTATTATTATTATTATTATTATTATTATTATTATATAAAACGCAAAGGTGTATACAGTATTACATAAAACTCAAGCCCTTAAAACAGAGGAAGTTATAAGGTGCGGTTTGTGCCAAAATCTTCCAAATTGTCTCAATAGTACAAGAGAAATGTTGCATTTCTTTAAAAGTCAACGGAAATACGTAGAGCGTTCAATAAGTAATTTACACATGTCGTCCGGCGCCAGGCGCATTGTGCAACATGGGCGGTGCATTGTCCGAAGAGAGGGCGTGTGTAGTGCTTTCCGCAGCGACAGTTCTGCTACGGTACTGGTAAGTGGTGCATCGTAGTGAGCGAGTGAAATGGCACGGCAACTGGAAACATACTCCAAAGTGGAAGTACTCGGTACCGTACGATACTCGTGGGCATAACGGCTGAATTGCACAGAGATTAACCGTGAAATTGTGGCGGTGTATGGACCAAATGCAATGTTACGGCCAGCAATTGTTAAATGGTGTCAACAATTTGAGCACGGCCGGACAGATATGTGTGATTCCGTGCGGGAATGAAGGCCATCAACAGCGACCACAGAATACAATATTCGGCGGGTCGATGAAATGATGCACCAATCGCAGAGTGTGTATCCCAGAAATTGCACAGCAGTTTGGCATCTCCTTAGGCAGTGCTCATGCCATCGTGCGAGACCATCTGCAGTTTCGGAAATTGAGCTCACGTTGGGTGCCGCGATTGGCAAGCTGAAGGACCATCTGGGCGGACAGCGATTTGATAATGATGAACAGGTCCAAACAGCGGATCTACAATGACTCCATAACCAAGGAGCGGACTTCTATCATCAAGGTCTTGAACGATTAGTAGACACGACCGTTGTTTACAGAGACTTGGTTACTATGTCAAAAATAGTGTGATGTATCTGTGTGTCTTTGCATTATAGTGTGTCATTCAATAAACGGTACTTGGTCTGCCATACTCATGTTCAACTTTTTTTTGAATGCCCCTCGTATATATACCAGATGAATCAGCTTCCCCTAATAATATTGTTTTATGCGTTGTCATCAAGAAGGTCGATATTTCTCTGCTTGCATCCTGTATGGTACTATTTTCCCCTCGATTTGACTGCAGGGAAAAATAATAGTTCTGAATCGTTTGCGGGATATGCTTGCAGTGCATTAGTACCATACAGGATGCAAGCAGAGAAATATCGACCTTCCTGATGACAACGCTGGTTGGGCTGCATAAAACAAAATTATTAGGAGCAGCTGATCCACCTGGTATAGTCTATTTGTTTATAAAGTGCGTACCAAATAAACAAGACAAAAGCCCCTTTCAGAGCTGTCATGCGTAACAGTAAAGCCGGGTGGATGATCAGTACATATGGGACGCTCACAAGTAACCATTCGTAATAAATAAGAATTCAATAGAAATAAAATTACCAGCTGCAGTGAAGAATTGCACTCTGATTTCATAAATGTCGACAATTTGTTTAAAACCTGCGTCTTAAGAAATAAACAAGACGATAGACCCTGCGTGAACTGTGTCGCGTCGAGCCCGCATATCAGTGGTTTAATACATGAGAGATTTCTCGCACAGGCTCTCTAGTCTGCTAAACGTCGTTAGAGAACAGCATTTTAACACAAATGTCAACTAATGAAATAGAGTAGATTAGAATAGACTGCGTGGCGCAGGGGTAAAAGTTCTCGTCTGCTGAGCACAAGATAGTGAGATTGAATCCGGCGCAGCCAGTTGGCATTTGAGGGTACGCAAATGTGACGGGGCCGTGTCACTAGATTTACTGGCACGTTAAAGATCCCCTTCGGGGCAACATTCCGGCACCCCGGCGTATCTAAAAGCCGCAGTAGTTAAAATGGACGTAAAACCTGTAATATTATTATTAGAATAGCATGCGTGGAATAGCGAACCAACGTTAGTTGTTTTCCCAGTGGGAAGATAGAGAGATCTCAAGGCTTTGGCGGGAATATTATTTTGTTCCTGAGTAGAAGTCTGCGAGCACCGGGGACCCGTTATCTTAAAAAAATAATCACATTTTCAAGTTTATTTATTTATCGTATGGAGTTTAGTGCCGGGAATGCTCGCCTGAGCTGCTTCCAGCGGACACCCTTAGGGTGAGCTACTAGTTACGTTCAATTTCAAGTAGTTCCAACTTTCGCTACCAGATATCAATGATACCTAGTGGTGAACGTTGGGCTTTGATAGAGCGTTCCGACGAAATCTAGCATAACAATTTAACTTCACACATGTTTAGTCTGTGGAAGGATATTTGACATGCCACAAATCTATGACATGGGCTTTACTTCCCCTCCGAAGGAAGGCACACTGAGGGATTTTAACGCTCTTAAAAAATCCGACGACTTCGGCCGGGTTTGAACCCGCTATCTTGGGCACAGCAGTTCAGCATGCTACCAACTACGCCACCGAAGCTACATATTTCGTCATGAATGCGCACTCGTAGCTCGAAGCCGTAAATGAAATATTGTGATTATTGCTCTATTATAATCTTGTTGTTGTCAATTAATTCTAGAGACTAGGGATACTCTGGTAATCAGGTCAATGTGCACGGATATGTGTTGTTTTGTCTGATAACCTGCATTCCTGAGGTCACTATAATACTGTGCAAGTATTAAGGTCTGAAACTTAGTTAGGGCACCTGAAATTGAAATAAGTACTTGCCTGGAGGGAGTGTTGACAAACCCGAGGAAAATCCACACTCATGATAACTGCTCTGTCTCCACCGGGATTCAAGCCACTGATCACCGGACTTGCTGCACCTCCCCATAATAATAGTAATAATAATAATAATAATAATAATAATAATAATAATAATAATAATAATAATATCGTATGGCCTCGGGTGCCGGGTGCATGCTTTGTTATTTGATGCCTGGAGGGTAGCTTCCATGTCAAATTTCGCTGTTCTTTGAAGCACTAAGAAAATCAAGGAGGTTAGATATATATGCTCCTTGAACTGTATAGCGCTTTCTAGTAGAGAAATGAGGAACTTTGTGTTGGCGGTAAATCCCGAGATTAATTTTGTCATTATGAACACGGCCTACTGAATTCAAATGGGTTCTTTGAAATGCCAATATCGCATGACATGGTGTCGTAATTTTTGCCGCCTTTCAAAAATCACTTACCACGGCCAGGAACGAACCTGCAAGCTTGGGGTTAGTAGACCGACACGTTAACCACTCACCCACCGTGGCAAACTACCTCCCCATGACAGTCGTGATCTGCTCTTCAGTTGGTCAACACAATTGTAACCAAACTGGAATGGGTGTTGTTCCCTGAGTTTAGAATGACTGAAAAACATTTATATTTCATTTACTAAGGCAACACTGAAAAATGGCTTCCAACACGATAAGGTCCATTATAATCTGTTGGTGTGTGTACCCAGAAGCTTATATTCTATTAAAGAAGTTCAGTACAATAGGAGAGGATCCAGATGTGTCGACGACTGGGACAGTAGCAAGCATAACAAAGAGCTTGCGGTTTATCTAATATTCACTACATGGCTTCTTGTTTCCATTTCTCACCAAATATTGAACGTGCAGTAATACAGTTTGCCACAATGACTCTACATTATTTACAGATACACTCGTCGATAGAGGTAAATGGTGTTTAAAATAGTGGAATAATCATCAGAGGAATTGAGCTGGAAAATGATCATACCTTCAAAACAATCCAAGAGCGCATGACGCAACTCTCCACGACTGCAAAGAGAACCTGCAGATCCCGAGTGTGGCAACTTACGGATTTATCCACACTCCTCCAATTTCAAGTTCTGAGGCATATTCCGTAATCCTTGACCGTAATAATTATTGTTAACACATTATTTCAATTGCCACTGAAGAGTAGGTTATTAGACAGAATTCAATAATCGTGGGGCTGATAGCCAAGGTGTCCTAAGCCCGTAAGGGAAGTATGAGTAACAACATTAAACAACGGCGCTGAATTCAAGACTTGACATGAGACCTCCCAATTTACCGACGGAGGCACTATTGAAAAATTATTCTCCTTATCTCACCGATATATTGCCTGCTGAACCAATACTATGAGTTAAATATTCCTTTGTGTAACTTTTATGTTTGATTCCATTAAGTTAAGGATGACACGATGGTCAGAAATGAATTTAGGCAACTCATCATGAGAATCGATGATCTGGTCTCAACAATATATTGAACTGATACAATGAGATAAAGATCATTGCCTCAGACATGTAGTGTCTTTATTGTGAGGTTGGCTGCGTTGCTCAGCGGTAACGTTCTCGCTTGCTCCTCGTGCAATCACCTGGGATTTGAGGGTGCGTAAATGCGACGGAGCCATGCCAGTAGACCTGCTGGCACGTTGAAGATCTCAGGGGCAAAATTCCATTACACCGGCGTCTCTAAAAGCAGCCGTAGATAAATGGGACGTAAAACCAATTACATAATAATAATAATAATAATAATAATAATAATAATAATAATAATAATAATAATAATACTGTTGCAGTCAATTGTTTCATGTTTCCTGCATCACTCCCTTAGTGCAGCGAATCCAGGACCTGCTGGCCGGGTTGTGCCGCGCTAACACTCTAATCACCTCGTAAACTCGCTCCGAAGCTACTAATTTAAATTTTCACTGAATGAAGAGTATTGGAAGAAACGAAAAAGTAAAAAAACTTATACTGGGCGAAGTATTAAAGATAGAGATATGCTGTCGCGGACATTTTTGTAGAACTTTTCATGCTGAACAATTCTTACAGTCATAGTGTATAGGTATTTTTAACGGTTTACCCAGCGTAAGCTTAAAAGGCGCACGGAGGCAGGTTTTTCTTAGACTCTATTCACTGAAATCGTTACTGCTCGGCTTCCTTTGGTCACGAATGAATGTTTTTCTACATAAACCTTCCTCGGGACATCCTTTACAGAATGGTGAAAACCGCATCAAAATTCTTCAAGTGGTTCTCGAGATTATCCGTTACATCCAATGATCGGGGACTTAGTTTGATACTATGTAGAGATTGTTAATTATCATCGTCATTATCTCCTGTATCCTATTTCACTAAGGATTGTGAACGGTTTTGAACAGATATTAAGGAACTACGTGACGGCATTATATAAATGCTCATTTACTAGACGCGTCAGGACACTCAGTGAGTGACAAATCCAATAATTCTACATTCCATAACTCCAGTATCAGTGGCTCTCGTGGTGGATAGGAGTGAAACTTATTTTAATCGTCCGGTTTTATTATTATTAAAATAAGTTTCACTCCTATCCACCACGGGAGCCACTGCGCTCCGGACATGGAATGCTTGGCTATCACATTTTGCTCACGTTTCATTATCTGTATGGCAAAGTGCAAAACTTTCGCACGGGTCTACCAATTATTATTATTATTGTTTATATAATACCAACATTAAGTAAACAGCTATGTCTAAACGTATATTTTGGTCGCTGAAATTTGTGGTCGGAGAGAAAATATTTTTTATGATGTACAGAAAATAATATTTGCATAAATTGCTCATCATAATACTGTAAATCACGTCCAATCTGTAAACCGCGTGCTACAGGGCTGCAATTTGTGGTAATCCCGTTCTCGCTAATAACATGAAATGAGTATAATCCACGTGATTCCATGCCCCTACCATATTAATAGAGCAACATAACTAGAGGAGAACATTATATTATAAATATAACGTGACCTCTTACGGGTCGATAACTAATATATGCATACAGCATATTAGAGAACAACTGTAGGATTGACTTAATAATCTTTTGATAATGGCTCTTTAAATTTCACGCCCATAGTCTACAGCAGTCGTTCAAACCTTCTGTTACCTCTGAACGATTTTGGGACACAACTAAGAAATTTAAGTAAAGATACTTGTACTGGTTTTCTTCTTTACAGGTGACTCGTGTAATCATTGTCGACAGAGTGTGTTTTTACCTAATATTTATTGAATCCCAGCGTAGACATCGACCATCTCAACTGTGGGTTGCCCCATTTTTCCTCACTCCCTTCTGGGGGAAGGACATTAAATAGCAGTTATTATCACTCCCTTCTGGCAAATGTAGGGATGCCACCCTGGATTGTTGGATGTATCGTGTAGAGTGTTAGCGCGTTGCCCCGCCCTCAGCCTCGTTCAAAGCAAGGCAAAAAAAAAAGGTTCCTAAGTTTTCTATTTTGTTTTGCTGGTAGTAGGAAGGAGTTTAACTGCCGCGTTTGTAAACCAACTAACCAACTGACTGACAAATAACTAACTAACCAACTGACTAACAAGCCACGGGACCTCCTTTTAACGTGGAATCCGAACCACAAAACATGGCATTTCACTCAGAAAATCTCACATGCATTGACCGGGAATCGAACCCGGTCCACCGTGGTGAGAGGCCAACAGCTTCACTGCTGCGCCACCACGCCCTACTAACTAACTAACTAACTGACTGACAAATAACTAACTGACTAACAAATAACTAACTAACCGACTAACAAATAACTATTTAACAAATAACTAACTGACTGACTAACAAATAAGTAACTAACTAACAAATAACTAGGCCTAACTAACTAACTAACTAATGGGAAGATACCTCACTTACTTATTTTCCGGCGCTACAGCCCTGGGTGGGCCTTGGCCTCTTATACTATCTTCCGCCATCAGCTTCGGTCCTGGACTGCTGGTCTCCAGGGACGAATGTTCATTGTCCTCAGGTCAGTTTCCACTTCAACACTCCATCTGATACCGGGCCTTCCCTGTCGCCGTCTTCTTTCCATTCTTGACTTGGCTATTTTTCTTGGCATTCGGTTCTCCTCCATCCTTTCCACATGTGCATACCATCTCAATCATTGCGCTTTAATAAATCTAACTCTATCCTCTTGATCTAGTATGTTTTGTATTTCAGCATTTTTCCATCCTTCCCATTCTTGGACTGGGCCATATATTCTCCTGATAATCTTCCTTTCAAATATTCTTAATTTATTTGCTTCATCAACTAATAAATTCCAAGTTTCTGAGCCATGTGTTGCAACAGGTCTAATAAGGGTCTTATATATTTCAAGTTTTGTAGATCTAGACAATAAATGGGATTTAAGTAATTTCAGATTTGCGTAATAAGCCTTGTTTCCAGCCATTATTCTGCGATGTATCTACTCGCTTACCTTATTGGTATTAGTCATCAAGGCTCCTAAATACTCAAACTTCGTACATTCTCAAAATTATGACCATTTATCATGAGATTATCAATGTTTCTTCTACCCTCTATGGCTATCATGTGCATGTACTTGCATTTATCGTCATTTACTCCTAGTCCTTTCCTTTTTTCTTCTTCCTCTAACTCGAGAAACATTTCCCTCAAGTATCTCTCATTCCTAGCCATTAACACTATATCATCTGCATGTGCACAGATTTGTTTGGATTTATACACAATGTTCCCAGTATCCTTATTTTTTTGTATAACTTGATTAATTGACAAATTAAACAGAGTAGCTGAAGGTGCGTCACATTGCCCAACTCCTCTACTGAGGGCGAATTCATTTCCAATTCTTCCATCTACCATTACATTTGCCTTGACATCTTTCAGTGTAATTCTAATTAGTTTGATCAGTTTCTGTGGTATTCCTATCATTCCCATATATCCATATAACTTTTCCTTGTATACACTGTCAAACGCTTGTCTAAAATCTACAAACAGCATATGTAGATCAGTAATATATTCATAGCACTTCTCCATCAATTGGCGTACAACATATACTGTAATTTGATCTATTGTGCCTCTGTTTTGTCTGAAGCCACATTGTGTTTCGCCCAGAACTTCTTCTGCATATAGTATCAAATATTGTAGCATTATATTTAAAAATATTTTATAAATACTATAATATTCAACATTTTTTTAGCGTATGGCTTTTAGTGCCGGGAGTGTCCGAGGACATGTTCGGCTCGCCAGTTTTGTAGCTGCTTCGAGACGGACACCCAATGGGTGAGCTACAAGTACCGTTGGGGTGGGGGTGGGGGGGGGGGGGGGAGGGGGAAGTTGGAATGTAAGGGCTAGGAATTGGAAGGTAGCGGCTGTGGGCTATACTTGGAGACTTGGAGACCAACCCCGGCATTTGCCTGGAATGAAGATGGGAAACCACAGAAGACCATCTTCAAGGTTGCCGGCGGGGGGATTCGAACCTCCGCGCCTCCCGGATGTGACCGACTGCCAGCAGTCATGCCGTAACGACCTCGGCTAACTCACCCGGTAATATTCAACAATGTCAATCCTCGATAGTTAGAGCTTTCATATTGTACCCTTCAATGGTTTCTAGGATGCCGACTCTAGCTCGGGGTAATGGTCTGTCCGGTGTGGCTCTAACTTAATCTAAACACCCTAGGAATATCGTCAAGGATCACAGGAGGCTTAACTTAAAAATCAGTATGTCAGAGAACTCCTAATATAAAATAATTTATTCACAAAACATCATCTCCCATTTGCTCCCATCCATAGACAATAAAATAACAAAATATACTCCCTTAAATTATTCTAATCAACAAAATCAAATTGAAAAAGGTAAATTAATCACACGGGCTGAAACCAGGAAGAGAAAACAATCTATTTCACTGCAGTCCACTGCTTCAAGTTCAAAAATAAAACGTCAACAGACTTAATTCATCAAAACTATGGCCTGAATAACCCAGCCATTCTGTCAAAGAAAGATGCGCAAAATTGGTTTTTGGGGTTCGGACATGTTCTCTCGTACAATCATCATTCTTCCTCACAAGAGTCAAACAATGAAGGCAATAGACTTATTCTAGGCCACAGGCATGTGTGCACGTTCTAGCTTATAAACAATTAATTCACTCAGAGCTATGACTCTGCTAATTACGGTAAAACAAACAAGTCAAATACATGAAGCATCAAATAAACACACTTCGGTGGCCGATGCCCCGTTACTCTTGATAAACAAACAACTATAATGAATGCACTCAAAATGATATCACAATACAAGACGTCGCTTCCTGAAGCGGTACAAAAAAAAAAAGAAACAAACCCTGGGAAGCTAGACTACCTTCCCTCAAAAGAAAACAATACCATCAACGTGGTCCCTCGACCTTGTGACAGACACTCTCACACCAATAATAAACCAGCTGGGCGGGCAACAACCTTCGCTGCTACTTTCAGAATTCAGACGGCTGGCCACAATCTTATACCTGCTCCCTATGACTGCCTTGGGTTCGAGCTGTACAGTTACCTTTCCGACGGAGCTATAGTGCACTCTCATCAGACAATGAATTCAATCATTTCACTTACCAATTATATCATCGTAGACTTGCGGGAATTTCGCCTCCGCCTAACATTCACTTACCCTTTATATCATCGTAGACTCGCGGGAATTTCGCCTCCGCCTTAAATTCACTTACCATTTATATCATCGTAGACTCGCGGGAATTTCGCCTCCGCCTTAAATTCACTTACCAATTATATCATCGTAGAACACGGGAATACCACCTCCGTTATTAATTTCAGCTCAACCCAGGATCAACTCTCAACCTTTTCTGAATATTATATCATCATCCAGCCATTTTGTCTTACCTTTCTTTACCTTGGTGTGATTATCAATTACCATACTTTCTGTTCACATAATTTCAGTGTCACTACTGGTCTTTGTCACAATGTCAAGCTGTCTCCCCCCATATTAGCTTTTACGTTAATATCGTGCGTAAGCACTATCGACCCAATTATTCCCTTAATTGTGCATTCAGCAAAGTTACTGACACCCTCAAACAAAACACATTTAAACAAGATTTGATGCTCATATACTAATCTTACATTATAAAAACACACAAAAAATCATAAATGATAAATATACACCAATCTACACAAAACATGCCTGCTGTGCCCAAAATATATATTTTATCATATTTTTTTAGCGTATGGCTTTTAGTGCCGGGAGTGTCCGAGGACATGTTCGGCTCGCCAGTTTTGTAGCTGCTTCGAGACGGACACCCAATGGGTGAGCTACAAGTACCGTTGGGGAGGGAAGGAGGGAAGTTGGAATGTAAGGACGAGGAGTTGGAAGGTAGCGGCTGTGGTCTATAGTTAGGGACCAACCCAGGCATTTGCCTGGAAGGAAGATGGGAAACCACAGAAGACCATCTTCAAGGTTGCCGGCGGGGGGATTCGAACCTCCTCGCCTCCAGGATGTGAGCGACTGCCATCAGTCATGCCGTAACCACCACGGCTAACTCACCCGGTTATTTTATCATAATTGCTTATGATCGAGATAAACTTATCCGATTCCCATGATGGGATACGCTATGGCAAACATGCCCCATGCAATATCTACTTATCTCGTATACATCATGATGGTGATGCTCTGGTCCTTGATATCAGTCTTCTGGATCAATTGGTTCATCTTGCAAGGAGGATAATTTTTACACACGGTTTCCAGAAAATTCACCAAAGTAAAGGTCCACTGTGAATTATTATTATTATTATCACAATGCACGGTTCTCGCGTATGTAGCTCCTACCTCCTACAGCTATAATCAACCTACTCAATTCAGCTGATAGTTCATAGCTTCCTATATCACTGACTTTGCTACTAATAGCACGTGTGGCTATCTCTATCATATAACTGTGTCGTACTGTCACGGTATGCACACTCACGATATTGTTCCGATTCGCACTCGCGAATACTTAGCGATATTCAAAATGTCCAAAGATAGAACTGCTTCTACTTATAACATTTGTGAATATTTCAGAACGCGGCGATCATAGGCTCGCGTCTATGCAATGCTCAAAGAAGAACTTGTAAAATTATTAATATTTCAGACCTCCACGAGCGTGCGCTTACGCCTCATGCAGCGCCCGGATACGAACTGTTTTCACTGTGTCTCCAGCTATTATTTATATGATTTCTCGTAGAAGTACTTGGAGTGGGGAGCTTTTAGATTTTATTTCCATAATAACACTCGCATGAATATGCAAATTAGCTCCTTTGAACGTCCTCATTTCTAATGTCTCAATGGCCTCTTTTAATCCAAAATCCGATCGTTGGATCCTTAGATAATGAGCTCCGTAATTTCCTTCATTGTTCCTTAATTTCGGCGGGATTTGGTCGCGTCTCGCGTCCCTCGCTGCTATTGGTAGTTTCAAATCCACCCCCTGATTTCATTTTAATTCTGGCAAAAATCACAGAATGATCCAATTTAAATTTTGAAGATACTTCTGAGAGGCTGGGATTGTCCCCTATACGATGGTGTAATTCCTGTTTCTGCATTTTAATTACTGCTCCAATTTATCTCAAATGGGCGGGGTTTATCTAGTGAGTGATCGTTGAAATTTTCGTATTTACCCGCTTGGTTGAAAGACCGTTTCGCGTTGTCTGAGCGCATGTGGTTAACAGATGTTGGCTTTCTCTTCCTCTCTTCATTGTCCGCGCTAGGTGAAAGTTACAGCAAAAGCACGTACGGGTCCTCCTTTGTTGTGCTCTGGTCTACAGGCAACGTCTTTTCTTACATCAGCTTTGAAACATGAATAAAATCTTGTTGAAATAAATATGTAGAATTTATGCAATCACAGATGCATAAAGGTTACAATATGTATTCCATTTTTTGTATATTGGGAATATTATTCCTATGGTCCATTCATCGCTCTTAATAACTAACTCATATATCTCTTGTAATAATTATTTACTACAACTTTTGATCAGTTCACTAGTTATTCCATCCTCTCCTGCTGATTTTTGGTTGTTTACCTTTGCAATAGCATTCTCCACATCTTCCAATGTGGGAGCATTTATGAACTTTTTAATCTGCTCTCCACTTTCCTCCATCTCATCTTCTTCCTTATTAAGGAGCCCTCGAAAATATTCCGTCCATCTTTAATTTATTTCGTCTTTATTTTGTAACAGTTTACCTTCTTTACTGTGGCAGTCACTCAGTCTTGGTTTATACCCCTTCCGAAAATAACAGATTTCATTATTAAATTCCTTTGTTTTCTTCTATAACCATTGCGTCTCTATGCTCTCTATTTTTTTCTTAAGCATTTCCTTTTTCTTCCTCTTACTTCTCGTCTACTGCTTTCATACTTTTAACTACTCAACCTTGTTTCTCTCTGTAGCATTTTTGTTCTTGATAAGTTCTTCTTTCCAATCGCTTCCTCATACTCTTCATCAAACCAGTCATTTCTTTTCTTTCTGACCCCACTCAGGGTTTCCTTTGCTGAAAATTGTATGGACCTTTGTAATCTCTTCCATCTTTCTTCTATTCCTTCCTCGTGTCTACTTGTCTTCTGAATACAATTCACTTTTAATTGAAAAAAAAAATGCTTGACTTCCTTACCACTGCTTTAACTAGGTAATGGTCAGAGTCACATTTTGGCCCTCTACTTGTTCTTACATCTATAATTGATGTCGCATGTCTTACTGTCACTAGCACATGAGCTATCTGGTTTACTACCATACTTCCCGGCATTTTCCATGTTCCTTTATGAATTTTCTTATGTTAAAAGCAAGTGCTTTCAATTATAAGGCCACTCGTTCTTGCAAATTGTCCTCGGTGAAAACCATTCTCGTTTGATTCCTCATGTAGCGTATACTTTCCTGCTACTTGCTGCTTACATTCTTCTGTCCCTATTTTAGCATTAAAATCTCCCAAAATAATAATCATGTCTTAAAATGGAGTTTCTTCCGTTGTTTGTACTAACTCATTGGAGAATTGCTCCTTCCTTTCCTCGTCAGCATCTTCAATTGGTGCATGCGCTGATATTACAGTTATATTCCTGAACTTCCCCTTGATCCTGAGCTTTCGTATTCTATCTGAGACGGGTTCAAATCGTATTACACCCCTACTCATTTTCACATGCACTATGAATCCTGTTCC
Organism: Meconema thalassinum; assembly: GCA_946902985.2. Taxonomy (NCBI): domain Eukaryota; kingdom Metazoa; phylum Arthropoda; class Insecta; order Orthoptera; family Tettigoniidae; genus Meconema; species Meconema thalassinum. The sequence continues at coordinate 444,140,302 of OX336390.1, forward strand.
AAATTGCCCTGTGCTTCCTTCAGGTCCACTTTAATAGAGACTGAAATCTTTCTTCTCAATGCATCCTTGCCCCTTCCATCTTATTTCTTGTATCGCTACTAGATCAACTCCATATCTTTTTGTTCCATTTGCTATTTCTTGCATCTTTCCCGGTCGTAATATTGTCCTAACATTGCATGTAGCCATATATTTTTTATCTCCTTTCCTTACTCGTGTCCTTCTCCTTTGCTTTAGTCGTCGTCTTTGGTTTCCGACAGGTTTTCTTGTAAAAGTCTTCTGAACAATATTTTTCACAAGATGAGGCCGTTAACCTCACGCTCAACCCTATCCTTTGGCTGGGGTCATTGATTTTGGGGCGACCTACCCCTAGATAGGTTGCTTTCACCTCAGCTATGTAGACCTACCTACCCACTTTCGACTGACGTTCCTCTGCCTTTTCGCCGTTGGAATGTAACTACCCATTCTCATCCGCCTTCCAGCCATTGAAGTTTAGTCTTGATGTGTCCGCGAGAACTATTTTATTTCACTCAAGTACGCCGGCAAACTGGTGAGGACCCCCCCAACCGCCACCTGGGACGCGCCACGCAGGAGTATCACCTCTACTCCGGCTACGACACAGTAGTAGGTTCATAACTCACAGGAGGCAATTGAAGTGTCATCAATAATATAGAGGCAGCCATTCGTTTGTGTGGGAAAAGCAACAATGGTGACTGCGTGTAAAGTGTTGACAGCTGTACATCGCTTAAAAATCATGAGGTGGATCCTATATTTAAACGACGATGCACGAGAATAGATGACATGTGAAATGCTATTTTTTGTTTCTTCCCCTAATCAATGGCCTTTGAACAAACCTTTCAGTAGTCTATAGTGGTTTACAAAGGAATTCAGAAAATAATAAAAGAAACGACACAGCTAGAAGAGTCTAAATCAGTGGGGTTTGCTTCATACATAAAAAATAAAATTTCAAGGAAAAATCGACTTTATTTAAATTTGCTGGTGAGTGTACATATACAGTATTATAACCTGAATCAGTGAACGAACATTAATATTGGTCACTTCTCCAGTGATCATTCTTGTATTCACTCTTTTTTAAACCCCTCTCTATGGTTTATGTGTTGTACATATCCTTATAAGTGAAACTTATCTGTATACATCAAGGATAACATGAAAGGGGTACTACAGCTTTAGTAATGTGGTGTCGAAGGAGTCAAATATAGCTTTGAATGTCGAAGCTTTGTTGCGATTTTAGGCTGAAAGACTTTCCTACTTTTGTACAACAAATGCATTATCCAAAGCAGGTCAAATATCCCTTTTCACCCTTTGATGAATAGAACTGGCAGAGCGCTGGTGTCACTATGAAGTAATGATGTAGGTCGAATAGCTTCTCGCAGCTGAATTATAGACCACGATGAGCTGTGTCAATGCTGCTACCTGATACGGAATTGTTAATTAAAGGAGAGTGCTGGTTTAATTTATCCCTCAATGGGCTCTGAGATCCATCGCCATCAATAAGTCTTCTCCGTCTAATTTAAGCTCACTCTAATACGTCACATGCTGATCTTCTATGCCCAAGATTGTGGGTTGAAACCCGGCCGAAGCCGTCGGATATTTTAAGAGCGATAAAAATCCCTCAGTATGCCTTTCTTAGGAGGGGAAGTAAAGCCGGCGGTCCCTTGTCATAGATTTATGGCATGTTAAAGAACCTTCCACTAATTACACCTGTGTGAAGCTAAATTATAGGTTAAAATTTTGAATAACGCTCTTAGGTTCCAACGTTTGTCACCAGGAGCCGACTGCGGCAGCGTCTAGTAACCAAGTTCTGAACTAGCAGTAGTTGACGGTGGTGTTTGGCGGCAAAAGTAGGAACTAGTTGAAAATTCAATATCGGCAGTCCTTACTTGAAGTAAAAACAGATTGTTGTTTGAGTCTTCAGTCTTTTGACTGGTTTGATGCAGCTCTCCATGCCTCCCTGTCCTGAGCTAATCGTTTCATTTCTACATAGCTACCACACCCTACATCCGAGGCAATCTGTTTAACATATTCTAACCTTGGTCTACCCCTACAGTTCTTATCCTCGACCCTTCCTTCCATAACTAAGCTTGCTATTCCTGGGTGTCTTAGTATGTGTCCTACCAACCTATCTCTTCTCTTCATTAGCAGTCGCCAGAAACATCTCTCCTCTCCCACTCGCCTTAATACCTCTTCGTTTGTAACCCTATCTACCCATCTGATCTTCATCATTCTCCTGTAACACCACATTTCAAATGCTTCAATTCTCCTCTTTTCTGCTGCACCAATAGTCCAAGTTTCACTTCCATAGAGCGCCACGCTCCAGACAAAGGCTTTCAAAAATGACTTCCTAATACCTAAATCTATATTCGATGTCAACAGATTCCTTTTTTGTAGAAAGGCTTTCCTTGCCTGAGCCAACCTACTTTTTATATCCTCTTTGCTTCGTCCATCACTGGTTATTCTGCTTCCTAAGTAACAGAAGTCTCCTACTTCCTTCAGCTTTTCACCGGCCAATTTGATCTAATTAGAGGTTTCTGATTTATTTCGGCTGCATTCCAGTATTTTTGTTTTACATTTATTAATTTTCATCATGAATTCCTTCCGAAAGACGGAATCCATACCATTCAAAAACTCATTCAAATCCTCAGGCTTGTCGGCCAAGATGACGATGTCATCAGTAAATCTCAGAGTAGAAAATATTTCTCCTTGAATCTTCACTCCCACTTTAAATTTTTCTCCAATTTCCTTCATTGCTTGTTCAATGTAAAGATTGAAAAGTATGGGTGATAAGTTGCAGCCTTGCCTTACACCTTTCTGAATACCAGCTTCTCTCTCATGTCCTTCAGCTCGAATGACTGCTGTCTGGTTTCTGTATAGATTGTATATCACCCTCCTATCCCTGTACTTTATTCCAATAGATTTCAAAATGTCAAACAATTTAGTCCAATCAACGTTATCAAAAGCCTTTTCTAAGTCTACAAATGCCATGAACGTTCTCTTATCTTTCCTTATTCTACCTTCCAAAATCAGCCTAAGACTTAGTACAGCTTCCCTTGTTCCTACATTTCTCCTGAAACCAAACTGGTCTTCACCCAACTCCGTTTCTATCTGGCTTTCAATCCTCTTGTAAATTATTCTAGACAGGATCTTTGAAGCATGAGTAATCAAGCTGATTGTACGGTAATCTTCACATCTGTCAGCTCCCACTTTCTTTGGTATAGGGATGATAACATTCTTCTTGAAATTAGGGGGTACCTCACCTGTCTCATAAATCCTACACACCAAGTGAAATAACCTGATCAGACATTCATCTCCTATGCAGCGTAGCAACTCAATCGGTATATCATCTATGCCTGGTGCTTTGTTCCTGCCTAAGTCCTCTAATGCTCTGTCAAATTCTGATCTCAATATTAAATCTCCTTTTGCATCCTCATCAATTTCCTCCTCCCTTTCCATTACATGATTCTCAATCTCCTTTCCCTTATACAAGCACTCTATGTAAGCTTTCCATCTCTCAACCTTTTCTTCCCTATCTGTTAGAGGCTTTCCATTTGTGTCCCTAATATTACAGCACTTAGTCTTCTTTTCCCCAAAAGTATTCTTAATCCTTCGATAAGCTGTGTCTACTCTTCCTAATTTAAGACAATTTGCTATACCTGCACATTTCTCTTTCAACCATTCTTCTTTCGCTTCCTTGCACTTCTTGTTAACCTCATTTCTCAGACGTCTGTATTCTGCTTTCCCCTTTTCATCTCTTAGATTCTTGTGTTTCCGCCTTTCATCCATCAATTCTAGTATATCCTGAGTGATCCACGGTTTTCTACCTATTCTTTCTTTCCTACCAATGTTTTCTTCTGCGGATTTTGTTATTTCATTCTTCAAAAGTGCCCATTCGTCTGCAATTGAAGTTTGTTTAGGGGTTTTGATTAGTCCTTCCTTTATACTCTTCTTGAATCTTTCGTTTACATCCTTTACTTTCAGTCTGTCTATTGCCCACCTTTTTGGCTTTTGACTTTTCTTCAGTTTCTTCAACTTTAATCTGCATTTCATTACAACCAGATTGTGGGCAGAGTTTATGTCAGCACCAGGATATGTTTTACAATCCAAAATCTTGTTTCGAAACCTCTGCTTGACCATAATGAAGTCGATTTGGTAACGCCCTGTATCTCCTGGTCTCATCCATGTGTATATTCTTCTATTGTGGTTATTGAATAAGGTGTTAGCTATGACCAGCTCATGTTCGGTGCAGAATTCCATCAGCCTGCTTCCTCGATCATTCCTTTCACCTAATCCGAAATCTCCTACTATCTTCCCTTCTCTCCCTTTTCCTACCACAGCATTCCAATCTCCCATTACTATAACATTTTCATCACCTTTGATATACCTCAGAATGTCATCTATTTCTTCGTAGACCTTTTCAACATCCTCATCATCAGCTTGGCTGGTAGGCATATAGACTTGTACCACTGTGGTGCACGTAGGTTTAGTATTGATTTTTGCTACAATAATCCATTCACTGTATTGCTCATAATATTCCACCCGCTGTCCAAGTTTCCTACTCAATATGAGACCAACCCCTGCTTGGCCATTGTTTGATTTAGTGCTAAGGACCCTATAGTCTCCTGACCAAAAGTCCTGCTCTTCCTGCCAGCGCATTTCACTAATCCCAACCAAATCCAACCTCAACCTATTCATTTCCCTTTCTAAGTTTTCTAACTTTCCACTTCCTAGCAGACTTCTAACATTCCACGCTCCGATCCGTAGAATGTCAGATTTCCTCTTTGTCACTTCTGTGATGTTAACCCCCTCTCGAGTAGTCCCCACCCGGAGATCCGAACGGGGGACTAGTTTACCTCCGGATTGAAATTTTACAAGGGAGGAGGCCATCATCACATGTAATTATGCATAGGCCTAGAGAGGTGCATATCCTCGGGAATAGCATTACGGCTGTAGTTTCCCGTTGCTTTCAGCCGTGCAGCAGAACGCAGTGTAGCCATTAGTTGGCTTATATTATCAATATCATAACTGTCTATTAGACTAGTAAAGAATTGATTTATTCTGGAAGGCTGCTACTCCCTTTCAGAATAAGTAAAGAGCAATTCTACTACAAAATACTAACCTTCTACTAACAATTAAATACCAAAATTCTACTAACGAAAAAAATACTAAAGTTTCACCAACAAACAAATACTACCACTAAAACAGTCTGTCACCAGGCCCACTCACATGCACCCTCACCAGACACACTCACACACCACAGTCCAATAGAACAATGACATATATCTAATAAACAAATTAACTTCATACTTACAACTAAAACTAACTACATACTTACTGTACTGTAATTTGAATTGACAATAATTACAAGAGAGTGAATCTACTGGTGAATAACCTTTAAACAAAAGCCAATGTAAGCCATTTATTTAGGGCTTGCGAATTAATGGACATCAGCCCAGGTTCTTGAATGTATGTGGCATCTATAGGTAAAGCACTGTGCAGATGCGGATATTCACGGATAAACCCACGGATATCCGCAAAATGTTTCACCATGAGGATATAGTTTGCATGGCTGTGAGGATAGCGGATAAGCAGCAGATAATGTTAGGAGAAAATTTGCGGATGGTTTTTACAGTCCAGCCGCCAAGTGTCCGGCTCTGACATTTCTCACGAGGGAGGGAGACAGCGTTGCCGGTTCTGTACCGCGAAATATAAATAGATAATATCTACAACAGATAACACACACTAATACAGCCATCACAATTAACACCGGTTATCAGACATATTCTACACACACCCAAAGTACACGGGTCTACATGACCGCGTTGTCGCAGCCCATAAACTAAGGAACCAACCATCAAAGTACATTTCATTTTGTAATGAATTACAGCACAGTGAATGTTTGAATGCATATTTCTTCTCGGAACAGTTCTTGAAGAACACGCCTTACAGTACTATGAACAATGATCTAAATATATAGAAATGACTACTCCTTAAGTGGCCACATCTATACAGTAGGAAATAAAAATGGGGCTACAGCCGGGACTAGAAATTGACCGTTGCCACCCATAGAGATCACAGATATCTCGTCGACTGTCCAGAAGATAACTGTACTTGTCTTATTATTCTAAGATTTTGAAGTGGGTTGTTGTATTGCGTAGACCGTTGGTAGCGTTGATGGAAGTACGCACCTGCCCAGAAAGCAGGAGACTTGGGTTCCAGTCCCGATTGTGGTCTTATTTTCAAGTCTTATCCTACAGATATAAATCTCTCTTCAATGCGTAGGCCTATAGTATAGGAAGGGGGTAGAGCCATCCTCTCTAGTACTGTGCCAGGTGAATCGCCTAATGCAGTGATTTGCCAAACAAGTTCTCAACTTCTCAGTCAATCTGTTGCGACATCTTCCTTGAAGTAGCTTCCCTTTTACCTTCCCCTCTACCAGCACCTTTACCATGCCAGAAAGTCTTCGTGAGATATATTCGAATGTAACGTCGGTCAGGGTAATATCCCAACGCTCTTCAGCAATGTGTAACGTGTTGAACAGAAATATACCATCCCAATCTTGCCACAAATCTGTCATATGGACTGAAGAGTACATACTCTACCAGCTGGCAGAGTCCATGTTCATTCATATGTATATCGAAAGATATATACATACCAGAAATTGCTCAACGTTACAACACAGAGTAAGTGTGGCACGGAGTGGCTGACAGAGGTCCAGAGGGCCTACAACAGGTCAACATAGAAAATCCCGAGGACCGCACCGAGTGCCGGAAAAAAATAAAAAATGTTACATTTGAGCATAGACCATCACGACAGCCTGGAGGAAAATGGACAGCTGAGAGGAAGAAGGAGCATTCTGAGAGGATGAAGAGATTTTGAGAGGAGAAGCGGGAAAACGCCAGAAGAGGAAATCATGTATTCAAGTTCAATCGCTCTCCTAAAGGGAACAATCGATTAAATAAATAAATAACAATGTTATTGGTTCTTCAACCCTTTTAACTACTGCGGCTTTTAGAGACGCCGGGGTGTCGAAATTTTTCCCCGAAGGGGATTTCCTGACACGGCTCCCTCGCATTTAAACACTTTCAAATGGTGACTTACTGAAACATGATCCATCCTGCAGCCTTGGGCCCAGAAGGTGAGGACGTAACCACTGCGCCACACAGTCAATCGAAATTGGATTTTCATGACCACTGTGATGTGGCTTAATAGCTTAAAGTCTTCATTTCATATACCGTACTAGGCACGTCCACAAAGTAAATTCCGTTTTCATACATTGCCCCGGCAGTGCTCCAACCGCAATTTGGCACATGCACAGTAGTTGCTCTGAGGAAAATAGAAGGAGATGACGTCATTTTGAATTCGTTTGTTTACGCTTTATAGTGCTTTATAGGCGAAGTTGATAGAAAATCCATCGCTTGTGAGATTACATCTGTCATTCGTTTTCTGAATGCGAAAAACACCAAACCTGACGACATTTATCAACAGATTTGCGAGGTGTACGGAAGAAATTCAAAGGGTAAGGTGACAGTTCAATGAAGGACGTGATCAAGCGCACGAAGAGCATCCATCGGTGGTTAATGAAGATTTGGATCGTGCAGTTGAAGAACGCATCAAGGACGTCGACAACATTGACGAGCTCAAAGGTCATAGTTGATAACACCCGCGGCAACGTTTTATGAAGAAGGTATACAAAAACTTGTGCCAAGCTACGACAAGTGCCTTTAAAATGGTGGGAGTGATGTGGAAAGATAGGTTACGATTTGTAGTTTGTTTTGCAATAAACAGTTTGTCTTTATCTGTACTCGTTTTGTTTGTATTACCAAACGGAACGTACTTTCTGGACGTACAAAGTAAATATATACAGTTCCAAGTATATGTGATCTCCAGATAATTACCTCCAGACACACAGATGGATATGGTGGGGCTATGTCCTGCAGAGCTACTGTAGCATCCCAGACTTGATACTCTAATTTGGTCTGGAACCTAAGGCATGTTTCCAACAGTTCGTCGTTTGCATGCATTGCATTTCATGAAAGAGGCATTAGTGTTATTCTCACCTTTCACCTGGAGCTTCTTTTAAAACACACTCGTCAGTGCTCTGTCCATGCTATTCGTAGGACTCGGCGATAGTCCCATATTTCCAATGCCATCTTGAATGTAATCCCCCCAGGTGTTTTCTAGATTCACTCCAGACAGACCCTTATAATAACAGTTATATATTCACTACTACACTCTCTACAGCAACACAGGCTGAACAATTGGGGCACTGGTTGTGAGTATTTTATGATTGATGGTTTACTTTTTCCCCAAGCCTGAGAATTAATTACCACGCTGTGGTCTGATGTGTAGGAGCAGCCAGTTGCGTAAGGAAGCAGGCGGCTCTGTCTGGATCAAACGCCCCTGCACAGCTCAGTATCGACAAGGTGATGTCTAGTAGCTATAAGGCCGCTCTCACACTGAACTCACTATGAGCGACCGCTGACCATGTGCGACTATTGGACGACTTTGTCATACTACTTGAGCTCTCACATTGAAGCATGTTGTCGGAGAAGTTGTCGAGTGTGATTGTCTTGAATTTGATTTCATATTTTAATATCTAATATTTGCCCTTAGATTCTCCGGCTATTTCGTTCCAAATACGCCATTGAATACCTGTGGAACGGTAATGTTGAGTTATTTGGTTCCATAAACATTATCTTTCTTGAATTAAAGTAATTAATTTTTCAGTATCCATGTTTTCACTCACTTTCAAGAAAACTCACAATTCAACTTCACTCACTACTAAGAAAACTGCAAAGCCGTACGTCCTACGCTCTGCTGGGATTGAGTCGCAGGTCAGAGCTAAACGCGCGTAGCAGCACGACCAAGTCGGGATTAATGTGAGAGCGCTAATTACATTCCCAAGGTCGGGGAACTTCATGCGTAGTCATCCGATAACGTACGGCCAAAAGTCGCTCGTAGTCGGTTCAAGTGTGAGACGGACCTATATCTGCAAGTGATCATTGGCCATAAACCATATCGAGAGCATCAGCTGGGATATAATTATCCAGCAATATCCACACAGTATCTTATCTTCAGGAGACACCATACACGTGGGAAGACTTTTGAAAATATAACGACCATTTTCAAAGGACGTATGTAACTTCAGAATGATAGAACATTGGCATTTTCGACACAAATAATATTGCATCTCTGTAGAAAGTTCTGCGATTACGTGACCGCCTTTGTTTTGTAGGCTACAGTTGCGTCCAGGTACTGTCCACGCGCCAGCTCTGAAGACCTGACATGAATGTTGTGTGGTGATACGTAAGACTGTACTACACTACAAAAGTAGTGGTGTTGGTAATGGACAATCCGAATCTACAATGATGTTACCAATTGTTCCAACACCCTCAGAATGCATTACTTTATTATTATTATTATTATTATTATTATTATTATTATTATAGTTTATTGTTTAACAACATTATCACGGCAAATACCGGCTACATTTTATGTTACAGCCTGGTTCGGCCTTAGCAAGGAACCATCTGTACTGAGATAATTTCTATTATACTGTTCAGAGACTTCACATCCAGGTCGTGCCCGCAGTCTTCACGAGTCTCCTTCATTTGTAGGATGAGCTAAATTCCCATCTGGATCATCATCAATTATTATTATTATTATTATTATTATTATTATTATTATTGTTGATCTGTAACATCTTTCTACTCGGTTGCTGGATATTTTTGTGGGAGTGATTTTGAAAAATGGGACGGAAGTGGATCGAACGGAAGTGTGTAAGATCCAGCTGGCAAAGGTACCACGTGGAATGCATATAACATACGGATTACTTCAAGGTTTGGAGGCGACATTACAGATATTTCAGCAATAAATCATCTTCAAGTTGTCGTTCTTTGGTGTAAAAATATTCATTATATCATATTTGCTGAAAACAATTATGGTTTATTAAGAGACTGTTTTTCAATCTCTGGATAAAAGTGATGGGCATCCACTCCCCGAGTAACTTTGCTCAACACTTTCATACTGAACCTAAACGCTCATGCGAACTCTGGTGTCAACTGATTGAAAACAAACCACATGTTAAAAGTCTTCGTATCAGTATTTAAATGAGGATATGCTTTAATTTGAAACATTGTAACTAGTCGGCAAAGCCGGTATTATGTTTCTGCACAATCGCTATTCAGATATTAATCCACATTGCGGTAATGCAGTGATCAATGTAATATATATCGATGTTTGTATACGGTAACTGGGCTAGCCTTTCATAGACCATTATAGGAATTCCCTTTACTGTCAAGTAGGCGTATTCATAACTAATTTAAAACTCATTTCCACGCAGGAACATTATCGAAAAAAAAAAGCAAAATATTAATGGAGCATTAAAAATACTTCCATATTATTACCGGCACGTGAAAATGAGTATCTGTCTTGTACTCTACATTTCTGTGGTTGTAATGGCTGCGTGGATAGCATCTTGGTCTGCATACGTGAGATCTCAGGTTCGAACCCCAGTCCCGGCAATTATTTTTGCTTCCGGATTTTCGATTTAAACGATATCTATCATAACATTATGCGTCATTTAACTGAATCTACATGAAATTACGATTTATCTAAATTTACTTACAATAGTTTGCACGAAGCAGGAGTTGGGAAATTTGATTGTATTGAACATTATTTCTAGTAGTCTATAAATAGTCTAGAGACTATGGTTTTATTCCTCCTCTTAATTTACAATATAATATGTGATGCTTGTTCAAACAAGTGTGACAGTAGCATATCTCCAATTCAATCTATACATTCATCATAGTACCAGTATGAAAACGGAGCGTAAATTAACATTTTAAGAATGTCCAAGCTGTGTAGTATACGAGTAGGATAACATGTCAGATGACTTCACATACATTTCATCTCAATTTCATAGTAGGATAACATGTCGTATGTTACTCATCATATGCGACTACTGTAAGGCTCGTATCTTTCTTTCTTTCTTTCTTTCTTTCTTTCTTTCTTTCTTTCTTTCTTTCTTTCTTTCTTTTCTTTCTTTCTTTCTTTCTTTCTTTCTTTCTTCCCATTCATAGAGCGCGTTGGAACTTGTTGGTTGACTTTACGACTTTTACCTTCCTCTTCTCCCAAAATCTCTTCATGAACTCACTGTGTTGCTTCTTGCGTTCTTGTGTCCATCTGGTAACAGTGCTACTGCTAGATTTCACCCTAAATGTATGCTTATTTTCGGAGGTTATAAAGATTTCTCCGTTTTTCATTATATTCTCTCCGATGTTCATCTTGTTTCCTCCAGCCATTATCCTCGACATGTTTATATTAATTATAATGAATAACATTGTTGTAGTATATCAAGGGTGCCCACAGGAGGGGGGGGGGGGCAAGGTGGGAACGTGCCCCCCCCCCTGGATTTCCGATATTGTTGATATTTGATTGTTCATTGTCACCAGTTTATTTCACAAATTGATAATAATAATAATATCGTATGGCCTCGGATGCCGGGTGCAAGCTTTGTTATTTGACACCCAGAGGGTAGCTTGCATGTCGAATTTCGTTGTTCCTTGACTATGAAAGTCAAGGAGGTTAGATGTTAGATATCTAAGCTCCTTGAACACTATAGCGCTTTCTAGTAGAGAAATGAGGAACTTTGTGTTGGCGGAAACTCCCGAGATTAATTTTACCATTATGAACTCGGCCTACTGAATTCAAATGGGTTCTTTAACATGCCAACAAAGTATGACATGCGTATTTTTGCCGCCTTTCAAAACTCACTTACCACGGCCAGGAGCGAACCTGCAATCTTGGGGTTAGTAGACCGACACGATATCCACTCACCCACCGTGGCAAGCTTCATAAATTGATGTTACTGATAGTCAACTGAAAACTGTTACAACAGGAAATTTCCTCAATTTCGCTGACGTAATATGACCAATGGAAACATAGCTCCATTTTCAATACGGTTGTTCCTAGTGTTAAATACCGTATGTTTACCCAACTCTATCTCGAGTGGCTACTACAGTACTTTTGCCACCTCACTTCGGCAGTGGCGATATGAAAGCAAGTTCTAGGGATATTTTTAGACATTGCAACACCGCTAGCGGATCTTAACTCCAAAAATACTGTTTTATTTGCTGACTAGTAAAACACTGGTCCTGTAAGGTCATGTTTACAATATTGGATCACTGTATTCAGGCCCGATTTACGGGGGACAAACTGAGCGACAGCCCAGGGCGGCAGGATTTATGGACCGCTAAATTTCTGGAAATATGTACAAAACCGCTTGGGCATTAAACATATAGTTATTAAAGTTTAAACCCTCCACAAGGGAATATACTTTGGCAATGTTGATTATTTAAAGACATAAATAAAAGGATCGTTTTAGTCACCTTGGTGTTCTTGCTGTTGATCTGACTTGAATGTGAAATTGTGCTACCGGTAACGAGGAAATCCTAAACTTGTTACGGTATTTAAATTATTGGTATTTTGGCTATTGGTTGTGTATGATATCTGTTAAAATTTAATGTATATTATATGTATAGTCATATCCAAATCCCGTTCCAGGTATTGCCGGGTCTGGGTGTTTACGAGGCCTTTCCATCTTATTCTATCTTCCCACCACGTTTCTTCCTCCACTTGATGCCAGTTAACTCCTCTTCTCTCTCTATACAGACTCTCACTTCTGTACTCCAGCGCATTCTTGGACGCCCTCGAGGTCTTCTTCCATCGATCTTAAGTTCCTCCAATATTTTTGGTAATCATTCCCCGCTCATCCTCTTAACATGCCCATACAGGCGTAGTCTCATTTTCTCTACCCCCTCTCTCATACTTTCCTGATTTAGTTCTTTTATAACTTCTACATTTCTTATTCTGCCCAATCTTGCTTTCCCTTTAATTGCTGTGAGGAACCTCATTTCACCTGCTTGCAGTCTGCTCCAGTCCCTTTCCGTCATTGTCCATGTTTCTGCTCCATACGAGACAACGGGTGAGTAATACTTCTTATACACGAGGAGTTTTGCTTTTTCTGAAACTTCTTTATTCCAAACCAGATGTTTTATTGTTTGATAAAAATGTTCTCTTTTTGTAGCCACTTGGTGGTAGGTTAAGGCTAGGCTCAGACACTACCTGAGGGAGGATGATTTGAAAAGAAAAGGAAAAGGTTTAGGAGTGGAAACGACCTTTAAGCATAAAGGAAAGAATCCAAGACAAAAGAAATAATTTAGCTAGATAATAAAGAATAATAAGGTTTGATTAAAGCTTGTTGACGCAAGGCGAGAAAACGAGTTCCTAAGCGGGTGTAAAAGTGCGAGAAACGCTAGCTGAGGTTGCCGGCAGGCAAGCGCTGAGTGCCCCGTCCCTCCTGAATAGGAAATCGCGTACTAAGTAGGATGTAGGTACACTGCTCGTTTGCGAGGGAAAAAAGGGAATTTTAAATTGTACCCTTTCCTTTTTGAATGGAAATGTTTTTGGGCAAATTCTGATATTTTGAAGATATTGATATGAAAAGGAATAATTTTATTCCCCACCACAGTCGGATCCCTGAGAGAGAGACCAAATGCCCCCAGAGTGAACAGAGATAAAGCGCTTTCCGAGCTTTCACTAAGATTATTATTATTATTAGAAATTGTTGAAAAGAACCAATCGCTGCGTTTAAAGAAGGCTAAACTCTTACCCAGCAGAGTGCCGACTAAAAGTTTAGAAAGGGTTAGAAACCCAACCTAACTTGAACAAAACCAAAATTCTAAACAGTGAGTCACAGGACAAAGCGGAAATCGCTTCAAGTAGGAAGCTGGCTGAGCAAGCTATACTTGCCTTTAATGATTTACTGGAATTAGCTAAAGTAGCTAAAGTAAACCTTTTGAGCGATGTTAGCAGAAGTTTTGCTCTAAACGCAACACGTGATTGAGTTTGTAATAAACTTATCATTCAGTAATTTTGATTGTTTCTTTGAATGTAATAGTAATTCGAAAGAAAAGCTAAGGAAAGGAAAGTCATGCCTAAAAGCTCGTAGAGCAAAGTAATTGAACTCTCTTCCCGCGAAGGGGAGTTGGGAGATTGCACAATTTTGCACAATATTGCGAAATTCAAACACTGCCTATAAAATTCATTAAAGCTTTTGCATCCTATTTAAAACCTTTAAAACATGGTTTAAAATCTGTAGGTAGTTACTTAACTTTCATTGTAGAGATGATGTTTACCAGCAGCCGTTACACAACTTTTTCGACATGGCGTCGATTTAAAATCACCTCATGGATAAAGGAGGTAAGCCTCTTGACGAGAGACTAAACTTTCACTAAGACGTCCAGAAGAAGAATGAGTGAGGGGTTTCAGACACTCCAATAGCCAGAACAACTAGGGGAGGGGCGGGATACAAAAGAATTGATACAGAATGGGAAACACAATAAACACTGTACAGCTTAAATACATGGACTTAAATCTTCATGGAGCTTGCAGATAACGACAAGGACGACATCTGCTTGCATGAGTTGAATTCATATTGTTGAGTTCAAAAATTCAAAGGGTGTAGAACTTCAATCGTAGTTCTTGAGATGACTGGAATCAAGGGGTTCCACGAATTGCCGCATGTAGAGCTGTAGGTTAAACTTTTACAAAGAAAATGCACATCTGAAACAGACTATAACATAGAATAAACAAGTGTTCAAAGGAACGGGAATACATGAAAGGTCACTGTTGGTGTCTGCGAGAAGGGAAATACAGGACTAAAGATAAGAAAGGAAAGCAAAGAGCATTGACTGATAACTCTGATAAATCGTGTATCCCATGGAATACACCACTTGGTAATCTCATCTGTTATCCTACCATCACTATTTTCACTACCTAAATAAGTGAAACTGTCTACCACTGTCAGGGGTTCACCATCTAACTCAATATTCCCATTTATCTTTCTATCTCTTCTGAATATCATAACTTCACTCTTATCTTTATTTATTTTTAATCCATACCTTTCCATGACTTCCTTCCATGCGTCGAGTTGTAACTGTACATTTTCCTCTTTATTACCCCATATTACCATATCGTCTGCAAATATCACCTTTTTGTCATTTTCTTCTACCATCTCTTTTACTAATCTATTCATTCCCCCATTACAAAATTAAGTAGTGCAGGAAATATGATACTGCCTTGTTGTAGTCCTTGTCCTATATCACACCATTTAGAGTTACCTAGTGGTGTTCTAACTCTACACTCCCGTGGCTTATGATCTCGAGATTAACGGTCACGTTAAACTACAATCTACCTTTCTAACTCTACAATTGTGTACTCTATAATATTACTGTTACTAAACAAACTTATACTACCTACACTTTTAATAATTTTTATAAAACTAGATATTTTGGTTGGTTCTTAAGTTTTGGGGCTGCGACAACGAGGTCATGTAACCGCGTGTACTTAGGGTGTGTGTAGAATCTGTCTCATAACCGGTGTTAATTGTGATGACTGTATTAGTGTGTGTTATCTGTTTTTTAATTCAAGTAAGGACTGCAGACGTTTGAATGTTTCAAATAGTTCCTACTTTTGCCGTCAAACGCCACCGTCAACGACTACTAGTTCAGAACTTAGCTACCAGACGCCACCGCAGTCAGCTCTTGGCAACGAACGTAGGAACCTAAGAGCGTTGTTTACATTCTTAACCTATACAATTTAGCTTCACACAGGTGTAATTAGTGGAAGGTTCATTAACATGCCATGAATCTGTGACATGGGACCGCTGGCTTACTTCCCCTCCGAAGGAAGGCATACTGAGGAATTTTTAACGCTCTTAAAAATCCGACGACTTCGGCCGGATTTGAACCCACGATCTTGGGCATAGAAGCTCAGCATGCTACCAACTACGCCATCGAAGCCGCCAAACTAGATATTTTTTCTTTATTACATTTATATATCCATTATCTATATCTATCTTCTTCATTTCTTTCCACAGTCTTTCTCTGTTTACTGAGTCATAGGCCTTTTCTATGTCTATGAACACTATTACCACCTTTTTGTTATACTCCCACATTTTTCCCATCAATTGTCGCATAGAAATTATTAGGTCAATCGTAATTCTTCCTTTTCTAAACCCATGTTGTTCTTCGCTCTGCTCCTTTTCTATATTTTCTTTTATGCGATTTAGTACGAGTCTTTCAAACATTTTCGCTTTATGGCTCATAATTCTTATCCCTCTATAGTTTTTGCAGCGTATTCTATTCCCTTTTTCAAAAAAGATGAACAATGTCTCCTCTTCTCCAGTCGTCAGGTATTTTACTAGTTATCCATACATATGGCAATACTCTAAACAACAACTGCATTCCCACTGGTCCTGCTGCTCTGATCATGTCTACTGAAACTTCATCAGGTCCTGGAGCAATTCCTTTATTCATTTTTCTCACTGCTGTTTCCATCTCCTCCCATGTAATTTGTCCTAGTTCTGATTCCCAGATTTTCTAATTTTCTCCATTATTTGTTGCTTCCTCGCTTGTCTTATCTTCATTATTCAACAGCTTTTTAAAATATTATCTCCAAAGATCTTGTATACGGTACTTTCTGGTTCTTCAATCACAACTTCATGATCGGTTTCCATCTTAGCTGACACCTCTGACGTTTTCCTTGTATTTTTCATAATTTTATAAAACATTTTCTTATTCCATTCATGTCTTCTTCCAGTTTATTTGTGAAGTCCTGCCATGCCTTCCTCTTTGCTGTTTACACTAATTCTTTACATTTCCTCCTTTCCGCTACGTAACTTTTCCGATCTTTGTCTTTTTTACTTCTCCACCACTTTCTCCATGCTCCATTCTTTCTTTTAACTGCTTGGATTGTAGTATCATCCCACCAACTTATCTTCCCAGATGTTCTACCACATACTTTTTGTACTGCTTCAACTAACGCTTCTTTAAAAATACTCCATTCTTTCTCTACCTCATTGAATGCTTCTTTGGGTAATTTTTATTTTATTAATTCTCTGTACTTCTCAGCATTATCACTGGATTAACAATACAATTATTTTTATTTTTGTCGATACCACTAGTTTTTACATGTTTTTATGAACTGAACATTACGACGATGAATCACAAAGAAAATCGAACTTTTAAGAAAGAAAAAACTCAAACAAAATATTCCTCCCATTCTTGCCATAAAGTAGCCAATGGTTTCAGAGCAGCCATATAATGAATTTCACGAAGCAAGTAAGAAACAAAACGAAACTATGCGGGAGGGTGGGGGTACTTCTCATCATCACGTAGTGACAGGTAGGTAATGAAACAGAAGTTGTTATTTACCCTCCCCCCTCTTGGAAAAGTCCTGCGGGCACCCACGTGGTATGTTGTTGTCCATCCTAAATATGTGCCCAAAAATTTCAACCGTCTCCTACGTAGAGGGTTTGTGAAACTGTCTGTGAGACTATTCAGATTTGAAATTCGTCTCTTGATCCAAATTCCATTTTCTTGTGTAGGGCCGATTATTTTTCTATGGAATTTGTGTTCTTGTTTTACTACGTCTGCAATTTTTGAATGGCCGCGTAAAGTTATGTTTTTTGACGCATATAGAGCTTCTAGGAGGACAACGGTTTTGTAATGCTTCAATTTTGCATTCCGTGACATCACGTTTTCATTGTAGTGATTATTATTATTATTATTTGGAACCAACAAAGCAGTAGGAGCGTCAAGAAGCACACACTCAAGGGCCTATGCCTCTATTCAGGTGGTGTAGGCATTCACATACTCCGAACTTCCCTCGCTCTCTCATCGTCCCCGCTTACCTTAACTCACACCCGCGTCCTAAGAGCTGGCACGAACACATAAGACATATTAACTCGTAATGATGTTATTTGTTTTACGTCCCTTTTAACTACTGAGGCTTTCAGAGACGCCGGAGTGCCGGAGTTTTGTCCCGAAGGAGATCCTTAACGTGCAAGTACATCTACTGGACGAGGATTGGGAAGGAGGCGGCTGTGGCCTTAAGTTAGGAACCATCCTACCTTGCCAGTGGGGTCTAAGAATGTTTTACTTAGATCCTGGCATTTGCCTGGAGTAGAAATGGGAAACCACGGAATACCATTTTTAGGATGGCCGACGCGAGAATCGAACCCACCTCTTCGCAGTTCTGCTTCAAGAGGCTGAGTGTAACCTGTTCCAGTTCGCTGAAAACGATCCCGGACTTCTGGGGCGGCATCCAATAATGATAGTTTTCTCAAGTGTATGACCGGTAGGTGGCCTATTGAATTGAACTTATCCATCAGCTTTAGCTCAGTACAACGTTCTTATTTCTTCGTACACACGAAACTGGAGTATAAACTGTGGATGGACTAAACGTTAAAGAATAACTTAATTAGCTGATAGCCCGTCTTGAAACAAGCAGACTCTGTACACTTTAATCAGAGTGGCTGAGCATTTAACACGGTTACTGTCTGAAGGTCAAGAGTTCAGTTCCATTCCAACAGCAACTTGTGACTGGAGTTAGCCTAGCTCTATCGCGAATTGATGAGTAGGGCAGAATGGTTCAGTGCTGTGATGCGAAAGATCATCGCGTGATGGGCTATTAATGATGCATGGCGGCTTCTCCAGTCAGGTCAGAACAGATCTTCACAACTCAGTCAACTTATAGCACTACTCCTTCAAGACATGATATTCTGAGGGATAACAACATTATGAGAGGAAGTCAAGCTATCAAACAAATGCAAAGCGGATATGATTTATGACAGTTTGAAGCAAAGAGCGGGTGAGTGTAAGAAGTTCGTAGAATGATATCAGAAAACAAACTAATAGAAGATACAAACATATTAACATGGATATATTTTTGGGCTGGGCGACATGCTAATATTTGCCTGAGGGTCTACCGCGCACCTTGCCCCTAAGCGGGCGCGCACAGATACTATCCGCATCTCATTCCTGCCTCTGCCAGGCGAGCAAAAGAATGCGCACGACACAATTCCTATCGTTCTTGGAGTGACCTAAATATCGATCCGAAAAGTACTCCAGACAAAAAATAAAAATAAAATAGAAAATAATAATAATAAAAAATAATAATTAAAAAATCCTCTAATTAATGTGCGATACGTTTAATCTTGAAATGAGTAATAATCCAGCCATTTCGACGAAAAGAATTAGTACCTGCGTCGACGTGCTGTTTAGCTGATTTCTTAATCATTTGACGACTCGAGAGTAGGCCTACATTTCATACTACTCACATCATCGTCCATTATTCGGTATCGTACCCTAGCTGTTCATTTTCTGTTCTGGATTTGTACTTTGGATTCCTGCCACCTCATCCGCAAAACGTGTCTTATCGGCGATCGACACAATCGTGGATCATTATCAGTCGTTTATTTTCCATTGCGAGAGCGGTTGAACCTCAATCTGCCAATCTCATATTAGTCGATGATAAAATGGCTGCTGATCACGTCACCTGCTTTAAGTGAGAGAGCGGCGTAGGCTAAGTATTTTAAATTCCCTAGTACAAATTCCCTAGTATTACTCAATGGTATAACATTTAATTTTGTACTTTTCCTTTGCCATGAAACTGATACATTATTTGAAGATATAGTGCCGCAATATTATATTGCACCCTTCAATAAAGCATGGTTTTCTCAAGATTCATATACGGGGTCGTGTTCAGTCCTGACTGCGTTACACAGCAAAGTTCGCTTAAAAACAACATGATCTAATGAATAGAAAGGTCCATGACAGAGGCTATACTAGAATAAAATGAATAACAAGTAGAATAAAAGATATTTCTTCTTCTTCTTCTTCCTGGCGTTGTTCCCAATAATTTTTTGGGGTCCGCTACTTTGCACCTCGCTCTCCATTTGTTGCGGTTTGCTGCATCTGTAGGACGAAGACCTACGATGCGCATATCGTCGTGTAGGGTATCCATCCAACGCCTTTTTGGTCGTCCTGGAGGTCTTTGTCCATCAGGCTCGAGAGCAAGTGACTTGCTTACAATGGACTCTGTATTTGCTCGGGCTACATGTCCGTACCAACGCAACCGAGTCTCCCTCATTTTGGCTGGAATAGGGGCAATTCCAAGAGTATTGCGGACGTCTTCGTTCTTAATATGATCCAGCCGTGTAATTCCCAAGGACCATCTTAGCATCCGCATCTCCATTGAGTGCAAAGCTTGTTCATGTTTCTTTGTATTAGGCCAGCATTCAGCTCCATACAAAGCAACAGGGCGGACGACTGATTGATAGATCTTAGTTTTGAGGCGCAGAGGAATCTTGCGGTCACAGAGAACGCCTGTGACCTGGCGCCACTTCATCCATGCAGCATTCACTCTTGCACGGGCATCCGAGACTGTATCACCATCAGGTCTCACAACGGAGCCAAGGTATCGGAGATGTGAAGCTTTTGGTAGTGGGGTGCCATCCACTATGATGGTCCCATCTGTCTGGGAACCACATTCAAGATACTCAGTCTTAGTGAGGTTGAGCCGTAGTCCAAATTCACAGAGCCTCGCATTCCAGAGGTTGACCAATTGCTCTAGATCATTACGGGTCTCGCTTGCAAGCATGACATCATCGGCGTACAGTAATGTCCATGGTGGTTGCCTCTGCAAATCGGCAGTCACTGTATCCATGCATAGGATAAACAAGAGTGGAGATAGTGCAGATCCCTGGTGAACCCCAACTCGAATATCGAACTGTTTGGTGAGTCCAGCAGCACTGCGTACAGAGCTAGTTGTATTATTGTAGAGGAGTTGGACCCAACGCACATAAGCTTCTGGTACGCCATGAGATCGAAGAGAATACCATATAAGCTGATGGGGAACCCGGTCGAATGCTTTCTCCAGATCCAGAAAAGCCATGTGAATTGTCCTTCTTTTCTCCATATACTTTTCTATCAGAAGCCGCATTGCATGGATAGCATCAGTTGTTCCGCGACCTTTCATGAATCCACATTGGTTAGGCGAGATGGTAACAATGCTACGTAAGCGAGTGTCAATCACACGTTCTAGAATCTTCATTGTGTGGCATAAGAGACGAATGGGACGATAATTGGCACAGATAGTTACATCGCCCTTGCCTTTCCATATTGGTACTGTGACGCTAGTTTGCCAAGCTGACGGGATCTGGTGGCTCGCAAGGCATTTGTTAAAGAACTCTGCTAGGAACTCTGCAGAGGCATGACCCAACTGCTTCCATAGCTCTGCAGGAATATCATCAGGGCCTGTTGCCTTGCCATTCTTCATTGCGTGGATCGCAGTATTGACCTCGGCAGGTGTGATAGGTGGAACTGCACCTTGTACAGGTTCGGCTAATGGAATCGGTGGGTGAGGGAACTCTTCATTACAGATAGTATTGAAGTGTTCATGCCATCGTTGAAGGATCTCTGTTGGTTTTGTTAGAAGATGCCCGTGCTTATCCTTGACATGCATGACATGTCCTATGTCAACTGTGGCACGATGACGAGATCTGGCTAGCTTGTAAATATTATTGACCCCAGTAGATTCCTCTAGTTGTTTGTACAATGTACTTAGTTGCTTGGATTTAGCAACTGCAACAGCGTGTTTTGCATCGGATTTGAGCTGACGATATTGAGTTAGATCAGCATTGGTTCTTGATCCAAGCCACTTTTTGTAAGCAGTTTTCTTAGATTTCACAGCTCGTTGCACGTCTTCATTCCACCACCAAGTTTGTTTATCAACAAATTGTCGTCCCGGTTTTGTCATACCCATTACTTCCTTTGCATTTGCCTGGATGTTTGAGGTGAATTCATTCCATGTTAGTTGATCAATGTTGTCAGGAAGAGGACCAATAGAATCTAGAAGTAGCAATTCATGGCCAGGTAGTTTCCACCACTTTATACGTTCAGTATTGGTGATAGGTCGTGAAGGAGTACGAAGAGTAATATGGAAATCTAAGATCAAGGGCTTATGTTGGGGAGCAACATTTTCTGAAGGAATGACCTTGGAGTCCTTCACCAATTTCAGATCTCTTCTACGTACCAACCAGTAATCAATTTGAGTTTGATGGCCACCACTGTTGTATGTGATGAGATGTGATAACCGTTTCTTGAAGAAGGTGTTCACCACCACTAAGTCACAAGCCTCGGCACACTCTAAAGCACGCACACCAGCTGCATTTCGCGTCCCATGACCACAACCACCATGTACGCGTTCAAATCTATCACGTGATCTACCAACATGACTATTGAGATCACCACCAATAAGCAAAGACTCATTAGGATCAACTGAATGTATTAATGTCTCAAGATCACCCCAGAATTTGTCTTGTTCTTCAGCTTGGCACCCAGTCTGTGGTGCATAACATGAGACGATATGGAGTGATATTGCGTCCGTAATTATCTGGATGCTCATCAGGCGATCAGAGATACGGTTTACTCTGGTGACACTATTCCGTAGCCGTTCACAGATGGCAATTGCCACACCATTTCGGTCAGATGTTTTGCCATTGTAGAAGAGCTTGTAACCATCACCAATATCACGCGCCTTTGCGCCTTTCCACTTTGTTTCCTGGATACAGGCTACATCAATTTTGCGTTGGTGGAGCGATTCAGCCAACTCACGACTGCGCCCAGTTAATGTCCCAACGTTGATTGTCGCAAATCTGGTAATCGAGCCTTGCTTCTTTAGCCTGCCCCGGCCTTGGGTAGGTAGCTCTCGTCCATTTCCCACCCCGATCGGGCGGGGTCGGGGCGCGTCGCCTGCGGGGGACGCCCTAGCCTGGATATTACAATTTACTTGGTGCATCATGATACGACAATTAAATTTCGGCCGACTTGTCGCTGAGTCTGACGCCTAGCATTTTAAAGCTACTGCCAGCATATAAATTCGGTCGCCCCTAACATGGGGTACAGACGCCGTTCGTAGCCGCCCGCTCCGGATCAGACGCTACAAACTGATATCTATCCTCGGAGTGAGGATGATATCTTTTACTCTATTAATCCCGAGCACTGGGCTGCCACATCCGCCATATACACTGTACCGAAGATTATCCTCTCCACTGTAGCAGCCGTTGTGGACTTCACCGTAACCCTGGCAAGGGACCCTTACAGGGTACTACCAGCCGGGTCAGCTGGTCCCAGGTTTTTTTAAGAGGTGTTACTCCTCTATCACTCGCCCTTTGTCCTGACTTGTGACAGGCAGAGCCTGGCTTCCCAAACATTTGACTGAAAATTATGTGCATAATAATAATAAATAAAAGAAATCCTCCCTGACTTTCACTCGCATAAGAAATAAATATATACTGAGCGGTAAGACTCGCTCCACCAACAAAACAATGTGAATACAGCTTCACACAAAATTATTAATCATAACATAAACTTTGAGCGGTATGAACTCGCTCGTCACAACATATGGATACAAGTCCATTTTTCCTGGTCAAGAAGTTATATAATGCGTGGTGTACTGCTCGTTAATAAGAAAATGAGTACTGATGCGAGTCCGTTTACAACTGAAACAGTCATGTTGCTCACGGAGTTGCATCTTTTAAATCACACTACGGCTATGGGACCCACCCTTAATTTAATACACTATAATTACTACTGACACATGCAAGATCTAATAATACAAAAAGATGAAGAATCTCCCTGAGATTCTAGCTGGTGCCAGAGCACACGAAATAAAAAGAGCATGCCAGAAATAGGCCAAAACGCTCGCATCACAAATTGGGAGCATAGCCTCGCACCTCCTAATGCCACACGGGGTCATTGAACGCGTAAAATAAACACACAAGAATTGAAGCAAGAGCAACAAAATACAAGCCTAACGGCTGAAAACTATATTTATATTTTTATAAAACGCCAGACAAACAGAAGTTTCGGAAGCTACCTTACAACTATGGACAACACCCATTTAATCAATCAAATACTCATTATAACCGATCAGGTTTTGTGAATGTTAAACAACGTCTTAAATTGAAGTACAGGACCCAGGCCTGTTACTAATGACAAGTCGCGTTATCTGATTTGAGCGCGCCCCTCTTGTATGAGTCATCGCTGCATCAACTATCTCTCTCAGTCCTTCAAGCTGGGTACTAGTTCCATCTGGAAACGCCAACATATCTCACTCATCCACCTGGATGGCAAGAAAACACAAATATATACCACAAGTCCAGCCTCGCGAGGTTATGAACTGGGCTGATGTGGAGCAAGTCAGAATAATCACAATGATATATTCTCGCTAACACATCATAAAATCACACTACGCACCATAAAGCTTGGACTGACTCACTCATAAACATACCAACTGGGTCGGCTCAAAACAGATCAACAATATTGCGTCCATAGCCACATAAAAATACACAACAAAAACTCGGGCGCAAAGTGCCATCCCATTCAGATCTGCTGGAAAAGCAACTATCAAAATAATCCTGATCCGTCATAAATTCTGCTCACAAATAATCTTTACCCTCCAAATTCTATTTTCAATCTCAAATTAATTCAGTTCCATTTTTGTTATAAGGCATACCTCCGAATTATAATGTTTGACCGCGATTTACGCAAGCGAATGCGAGCACGAGCTGCGTGTCGCCCCGTATAGTTGAACCAAACAAAAATCACAATATTTACAAATTACACAGCGCTCGGCTTGTCCCATACTTAATGTGTCAGTAAAACAAGAACTAAGAATCTACATTACCAAACAAGCAAACAAATATCTACAAAAATATGTCCCATAATACCATAGCTGATTTAATAAATAAATAAATAAATTCATTTGTACTCAATCCTTTAAAACAGCGTCAAGGAAACATCTGCAGCCATCACTCCTTTAAGATGCTTAGCTCGTCATCGACATCTTCTGGCAAATGTCCTGCTGGTTCCAAGATCCGGTCTCGTTCCTAGACGTCATCTCGTGCTGAATTAAATAAAGTTTTGTCAGATACACACACGATATATTTCCTATTAAATTCACCGATCAAGTACTAAATTCCTTGACAGTCTATTGGTGAATTATTTCGATGAACTGGTCCTATCTGGTAGTACTGGGACTACAAATAAATCACTGAAGTTACACTTATAACTTGACGAAAATGTTCCATGTTCAAATACATGAAAAATATTTCAGAGTATGCCTCGTGTCCTCGGACACCTGAGTAACGGCCTTACTTCCTCAAAACTAAATAAAAGTCAACGTTACGTCCTCAGGCGCACAAATAAAAGTGTGATCTCTCGAAGCTTCTGGATCATTATAAATGAAACTGGCTAGGGTAGGTGTGGAAGGGGATTTATGGAAAAAATATTCCATAATAATTATCAGACTAGCATGCGATCGGTATCATTGAGTTCGTAGCAGTGTGGAGGTTACGATTATGCTGTAGCTGGCTTGAATCGATCGTGGAATTAATCCGTAGATAACTCCCGCGTTACCAAGCCGAGTTGCCGCTCAAACAGGGCGTCTTGATATTATTGGCTCAGACTCTTGTAGATCTTTGCGCGCTTTTACTTGTATTTCTGCCACAGGGAGTGGTTAACATGAAGATTGACCAATTACATCGTAGCATTTGATTTTCTTCTTGGCGCCAACACTCATAGCAACAGACCATATTGTGCGTACCCAAGCCATCTCCGCGCTAACAGTTGCACCTGTCCTATGTGTCAAGAATATTATGCTACTTCCTAAAATACCACAGGAGCTTAAACCATTGTGTCCTCTCGGCCACTGATTTCTCAATATTTCCCAACACCGTCCGGCTCCCATATCTGCTGTCTGTAGAAATGTATCAAAAGATGATGAATAATTACTAGAATCCTTTATACGGCCTGTGGATAAAGGGTTCAATATTTTCCTAATTTAAAAATTCTCATTTATGTAATGAAGTATGTACGTGTTTTCAGAGCCAGGTGTTCTAGGTGTACCACCACTTGAGAAACAAACCTCACCATCAGCTCTTTTCAGGCAGCGTGTTGCAACGGTAACGTTCTCGCCTGCTGTGCCCAGGGTTGCAGGACCGAATCCTGGCGCGGTCAGTTGACATTTGAGGGTGCGCAAATTTGAGGAAGCCGTGTCAGTAGATTTACTGGTACGTTAAAGATCCCATATGGGGCAAAATTCCAACACCCCGGTGTCTCTAAAAGCCACAGTAGTTAAAAGAGACATGAAACCAATAACTTTATTATCATCATCATTATCATCATCATCATCATCATCATCATCATCATCATCATCAACATCATCACGAGGCTGCAGCCCTTGCAGTGCTGACTGGATGTAAACAGTGAAGCGGGTTTTTCGAGACAGGCTTTGCTGTATCTTAAGAAAGAACTAGCGTGTTCGCGCATAAATTGGAAGTGGGATTGTTTAATCCCAGTTGGTTCCGACTTGACAAGATACGTGTACTGTGATCCCCTTTACACATAATGAGAGGAAATCCCTCGCTAATCCTACGTTATGTGCTCAGTCTGCTAATTTCGTTCATTAGACATGGCTTACGAAGTACGGTATGACATACACTACAGTCGACGTCGAACGTTCCAGGGCTCGACCCATCAACATACAATATTAGATTACGATTTGCTACCGTTCAAACATACTCGTTGATGGCATAATATTTAGTGCCACTATGTGAAACATTGAGTGTTACTGTCCATTCCATTGCAGGACCATCCAGCATTTTGGATAATAATGATTGATGACGATCTTCTATAATTTACTTTTGTTTTTGAATTAATTTTTAAATGGTATGGACTACGTCTTCAGGAAGGAATTCATGGTGAAAATCAATAAATGTAAAACAAAAATAATGGAATGCAGCCGAAAGTAATTAAAAGCCCGAAAGGAGTCAAAAGCCCCTATTGACGTCAAATTAGCGAATGAAAAGCTAAAGGAAGTAGGAGATTTTTGCTACTTAGGAAGTGATGGACGAAGCAAAGAGGATATACAAGTAGGTTGCCTCAGGAAATGGAAAGCAGAAACAGAAATTATATTTGATGATATCAAATATAGATTTAGGTATAGTCATTTTTGAAAGCCTTTGTCTGGAGCGTGGCACTCAATGGAAGTGAAACTAGGATGGTTGGCACAGCAGAAAAAAGGAGAATAGATGCATTTGAAGTGTGGTTTTCCAGGAGAATGATGAAGATCAGATGGGTAGATAGAGTAACAAATGAAGAGATATTAAGACGAGGGGAAGAGGTGAGATGTTTCTAGCGACTGCTAATGAAGGGAAGAGATAGGATTATAGGACACATACTAAGACACCCAGGAATAGCAAACTTAGTTATGGAAGGAAGGGTCGAGGATAAGAACTGTAGGGGGTAGTCCAAGGTTAGAATATGTTGAACATATTACCTCGGTTGTAGGATGTGGTAGTTATGTAGAGATGAAACGATTAGCTCAAGACAGGGAGGCATGAAGAGCTGTATCTAAACCAGTCAAAATACTGAAAACTCGAACAACAACAACATTCTGTTTAGCTATAGGACATGATTATGTTGTTACTTCATGAGGCATCTTGGTCATCAACCTCATGCACTCGGATGTGTGTTGGATTTGTCTGATAACATGCGTATCTGAGGTGACTTTGTAGTGTATGTAGCTGTAATTAATATGGTTGAGGATTGGGGGTACGTGCTCGGAGTTTAAGACAGGGTATCATCGCGTCATTAGCATACGGAGAACGTTGTAAGAAGCAGGGAAAATCTACTCTTGTGGATGACCATTTCAGGGTATAGATAAACACAAAGTTAGGGCAACAGTATTGACATTGTTGCTTTATTCATAAGCTCGGGTATTCTTGTCTTACAACGTCGATAAAATGATGTTTTACCAATAGACTAAATCTTATAATATCTTGCTTCCGAAAGGTATTTTAAAGTCCTTAGCTCTATTGGCAACACTGCCACGTATACCATCAGGCCTCCGTCTCGTACGAAGTTGTAACACTAACGTCTTCTCTTATCAGATTTGGTTATAAGACAAAATTATAGATCAGCCACATTCTCTGCTAGAAGGAAGTGAAATCAATGCGTAAATACTAGTAGATGTGCACAATGTGAAGGATACCATAGATGGTGCTCCACAACTTATTATATTCAAGAATTGACAATGATCATCGCTGTGGTGTAGTCGTTTAGCGTACCTGTTCGAAATGCAAGTGATTCGGGTTTGAAATCCAATGATGCTCTCATTTCCAAATCTTATGCGAAACTATGATCGCCTTAGCAGAGCCAATGCTGTCAAGTCTTTTCTATGAAATGTATTATTATTATTTACGAATGTTGACATATTTCCATTTAGGTTTTAAATTTGCAGGAAAGAATTTTAGATTACACGTAACTGGAAAAATGTCAATTATTATATCATACAAATATTAGTGCAAATAAACGAAGATTGATGTAAATTCGATTCGGTCTGCATGGACAAAAAGATGAGGAGTATGTTAAATATTCAGGCGGCTTCCCAGTTAGAACTGTTTACTGTGCTGTTCCCAGGTCTCCATAAATACTACATTTGACGAGCAGTAGGATACAGGTCAATATCACATACATTATATAGATTCCCTTCATTTGCTGATATATGGCGAATTGAGGGCTGATGAATAAACTAATATCAGGATACGACAGTTCGTATAGCATGCCTCTCCAGCTGAACTGCCTTCTGGCCGGCTTGGAGCTGCTCAGTTATGATTGAGCCGAACTTCTGTCTTGTGATATACAGGGTTGACCACGTACGTTGAGACTATACAATATCTCAAAAACTAAGTGTTGTATAAAGAACTGTCTGGAATAAAAGTTGCGCCTTATTGAGGGGGAAAGGACATGCTATATGTCGTTGTTTATTTGGAGAACGTTTGGATGGTAATTTGATGGCCACGTGGCGTTTTTTAAATGGGAACCAACAATTTTTATTTTGTTTCCTGGTTTTAAGATATAAACCAACGGTGTACAGCTGTTATAGCCTGATGTATCGATGGTTGAATGAAAAATAAAGTGGAAAATATCAGGGGAAAACATGTGTTTAATATAATTCAAGTAAGGTGACAGGTGATTTTATATGCCCGATGACATATCTGGGCATATATACCTTTCATTTAAATTACGAATTGAGAATATCGGCCAGGTAGAACGTCCGGATTGACAGACTTTAGTTTTTTTTTTTCAATTTAGGCTAGAGATATGCGACTGTGAGTCTTTCTAATAAAAAGTTCAGTTGGTTGGTTCCTTAGTTTAGGGACTGCGACAACGCGGTCATGTATCCCCGTGTACTCTGGGTGTGTGTAGAATTTGTTTGATAACCGGTGTTAATTGTGATGGCTGTATTAGTGTGTGTTATCTGTGATTCAGGTAGAAGGACTGCAGACGATCAATTTTTTAAGCAGTTCTTATTTTTGCTACCAAATGCTACCGTCTATAAGACCTAGCTGCGGACTTGGCTACTAGATTCCATCGCAGCTAACACCTGGTGGCGAACTAATATAGCGTTATCAAACTAACCTACACATTTTAGCTTCCTCAAGTGTAGTTAGTGGAAGGTTCATTTTCATGCCATACATCTATGACATGAGCCCCTCGGCCTTACTTCCCTCGGCAGGAAGGCATGCTGAGGAATTTTCAACGCTCTTAAAAATCCGACGACTTCGGCTGGGTTTGAACCCGCGATCTTGGGCATAGTAGTTCAGCATACTACCACCTACGCCACCGAAGCCGCCAAAGTTCGATAAAGAAACCTTCATAAATATGTCCATCCTCCTCTACGTCTTTATCAGATAAGATCTGTGCATTATTCTCCCCATTTCAAGATAATACTAGTGAAAGCATTTCTCAATGTATAATGGAATAGGCAGAATGCAAACCATCGTAAGAAAAAGAGCCACACAAATGCCACCAAAGAAAATATTTATAGGTTATTGTGGTTTGAATTTTAACGCAAGTCTGCTTGGATTTGCCGCGTATGTGTTGAATGCGGGATATTGGCCGCACACATAGTTGAACCGCACGCCAGATAGGGAGTGTAATCTCCGGGAATCTCGGGCTTATGTAATGATTTTATCTGTGCCTCTACCTTGTGTATTGTAAATTTAGAACAGGGCAACATAAACAGCAATAGGGAGCTGTACTTTGGAGTTAGGTTTTTCAATTGTGGTGCTAGCAGTGGCCATGTTGGGTATGCTTCTCTCTGAGCCTTTATAAATTCAGTACATGGCTGCCTCATTTCCATCAGTATGGATACCAAAATAATTCAGATTACCAGGCAGATTCTAAGAAAGGAAGGAAGGAAGGAAGGAAGGAAGGAAGGAAGGAAGGAAGGAAGGAAGGAAGGAAGGAAGCTTGTAGTTTTAAGTGATCGTTAATCTTGGGATCATGAGCCACGGGACTTCCTTTTTATGTGGAATCCCAACCACAGGACATGGCATTTCACTTCGAAATACTCACATGCATTGACCGGGAATCGCACCCGGTTCACCTTGGTGAGAGGCAAACAACTTAACCGCTGCACCACAGTGCACTGGGCCAATAATTACCATATCCCAATTTCTAAATGAAACAATATACAACCTCGATCTGTAAATGGGTTGTTGTTGTTGATTCATTTAGTGACTTGCGACATCATGGCTATTTAGCCCCGTGTACTTGGGTGCATAGTACTGTACATCATTTGTCTGATGACCTGTGATGTGATCTGTGTATAGTGCGTGTATTTGTAGTTGAGACTAGGATTGGGTAGGAGGTACCCGTGCCCTGAAGCTAGGAACCATCCCGGCATTTGCCAGGAGTAGCTGTGGGAAACCACAAAAAACCACTTCAAAGATGTTTCAGGTAGGATTCGAACCCAATTCATTTCAGTTCTGCCTTTCGAGGATGAATATAATTCGTTCGCTCTTGCTAGAGCCGCAAATCGATCCTGGGCCTCAAGGGTGATAGATAAAATGCTAGTCACTGTGCCACGAGGTGAACCTGTAATTGGAGCTAATATTGTAAATGAAATGGCTGTGATTTTGATAGAAGCCTCATCACAGCATGTACATGGATTTGATGTTGTAAACTAGAGAAAAGAGCTTCTGTAGTGTCCACCTCATGATTATAAGAACACGGGTTCGATTTCTGGCAAAGAAAGTAATATTTTTCAGGAGGAATAAAAATTCACGACACTCGGATTCGTATGATATTGGCTCATAATAGGGCACTTCTCGTTATACATTTGGTGATACTAAGATAGAGTCGATTTTTCTGGTAGATGGGAGAGGAAATGGAACGTCAAAATTGAATAGAAGATCACCTAGATTGCTCCACACTCAAACTACTATTATCACCCAACGTGGTAGCTACGTGCACTAAGACACAAGGCCATAGGGCCAGGCCATCTCCTGACTTGGTAGACGAGTGGGTTCTAACCCTACCGTCATCAGCTGCCCTTCAAATGGTCTTCCTTGGCTCCTGCGCTTTAACTCTTGGCAAATATCCGGACGGTACCTCCTAATAGGCCACGGCAACTTCATTCCAACAGCTTACATTCATCTTCATTCATTTTATCTCATTGGCTTCATGAAGAGTATCTAGTCGTAAATACAATCCGCCACATAGAAATTCTTTGCAACTCGTCCTCGATCCCATAAAAGCTATAATAATAAGGGTGGACATAATATTATTATTATTACCAGAGAAAATATAATTCAATGATGGCCGCTGGTAGGATTTGAACTTACTTGACTCTCAAGTTCAGAATCTCGCAATATAAACCACGCTGTAGGAGTATGGTGACAAACTTGACTTGGAAGTAAGTCATTGCGGATAGGATTCCAGCCCTCGAGGGGGGAGATTTCATTAAGTATAGTCCCGTGATAAGGAAACTGGCCACCCTGCCACTCTGTTCGCGAAGCCTCTTATGTTCTCTCGGGAAATAATGTAGTGATCACTAGACTCCGGATTTTTAGCCTACATTCATTTTTGAAAACATAAAATAAAATAATAAGGTAGATATATGTGATCTACATGAGCCAAATGTCCACTTGTCTGTCTAGAGGTAGCACTAGAAAAGGATACTTTAGACAACAACAACAACCCCTGGCACTATACAGCCCATGACGGGCTAAGGCCGACCAAGCGACCGCTGCCCAGCCATTTAATAATATTATTAATGCAGCCAATGGCCATGTATTTTTCTTTTCAGGACGGGTCAGGGAAGGGATTATGAAAGGAACTCGGCCGTGGACCTATTGAAAGGAACCGTTCCGGCATTTGCCTGGTAGTGAAAATGGGAAACCACGAAAATCATTTTCAGGACAACCGAGGTGGGATTCGAACCCACG
Source organism: Meconema thalassinum (assembly GCA_946902985.2). Lineage (NCBI taxonomy): Eukaryota > Metazoa > Arthropoda > Insecta > Orthoptera > Tettigoniidae > Meconema > Meconema thalassinum. Next base: position 444,172,520 of record OX336390.1, read on the forward strand.
CTCTCCCGATACCAGCGAGGCACGAGGTAGCGCGTTAGCGCTCTCGGCCACCGTGGCCCAGCCATTTGGCCTGCAGATATTGGGGTGACGCGTGATCAGCGCGTCGGGTCCCCTCGGTCGTTAATCTTGGTATTCGTGATCGGGGCGCTGTCTCGCTGTCAGACAGCTACTCAATTGTCCTCACGAGGCTGAGTGCACCCCGTTCCAACCCTCACGTCAGTTTTAAAATCCCTGACAGAGCCGGGGATCGAACCCGGGGCCTCCGGGTGAGAGGCAGGCGCGCTACCCCAACACCACGAGGCCGGCAGGATACTTTAGTGTCACGTCTTATATCACCACCATCTTAACCAAAACAAATTTGGGGCCACCCAAATATTCAAAGCTTAAATCAAATTATGACTAAAATAATCATCGGATCTCTACTACCGAATTTTGGAAAAAATCTTTGTATGGTATCCGCCTGGCAACTAATCTACAAGTTCATCAGTCAAATAATTTCAAGATGGCGACTACGTGAATCATGCAATCATTATAATCCATAACTTATGATCCAATGGATCAATGTTCACAGTTTTTGGTATTCAGATAGTTTTATATAAAGACCCACTGTTGCCAAACCGATAACAACATAAGTCTGTATGTTATGCACAGCCTGCCATCTTGAAATTATAAAATATAAAATTGAATAGCTCTCAACACTTAATAGCTAATGTAACGAAAATTTGTTACAAGGTAGGAACGTATGTGTGGCCTTGTATTGCAGAGGTGAAAGAACAACCTCTCCATACTTTCAAGATGGCGGCTGTGCGAAATATTACACCATTAAAATCGACAACTCCGAATAAAATTGGGTAATTAAGATGAATCTTGCCAAGATGTGAGCATCTTATTAGAGCTCTCACATGCGATAGTCAGAAAATTATTACACTAAATATAGCACACATAGGTCATCTTGAAATTTTAAAATGAATCAATAACGTTCGGTATCCTTGAGCTATCACGTTAAATTCACTTTTGAGACCTGTTAATACTTGAAATGTTATCATCATTAATGTAACATGTTTTCGGCCCTTCAGTGGGACCTTCGTTTGCTTTGGTTGCTTTGCTTAACTTACTTCAGCTATAGTAGCGAAATTTAGTAATGAAATAGAACCTCATAAATCGCTTTGTATGTCCCAAGCAAACGACCAGTGACTCAATAGATTCAAGATGGCGACTAGGCTTACTATTAAAGTAAGTAAAAATATGTAGCATTAAAATTAAATATAATGGTCATAGTTGTCTGATTCGTGAACATTTTAAGTTTTCAGGCAGATATATACAAAGGAAAATCTATATTGTGTAATTACATAGAAATCTGAACTCTAGCGATCACTTAGCGAACTTGGAGTACTAAGGATTTTTCCACCCTTCAAAAATCCCACTCTCCCGCGATCTTGGGATCACTGATTCACCGCGGAAGCCCAGCATACCATTGACATGGAGAGCTGAGAACAGAAGCAGTGCGGACAAGGGCAGGTGCACTCATGGGAGTAAGTAAAATAAATTAGATCCATACGTGACGCATTTTAAATCCATCGACGATGCAGTAATTAGTTTTATTTCCCAGTATTATGACTATTGCAACATAGCAGGTTTTTGCCTTAAACAAAATAAGTCACACAAAGGAGGACGCTTGCACTAATTTCGGTATTAGACTACGAGTCTATCGAGTGGACTTAGTAACGAGAATTAACAGGGGATGAGACCGTATAGTAGGTTAGTAAATTAATACAACGATTTAGGTTTTTACGGCCGGCATCATAGGGGCAGATGACCTAGCTGTTCCATCCCTTAGAACAACAATAACTAACTAACTAACTTACGATCGGCATTATCTCTATAAATAAAGTAAGCTTTCTGTCTGAACAATTTTGAGTTTTTGACTAATTTTTGTATTTATCCTGGATGAGTTGTATAATGACCAAATATACAGTATTCTCAGTTAATGTTTGTTAATATTGGTGTCAAAACTACTGGAGCGAATGGCATGAAAATTCGTCAGTAAATAGAAGTCTAAATGTGGAAGGATGTGTTGTAACAAAACGTTTTTAGGTTAAGATTGAAGTTGTCAGTAAGGGTATGATCATATAACAAAATTGTGAAGAAACTGTGGAATGATATCGTTGAAATTAAATATTCCAAGCTGTACCCATACTGACAACTTCAATCTTAATCTATTTTTTTGTCTATATAACATCCACATCACTGTTCCTTCTTCAAGCTGGCTTTATATCAAGAGTTATTTCATTCGAATTTAACAATTTTTGAAAGAGATCTGGTAAAAAAAATGTGTTTTAATGTGTTTTAGATGATTAATTTTTTAGAAATAGTTTTGAGAATTTCTGTGCGATCCTCTGCATGCGAGAGTTCGGATTTATATGCATGTTCAGATGTTTAAAGATTAAATTCCTTGCTTCAAATATCCCTTTATCGATTGAATTTTATTCTTCGACATCAAAGCAGGTTTATCCGGATTTTTGTGTTTATTTTATTTAAAGTCAGTAATATCTAAGAGAGGAACTTGTGTATTTCTAAAGGCTGAAAGGTTGATTAACATATATCACAACTGACCTGTCAACGATGACTAAAACGGGTAGTATTCTATATGCAGGTCCGTCTTGTACATATTACCACGGTAACTAGAAGAGACGGTAGGTGTCACGCGCAGCTTACCGAGAGCGCGTGACGTCATTGGGCTCAAGGCGCAGAGTTGCTGTGTGTTAAAAGCAATGCGTGGAGCGGTCCTTGCTCAATTAATTTTTATTGAAGCAAGAAAGAGGACGGGATAATGATGATTTTCCATTTAAGATAAATCAGGCCCTAGCAATTAAGAAATGGTTTTAACCGACTTGGTCTAAATAAGAACTCATAATTCAAGTAAGATACACACAGTCAAATTGTGTTAAAAATTGCCAAATGAAACCTACCTTTCAGGATATAATTTTGCTAATCCTCTTTATTTTCTTTCGTGTAGCGTCAGCATCCGCACCCTTGGCCCGACTCTATCTCTTAAGAACTCTCTTCTTATTCAGTTCTTCATTCTAATAAATGAACGCGATCTCACGAAACATGCAACTGCAAATTCATCGACCTCACTATATTTAAATCTAACGATATCTATTAGTTCCTTCATCACTGTTGAACACGTATTTAGATCATTTCCGTGAAACCTTTGAAATTCTTTTTCTAATTCACAAACGATATTGAACCACTCGGGAGATGGGTTCATTAGGCCTCCCCTAGACAAAGCCGAGATCCAGTCTGAATTCCTAACACTAATGCACTTTCCAGTTTTTTCATCATACTTAAAGGCAGAGACGATTCCCCTTTTTGGAACTCGGTATGCAATATACCCGGCCAACATTTTCAACAAATCCTTGTCCTCATTATGGAAACTCTGTTCGAGATCTTCCTGGTAAGTAAACTGCTCTATTAATGAATCTACTATAGAGTTAAAATTTTCATACTCTGGGTCAGAAATTTCCAAGTTAGTTTCAAGTGGCTCTGCAGAGTCATTAGGAATAGCACAGTCTATTTGGCCGAGAACTTCTACAGTCAGTGTTTCACACTCTTCCCTGAGACATTTTCCAGTTTTTATTATATCGTGTGCACTTTTGCTAAATAACAGGGATTTAATTCTCTGTGTTACTGTTGTGGGAAGAGGATGATCGTAAAACCGCCCTAATCCTCTGAGAGCAGAGAAATATGATTCTAAAACATCTTGATTACATTTTGATGCTAGCAAATATGTATATCCTTCAGATTTCAGGTTACGGAATAATCCCTGCAAACTGCGGATTAAAAATCATGCAACCTCTTTGGAAAGGCAGCAAGCCAGACTTCCCAATAACTCTTACTGATAAGAACAGCTCGAACATCTTATTCAGTTTGACATCCTGTTCATCCAAATTTGTCCCGTAAGCACTTTTGAGCATGTTTGTTGGATGATGTGGGATTCTGTTATTCAAAACATCACATCCATCATTAACAGTTACAACAAATTCAACGACATGTTCATTCCCAGGGAAAATATATGATATAGCCTTAGCCACAGTGCCAGAGAGAAGTTCAGCAGCTTTCCTTACATTTTGTCGTACACTATCAGTAACTAGCAAATGGTGTTCAGTTATTTTGTGAGTACATTTTAAGTCCCCACTATTTTGGTATTGCACTAACTCGACGAAGATGTCTTTGGTAACTGTCTCACCGGACGTAAGCCTGTATCCATGGTCTAACAGATGGTTTCCTATTAACTTAAGGATATGAGGAACGTCACAAAATGCCCAAATTACACGGTCATCAGAACATGGGTTAGTTATAAAGGATTTCTCTGGACTTATTCCGAGATCTATATATCATTTTCGGTTGGAACCACCCATATCACTAACAAAAGCTCTTAAGCGAAAATTCGTTTCCTCAACAAGTCTAACTGTCTTATAAAATAAATCAGTATTCACCGCCTCGTCGAATTGATAATAAACCGGCTGTTTCCATTTACCAGTTAAACTTCTTATCATAATAACTTGTTCATTTACATGTGGTCCTCTAAACACATCTTCGACACTGTCATAACACATATCAGATTTAACTTTCATTTCGTCAAAGCTCATCACTACATCCTTTTGAAAGTTATCACTCATAATAATTGCTTGACCCTTAAGTAGGTTAAAAGTGACATCCAGAAACCCAGGAAGAGTAGAAAATTGTGACAGCCATTGTGCTATTGTTGTTTCACTTGGGAGGGGATATTTTAGAGTTTCCCTAACATATGATAAAGCTTTCTTGGAGATACACCGCATTGTAACAGCTTTCGCCACATCTTCAGCAGACCAGTTTGTACACTTTCTTTTCAATAAATATTGCTTCTGACAAGTAGAAAATATTTCATCATATTTTTTTTAATTTTGCTCCAATTTTCTTATATTTTCTTGGGATATCTTCAGATCCTCAGAAAGTAATTTAATCCTCTCTTTTAATTTTTCATTTTCGGCCAAAACACTACGTAGTTCACACATCAAGGGCAAGTTGTCTTCAATTTGGCGAAACTCATCATTAATCTGACCTCCCTGAGGAAGCTCAAGATGTTGACTTGATTCTTCTACCAAGTTCTTTATTAGGGACTGTAAATCTTTCCTACAATCACGCCTCTCGGCTCGCGTATTTCGCTCGCAATTTTCTATTGAAGCAGGAATGGTGGGAATTTTTTGGGAAGGAACTGGCCCTGTTTTTAGCAATCTCTTAGGGGGGAGACCTAACAGTTCAGATTGTAAACTCTTTCAAAATCACTAGGTAGAAAATATTCCGAACAAATGCGAGCTGTATTCGAGTTAAACACATCTTTCCTTTTACAAAAATGTACCCATTGTTTGTGCAGAGACGGGTCTTTTGGGAATCTGTAAAGTGACAACTTACATTTGTTTGCGTCCCGGGGATGATTTGTACAGCCTGCTACTGCACAGCTCGGCATCTAGCACCTTTAAACACCACTCACAGAAGCTAGGCCTAAACACAAGAATACACTTCACTCACGCACGAGTTCACAGATTGTAAAATATTCTGATAACATGAAAATAAACATTCACCTGACCTACAGACCGATAGTAATACACCGAACTTCACTACTCTTGATTGGTTACCGTGGGAAACAGTACGTACGAGACCCGGCGTTGGCGCACAATGACGTCATCTACGCGGCAAACTACTGCGCATCTCGCTCGTGACACCTACCGTCTCTTCTAATTACCGTGCATATTACTAATTAATGAATTCATACATGTTATAAATCACTTAACGCTCGCCATTTCTCTTCCCCCTCACCAAGTTTAGAGTGTGAAAGTTTCTCACTTGAGATCTTTACTCGTGAACACTGCCATAGAAACTACCGAAGTGAACGTTCCTCCCATCTCAGTCACGCTGCAGCACATGGACTCGCCCGCATACGAAACTCATTGCGTGTGCAGCTGAGGTTTTGTGCGATCATAAACTAATGGCGCTCTTTTAGGCCACGGCCGCTACCTCCCAATTTAATTCATCGTATTAATTATATCCCTAATTAATTCCTCTCATGGGGTTGGCATCCAACCATAAAATCCATGTGACGCATAGAAAACTCATCTCACATTACCCCCACCCCTGTTTTAAATAGGAATAATAGCAGTAGAAATACATAAAATGCACAATAAGTTATTGAAAGAAAATCTCAACTGAAACACTGCAATTATTTAGTGTAGCTATTTGAAAGATGAAACAAGAGTGCACATGAAGCGTAATGGGGTGATCAGTGAGAGGAATTCATAATATAGGTAGCGCGATCTTGCGCTGACTTCCAGGACAATGGAGGCAGACTCTGCGAGAACAAAGGCCGGCTTTCAATGAGTGGGTATCAGCAAAATGGTGTTCGATTTCATCGCTCGTAACACCTCTTCTACAAAGGAATAAAAGGAGAAAAGTAGAAATGGAAGATCATTCTGGAACATTTTATGAAAGGAATGTAAAATGACGTTTTACTTTAATATGGATTGCTAATTTGATTTTGATTTACTTTAGTACTGCTAGACTCAAACCCATTTAGGTGGTTTACTCTCCAATAATTGCGACGTCTTGTAGCGAATATGGAACTAGTTGACTGATTTAATTACGTTTGTTTAGTAATAACCATATGTGACGCTAGAAATGTTTTTTGAGCCAACATCGTACGACTGAGAGTGTCGTGGAGTTTTGTCGCTTTCAGAAATCCTACTTCTGCGGCCCGAAATCGAACTCGAGAATTTGGGATCATGAGACGGACACACCACCACTGATCCACCGAGGAAGCCCAGAAGAACAGCGAATTGCTGACACGATCCTAATGATTAGAAGTACTCATAGTAATTATGAATATGTAAGAAAAGCTGTCAAAACCTCCAGTAACAGTGTAGTCCACCCGGTCACGAATTATTTGGAACCACTTCATAGATGAACCCTCTCTTCACTAAAGGGCGGAATACGTTTCCTGCGACTATCTACAAGGGGTAGATATCCATCATGGCCAATAGACTTACAGTTACCTTCCTCCTTTCGATGATTAGTTAATATAATTGATGAAATTGTTACCAAACGGGTAAGCAAGCAGAACAGGAGTTTGAGCATGACTTTCATCGGCTATCGCAAAGCTTTTGATTGGACATGCAAAATATTAATTAATTAATTAATTAATTTATTTATTTATTTGCAATTGGGGGTGTGTCCCCCGGTGGCAAATTGGATATACATAACAAATAAATGATTATACATAACAATTCAATAACAACAGCAGGACTCACACTTAAATGGACTGCTGTGGATATTATGGCGATGCATATGGATGACGCGCCCTTAGCATTTAATTACAGCAACCCGAAGATGAATGCAGCTATATGTTGCTAACAAGCTTTTAGACATGGATCAAAATAGCACGACTGCTTGTTCAGGTGTTCCCCACTTGTGACACGACACATGCTCCACTCTTCGCGTCACATTAGTTACTTTGTTTTCTGCAATAATTATACAAATGGACTGTAACACTTGTGGTGTAGTGACTAGAATTCCTGTGGTTCAGGTATGGTTTCAGGCTCTCCCAAGAAATTTAATTCTCAGCTGGGACTTGGATCCTCGTCAAAACAACGTAGAAATATCTCCGTGGTTTAACACTTGTACTCCTGAAAGATGCGAAGAGTCCTAACTTCGCCACAATAAAGGCATCATTAATAATGAAAATGAAAATCCACAGCCTGCTTCCAGTCTCCGACCGGGTCAGGAATGGAATGAATGAAGCCCCTATCTAGCGGCGAGGATATGAACTGTGCCGGCTGCCGAGGCCTGACGCACTCCTCTGGGGCAATGATTAAATGAATGACAGATGAAATGAAATGATAGTGGAGAGTGTTGCTGGAATGAAATGTTGACAGGGAAAACCGGAGTACCCGGAGAAAAACCTGTCTGCCTCCGTTCTGTCCAGCACAGATCTCACATGGAGTGACCGGGATTTGAACCACGGACTCAGCGGTGAGAGGCCGGCGTGCTGCCGCCTAAGCCACGGAGGCTCATCATTAATAATAATAATAATAATAATAATAATAATAATAATAATAATAATATGGTTTCCCTACTCAGACTCATTATACACACACCCAAGTAGACGGAGCTGATAACGATGTCCAAGCCCCTAAATGAAATAACAATATTGGGGAAAATATAGTGCCTTAGATGAACTTTTTGTAGTAGTTGTTGTTGTTGTTGTTGTTGAAGATTCATTTAGGGGGCTTGCGATAACCCGGTCATGCGTCCCTGTGTATTTGTGTGTGTATGTGTGTGTGTGTGTGTGTGTGTGTGGAATTTTTCTGATAACCTGTGTTACTGTGAAGGCTGTAGTAGTGTGTGTATTTTTAATTAAGATGAGGATAGGGAAGTAGGTGGCCGTGGCCTTTAAGTTGGGAACCATCCCGTCATTTGCCTTAAGTAGAAGTACTGTCCCCGCGCCAGCTCTGAGGACGCGGGGTATGAGGTAAGGGGAGCGGGAACGAAGAGTGACCGAGGGAATTCCGGACCATGCTTATGCTTATACTACCTCAGTGGAAACATAGACTTGACTGTGTGGTTATCAAGTGTTATGTCGGTGTGAAAGAAAAATAAAGTTGTGCATTCTGAGGGTCGTGGTATCTTAAGTAACATTATTGTAAAATGTGATTAAGAGGCTGAAAACAAACGTTTTGCTTTCACAGTAAACCAGGCGACACGAAGAGCCGCTCACTATGCTGGAGTGTCCGAATCTTTTATTAAAAAGATACGGAAGAAAACGAGGGAATTGGCTGAAAGTGGCGAGGGTCCACTCCGGGTAAGAGATGAAATACTATGCCATCACACACTGAGGTGAACATTGATGATTTTGAAAAATGTGTAATTCGTCGTGCTATTCAAGCGTTTTATGTGGAAGAAAAACGTGTTCCTACCATTCCAAAACTCCTGCCTGTGACACAAGGCAAAATAACTTTCCCTTGGTCACACACTTCATTACGAAAAGTAGTAAAACAAATCGGTTTCCGGTGGGGAAAATCTCAAAATCGGAGGAAGATTTTAATTGAAAGACCTCACATCGTATCGTTGCGGCACGACTATCTAGTGAGAATAAAACAACTCAGGCAAAGTGGGCAACAGATAATTTATCTTGACGAAACTTGGATAGATAGTAATTTAACTTTTGGAAAGTATTTGGAGTACAAGCTAACGTGAATTAAGGTAATAGGTTAATAGTGGTTGACGCTGGGGGTATAAACGGATTCATAGAAAATGCTTTCTTCATCTATAAAGCACCGACAGTAGTGGCTACGCTGGCTAAAGCGCAGCGTTAGGCCATGGGGCCAAGCCCTCTGCCGACTCGGTAGACGCGTGGGTTCGAGCCCCACCGTCGGCCGTCCTTGAAATGGTTTTCCGTGGTTTCCCATCTTCAACACCAGGCAAATGCTGGGACGGTACCTTCTGACAGGCCACGGCCGCTTCCTTCCACATCCTTGCCCAGTTTCATTCATTCATCTTCATCCATTCCATCTCTCATCCCGACGTGCAGGTCGCCCACGGGCGTCGAATAGAAAGACCTGCACTGGGCCTCTCAGGAAGTCACACGACAAAAAACAAAACAAAATCTATAAAGCCGGTACGGCAAGTGGGGATTATCACGGGCAGATGAACAGTGTGAATTTCATTAAGTGGGCCACCGAGAAGCTTGCACCCAATCTACCACCTTCATCTGTAGTTGTGTTATATAACGCATCCTATCACTGTACACAGATAGAAAAACCACCCACAAAGTACTCTGTGAAATCAGATATGATATCGTGGTTACGCAACAAAGGAGTTACTTGCGACGAGTCTATGAGGAAAGAGGCACTATATGAATTAGTATAATAATAATATCGTATGGCCTCGGGTGCCAGGTGCAAGCTTTATTTGGCATCCAAACGGTAGCTTGCATGCCATATTTCGTAGTTCCTTGAAGCACTATGAAAGTCAAGGAGGTTAGATATCTAAGCTCCTTAAACACTATAGCGCTTTCTAGTAGAGAAATGGGGAACTTAGTGTTGGCGGAAACTCCCTACTGAATTCAAATGGCTTCTTTGACATGACAACATCGTGATGATGATGATGTTAATTGTTATTTTAAGGGGCCTAACATCTAGGTTATCGGCCCCTAATGGTCTGGGTGATTGCGAAAATGTCAATGAAGTGGAAACCAGAACGAAAATTAAGTGAGAAGGAAAATACTTACAAAAGGGAACTCAGAATGAAACTTTTCACAAAATGGAGAGCGATAATACCTACAAAAAGGAATTTAGAACGAAAATACTCACAAAAGGAATAGATTGAAAAATACGCACAAAATGTAGGTTAAGTTCAAAATACGTACAAAATGCAATGCACAGTCGAAATACTTACAAAATGCAAGTGAAATTCAAAATTCTTTCAAAATACAAAGGAGATTGAAAATACGTACAAAACGCAATTAAGGTTCAAAATACTTACAAAATGCAATTGAAATTGAAAACACACAATGCAATTTAGATTGAAAAATGCCCATTTCAGATTCCAAATAATCACAAAGTGCAATTGATATTCAAATACTTACAAAATGCAATTGAAATTGAAAATGCTTACAAAATGTATGGTAGATTCAAACTACTCAATTGGATGGACAATACTTACAAAATGCAATTTAATTTGAAAATACTTACAAAATGTAATTTAGATTCAAAATACCCACAAAATGCAACTGAGAATCAAAATACTTGCAAAATGCACACCCTACAAAATGCAATTTAGATTGAAAATACAAAATGCAATTGAAATTCAAAATACTCACATAAGTCCCAGACCCTATATTCAAAGACTTACTAAAAAGCAACTTAGATTGCCAATCCTTACAAAATGCACTTGAGGTCGAAAACACTCACAAAATGCAATTTAGATCGAAAAGACTTACAAAATGCAACGGAGATTGAAAACACCTACAAAATGGAGGGTAGATGAAAAAAAAAGCAACAACTACTTGGAATTTAGATGCACGGGGAGCCTATTAACAAAAACAGTGCGGGAATCTTAAAGAGAAAAGGAAATATAATGAAAAGAAAACAAGAGGTCTGACCCCTCGAAGAAGGAGGGATCAGGAAAGATGAGACAAGAGCCAATAAGGCGGGAGAGTGAAAGACTCCCTAGGCCTCGGATACTCTAATACCGTCGGGGTCAATAGTCGACCAAGGGAGGTCGACAGGAAAGAAGACGAAGAGGAGCCCGGCACAAGTAAGTGGAAGCAATGCCAGACTCAGCTGGGGTCCCGTGGTCGCCAACCCACGTCCCACAAGATGTGAGCCCCTGGGGGAAGCCAACATCGTATGCCATGGTGTCGTAATTTTTGTCGCCTTTCAAAAAAATCACTCACCACGGCCAGGAGCGAACCTGCAAGCATGGGGGTTAGTAGTCCGACATGTTGACCACTCACCCACCGTGGCAAGCATAAATTAGTAGAAGTGGTTAAACCAAAAGAGAAATTGTTTAAAATTGACTCATTTGCAATCCTTGGGACATACCGTGGTCCGTCTTCCCCCATACATGTGTGATCTGAATGCCATCGAGCTAGCTTGGAATAAGGTGATATGTGTGTTGCGCGAAGGAAATGTTACCGGGGATTTATCCCTTCAGAAACGAAGAGATATTACTCTTAAAGCGATAACATCTGTAACCAATACTGACTGGGAAGGGTACTGTAGGAGTGTTCAGAAAGTAGAGGATGAATACTGGGAGAAGGACGGCATTGTCGCTCATGTCATTGATAGCATAGTGATACACCTGGACGTTGACAGTGATGATAGTGATGATAGTGATTCCTCCAGTGGATGTGAAGAGTCGAGTCCGAAAGTGAGGCAGAAGAAGACCAGTATTCTCCATTAGCAACACCGCAACTCTAAGGTGAGTACATGTTTTTGCATAGTATAGTACAGAGCTACGTCATCACCGGCGTACTCACTCCACTCCACATTCCAGCCAGGTTCTCAGAGCTGGCGCGGGGACAGTAGGAAACCAGGCAAACCACTTCAAGGATGGCTGAGGTGGGAATTGAATACACCACTTCTCACTTTTGCCTCACGAGGATGAGTGTACCCAAAATTACATATCTTGGCAGAGCCGGAAATCGAACCCGGGCCTCCTTGGTGACAACCAATAAGATTGTGAATTGATATTCCTGATATTTATGCGGTATGTTAAAGAGAATTGTATGGGTGAAAAGTTAATTACGTTTCAGACGGTGAGTTTTGCCTTTTTTAAATCTACTTTTCGTAATAATAAACTATTTTTAAAACTTCTCCTCGTTTCGATATGATAAAGTTTGTTGTTAATTTATTTCTGGGACTTGGAACATCTTGGTCACCAGCGCTGTTTATTTGGGTGAGTGTTGAACTTGTCTGGTAACCTGTATTTATGTGATGACTGTAGTAGTGTGTGTAACTGTATTAGGGACAGGGATGAGGTAGGTGCTCCGGGACTTGGTGTAAGGTACTATCCCAGCATTTTCTTGGAGGGGCTGTGGGGGAAATAAACCGGGTAAAAACCACACTCTGGATAACCTCTGTCAGTGCGGACTTCCAATCTCCGGACTTGATGCAGCTTCCCATCACGGTCGTGGCGAGCGATTTCACTCGCTGGGCTATGCCGCGGGGTCCAAATGATGTCGTGACCATGTTTACACATTGAGTAGCGTCGAGCTGTAGTCTGTGAAGAGCAGGAGAGATGATCATAAATATTAGTCCTGTGGTACATCCTAGCGTGATTTACTGAGAGGGGCAATTGGCTTTGGGTGGCAGTGCACCACGTTTGGGTCGATACAAGTGAAAACATAGCGAGTATGAGTATTAGCTTTACAATGTTGTTTAGAACTGTGATTTAAAAATGATAGTAAGTTAATATCCACCAACGTGGCGAACAGTCTAAAGTACGCTCCCCGACTGAACTGGGTAGCTGGCGTTCAAATCCCGATGGTTTTAGTGGCCATCTTGAGTGGGGTTTCTCCCCGGGTATTTCCACGCTCACACTAGGCTAATACAGCAGGGTTTCATGGTACACACTCTTACAGACATCACAATAACACAAATCAGACAAATTGCAGATATACCCCAGTAAACACGGGGGTGATGTTCACGGGACTATGCAACAAAACCCTAACGAAATCAACTCGATGTGTGTATGTCTACCCCTTATTATTGCCGTTTCAACAGGGTCAGGTATGAGTTGCGATGGAATTCTATGGGGTGCCAACCTCATGAGAGGAGGGAGTTAATGAGAGAGGAAGTGAATGAAGATGAATGAAACTGGGTAAGCATGTTGAAGGAAACGTCCGTGGCCTATCAGAAGGTACCGTCCCAGCATTTACCTGGAGTTGACAATGGGAAAGCACGAAACTCATGTCTACCGAGTCAGCAGATAGCTTGGCCCCATGACGAGCGTAGCTACCGCTGTCCTAACGAAACCAACGCGATAAAAGTGTGACATTCAAAAAGAGAACCGTAATATTTGTACCGTGTTACAACTACAGACCACCCCATGAGTAGCGGCTATCTTTCCTGACTGTCGTTTTGGAGGTCCGGGTCGATTCTTGGCTCTAACAAGAAATTTAATTCTGGTCTGAGGACTGGAACGGGGTACACTCAGTGTCATGAGGCAAAACTGAAAAGACGTGGGTTTGATACCTACCTCAGCCATCCTGGAAGTGGTTTTCCGTGGGTTTCCACTTTTACTCCAGAAACATGCCGGGATGGTACCTACTTAAGGCCATGGTCACCTCCTTCCTAATCCTCACCTGATTTACTAATGCAGACACCACAATAACAAAGATTACCAAAACAATTCCACACACATACACTCCCCCCCCCCCCCCCCCCGAGTACACGGGACTGAATGACCACGATGTTCCTCAAACAAAACAACAGCAATTTACTACAGAACCGGATTCTCACGTGAAGGCGGCCAGGCTTGGTTTTACGAAAATATTGCTCTGGGAAAATAGTGCCCACTGAGAAATATGCGTAAGTCGCGCCCAGTCTAGAAATTGTCCTCGTGACAACACTGTTCCACATACAAAACAAACATAACCACCCCCTTGCTTGTAGTGCCATCAGTAATTTTCGTCCAGACAGTCGTCTAACCAATTAGCGACCAATGGTTTAGTCCAGACCAATAATTACGTCTGTATCAGCCACAAATACTCCATCCAGTTAGAGACCGTACTGGGCGCGTTTTACATTGGGCGCGATTTGTACGGGGCGCGATTTACAGGACACTGCAAGGGCTAGCTTACTTGGTAAATACCACCCTCCCCCACCCTCCTTCCCCCTCTCACACACACACTTCTATTTGTGCAGTAATTAGCAGTGATTTTAGCGTGCGAGAATCAAAGGAGCGTAGGCGTGTCTCTGGGGAGTCCTAATTGAGACTCCGAGTATAGATGGTGGTAGGCATTGTTGAAATAATGTGTGTCTGTAGTTCATTATGTCTTAGAGAGATGAGTGACTAGTCATTAGCATAGCAAATGTTCATGTGGCGTCTATCACCTTGTGTTGTAGTAGATAACTCTCTTGGCTGTCTTCCCTGAAGTCCGCGTTCTATCTTCTGCCAAAAAGTTTAGTTAGGCCTGGAACGGGGTGCAAACAATCTCTTGAGGCAGAACTGAGAAGAGTTGGGTTTTTATCCCACCTCAGACATCTTAGACGTGGTTTTCCGTGGTTTCCCACTCTACTCTAGGCAAGTAGTGAGATGGTTCCTAACTTACGGCTATTGCTACCTCCTATCCAATCTCAGTTACAAATACGCACACACTGCTTGATACATCACAACAACACAGACTATGAGACAAATCATATACACACATCAAAAAAAGTTTTGCATCACCTCGGTTCCAAGAGTTCCGGAACCTTTAAATACAAAGGGAATAGAGATCAACACAAACAACATTTCAGCTCGTTTTATTGCTCATGAGACCCACACATTGCATGTTGTACCATCATACAGCTAGACTTTCAGCATTTGTGGTCCAGATTGCAGTACACACCACTACCTCTAATACCCAGTAGCACGTCCTCTTGCATTGATGCATGCCTGTATTCGTCGTGGCATACTATCCACAAGTTCATCAAGACACTGTTGGTCCAAATTGTCCCACTCCTCAACGACAATTCGGCGTAAATCTCTCAGAGTGGTTGGTGGGTCAAAACGTCCATAAACAGCCCTTTTCAACATATCCCAGGCATGTTCGATAGGGTTCATGTCTGGCGAAAATGCTGGCCACTGTAGTCGAGCGATGTCGTTATCTTGAAGGAACGCATTCACAAGATGTGCACGATGAGGTCGAGAATTGTCGTCCATGAAGACAAATGCCTCTCCAATATTCTGCCGATATGGTTGCACTATGGGTCGGAGGATGTCATTCAGGTATCGTAAAGCCGTTTCGGAGCCTTCCATGACCACCAGTGGCGTACGTCGGCCCCACATAATGCCACCCCAAAACATCAGGGAACCACCACCTTGCTGCACTCGCTGGACAGTGTGTCTAAGACGTTCAGCCTGACCAGGGTGCCTCCAAACACGTCTCCGACGATTGTCTGGTTGAAGGCATATGCGACACTCATCGGTGAAGAGAACGTGATGCCAATTCCGTGGGGTCCATTCAGCATGTTGTTGGGCCCATCTGTACCGCGCTGCATGGTGTCGGGGTTGCAAAGCTGGACCTCGCCATGGACGTCGGGAGTGAAGTTGCGCATCATGCAGCCTATTGCGCACAGTTTGAGTTGAAACACGACGTCCTGTGGCTGAACGAAACGCATTATTCAACATGGTGGCATTGCTGTCAGGGTTCCTCCGAGCGGCAATCCGTAAGTAGCGGTCATCCACTACAGTAGTAGCCCTTGGGCGGCCTGAGCGAGGCCTGTCATCGACAGTTCCTGTATCTCTGTACCTCCTCCATGTCCGAACAACATCGCTTTGGTTCACTCTGAGACGCCTGGAAACTTCCCTTGTTGAGAGCCCTTCTTGACACAAAGTAACAATGCGGACGTGATCGAACTGCGGTATTGACCTTCTAGGCATGGTAGAACTACAGACAACATGAGCAGCGTACCTTCGTCCTGGTGGAATGACTGGAACTGATCGGCTGTCGTACCCCCTCCGTCTAATAGGCCCTGCTCATGCATGGTTGTTTACATCTTTGAGCAGTTTTAGTGACATCTATGAACAGTCAAAGGGACTGTATCTTGGATACAATATACACAGTCAACGTCTATATGCCGGAGATCTGGGAACCGAGGTGATGCAAAACTTTTTTTGATGTGTGTATGTACAAACTTACATCGGGTCGTGATGGAGCAATAGTAAAGCTGCTTGCTTCTCACCAAGGTTCAATCCCCGTCAAATGCATGTGAGCTTTGCTGTGGTTCGGATTCCACGTAAAACTGAAGAATCGTGGTCGTGAGGTTAACGGTCACATAAAACTGTAACCTTCCGGAACACGGAACTGTATGTCTCTGTGTGTGCATATGTACACCCCACCTCCTTCCCCTATAAATTCCTAAACAACGAAACCGAATTGAATAAAAATAAGAAGCCTATGATGACCTAATGATAATTCTGTCAGATGAACATTATGCGCAGCCGCTATCTTGAAATTATGGAATATAAAAATAAATATCTCTCAACAAATTACAGCTACCAATAACGAAAATTAGCAGTGGAGTGGTTTTCGTATGCACAAGGCAAGATTCAAGTTTGTGGCTGAGACTATTACAGTATTAAGTTCAATAGCTCGGAATGTAATTGCTCAATTAATTCGAAACTGGGTATAAGAGACTACGCTAGCATTTGTCATCAGACTATCACACAGCATATAACTTGCAGCCGCCATCTTGAAAATAGTAGTCATTTAAATGATAACCCGCAACCTATTAGAGCTACAATAGCAGAACTTCGTAAGAAGGTACACTCTTGCAAGATATTTTGTTTACACACGACACATAAGAAGTGAATGAATGAATTAAAGATGGCAGGTGAGCGTACCAATAATAGTCTACCACTAGGTACAGTATAAAAAATCAATCACTCAGGATGGGATTGTGCAATTAGCACAAACCAAGATTAACTAGGAACATTATGAAACATATCTCGCTGGCACAAATCTTAATACTATCACAATAGATACAGCGCGCAGCCACCATCTTGAAATTATGTTCTTAAAATCGATAACCCATCATCTATTGGAGCTAAAATGACGAGACTTACCAATATGGTAGACCCATATAAGTGGATTCTTATGGCCAGGACAATAAATTAGAGAATCGATAGTTTCAAAATGTCGACTGGGCGTACTATTAAAACATGAAAATCAATAACTCAGGATTTAATTGGGTAATTAACACGAAACTTGTTAAGGGAGAGGCATCTTGTCTGGGGTTCTGCTAGTATTAGTCATACGACTATTGACAACATGAATATTGCGCGCAACTATTAACGTGATGATATATTGCAACCTTCTTTAGGAATAATATATGGTCATACTTCGCCTAGCTCAATCGATTCGGGGATGGTACATTCATTTCCCACGATATGACACATATATTTAGGATCATGAGCAACACAGGTCAACACTCAAAATAAAAATAAAAACTTCTCAAAAATTACATTTAATAAAACTGGCACTCCACAAAATATTTCATTACTCAAAATCAACATAACATTTATCAAAATTAAACACAAAAAATGTGTTCCCTTATCAAGTTTTGGAACAACCACAACACACAAAATGTTCTCTGGACTCTGTTATTTCAGCTCCACTGAGCCTATAACAAGTCAACATTTACTTCCATATAACATGCGATACAAAATAAATCTATAAATCTTACTGATTTTACTATCATTATCATAACTTTCTCAGGGCACGTCCCTGTATTATCACTAATCCTCTAAATTAATCAATCACAAGTCATTTAATTGACATCTTTCCTTGAGGTTTCAACATTATGTTTTATTTTATCATTGGATTTGATCCATCAATCTGTTCATTCTTTCCTTCACACAACATGTTAAGTACTACCTTTTGGGGAACGTCGTGCATTCCTTCAATATGAACACTACTGAATTTAATCAATGAGATTCGCATCTCCCTGATGCACCTCTATGTTCTCTTAAAGGAACTCTTGGTAACTTCTGTGTCAAACATGGGAAACTTTATTTTTATTCTGGAATAACATTCCAAAATTTGACTTTTTTATGAATATTTTTAGCAGGAGATAACGTGCATTACACACACAAATGGATCATATCATCCATATTCTCATTGATAGTGCCAAAACAAACTTTATAACATAATAATATAATTACCAGTCGGCCTTAATCAGCTGGGCTACGGTCACAGACCTTTTCAAGTGGGTGCTTAGACACACGTAATTTATGACCCACCGTCTCGCCTCACTAGCGATGACTCAATGTTTTGTTTCTCTTTAGCTGGGGATTTCAAGTAACAAGGTTCTTTCAAACTGAAAGATTTTATTGCATTTAAACCCTACTGCAATTATTCATACTTTTTGCTCATTGTCATTTAGCACGCAAAGGTGAAGTAATCGATCCCTGAATATCTACATTGCCCGGAGTTTTTATGTGGTCTTTAATTTGGGTGCACACAATATTTAAAAGCCTCCTACGGCTTCACGTAAAATCCATTCCGAGGGCTCAGCCACTTTATTTTGGAAGATTCGAAGATAATTGAGGAAGTGGGACGTGCCCAACCCTTCCTTATAACTCATGCAACAGAGCGGAACATGTGCTGACCTCTGTGCCAATAATTCATGCAACAAAAGCGGTACGCAACCCAGCCTTTTGTGCGAATACAACAACTTTTTGCTCCCCTTTATTTGTCCGAAGACCGACGATTTGTCTTATCATAAAACTGCCTCAGTAACTTCACTCAAGAATGATCCTCCCTTATATTTATTCCTAGCAAAATCGCTCGATTCTACCTTTATTCATCGCTATATTTAGCGGCATCAAACTACATTTCTCTTTAAAAACCTTCCGTGAAAGCCTGTTAATTCTCTTCCAGTACTTCAAATAAATTAATTTAATTTGTCTTATCAATATTTAATTATGTATCATCTTGGATTATTATTACTCAACAAATAAATCGTACCCTTTCATCAACAACTGGGCTTTTCCATCCTGAACAATACAAGTTCAACTTCACTGTTAGGTCCTGCTAAGACTCAACTCATTGTTATACACACAAACAATTTTACAGACATACATTTTCCCCCTATATTATTTTGACCTAGAATAACAAATAGTATGTACTCACATTTTTTGTGGCCTCCTCCAATGACTGTGGTACCTTTGGTCCACCATATTTGGTCAATTAACAACTCATCGCTAACTCGTAACACATTACACTTTCACAATTATATTCACTTGACAAATTATATATTTTAACACACATTTTCAACTGCTTTCCCCTCTTTAGGGTATTTTTACACATAAAATTATGATTAAACACTAATTAATTAACACTTTAAAAACACTATATAATTTTTTTACACAATAAATTCATTTAAGCATACAATAATGCTATCCCTGTCGTGGACCTATCCTGACGAATGAAAGTGTCTGAGCTCCTACTTCCGTCGGCTCCTGTTCACCTCGGAAAGTTCTACTCTCAATGTTTTGCCCTGGGTTTGATCGTCGCGGACTCACTCTATCGGCGCGATTCTATTTCCATGTCGCTACTAGAGCGTTCTCTCAACTGGTTCTACTTTCACAAGTTCCCTAGAACCGTGACCTAGTCGTAAATAGTTACTTCGTAAATATGTGGTTCTCAATTTCTAGTCCACTAAATAAATGTTTATCACTTAAGATCCTCACTAGGATTCTTATAACTTTCTGTTCTGAAGACTTAAACTGGCTTCGAACGGTTACTGCTACTATCGTACTGTAACTAACTTTGAACTAATGTCCCTTGGACTGACACTCCGTCATGAACTTCCCAAGCACGGGCAAGTTCTGACTATCGTATAACGTGATGACTCCACTCGAGTCTCAAACGTACTTGTTCAAACGACGTAACCTCTCACGGTTCACTGACGACTGAATACTGGTGAAACAGCACTACCCTCTCTCGGGTTCGTTGTAGACTGAATAATGTTTGGTGAAACAGCGCGACCCGCTCCTGCGTTCGCTTAAGACTGAAGACTGAATCACGTTGACACAGTGTGACCTACTCCTGAGGTTCATCAAGACTGTATATTTCTGCTAAAGCGAACGGGCTATTTATTCAATTTGATCAAAATGTTGTCCGTCCTGTCTTTTTGAAAACTATCTTTTGAAGTAATCCTCGCAGCGAGTTGTAAATATCACTCCTGGACTCCCCAGAGCTCCTAGGTTCCAAAAACGTTCCTTAATTCTGAAATCGATCGTCCAATTCTTCTTTATAAATTCCCAAAGTATTTTGATCAGGCGAAGGCGTTTCTCTTTACTGGTATTTCTACGCGGGATTACTGCGCTATCAATAAGTGACGCAATGCTTAGGTCAGCACTTCTTTTCTGTTCATTTATTAGAAAGTTTTATGATCTTAAAACTTCTCTTTCTAATTGTCAGTAACTGTGGTGTATTTCAATGTTAATAATTATTCCTCCAAGTCGAAATCCATGGTATTTCACCACATTACCAGCCCCGCCTATTGCTAATATCGCTATGATGACGCTTGCGTGAGCATTGAGAGGGGATTCCCCTGCTTATTTCTCAGTTCTTAGTCACTGTAAAATGTTCCTCTACGAGTCGCGTTATCTAAATTATTGGCCGTGATATCATCTCGTGCGCGCGCGGATGATTCATCTCATTGCTTCTTGACCCAAGAGTGCATGCATGCTCTGTTTTAACATGTAGGAAATTACTTCCAGCTTATACTGAAGCCTTAAAGAATACTATATTATTTATTAAACATGGTACGGGATTCGATTCCTTGTGCCTGCTCAAAAGGGCACAATATGTAATTAAAATAGATACGGTAACCTAAAATTTATTAGAGCTATAATTAGAAACTTCGCAAAAACGTAGACTTGTACGCGATATTTTATTTATTCAGGGCACAAGGCCAAGAACTAAATGAATTCATAATGGTGGGTGAATATAATGAAATATTAAAATATCAGGGTGTGGTTGCGCAATTAGCACGATAATTAGTGAGCCAGGAGGAGTAAAACACACCTCGCTAACACTAGTCATACGACTTATAATGAATATAGCGCGCAACCTCACTCTAAAATATAAATTATCACTATTGATCACCCACTACCTATAAAAAAGAATGACGAAACTTGACAATAAACTAAACCCATATAAAGAATTTATTGTGCCAAAGGAGAAAAATGTCCAAATGACTGAGCGCACATTAAAATTAATAACTCATGATGGATTTTTGCGCAATTAACATGCAAATTAGTATCAGAGGAGCATTGTATATGAGCCTTTTCTAGCATTAGTCAACTGATTATAGCGAACAGCCACCATCTTGAAAATGTAAGTTATTGAAATTGATAACCTACCATCTCTTAGAAAGTCTACAGTGATAAAACATAGCAAGTAGTGTGACTCACAGAAGGCACAAGATCAACGACTCTATATATCCAAGATTGTGGGCGGGTGTACCATTCAATCGTTAAAATCAATTACTCAGAATGCAATAGAGGGGTTACAACGATACTTAGTAAACGAGGAGTCTTATACAAGATGCTCTTTGAGCGTTAGCCACAATGGTATCTAACTGATCTTCATGTGCAAGCACCATCTTGAAAATATAAAGTGTTAAAATCGACAACGTACAATATAAAGCAGTTATAGTGACGACGGTTGTAGGCTCGTTCAAGTAGCTTTCACTGTACAAAGCAAAAGCATGAGTGAATTATCTTATTCACACACTCATATGCAAGTGTGAGTTAATAAGACAGGACAGATTCCCAATCTTACTCTTTTAGCAATACGGAACATACTTGACTTAATGCGCTGTCTGCACATGACGTTAATAGTTGACCATCCTAATTCTACTTAGTTATACTGCATGATATGTAGCGGCTAGCGTTCTTGGCTGTCACCCCGGAGGTCCAGGTTCGATTCCCCGCTCTGCAAAGAAATGTTAATTCTGGTGTGTGGGCTGTTGTTGTTGTTGATTGATTTAATGTCCAATGGAATCTTGGCAACAAGCTTCACGGTCTTGGAAATTTCCCAAAAACCTGTGTAATCATTACTGTGTGTGTAATTGGAATTATTATTTTCTAGGAGGGGGTGGGAGCAGGATTAAAAAGAAAATGATCCCAGGATCCTGTTTGTCCGTAGAAACACGGGCTGAAATGACATTTTTAGTGTATCAGCAAACTCTAAAATACTGGCTGTGCCAGGATTCTATCCCACAACATTAGCCGCAGCAGGTGAGCACCAAATCCTGGATCAAATAAGCCCCTGGGCTGGCTCTGCCTACATGGCCTTGCTCATCGAGTGACAGGGGAGACCTTCCTGTCCATCAGTCGGAAGTGATAGCTAATTTCTGTAATTTCTCTCTTTAAAAGCCTTTCTAACTGACCTGGTTTGACAATATACTGGTAAGGTTCTTTATCGTATGGAAGCCATTATTCAGGGTTGTCTTAGTTAATGAAATTGAAATGATTTTCAGTCGGTCAACAGGATTGTACACAAATTGTGTTGCCTAGTTCTAATAAAGAAAGCTTTCCAGTCGGTCAACACAAATTGTGTCCTATTCTATTAGGCGGGACACAAGTACACTAGCGTCCAAAAGTTAAGCATAATCACTAAACGAGGCCATACTGCCTGATAGCAATGTCAGACGGATTGCTGAACAGACGGAAGGTGAATCACACAACTTGTCCACAGAAACAGTGTCAGAAAGGTTCTGATAGCTAAGGTACACCTTTGACAACAACTAACAAAACTTGGTAATGTCTTACACAACAATATATGCTGTTAATAGGGTGTATGGTTACCCCTAACGGCTACACATGCTTCGCAGCGACGTGGCATGCTCTCTATCAGATGGTCCAAAGCTCTTGTGGCCGTCGATCCCATTCCTCCGAAAGGGCAATGCAAAGGTCTTGGAGGGTCCTTGGTGGAGGCTGAGGGGATACAATTCACCTCCCCAATGCATTCCAGGCATGTTCTATAGGAATCAGATCCGCAGACCTCGCTGGCCAGTCCATGCGATGAATGTCTTCCCAGCCATAGATTCATCTACCAGAGCAGCGCGGTGCGGTCTGGCATTATCGTCCATTAAGAGGAAGTCTGGACCAACCACACCTCTGAAGAGTCGAACATGTGGTCTCAGTACTGTACCGTTTCGTCATCATATGGAACATGTGTTCGTATTCCAGCTAGTTCACGGTCTTTCGAGGCATGGGGCGTTCAACCCACTATACGACCACATATTCAGGATTTGAGTCTGTCAGGTAACTACTCTACTTGAAAGAATCAACAAATTCCTAAATATAACATTTAATGGTATTACTTCATGGCAAAACACAACACAAAACACAAAAATATTTTACAATTACTTCCCACAACAAAAATCAAAATAATATGTTAGTCTCTTCTCATAAAGTGTGGTGCTCCACCACACCCATATCTATCCTAGATATCCTATCGTTGCTACTCTTTGACATTTGCGAGTGTCCATAGTGTTCTTCACGTGGCACAATTTAACACAAATTTGCATATCACAACACAACAAACACAAATTACATTTAAATAACAGTTATGTGCAATTATCAAATATTTATCCGTATTGACACGGAACATTTACCGTGAATCACATTGATTCATTAGGTTATGCCTCGCTTAACATTTGTTGCTTTTCCACGCACATCGTCTTCTTTTCCCATAAGTTTCAAACGCTGAAGTGGTATACCTTTCCCTCCAAAATACACACAGTTATAGGCATTTTATAGCTTCACCATACAACAATCTTCTGAGTCTGGTCATCTCATTACCATTACAAACGTGTCATTTCGTTAAATTACGCTACCCGTATGAATAAATTAGCATGAACTGGGTAATTACTCTTTACAAAAATGCATCTATTTAGTTGGTGCAGTTAATTTGTCCTCGGACAATAACTTGGCCAAATCTTATCCAATTACTTCATTCCAACATTGCATATGTATGGAAACAGTACATACAATTCATTTGATACCATCATATCTTGCACATTTTAATTACTTTTCGAAATATCGAGATCCTTCAGTGTCCCACTACAATCTTAAAAGAAAAGGATCCGGTCTCATTGACTCCCCTTTGTGTGAACAAGAGATTCGTCACGGACCGTCCTAGGCAAGCTGGTTGCCGGGTCTGTGGCTTCTACCTGCCCTCCTGACCGACTCCCTGCAATGGCCATGTGCTCACTCAATGGTGCAGCTGTGCTAGGGGTACATGATTGGATTGTGTCATTACGAATTGAGTCGATCTAATTATTTAATACCTACACTTAGAGTATTTATTGGGCTCATATCGGCTCCTAATTAGTATTCATAGCGAGGGATGGATCACAAAATAGCTTCGCCGTTCTATGGACGTAATCAGTGGCTCTATGCGCGTCCCAGCTGAGTTTCAAACTGTTATCTCACTGGACGGTCATGAATATAACTAGAGTAAATCCACGTTTCCTTCTCAAAGGACCTTTGTCTTACCTCTAAGGGCAGATCAATTACTACACTGGCCTACCTAGGGTGTCTAATGGTTTTCCCTGGCAGCGAAGACTTTGCTAACAGTGGATACAGACAGACTCTGTCCCAACTCTGTTGCGAATACACATGTATGCTCTAAGGCGATACCATATCGTAGCTTCGAAGATTGGCCTACTAGATTCGTCAACGCGCGAACTATTCGTGGATGGTCCCTGCAATTTATTGACGTAAATCTCTTGATTCTACGTTACATGCTCGCTGATCGCGGCTAAAACATTTATTACAGATGACTCAATTCCTAAAGCACTCATGTCCTCCATACATTTACCTATAAGCCAAAGTTTTACGTAGCTCCAAAACAAGTATTAATTTACTGGCATTTACATTGACTATCTTAATGGCTCTCAAATACAACCATGTAGAATATAACATAATAAAACATTTATCTAACATTTCAATGACACTGAACATCTCTCTTTATCTCGCTATTTATCTCTCTTTCTCACTTTTCACAATAACACAGTATTCTTACAATAGATATGACACACTTTGCACGTTCTATCGGCATGCATATGCCGATTTATATATTTATTATTGATACCGACCTCATATTATATTATTATTATTAGTTAACGCTACCGTTACTTTCATCAATGTCTTACGCCTAAATGGTCGTAAGTTTAATCATACTCATAGCCATATATTTATAAAAATGCGAGGGATGTGAGCTCGTACACAAATGACTGTTAATTCTTAATATTTGAGGAAACGATTTGTTGTATGGTGAGCTATCAAATTATATCAACATATTGGAATGGTACTCACTTTCATTCTTGCTGGGTTAGTCCAACATGACAGCAGTTTGCCGACCATCCTGCTTGCTTTAAGCCATCATTACACTTTCCATACGACACATTGCATAGGATTTGCACATGATAATTTTATCTTGCACTACTGGCATTTTATACTTTTGAAACAACACACATTCTTTCAACATATAAACATAAACACTTTTAATGATCACTGTAACATAACTTTATACACAATTTTTTTACACACGGATCCTTGCTTGGATTTCCACTATTGCCTGACTTCAGAGATGCGACGCAGTTAAATCCTGACAACCGCCTGTCTCCTTCGAAAGTCTATCCCGCGTGTGTGTGCTCATCTCCCGTCTCCTACGGCTTCTATCTTCTATCCTGCAAAGTTGCTCAATCATAGATCACAAATACTTGTGATGCCTTCCAGGTTCCCGTAAAACTGTAGTGTTCATTACAATTATATGTGTTATTTAACATATTATAACACTCCCTATTGTACCCGATACCTAGTTTAGGCTATCGGCTACGCCAGCAGACATTAAGCTGTAGTTGAGGTTTTGAGAAGAGTTAGGAACAGATAGCGCACCGATCGCGTCAAGAAGAATGTCCAGATGACGTAGGAGGTCTAGAATCAAGGAGGCATTGACATCTGTGAGAAGATGGAATTATGGATAAAGATGTGAAGTTTTATTGAGATATATATGGAATTATGGTAATTAAACATCTTAGAAGAGGATATATAACATGCATTATATGTGGAAATAATTTTATGGAAGTCAGATAACCCTTAAGTTATTTTATAACGGAATAGCCGAGATGATTTGGGTTCGAGACTATGATCGTGACGCGAGAGCACAGTGGTGGGGGACTACACCACGTGCCTGCGCCAAGCACATAAGCGAGAAGACAGTGCCAGCAAGTTCAGTTGAGCTCTGACAGACGAGCAGGTAGGAGCAAGCTCTATAGCTCAAGCGAGACGCACAGTGAAGGTCACGTAACATACCGAAACTGTCACGGCAGAGTGTAGGCGACAGTTCCTGCATCGCCGAGCAGCGAAGGCCAGGCGGGTCATTGATCCAGGCAGGCTGGCCGAGGAAGCAATCACAGACGGCCGGGATATGTTAGGACGGCACTGCAAGTAGTTGGAGACTTTATTACAAGCTACATTTCAACGCAGTTTGAACACAGCTTTTATGAATAACTTTATGACTATGCTTTTCTATAACGCATTCAAAGTCACTTTAACTATTTCAAGTAAACGGAATGTTGTTAGCATAGGCACTGATGAACATTAGATCGTGCATTAATGAAACTTATTTCTTATGCAGTTTCATGAATTACCAAATACAGACAACTACAGGGTGTTTCGTAATCTTGAACACTCTCAAGTAAAATTTTATTTTACGAAAGTGAGACTTAGCAGTCATTTGAGATTGAACTTTCAATACTCAAACTGAACATTTAATGTGACAGTGGCGTAACTTAGAAGAGGAGTAGGGGGTCCGCTGTTTCCATGAACTTTTTCGAGAGGAGTTGGACAATATCCGCTATGGGTAATCCGAAGTTCAACATGTCCGAGTAGACGCTGATAGAGACAAGATGGCACCGCAGAGCGATGGATTCGATTCCTGACGAGAGGAGTCCACCAGCTGATTCACTTGGGATTTCGAATGCAATCGTCATTTCATGGATGGAATGATATTCACGCCGATCTTTCGAGAAATTCTTTATGTAGGGAAAATCGACGATCTTGGAAATTTAATTACAGCTGATTATGAAAGGTACTGTAAGAGTTATAACTACCTGATACGATTATTTTCATGAATACTGGGCACACATGTATATTTTTCTAATAGGAGTGATACGATTATTAAGACATGGTTTGACTTTATATACTTCGAATTTGCTAGAATATGGAGTGACCATATGATATGGCAGGCATCATTATACGAAATTCTCACCATTGGTTGGCTTTATTAAGCAGATGTTTGGTCTTTTAGACATTTTTCCAGCTAGGATAATTTTTCATGAATAGTTTTTTTGTGTAACGAGTATTTCGAACTCGTGATCTGCAATTGATTATCTAAAACTACTTCGTCAGTTCATTGCATACTAGCGAGTGTGTATTATTCATCAGTAGGGATTTTTCCATTGGATTGTTTGGAGATATTAAGAAGTTATTCACTTTAGTGAATGAACATCGCTTTTATATGACAACTAGAAACTTGCTGATTCCTATCTGGTACATTCACTCATATAGCCTACAAGATGGGGTCTTTCGTATTTATACGATTGTATGGTGGCTACTCATCTTACCCATCGTTCAGGGAACTATCATCCAAGTCGACGGGGCGAGGTCTTTCGTATTTATACGACTGTACGGTGGTTACACATCTTACTCGCCATTGAGGGACTCATTTTTATCATCCGAATGTACACGAGATTGTAAGTAAATTAAACAAGGAACTACTAGTCACATATCAGTCGAAATTTTGTTAAATAAAGTAACGATAAATGTCAACAGGATTGCATTTAGTGATTCTTGTTTGCCAATCCAATATTTTGTTGCTATACTCTTTTGAGAGTAATTTCAGTTTAACAGCTGTTACAGCCGATGCTTTTGATGATTTTTATAAATGTGTTTGATACCTTTGAGAAGGATTTAAAGTAATTGAATCTTGTAAGATTAATCATTAATGGTCAGATTTATTATAAGGCAGATCAGTATTGCAGATTTTGAAATGAGAGATTATAGCACATTGATATTTTTTCTGTGATGTGAATTATAAGAATTGTAAGAGAATTTATGCTATTTGAAAGCAGATCTTAAATTACTGAAGTAATATTTTTCCAATTGTTTAAGAAGTTGTCTAGATGTGATCAGATTAATTACAGTTATTGGAGATTGTGTGCGTTGATAATTTGAAGCCATTTATATATTTTTTGTAGATCATGCAACATGGTTAAGTGGAGTTTGTGATAGGCATTTTGTGGAAGTTGCCATGTGATAGTTGCAACGTTGATAATGTATTTTGAGGCAGACATGAGGTCGTCGTACCCAGTCTAGCGTAATTGTTGAGATTCATGCTGTATGTGCTGAATATTTATGGAGTTTTGTGGAATAATTATTGTATTCAAATGTGATATTTGAAGTATTGAAGAAATGTAATGTCGTTGTGGATAGTTTGATCCAACGTGATGTCGTGGAGGCAATAATATTTTTTGGCATGATAAATTAAATACGAGATATAACTTGGAAGTGATAAAACTGTAAGACAACGTTCTATAAACCTTATTAAACAATTTGTTAGGAAATTAAACAAATAAATGAAGTTGATAATACAAGATTTTCTGAAAATAATAATTAATGAGATAATAATCTGAGATTTAAGCATATTAACGATCTGACCTAATGAAATAAAAATCAGAATGACTAGATGAAATAATGAAAACTAAATAACCAGATGATTGAAATTTAAATAATTTGATAAATTAAATTTTGGAATAAATCAATGAATTAAATAAATGGATGAATTAAAGATTGGATAAATAAACTGAATGAAATAAATTAATAGACGATTGTAATGTTGATGAATAACTGAATTAGAAGGTGATAATTAATTAAAGAAGCTGATGATTAATGAATTTATATGGAATTAAATAAATGTAATTGAGATATAATTTGAAGGAATTGCAACTTGAGTTGAGGATTTAAATGATGTAATGGTGATGAATTAATGATTCTGACAGGAATATGTAGAATTTTGAAGTGAGAATTAATGTGAGGAATATTTAATTTTGATGATGACGATAACGATGACCAATGAGAATTTGAATTTTCTGTAATTCACAGATAAGAGATTATTAATGACGATGTAAATAGTGTAAATTAATTATTCGATGTTTAGGAGCATTTGATTAACATGTTCAACATTCAAATTATGCCATGCAAACCATAATTTACGTGATATTTAATATGTGTGATTATAATATGTGTATGGTTAGACAGATTAATAACATTTTTAAATCCACATTGATAATGTTAAATTAAAGAGAAATTAGGTCTCAGGTTTCACAAATGTTAGTGACGAAAGACATAGTGCTACAGTGATCCTGAGAACCCAAGAGAACTTTATAAATTTTTCTTGTTATGTGGATAAAAATAATTTTGGATTAGAAAAGAGGTGGTTCGATTTTTGGACAATGACAATTTAACTTTGGCATTCGACCATACTCTTAGGTAGGAGTTATATTTAAAATGTCTGTCTGACTATCAAAGTAAAATAAATTTGTTTTTATCATAGTTGTGATCTGATGATGGTGTGATGTTCCTTTTTCTTTCCTTGTCTTGAGTAAGGCTTATCCGGAAAGGAAGTGGTTTGCTAGGAATTCAGTTGATGGCGCCCATTTATATTTGCATTATTTCTATTAAACTTAAGCCCGTAACGACCCTAGAGATACTTTGTCTCGTGATACCCACTGCTTTTTCGATAACTCAGCTGAATTTCCGACACATTCCTTATTTGACTAGAGGTTCATTTAACTCCGCTCTGTCCTGGAACTCCAGGAATGCGATGTTATAGCAGATGGGTCATCGCATCCCCAGGACGAACGGGTACAGAGAGAGAGGGAGAATTGGCTTTATCCAACTAGTGGGGCTTCGATTTTGTTTATTCTATGGAATCACATCAGATTTAGATTACTGAGAGATTGATCTCAAGTTCATTTAAGTGTGTTACAAAATTTATTAAACTTAGTCAGACAATGTACTTGTGTGCCCAATCCAGTGTTCATGTTAATCGTATTAGTATAATATCATGTTAGTTATAAGACATTTTTCCTATACCCAAGTGAATGCAGGAATTGAGACATTGTGATGTGTTGTTGACTAACGTCTCTATATATAACGTATATTGAAAATATAATTATGTTGCTTGAAGATTTAGCTAAGGTGTTAGGAGAGTTACAGACGGGTATGTCTGGTATTGCAGAAACTATTTCTAAGATGGAAACGGAAGTTAAAGAACAAATTAATAATTCAGAAGCTAGATTAGAAGCTAAATGTAAAGAGAATGTACAAGCATTACAAACTAGTAATGAAGAAAATTTAAAATCATTGCAGACTAGTACTGAAGAAAATTTAAAGTCATTACAGGCTAGTAACGAAGGCAATCTGAACGACAGTTTAAAGTCATTAGAGACTAGGTTACAGACTAGTACTGAAGAAAATTTAAAATTATTACAGTCAAATAGCAAAGATGAGTTGAAGTCATTAGAAACTAGATTACAGACTAGTACTGAAAGTCATTTAAAAGCTAGTGAAGCTAACTTGAAAGATAACTTTAAGTCATTGGAAGAGAAATTACAGTCTCGTAGTGAAGAAACTAACACTGAATTAGAAAACAAGTTAACTAGATTAGAGAATAGTTTAACTTTAAAGAATAATGAGATGCTGAAGACTTTACAATTAGACATAATTGCAGTAAATATGAAAGGAGAGGAAAATGTTCAAATATTAAGAAAAAATATTATTGAATTAGAAAGTAGAGGAGAAGAAAATATTTTTACTTTAAGAACAGACGTTATGTCCATACAGAAAGACATTAAATCAGATGTATCGAAGTTGAGATTCGACATCGATGGTTTAGTGGCAGATGTAGGCAAAATTCAAGAGTGGTCTACCGAAGTATCTTTCGAGACTAAGATTAAAGGTCTAGAAACGAATCTAGGTAAAGAGATTAAAGATTTAAAGACAGTAATTGGGACCATTAAAGAGGAAGTCTTAGGAGAGGTCAATTCTAATTTAAAATCATTAGAAAATCAATTGCAGAAAGATATTAGGAAGATAGACGACGATATAGAGCAAAAGGTTAATGAAAACTTAGCTTTGTTTAAAAATAGAGTCGGTGCAATTGTGGAAGAACGGTATAGTGAGGTCGATGCCGAAGCAAAAGAGAAACGTGAAGGGTTAGATGAAAAATTAATCGCAGGTATGGCAAACTTAGAAGCGAGGTTTACGGAAAACAAGGAAGCGATGAAGATAGATTCAACTCTATTTAGAACAGATGTTGATCTGTTAAAGGAACAAGTCGCGTCAGTAAAGAACACGTGCGAAGGCAAAATTGACAAGTTAAGAAACGACTTAGACGAGAGTAACAAAACGCAGGATGTTACATCGTTAGATGAGTTGAAGACGCAGGTCAAGACCGTGGAGAAATTAGCAGAAGACAGGATAACTAAACTAGAATCCATGTTTAACAGTTTCACCAGTCATAATATAACATCAGGGGAAACATTGATAAATCAGACAGCGATAGACCGCAGTATGACTAATCAAGAAGCGAGCATGGGAGAAGACCGTCAAATGCAACCGAATGTGACATTCGAAAGGGCCAGTTCAACCCCTCAGGATAATCCAAGTTCGAATAGGAGTACGTTGGGTCCAAGCGAACGATACTCAGGTCCAGTCACCATTATTAGGAATCTGGATGACAAGCCGAGAAAGTTTTCGGGAAATACAGGAGTCACACCAGTCGAATTTCTGAGAGATATTCGAGACTACATGGCGGAACATAGGGTAGCCAAAGAAAGAGAGCTAAGGATAGTCGAACGCGCCTTAGATGGATCTGCGCTTACTTGGTTTAGAGCGTTCAGAAGCAATTTTGCGAACATGGAGCAATTTGCCATAGCTTTCTTGAGGAAATTTTGGAGTGCCGAGGATCAACTTAACGTAAGAGCGGAAATGTACTCAAAGCGCTATTCTACGTCACATCCGACGCATTATGCCAACTATTTCACGTCACAGCTGGCTAAATTACAGTTCCTTATTCCTCCATTGCCAGAAGAAGAGCTTTTGCAAGCTATAGCGAGACAGTTACCGATTGAGGTACAGCGATCACTAATAGCGTCGGGAGCCAATACCCTTGAGCACTATGACGACATTTTACGGCGATTGGACTATACAAGCGCTCAAGTTACGCCTAGAAGTACCAGAAACGACAATAGAAACACGCAAGAAGTGAATGCGGTAGTCGTAGACAATGCAGCTCAAACGGACAGAAGGGATTCCTGGGAAAACCGACGGAACGAAGGGAATCGAGGAAACATCCGTAACGCTCGAGGAAATGATCGATATAGAGGACCATATGAAAGGCCATACGATCAAGAAGCGAGAGATAGCCGATATAGGAATTATAACCAGAATTCCAGATATCAAGACAGGAATCGATATAACAATAGATATCGGGGCAGAAATAACTGGAGCCAAAGTCAACAGTATAATGGGAACGACAGGCAGGATGGCCGAAGAAACGATCCTAACGACAGACGAGATAATCGTGGACATGAGAGGTCAAGGCAAGAAGATAGACAGCCTAGTGCACCACTCGAAGAGACAGTGAGAGATGTCAATCGAGCAAGCACGAGTGGCGAAGGAAGAAATAAACGTCAGAATAACACGGAATCAAGATGCTAATCATTGGAAGTCAATCATCATTATTGAGAGTCAGAAAGAACCATCATGCTGAGTAAGGGAATTGTAGAGCTATCGTGTACATGTATTATATATAGAATGCCTGAGAGTGTATTTTTTTTCTCAATCCTGATAAAAAAGGAGATGTACGGGAGAGATGTACCCGATACCTAGTTTAGGCTATCGGCTACGCCAGCAGACATTAAGCTGTAGTTGAGGTTTTGAGAAGAGTTAGGAACAGATAGCGCACCGATCGCGTCAAGAAGAATGTCCAGATGACGTAGGAGGTCTAGAATCAAGGAGGCATTGACATCTGTGAGAAGATGGAATTATGGATAAAGATGTGAAGTTTTATTGAGATATATATGGAATTATGGTAATTAAACATCTTAGAAGAGGATATATAACATGCATTATATGTGGAAATAATTTTATGGAAGTCAGATAACCCTTAAGTTATTTTATAACGGAATAGCCGAGATGATTTGGGTTCGAGACTATGATCGTGACGCGAGAGCACAGTGGTGGGGGACTACACCACGTGCCTGCGCCAAGCACATAAGCGAGAAGACAGTGCCAGCAAGTTCAGTTGAGCTCTGACAGACGAGCAGGTAGGAGCAAGCTCTATAGCTCAAGCGAGACGCACAGTGAAGGTCACGTAACATACCGAAACTGTCACGGCAGAGTGTAGGCGACAGTTCCTGCATCGCCGAGCAGCGAAGGCCAGGCGGGTCATTGATCCAGGCGGGCTGGCCGAGGAAGCAATCACAGACGGCCGGGATATGTTAGGACGGCACTGCAAGTAGTTGGAGACTTTATTACAAGCTACATTTCATCGCAGTTTGAACACAGCTTTTATGAATAACTTTATGACTATGCTTTTCTATAACGCATTCAAAGTCACTTTAACTATTTCAAGTAAACGGAATGTTGTTAGCATAGGCACTGATGAACATTAGATCGTGCATTAATGAAACTTATTTCTTATGCAGTTTCATGAATTACCAAATACAGACAACTACAGGGTGTTTCGTAATCTTGAACACTCTCAAGTAAAATTTTATTTTACGAAAGTGAGACTTAGCAGTCATTTGAGATTGAACTTTCAATACTTAAACTGAACATTTAATGGGACAGTGGCGTAACTTAGAAGAGGAGTAGGGGGTCCGCTGTTTCCATGAACTTTTTCGAGAGGAGTTGGACAATATCCGCTATGGGTAATCCGAAGTTCAACATGTCCGAGTAGACGCTGATAGAGACAAGATGGCACCGCAGAGCGATGGATTCGATTCCTGACGAGAGGAGTCCACCAGCCGATTCACTTGGGATTTCGAATGCAATCGTCATTTCATGGATGGAATGATATTCACGCCGATCTTTCGAGAAATTCTTTATGTAGGGAAAATCGACGATCTTGGAAATTTAATTACAGCTGATTATGAAAGGTACTGTAAGAGTTATAACTACCTGATACGATTATTTTCATGAATACTGGGCACACATGTATATTTTTCTAATAGGAGTGATTCGATTATTAAGACATGGTTTGACTTTATATACTTCGAATTTGCTAGAATATGGAGTGACCATATGATATGGCAGGCATCATTATACGAAATTCTCACCATTGGTTGGCTTTATTAAGCAGATGTTTGGTCTTTTAGACATTTTTCCAGCTAGGATAATTTTTCATGAATAGTTTTTTTGTGTAACGAGTATTTCGAACTCGTGATCTGCAATTGATTATCTAAAACTACTTTGTCAGTTCATTGCATACTAGCGAGTGTGTATTATTCATCAGTAGTGATTTTTTCCATTGGATTGTTTGGAGATATTAAGAAGTTATTCACTTTAGTGAATGAACATCGCTTTTATATGACAACTAGAAACTTGTTGATTCCTATCTGATACATTCACTCATATAGCCTACGAGATGGGGTCTTTCGTATTTATACGATTGTATGGTGGCTACTCATCTTACCCATCGTTCAGGGAACTATCATCCAAGTCGACGGGGCGAGGTCTTTCGTATTTATACGACTGTACGGTGGTTACACATCTTACTCGCCATTGAGGGACTCATTTTTATCATCCGAATGTACACGAGATTGTAAGTAAATTAAACAAGGAACTACTAGTCACATATCAGTCGAAATTTTGTTAAATAAAGTAACGATAAATGTCAACAGGATTGCATTTAGTGATTCTTGTTTGCCAATCCAATATTTTGTTGCTATACTCTTTTGAGAGTAATTTCAGTTTAACAGCTGTTACAGCCGATGCTTTTGATGATTTTTATAAATGTGTTTGATACCTTTGAGAAGGATTTAAAGTAATTGAATCTTGTAAGATTAATCATTAATGGTCAGATTTATTATAAGGCAGATCAGTATTGCAAATTTTGAAATGAGAGATTATAGGACATTGATATTTTTTCTGTGATGTGAATTATAAGAATTGAAAGAGAATTTATGCTATTTGAAAGCAGATCTTAAATTACTGAAGTAATATTTTTCCAATTGTTTAAGAAGTTGTCTAGATGTGATCAGATTAATTACAGTTATTGGAGATTGTGTGCGTTGATAATTTGAAGCCATTTATATATTTTTTGTAGATCATGCAACATGGTTAAGTGGAGTTTGTGATAGGCATTTTGTGGAAGTTGCCATGTGATAGTTGCAACGTTGATAATGTATTTTGAGGCAGACATGAGGTCGTCGTACCCAGGCTAGCGTAATTGTTGAGATTCATGCTGTATGTGCTGAATATTTATGGAGTTTTGTGGAATAATTATTGTATTCAAATGTGATATTTGAAGTATTGAAGAAATGTAATGTCGTTGTGGATAGTTTGATCCAACGTGATGTCGTGGAGGCAATAATATTTTTTGGCATGATAAATTAAATACGAGATATAACTTGGAAGTGATAAAACTGTAAGACAACGTTCTATAAACCTTATTAAACAATTTGTTAGGAAATTAAACAAATAAATGAAGTTGATAATACAAGATTTTCTGAAAATAATAATTAATGAGATAATAATCTGAGATTTAAGCATATTAACGATCTGACCTAATGAAATAAAAATCAGAATGACTAGATGAAATAATGAAAACTAAATAACCAGATGATTGAAATTTAAATAATTTGATAAATTAAATTTTGGAATAAATCAATGAATTAAATAAATGGATGAATTAAAGATTGGATAAATAAACTGATTGGAATAAATTAATAGACGATTGTAATGTTGATGAATAACTGAATTAGAAGGTGATAATTAATTAATGAAGCTGATGATTAATGAATTTATATGGAATTAAATAAATGTAATTGAGATATAATTTGAAGGAATTGCAACTTGAATTGAGGATTTAAATGATGTAATGGTGATGAATTAATGATTCTGACAGGAATATGTAGAATTTTGAAGTGAGAATTAATGTGAGGAATATTTAATTTTGATGATGACGATAACGATGACCAATGAGAATTTGAATTTTCTGTAATTCACAGATAAGAGATTATTAATGACGATGTAAATAGTGTAAATTAATTATTCGATGTTTAGGAGCATTTGATTAACATGTTCAACATTCAAATTATGCCATGCAAACCATAATTTACGTGATATTTAATATGTGTGATTATAATATGTGTATGTTTAGACAGATTAATAACATTTTTAAATCCACATTGATAATGTTAAATTAAAGAGAAATTAGGTCTCAGGTTTCACAAATGTCAGTGACGAAAGACATAGTGCTACAGTGATCCTGAGAACCCTGGAGAACTTTATAAATTTTTCTTGTTATGTGGATAAAAATAATTTTGGATTAGAAAAGAGATGGTTCGATTTTTGGACAATGACAATTTAACTTTGGCATTCGACCATACTCTTAGGTAGGAGTTATATTTAAAATGTCTGTCTGACTATCAAAGTAAAATAAATTTGTTTTTATCTTAGTTGTGATCTGATGATGGTGTGATGTTCCTTTTTCCTTCCTTGTCTTGAGTAAGGCTTATCCGGAAAGGAAGTGGTTTGCTAGGAATTCAGTTGATGGCGCCCATTTATATTTGCATTATTTCTATTAAACATAAGCCCGTAACGACCCTAGAGATACTTTGTCTCGTGATACCCACTGCTTTTTCGATAACTCAGCTGAATTTCCGACACATTCCTTATTTGACTAGAGGTTCATTTAACTCCGCTCTGTCCTGGAACTCCAGGAATGCGATGTTATAGCAGATGGGTCATCGCATCCCCAGGACGAACGGGTACAGAGAGAGAGGGAGAATTGGCTTTATCCAACTAGTGGGGCTTCGATTTTGTTTATTCAATGGAATCACATCAGATTTAGATTACTGAGAGATTGTTCTCAAGTTCATTTAAGTGTGTTACAAAATTTATTAAACTTAGTCAGACAATGTACTTGTGTGCCCAATCCAGTGTTCATGTTAATCGTATTAGTATAATATCATGTTAGTTATAAGACATTTTTCCTATACCCAAGTGAATGCAGGAATTGAGACATTGTGATGTGTTGTTGTCTAACGTCTCTATATATAACGTATATTGAAAATATAATTATGTTGCCGGAAGATTTAGCTAAGGTGTTAGGAGAGTTACAGACGGGTATGTCTGGTATTGCAGAAACTATTTCTAAGATGGAAACGGAAGTTAAAGAACAAATTAATAATTCAGAAGCTAGATTAGAAGCTAAATGTAAAGAGAATGTACAAGCATTACAAACTAGCAATGAAGAAAATTTAAAATCATTGCAGACTAATACTGAAGAAAATTTAAAGTCATTACAGGCTAGTAACGAAGGCAATCTGAACGACAGTTTAAAGTCATTAGAGACTAGGTTACAGACTAGTACTGAAGAAAATTTAAAATTATTACAGTCAAATAGCAAAGATGAGTTGAAGTCATTAGAAACTAGATTACAGACTAGTACTGAAAGTCATTTAAAAGCTAGTGAAGCTAACTTGAAAGATAACTTTAAGTCATTGGAAGAGAAATTACAGTCTCGTAGTGCAGAAACTAACACTGAATTAGAAAACAAGTTAACTAGATTAGAGAATAGTTTAACTTTAAAGAATAATGAGATGCTGAAGACTTTACAATTAGACATAATTGCAGTAAATATGAAAGGAGAGGAAAATGTTCAAATATTAAGAAAAAATATTATTGAATTAGAAAGTAGAGGAGAAGAAAATATTTTTACTTTAAGAACAGACGTTATGTCCATACAGAAAGACATTAAATCAGATGTATCGAAGTTGAGATTCGACATCGATGGTTTAGTGGCAGATGTAGGCAAAATTCAAGAGTGGTCTACCGAAGTATCTTTCGAGACTAAGATTAAAGGTCTAGAAACGAATCTAGGTAAAGAGATTAAAGATTTAAAGACAGTAATTGGGACCATTAAAGAGGAAGTCTTAGGAGAGGTCAATTCTAATTTAAAATCATTAGAAAATCAATTGCAGAAAGATATTAGGAAGATAGACGACGATATAGAGCAAAAGGTTAATGAAAACTTAGCTTTGTTTAAAAATAGAGTCGGTGCAATTGTGGAAGAACGGTATAGTGAGGTCGATGCCGAAGCAAAAGAGAAACGTGAAGGGTTAGATGAAAAATTAATCGCAGGTATGGCAAACATAGAAGCGAGGTTTACGGAAAACAAGGAAGCGATGAAGATAGATTCAACTCTATTTAGAACAGATGTTGATCTGTTAAAGGAACAAGTCGCGTCAGTAAAGAACACGTGCGAAGGCAAAATTGACAAGTTAAGAAACGACTTAGACGAGAGTAACAAAACGCAGGATGTTACATCGTTAGATGAGTTGAAGACGCAGGTCAAGACCGTGGAGAAATTAGCAGAAGACAGGATAACTAAACTAGAATCCATGTTTAACAGTTTCACCAGTCATAATATAACATCAGGGGAAACATTGATAAATCAGACAGCGATAGACCGCAGTATGACTAATCAAGAAGCGAGCATGGGAGAAGACCGTCAAATGCAACCGAATGTGACATTCGAAAGGGCCAGTTCAACCCCTCAGGATAATCCAAGTTCGAATAGGAGTACGTTGGGTCCAAGCGAACGATACTCAGGTCCAGTCACCATTATTAGGAATCTGGATGACAAGCCGAGAAAGTTTTCGGGAAATACAGGAGTCACACCAGTCGAATTTCTGAGAGATATTCGAGACTACATGGCGGAACATAGGGTAGCCAAAGAAAGAGAGCTAAGGATAGTCGAACGCGCCTTAGATGGATCTGCGCTTACTTGGTTTAGAGCGTTCAGAAGCAATTTTGCGAACATGGAGCAATTTGCCATAGCTTTCTTGAGGAAATTTTGGAGTGCCGAGGATCAACTTAACGTAAGAGCGGAAATGTACTCAAAGCGCTATTCTACGTCACATCCGACGCATTATGCCAACTATTTCACGTCACAGCTGGCTAAATTACAGTTCCTTATTCCTCCATTGCCAGAAGAAGAGCTTTTGCAAGCTATAGCGAGACAGTTACCGATTGAGATACAGCGATCACTAATAGCGTCGGGAGCCAATACCCTTGAGCACTATGACGACATTTTACGGCGATTGGACTATACAAGCGCTCAAGTTACGCCTAGAAGTACCAGAAACGACAATAGAAACACGCAAGAAGTGAATGCGGTAGTCGTAGACAATGCAGCTCAAACGGACAGAAGGGATTCCTGGGAAAACCGACGGAACGAAGGGAATCGAGGAAACATCCGTAACGCTCGAGGAAATGATCGATATAGAGGACCATATGAAAGGCCATACGATCAAGAAGCGAGAGATAGCCGATATAGGAATTATAACCAGAATTCCAGATATCAAGACAGGAATCGATATAACAATAGATATCGGGGCAGAAATAACTGGAGCCAAAGTCAACAGTATAATGGGAACGACAGGCAGGATGGCCGAAGAAACGATCCTAACGACAGACGAGATAATCGTGGACATGAGAGGTCAAGGCAAGAAGATAGACAGCCTAGTGCACCACTCGAAGAGACAGTGAGAGATGTCAATCGAGCAAGCACGAGTGGCGAAGGAAGAAATAAACGTCAGAATAACACGGAATCAAGATGCT
Source organism: Meconema thalassinum (assembly GCA_946902985.2). Classification (NCBI taxonomy): domain Eukaryota; kingdom Metazoa; phylum Arthropoda; class Insecta; order Orthoptera; family Tettigoniidae; genus Meconema; species Meconema thalassinum. The sequence continues at coordinate 444,212,765 of OX336390.1, forward strand.
AATCATTGGAAGTCAATCATCATTATTGAGAGTCAGAAAGAACCATCATGCTGAGTAAGGGAATTGTAGAGCTATCGTATACATGTGTTATATATAGAATGCCTGAGAGTGTATTTTTTTCTCAATCCTGATAAAAAAGGAGATGTACGGGAGAGATGTACCCGATACCTAGTTTAGGCTATCGGCTACGCCAGCAGACATTAAGCTGTAGTTGAGGTTTTGAGAAGAGTTAGGAACAGATAGCGCACCGATCGCGTCAAGAAGAATGTCCAGATGACGTAGGAGGTCTAGAATCAAGGAGGCATTGACATCTGTGAGAAGATGGAATTATGGATAAAGATGTGAAGTTTTATTGAGATATATATGGAATTATGGTAATTAAACATCTTAGAAGAGGATATATAACATGCATTATATGTGGAAATAATTTTATGGAAGTCAGATAACCCTTAAGTTATTTTATAACGGAATAGCCGAGATGATTTGGGTTCGAGACTATGATCGTGACGCGAGAGTACAGTGGTGGGGGACTACACCACGTGCCTGCGCCAAGCACATAAGCGAGAAGACAGTGCCAGCAAGTTCAGTTGAGCTCTGACAGACGAGCAGGTAGGAGCAAGCTCTCTAGCTCAAGCGAGACGCACAGTGAAGGTCACGTAACATACCGAAACTGTCACGGCAGAGTGTAGGCGACAGTTCCTGCATCGCCGAGCAGCGAAGGCCAGGCAGGTCATTGATCCAGGCGGGCTGGCCGAGGAAGCAATCACAGACGGCCGGGATATGTTAGGACGGCACTGCAAGTAGTTGGAGACTTTATTACAAGCTACATTTCAACGCAGTTTGAACACAGCTTTTATGAATAACTTTATGACTATGCTTTTCTATAACGCATTCAAAGTCACTTTAACTATTTCAAGTAAACGGAATGTTGTTAGCATAGGCACTGATGAACATTAGATCGTGCATTAATGAAACCTATTTCTTATGCAGTTTCATGAATTACCAAATTCAGACAACTACAGGGTGTTTCGTAATCTTGAACACTCTCAAGTAAAATTTAATTTACGAAAGTGAGACTTAGCAGTCATTTGAGATTGAACTTTCAATACTCAAACTGAACATTTAATGGGACAGTTGCGTAACTTAGAAGAGGAGTAGGGGGTCCGCTGTTTCCATGAACTTTTTCGAGAGGAGTTGGACAATATCCGCTATGGGTAATCCGAAGTTCAACATGTCCGAGTAGACGCTGATAGAGACAAGATGGCACCGCAGAGCGATGGATTCGATTCCTGACGAGAGGAGTCCACCAGCTGATTCACTTGGGATTTCGAATGCAATCGTCATTTCATGGATGGAATGATATTCACGCCGATCTTTCGAGAAATTCTTTATGTAGGGAAAATCGACGATCTTGGAAATTTAATTACAGCTGATTATGAAAGGTACTGTAAGAGTTATAACTACCTGATACGATTATTTTCATGAATACTGGGCACACATGTATATTTTTCTAATAGGAGTGATACGATTATTAAGACATGGTTTGACTTTATATACTTCGAATTTGCTAGAATATGGAGTGACCATATGATATGGCAGGCATCATTATACGAAATTCTCACCATTGGTTGGCTTTATTAAGCAGATGTTTGGTCTTTTAGACATTTTTCCAGCTAGGATAATTTTTCATGAATAGTTTTTTTTGTGTAACGAGTATTTCGAACTCGTGATCTGCAATTGATTATCTAAAACTACTTCGTCTGTTCATTGCATACTAGCGAGTGTGTATTATTCATCAGTAGGGATTTTTTCCATTGGATTGTTTGGAGATATTAAGAAGTTATTCACTTTAGTGAATGAACATCGCTTTTATATGACAACTAGAAACTTGTTGATTCCTATCTGGTACATTCACTCATATAGCCTACGAGATGGGGTCTTTCGTATTTATACGATTGTATGGTGGCTACTCATCTTACCCATCGTTCAGGGAACTATCATCCAAGTCGACGGGGCGAGGTCTTTCGTATTTATACGACTGTACGGTGGTTACACATCTTACTCGCCATTGAGGGACTCATTTTTATCATCCGAATGTACACGAGATTGTAAGTAAATTAAACAAGGAACTACTAGTCACATACCAGTCGAAATTTTGTTAAATAAAGTAACGATAAATGTCAACAGGATTGCATTTAGTGATTCTTGTTTGCCAATCCAATATTTTGTTGCTATACTCTTTTGAGAGTAATTTCAGTTTAACAGCTGTTACAGCCGATGCTTTTGATGATTTTTATAAATGTGTTTGATACCTTTGAGAAGGATTTAAAGTAATTGAATCTTGTAAGATTAATCATTAATGGTCAGATTTATTATAAGGCAGATCAGTATTGCAGATTTTGAAATGAGAGATTATAGCACATTGATATTTTTTCTGTGATCTGAATTATAAGAATTGAAAGAGAATTTATGCTATTTGAAAGCAGATCTTAAATTACTGAAGTAATATTTTTCCAATTGTTTAAGAAGTTGTCTAGATGTGATCAGATTAATTACAGTTATTGGAGATTGTGTGCGTTGATAATTTGAAGCCATTTATATATTTTTTGTAGATCATGCAACATGGTTAAGTGGAGTTTGTGATAGGCATTTTGTGGAAGTTGCCATGTGATAGTTGCAACGTTGATAATGTATTTTGAGGCAGACATGAGGTCGTCGTACCCAGTCTAGCGTAATTGTTGAGATTCATGCTGTATGTGCTGAATATTTATGGAGTTTTGTGGAATAATTATTGTATTCAAATGTGATATTTGAAGTATTGAAGAAATGTAATGTCGTTGTGGATAGTTTGATCCAACGTGATGTCGTGGAGGCAATAATATTTTTTGGCATGATAAATTAAATACGAGATATAACTTGGAAGTGATAAAACTGTAAGACAACGTTCTATAAACCTTATTAAACAAGTTGTTAGGAAATTAAACAAATAAATGAAGTTGATAATACAAGAATTTCTGAAAATAATAATTAATGAGATAATAATCTGAGATTTAAGCATATTAACGATCTGAGCTAATGAAATAAAAATCAGAATGACTAGATGAAATAATGAAAACTAAATAACCAGATGATTGAAATTTAAATAATTTGATAAATTAAATTTTGGAATAAATCAATGAATTAAATAAATGGATGAAGTAAAGATTGGATAAATAAACTGATTGAAATAAATTAATAGACGATTGTAATGTTGATGAATAACTGAATTAGAAGGTGATAATTAATTAAAGAAGCTGATGATTAATGAATTTATATGGAATTAAATAAATGTAATTGAGATATAATTTGAAGGAATTGCAACTTGAGTTGAGGATTTAAATGATGTAATGGTGATGAATTAATGATTCTGACAGGAATATGTAGAATTTTGAAGTGAGAATTAATGTGAGGAATATTTAATTTTGATGATGACGATAACGATGGCCAATGAGAATTTGAATTTTCTGTAATTCACAGATAAGAGATTATTAATGACGATGTAAATAGTGTAAATTAATTATTCGATGTTTAGGAGCATTTGATTAACATGTTCAACATTCAAATTATGCCATGCAAACCATAATTTACGTGATATTTAATATGTGTGATTATAATATGTGTATGTTTAGACAGATTAATAACATTTTTAAATCCACATTGCTAATGTTAAATTAAAGAGAAATCAGGTCTCAGGTTTCACAAATGTCAGTGACGAAAGACATAGTGCTACAGTGATCCTGAGAACCCAAGAGAACTTTATAAATTTTTCTTGTTATGTGGATAAAAATAATTTTGGATTAGAAAAGAGATGGTTCGATTTTTGGACAATGACAATTTAACTTTGGCATTCGACCATACTCTTAGGTAGGAGTTATATTTAAAATGTCTGTCTGACTATCAAAGTAAAATAAATTTGTTTTTATCTTAGTTGTGATCTGATGATGGTGTGATGTTCCTTTTTCTTTCCTTGTCTTGAGTAAGGCTTATCCGGAAAGGAAGTGGTTTGCTAGGAATTCAGTTGATGGCGCCCATTTATATTTGCATTATTTCTATTAAACTTAAGCCCGTAACGACCCTAGAGATACTTTGTCTCGTGATACCCACTGCTTTTTCGATAACTCAGCTGAATTTCCGACACATTCCTTATTTGACTAGAGGTTCATTTAACTCCGCTCTGTCCTGGAACTCCAGGAATGCGATGTTATAGCAGATGGGTCATCGCATCCCCAGGACGAACGGGTACACTATGGATAGGTTCATTGTCTCTAAACATCATCCTAAAATTTCTCTGCGCTGTACTGATTATTTAGTCGCGTATACTGTCTGCTTGTACGTCTGCTGTAGACTATTTATCACTTTAATGCAGAATTAATTTTATTATGCTGCATGACGCGCCTTTCATTGTTCATTACAAATAGTCTATACTGAACGTCAATACTTATAAATTTCACGCACTTTCCCGCGTGGTCGAACAGCATATCGCCCCACGAGTTGAGTCAAGAAGAACTGACTGTCTCCTCCAGCTTCTCCCATATAAAGCTTTCTGACGAAAAGTAGTCCACTGGATTTCCAGGAGCGACTCTCTTCTTAAATAATGCGTTTTCTGACAAAGTGAAGTGTGATTCTTACTCGTGTATTCATGGAGGTTCCCAATTCACTTGCGTGCTGGCAATTCCTTCGTCCAATTAATAAAAATTAATTGCTTTCTTGCATGGCGTTGGGACGCTACCCCGGGGAAATCCCCTTCGGCTACGAGACTTATCCGTGCCCCCGCGCAGTACGTGTGTGAATAAGCTCAATAACACATACAGGCTTTAATTTAGGTGTGCAAAGACTCCTAAATTACCGCTCTTGGAATAGAAATCTCTGGGTGTAAGTTTCATTTCATTTGAATACTTCAATTGGCAGGAAATAATTAATTTGTCAAGATGACTCTTCCCTCTCCACTGTTCTGTGTTGTTCGCTGGGGATTTTCTCCGTCGTTAAACACGGCCGACTCCCCTTCTGTCGCCAGAAAATAGTGCCTTGGCGTCACGTCTACCACGCCTCCTCTCAACTCCGCTTTGTCAAACTGTCAAGTTGGCTCTTTCCTGTGGCTCTTGCTAACATATGCATATACTGTCTTGCATTTTTATACAATATTCCAACTTGTATTGCTTAAAATTCCCGTTCTGGACGTGGAATTAAGCTATTATTATTATATACTGTGATTATCTCAATGTTCCTCGGGTTCACTGTGGCTGTTCCCCCTCAGAGATCAATGGTTCGATCCTTAGAAGAATCATGGGCCTGGTCTTCCTTTTATAAAGACCCCGGTTCGATGCCAGTCAGCCGTGTCCACTTGGGCACAGTACCTCATCCCTGTTTCTCCGAGCGTTCAGTGTTCCTCGGACCACCCATGAAGATGTGCAGGTCTGTACGGCCATTCAACATGATGCCGCCCCACACCACCACCACCACCACCATACTGGTCCCGTTCCACGACGTTCCTGTGGTTGCATCAGCTAACCGGTTCTCTCCAGATTAATATGCGACGGGAATCGTTCTGCAAACTGAAGCGGGATTCATCTGTAAAGAGAACATGCCTCCATTCATTCATGGTCCAGTTTCGACGTTGACGGCTCCACAGTAAACGGGCCCGTCTCTGTGCTGGAGTGAGCGGGACGCACACCCCCGGACGTCTGCCAAACAGCCCTGCTTCTTCTGAGTCTCCGGTACACAGTTTGCCGGGAAACGGCAACCCATGAGACGGCTGCAAGCTCTGCCGACAATTGTCTTGAAGGTGCACTCCGATTTTGTCAGACGGTTAAGGCCAGGTATCGGTCCTGCTGTGGGGTGGTTACTCTTGGTCGACCTGGTACTGGCCTACGACTAACATCTCCAGGGTCTCGAAATCGTACCCAAAGCCTGGAAATGACACTTTGTGGCACATTCAAGGATACGTCGACTTCGGTCTGTGTCTGGCCTGCTTCCAGGCGGCCGAGTATTCTACCTTGAAAAACAGGGTCCAAATGGCGTCGTTGTGCCATTATGTTGTAACGTTCACCACGAGGCTACACTCTGCACACTATAACAGGGCATACACTACTGGGGGAATATGGGGCGCAGGCACTGGCTGTGCTTACCTTGCAGTTTCGCCGCTAGTCAAAGCAGGGAATACTCCTTTCCTATACAAAGCGAACACGTAAGGTTGGTAGGTGCGTATGTCGTGCGATTTGCGGTCTATTTCCTGTTGCGCTGCTTATTCATAACTCATGCTTAACTTTTGGACACTAGTGTATTTATAACACCCTAATAATAATGTTTTTGTTTTTACGTTTTTTTTAACAACTGCGGCTTCTTAGAGACGCCGGGGTGCTGGAATCTTGCCCCGAAGGGGATTTTTAATGTGCCAGTAAATCTACTGATGCGACTTCCTCGTATTTGCGCACCCTCAAATGTCAACAGGCTGCGTCAGGTTTCGATCCTGAAACCTTGGACCCAGCAGGCGAGAACGTTATCAGCGATAACAGCGCCCTGTCGATTTAAACACCCTATACTGAAAAAAAATATTACATGAGATATTTATCACAAAATGACACGCGTATGTACAAAAGAAAGTGAGAGGGGGGGGGGGGGGTTACTAATTTGGATGACATGTTTCGTTCGGTAAGCGATCATCATCAGATCCATCTCACTTAGGCTTAGATAAGGTACGATTTTTATGTATTACACACGTTACGTAAGTTAACTTACACAAGCTTTGTAATATGCATATTGTATTTGTACATAGGCGTAATACATAAACATCGTGCCTTATCTGAGCCTAAGTGAACAGGACCTGATGATGCTCGCTTGACGATCGAAACATGTCATCCAATTAAGTATCCTCCCTTGTTTCCCGCCTAATGTAATTGGGCACAATTTGCGTTGACCGACTGGATAGCTTTCTATAATGGATGTAATTCCCTACATCTAAAAAAAAATACTTTCTTTATTTTCAGCTGTGGGGAATAATATCCGTTACAATTTGGGTACAGTCGTGTTGACCGACTGAAAAGCATTTACATTTCATTGTAAGGTTCTGTAATTACTCTGTACGCGGAAACTAGCTTATATATAGACCACCTCGTGGTGAGCGGCTACCATTCATGGTTATTATACCAGAGATTAGGGTTCTATTTCCAACTGTGACAAGAAATTTAATGTTGGCTTGAGAGCTGGAATGGGTTACAGTCAACCTCATGAGGCAAAACCGAGAAGAGGCGGGTTCGATTCCCACCTCAGTATTCCCATGGCTTCCACCTTCTACTCCAAATAAATGCCAGGATGATACCTAACTTAAGACCACGGACGCATCCTTCCCAATCCTTCCCAATCCTCTCCTGAATTACAAATGCACACAATACTGTATTACAGACACAACATAGGTTATCAGACAAATTCTACACCGGACTGAATAGGCCAATGTTCAAGTTCCAAAACGAAACAACCACTAGCACATATCTGCAGGTGGACAACCTCGTGGTGTAGTTGCTAGTATTCTTGGCTATCACCCTAGAGGTCTGGGTTTGATTCCCGTCTCTGCCAAGAAATTTAATTCTTATCTGAGGGCTGGAACGAGGTTCAGTCAGCCTCATGAGGCAAAATTTAGAAGAGGTGGGTTCGATTCCAACCTCAGCCATCTTGGAAGTGGATTTCATTAGTTTTCCACTTCTGCTCCAGGCAAATGCCGGGATGGTTCATAAACTTAGGCCACGCCTCCTTCCAAATCCTCACTTGAATAACAAATATACACACTAATATAACCATGACAATAACACAGGTTATCAGGCACAATTCCACACACAGGACCGATAACCACGTTGTTCAAGTCCCTCAAAAGAAACAACAACAACATATCTGCATGCCAAGCAACACGCTGTCGCGAGAGATCTTGTTACTTTCTTCATGTATGTCATGAAATGCACCGGATATAAAAAGAGAACTTGTAAGTCGCTGAGCAGTGCTGTTTCCTCTTGGGAAATAGGTTTGTTGCGATGAACTGGGACACGCTACTAAGTTACTTCCAACATGCTGCTCTTTATAAAGATGCTCACAGAGGCACCTTCGAGATGAATAGCTATGACAGGGTTGCTATACTTTAAGGTATGGGTGAAGTAGCGTATCGATATTTTGATATATTGATCAATAAAAACTTCAGATGCAATTGAATTAATATTCTCATTAGGTTAACACAAAAAGTGATAACAATGTCCAGCATAACTCAACACATTGCTAGCGTTTCGCCCCAGTGTATCAATTGGGCTCTTCAGTTGGTAAATATACACCTACCAAGACGCAGGCAATACTAATTTTGATTTTCTTTGGAGAACATTTTGATTATTTTCATTAGGTGTTTAAAATTTTAGTTACATCTAAAAGCATGGAGTCTTCAATTTTAACATTGTGCTGATTGTAGCAAAGAGAATAAACTATTTAAAGACGCCCATCCAGAAATAAAGATTCCCTAATTTTTGAAATAAGAAGAAATATTGAGAAACTTTATTGGCACCAGATACATCAATGTTTGTGTTATTTTTCGTCATAATCACCACCAGAATTGAGACACCTGTCATAGCGTGGGATCGACTTTTGTATTCCTGTGTTGAAGATGTCTGCCGTCTGAAATTGGAACCAGCGTGCGGTATTCGTCTTCAGTTCTTCGTCACTGTGAAAATGCTGACCGGAGGACAGGAATTTCTTGAGGTGCAAGGAAAGACGAAAATCGCTGGGAGCAAGATCTGGATGATCATACAATTCCCAGCCGAACACCTGTAGTACCAGCGGCTTCGGTGGCGTAGTCGGTAGCATGCTGAACTGCTATGCCCAAAATAGCGGGTTCAAACCCGGCCGAGGTCGTCGGATTTTTTAAGAGCGTTAAAAATTCTTCAGTATGCCTTCCTTCGGAGGGGAAGTAAAGCCGGCGGTCCCATGTCATAGATTTATGGCATGTAAAAGATCCTTTCACAGACTAAACTTGTGTAAAGCAAAATTGTTAGGTTAGATTTCGTCAGAACGCTCTATCAAAGTTCCAACGTTCACCACTAGGTATCATTGATATCTGGTGGCGAAAGTTGGAACTACTTGAAATTGAACGGAACTTGTAGCTCACCCTTTAGGGTGTCCGCTGGAAGCAGCTACAGACTCAGGCGAGCCGAACATGTCCTCGGACACTCCCGGCACTAAAAGCCATACGATAAATAAATAAATAAATAATAAATAAATAAATAACCTGTAGTACCGAAGAAACAGTGCGTATCAATTGTAGAGTTGTGAATTATAATCATTATCGTCGTGTAGCCTTAACAATCGCTGTCGATTTTTCGAGTTGGAACCAGGTAAGATCGACTTTTCAATTTCGATGTTTAGCTTGTAGTAATCCCTAGCATCAAAATCGGAACTTTATTGATTAATCTGTGGTTGAGACGAAATTTATTTTGTCTAATAATCACCAATTGAGACACGAGGTTTCTTTCACAACCCAAAAATCGCATGACTCGGATCGCCTTGGATTTTTCCTGCCCTTCAAAAACCCAATTTACTCGGCTGGGAATTGAATTCACGATCTTCTAATTAGGAGGCGGACACCTTATAATAATTATTATTTTCTTATCCTACAAATTAGTATTCTGATCGTGAAGGTTTCCTCATCCAACTAGACTCGAGTAGGTTCGCGCTTGGCCATGTGTGTTCTAGATCTCGGAATAGGTGAGGTGGTGAGGACGAGTGAGTGAAGCACGTTAAGTAATACACGAGGTAGATTTAATTAAAATATCACGGATGGGTAATTAGAGTAAAACATTTATGGTAGATGAGAACTCTGTGTGTATCCTGGTTACCATCAGATAAAAGCTACGTCCGTAGGCCTATATGTTTTAGGCATTAAAGTTGATGGCTCTTGAGTCCTCACCAACGGATTGTGTCCGTTAGTCCATTAGCTTTCAATCTACTACATACCATGTGTCATTCTTCGTCTACTTCTCCTCCACCTCCAACACAAAAAAATCCTGTTATGTCAGAAAGTTGTAGCGAGGGTGTAGCTTCCGCCACCAGTCTGATTCATCCTCTACTCCTCTTGTCTTCCACATGTACCCGCCGGACTCTTGAAGTCCGATGATCATTCTCTCGTCTCTCACCATGGCTCACCAACATAGTCTTTGTTCCTGGATCACCTTGTCGACAATGCAGCAAGATTGCATCAAAGCTTGGATGAACTCATTCCTTCATCTGTCGGTTAGTGCAACACCCAGAGATCCATTTAGTATCCTCACGTCAGCAGCGTGAAGCAACCATTCCCCTTTTCCTGGAAGAGTCGAGTATTCTGCGCTGTTCATCATACAAAGATGGACCACTTGTTTGTAGATTCGCCCGTTCAGCTTCTTTGGCCCATCCAAAGTTGATTTGTATTTCAGACGCCTTCTTCATAGTCACTAACCTGACTCAATGTTGTGACAGGGTAAAGTACAAAAGATAGCTTTGAAGCCATTCTTTAGTGTTGACTTATTAACAATTAATATTGTAACTTTCAGTCGGTCAACACTAAATAATTCTAATTACTAGAATATGTGAAAAAATAACCTGAAATTAATTACATGTGATTAATATATTTATACTCTGCCTGACAATTGCTAAAGAACAGAGACGTTGGTAAAAAAGGAATATTCACAGGCAAGGATGGAAGACATGCAACACAGTACATACGTAATAGAGGTGGAGTGGTATATTTATAGCGAAAATTAGTACAGATTTCATCATATGGGAAGCAGGACTACTGATATAAAAACATCAATACATGACGTTCTTGTTGGAAACAGTTCAGACTCACAAAATGAAGGTCAATAGCAGTCTCTCAGTAAGGAATATGCCCTCCTCGGACACGAATGCACATTGTGCACCTGTTATTCATGCTGTCTACTTAACTGTTGAGGAGTCCTTGGGGGATATTTTCCCACTTCTTTCTCAAGGCGATTTTAAGGTCTTGTACGGTTCTGTGAGAGGGTGTTCGTTGAGAAACACGTCCGCCAAGAGCATTCCGGGTATGCTCGATATGATTCAAGTCCGGGGAGTACGCAGGCCATTCCATATGTTCAATATTTTCCTTTCCAGTGTGTCCGCTAGTGCAGTGGTCCTGTGTGGGTGGATATTGTCGTCCATAAACAGAACGTCGGAACCTTCCGGACCCGTAAAACGACGAACGTGATCCAGAATAATCTCACTGCAATACCGCTGTGTTGTAACGGTACCTCGTTCGAAGATATGCAGCGATGTTTGGCTCATGAATATCCTGTGGTGCGTCACGTGTTCCCCTCTCTCTCCACACTAACTGGTGGCCAGAATCACTTGTCACGGTGAAGCGGGATTCGTGGGAGAACATCACTCTGGATCTATGTTGCTGACCCCAACCAATACGTTCCTTACACCAACTAACTCACTCTTGCTCGACGATGGCGTGGTTGAAGTGGGAGGCATTTAACAGGCTTCCGAGCACACAAACCAGCCTGATGTAATCGCCGCGAAATGGTTCTGGCAGATACACGTGTACCGGTAGTGGTTGCACGGTCTGCAGCTATCTGACGAGGAGTGAGATGTCTGTTCCTTTCTCTGCAGATAACACGTCCCGCTCTCTCTAGTGCCTTTTACTCTAATTGGTCGGTTGTTCCTTCGCATTTGTCGTCGTTCCTGGGCAATAGTCACTTGCTCCTTAGCAATTGTCAGGCAGTGGATATAATGACCACGATGTCTAAGCCACTCAAATGAAACAACTCTTAAATTCTGCCCTAATAGTGTAGAATCCAAGTTATGTACTTTCAGACTGGAGATTCTCATACGATTTCCTTCAACTAATTTACTTGAGCCCGAGGTAAGGAAACAGGGAGAGACGGATACTCTCAAATTACCGATATAGTTGGTTGGTTGGTTCTTAAGTTTAGGGGCTGCGACAACGCGGTCATGTAGCCCCGTGTACTTTGGGTGTGTGTAGAATCTGTCTGATAACCGGTGTTAATTGTGATGACTGTATTAGTGTGTGTTATCTGTTTTTTTAATTTAAGTACTGCAACTTAGAATTTTTCAAATATTTCCTACTTTTGCCGCCAAGCGCCACCGTCAACGACTACTAGGCCAAGTTCAGAACTTAGCTACCAGGCGCCTATATACCGTACCTATATACTGTTGACAGTAAGATGTTGGTAAATAATTAAACTGAATGATATCCTGAGGACAAACAAACAATTATTTGGACACAGTGGTTTAATTAATCCTGGAGGAGTTTGCTGGGAGACCGCGCTTGAAGTCGGAAGGAGTATTTGTCTGGGGTGAGTGCTTCGAGCCACAATTTATTACCGTCAGCCTTGTGAATTATGCGCTCCATATGATGTAGCCTATATTCACAGTAGATGTATTGTAGCTTACCCTCTGCCGTCACGTAACGACAAGAATTGTAGTAGCTGTTGAGCGAATCACAGGGCAGTAAAATATATGCTTAAATTGGTACACCAAGAATACATTATTTCAAGGACAGCCGACATGATGTTGGGGTTCGAACCCACTCATCTGGCGAGTTCGGAGCAGCCTGGTCCCATAGTGTGCATAGCGATCGTGATCAGTGTGATAGTAGTAGTAATAATAATAATAATAATAATAATAATAATAATAATAATAATAATAATAATAATAACAATCACTTGGAATATTTAAAACAAGAAATCACTTTCAACTAAAGCCAAACTCCATCACTACCACACTGTTATTGAGATATCATCGTTAACTATCAACATCTAAGACATTGAGAAGATTGGTTGATACTGAGGAAGAAGTTTATACGAACGTTTCAATACGGTAGGCCCTATCTGGACGAGGGAAAGATCAGTGGTTGAACGATTCACCTCACTTGCACGGGGAAAAACGCATTACATTCTACAGACATGTAGCACGAATGGACAACTCTCGACTACCAAGAAAATCTTCCTCATCATCAACGGAACCCGACGAATCAAAGGACCTCACAGAAATCAATATTGGACCACTAACAACGACACGGACTGCATCCACATTAGATAGAAAATGACACATGTAAGTTTCCACTCAACTTCCCAACGGCAAGGAATTTGAAACACAAAGGTGCATGGACACAAGAAAGAAGAACAACATCAATACTAACTAATGGATCTACGTGCACCTTAGAGGACCAAACGCATTATATAGGCTAATAATAATAATAATAATAATAATAATAATAATAATAATAATAATAATAATAATAATAATAATAATAATAATAATAATAATAATAACTTTCCAGCGTGCTAACCTCGAAAATGTTTAAATTACTAAGACGTAATATAAACGACACTTGTATGCAATAACAAAGGTAATCAATTGGCAGATAATTGTAGGAAGATATTATGACGAAAAATATATATGTTCAGAGTTCCTTCATGATAGTGGAATTAACCAAACAATCCTGAAAAGCTAAGGGCATTTATTTTATATACTCATTTTCTTTAAACGACATCCTGGTATTTTCTGTTGAGTACTGTATTACCACGGAAATTAACCCCAAGAGATTAAAATCCCTAAAATCCCGGGACACGGCGGACCAAAGCCTAGCGCGCTAACCATTTAGCCACGGAGCCGGGCATTCCACGTTATGAAACGTGTAATGAAAGGTGTAGATGCAGTAGTGGTGGCAACGTTGGAGCAAGAAGGCGCGTTGTGGGCCAAAACCACCGTCGGTTCAAAAGTGTATATATATATTAATTACGTTTTGTAAGTATTTTGTTCTATCTAAATTGCATTTTGTAAACATTGTCAATTCAATTCAAATTACAGTACAGTAAGTATGTAGTTAGTTTTAGTTGTAAGTATGTAGTTAGTTTGTTTATTAGATATATGTCATTGTTCTATTAGACTGTGGTACATGAGTGTGTATGGTGGCAGTTGCATTGTTTATTAGTTATAGTTCATTGTTTCAGTAGACTGTGATGTGTGAGGGTGCATGTGATTGTGCCTGGTGACAGAATGTTTTAGTGGTAGTATTTGTTGTTGGTGGAACTTAAGTTTTTTTTTCGTTAGTAGAATTTTGGTTGGTTGGTTGGTTCCTTAGTTTAGGGGCTGCGACAACGCGGTCATGTAGCCCCGTGTACTTTGGGTGTGTGTAGAATCTGTCTGATAACCGGTGTTAATTGTGATGACTGTATTAGTGTGTGTTATCTGTTTTCAATTCAAGTGAGGACTGCAGACATTTAATTTCAAGTAGTTCCTACTTTTACCGCCAAACGCCACCGTCAACGGCTACTAGGACTAATTCAGAACTTAGCTACTAGACGCCACTGCAGTCGGCTCTTGGCAACGAACGTAGCAACCTAAGAGCGTTGTTTACATTCTTAACCTATACAATTTAGTTTCACACAGGTGTAATTAGTGGAAAGTTCTTTAACATGCCATAAATCTATGACATGGCTTTACTTCCCCTCCGAAGGAAGGCATACTGAGGGATTTTTAACGCTCTTAAAAATCCGACGGCTTCGGCCGGGTTTGAACCCGCTATCTTGGGCATAGAAGCTCAGCATGCTACCAACTACGCCACCGAAGCCGCCTAGAATTTTGGTATTTAATTGGTAGTAGAAGGTTAGTATCTTTGTTAGTAGAACTGCTCTTTACTTATTCTGAAAGGGAGTAGCAGCCTTTCAGAATAAATCAATTCTTTACTAGTCTTATAGACAGTTATAATATTGATAATATAAGCCAACTAATGGCTACACTGCGTTCTGCTGCACGGCTGAAAGCAACGGGAAACTACAGCCGTAATGCTATTCCCGAGGATATGCACCTCTCTATGCATAATTACATGTGATGATGGCCTCCTCCCTTATAAAATATCAATCCGGAGGTAAACTAGTTCCCCGTTCGGATCTCCTGGTGAGGACTACTCGAGAGGGGGTTAACATCACAGAAGTGACAAAGAGGAAATCTGATATTCCACGGATCGGAGCGTGGAATGTTAGAAGTCTGCTAGGTTAGAAAACTTAGAAAGGGAAATGGATAGGTTGAGGTTGGATTTGGTTGGGATTAGTGAAATGCGCTGGCAGGAAGAACAGGACTTTTGGTCAGGAGACTATAGGGTTATTAGCACTAAATCAAACAATGGCCAAGCAGGGGTTGGTCTCATATTGAGTAGGAAACTTGGACAGCGGGTGGAATATTATGAGCAATATAGTGAACGGATTATTGTAGCAAAAATCAATACTAAACCTACGTGCACCACAGTGGTACAAGTCTATATGCCTACCAGTCAAGCTGATGATGAGGATGTTGTAAAGGTCTACGAAGAAATAGATGAAATTCTGAGGTATATCAAGGGTGATGAAAATGTTATAGTAATGGGAGATTGGAACGCTGTGGTAGGAAAAGGGAGAGAAGGGAAGATAGTTGGAGATTTCGGATTAGGTGAAAGGAATGATCGAGGAAGCAGGCTGATGGAATTCTGCACCGAGCATGAGTTGGTCATAGCTAACACCTTATTCAATAACCACAATAGAAGAATATACACATGGATGAGACCAGGAGATACAGGGCGTTACCAAATCGATTTCATTATGGTCAAGCAGAGGGTTCGAAACCAGATTTTGGATTGTAAAACATATCCTGGTGCTGACATAAACTCTGACCACAATCCGGTTGTTATGAAATGCAGATTAAAGTTGAAGAAACTGAAGAAAAGTCAAAAGCCCAAAAGGTGGGCAATAGACAGACTGAAAGTAAAGGAGGTAAACGAAAGATTCAAGAAGAGTATAAAGGAAGGACTAATGAAAAACCCTAAACAAACTTCAATTGCAGACGAATGGGCACTTTTGAAGAATGAAATAACAAAATCCGCAGAAGAAAACATTGGTAGGAAAGAAAGAATAGGTAGAAAACCGTTGATGGATGAAAGGCGGAAACACAAGAATGTAAGAGATGAAAAGGGGAAAGCAGAATACAGACGTCTGAGAAATGAGGTTAACAAGAAGTACAAGGAAGCGAAAGAATAGTGGTTGAAAGAGAAATGTGCAGGTATAGAAAATTGTCTGAAATTAGGAAAAGTAGACACAGCTTATCGAAGGATTAAGAATACTTTTGGGGAAAAGAAGACTAAGTGCTGTAATATTAAGGACACAAATGGAAAGCCTGTAACAGATAGGGAAGAAAAGGTTGAGAGATGGAAAGCTTACATAGAGTGTTTGTATAAGGGAAAGGAGATTGAGAATCGAGTAATGGAAAGGGAGGAGGAAATTGATGAGGATGCAAAAGGAGATTTAATATTGAGATCAGAATTTGACAGAGCATTGGGAGACTTAAGCAGGAACAAAGCACCAGGTATAGATGATATACCGATTGAGTTGCTACGCTGCATAGGAGATGAAGGTCTGATCAGGTTATTTCACTTGGTGTGTAGGATTTATGACACAGGTGAGGTACCCCCTGATTTCAAGAAGAATGTTATCATCCCTATACCAAAGAAAGTAGGAGCTGACAGATGTGAAGATTACCGTACAATCAGCTTGGTTACTCATGCTTCAAAGATCCTGTCTAGAATAATTTACAAGAGGATTGAAAGCCAGATAGAAACGGAGTTGGGTGAAGACCAGTTTGGTTTCAGGAGAAATGTAGGAACAAGGGAAGCTGTACTAAGTCTTAGGCTGATTTTGGAAGGTAGAATAAGAAAAGATAAGAGAACGTTCATGTCATTTGTAGACTTAGAAAAGGCTTTTGATAACGTTGATTGGACTAAATTGTTTGACATTTTGAAATCTATTGGAATAAAGTACAGGGATAGGAGGGTGATATACAATCTTTACAGAAACGAGACAGCAGTCATTCGAGCTGAAGGACATGAGAGTGAAGCTGGTATACAGAAAGGTGTAAGGTAAGGCTGCAACTTATCACCCATACTTTTCAATCTTTACATTGAACAAGCAATGAAGGAAATTGGAGAAAAATTTAAAGTGGGAGTGAAGATTCAAGGAGAAATCATTTCAACTCTGAGATTTGCTGATGACATCGTCATCTTGGCCGACAAGCCTGAGGATTTGGATGAGTTTTTGACTGGTATGGACTCCGTCTTACGGAAAGAATTCATGATGAAAATTAATAAATGTAAAACAAAAATACTGGAATGCAGCCGAAATAAATCAGAAACCTCTATGGAGATCAATTTGGCAGGTGAAAAGCTGAAGGAAGTAGGAGACGTCTGGTACTTAGGAAGCAGAATAACCAGTGATGGACGAAGCAAAGAGGATATAAAAAGTAGGTTGGCTCAGGCAAGGAAAGCATTTCTACAAAAAGGGAGTCTGTTGACATCGAATATAGATTTAGTTATTAGGAAGTCATTTTTGAAAGCCTTTGTCTGGAGCGTGGCGCTATATGGAACTGAAACTTGGACTGTTGGTGCAGCAGAAAAGAGGAGAATGGAAGCTTTTGAAATGTGGTGTTACAGGAGAATGATGAAGATCAGATGGGTAGATAGGGTTACAAACGAAGAGGTATTAAGACGAGTGGGAGAGGAGATGTGTTTCTGGCGACTGCTAATGAAGAGAAGAGATAGGTTAGTAGGACACATACTAAGACACCCAGGAATAGCAAGCTTAGTTATGGAAGGAAGGGTCGAGGACAAGAACTGTAGGGGTAGACCAAGGTTAGAATATGTTAAACATATTGCCTCGGATGTAGGGTGGGGTAGCTATGTAGAGATGAAGCGATTAGCTCAGGACAGGGAGGCATGGAGAGCTGCATCAAACCAGTCAAAAGACTGAAGACTCAATCATCATCAATAATAATAATAATAATTGGATAATAGAAATTGAAAATGATCTTCTAGAAATCAACGTAACAGAGATGTTTTATGGAACAGGCCCAGATTTAGGTGATCAAAACATAATTTTCCTGCAAACCCCGAATGAGAGTCACCACTGCATTGACAGCAGAAAGGAAGAAACATCTTAGTGAGAGAATTAAGAGGAGAAAAAGCTGATTCAATAGGTTCAATTGCGCTCCGTAGATGTGCATAATGTCGTAAAAATAATTATAATGATAATAATCTTGTATGGCCACAGGTACCGTGGTATAGGTATTTTGAGTTGTAGCCTTTTAGGCGATCTACTCTCCGATTTCGACGTTCCATTTTGCCCTGCCGTCTTGCAGAGATACCTCGATTGAGTGACCTGTGGCTGAGATTCCCGTAATTTATTTCTTGTAATCACCAAACGTTATACGAGAGGACTTTTAACGAACCAATTTTGTACGACTTGGAGTGCTGCGACTGCGTTGACAGGGTTCGAACACGCTATATTGCGTACAGCCTACCACTGATTCACCCAGGAAGCAATTCATGAACGGATAATTTCTCATCTTGACAACCGCATCCACATCTTCGTTCGCTACCAGAGAGAAATGTCATAATTACATGAATGAACCTAGAGTTAATTTTGACTGGCTTTGTGCTTCACCGACAGTTAATTGCTGACTTGCGTTTCACTTCCCTACTTCATTAAACTTTTCCTCCACTCTATGAGGAGTGGGAGGCTGTAATAACTAAAAATGTTATTTTTGTTACTCGAGCTATTACTTTTAATGTTTGAAATGCCATCGCCTTTTGACATTTCACTGCTATAATTCCGCGAATAGTCAATATTT
The DNA here is from genome assembly GCA_946902985.2 of Meconema thalassinum. Lineage (NCBI taxonomy): Eukaryota > Metazoa > Arthropoda > Insecta > Orthoptera > Tettigoniidae > Meconema > Meconema thalassinum. Next base: position 444,231,497 of record OX336390.1, read on the forward strand.
CGCTTGCTACCTTGACTCACATAAATTGTATTTTTGTGTATACGCTGTGGAGTGAAAAACATCATGCGCACTTAGAAATAGGAATTTACGTAAACATGTTTTGAAAAACTTGAGACAAAATGAATGAAAACTTGTTATTCCACATGTCATATATCGGAACATTATTCATTAGAACATTTAAGGTTTGTTTCACGAAAATAAAATATCAGTAGACTGAGCACACGAAATTGGGCGTAAGTTTGCAAACGTTAGCGCCCAACACAAGTGGTGAAGAAAGCTGTAAGCAGCGTTTCTAAATTGAACAGTTTCTTCACTTCGACTGTTAAAGCTCACAATTCTTCACTAAGGCGCTTAGTCAACTCTGGCATTCTAAATTAACTCAATGTGCTTGACATGAAAAGCCGTTTACGATGTACTGATCTGTGTATCCTGCAGAATTAAGAGTGACTACACAAAACGTAGCATGTTACCTACATACTTCTGCTCCGTGTTCCCTCTCGCAGCTCGGTTTACATCATGTGCAGTGCCTCACCACATCTTGAACTGTAGAGGCGTTCCGTTTTCTACCGCCTACCTTACCTTAGAAACCCCTTTTCATTCACTGACTTTTCTCCCCCTATATGAATCCCTTTCGTCCTCAAACCTCACCCCCATCCCCTCGTGAACACGTATTATCTCAATCTTTCCTTGCGACTTAACGAGGTTTGCCTCTGGCTGTCATCGCTGCCATTTTGTTAACTGCTGTAGTTATTGACATGGTTAAGACTTATTATACTATTAGTGTAATATGACCCATTAAGGGCTGTAATATTTTTTAAAAATGTTAGAAAATGAATAAAATATGAAAAGTAAAAAAATAAGTAACTAAAAATTAAACATTAAAATAATAGAACGTTAAAGAATGAAAAACGTAATAAAATAGAAAAATAAATAAACATTAAACCTTTAAAGTAATCATTAAGCCTTAAAAATACAAAATAAAGAAATATAAATATCTGTATGTATTTGGTATATATAAAATACAATAAAAATAAATTTTAAAAATAAAAATTAAATATTATAAAATTATTTTAATTATTTTAAAATCCAAGAGCGACTGTTCCCATATTGGCAGGCCTGTAAATAATCCTCCGGAGTTAACAACCTCGGTTGTAAAAATGATGGCTCTCGAAGTCACCTCCAAAACTAAAAGAATTATCAATCATGGAGCGGTGTGATGTGAAACTATTTACCTCAGGTGGTCAATCCACAAGCAGACATTCGGATTCTGGGGAGTCTGCAATGTCACACAAAGACGAGTCGGAGCGTCTTGGAACTTCGAACACAATAAAATACAGGAAAATAAACTACCTAGCCACTTTTAATGCAAATTCACTTTTGAAAGTGGGGAAACTTAAGACTCTAACAGACACACTAAATGAGCATAGAATTATCATAACGGCTGTGCAAGAGACCAGATTCCTAGATGAGAACAGCTTTGAATCGGGAGGATTCAGTATACTCAAGGGGAAACTAGGGGCCAGGATTCATAGTTGACAAGAAAATACTAGACTCCATTATAAGCTTCGAGTCCACCTCTGAAAGGCTATCCACACTCACATTCAAGTCGACCAACAAAGTTTATACAATTGTGAATATTCATGCCCCTATAAACATCGACAACAAAAAGGATAAGGTAAAAGTAGAACTTTTCTGTGATAAACTAGACGATACGATCCAGAAGATCCCAGACAAAAATAACGTCATCCTTTTAGGGGATTTTAACGCCCAAGTGGGTAGAGAAAAGAAGTTCAGGCATATAGTGGGATGCTACCCGGCACATACCAGAACGAACGAAAATGGTGTCAGGCTCATTGAATTATGTCAGGCACATAACTTGGTCTTAAAATCGACTAGCTTTAAGAAACTGCCGAGAAAACAGAAGACTTGGATATCACCTAACTCTCAGAATTCCAGTCGGACAATGTTGCAATAACGCGGAAGTTTCATAAGGAAATTCAAAATGTTAGGGTTCTCCGAGGAGCTAACCTTGACTCAGACCATTACTTGTCAAATTTAAACTGAAGATTATTCCTAGGAGTAACTTTCAAAGGAACAACCGCATACGAAGAAGATATGATCCAAACAAAATTAAGGAGAACATGGAAGAATGGGACACATTAACCAGAGACCTAGAAGGCCATGACTGGAGGCAGATGGAGAAGAGTCTTCTAACCAAGGCAGAAAAACTTGATCCTGTTACAAAGACGAAGACGCATAGATGGTGGAACAACGAGTGTGATAGACTACTTGATCTGAGGAAGAAGGCGTGGAACGTTTGGCAAACCAAAAAGGACGAGAGTACCTGGCAACTCTTTGTGGAAACCAGGAAGATGGTGTCCAAGGGGATCAAGAAAGTTAAGAAGGAGCACGGCGACCAACTACTCAGGAAGGTAAATGATGACTTTGCGAAGAACAATATGAGAAACTATTATCGGGTGTTCAAGGAAAACCTAAGCAGATATGACCCCCCAACTCTCCATCTTCAGGACGAAAACGGGAACGTGGCATATAGTAACAGGGGTAACTGTAAAATTCTAGCCGGCTACTTTAAAGAACTCCTAAATTTTGATGAACCACTCCAAAAGATGTCGTTCGATTGAGGACCAAAATCGTCTCCCAACCATGATTCTAAACCCCCGTCTGTAAGAGAGATTCAGAAGATACTGACTCGTATGGAAAATTTCAAGGCATCTGGAGAAAATCTGATAACAGCTGAATTATGGAAGTATGCCAGTGAAGATGCGATTGGCTCACTCCGAAAGCTTTTTGAGGAGATATGGAAGAAAGAGATCATTCCAGTGGAATGGAAAATGGCCCTGATACACCCTCTTCACAAAGAAGGTTCGAAATCGGATCCTAGCAATTACCGAAGGATCTCACTGCTGGACGTGACATACAAGATATTTTCAAGAGCGTTATTAGAAAGAGCAGAACCACAGTTGGACTGACAACTTGGGGAGTATCAAGCAGGGTTTAGAAAGGGGAGATCTTGCGCTGAACAAATTTTAAATCTCAGAAACATTATAGCGCACTAGAAGCAGAGGACGAAACCGTATATAGTGACCTTTGTAGACTTCCAAAAAGCTTACGATTCCATCGACAGAGAGTCGTTGCTCAATATTTTGGAAGAGTTTGGCTTGGACAGGAAAACCCTAGCCCTCATAAAGGAGACGCACACGAATACGTCATCTAAAGTTAGATTCATGGGCGAACTGTCTGAACCCTTTGAGATCAGAACAGGGGTACGGCAGGGGGATGGTCTCTCCCCCCTGTTGTTCAACAGTGCACTTGAAAAAGTTATGAGAGAATGAAATGCGAAAACACGAGGGGGAATACGTCTAGGAACAAAAAACAAAGGAATCACGATTAAATGTTTGGCCTTTGCTGACGACTTGGCGCTACTCGCAGAAACATGGGAGGAAATCAAAGAACAAATTACAGAATTAGAAGAGATGGCGGGGAAAATAGGACTTAAGATTTCCTTTGAAAACAAACCGAAAATTATGTCAAATAGTTTGGATGTGCCCAAGAGAGTTACAGTAGGAGCTAATAAAATCGAGGTGGTTAATAGTTTCAAATACTTAGGAGAATGGATCGACTGGAATAACCTTGAAGGAAAAACAATGGAGGCGAGAAGAATCAAAATGGAACTAGCCTTCCAGAAAACCAAAAATACATACAATAAGAAAACCCTCTCCTGGAACACTAAAATCAGGCATTATAACGCCATAATTAAGCCAGAGGCACTCTTTGCAGCAGAAACACTAGTCTTGAGGAGACAAGGGCAAATGGAAAAATTGGAAATCAAAGAGAGAAAATTTTTGAGGAAGATCATAGGTCCTAAATTCCAAAATAACAAACAAGTTTTCTATAGGAATGACACCCTGTATGTGAAGTCGGAGAGACTTTCAGATACCATACGGAAAAGGAGGATTGATTTCTATGGACACATCTACCGGATGAATCCTGCCCGATTAACCAAGAAAATCTTTGACTTCTTTTCCAAAAAGAAGATCAAACCAAATTGGTTTACGGAAGTAGAAAAGGACCTGAGAGAGCTTCAGATTACTGAAATCATGTTGATGAATGGTACAGCCAAAACCGTGACCAAGGACACCACCAAGAAGTTCCAAGCCTGAGCCGTCTCCAGAAAACCGATGCAGATATCACAAGAGGAAAGAAAGAGGAGATCAGATAGAATGAAGAAGTATTGGGAGAAAAGGAGAACACAAGCTTCTAAGAAGTGATTGATCTGACGTACCCCAAAGTGGGTGATTCGAAAAGAAGAAAGAATTTAGAAAATAAATAAATAACTTATTTATGCACTCTTCTTCACCTCTTCTCTGAGTCGATGTGTAGTGCAGCATATGGTGCTCATCTGTTGAGTAAGGTGCCAATGGCTGGGCTGTGGAAGATGTGGCACATAACTCATTCTACCAACACCAACTCCTCATCTGCGTGTATATCCATCCCCACAGACAACCTTATGGTGTTGTGACTAGCATTCTTGACCGTCACTTCTGAGGTGCGGATTCGCTTCCGTACTCTGCCAGGAAATGTCATCTGTCCTGAGGGCTAGAAACTGGACACAGACAGCCCCGTGAGGCAGACATGGGAAGAGGTGGGTTCGATTCTCACCTCAGCTATCCTAAAAGTGATTTTTCCGTGGATTCCCATTTGTACGCTACGCAAATGCGAGAATGTACCTAACTTAAGGCCACGGCCTCCTCCTACCCAATCCTAGCCCCAGCTTTAAGTACACACTCTAATACAGACATCACAATAACATTCACCCAAGTACAAAGGGCAAAATGACATTATGTCGCGAGTCCCTAAATGATCATAATAATAATAATAATAATAATAATATTGGTTTTCACATCCATCTTAACAGCAGGCAAGAACGTTACCTCTCCGTCATGCAGCCAGTCATCATAACGTAGTCATTAGGTGATGTTAAACTACAAACGAAAAATAATCAATGCGTCACTTTTCGGAAACCCAACTTCCCCACACTGTGTTTTTGGTCTTGTTATGATATAAGAGTACCTCGCTTATAACAGTGTTGAGGTCCGTGATGCTCATTTCATTGTCTGCCTTGCCTGGCTGGAGTGAGTGTAACTTAGAATTCTATTCACCACTCGCATCGGAAGTAGTTTAACTTCTCATTCAAGAAGTTCTCGAGCCTACCGGTTGGAGGTTTCTCCCTCAAAACTGGCAATGGGAACTGGGAACAGATGACGCATCGTGGTACGTAATAGTAGAGCCTAGAACACTCTATCATACAAAAAGGATAACAGGAGGTCTCGGCAGTGCAGCGGAAACGATCAGTATGCAGGTTCGAAACTTCTCCTCCGGACTTACAGTCGTCATGTGCTATGTAATTTCTGACGAATCGATGTAATTCCATCACTGTGTGTCATGTTGAACAATGCTGGGTTATAATGCATCGAATAATTTGTCGCTAGAAATCTTGGGTGGAAAGCTCAAAATATGTATCAATACTGGTTGTGAAAATAAAATCTCGGCACTCAGCCCAACAGTGGACTACAAAGTTAGCAAAACGCTAGATTTACTCTTGTTTTCTTGCCTAATTGCTGTTATTGTCGTGCCACATTGGATCAAAGGCAGAGCTCTGGAGGCCAAAGTCTAAGATTGTGGGTTCGAATCCAGCATGCGTCGTGACATTTTAACTATAAGCTCTACATATATGTGATTTGTACTAAATGTACACAACACAACTTGATAAATCGTTGTTGATTCATTTCCTGGCTTTGAAACAACGTGGTCATGTAGCCACATGTACTTGGATGTGTATGTGTGTGAAATCAGTTTCAAACCTGTGCCTTTGTGATGCCTGTAGTAGTGTGTGTATTTATAATTGAGGCTAGAACTGAGAAGGCCTTATGTTAGGTACTGTACCCGATAATCCGGAAAGGATCCTGTTGGAATATCCATTGCCCCCGCTGGATTACCTATTTCTAACTGCTCCGGCAAATACTACATTAGAAATCGCTTCCAATATGGTCTTTAGGGATTTACAGACAGCAGTTACAAGAATATTGTGGATCAACAACCAACTACACGGGGCACTCACCTTTACTTACCTCTCGGGGACTGGGAATTTAGCTTCGCCTACATTACATCCACAATACCCTGCTCCTTATATTAAAATGAATCACACCCCAACAACAATGGAAAACAATCTGAACAAAATTTATTAACAATAGGGTAAACTAATTTACTATAAAAAAATAACAATAAACGAATTTAACAATGTACATTAAAATTAAAAACACGCAATCATTCACACCTACTTTCAACTCTACATCTTACTACAATGCTGTATTAAAATTATGAGTATAAAATCTTGGCTTGTTCTAGGCCTACACTGCGTAAAATAAAAACGTTTAATGAAGTCTCTTAATGGCATTCCAGACACATGTTTTCATTCACAAGCCTGCGTTTGCAGAACGAACGTGTAGTAACGTTGTTTCATCAATGAAACACCGGCACCACGCCGTACTCGAAACTGGTTTATACAATAAATACAAGGCGGTGAGTCTACACCTGTTAATATTATGTCATCGCTCTCCAATGCTAACGGTGAATCATTCTTGCTAGCCCACAGAGACTGCTTGTGTGCATTTATAAAACACGTAAAAATTAACATTTATATCTTACAAAAGTTCACATAACTACTTTGTTTCTTAAACAATCATTCTAAAATTTTTATACACTCTTTCATTCGCACTCCGCAATTGTTCTAGACCAATTCGGTTCCACATATGCTCTTAACAATGAATAATCATATACACCCAAAAACATCCGCTCATAAACACACACTATTCCAAAACAATTGATTAATAAATCCTACTAAATTATTTAACTAATTAAATCATTTTCACAAAAATTATTTACATGTAATATGTTTATAATAATATCCATTATCTAGTGTTGCTAACGCGACACTTTCGAGATTCTGACTTCTCGGTTACAATATAATTCTTAACTAAATATATACACTGGTTTTTCACAAAACCATCCTTCTCTAACGTTCTGTAGTTTTAATATATAGCTTATACATCGTCTTATATAGGTTTCATTACAATGTCGGTATAATACAGTCGACTAATTAAGGTAAACTGTACGTAATTACATCACTTCGGGTTTAATAAAATTTAATAATTGTATTTTAGACATGAGTAGACAATCTTTCTCAAGTTGCATTTCCGCTGAAACCCTCCTGTTAACACAGCTAAATCGTTAATTCACTAGAACTGGACTACTTGTATACAACAGCTCTTATCATGATACATGCCTTTTTTTTTGGATAAAAGAACAACAATACTTTGACTTCCTTAAAATGCGGAATTCCCTCGCACGAGCACTCCATAGCTCTACAAATCCTCATATAACAATATATATGGCATAAACAATTATCATCTACTATGTTAAACAATAACCAAAAGGATTTAATTGTTATTAACATATCTTATGTAGGAACGTCTCTCAAATAATGGCATGACCCTCAGTATCATTGCACATGACTACTTGACTACAATTATACATGCGTAAGTTCTTCAAACGGAACTTCCAATTGTAATGAACGATATTAGACAGTCGTGATTAACCTCCTAAAGTTTACTCCACAACAAGATAATTAACTGTTAACTCGTCTGTCGCAAATACATGTAATAAAAATAATACTCCTGTCTCATCTCACTTGTCAAGCTATAAATTGTTTATCGTTGTAATGTCATGTCCGCAAATGACGTGATGTTACACAAGTAGGATAAAATAACACACATGTTATTTATAGTGTCAGATAGAATTCAATCTTGGCCGGGATAAACGAGCTTTGAATCCCTAGCCAAAGATTTGAATAATCTTCTATCTAAAGGTATTTCCTCTAACATATTAAATGAACAAAGCTCTTAGCTTTACAAATAATAAGAAAGGTTTGTCAATGTCGTAATGTTTTTCCACTCTACACAATGAATGTTCATTGGAATTAAGACTTCGGTCTTATCAAACGATTAGTATTTCTTAGATCGTCGATAATTTATATACAATACTGATATAACAATATCATTCGATGTTTCTTCTATTCTTGAAGTTATATGTCGTTACATTAAAGTGCTCAAATTAAATTTAACAAGAATTTAATTTGATGCTATGACACAATGTCAGAATACTTGGTTTAAATGAAATTATTAAAATTCGAGAGTCAAAACGACCAGTCAGTCTTCTATGAAACAATATGATTCCTCAAACAAAATTTTAATGTCAGTTCCACAGCTGATCCGTAGAATAAAATAGAAAAATAGATGAAATGCAATCATCTTCCAAATAATCTTGAAGTATAAAAAACTCAACACACATCTGAAGTGTAAACTACTTAAAAGCACTGAAATACATGAAATGTGATAATATAGAAATATGGAATAAGATCGCTGACAATATGTTACTAATCGAGCTCTATATAACAATGAGATACACTAATACCTTATTTGGATGAAAACTTGAAGATCTATGTAAGTATTCCCACAATACTTTAGATGTTTCCTCAGTATAAGGCACTGAGATGGCTCTGCATTCAAACCTCGGATCTGCGACCTCAGAGATAAGAAACGTCTCTCTCTGGAATTCACCAACATTCGCCTGGGCTCGAACGACATCCTTCTGGCAAATTCTTCTGTGTTGCTGGGCTACCTTTCCCTAGCATCTTGACAAATCTCTTCTGTAAAGTCTTCATTCTCCGTCGGAAATATGTATCAGCTTCATCATCGGAATATAATTATGGAAATATTCATATAAATAGTGAATGAAATGTTTCCATTGCTAATTGATGTTATATTAGTGTTCGTAGACTGACGAAAATGCACAAGATGGACTGTACATTACGTCTGTATTCAAGGATACGTTGTCTAACGAAGCTCCATCGTTGTATCTTAACTCCCGTTATCGAATATGTCTCTGGCGCATGACTATCTAGTTCATCATATCAACAATGTTAATTATGCTGAATGATAACGTTTGACGAATAATATAGTCATTCTATTAATTTTTATGTGTTGCGCCAATATTAAAAGTTCTCCGCCACTGTTCACTTGAACTGCGTTCGTCAACTTCACGTTGCAATTTATAATGATATTCAGCTTTATTTCCAACACATTTGGAAATCTAACTTTACAGGCTTATATTGTCGAAACGGTGAATATTAAAACGCTCGACTTTTCACAATATATAGTATGCGACCTGTTCTTTATATATATTCGCTTCTTTATATTTAGATCTCAATTATATAAGAGATATAATCAATTCAATGTTCCTCGCAACTTCACGTAGAATGGAAGTGCGGTGATCTCTAACGTTCCACCTAGCTATCCTCGCGTCTCCACAAGTCGACAGTCGTCGCACTCGGACTAAGCCTTGGGATCTCCGTTAACCCAGTAAGACACTTCCTCACTCTTCAATGTCTGCTGGAATAAGAACCTCGATCCTTGGATCTCCCCCTCCAAGTCGAATTTTTTGGCGGTCATATCAATCTCCCACCATAATTTTACCGACAGTAGTGGCTACGCTGGCTAAAGCGCAGTGTTAAGTCAGGGGGTCTAGCGCTCTGCTGACTCGGTAGACGCGTGGGTTCGGGCCCCACCGTCGGCTGTCCTTGAAATGGTTTTCCGTGGTTTCCCATTTTCAACACCAGGCAAATGCAGGGACAGTACCTTTTGAAAGGCCACGGCCGCTTCCTTCCACATCCTTGCCCAGTTTCATCCATCTTCATCCATTCCATCTCTCATCCCGACGCACAGGTCGCCCACGGGCGTCGACTAGAAAGACCTGCACTCGGCCTCTTAGGAGGCTACACGACAAAAAAAACATAATTTTTTAATGCTTATTACTGCGTAGATTAACCGATCTGCGGTTTTTAAAGTATCAGACATAATTTTTCTTAATATTCTCTTCATTACCAAATAAGAAAATCTTCTTCTAAGGTCCTAAATGCATAATTTCCTCTTAATGTGTAATTAAAGTTGATCCCGTCTTCAATAAGACCTGTTCTCATTGGCTCTGGGCTGGGATCCAATAGCATAATTTATAACAATATTTATAATGTTAATTTCCAAACTCGCTGTTGCTATGCTAAATATAGCCTTCTAGAAGCGTCCATTGTGCAACATATAACGTGATCGGGCTCTCCCACAGTCTCGAGCTTGTAACACTACGCTCTTGTGTCATACTTCCAGAAATTATATTTGCTAGTTAAATTTTATCATGGGGACGGAAAATACTCTCATTTTGTCCCTAAATAATTCAATTTACGGGGGCATTCCTGCGTCATCTCAAGTTAAAAACAGTTGCAAATTGTTTTTAATCATTCTAATTCAAGACTTTTGATATGTCACTTGAACTCGTATATTGAATTATTTTAGCCTATTTTCTTATGATACCTTTTTAAATTTTTAGCGTTGAATTTTCCTAGAATAACGTTGTTTTCATCGTCAAATAACTCATAACAGTTATTTCCATAAGCATTAGTTATGTGGAACGGGCCAATAAATATAACTCCGAACTTGGGCTATATCTTTTTGCTCGCGTCCGCTTTCACTGGTCTGCGCAATAAGACCTTACTTCCAATTTCCAATGGCGTACCGAAACGTTTTCCTGCAACTCGCTTCAAGCGCTTCTCCGCTGCTTTCTGAAGTCTTTCTTTCGCCATATTTATCCTCGCTTGTCTTCCTAGATCAGGATCTCTGGGAATGAAATCAAATACATTGTCCCATGGCCTTTCTGGATTCCTTCCTAAGTGAAGAATCATAGGAACTTCTGCCGTGCTTTCTTGAACTGTGGAGTTCAAACAATCCTCCATCATTGGAACGTATTTTACCCAACTGGGGTGATCCTCTGGGCGGAAAATTCTGCAGAATTTGCTAAATTCTGCCATATAGCGTTCGCTTGAATTTGACTCTGGATAACGCACGCTTGAAAAGATGTGCTTAATTCCCAACCTTTCATGTCTGCTGCGAATGGTCCGATAAGAGATATTCTGGTTTCCCAGCCTTCGGAAACACAGCATTCTCTAATCTGCTCACAACATTTCTGGTATTGGCTTTTTGCATAGGATTCATGGTAACGAATTTAGTGAAGACATCAACAGTCACAAACAGGAACTGATTACCCTGATATCCCTTCGGACTGGGACCAAAAATGTCCGTGGCCATCAGCTCACGTGGTTTAGAAGGTATTATAGCTCTGGGTCTTCCTTTCAACAATTCTGATGCGAATTTTCCTCTCTGGCATTTATCACAAGATCTTATAATCTTCACTATAGTGGATCTCATGTTGGTCCAGAAAAACTTCTCTTTTAAGAGTACTGAGGGTTTTATCTAAACCTCCATATCCGATAGAGTGGTGTGCCAACCACACTAACTTTGTGACAAGATTAGGGGGCACGACTATGCGGATCTTAGTGTATTCGGAGTCTGCGTACTTAAACACAAGATCTCCGCTCAATACATAGTGTCATGATTGCCTTTGAGTAGCAGCATAATCTAAGTCTGCTGTGTCCATGTAATCCTTAAGGAACCTGTACATTTTCCTAATTGGAGCGTGTCTCTTCTGTGACACACCGATTCCGGCTAATCTCCTAACGGTTTCCTGATCTTCTTCCTCCAATTGTACATGGTTAATCTGCAAATTTCTAACTGGGTTACGTGATAATGCGTCAGCCAACAATTTGTCATTACCTGGCTGATGGACTATTGTAGCATTAAACTGTTGAGTGAAAAGGGCCCATCGAGTTAATCTATCACTCGACATATCGGTTTGAAGCATAAATTGAAGTGCCTTATGGTCGGTGATAATTATAATCTGATGTCCGATTAATATCTCCTTCCACACTTGAAGAGCTGTCACGAAAGCTAACGCCTCTAGTTCTGTCGTGAAGTAGTTCTCTTCATGTTTCTTAAGCTTTCTTCTGGTGAACGCAATGTAGTGCTTATTTGCTTCTTTGTCCTTTTGGTATAAGACTGCACTAATGCCTACACGTGAAGCATCGGCTTCTATGTAGAATATTCGTTCCAAATCCGGATATTCTAATTTCACGTTTTTTTCAACATCTCCTTAGCTTTCTCAAACGCGTCGTCAGCGGTACTATTCCATTTCCAACGGTTATTTTTCTTTAGCAAGTCATAGAGAGGTGCCATAATCTCTGAATACTTTGGACAATGACTGCTAATGAATTGGTACGCACCTACAAATTCTCGCACTTGTTTGACCTTAGTGGGCTTTGGGAACCTCATAATAGCTTCCACTTTCTGCAAGTTCGGGTGATATCCATGCTGGTCAATGGTGTGTCCGAGAAAATTAATTTCTTCTCTCATGAAACGGCACTTATCGAAGTTTACCTTAATATTTGCGTCTCTCAGGTTTTCGAAAAGCTTACGCAAGTGTATAAGATGTTCCTGGACATTTGGTGAAGATATGATTAAATCATCTATATAACAAAGCACGTTCTTTTAACTTCATCGGTGAGTTTATCAAGGGCTCTAATCAGGGCTGGACCACTGTTGACCATGCCAAAGGGAATTCTCTGAAATACCCAGGACGTGTGGTCAAACAGAAACCCTGTGTATTGTTTGCTTTCTTCTTCAAGCTCAATTTGGTAAAACGAAGAAGTTAAATCTAGGACGCTAAAACAAGCTTTTCCTTTAAACTTTCTGAGCAAATCTCGTATTTTAGGCGGTCGGTCTGCCTCGGGCAAAATCTTTAAGTTAATGGTCCTGGGTCGAGACATAGGCGTAATTGACCATTATTTTTCTTGACTACTGTTATAGGGTTGATGTAAGACGACGCCTGCTTCTTTATAATTCCGGCAGCTTCCATTTTCTTGATTATCCCTCGTACTTCCTCATAGTACTTTTCTGGTATCGGGTAAATCCTCTTCTGATAAGGAGTTTCATCCGTAAGCCTAATCTTATACTTGTAGTCCTTTACCAATCTATGCTTATCATTGAAAATGTCTTTAAACTCCATGATTAATTCCTCAAATTCATCCTGAATTTCATCAAACCCTTCTGCTTGGAGAGTAAGCATTTCCCTTCCATTTTCTACCTCTTCAATAATGTTGTTAATAATTTCTTCCGTAGGATCTTTATCTAGACTGTCATTCGAATCCTGTTCTTCTAACTCTTCTGTGTTTATTAACCCTTCACTAAATTTGATGACTCGGTTTTTCATATCAATTACTGCTCCAACTTTAGTAATGAAGTCAATGCCTAGCACGATATCAAAATTGATTTTGCTCACCACAATGAAAATGTGTTCATATGTGCTTCCATTTATCTCAAAGTTTAACAAAACTTGGATTTTGCATTTTACCGCTTTGTCTTGAAAAATACCACGCACTTTAACAGTAGATGCGGGTAAAACTGTCATCTTTTTGCCCTTAGATAATCTCTGATAATAATCATCCGATATGATAGACATAATGGCACCAGTATCCATTAATGACTTATATATTTGTCCATCAACATTAACACATATAATCGGTAACTCGAATGGTCTTTCTTCTCTAACAATCTCCTTCTCGAAGAGTAGGTCTTCGTCTGTCACCTCATAGATTTCGTTTATCATAATCTGGTTTTGTGTAGGAGTATATCCTGTCTCCTCTAATTCCGTTTCAAAATTGTTTTTTTTTGTCCTTGAGACTCATTCCCATGGTTCCCCTTCTGACTAGTAGATGGACCGGGATCTATAATCAAACTTTTATTTTCCCTTCCATTACCATTCTCATTGTTTCTCAACTCCTTGAGATACTCTTGTCCTTCCTTAAGACGTTCATCATACTTCTCCTTCGTCATAATTTCATCTTGGGAGTTTCTGCTACGATTATAGTTCTGGTTATTCCTATTGTTATTCCTGTTATAATAACCATTATTATTGTATCGGTAGTTATTATTATTGTGATAATAACCACTTCTACGATTGCCATTGCTATTATCATTACTGCGTCCTTGCTGTTGCTGATATGGACGACCTCCACGGAATCTCCTGTATCTGGGTTCTGGTCTACGATCCCGGAAATAATTATTCCTTTCAGGACCAATATTTCCCTTTTCTGGTTCTTTCGGATCGTCTGTCTGTTGTGTTTGGTCAAGATATACTGTGTTAATGTCTTTGTACTCTTGCCTTTGGTTCTTCGCAACAACGTTTGGTATAGGGCTCGTGTAATCGAGTTTTCTGAGCAATTCGACCATGCTTGCTAGATCGTTGATCCCTGACGAGATAATTAGACGTCTGACTTCAACAGGGAGCATCCTGGCTATCGCGTCTATCAACTGAGCTGTAGATAACGAGGGTTGAAGAAATCTGAGTCTGGCTAACTGACTCGTGAAGAAGTCTGCGTAGCGTGTAGGAAGAGTTCCTGAATATTTCCGTGAGTATACTTCTGCGCGTAGGGAGTTTTGTGCTTCAATAGACCAAAAACGCTTTATTAGTGCTTCTGCGAATTCATCGAAGTTCATGAAGGTATATCTGAAGGCCCTAAACCATTCAAGGGGCCCATCTGACAGGTAGCGTTCTACGATCTTCATTTCTCTCTCTCTTGGAATATGCGCTTCGATAAAGTAATCTTTGAGATTTCTGATGTACTCTATCGGTGTGAAACTATCTAGGTTGCTGAACTTGCGCGGTTTGTCTTCAAAGTTCCTTATGACCGTCACGTTTCTCGGATATGAATCCTGAAGGTTTTGTCGAAAATCTCTATTGTAACTTTCGGGCTCTTTACTCCTCTCCTCTAAACCTTCCGTAAACCTGAATAATCTTTCTTCCGGCCTGATTTCCCTTTCTTCCACTTCTAGGCTATTTCTTCTAGTCTGATTCCTCGAATCTTCAAAATCTATCTTCTCCCTTTCCTTTTCATCTATCTCAGCGATAATCTTCTTCAGCTGTTGGTCTACTTCGGTCTTTAAATCTTCCTTATACGTCTCATGCTTGGCAACATCTCCTAGATTAAGATTGTGTAACTTCTTGGATACGTATTCTTCTAGTTCATTAGTTTTCTCCTCACTCATGGCATTAACGTTAGTGACAACCTTGTTTAATCGTTCCTCTATCGTTTTAGTTTTACTCTCTAACGATTCTTTCAAAGCTTGCACATCCTGACTAGACTGAGTTCTATCTTCTACTTGCTTTACAGTGAGCGTATCAATTCTTTTACCTAGATCTGTTCTTACTTCAATAACCTCTCTATTAATTTCTACTTGGGTACTGGCTAATTTCTTTTCTATGTTATCTTGGATTTGCTTAACATGTTCTCCACTAGATTTGTTCCACTCGTCTTTCCATACAACTACATTAGCTTTTAACATTGCAGCTATGTCCTCCTCAATATCTGCCTTAAGAATTTTATTATGGTTAATAACCTGTGTTCGTAAAGTTTCTACGTTACCTTTTAATTCGACCAGAGAAGCTGTAGTTTTTAACGCATCGTTAACAAAACGTGTCGTTAAAGCAGTTATATTTTGTGTACACAATACTTTAGACGCCTCTACCTCTTGTCTAATATTATTAATGTCCACCTGGACCTTTGTTACATCTACAAATACCGTATTGACTTCTGTCTGTATTTTACCTATGTCAGACTGTACATCAGTGACATCTGACTGCATATTATTTAATGTCAACCTGAACATTAGTGACATCGGCTTGGACATTGGATACCTCTAACCTCACATTACCAATATCGGACTGTACTATGTCTACTTTGGATTGGACTGTATCTACTTTACTTTGAACATGGGATACATCTGACCTAACATTACTAACATCGGACTGTACTATGTCTACTTTGGATTGGACTGTACCGACCTCTGTTCGTACACCACTTACATCATCTTGTATCTGCTTTGAGCTGGCCTGTAATCGCGTGACATTTGCAACAATTTTAGATGCACTAGTGTGTAAACCCTCTAAAGAAGTCTGAACTTCCTGAATTTCAGTTTTGAAACTCTCTTTGACACTTTCAGCGACTTTATCTGTAAGAGAATCAACAACTTTAACAATCACTGTGTTAAGGTCCTCCTTTCGTTACCGCTTCAGTTGTTCTAGGTCCTGCTTGGCTTCCTGAAATTTACCTTGCATATCTACCATATTCGCAGATAAATTCTCCCTTTTCTTACCTTCAACAACATTTAAACTGCTCTGCAGTTGCTCCTTCAAATTCTGCTTCATACTTTCTTGCAGCTTCATCTGCATCTCCTCTAACATTCTCTTTAAATCCTCACTTGCCATTGCAATAACCCTTTATATAATGCTGTAGGGACATAAACAACAACAGAGCAAAATAACAACATCTGAGCAACGTCCTATTCCATATATATTTTTCAGCACCTTAATGTCTAAAAGTAACTTACAATTACATTAGCATTAATTTAAAGTACACCCTATGTTGAATAAACCTATTCAAAATGTTTGTTCTCCTGTGATTCACTTTAAATATACTACCACAAAGAAAATTCTACCATTACAATCATCAAAACAAATTAGCTTTATTTTACACATGACCTTAGCAATCGTCATGTACCGGTGAAATAAAATAGATATTCAGATCGTAGGTCGTTTTTCGAAACTGTCTACCTACTACACCTCTTTCAGGTTTCTAAGATCTGATCTTTATCTGAGTGTAACATTCCTAATATTAATTTAAATTAAGCCTATATAATTACACTCACATCCATCCGAAATTGCATAAGGCATCCCACAAGTCTGGTAATTATTTCTTTCACTAGAAATGTCCAAACCAACTTCCTTTAGAGACACTACGAAGCTAATTTCGTAGCCCAAAAATTTATAGGGCGCCATTCCTACTGTACCCGATAATCCGGAAAGGATCCTGTTGGAATATCCATTGCCCCCGCTGGATTGCCTATTTCTAACTGCTCCGGCAAATACTACATTAGAAATCGCTTCCAACATGGTCTTTAGGGATTTACAGACAGCAGTTACAAGAATATTGTGGATCAACAACCAACTACACAGGGCACTCACCTTTACTTACCTCTCGGGGACTGGGAATTCAGCTTCGCCTACATTACATCCACAATACTCTGCTCCTTATATTAAAATGAATCACACCCCAACAACAATGGAAAATAATCTGAACAAAATTTATTAACAATAGGGTAAACTAATTTACTATAAACAAAATAACAATAAACGAATTTAACAATATACATTAAAATTAAAAACACGTAATCATTCACACCTTCTTTCAACTCTACATCTTACTACAATGCTGTATTAAAATTATGAGTATAAAATCTTGGCTTGTTCTATGTTCTGTGTAAAAATAAAAACGTTTATTGAAGTCTCTTAATGGCATTCCAGACACATGGTTTCATTCACAAGCCTGCGTTTGCAGAACGCACGTGTAGTAACGTTGTTTCATCAATGAAACACCGGCACCACGCCGTACTCGAAACTGGTTTATACAATAAATACAAGGCGGTGAGTCTACACCTGTTAATATTATGTCATCGCTCTCCAATGCTAACGGTGAATCATTCTCGCTAGCCCATAGAGACTGCTTGTGTGCATTTATAAAACACGTAAAAATTAACATTTATATCTTACAAAAGTTCACATAACTACTTTGTTTCTTAAACAATCATTCTATTTTTATACACTCTTTCATTCGCACTCCGCAATTGTTCTAGACCAATTCGGTTCCACATATGCTCTTAACAATGAATAATCATACACACCCAAAAACATCCGCTCATAAACACACACTATTCCAAAACAATTGATTAATAAATCCTACTAAATTATTTAACTAATTAAATCATTTTCACGAAAATTATTTACATGTAATATGTTTATAATAATATCCATTATCTAGTGTTGCTAACGCGACACTTTCGAGATTCTGACTTCTCGGTTACAATATAATTCTTAACTAAATATATACACTGGTTTTTCACATAACCATCCTTCTCTAACGTTCTGTAGTTTTAATATACCGGTACTGCTTACACATCGTCTTATATAGGTTTCATTAAAATGTCGGTATAATACAGTCGACTAATTAAGGTAAACTGTACGTAATTACATCACTTCGGGTTTAATAAAATTTAATAATTGTATTTTAGACATGAGTAGACAATCTTTCTCAAGTTGCATTTCCGCTGAAACCCTCCTGTTAACACAGCTAAATCGTTAATTCACTAGAACTGGACTACTTGTATACAACGGCTCTTTTCATGATACATGCCTTTTTATCAAAGAACAACAATAGTTTGACTTCCTTAAAATGCGGAATTCCCTCGCATGTGCATTCCATAGCTCTACAAATCCTCATATAGCAATATATATGGCATAAACATTTATCATCTACTATGTTAAACAATAACCAAAAGGGATTAATTGTTATTATCATATCTTATGTAGGAACTTCTCTCAAATAATGGCATGACCCTCAGTATCATTGCACATGACTACTGGACTACAATTATACATGCGTAAGTTCTTCAAACGAAACTTCCAATTGTAATGAACGATATTATACAGTCGTGATTAACCTCCTAAAGTTTACTTCACAACAAGATAATTAACTGTTAACTCGTCTGTCGCAAATACATGTAATAAAAATAATACTCCTGTCTCATCTCACTTGTCAAGCTATAAATTGTTTATCGTTGTAATATCATGTCCACAAATGACGTGATGTTACACAAATAGGATAAAATAACACACATGCTATTTATAGTGTCAGATAGAATTCAATCTTGACCGGTATAAACCAGCTTTGAATTCCTAGACAAAGATTTGAATAATCTTCTATCAAAAGGTATTTCCTGTAACATATTAAATGAACAAAGCTCTTAGCTTTACAAATAATAAGAAAGGTTTGTCAATGTCGTAATATTTTTCCACTCTACACAAAGAATGTTCATAGGAATTAAGACTTCGGTCTTATCAAACGATTAGTATTTCTTAGATGGTCGATAGTCTATATACAATACTGATATAACAATATCATTCGATGTTTCTTCTATTCTTGAAGTTATATGTCGTTACATTAAAGTGCTCAAATTAAATTTAACAAGAATTTAATTTGAAGCTATGACACAATATCAGAATACAGTACTTGGTTTAAATGAAATTATTAAAATTCAAGAGTCAAAACGACTAGTCTCCTATGAGGCAATATGATTCCTCAAACCAAATTTTAATGTCAGTTCCACAACTGATCAGTAGAATAAAATTGAAAAATAGTTGAAATGCAATCATCTTCCAAATAATCTTGAAGTATAAAAAACTCAACACACATCTGAAGTGTATACTACTTATAAGCCCTGAAATACATGAAATGTGATAATATAGAAATATGGAATAAGATCGCTGACAATATGTTACTAATCAAGCTCTATATAACAATGAGATACACTAATACCTTATTTGGACGAAAACTTGAAGATCTATGTAAGTATTCCCACAATACTTTAGATGTTTCCTCAGTACAAGACACTGAGATGGCTCTGCATTCTAACCTCGGATCTGCGACCTCAGAGATAAGAAACGTCTCTCTCTGGAATTCACCAACATTCGCCTGGGCTCGAACGACATCCTTCTGTGTTGCTGGGCTACCTTTCCCTAGCATCTTGACAAATCTCTTCTGTAGTCTTCATTCTCCTTCGTTAATATGTATCAGCTTCATCATTGGAATATAATTATGGAAATATTCATATAAATTGTGAATGAAATATTTCCATTGCTAATTGATGTTATATTAGTGTTCGTAGACTGACGAAAATGCACAAGATGGACCGTACACTGCGTCTGTATTCAAGAATACGTTGTCTAACGAAGCTCCATCGTTGTATCTTAACTCCCGTTATCGAATATGTCTTGGCGCATGACTATCTAGTTCATCATATCAACAATGTTAATTATGCTGAATGATAACGTTTGACGAATAATTATAGTCATTCTATTAATGTTTATGTGTTGCGCCAATATTAAAAGTTCTCCGCCACTGTTCACTTGAACTGCGTTCGTCAACTTCACGTTGCAATTTATAATGATATTCAGCTTTATTTCCAACACATTTGGAAATCTAACTTGACAGGCTTATATTGTCGAAACGGTGAATATTAAAACGCTCGACTTTTCACAATATATAGTATGCGACCTGTTCTTTATATATATTCGCTTCTTTATATTTAGATCTCAATTATATAAGAGATATAATCAATTCAATGTTCCTCGCAACTTCACGTAGAATGGAAGTGCGGTGATCTCTAACGTTCCACCTAGCTATCCTCGCGTCTCCACAAGTCGACAGTCGTCGCACTCGGACTAAGCCTTGGAATCTCCGTTAACCCAGTAAAAACACTTCCTCACTCTTCAAAGTCTGCTGGAATAAGAACCTCGATCCTTGGATCTCCCCCTCCAAGTCGAATTTTTGGCGGTCATATCAATCTCCCACCATATTATTAGCGCGTAGATTACCAATGCTTATTACTGCGTAGATTAAGCGATCTGCGGTTTTTAAAGTATCAGACATGTATGTATGTCTACCCCTTATTATTCCCGTTTTCCAACGGGGTCGGGGATGAGATGCGATGGAAGTCTTTGTGGCGATGATTTTTACGGCCGGATGCCCTTTCTGACGCCAACCTCATGAGAGGAGTTAATGAGAGATGAAATTAATGATGGTGAATGAAACTGGGCAAGGATGTGGAAGGAAGCGGCCGTGGCCTGTCAGAAGGTACCGTCCCAGCATTTGCCTGGTGTCGAAAATGGGGAAACCACGGAAAACCATTTCAAGGACGGCCGACGGTGGGGCTCGAACCCACGCGTCTACCGAGTCAGCAGAGAGCTTGGCCCCATGACCTAATGCTGAGCTTTAGCCAGCGTAGCCACTACTGTCGGTTTAAAGTATCAGACATGATTTCTCTTATTATTCTCTTCATTACCAAATAAGAAAATCTTCTTCTAAGGGCCTAAATGCATAATTTCCTCATAATGTGTAATTAAAGTTGATCCCGTCTTCAATAAAACCTGTTCTCCTTGGCTCTGGGCTGGGATCCAATAGCATAATTTATAACAATATTTATAATATTAATTTCCAAACTCGCTGTTGCTATGCTAAATATAGCCTTCTAGAAGCGTCCATTGTGCAACATATAACGTGATCGGGCTCTCCCACAGTCTCGAGCTTGTAACACTACACTCTTGTGTCACACTTCCAGAAATTATATTTGCTAGTTAAAGTTTTTATCATGGGGACGGAAAATACTCTCATTTTGTCCCTAAATAATTCAATTTACGGGGGCAGTACCATCCAGACATTCCCGTAGAGTAGAAATGGGAAGTCACGAAACGCCACATCCAGATTGACTGAGATGGGAATCGAACCCACCTCTTCTCAGTTTTGCTTCATTAAGCTGAGTGAATCCCATTACATTTCTTGGCAGAGTCGGGATTCGAATTCTGTGGCGTAGCCGTGCACGAGCGTGATGGAGCTGCAACTAGTCCGGAGCTGGGAGGTTCGAATTCCGCCGCGGACAACAGCTATCCTGACTGTGGTCTTTACCTGATTTTTCCACACTCCCTTCTGGCAAATGCCGGCATAGTCCCGGGGCACCTACTCCATCATTGACCCTGATAATTACAATTACACACTGCTACAGTCACCACAGAAACACCGGTTATCAATCAAACTGAGTATACACCCAAATTCACAGGACTGATGACCAAGATATACCAAATCCTAAAGGCCTTGCGGCTTGTATAACCCCACGGGGGTTATTACTCTAAAAGGAAGCTTGTAGTATTACGTGACCGTTAATCTCGCGATCATAAGTCACCGGACCTCCATTTTACGTGGAATCCGAACCTCAGGACGTGATATTTTACTTCGAAAATATCACATGCATTGACTGGGAATCGAACCCGGTCCACCTTAGTGAGTGGCAAGCAGCCTGACCACTGCACCATCACTGGAATAGATTCAATAGGGTAGACCCCTCAGTTTGAAGCAGTGGAGTAGTATTATGGCTCTCTCACTTTCCTCGTTAACGAGCGTCGACTCAAACGTTAGGCAGTAGCAATAACCATTGTTCGCTACAGACCAATAGCATGATTGCTCTATCTCTCCCCGCGGACTCCAGTGTCCGGTCCTGGCTGCCTGCTCGCGTGCCAGGTCTCTAGTGTTGAACATCTGCATGTAATTATGTTCAGTCTCGCTACTTGTTCTCAGAGGCTACGGTGGAGAGTTGGCAACACTGTGTCTCGAGCTGGGAAAGCCTTGGCTCCCCACAGGCATGGACTGTAAACATATCCGCCCAGCTAAGGTGAGCCGCTCGTTAACGAGGAATGTGAGAGAACTAATATTCTAATATAAAGTGTAGATTTTTATGACCTAATGGAGATTATAATCTGGTTTAAAGCTCGATATCACTATAACCCATGGGCAAGAAATCAGCTGATGCCATTATTGGTTATTTGTCTAAATGTTAAGTGTATTATTTGGCACGTAGATAATACATATACAGTACTGTATGTCCCTGGGGAATGATGTGTCACCAACATTCCATGATGTCCGTCAGGAATGCAGGAAAGCACTGTTACTGTAAATAGGACGCTGCTGATATGGTTGCACCTCCAAGTCGATCGATCCTCCATTCTTCCGAGGAGGAGAGTAGTGTTTTACCGTTGGCACGTGGTGACAGGCTGAGCTACCCTATTACAGCTCTATTCTGTGGCTTGCTTGAGTTGCATGTGATTGCAAACTCATTCTCAGATAACGTGCTGACAATGAATACGTGATAGTTTTCAATATCTGCTCTAGAGTGATAGAACATAACTCACATGTACACCGGAGCCAATAGGATCGTCTACTTCGAGTACAAGGTAGCTTCAAAAAATAAGGTAAAATGGTGATATATTCACCCTGTGTTTAAATATTCAATCAGGGTTAAAGCAGGGGACCTCATCCCTCTAATGCAGACGTTAAATGGTGCATATGCTGTTTGAGATCCTCAGAGTATCAGTTAAAAGATGGATGCGTGTGCGGGAAACATGGTCGAAAGTTAGTGAATGCTGTGATCCGGCTTTTGTATATCGTAACTGGAGATGAAACGTGGATGCATCATGTGATAACAGAGTAGAAACAAACATCCATATACAGTAATTGGACATACACCTCTTCGTACCTCAAAATGAGGTCCGGACAGTTCATCCGCGAACTAGGTTATGGTGACGGATTTATTTTAACACAAGGGCGTGCTTCTGGATTTTCTCACCATGGGAGAAACAGTGAATGTTATTGTGATTCACTTATCGCGCAGCTACTTCAGTGAATCAAGGTTCGATTAATGTTGTGATGTATTATTGGTACAAATCCTTGCACAAGAATGGTGATTATGCTGAAATGTAATATGCATCATTGCCCTGCTACTGTGTGCCTGTTTCTCCTTGTGAGCTCTTGTTATCTTATTTTCTCAAATTCTTTTGTATCTCCTGAACCGCTGAATATCATATAGCCTAGGTGCATGTTTCACAAAACTCAAGCTCTTAAACAAGAGGGAGTTAGAAGATGTGGTTTGTACCAAAATCTTCCAAATCGTCTCAATAGTACAGGAAAAATCTTGGATTTATTGAAAAATCAACGGAAATATGTATATTTGTTTATGAAGTGCATTTAAATACGTAATTAAGCAAGACGATAGCTCCTGCCAGAACTGTGTCGCGTCCAGCCGTATAACAGTAAAGCCGGGCAGGTGGTCTATAGTCTATACACATGAAGTATTCTAAAGTAACCGATTGTAACTTATGGCAATTCAATAGGAAGAGAATTACCAGCAGCAGTGACGAATTGCACTCTGATTTCATAAATATCGACAATTTGTTTAAAACGCGCGTTTAAATAAATAAGCGAGACGATAGCCCCTGCCATAACAGTATCGCGTCTAGCCCGCATAACTCTGAAGCTGGGTGAGCGGTATAAACACATGCGCGATTTCGCGCACAGGCCCTCGAGTACGTATATAAATGTTCTGTATGTACTGTACCTGGTGAAAAGTGCATAATAGGGCATAGAACGCTGTGCCGTAGACACATTAATCAGATAGCTTGTGGTTGTACGTGGCAGTTATAACCTCGCAATTATAAATTATACCACGGAACCACTTGTTAACATGGATATGATTTTGGACTGGGGGTCTATCTGGGATTGGAGTGGACACATATTACCAACAACACTGCCAATCAGGCTGAAGAATCATTTGTTGTTGGCACAGTTTGGTGTATTAATCTGATCCTGGATTGTTGGTTTCAGAGATTTAATCTTCATTATTTAGTTTCAGAGGTGGTTGCCAGGAAAGTAGGAGTTGATTTATATTGCGTTGCACCTCCCTTCCAACGAAGGGTTGTGATAAGCTGGTAAACATTGGAGGTCTAAAGTCATTTATCGTCTGAAATGTACTTGTTGTGCAGCTAGACATTCTTCATGAATGCTTATTGCTGGTTTCATATTGTCACGCTTTACTGGGAATTTTATGAGATTCCCTTCCTTGTCTATTGTCCATCTCGTGGTATACTGGCTAGCGTTTTTAGCTGCAGCCCTGGAGTTCCGGGTTCGATTCTCAGATATGTCAAGAAATTTTAATTCTGGTGTGAAGGCTGGAACGGGGTATACTCAGCCTCTTAAACAAAACTGAGTAGAAGAGGGTTCGATTCCCACCGTATCCATCCTGGAAGTAGTTCTACATGGTTTCCTCCCTCCACCACTTCTACTCCAAGCAAATGCAGGAATGGTTAGTAACTTAAGGCCACGACCGCCTCCTTGCCAATCCTCACCTGAATTTCAAATACACACGCTAGTATAGCCATAACACTGACACAGTTTAACCACAAATTTCACACACACACACACACACACACACACACACACACACCAAATATGACAGCGATGTCGCAGCTCCTAAAATAAGCAACACATCAACAACATTCCTTCCCTTTTGACTTCTTTGCTTTATTAAGAACTGTTGCAGCTATTTTCCATTTAATACAATTGCTCTCCTTTTCTTCGTGTGGCCTCCGGAGAGGCCGAGTGCCGGTCTTTCTAGTTGACGCCCGTAGGCAACCTGCGCGTTGTAATGAGGATGAAGTGATGATGAAGAGGTCTCATACACCCAGTCCCCGAGCCACGGGAATTAATCCCAGGGGATTAAAATCCCTGATGGCTCGGCCAGGAATCGAACCCGGGGCGCTTCGGGCCAAAGACTAGCACGCTAACCATTTAGCCACGGAGCCGGACATTTCTCTCCTGAACCACGGAATGTATAGGATCCGTGAGGGCGTGGACGATAACGCTCGCCCGCACAGTGCTGGCATTGCCAATGCCTTTCTTCAGGAGAATGGTGTTACTTGCCAATGGGGTCCCTTTCTTTTTCATTTGTCTTTATCTTCACATTGGACGTGGAATATATTATGGATCTTATAATTATATACTGCGCCCGTTGACGCATGTTTGCTCAGGCAACAGAGACGAAAACTTATGCTGAAATGTAACTGAACATACCCTGTGAGCGGCGGGAAGAAGCTGAAGCAATATCGCTTATTTTTACTCATTTTTCATATTCCAAAAATCAACTATAATTATAACTAAGTAATTCTGCATATTTGAAGTACAGCATACTTCGTAAATCGAAGAAACTATCAATTTACGCGGCCAGCTCAAGTACTGAGAGCACGCCATATTTGGTAACACCATTTCCTATTCGTCTGTGGAAGAGACAACATGTGCATGATGGAGCACAAGTGAAAGGAAACCATGTGGCAGGAAAAATCTACGAATAACTTTCTTATGGATAGCCATCATGGAATTGTGTAATAATTGAACGATTGAAGATATTCACCACTACGAGAACTGTAAAATATTTTTATTATTATCCGAGGTGAAATGAAGGACTTGTGCGAAGAAAACTTTGCGACCGCAAGGTCTCATTCTCACGCACAGACACATGTTTCAGTGTTCTACAAACTGTGTAACTGTACAATATCTACAAGTACAATCTTTATTTGCCGGAAGGGCAGTGATTTGGATTTATTTTTTGTTAATATTTTCTTGTGTAAATATCAGTGCAAGTCACGAGTGAGTGTCGCACAAGCGACAGAAACTAGAGCCAGTGGCGGAGTGAAATGGGCATTTTTTTTACCGCATATTAGCTGCAGTGCGCGACAGTTTTATTTAATTATGTGCTACATTTTTATCAACGCTAACATCGCAATAATGATAAACCAGCAGATCTTCAGATACTACTCAAACCGCGCGATGGCATGTGATTGCTAAATCATGCGTGGGGATTCGGCGACGGAGGATGTCCAGACACAATGAAATGGTAACCTAAAGCCATACACGAGACCGCATACAACATCTCATGGCGGGACTCGTACCAAGTGACGCTGAATCTGTAAGTCAGATCAAATATTTATAGCGTATTGTAAGAGTGGAAAACAGTAGACTTAGTTTAATTTTGGTTTCATTTATTTTGTGCACAATGCAGGTAGCTAGTTATAAGACGCGTGTGGAAATTAATAGTTTATTAAACGTTTATAGAAGCCAGGAAGGCTGGATTTTCAATGCTCATTCGTATCATTTAAAAACAGGTATTATCAACTTTTATTTTGTCAGGCTGATAACAAATAAACTAGTTTGACAATGCTAAATCGAGGCCAAGGTTACGAGCCAAGTTCACTACACAGCACACTCGATTCTAGGCAGTGGATTAATATTTTGTTTTAGAAGGCTGTGAGATTCTTGACATTATTACAAGTGAAATGCAGAGTTCCGTTACTCACATTTATTGGCCAGAACAATACTTGAAAACAGGTTTATTTCTTTAATAGAAGCCACACAGGCTATGAATGAAATTGTATTTTGTAACCAAATGAACGCAGGTTCGATTTATTCAGGGAAGAGGCAATTTTATAAATGCACACACACAGTTAGCTTGTATCAGAAACCTTTATGTTTATTTTAAGCGTTGTCAGGATGTGTTTTCTGTACACATAACTTTATTACCAGCAATTCAAACGTGTATCAATTAGGATTCCACACTTTTGTAAATTAAGAATATTATATGAGTCGTGACGGTGGATGAATACCTCCAACATTGTTATTGTGATTATATCGGTGGTAATGAACTGACCAAAGTCGTACCAAAAACCGAAGGCGCCTGGATCAATGGATCCGAAATAAGAGTAAAGTAATTGGTAAAGACATAGGATGTCTAATAAGTGTGATGAAATATTGGTGAAGACACAGGGTGTCTCGTAAGCTATTGAATTATTGAGTTATTTGCTTAAGTTGGATACAAACGTTACCTGAATACACTGAACGCTTTTAAAGGTCCATAAACTGAACAACAATACTGGCAGGAATAAATAATTGTGTGAAACTTTAATAATCAAAAATAGCGTTTTGAAAACTAACAAATCTTATAAATTCCCCCTGAACCTAAATAAAATTTATAAACATTAAAAATAAACTATTTTCTGGACCAAATGTTAACACTTAGATATTGTTAAGCTATTGTAGATACATTTTGATACATTTTTACATGATTAGTCGACCACTAATTGGTGATGTGATAACTGAAGCACACACATCAGATTAGTAGCAATATGAGTCGATGTAATTGTTTAATTACTATCGCATTTGCAGGCTTTCCTATATTTTCTATTTTTCTTAACACTTTGACACTATGACCGTTTGTTACAAACAGTAACAAATCGAGTACGTAGGCAGTGCCAATTGCACAACCATAGGAGTGCTGAATTATTGTATGCATTTGTGTTGTATTAGCATATTTTTTTTATTCAGCAACATTGTACACATAGCTTGATTTTCTTAATAATAAACGCATCTCGTTTATTAATTAATGATAGTTAGGACTAGCTAAACACTTAACTCAAAAGATAAATGTTAGAGATGGCACCATCATTGCATAGGACAAATTTTCCCCTTGCTACTAAATGTAAATGTTCTAGTATTTGTAAACAAGTAAATGTCTTGCTTTGCTGTAAATTCTTTTGCTGTTTGGTCCACCCGTAAGTTATTTTGATGTAATTGCTTAGGGCCGATCTTACGTGCCATTCTCTTAGCTTGTTCATTTTGTCGAATTTTGTATTAGGACCATGAGAGCAATTTAGATCTTGTTTAGGACTTTTTTTTATATTTCTTTTCAGGGCAGAATAGTATCGGACTAGCCGTTTGCAACTCTCATGCTAGGCTAGGGATCTATTCTGAATAAAATTTATTTGTGATTTTAACCTAAGACTGACCTCTCTTTCTTGTTTAGTTTCGTTATCGATGCATTCCTCTGAGCTGGTTAAAGATCGAACCTCACTAATTCCCGACACCCCCGAGTGCAGACTTTTGGTGCTACACCAGCCTATGAATGTATCGTTCCCCCATACTTGTGTGTTAACTGGAAGAGGGTCTCGGAAGGGTCATTTGAAACCGGTGACTCACCGAAACCTTCGGCCATCGGGCTCAATACATACACGAGTTGCTAATTTATTTCTTGTAATTGGAATGGCCTGCCTATGTTCCCGATCTCAATTTATTGTGTAGAGCAGGCGTGGACACTGCCGTCCATACTTTCATCCCCACTGTGCATTATGGTAACTATTTTTTGATGTATATAAATTATACTACTCCGAACGTTGCACGTAACTTGGGTGATACTCAGCAGACGAAAATTGTAGTGGCGAGGCATGAATCACGGCGTATTTACACACATATTAAGTGCCTCTCCTCCATACTTTCTATAGGTGACGGTACAACGGTTGTGGCTTTGAAATCCTGCTCTACTAAGGAATTAAGTTTTGGTCAGAGATATGGATGGGGTACGCCCATTATAATTGGGCTTTCGTGATTCCCTCTTCTATTCTTGGAAATCCCCCTATGGATGGCGACATGCCCTGCCTGTCGTACAAGGCAACTAAAGAGGCCGGCTTGGCCGATTAGTAGCTAAACTTTAAATGTAAAGACTCCCTGTGGATGAGAAGTGCAGAATTAATCCACGATAACCCCTGCCTTTCAAAGATCGCTTTCAATTATCAGGTATCTTAATATAGCATTTAGACCCATAAAAATATACGTGCGTTCTGTTTGGGGAAGGGCCTCCAACTTGGCCACTTGGCCACTTGGCCAGAATGGCTGCAGGGTTCTCCTTATATCATACAGTTGGTAAATACCAGACAACGCAGGTCCCTGCAATGCCAAAAGCTGAAACTAGAAAAGACGTTGTCTTCCTGTCATGGTTATTTTTGTTATATTCTATTCCTATTTTTTTTTTTGGGGGGGGGGGGGGTGAGGGGGTGGAGGTTGGGGGAGGAGAGGGGGAGGGGATGACTTTGGGATGCCTAAGCATTCCAAACTTTTAGACGATGACCCAATTAAAACCGTCTATTGATGTCAGTAATCATCGCACTTTGGATGAAGCTTTATCGAAACGTTTCCCCATTGACAGATCTTCTCTCTGTCTGTCAGCCACCATAACTCTGCTGTTCCACACCGTGTATGCTAAGCAGACAGAAGTGTTGCTGAATTGCACTGCGTTCGGTGAGATTCCCCTCTAGTAGGACACCAAGCTGGTTTATCAGCGGGTTCTTGGTGTCCCCGCCTGGACCCCCACAGGAGTAGCGAACTGCGAGCTTAAGCTTGATAACAATCAGCTGGTGGGTTTAGCCTCTCCTTACCTCCTACAATGAAATGTTAATGCCCACATCAACTGGAGCTCCATACGATTAGGGGTATAGTGCGAGGTTTTGAGAGGCTGACCAGGTATATGGACCTGTGTTTGTTGAGCACGGTGGAACCCAAGCAGATTCTCTGGTATCGATATCACCTTTTGACTCGAGCTCTGGTTGCTCTGTTGCGGTGGGATGTGTACGAAGGCCTTTTAACAGTGACCATTTCTCGATAATGTTTTCTCTTCTAAACCAGAAAGCCATCGAGTCAATGACTACCTCGTCGGACTAACTGGCCAGAATTCACGGTACTTGTAGATTTTGCTGACAGAGCTGTCGAAACTGTCGAAAACCATACCAATTACATAACGAATTATATTTTGGCTGCTAAAAAGGAAACAATTATTTAATAGTTAAAATAATTAAAGTAATTAAAATAAATACAATAATTATTAACCGACAACTCTCTCCGGAAGTTTCTTCTGCGATGGGCAGCCATTAAAGATCGTCGACGTGCTTTTAAACGCTATCGGATGCAGAAACACTATGGTCAGCCTCATCAGTCATCACCATTGTATAATAAATTAATGGAGCATATAACACCGTTGTTAAACTCCTGAAACATATCGATCAATTAATCAATCAATCAACGTTGAAGGTCGTGAGTTTGTTGAAGATTTGAGCCTGAGAGTATTCTAAATCCAAGTAGGTAGTTTGTATTGCAAAGCACCTCTTCTTTAAAAAGTAAGCTCGGTTATGCACACAAGCCCTTCATAATGCCTGTATATAAAAAGTTTAGTGTACAATGAATTATTTATATAAGTTCCAGACTTCACAGCACTGTTGGAGAGTTATGTATCCCAGAATATACTGGAGCTCATGTTGAAGATTGATGAAGCTGCAGAGTCATTTCTGATTTAAATTACTCTCAGATGGCTTCCAGTTCCAATCAATAGACTAATCAAATTACTCGTTACTCTCCGAGATTGAGGGCAGGTGTCTTCAATGCCTGCAGCCATTACAAGGAGAATATACCCAGAGTGCCACTAAATAAGTAGGAACTGTAATTAATTAGTTTATTGTGATAAATGCCAAGTTTTAAATCTTCATGCTGCCTGTTTCGCAGTGTGGCAACACCATTGAATAAGAACCATACATTGATTGAACTGTATCTGTCGCTAAATCCACTGCAAATAGCATTTTGTTTTGCAGCAAATACCGCACAAAAGGATTGAAATGCATTATTCACAAGAAATGTCGCATATATCGCTATTACAATAGGTCCCTACTTATGAGGATTCTCAATTGAAAACACGCCTAATGGGATGGAGTCACGCCTTGTTACCCAGCGTTGCAGGCAGTGGCGTACGCAGTATTTCTTTCTGAGGGGCGGAGGGGTTCATTCATACAGTAGTTTTGTTCATTATTAAAATTATATTTCGATTATTATTAATAAAGAGCAATAATTAAATAAACAATCTCTTTGCATGAAGACTACTTTTAATTATATTTTACATCATGGAAAGTAATTTAAATAATAGAATATATTTTCCAGCACAATAAAATAAAATTGAAAAGTTCATTTTTTTAAGAATTATGAAAAAACAGCTCCGTTACTAAATATTAAAATTGAAATAATGCAGAGGTATCATCTGTTCCATACATGACTGCTTATAATATTGATATTATGCCAAAAAATGATGTTTCACTGCCATTAAGATATTATTGACTCTCAAAATCTGCCTATCTTGATGGCTTTATCTGCATAATTGATAGAAATAAATTGCAGAAACTCCTCATGCACCGAATTATCTTTAATGAAGCGGATGCACAGTGACACAGATATGTACATAAAGCATCGCGAAACAACGTGAAGAAGTTACCGATCGCACACTTTAACAGCAAAACTGGTCATTGCCTAACTCCAACGCTGAAGGAGGAGTCTGATGCGAATAGGAGTGTACTTCATTTACGACGTGAAGAACGTGACCAGTCTGATCTCATTTAATATATGTATATACAGGAGTGATGAAGCCTCACTAGCGGTTGTGTAAAACAGGTGATAGATGGGACAATATAGGTATTCAAGTAAACAAATGTGTCTGGTGGGGGGTTAAACCCCCCGCCACTGATTGTGCAGGATGTGCATGTATCAACTGCTTGAACTAATGACAATAACTCCATGTCTTGTGTTGGTCGGGACATTACGCAGTAGTAGGGCGACATGCGTATCGCTTTGCTTTCTTACACGTGGTTGTGGAAATTCCGATGTCATTTTATGACTGTCTAAGCAGCGATTTATGTCTAGCAGTTTGTTTCTCCTAATTTCCCCGCCACCTTATGTGCACTCAGGGTACGTATGAGACTGCGGATCCAGATCCCTGGGTTCGGTTCTTGGCTCTGATAAGAAATTTAATTCTGGTAGGAGGATTTGAACGGGATACGCTCAAAATCTTGAGGTAACATTGAGAAGATATGGGTTTATTTTCGACCTCAGCTGTCCTAAAAGTAGCTTTCCGTGGTTTCTCATTTCTATTCCACGCCTAGAGTAGAAGTGGGAAACCACTGCCAGGATGGCTCAGATGGGAATTGAACTCAGCTCTTCTCAGATTTGCTCATGAGGCTGAGTGGACCCCGTTACTGCCCTCAGAGCAGAATTACATTTCTTGGCAGAATGGGGAATGGAACTCGGACCTCCAGGGCGACAGCCAAGAATGCTGAAACACATCAGTTTGATAATTACCACTCGTAAACAGAATTAGTAAACATAAGCGACATTTGACTTACACTTTGCATGTGCAGTACAATAGCACCGCCACGCCTGCCGTGAGATTATCATGCTTTTCGCATACCACGCTAAAGCATGATAACAGGCCATTTCCTATCCAAAAAGACAATCTTACTGCCATAGCTCTCAGTGGTGGTGGTGTTGATTATTGATTTAAGGGGAGGCTATCTTCCCCCTGATGATTAAGAATAAATAAAGAACCATTCCATGGACGGTCAACAGTGGAGATTGAACCAGGAGGTAGCCTGACCCCAAGGGCTTGCGCGTCAACACGCAGAGTTATACCGTGCTCGGTGCCGTCTCTCTTGAAATTACCGATGAATCACGATTATTGCAACACGTTGGAAGAATTGATTTTATGTATTTGACACGTGCAATGCGACAACTGAAATCTAATGTGAATGATATTCAGTGAGAGACTTACTTAAAAGTATAGAAACTAGGTGGGGCTATTGTGGAATTGCAGGACCAACACTCAAACCCTCACAAATTATTTGGTTATAGAATAGAGGCCAAATTGTGTCACAAAGGGTGTTGAGTTATCGTGAACGTTTTATGAACACCATTGAGCATGCTCACAGAAGAATAGCGGGCTCCGAACTTACTGAACCTCATACTAATTATACATACAACGAAATGGAGAAGCAGAAGCAATATTTATCTGTGTAGAGCTCAACCGTGCCTTAAGACAAACTCACAAATATTACATTCCCTGCAGCAACATATGGAATTGACATAATCTGGAAAAATCTTTCAATCGGTCACTTCAACAAGCTGGAAAAAGTAAAGACAAGTTTCATGAAAAGAGTCCTAGGCTTGGGGTTAACATCACCATCGAGACTAACCTAACAGCTGCTGAAAGAAAGTTATTTCATTGAGGATATTCGAAATCATTTGTACGGTATCAGCCAAATACACTCGCCTACGATCAAATTCTACAAAGTTAGGAAAACGACCTTTGGAATGATTTTTATTCAACTGACGCAATTTTAACGGACGACTGGATGAAGATAAACTATGAATGGAGACATTTAAAGACACGTTTCGCAATACATGGATTCCATCATAAAGTCTGTAAAGTTAATCGATTTCATAATCCAAGTGAAGATTGCATGTGCGAGTTCTGTGACGAACAATGCGACATATACCAAGTAAGATGATGTGAGATGAGACTAATATCTGTAAATAGGGTTTGTTTAGATTCAGAAATATTGTAACCCTATTATAGCCATTCGGCTGCAATAAATAAATAAAAAGACTCATACGTTCACGAAGAATGAAAAGTAATATGTGCATCACTGAAACGAGTCTACTTATTATTTAAGGTCATTGTTGTTACTGTTTAATTTTTATAAGTACGCTCTTGTGTATGTGTATACGATCGGCTTATTAATTATTATTGTTTTATTCAGCCAGGCAGTATTAGGCTCAGTGGCATTCTCTTACACCTAACCAGGTACGCAGCACACAACTTATATTTTGAACTATGAGTATAAATAACGAAGAGCTCGATGTTACTTAATCCCCGCAGCTTAGCCGTTCTCGTTAAATAGTGCACCATAGCCGCGAGGGCAGCAGCAGAAAGTCTGAAGGACGCCGGTTCAAATTCCAGTGCTGACAGCGGTTATCCTGATCGTGTTTTTACCCGGAGTTTTACACACTCCCTCCAGGCAATTGCCGAGATAGTACCTCACTTCAGATCACGGACCACTAACCTGTCCTTAATACAGTTATTACATATTTACGGTATATATAGGCTAAAGGTTATCAGACGAGTTCAACACACACCCAACTACACGGGACTGACGACCAAAATGTCCCAAGTCTCTAAAATGAGTTATTAACAACAACAACAACGACAACAACAACAACAACGATAAAATTGTAATCACTAATCAAGTAAATAATAATTATTGAGATAGTAATCAAATACCTAATCTTCATCATCTTCTTCTTCTTCTTCTTCTTCTTCTTCTTCTTCTTCTTCTTCTTCTTCATCTCAGCCTTTTCCCACGTCACGTAGGGTCAGCGTTACTTTGTTGGATTCTTCTCTTCCATAAATGTCTATCCATGTTTCCTCCCTCTTCCATCCTTTTTTCTCTGAGGTCCCCTGCAACCTTATCTTTCCACCTCAATTTTGGTTTTCCTCTCCTCCTTGACTCCTCCATTTCCAGATTTCCCCACGTAGTCCTCCTCTCTTTTCAGGGCATGCCCATACCATCAGAGCCTACTCTCTCGAACCTTCTTTCGTTCCCACTTTCACTGCTCCTCTGATGTATTCATTCCATATTTTAACCTTTCTTGTCACTCCACTCTTCCACCTTATCATTCTCATTTCTTCCATTTCCATCTTTCTCTCTTGGGCTTTCGTTATCAGCCAAGTTTCTGCACTATAGAGCATCGCAGGCCTCTCCACACATTTGTACAGTAGATCTTTCCTTTCAGCCTGCAGCTGACCTTCTATCACACAATACTCCACTCACCTAAGCTCACGTTATGCTAATCTTAAGAATACAATAGTGTATGGTAAGTAACTAACAGTAATTAATAACTGAATTGTCATTTTAATAACCAGGTAATAAACTTTCTTTTACAAAACAAACTGATTGAATAACAAGAATGTAAACAAGTCACAATACATGAAATATGATTTTGGTTACAAAACAAATCCAAAGTGAATTCAACAGTTCTTGGTAAGTTTGAAAACGATCGGACAGGTTAGATACAAGTTATGTCTTGCTTAGGATGGCAGCTGTAGGGAAACGCACTCAGATTTTAACATGGATATGTATTTGGGCTGGAGGTCTATCTGAGATTAGCGTGGACAGTATTGCGTTGATAAACATTCGACACCTAGTTACCATGGCAACAACTGCAAGCGTACTTAGTTCCCACTCGTTCAACCGTGAGTGATCCTCACACACAAGTTGAAGGCGATCCTTATAATACGAATAGACTAATAAAAACATAACCATGTTTCTATGTGTTGGTTCCGCGATACCCCATCTTGATTTTCAGCCTTGAAGCTATTTAAGAAATTAGTATGATTAGTGATGAGGGAGTGAGAGCTTTAAAAGGTAGATTATAATCTCCATGCTCAAATGAACTTCATACTAAAATGAAAATACATTATATGTCTGAATGGACCTCTTCTTAAGTACGAAGAAAAATAATGTGACTCCTAGGTTCCCCCGACTCCACCAACACGTTCTGGAGATATTTTTACTTATTTCTTTCCAGAATGTCCGTGATATTTATCTACCTCAACTTAAAGGCATCTAGCTTTTAGAAGTGAGGAAAGCAAACTGCAAACTGCCTCACTCATCACCACGCTTAGCATGCTTCATTATAGCACTGCCTTGTGGTTTCTACCCACATAACCTATGGCTGTACTGTTTGTAGATCTAACCAACCTACTAGCAGACCACAAAACAATCGCAGCTATTACGAAGTAGGCAATCTAACAGTTGAGGTTTAATTTTTGCTCATTGTTCCTAAGTATGCTTTGATATGAAATTAAAGTAAAAAGACTTCTTGCTATTGCACACCAAATATTTCCGTTACTTTAAATAAGGTATCACCCCGGGATTTTCCTGGGATATGTGTGGAAATCTCTGGGAACCCCAGAAACCCAGAAAAATCGTGGAGAGTGCCTTTATTTGCTCGGCTACGCTGATGAGCTTACAATGAAGTTTCATTCATTCCATAATCACGTGCAATGAATTCAAGCAGCTGCTACAAGCGTAACGTACCTCACACGTTCAATGGAAAACAATAGATTCGGTTTTCGTGGAGCGTCCCTTGTCTAGGATCGCATGTGGCGACTTGTAGACAGTCAGTCTGTCTGCAACTCACGCGTTCGTCATAGTAATATGCTGTGTATACTTCACTTTTTTACATACAACCCGTTTCTTTTGTCACGTTGGTGGCAAGAACGAATTTCCTCTGAGAACATTCAATACTTATAGTACTTGGTACGGTCCTGCAGAAACTCTACGACCCTTCCCATGTGTTAGAGATAATATTTGGGAACACAGTATATTGCCATAATTTTCAAGACAAAGCAAGTAGGTAAATTGATGGTATATATTTGAAATTGACTTAAGAACTGACATAAAAAGGGGATGCTTTTAATCCACACTTACGTTTTACTCTAGAAACATTGTAGCTCTTAAGAACTAATTACCACTATACCATACTACTAAAGTGATTTGCCATCAGTTTTCTTCCAGTTTCGTTAATCCAGCAATCCTACAATAGACTCATATACCTTCTGTAGTTTTAAGATATCTGCAGCAGATATTTCACTGAACATGATGCACTTTAGAACCATAGTTCATGCACTCGCCAATTGCATAAAATAAACTACCGGCACCTCTTTTATTTTTCGTCAGCCGTAGCCATCGTATCAAGAAACCTGCATCTTCACCGTTCTGGGCATATATTTTAAAAACATCCTGTGTAAGAGCGATTACTTACAGTTTTTTGTAAGTAGACTCGCAGATACTGAAAGGACCAGTTCCTATGTCAGTGAAGTGCCAACATTAATATACCAGTACAACGATATACATACATAGAGTTTATTTGCAGTTTGACTGTCAGAGAATGTATTTTTGGACATTTCTCCGACATCTCTACTGTTTTATTGCCGAGGAACATGCTACGGAGAGATTTATAGACGCTTCAGATGCACTCACCAATTCTGAGTCTTTGTTGGTTGAAACAAGAACACTGACTGATTGATGCTAATTCGTTTTGTAGTAACAAAACCGTTCGCAATATTAAGGCGCAAGTGAGTATTTACAAAGCCTTCATTTAGCTCTATCAGGAGCTCTCGGAATTACTGAACTTCAGTCTTCAAGTAGCACTTTTTGAACCATTCTTTACGGAAACATCTTTTCATATTATAAAAGTCTGAGCTAAATATGCTCAGATAAGTTTAACGTAATATTTAGAATGAACCTTGGCACGGTACACACAAACTACACATATGGTATCAGTTGAACAACTAAATCTCTTGTTAAACGATGTGGTTTATATTAGTGCTAGTACTAAAAAATTATTCATAATGATGATATCAACAACCCCTGGCACTATCCAGCCCATGACGGGCTAAGGCCGACCAAGCGACCGCTGCCCAGCCATTTGGCCTGCAGATATTGGGGTGACGCGTGATCAGCGCGTCGGGTCCCCTCGGCCGTTAATCTTGGTATTCGTGATCGGGGCGCTGTCTCACTGTCAGACAGCTACTCAATTGTCCTCACGAGGCTGAGTGCACCCCGTTCCAACCCTCACGTCAGTTTTAAAATCCCTGACGGAGCCGGGGATCGAACCCGGGGCCTCCGGGCGAGAGGCAGGCGCGCTACCCCAACACCACGGGGCCGGCTAATGATGATATACTGTATGTAAAATAACTTAAATCGTGGTAGTGATGGCTTTCTTGATGGTAGATACAATAATGCTATGGTTTTAGCACCCCATTTATCTACAATGTCCTTGGAGTCACCGGGATATCGGAATTTTACTCTGGAACGAAATCTATTGTTACGAGGCTGTCGCAATTAAACACCTTAATGCTGTACGACTAAGCGGGAATCGAAACCACAATTTTTGGGTTTGAAGGGCAACGCTTAACTAACGATGCCACCAAGGTCAAATTTAAAGGTCGAAATATAGAGATTATCTTAAAGTGTCCATACGCGTTTCTTTTGGCGGGGCAGTCCCGCTATTAAGATGGAAGTCTCCCTGTCTTCCAAAAGAACTAGAGGACGCTAAAATGACCCACGGACATTAATACCTAAACGTGACTCAGTGATTTCTGAATTTGTATTCAATAATCCCCTGAAACGAATTTCATCGACTGAAAATACCGAATGCTACTGAAGAAAAGTAGTTCTATACGTGATAGTGTTCTTACAGTCTTTGCTCTTAATATTGTTTTCAAGTAATATTTATTTAATGAACAAGTAGAACTACAATAATTACAGCACTAAGCTTGTCCTAATTTGGAAATTGCATTCAGGTTGCTAACGATCTAATACCAATGCGACATTATTTTAATTTTCTGCAAGTGTTAAACATTTTGGAATGCTAGTTATTTTCGAACTGCCATAGTTTCTAATTGCGTGGTTAATTGGTCGGCCATAGTTGTTAATTGCGTGGTTAATTGGTCGAAGAGTTTTTACTTAGTTTGACACTTGAGATAAACAAAAGGGACATAATATCTAATGCAAATAATGATGTGAGCAAAACAATATATTGCGAAAGTAATAACTTGACCATGAGGCATATGCCTAGTAGATAGTATGCTCACATTAAGCTATCGGCCACAACATTATTTCACTCTTCAAAGTGAATTAGTATGTAATTCTCTTGCCAATTTTAAATTTATTTAAAGGTTAATATATATTATTGTGGAATTAATTACATTTTGGTGTGGAAATGTAGCGTAATTCTAGGCTTGAATTACTCGTAATTTTCTTAGTACAGCAATGAATATTGTATCAACGGCAATCTTTATTATCATTAGCTAAATTCTTTACGCTTCTATAATAGCTTATTTAGTATACTAGGATACTAGCAATCATCACCCGTGATGGGGTCATACGGTAGGATACTCTAATACTTACACGCATGGCGTGAGTAAGTGATCCGTGAC
The DNA here is from genome assembly GCA_946902985.2 of Meconema thalassinum. Taxonomy (NCBI): domain Eukaryota; kingdom Metazoa; phylum Arthropoda; class Insecta; order Orthoptera; family Tettigoniidae; genus Meconema; species Meconema thalassinum. The sequence continues at coordinate 444,270,760 of OX336390.1, forward strand.
CAGGCACTTGCACGTTAATCTCACAAGGATTCTTTGTTCGTACCCTGCATCTAGTTTGTTTAGAAACAGTGCTGGTCATGAATATTTCCAGCTTGACCTCATGGCCTTGCACGTTAATCTGCTTAATAACCCCGGCCAGTAAAATTTTCATCAGCGTTTACCAATTGTTTGGGGTCGTTGTAGTCACCGTGGCTCATGTTGGCTCATGTTGCTACCGGATGCCTTTCCTGACACCACGTGATTTTTCACGTAAAAATTCCACTCTCAGCCGCCGGGATTTGAACGCAGCCGTCCGGGTTAAAAGACATGCAGCTACGCCGTTGTAGTATCACTCCCTCTCCACTATTACATACCCAGTAAGAAAAGGGATTAGCTGAATAATTTGTCGATCCTCGCTTGCGCATGGAGACTCTGCAAGATGTGAATGATTTATTACCGTCTGGCCTACGTCATCGCAGGATGGTCTGGATTGAGGAGTGATTATGGTGATCAGTTTCTCCATGATCAAGCCTCCTAAGTCATGCAATCCTTGTTATGCCAAGAGAAGGATACAGATGGTGCAACTGCCTTATTGCCAGAGCTTGATGTTTCCTGTTTAACCCTCTTACTCCTTTGTATTGCATGAACCATTTGTATCAGAGTTTTAATTTAGGGATGGCTTCTATTTAAATACGAATTGTCATGTCATTAACTCCAGAATTGTTGACACCAACCCATAACAAACAGACAAAAATTAAACTGAGGGTATATGAGGTCATTATACAACTCATCCGGGATAGATTAAAATTTTAGCACAACAAAAAAAAGTTCAGATGGAAAGCTTGTGGGCCAGATGGTTAAAAGATTAGATTAAAGGAATGTGCACAGGCAGCGAGGAGATCAAAGTGAAAGCGGAAGTGACCTTGCCGCATTGCGTGGATGAGTCTTGATGATGAGGGGGTACTCTTGGTGTCTTGTTCCGGCAAGGAGCCTAACTCACCCGCTGAAATTGATCGACTTGAATATGACATGGACCAGTATTTTAGTGTTATACAGGCTAGTAATACTGTATATTGAGTGAAATCAATAGTAGGCTGTGATAGCGCATGCGCCCGCTGCGGACGGGAGTAAAGTCGCGCGATGCCTGGGCCGTGTTAGTGGAGCGGGTTAACATGTGCCAGCATGACACACGGTGGACTTAAATGTTAGCACTCACTTGTGTTATACGTGCTTAGTTATTCGGTTGATCGGGTCGCTGATGGTTAGTATCCAGTGTAGTCTGCCTAGCTTCTGCTTGCCTTTGTCTGCCTGTGTCCCGCATGCTGGTCACTAAAAGTGAGGTTAAGTTTTCAATCAATTCCGACAACTACAGATGGGATTTTCAGACTTATCTGCTTATAACTCGCACACTATTTTAAGATTTTCTCCCCACAAAATTTAATTAGTGTCAATACTAATTCAAATAACGTTAACTCAGTTATTATTGTATAAAATCAGTGCTAACAACTGCACGTTCAAAATTATTGTACAATATTTAAATACTTATACATCTGTTATCGCTCTACATATTTTATAACATTTGATTCCTTTGATCGCGTGATCATTGAACATGTCTTAGCCTGTCACTTAGTGGGACTTAATAGTTTACAGTGTGTCTGAACAGTAGTTTGTGCCCCGCATGTTGTTGATAGCAAGCAGCATGCAGCATTGCCCCTATAACATATGGTCTGCAGCACATGCGTTCGATACTCCCTGATTCACAACCTCTACCACGCCGTATGCTCATTCAAACAGCCCTCGCTGCTTCTTCAGTGCAAAGTATGCTTGCATTTAGGAAATAATGGTTGCGTCACAATATTTGAACCATATTAAGAGACGAGATTTTACTGTAAGCTGATTATTTAGATAATCATAAAGACAAGGGTCTGAAGGAGTGCGTATATTGTTCTGCATAAAATTGTTGAAACTTGGTTCAGAGGACGATTTAGTTCTTTGTAGTATCTTAAGACTAAATACAAGTGCACGTTGAGTTGGGGGAGGAAACAATATCGAGTTTTTTTTAAATATTGGTAACATCAATATAGGAGTTCGAATATTTTGGAAATATTGTAGGTTTGTGAATATTTGTTAAATCCATGTCAACGTCTTGTTCTAATCTGACATTCTTTAGGTAACTGCTCTTTCATTTTCTGTTTTCATGACATAAACATTAAATGTAAAATGTAAATATGGTTGAATGTTATGTTAGGAAGCACATACGATACGAAAATGTGTGAATTTGTGGAAGAATGAATCAGTGAGTGAAAGCATAAATGAATGGGGAATATTTAAATACACATAATTTTGTAAATAGTGAATACCGGTATACAGTATATGTATTCGTTTTTCTTGTAAAGAGGTCAGGGCACACTACCTAGGTACAGTTTGTGTATGGGTCTTGCCCTTTTCCTCCTGACCTTCCATAAATTCTGTTAAGGTTTATGGTAAATACTGAATGGAAACGGAAAAGGAGCAAATCTTAGTGTTTCTGTTGTTGTTGTTGTTAATAATTCTTTTTTGAGGTTTGGGACACCATAATCATTAGACCTGTGTACATGGGTGTATGTTAAATTTTTCTGACCATCTGTGTTTCTGTGATGACAGTAATAGTGTAACTGCAATCATTATGGTTGGGGATAGGGTAGGTGCCTCGGAACTTAAAATATGGTACTATCCTGATTTTTGCCCGTAAGAAGTGTTAAAAACTCCTGGAAAACCACACTCAGAGTAACCGCAGTCAACGCTGGGATTCGAATTTCTGATCTTCTGACTTGCTGCAGCTCCCCATCGCGGCCATGGTGAGTGATTTAACGCGCACGAACGCGGGAATTGGAATTATTCTTCTCTGAAATTTTGTTTCCGTCTGACACAAAAATCTACTTTCAACAGAGTGTGAATATACTGTAATAAACAAACGCCAACATGTAGTTTAGCCGAATAAGTTTCTGAGTGTCTGTAGAGTTTCGTGAGCCCCAGATCAAAGACCGTGTAAACAAGATCGTCATCGCACAAGGAATATAAACCTGCTACATCTTCGTATCACGCAACATTTGCATTAATCACTCGCTTACTAGTCTGCAAATATACGGTGGCTCAGGAAAAGGTGTGGAATAATCAATATTTTTGTTTTGACATGGACTTTCTCTCTACAGTGCAGTAACATGATAGTAAGGCTTGGGGGAGGGGGTTGAGGAGGGTTCCGTGTTAAGCTAGGCGTGTATGTGCTCCATTCACGTGTTGGTTGGCTCGCAGCACGCACACTTTGTACCGCATGCGGATGTACGATAATGCGCATTTAAGAATAAAAACAGATCGCGTGTAGTTACGACATAACGGTGACCCCCTCCTCATTAATTAGACATACATACAGTAACTAGATCGTTAGTGAGGTAAGGTCAGCTAGCACAGATTTAATAATAATAATTTGGAATTAACCCCAGAAGATTTACTAAATAGAACAGGGTTTCGAGAGAAGGTTGATAAATTCAAAGAGTTTCAGGAGAAACATAGCCCAGAAACCAAGATTATTTGTCTGAAGGCAGAAGGATGAGACTTAGCGATCGCATGAAGAATTTTTTGGAGAAGTTGTTCAATTGTTTACCTCGATCTACAGAAGACCAAAATCGACAGCAGAAGTGAAATAATGTTATCTAGAAGGGAAACCTCTAAATACGTACCTCGGCAAAATTCATCACGTAAAAAAATTCAAGAAAGTTCAAGAAGAATTAATTCAGCCATCGGGATTGAATTGTGAGGCAAACAAAGAGAGAATTTAAAAAAATTAGAGAAGACCTATAGAATCACTTGAACCAGATATAACAAACAATCAATATCGATAAATACAAAATTAAGACATTATAACACAGTAATTAGACCTGAAACATGATACGCCTCGGCAACCTTGATCATTGGAGGCAGATCTACATGACTTGATATAGGTTCAACATTGAAGACGTAGAGAAACACGAAAGGATAATATTGAGGAAAATCCTTGGCCCAGTCTGCTCAGAAGGAATCTGGATGATACGGAAGTCTTGGGAGCGTTGTCAGCGTGCTGAAAGCAAGGAGCAATGATACCTTTAGGAAACGGCGATTGAATTAAAGAATATCAGAATAAACAATGACAGGATCTTAAACCTTCTTCCCGCAATGAAAGTCAAGATAATCTGGCTTAGTGAAATAGAAAAAGACCTTCAAGGAATTGGTATCACACAGATCGGTTCCAGTTCAAAATAATAATCAACAACCATCATTTTGCCGAGGAAATGAATATCAGGACCTATAAATCATGGACTGAAGGACGAAGGAAGATTTCCAGTGCCCAGATGAAGAGATTTTAGGTAGATGGAAGTTTGATATTAAAATGACTGACCACAGTGGAACTACAACCCATGGCTCCCAGCTTTGTACGCCGATGCTCTGACCACTTTAGAAAACATTCCTCCGGGTCGGATATGAACCATTGACCTATGTGGATGTGGCAACTACAGTCCACCACTCAACCAACGTTTCTTTCCTTTCTCTTTTTGTTACATTATTATTTACCTTTTTGCCTTTCCTATTTACTTTATTTTCTGGTTTCTTCTATTACGACGTCACAAAAACCCAGTCTCCAAGTCAGGGCAATTAATCATGGGAGAATGAAATGCCATTGGCCCGGGACCTTTTGGGCCAAAGCTTAGCATGCTAAGCAATTAGCCAAGGAGCCGAACTCCAATGAGCTATAGAGGGACACTTTAATTCTTGCTTTGTGAATTATACATCCAATCTATCGCTGTTGGCTCCTATCTTCTTGGTTGCTCGTTCGTCCATTACACGATCGAAAAGCCTTCATTTGCATATTTGCAATATATAGCGCTTCATCCATAGATGTTTGAACAATACATTGAAGAGAGCTCGTGATATGCAATACCCCTGTCTCACAATTCTGATACCTATCCCTTTCACGTAATTCTGACCACTCTCTACTCTTTCTACCATCATCACTAAGCCATCGAGAGACATTTTGATTTTGACTTTGGTAATGGTACATATATGACGCTAGCCTATGGTACTGTGATTGATGCTCACTGTGGGGCTACCTATAGGTTCCTGGAATTAGATTTTCACGATTGCACATGAAGTAGTGATAGCCATGCACAGCTAGTGAGTTGACAAAATGCCTTAAGTCGTGGTTCGCTTCTGTCCAGGCTCTATTTAGGGTTTGATCTTCTATTGACCTCTTCCAGGTGTCAGTAGATAACAGCAATAACTTGTATCTTAAATCCCCTAATACTAAGGGCTCCCTATCAAGTTCGTATACCAGCCTTGAACGGGTGTACTTAGCAACGCCAAGCACCCCATTCAGATATCTTGCTTGTACCTTCTTAATTGCTAGGAAATCTCCAACGCTTAGTTTGTCCTATACTACCTCAATCTTATAAGTGAGTATTCGTAATATTTTGACGTCAAACAGTACCATGGCAGACCTCAGGGATAATTTGGTAATAACTCTGATTTCAAATATAGCTTTTGTAGCTGCTACCGTTCGCTGTAATGTATGAATTCTGAACAAGTTAATTGTCGTTTGCAAGGTCATGACTAGGCATTGAAAGCTGTTTACATTTCGTAGGGGTTTCTGTTTGTAAAACACCGTGTGTTTTTCAGCTATCCTCCCGCATTTCCTGAAGATCATGCAATCCGACTTGTCTGTGTTGACTTGTAAGTCGTTGTCATCTGCCCATATTTCTAGTGCATGTATTGCCGTTTGGAGTTCTTTAATGTCACGAGATCCCAGGACTAAGTCATCAGCATAGATGTATATCTTTGTTTCCTTTGAAACTTCTCTGATTGCTTGGGTGATATCGTACGTGGCTACGTTATACAGCTGGGTCTCCCTGTAATACTCCGTTTGACCTATTTTATTTTAAATAAATACAATAATTTATATAAATCAAGCCTCCGTGGCTTAGGCGGCAGTACGCCGGCCTCTCACCGCTGGGTCCGTGGTTCAAATCCCGGTCACTCCATGTGAGATCTGTGCTGGACAAAACGGAGGCAGACAGGTTTTTCTCCGGGTACTCCGGTTTTCCGTGTCAAAATTTCATTCCAGCAACACTCTCCACTATCATTTCATTTCATCTGTCATTCATTTAATCATTGCCCCAGAGGAGTGTGTCAGGCCTCGGCAGCCGGCACAGTTCATATCCTCGCCGCTAGAAGGAGGCTTCATTCATTCCATTCCTGACCCAGTCGGAGACTGGAAGCAGGCTGTGGATTTTAATTTTCAATTTATCTAAATATGATATTCTGATTTTCTCCTTGAGAACAGGGGGCGTGATGGCGCAGGGATGAAGCAACTTGCCTCTCACCAAAGCCTGTGCACGTGAGATTTTCCGAAGTGAAATATCACGTCCTGCGGTTCGGATTAAACGTAAAGATGGAGGTTCTGTGGCTCACAATCACGAGATTAACAGTTACGTAAAAATACCAACTTATATTTTACGTTCCTCGATCATAATTATTCTCACTGCTGCAACATTGAACTGTCCATTTATATGTTATGTATAAGAACATTTTGACTCGATTTTAAAGAATTACTAACCCTCTACCATTATATTGAGACACCTCTGACCGGTTCTGCTCAGTCGTCAAAAAATACACGAGTGTTCGTTTTGATTCTATTGGAACAACAAAGTAGAGTGAAGCACTTCTGGCGCTAGCAACGTGGAAAGAGATTGCGTTCAGTACGTAGGTGTCTGCGTGGGCAGTACAGGTAAGGCCGTGGGCGATATCGAACAAAGTGCACTGACAGGTCTTCTAGCTCACAGGTCGCCAGCAATACGCGACCCGGATGCGACCTGGAGGAAACCTAAGGGCAGCGCTAAAGTTAGTCCTGTACGCCTGGATAGCTCCACCGCGCGCTAAACGCGAGCGACATGAGGGTTGCAGCTGCTGCTTCTCCAGCAGGCGAACAGACCGGTAGGCTCGGATTAATTAGTGTACTTCATTTCGCGTTTATAGGTCTCATATTTTCGAACGCGACCTAATGAAATTGTCAAATTACTGGATTGCTATTTACATGATCTAATGATCAATTTATACTTTTCAGTCGGTCAACATGCCTTTTGCCAAATTGGATTAGGCGGGATAAATATCGAGCCAATCCATATCTGACTGACTGACATTTACGATATACCTAAGCAAAAAAGTAACTATATAAACGTTGTGGTGAGTGTAAATTGTAACTACTGTTAACATGATAGTAAACAAAAACACTGGGCAATTACAATGACATATAAAACATGGCTTAAAAATTAGACTTGGTTCCAAAGTTGCCGAGACTGATTGACATAAATGCCAACACTCTATTTGCGTGATTGTGTCTTCTTGTATACTTCTCTGAAAGTTTATTTCGAATACTGTTTTCCAAACAATTGTTTGTTCTTCACAAAAGGAACATATCTGTCACTCAATTTACGAGTATAAGGATGTTATAGGTAGAGCCCTGCGCGGATAGATGAAACGTTATCCGCATCCGCCCCGCATCCGCACGACTGTTATCCGCATCCGCCCTGCATCCGCACGACTGTTATCCGCATCCTCCCCGCATCCGCACGACTGTTATCCGCCCCGCATCCGCACGACTGTTATCCGCATCCGCCCCGCATCCGCACGACTTTTATCTGCATCCGCCCCGCATCCACGCGACATTTATCCACAAGTTTGTTATCCGAATCTACTGGCATTACAATAATATTTTCAATGTGTTGCTTTATACTTTATCTTTTAGACATTTGAGCTGAAAATCGAACCCTTAGGTATTACTGTATGTCATGTGCTATGTTTAAAATGAATGGCATACAGCCAGAGTTACAATCCTTTTCAGTTCGGAGTGTTAATTGTGCTTAATGACATCATTTGAATGGGATTAGCGTAAATCATCATTTTACATTTGTCATGAAAAAAAAAAAAAAAAAAACAACAACGTAACGGAAACATAAGATATGTCATAAACATCCGGGTCCTAGTAAGGGAGAGTGGGGGAATTGTACGCACCATTACCCTACTCTGCTTTTAAAACGTAACTCACGGAATACCGGTAAACTAATCTATTATATTGAAAAACAAATACATGCAAAACCACTGTAAACATTGGCATTTAAAACTACATTTAATTTTAAATAATTGAATCACAACTGTAGGCTTACCTTTTCATTTTCTGGCTACAGAAAATAACATGCAACGTGTAAAGTTTCTTCATTCAAGCCTCACGGTTATCACATAGCAACTGGCATCATGCTGACTGTCCCTATCTGATAGATACGATGACAGCTTTAGGGTAGCAGTGAACTGAGTTGCTAGTTGTACTACCAACTCGAAAAACATAGGTGCGCACGATTACCCGCTGCGCACAATTACCCAACTTTCCCCATGATATTCAACAAGTTCGGATTGTATTCTAAAAACTATCCGCAAATTTACTCCAAACATTATCCGCAGCTTATCCGCTATCCGCAAAGTCATGCAAAGTATATCCGCATGGCGCAAAATGTTGCGGATATCCGCGGGTTTATCCGCGGATATCCGCATCCGTGCAGGGCTTTAGTTATAGGTGAAAAATTGGCATGCGGCTGACTGATGTCTCTGAAATTATGCATTTCATACTGAGCTAGTTTACTGGTTATAATTCTGTTTCGGCGGCTTCGTTGGCGTAGTTGGTACATACTGAGCTTCTATGCTCAAAATCGCGGGTTCAAACCCGAACGAAGTCGTCGGATATTTTGAGAGCGTTAAAAATCCCTCAGTATGCCTTCCTTCGGAGGGGAAGTAAAGCTGACGGTCCCATGTCATAGATTTATGGCATGTAAAAGAACCTTCCACTAATTACACTTATGTGAAGCTAAATTATAGCTTAGATCTGACTAACGCTCAGAGGCCGACTGCGGTGGCATATTGTAAGCAAGTTCAGAACTAGTTATCGTTGACGGTGGCGTTTGGTAGCAAAAGTAGGAACTACTTGAAAATTAAATGTCTGCAATCCTTACCTGAATTACAGATAACGCAGACTAATAAAGTCATCACAATTAACACCGGTTATCAGACAGATTCTACACACACCCAAAGTACACGGGGCTACATGACCGCGTTGTCTCAGCCCCTAAACTGAGGACCATACCAACCAACCATAGTCCCAAAGAAGATATAATAATCGTTACCGAGTGATAGCCTATCATCATCACCAGCACCACCACCACGACACTTAACGTTCAACTTGGCTACTAGATGCCACCGCAACCAGCACCTGGCGGCGAACCTTTGAACTAATTGAGCGTTAATCACGTCTAAGCTACACATTTAGCTTCACGCAATTGTAGTGAGTGTAAGGTTTTTTTACATGCCATAAATCTATAACATGGACACGTCGGCTTTACTTTGAGACTATAAGACCTCAATGTCTGTGAGTCCTCTGATGATTATGTAGAGCAATTCTGAAGCCGCAAACTCTCCCACAATGTTCGCAAACGTATATTTCACCCACAACTCGCTGAGGATTGTTTCTTTGAGCGGCCATTCGTTCTTACCTTGCCTGTCGCATATCTACAACGTTTGTGTTCGAAGTGCTGTGGACCTCCATAAACGAGCCGACGCCATGCTCGTCTGTTAGAAGCTGTGGTCTCCCAGTTTTTGGTGTTGATCATACATTTCTGCGTGCTTAGTGGTAAGCTGATATTGAAAGTCAGACGAGCATAACGCTGAGTTTTATTTGTAGTTTGTAAGTTACGTCATAACCTTTTCACTGTCTGTGCCTGTGGGTGGACCACATAATGGTTTTACGATGCTTCCTTCTGTGATAAGAGATTTGAACATAATTCGTGAACAAAACAAAATATTAATGTAATATCAATTAGACACTTTATGCCTCGGTATGACATTTTGGTGGAAACATTCCATAAGAATAACACACTAATTCAGAAAAAAATACATGTATAAGTACTATTCACTGCTAGAGAGTGTGGGGGGTGGGGGGCAATTTGGACTACGCGTTTTGACCGTCAAGCGGTCATCTTCATATCCTGATCACTAAGGATGGAGTTTAATTTTATACACTATATGGACATGTGTTCTTGTTATGCTTAGTATAACTCGTCTAGTTGGTGTTACGATTCGCTGTAAAACTCGGTTATTAACTCTTCAGTCTATTATATGATGTTTGAGTTTACGTATGCGTATTATGCACGTCCAAACAGTTCAGCGAAACACTATACAGTATGTATAACACACTATTTTTGAAAGAAAAAAAAAACGTAATCCATGATTTTTCCAGATTTAGTCAATCCAACGCTAGAACATTGGTACAGAACAGCTCACCATTACTATACAAAACACACGTAGAATACTGAAACATTACAATGGTTATGAGGAAATACAATGTGAACATTTTAACCCCTCTCAGTATGATGCCGACACTAGCTCTGCGATTATTCAATAATAATAATAATAATACTAATAATAATAATAATAATAATACTGTTATTGGTATTACGTCCCTTTTAACTACTCTGGCTTTTAGAGACGCCGAGGTGCCGGAATTTTGCCCCAAAGGGGATCTTTAACGTGCCAGTAAAGCTACTGACACGGCTCCCTCGCATTTGCGCACCCTCAAATGCCAGCTGAATACGCCAGGATACGAACCTGAAACCTTGGGCCCAGCAAGTGAGAACGTTATCGCTGAGCCACGCAGCCAGTCTGTGATTATTCAAACTCTACATCTGAATGCTCTGTTATGTTATAGACTCAATGTTCACTGTGGGATCAATATATGCTGTGTTACATTTAAAATATTGAATAATATCTTTAATGTTGGTGCTATAATAATGTTACACCATGTATCATAGTTGACCATAACAACGTAATAACCGTTCCTCAGTAGTTTAGGTTACGTAGCGCGGAGTTGAATATTACATGCTGTTTCTAAACTGATCATCAGCCTTGTGCAACGAAGTAGCGTGGAATATAGATGCTGCATCACTCTCAACAACCCTTAGTCCTTAAAGACCGGCAAGTCAAAAGGAAACTTAGCTTTTCCTTCTTTAGGCACTATTACTCAAAAACCGTAATCTCTCGTTTGAGATGGATCTTAATGTGCTGAAAACAGAACGTCAAACAGAATTACTAAATATTAATCTCATCAGTTTACAAGGCTCCGCTCGAATGAATAATGAGAGACCTCGTCGCTAGACACTGGGTCACCGGTTGGTTGAAAGGCTCTTTACTTGATCTGCATGCAGAGTGTTTCCAACAAGACTTGCTGAAGAGACCACGTGCTACGTAGTATTGTGACGCAAGGTCAGGAAGAGTGTGTTAATGTTATTTGCATTTCTCTCGTCAGACAAGGTAGAAGGGCACCACGCACTCAAGAAAATAACTGGGTGTAGCACCTGAAACTGGAAGCTTTCGCCTGTACGATCAGCGATGTTCAGTTGTCTGATTTGTGCGTGACTCGACGACAAATGCTCTACAAAGTACTCCGGAGGACAAACTCTAGGCTATCGGCATTGCTTTTCTGGTAAGAAACTTCAAGAGATTTCAGGTATGTTTCAGATCTCGCAACTTACACACAAAAATGCCGACGAAGTTGACATTTCATGTATGAAACAAAATTAATCCCTCATGAGGGAGATGCCCATTTGTAATTGAGGTTAGGGTTGGGAAGGAAATGGCTGTGGCCATCAGGTACGAACCATTCCAATATTTACGTAAAGTACGAGTAGAAGTGGGAAACGATAGAAACTCACTTCTAGATGGCTGAGGTCGGAATCGAACCCACCACTTCCCAGCACTGCCTCATGAGGCTGAGTGTACCCCACTCCTGACCTCAAACCAGAATTAAATTTCTTGGCAGAATCAGAAATCAAACTCGAACCTCAGGTGTGACTGCATCACATTACCTGGTTGTGGAAAATATTCCCATTGCAATTCTACCCTCACGAAACCTCTTGTGTTAGTCCAACAGATGGTCTCTCGTCGAAAATCTGGTTACCATAAACGTGTCATGTTTATGTCTTAAGCTGTACTGCCGTTGACAATGAATTGAACAAACCGACGATTCACCCTCTTCTGTAGAGGTCACCTTCGAGAAAAATTACGTAACTCGAGTTAAAATGGCAGCTAGCTTTGTTAATTGAGCTAAGAAGTTCAGTTATCTTTTGAACTAATCTATGACAAAAATTTATCATGATCAAAGATTAAGCTATTATGCTATTAAGTCATCTTAAGGCATGTAGATAGAAGGTAGAAGATTGAATTTATGACGAATGTGCGAGTTGAACCCACGATCTTTACCTTTGGCTGCCACTGCTCTACCAATTGAACTGAATTGGGAGATGCTTTCATTCTCATGACAATGATACATCTGTGAAGCCAACATGTTTGGTCATTAATGCGATTGGGAAAATATATGCCCACAGTGGGCTACTAAGTGTGATTTCGCCAGCAGAAGGCTGGGTTCACAGTTGAACAGTTGTCATGAAAATTAAAGTGTCTGCCGGATTAGCTCAGTTAGTATGGCAGTGGCGGCTAAAGCTGAAGATCGCGAGCTCTACCCCCACATTCCTCAGGTATTTAAGTTCTCTACCTTCCATCTACAAGACTTGTATTCATTGCACTATACACGACCTAATAACTGAATAGCATCTTTGGACATCCATACGGTGGTGAAAGTCCAATTATTGAAAACGATACATGCTCTTCGTATTGAACACATTGTTCAAACGTGACACCATGCTGACAAGGTATTATTTGCTTTACAACGGAACTTCAATAAAAAGGTAACAAGAACTGTTTAGGGTATCAAATTCCCCTAGTGATTCAATATTCTTTGCTAAGGGTTATAAAATATACACATACTACTACAGACACTACTATAATTCAGTTAATCAGACAAACTCTATGCACACAAGTATACGAGGCTGATGACCACCATGTTCAAGCCCCTAAATTAAACTAAAATAACAATAACACAGGTGTAAAGTGTGTGCAATTATTTACTTGAGTGTGATTAGTTAATTACGGGAGATGAGATGTGACACATCGTGAGCGAATGGTATAGCTCCCGCTGCCAGGAGTATAATCACTGACCTTACGTGCATTGTCTAGCTCATAAACCGTGCAATTACGCCATTAATTGGTTGTGCCACGTCAATGGTGCCAGCAACGTCAATGAAGCTTATTGAGCTAGATCAATGGCTATTTGTTTTACCAACGATCGGTACTTATGGCCATCCGGAAGACTTTCGCATATTAATGAAAAGAGAATGAGATTTTACTACAATATCCCTCAGAGGACTAGCCCATGCTGCAAATTATTAGAAGCTAACAGGTAAACCATGGGACATCATGGCATTACTATTCTTACAGTAGAATTGTTTTCATAGAATAGATCTTCCCTTTGTTTGTAATTCATAATATTAAATTAGGCTATTTTTGCTAAAATGTTATTGTTTTGCGTAAATAAATAAATAAGTAAATAAATAAATAAATAAATAAATGAATAATATTCCCATCTCCCTACCTGGAAAAGATGGCATGGATTAATTATATAATTTCTATTCACTTCTTGGAAGGGGCTTTCTAGAAGTGTATTACATATTACAAAACCCGTCACATCCCTATAGGGCAAGGAACTCCTATTATTCGTTAGGGGAAGCTTAGTTGAACTCTCTTTTTGTTGTTGTCGTGTAGCCTCCTAAGAGGCCGAGTGCAGGTCTTTCTATTCGACGCCCGTGGGCGACCTGCGCGTCCGGATGAGAGATGGAATGCATGAAGATGAATGAAACAGGGCAAGGATGTGGAAGGAAGTGGCCGTGGCCTTTCAGAAGGTACTGTCCCAGCATTTGCCTGGTGTTGAAAATGGGAAACCACGGAAAACCATTTCAAGGACAGCCGACGGTGGGACTCGAACCCACGCGTCTACCGAGTCAGCAGAGAGCTTGGCCCCATGACCTAACGCCGCGCTTTAGCCAGCGTAGCCACTACTTTCGGTAGTTGAACTCACTGTATGAGTTAGTCCCTGAGAGTTAGAATGCATTTTTGAACGCTCAAGTGTAGTCATAGGAAGTATTTCCTTGCTTCATAATGGCTGCACTGCCACGGCGTTTCGTAGTTTCTAATTGTGACAGTAGATGACAGCATGGACATTCTTATTACTTCTTCGCCTCCTTCTTCTAGACAGCTATCTCATGTTCCAAGCTATTAATCACTAAATTTACTAAGTCAGATATCTTTGCAGGAGTGTAACCAACAACTCACCAAAGTTTAATCGCAATCGTATGAATGGTTCATGACCGCATACGGGACTTACTTGAAAGAAATCGCGCGCTGTTACTCATATGTTGAATCTACTCGTGTGCTACCTATTGTAATATGGATTTACTAAGTCAGAAACCTCCGCAGGAGTGAACACAACAACGGATATTTATTCTAATAATCTTAAATCTGAAAGTTCTGACTGTTCATTTTCTTTTTTATCAATCATCCCTTTGCCAATTACTGTAAAGCTGAGAATGATTCTTCCCATTTCTCTGTCTCTCGTTGACCTTGTCCACTGAACACCAACCACTTCCCTGAAATTCTGAGACCATTTTCGCATTGGACGTCCTCTGTTTCATTTTTCCAATCCTGGGATTCCATATCGTTGTGGTGTAGATCCACCTATATTGATGCATCCTGACCACGTATCCACTCCAAGCCAATTTGAGAGATCTCGCTTTAATGTATGCATCTTCCATACCGCATCTTCTTCGCAATTCCTCGTTCCGCACCTTATCGGCGAGGTAAATCCCAAGAATTCTGCACTCCATTTTCCGTTGATATACCTGTATCATTTTGATCTGTCTTTTAGGATTTCCAAGACTTTGTACCTTTTCTGAATGTTAATATGCTTTATCTTAAATAATTAATTTTAGGTTACAAAATTTGCCCCAGGCGAGTCTTATTTTTCTTTGAAGTTCCTTACTACTTTCCCCTTCAGGCCATCTATTTGGCCAGATAAGGATGTTCATCACAGTATTGATGTGCCAAATTGTATAAAAGTGTATACGTACTCAATTCATGTAATTTTGTCCAAATTAAGGGGTGTAAGTAGATAAGTGTTATTACACTCCTAATTTTATAGAACACAGGGGAGGGGTTAGAGGGGAGGGGAAGGGGTGGTAGCGCTGCGATCAAGCCGTTGGCCTCTCACCACGGTGGACCGGGTTCAATTCCCGGTCAATGCATGTGAGATTTTCAAAGTGAAAATCCATGTCTTGTGGTTCGAATTCCACGTAAAACGGAGGTCCCGAGGCTCACGATCGCGAGATAACGGTCACGTTGAACTACAAATTTCCTTACTTTTAATTGGGCTATTTAACATATTGACTGATCAAAAAAAACAAATCTTTTGCTTGATTACGAAGGCAATAATGAAAAATGGTTCCTAAAATTTCTCAACATGCAGGTCAACAAACATTATCATGATTGAAGCGTAATTTCAGTACAGTAAATAGCAATGTATTTCCACATATAACCAGGGGCTGGTGAGGAGGAGGGGACGTAGGGGAGGGTACGCTAAATTACATTTGCTGCTATGTGACTTGAGCAAATGTCAAGACTTAATGTGTACACTTAAGATAGAACATTAATTACACGTCAATTCCTCGGCAATTAGTTAATTATGACATGCTTGAGGAAATGAATCCCTTTGATACGCACATAGTGAAAATGTCAAAGAGAAAGCGTTTGTCTTCCTATTAATAGTACCAATTCTTTCAGTTTCCTAGCTGGTCTATTCTTTCTCCCGTTATACCATGGGTTTGATGTTCATAAGAGTAATCCTTAAGAATAACAAGTAGTTCCGTGAAGAACTACTCGTAAATGGTCTATTTTCATGTAATACCCTACACCCACAGCGGTGGCTACGCTCGCTAAAGCGCAGCGTTAGGTCATGGAGCCAAGCCCTCTGCTGACTCGGTAGACGCGTGGGTTCGAGTTCCACCATGGGTCGTCCTTGAAAAGGTTTTCCTTGGCTTCCCCCATTTTCAACACCAGGCAAATGCTGGGACGGTACCTATTGACAAGCCACGGCCGCTTCCTTCCATATCCTTGCCCAGTTTCATTCATCTTCTTCCATTCCATCTCTCATCCCGACGCACAGGTCGCCCACGGGTGTCGACTAGAAAGACCTGCACTCGGCCTCTCAGGAGGCCACATGACAAAAAGAAATAATACCCTGGTCTTTCTCATTTAAAAATTCTTCCACCTTAGGTTTTCCATATGATGTACATTAGTAAATAGCCTTTGGTACATGGCCTACATTGTATTGAGTACTGAGCAAAGATTTCAAACTCAAAACTCAAATTCCAAACGTGGTTGTCATTTCAGTCAAGAAACATAATGTAATAATTTACAATAGAGAAATCCTGTCTTACATCGTTACACAAGATAACCCACACCAGCACACTGGCATCACTGGGTAATACTGAACATCAACACAACACTAAAGAATTGTGTACCAGTTCACGGTGCTGGTTTATCAACCGGTTCAATAGAGCATCAGTAAAATGTGTTCTTTTGCAAAAATATAACCTATTATTTACGATACATACATTATGACCTCTGGTTTCACCCCTTAAAATTTACAACCACTACCACTACAATGAAAAATTACATGCTAGAACATTTTTAAAAACTTTCAATACGGTATCGGTTTATTGTGACCTCTCCTGCGTGAAGGTATCTTTCTGTAACGAGTCACAGGAGTTAATTTTAAGAAATGTCAAATTCTACATACGGATGTGTAAGAGAGTAGGAGTTGTGCATACGTCATTGGTGGTGAAAGTACGAATATCTCTTTGCCACAGACCTGTAGCGTTTTCTCTGTGGAGCTCATTGTCAAATTTTGGAGCGTTTCCACAACACCCGTCAGTGCAGCGAATCCACGACCTTCTAGCCGCGTTGTGTAACGCTGACACTAGAATCAACTTCTTGTGGCCACGAAACCACATGGATTTTGCGGAAAATGAGTAAGTGGATCAATATAAAAGAGAGGCACTATATCAACTAATGGAGGTACCACCAGAGAGATATTTGTTCTCAGTTATCCTACCAAGTACTGGCATTCTGGGAAACTCAGTAGCTCTCTTATCCAATACCCAATCAAATTTAATGTAAGTGACCAAGGGAAGTACTGGTTACGGAGGGAGTCGGTCATTTCATTTAGTATACTGATAAAGAATAGGCCATGTAAGGCCCACTCACTCGTATCTAATAAAAGCGAATATCCCCACCCATGTTATAGTTGTGGTACTGTTATTAAGAGTGACCCACATTTTAACCAAGTTACGAGAGTTACGAGGAACATTTAATCTGCACGATGCACTCAATCTCGTATTAGCCGATGGTGCGGTGGCTGATGATCGCACCATCCGCCTTGGGCAAAGCATCCGAACTGCAAGTGTAATGTTTGTGACACAAAGAAGACTTTTTAAATTTGAATGTTAGGTACTTGTACAACGTTTGAATATTGCGAATCCTTTGTTAGTAATATCCTGACTGCGCAGATGTTTTCTCCATGTCTTATTTGTGATGGATCCGCTGTGGGTGATTTCTTGGAGTGTTGTCAATAGGAAGTTATCGCGGAACGAATTTGACCAATTTTGCCGCCAAAATTACCGGGGAAGAAACTTTTCTTTGAGAGGCGACCAAATGAGTAGTAATTTCTTTCCCAGGTTGTATTTATATTTTTATAAATGCTATGTTGTAGTAAAACAGCGGTAAAAAAATAGCTGTAGGACTAGCAGTGTTTGAGAAAGAAAACATTTTAGAAGAAAAAACAGTTTTTAGCCCTGTTTACAAACAGGTAAAACAATCTATCTCCAAAAGTATTAGAGCTAGAGCAGCGAAATGTTTAATGTAGCCCCTCATATAGATGTCCAATAACATCATGTAAAACAATGACTGAAATGCTGTTACTTTAGGGACAAATGTGCATCAAACTATATTTAGACCTGTCTTTCTGCAAGCACTGTGCATTCATTCATTTATGACGTATAGGCCACCTATGGACCGCGTCATTCCAACTGTCTCATTCGTCGGGCTTTTATGTTTGTCCAGTACGCCCGCATTCGTTCCCGGTGGATTTCTTTCCTTTCCTGAGTCCAAATCTGTTCCGTTTTCAGCGTCGGTTTTTCTTGGAAACCTTGGCATGCTTGAAGTTTTCTCTGGAGTGGGATGCACTCCTGAATTTCAGTTGATCTAATCACCACTTCTTCCAGTTCAATGAACCAGGCCCATTTGGTTTCCCTCTCCTGAAAGTAAGTAATGATGTGGTTAGTCTGTCTCGCTAGGCTCATTCGTTTCACATTTCCACAAGAGTTAATCCTTCTTTTTCGGATGGTGTCAGTAATCTTCTCCACATGAGTATACTGTTCGTGGTTATGCCGTCTTCTATATTCCCCTTTGTCTTTGACGGGTCCCACGATCTTTCTGAAAAGTTTCCTTTCTTTGGCCTCCAGTTTTTCAACCAAGCCTCTTAGTGAGGCATTATTAGTATAATTATTATTAATTATGCCTGATTCTGTATGAATTTACATTAAGACATGTATTAATTTATTAGCCACTTCAATTAAAAAACTCCAACTTGGCAAAATGACTGTGTTATATGGGGCGGATGATCTAGATGTTTCTCACGTTAAAATCACTGCTATGAAATGCATAGTAGGTGAGAACCTTGTTGACTACGCCATCTACGCTACTAGATAAGGAAGAACTACAGCTTAAATAAGGAGATGGAGTGATGGAGTTAAATTTATTCTGGATCGCGAAATCACTGTTGAAGTAGTTCAGTAGAAAGTTCTAGGGAGAAAGGCTCTGCACATCATATTATCGAGCTGATGACCTATCTGTTAGACCCCCTATTTCAGTCTACCACGCGATAAACTGGATAACAGAACGAAGTAATTTCCCGTGCAATGCTCTTTGTCGTCATACATGTTTCAATATCCTTGCATGATTCCTTGGTTTGCTGGATAAGTAGGTCGTCCTTCTTAATGGTGAATGAGATGGATCGAAGTTCACTTGGATCTTGGCAAATAGCCCGAAGGAAATAAGAATGCTTCCCTATCTAGATTTGAAATGACGTACTGGAACTACACAAAACGATTTCCTTTCATTAACAAGCAAGGATATTGTTTCTCCCGCCGTGCCGTGCCATTTCCGTGGTGCCGTCATCTCCTTGCTGCCCGTGGAACTTTCTCAAGTAACTTACTTAGCCTAAATTACTGAAAATGTAACGTGACGTGACGGTATATATGCAATGGTAAATCTAATAAAGTAGAGATTATGTATTATTGCCGGTTATTATATATATTGGGCCGATAACCTAGACGTTAGGTCCCTTAAAACAACAATTATCATCATCATATTGTATATAATCACCACTAAATTTTGTAAATGTGATACATTATAGATTGTCAAATTAACCGGCGAGTTTATATAATTCCCAACTCGTAATGTTGAACGTGAGTGATTTAAATTGAAAGGTTGCATCTCACTTGTCTAAAGCCATGGTGAGACAAAAGCTTTGGTCGCTACTCGGTTAGACGGCTGTCTGGACGAAACCAATGGTCACTACTAGGTGAGACGACTGCCTGGGTAAAACCATTAGTCACTACTAGGTGAGACGACGGTTTGGACGAACATTACTATTTCTACTACAAGCAAGAGGGACTGGGGCGTAAGCCACAGGTTAGGTTTGTGTTAGTATGTAAAGCCTTATTAACCCACAGAATTTAACTTGCCAAACTGACTTTTTCCCCATTCGTCATTACGAGTTGGGCGTTATAAAAACTCGCCGTTTAATTCGATAATTTAATAATAATAATAAATAATTTATCACATTTCCAAAATAGCGGTGATCATATATAATAACTGGCAATTATACATAATCACCCGATTAATCACATTTACCGTGTGGGGACGATTGCCTAGATGGTAGGCCCCTTAAAACAACAATTATCATATCATCACATTTACTGTAACATATCCACGCCATATCAGGCAGAGGGCGTCATCAGCAGTATCCGCCCGATGACGTACTGTATGTCCTTGCAAGATAAATCTTCTAATGCGGCATATACAGTTATTTTTTTCTACCAATATGTTTCCAATGTCAAAATAAGTCCTTACACAAATGTTTGCAACTCAAATTTGATTATTTCGTGAGTTTTTTTTAAATTAATAACAGTGGGGGGGGCGATGCGATATTTGGTTTTACTGAAAGTGTGAAGAAATGCTGGAATGTCGTAAACTGTAGCTACAAGATGTTGCTCAGGATACGCCATCATGCCTATAGTATAAGATATGGAGAAAACTAATCCATAAATTGCTAGTGATTATTTTGCGGTGGTTTAGCCTGACGAGCGACTTACATGGACCGAGTAGTATTCACCACTTTCCCCTATTGCTATTGCTCTGTGTTCGTTTGTTGTGACCATTAGACCTACTGAGATCAGTGTACAGCATTAGGTTCGTTTGCCATGAATAAGATACGTGCCATGATTGCCCTAATGACCTACGTATATCTCTAACTATTTATGAGTAGTTATTAATTTTGGTTCTTGAAATAAGGTTTGTAAAAAAATTCAAATGTTGGCTCGGAGTAAGAAGTTTAAAAGAATTAATATAATAATGACGAGCTCTCAATTTCTTCCATAGTTTCATCGAGTAACACATACAGATATATACTGCACTGCGTTGTTATTCAGAAGCATTTCAAGTGAACGAGAAAACCCCGTCTTGTTCAAATCGATAAATATAGTACTGCAGAAGCGATTTCTTTACATCTTTAGTGACGTTTTCTTTTTATCTTGAAAGAATAAGCATGAATCCTACAATCTCTTGGGAATAACTATGACTGGATATATACATAGTATAGTATATTGAGCGCAGCTGGAAGCTCAGAAGCTCTACCCCAGCTGGAGTAATCTTCCCAATCCAATACTGGGATTGTTCTCGCCGTGCTTCACAACAAGCAAATTCAATTACTTCGTTCTGCTGGCTTACAACGAGCAGAATCATTATGACCGTTGTTTAGAGTAGCCACACATGTCATGTGACATGAATAGCTCAATTAAACATCCTCCTAATCTTCCAATAGTGACACTTTCATTTCATTACTAAGACACTGATCTGCAATACAATTTAACATTAAAACAGAAGTCGGCAAACGCTGATTAGAAAATCACTGACATCAGCAACCTGCTAGGGGAAAATCTAGCGGAGAGTACACAATATTTCTGTTTTCTCCTCTCAATTACCTACAGAACACACAGAATAGGAAGATAGTAGTTTGCAGCATTCTGACATTGGACGCGTGGAGAAGAGACTGTCTATTGAAACAGGTAGAGTGAGAGCTGCTCATCTCAGACTTGACGGTACGCTTGGTCAGTGGCTGTCGCACCACAGCTACGTTTTACAAGTAGAGCTCGGAAGGTATGTGATGAAGCTTCATGGTCAAGCTGACCACTCTGGGCAGACAGACTTCTAGCCACGTTTCAGTGGTGGGAGAACGGCGACAGCAGTCACTTGTCTTCCGCCGTGTGCTGTTGACATCACGTGTTAATGCTTAAAATCTTTGCAAGCAATCGTCTGCTCGGCACAGTTAAGTGATGGGTGTCTCCTCCAGCGCTCCGGCTCCCCACCACTCATATTGTATCGCGACCTTGAGGCTTTACCACATTCCGTCCGAGCTCTAGTTGCTCGCCTAGCTTCGCTTCTCCTCCGTGTGGTGCGACCATGTCATATCACATGTCGTAACAAAGCTCCGCGTTCTGCCAACGTCTGCATTAAATGAAGGAAAAACCAAAAGTTATGTTCCTGATTCCATTCCTCACAAGAGAAGTCTGTGGCAGATCTGTACAGATCCCGGCGACTTGGTCTGCACTTGACCTTGAGAGCTCGGTGGTAGGAGGGGCGTGGAGCGGTGCGGGGATCCTGCTGAATACTGCCTTGTCTGAGGACATTCACTCATGGCAGTAGCATCTTCCCTCGGACATTACTAGTCTAAGCCAGTGCCACTTAGCGTGGCAAATGTTTTACGCTGCAGTAGTATGCAGGAGGAGGGGAATGGACAAGTGCAGAGCTAGCTGCCGGTAATTGTAAAAGGCTTCGCAGACCATTGGTTCAAAATATAACTAATATACTGCACATTTCCTTTGCAAGTGCTTGATACATACTTTGATTTGATTTAAATCTTGTGAGCTTAAAATAGGCTAACGCTAAGTAACTGGTCTACTGGACAATACAGTCGGCAAACGCCGATTCGTTGCCAACTTGCGAAGCAGTACGTTCATGTCCAAGACCCGGAATACTGTTATTTTATTTATTTAGCAACTAGCGACCCGCCCCGGCTTCGCCCGGAAACTGAAGTATCATTTATATAATTCATGGAGGCATCATAAACAGAATTCTATTTATCGGATCACAAACCATGAACATTTCTTCCCTGTGTCATAGGAACTTTGGGGACAACTCCCTTTGTCTTTGTGAATTATTTCTTTCTCTCTCTTGTTACAATCAAGAAATTACTTGTTGCTCAGTTTTATTGTCACGTGATAAGCGTATTTGTTTTCGATTTCAATGAACTACGACCTACAGGGTATATCCTATTATTCGTCTCGGCTCTCTCTCTCTCTCTCTGGGGTTAACAGCCGTGAGGCTGGTTGGCAGCAGCTCGCCATTCTTCCCGTCTCTCAGTCTTCCTCTTCAGTTCACAGTATGAGCCACAACCCATATCTTGCAGTGTTTGACTCATGTACTCCAGTCTGGGTCTTCCTCTACAATTCTTGCCGTCTACTGTTCCCTCGATTATAAGCTTAATCAGTCCATTGTGTCGCAGTATGTGGCCCACGAGGTGATTCCTTCTTCTTGTTAAATATTTAAGGAAGCATCTTCTCTCTCCCACTCTTCTAAATACTTCCTCATTTGTGACAATTTCTTTCCAACTGATTTTCATAATCCTTCTATAGCACCAGGTTTCAAATGCTAGTAGTATTTTCCTCTCTCTCTCTCCTATTGTCCAAGATTCGCTGCCATATAGCGCGACGCTCCATACATAGGTCTTCAACATTTGTTTCCTCACATCAAGACTTATGTTCCTTGCAGTAAATAGGTTCTTCTTTTTATAGAAAGCGTTCTTGGCTTGGGCAATCCTACTTAATATCTCTCTGCTGCTTCTTCCATCAATCGTTATTTTACTTCCCAGATAATTAAACTCATTCACTTCTTGTATCTTTTCATTTCTTAACTCTATTGATGTCTAGTTTTCGCCATTTCTACTGCAGACCGAATTTTTTGTTTTATTTGTATTTATTCTCATATTAAATTCTTCCTCCATTATTTTGTACATCTTGCTCAGGATCTTTTGTAAGTCTTCTTCACTTTCTGCAATTAGCGCTATGTCATCAGCAAACCTTATCATGTCAAGTTTATCTCCATGAATATTCACTCCTGTGGCAAATTCTTCTCTTACTTGGTCGATCGCCTTTTGTACATATATATTGAATAGGTATGGGGAAAGGGAACAACCCTGCCGTACACCCTTTCTGATGTGTGCTGTTTCTTCCTTGCTACCACAACAAACTATTCCAATTTCTTGCTTATAGATATTGTAGATGAGTCTTCTGTCTCTAAAGTTGATACCTGTTTGATGAAGAATGCTGAATAGAACATTCCAGTTCACATTGACAAACGCCTTTTCAAGGTCGACGAACACTAAGAAGGTTGCATGATGGGTTAAAATCAATGACTGGACGAACTGTGTATTCTGCGGAACGAAAAGTTCACAGGCGAAGTAAAGAAAAATCGAGTTACACTTTCAGAGAAACTCCAAACACATCCACTCTTCTTTGAAGTTTTAACTCGACACGACTCTACAGTGTCTGGGGTGATAGGCTCGCTTGCCAGCCAGCTATCTCGAAGCTAGTAATTGAATGGAGATTGTTCAAAGATATGAAAACGTAAAAATACGTATAGTGGGCGATGTATTGAACATAGAGTTATGCTGTCGCGGACTTTTTTTTTTGAAGAACTTTTCATTCTGAGCAGTTCTTACACTCATAGTTTATATGTTTAATGGTTTGCCCAGCGTAAGCTTAAAAAGCGCACGGACGCAGGTTTCCCCCCCCCCGATTTTTTTAAATGAAATCGTTACTGCTTGGCTTCCTTTGATCATAAATAAATTATGTTTTAAAGAAAACTTCCTCGATATATCCTTTGCAGATTGATGAAAATCGCAACAAAATCCATCCAGTGGTTCTCAAGATTACCCGTGACATCCAAGAATCGGGGACCTTTTTTATACCAAGTAGAGATTTATGACTAATATTGTTATCAGTATTATGTTTTTTACATCGTTCTGTCCATCTGTGGGGCGTAATGGAACTTATTTTGATAATGATGTTCTTTTACTTTCCCAAAATCCCTTCATCTGGGCACTAAAAATCTCGCTGCGTTCTTCCGTTCATGATTTCTTGGTCCTGGTAGTAATTTTCTCAGAGAAATGATGGCTATTGATTAATGTCCTCTACCTGAGCCGATCTTGTAAAATTTCCTCCGTAATTCAAATTTCTGGAAGGTCTTTTTATATTTCACCAAGCCAATTATTCTTGACTTTCATTGAGAGACCAAAGAGATCTAAATATTATTATTATTGCATTATTTGTACCTAATAACTCAAGAACGTATTATTATCTCGTAAAATGAAAATCTGCATACCGTATTCAATCACCGTTTCCCTGATCATCGGAACATCAGAACATCTTTAGGACAAGGATAAATGCTAAGAATGAGAAGATAGTGTTAATGAATAACAAGTACGACCTGGCTTGCGTGATCTCACAAACCTTGAATCACAATGTGTTAAGGACTCCCAGATGGATATCGTGCGTACGTATTCATTCATTTTCTGCCTTGCAATTATTATCTCTAGCTTAGTCACGAATGTCACCTCGTTCTGCTCACATAAATCCAGTTCTCACTACAACTACATCTTCCAGTAAATAAATTAAACCTACCGTATTCATTTTATGGAAATTTCAACAGTCTACTTTTCAGTCGGCCAACACGATTGTACCCAATTGTAATGGCTGTTTCTCTATTTCACCATTAGGCACCTCTGTCGATTTGAAGCAAAAGAGGGGGTCATCATATGGTTTCAAAGCTTCTATCACGTGTGGAAATTGTGGTAGTGATTGTTGTGTTGAGCGGCAGAACATCGAGGTCGCCTGCTCCCATGTCTAAGAATAAAATTTCACACAAAGAAATAATCTATCTATGGTTGGTTGGTTCTTTAGTTTAGGGGCTGCGACAACGCGGACATGTAGCCCCGTGTATTTTGGGTGTGCATATAATCTGTCTGATAATCGGTGTTAATTGTGAGGGCTGTATTAGTGTGTGTTATCTGTGATCCAGGTAAGGACTGCAGACGATCAATTTCAAGTAGCTCCTACTTTTTCTACCAAATGCTACTGTCAACGACACCTAGTTGTGAACTTGGCTATTGGATGCCACCGCAACCGGAACCTGGTGGCGACGTTGGAACTAATAGAGCGTTAATCAAATCTAACCTACAAATTTAGCTTCACACAATTGTAGTTAGTGGAAGGTTCTTTTACATGCCATAAATCTATTGCATGGACAGCCGGCTTTACTTCCCCTCCGAAGGAAGGCATGCTGAGGGATTTTTAACGCTCTTAAAAAATCCGACGACTTCGGACGGTTTTGTACCCTCGATCTTGGGCATAGGTGCTCGGCATACTACCAACTACGCCACCGAAGCCGCTAAAAATCTATCTCTGTTAGACATGTAGTCAGAAACACGCTATACATCCTGATTCAATGTTTGAAATCAACCACACTTCACCGGAAATATAGACAAAATATTGGTTCATAAGTAAAAAGAAAAATGCTCAGTAAATCAGTATGTTGTTGGTGATTCATTTTAGGCGCTCAGCGACACCGTGGCTATGGAGGCCCGTGTGTAGAATCTGTTTGATAATCCTCGTCATCGTGATGTCAGTAGCAATGTGTGTATTTCTCACTGCCTGCTGGGGGGAGGGGACGGGAGGAGAGGGGGCGGGTAGTGAGGGTGTAGTGGTTAAGTATTGTGTTTTGGTAGAAGAGGTTGTGAGGACTCAGCTCGTACACCCGCCTGTGTTGGAACGGAGTACACTCGGGCTCGTAAGGCAAAACCGAGCTGGGTTCGGTTCCCACCTCAGCCATCCTTGAAGTGCTTTTTGTGGTTTGCCACTTCTACTCCAGGCAAATGATGGGATGGTTCCTGACTTAAGGCCACGGCCGCCTCCTTCCCACACCTCACCTCAATTTACAAATACACATTACTACAGTCATCAAAATGATAAAGTTTATTGACATTCAACACACGTCCAAGTACACGGGTCTTCATGACCTCGATGACCAAGCCCCTTACATGAAACAATTACAAGGATAGCAGTTCTGAATATGGGGATGAAAAACCATCACAGAAGTTTTTCTTGTTACCTGGCCAAAAATTATGCAAAGTTTTCAATGTACAGTACTTACTTCCTATGCGTTGCAGCCTGGGGTAGGCATTGGCCTCTCTCACAATAGGGATATCTTGTCCGAAACCTTTCCGCCAGATGTCATAACTGCTCTATGCGGGACTAAATTGATTTGCCTTCAGTTGGCATTCTATACGCATCGAATTTGAAGAATGACGAGTTGATAATACGATACATTTTGATTTTGAAGCAACAGCCTATTATGTATCATTTGCAAATTTTATATAAACTGACGAACAAAATGATCCCGTGCGCTATGTGTTGGTGCTAGTTCAAGATATCCCTATTCTCAGCCATTCAACTTTTCACTGCGTTTTCTCCCACCATCTTCCAACCGTCATAGTTCTCAGGTCTTCTCCCAGGTCCATCAACCATCTATTACGTGGTCGTCCACGCGTCTCCTTTTTCCTTCCATAATGACATTGTCCACGTCTCAGATCTCCTGTAACAGAATTATCACAATTCAGTACAGTACCAAGATGACTGAAACATTTTACATTCTCAAATTTGTCCTGTCTTATTTCCATATTTTCTCCTGCACTTATATCTTTTCGCGCTGTCATTTTCATATATTTCTACAGGTTCGTATCCTGGCGCAGTCGTCTGGCATTTGAGGGTGCGTAAATGCGAGGGCGCCGTGTCAGATTTACTGGCACGTTATAGATCCCCTTCGGGGCAAAATATCGGCATCCGTGTCTCTTAAAGCCAGAGTAGTTTAAAGGGACGTAAAACCAATAACATTATTATTAAATCATATATTTCGTTTTTCCTTCATTTATTCTCAGTTCCATCTCTCTACTCTTCTCCTCCAGAGTTTCGAACATCTCTTTGAGAACCTCCCAATTCCGTGCCACCATCATAATAAGTAACATCTATATATTCATATGCCTAATTGGATTTGTTTATAATTGTTCCTCCCAGTCCTAGTTCTTGCATAACTTAACGTCAACTTAAACAATACTGCAGATAATGAATCTCCTTTGCATCACTCCTATGTTCACCTCAAAATTCTTGCTAGTTTTTTCCTCTACACGTTCCCAATGTTCCCTTATCAAATCAGAATCAATATTTTTGGCAGAGCCGGGAATCAAACCCAGGACCTCTGCATCGGGAGTCTTAATACCTACTTTGAGAACACAGAAGGCGGTAAACTCTATTTAGATAGCTAAGTTGCTATTGCAATCTATTTATCATTGAATTATGTATTAGAAATTTACTAGAGATAACACCTCACTATTTGAAGGATATACAACAGATGTGTTGTTGTTGGTCTGCTTTGATCACTGGCCAGTGATCTTCAAATCTACGGTTGTTGAACCAAAACGACAAAGTTTTAAGCAAGTAACTTCCGTTCACCCGTAGCCACAAGGATTTTTCATACACGATTTTTACAAGATACTTGTACAATGGGGTCCTGTGTTTCAATTGGGATTTCAACGACGAAGGGCCTATGACCTGAACTTCTGCACATAGTCGAATTCTTTAAGCATTTTATGTCCATTTTTTAAATAACTTTGACGATTGAATTTTTTTAAAGTTTCTTAACAAGATCAACACATAGACTGTCTTATGAGAATCATTAATCATTAATGTGTTTGACTGAAGAAGGCTCACAGAGCCGAAACATGTATCTAAGAGTGTAAGGATATCGTAAAAACATTTTTGTATTGCAAAGTGGATATTGGTGTAATATACGTATAATAATCAATACGGGAAAATCTAGAATAATGACAAAAGTCATAGATATTCATATTATTATAGTAGTGTGAGTAGCTGTGTTACGGATGGAGATGAAATAGGCACTCCGGGACTTGAAATATGGTACTATCCAGGCATTTGCCTGTCAATGCCGAGATTCGAACCTTTGATCTCAGAACTTGCTGCAACTGCCCTCGCGGTCGTGGTGAACGATTTAACGAGCACGGCTACTCCGCGGGGCGGAATATTTTGAATGTAAATTCGACAACATAGGTACAGAAAGCTAACCTTGTCTCTTTCCTCTTCAACATTGAGACTATCTTCTTCTTCTTCTTCTTCTTCTTCTTCTTCTTCCTTCGGCTTTTTTCCCAATTAATTGGGGTCGCCGCAGCCAACCAGGCTCATTTTGGTTTTGGCCGGGGATTTAAGGCCGGATGCCCTTCCTGACGCCACGTGATTTTTCAGGTGAAAATTCCACCCCGCTGTCACCGGGATTCGAACCCTGGCCGTCCGGGTGAAAGACGAGCAGCTAAGCCACTGCGCCATCACGCTCCCCAACACTGAGACTCTCTAGTTGACGTTAAATACGTGTATCTTGTTTCTGACACGAAATACGTAGTCTTAATTAATTTCTTTCCGTTGCCAGCGTGAATATTCCACATCCATGAGTTTTTAATTTAAACGGAGCAGATTGCGTTTCTGGTTGTAATGCGCCTGACACAAGTGATGTGTACTAATTTAGTTTCTCACCATTTGCATGAAGGATAAGCGTGGACTTGCTAATTCAGCGCGAGCTCATTAAATCCGTTCTGAGGAGGGACTGCGGTGATGCGATGCATGTTCCCTTGATCAAGATTTTTATTGAATTCGAGGAGCAACTTCCTGTTGAATATTTCAGACGTGTACAGTATACTAAAACACATATTTTTGTATTATTCACGTTCTTTCCATAATTTATTATCATCCTAATAGTTTATTTCCACATTGCATTTTATAGGTGTAATAGTAATTTCTATAAACTTCTATAGAATTATACGGCTAGAGTAAGAATATTTGGAACATCTTTTCGTCTCTTATGCAACTACTCTCCGTTGCTCAGCTCTAGGCTTAGTTTATTCTGTTGCTGAGTATTGTGCTCCTGTGTGGATAAATAGTCCGCATGTAAGATTAATAGATGTACAATTGAATAACACCATGCGCATGATAACAGGAACAATTATGTCAACTCCTACACAATGGCTTCCTATTCTCAGCCACATCCCACCTCCTCATTTGCGGCGATGCAACATTTTGATAAGAGAATATAGAAAGATCCAGACCAACAAACAACTACCAATCCATGGAGACATTGGTGATCTACATGTGAAACGATTACGTTCAAGACATCCACCTATCTGCACAGCGGAGAATCTTGCAACTAACAAATTCAACCTGATTGAGAGATGGTCTTCTGATTGGAATTCGTTTGCCCCTCCAGAGAGTACAGTAATGCCATGCATAACTGAGCAGGTGCCAAGGTTCACTCAGCCCAGAAAGACCTGGTCAAAATTAAATAGAATCCGGACCAATCACTGTGTATGCGGCGATCTCCT
Organism: Meconema thalassinum; assembly: GCA_946902985.2. Lineage (NCBI taxonomy): Eukaryota > Metazoa > Arthropoda > Insecta > Orthoptera > Tettigoniidae > Meconema > Meconema thalassinum. The sequence continues at coordinate 444,300,686 of OX336390.1, forward strand.
GTACAAGTGGAGGAAAAAGTCTTCGTCATGTTGCGAGTGCGGTGCTGAAAGACAAACTGTTCGGCACCTAGTTCAGGAATGCCCACAAACATCATACGGTGGTGACTTCAGCGACTTCTTCCTAGGGACACCACAGGCACTTCATTACGTTTCGGAACTTGATGTTAAATTGTAAATAATTTTCATGTATGCCATACGATAAATAAATAAATATGCTTTCTAATATCGTACGTTCTAGAAAACTAGTGAAGTTTAGTGTTAATTACAGAACACACCAACAACCTATTTAAACATCCTCTGACAAGAAATATAATTCTGGTTTGAGGACTGGAGCGCGGTTCGTACAGCCTCGTGAGACAACCATAACGAGAGCTGCGTTCGATTTCCATCTCAGTAGTAGTTTTCCGTGCTTCCACCCTCCATTTTTACTCTAAGAAAATGCTGCGATCGTACCTAACTTAAGGCCACGACCGTCTCCATCCTTACCTCAATTACAAATAACATAGGTTATCAGACAAGTACACGGGGCTGAATGACCACGATGTCACATGCTCCTAAATCAACCAAAAGTAAATGTTGCTATACATTTGTGTGCTTTGTGGCAGAAGAAAATATACAGGATGAATGAATGCGGTCTGACAGCAGTAGCTGTGGTCGAAAACGCATAACGCTATGCCATGGGGCTTCCTGCGGACTCGGTAGACGCAATCCCACCCGTCGGCCATCCTTGAAATGGTTCTCCGTGGTTTCCCATTTACAACTCGAGTCAAATGCCTGGATGGTACCTTCTAATAAGCCACCGATGCCTCCTTCCATCTTCTTGCCCAGTTTCAAACATTTGATCCCTCATTAACTCCTCTCAAGAGGTTAGCGTCAGGAAGGGCATCTGACCGTAAAAACACCCACTACATAAACATTCCTCGCATCTCATCTCCAACCCCATTAAAAAGGGAATAATAAGAAATACAATTAATGTTTTCTGAGCGTTGAGTAATTCTGAAGGTGAAACTACGATGAGGCCCTAACTATAAAAATCCTAATAATATGCACAAGTTTGCATACGTTGTATAGATGCGTCTATTGGAGTAAGGATTTTACTTTACTTTCGTCATTTTCTATAACAGTGGCACATAAATGTCACATTATTTGGGATTATATGGAAGGGGTGTGATATCTCTACATAGTATAAAAAGTCCCCGATTCTTGGATGGATTTTGATGGGGTTGTCACCATTCTGTAAAGGATTTCTCAAGGAAGGTATCTGTAGAAAAACATTCATTTATGACGAAAGGAACGCGAGCAGTAACGATTTCAGATTTCAGTGAATCGAGTCGAAGAAAAACCTACCGTCCGTACGCCTTTTAAGCTTACGCAGGGTAAACCGTTAAAGATACCGGGCGAAGCCGGGGCGGGTTGATAGTTCTTCACAAAACAAGAGCATAATAAGACTTAATGGTTTACAAGAGTTCCACAAAACATGACGAAGCTAAAAGATATAGGAATCTCTCTACCTATCAGTAACAATAAAGAAAATTATGACGATGATGATAATTGTTGTTTTAAGAGGCCTAACATCTAGGTTATCGGCCTCTAGTGGTTTGAGTGATAGTGAAGATGAAAAGAAATGGAAACTATAATTAAAGCTAACAACAGACTTACAGACTATAAGAACAAATGGAAAACAAAAAAGAATAAGGTAAATAAAAGACAGTGAAAAGAAATGCCCTCAACCTTCAAAGAATGAGGACTAAGGGACTTGGAAGGAAGAAGAGCCATGAAAGGCAGAAATGAAAGGGGATATAGGAGATGGCCCGCCCCAAAGGCAATGGAAAAATGGGAAAACTCGGACCCAGCTCAGGAATCCTCGGGTTCGCCAGCTCCACCTCACCAGTCGTGAGCTCTTGAGGGTGTAGCACTATCCAGGATGCACCGTAACTGGTAGGGCTACATACACCCTGCCCCCTTAAGGGTCATGGGCAGAAGGCAGGAGATATCATGAAAAGAACAAGAAGAGGTCAGTCCCCTCGAAGAATGAGGGTCGACAGGAAAGATGACAGAGAGAAGCCCGACACAAGTACAGTAAATGGAAGCAACACTGGACTCAGCTGGGATTCAAAGCTTCAATTTTCGGACTTTCAGCTCTCCCGTACAGTCATGATGCGCGACTGAAAACTGAGTCACCAACGGCAGGTAAATGGGCCACAAAATTGTGACAGCTGGCAATGGCAGATGCCAGCTGAGAGTATAACTTTATTTAGGGAGTTTATAATGGATATAGCTGCTGTGTGGTAGCGTTTCTTAAAGCAACAGGGTGATTTCTATGAGTAAAAAATTGAACATGTACTTATCTCTACTTAGTATAAAACAAAGTCCCCGATTCTTGGATGTTACGGGTAAACTCGAGAACCACTGGATGGATTTTGATGCGGTTTTTACAATTCTGTAAATGATATCTCGAGGATGATTTCTGTAGAAAATAATCTATGTATGATCAAAGGAAGCCGAGCAGTACCGATTTCAGTGGAAAAGTAAAAAAACAACAACCTGGCGTCCGAGCTCTTTGTAAGCTTACGCTGGGCAAACCGTTAAAAATAACTAAATACTATGAGTGTAAGAATTGTTCAGCATGAAAAGTTCCACAAAAAAAGGCCGCGAGAGCATATGTCTATCTTCAATACATCGCCCACTATAAGTGTTTTTACGTTTTAATTTCTTCCAACCATGCCCATTCAACTACTGAGGCGACAGTTTACGAGCTAGCTAAGAGCGAGTCTATCGTCCCTGTTACAGCCTAGCTAGCGGGCGAACCTATTGCCCCAACAGCAAACCGTTGAGTCGTGTTGAGTTAAGACTTCTGAGAAGGGTGGTTGTGTTTGGAGTTTCCCTGGAAGTGCAACTCGGGTTTTCTTCATTTCGCCCGTGAAACACGGTCAAGTTAAGATTGGACGGAAGGGGGATTTGAGTTTCATTCACCTCGCCATTCTCTGGAAGTGCAAGTCTCATTTCTCCTGTGAACTTTTCGTTCCGCAAAATTCACAGTCAATTTAAGATTGGACGGAAGGGGGATTATAGTATATTAAATTATACTGATTGGCGTATAATCTCTACTTAGTATAAAACGAAGTCCCCGATTCTTGGATGTCACGGGTAATCTCGAGAACCACTGAATGTATTTTGATGCGGTTTTCACCATTCTGCAAAGGATATCTCGAGGAAGGTTTCTGTAGAACATAATTTATTTATGACTAAAGGAAGTCGAGCACTAACGATTTCAGTGAAAAGGTCGAAACAAAAACTGGCGTCCGTGCGCTTTTTAAGCTTACGCTGGGCAAACCGTTAAAAATATCTATATACTACGAATGTAAGAATTGTTCAGCATGAAAAGTTCTACAAAAAAGCCCGGGAGAGCATATCTCTACCTTCAATACATCGCCTACTACAAGTGTTTTTACGTTTTCATTTCTTCCAACAATCTCCATTCAGTTACTGAGGCGATAGTTTACGAGCTAGCTAGGGGCGAGTCTATCACCCCAGTTACAGCTTAGCTAGCGGACGAGCTTATTGCCCCAGATACAACCAGCAGAAAACTGTCGAGTCGTGTTGAGTTAAAAACTTTAGAGAAGAGTGGTTGTGTTTGGAGTTTCCCTGGAAGTGCAACTCAGCTTTTCTTCATTTCGCCTGTGAACTTTTTGTTCCGCAAAATTCACAGTCAAGTTAAGATTGGACGGAAGGGGGATTTGTGTTTCATGCACCTCGCCATTCTTAAATTACGTCTGACAAGAATTTATTGCACATGCATCTCCATGATAATATAATTAATAGTCCAGTCAGTGATTTTAACCCATCATGCCGAGACGTAAAACGGATATTGGTCGTTGTTCATTGACATTGAAAAAAAAAGCGCTTATCGCATAATGCATTCATAACTGTTCCCGGGCGAAGCCGGGTCAGGTTGCTAGTTATATAATAAACAAAACAAATATTATTGTTTAATTTTTAAGACTTGAAAAAATACATTTTCTTCGTGTTTAAACCCCATAAAACTCTTTAAACTAACGTTCTGAGTGTTCAGTAACACATTTCAAGTTCAAGTTTCACTTGCTCGTTAATCTTGATTAAGTTACACTCGTACATCACTCCTGCTGTTCACCTTCAAAACATATACATAAGGTTCGGACATATTCCATTTTACATCTGAGATACAGAGTTCGCTTTCGCGCTGTTCTTGTCATTCTGAAACATGCAGCAACTTCGGGGTTAGGCAAGTTTTATTAATTCAAGACGTGAACAGGCGACAACTCTCGAGATCCTTGTCAAGTGCGAGGAAGAAAGAAAGGAGAAGAGAAGAATGATGGGGTGAGTGTGTATGTGTGGGGAATTAATGTCACAATAGAACAAGCACGAAGCTGTCGTGAGGAGTGGGCTGAGCTGAGTGGAAACATCAGTCCAATGAGCCATGGGGTCGACCTGCACGTCCCTTAAACTTTTATATTCCGAAACTAAAATACAGTACGTTCTGAAGGATGTTTCAGAATTAACACGCAAGAGTCCCATTAGAAGACGGAACGAACAAAGCAGACATGCGAACAATTGAAGAAGAGTTCAGGAGAACGGTGTCATGAGTGAGACTTTCAAGGTCAAATTTGGATTCCACGTAAAAATGATGTGCCGTGGATTTTGATCGCGAGATTAACGTTCACATAAAACTACGAATGTTCTTCACTCATAGGTCGTCAGGCTATTATCATTGTAGTGTTCACCAAGATTAGTGGTAAATGTGTAGGTAAAGTTACCGAAATAAACACAGCTTATCAACTTCGTCTTCCGACGTGCAGTATAAAGGGTTGTTCGTGCTCTTTCCTTTAGGGCAGGCCAAGCTAACTCAGGTGTTTCGCGAACACTGGTCGGCACAGGCAAAGGCACCGGTGCTCTGCTGTAGGAGAGGAACGTGTAGTGCCAGCACTTCGATAATAAATAATGCTATTGGTTTTACGTCCCTTTTAACTACCCTGGCTTTTAGAGACGCCGGGGTGCCGGAATTTTGCCCCGAAGGGGATCTTTAACGTGCCAGTAAATGTACTGACACGGCTCCCTCGCATTTGCGCACCCTCAAATGCCAGCTGACTGCGCCAGGTTTCGAACCTGCAACCTTGGGCTCAGCAAGCGAGAACGTTACCCCTGAGCCACGCAGCCAGACGCCAGCACTTCGAGAGGCGAGGGTCGTGTTGTTGTTGTTGTTGTTTGGTGAATGGGGCTGGGCAAATCAGCGCGTGTCAGTTGGTGTACCGGCATGAAAACGAATAATAATAACAATAATAATAATGCCAATTTTGTGCACAGACAGAAATAATAGTTTTATTGCGCTCCTCACTTTGCACTAATTTTCAACATTCTTTGTTTATCTTTAGCATCGCTTTGAAGCACTATTTTCCGATATTTGGAACAATCGTTTTGGCAGTTGCTTCCAAGGAAGCATCAGACAAACTTGAGCTTGTTTTTGTTTTGTTAATATTCATAATTGAAGACATTTGTTCGCAACCGAACGTTGTTCCGAACATAGCAACACATTTCAGGGCAAGGGCATGAAACCTCGGGAATTCTTGTTCCTCAACGCCTTTATAAAATGAAATCAAATCAATATTGTAATGGTAATAGCGGTCTGTCAAAATTGAATCTCACTGTAGTTTTATCAGCTCAACTTGGAGACTTGATGGGGCATCCTCTGGGCGCACCGAAAAAAGGCTTCATAAGAACTTGTGAGTGCCATTTTTACTTGTTTTATTTCTTCAAAACTATCTTCAAATTCTTTATGCAATAACAGTAACGCCTTTGTGCACTCACTGATGTGTTCATAAGTACGTAAATTCAAGGACTTTAGAGAAAGAAAATTGTTCCAATTTCCTTCTTGAAGCTGACTTTTAAAAAGCACAAGCTGTAATTTGAAACTTTCAATACGGTCACACATAGTACTAATTAATTTATTTTCACCTTGCAAGGAGATATTTAAATCATTTAAATACCCAGTGATGTCTTTAATGAAAGCGAGCTCAGCGATCCATTGCTCATCATCCAGGTCTGACTGTGCTACCGCCACTACACGGGGAGGAAAGAGGGGAGGGAGGGGCCTGACTTAGGGTTTTGCAAGTTCGTGAACACTTATCCCTATTTACTTGGGTGTATGTAGAATTTGTTTGAGGCGGCTTCGGTGCTGAGCTTCTATGCCCAAGATAGCGGGTTCAAACCCGGCCGAAGCAGTCGAATTTTTAAGAGCGTTAAATATCCCTCAGTATGCCTTCCTTCGGAGGGGAAGTAAAGCCGGCGGTCCCATGTCATAGAATTATGGCATGTTAAAGAACCTTCCACTAATTGCACCTGTGTCAAGCTAAATTGGATAGGTTAGGAATGTAAACAACGCTCTTAGGTTTCTATGTTCGTTGCCAAGAGCCGACTGCGGTGGCGTCTAGTAGCTAAGTTCTGAATTTGGCCTAGTAGTCGTTGACGGTTGCGCTTGGCGGCAAAAGTAGGAACTATTTGAACAATTCTAAGTTGCAGTACTTAAATTAAAAAACAGATAACACACACTAGTACAGTCATCACAATTAACACCGGTTATCAGACAGATTCTACACACACCCAAAGTTCACGGGGCTACATGACCGCGTTGTCGCAGCCCCTAAACTTAAGAACCAACCAACCAACCAACCAGAATTTGTTTGAGTTATAATGATGGGTGTTGTAGTGTAATTACGGCTGGGATGGGACGGAGGTGGCTGTGGCCATAAGTTAGGAACCATAACGGAATTTGCTTAGAGTAGAAATAGGAAACCACAAAAATAACCACTTCTAGGAAAACTGAGGAGGAAATCGAGTCCGGCTCTTCTAAGCTGTACCTCACGAGGCTGAGTGAACCCCGTTTTAGCCCTCAGACCAGAAGTAAATTTCTTGTCAGATCCGGGAATCGAACCTGGACCTCAGAGCTGACAGCCACGGCACCACGACGTGTCAATATAAAGGGTAAGCGGTATTATATTTATTGTTGAAAACAAAATAGGATTTAAAGCATAAATTAACTTGACTAATTGATACAGTGACATCTTCTTCTTCATCAAGTGCCGTGTCCTCTCAGGACGTTGGCGATCAGTAGCATGATCTGTCTTTTGTCCATAGCTCTTCTGAACAGTTCGAGTCTTGTCACCCCAAACCACTGGCTTAAGTTGTCGAGCCACGATATCTTTTTTCGCCCCGGACCACGTCTTCCATTAATTTTCCCTTGGGGTATTAATTGAAGGAGTTGGTATTTATTGTTTCACTTCATATGACCAAAGTATTCTAGCTTTCTTCTATTCATGGTATCGAGAATTTCAGGTTCTTTGTTCATACGCTGCAAAACTTGTACATTGGTAATTTTGGCTGTCCAAGGTATCTTCAGCATCCTTCGATACGTCCACATTTCAAATGCTTGTAGCTTCTTACACATGGTTTCAGTTAATGTCCATGCTTCGACATCAGATTAATCCATCACGATAGCCACTGGTAGTGCCGGGATTCGAACCAAGATTTTTGGATTTGCTGCAGTTCCCCATCGTAGTCGTGGTCAGGGGTTTACGCTGTGAGCGTAGCGGCTTAGTGAGGCTGGTCTCCTTAATCTACTTGCGCTGCTAATTTCAACAAGCCGCCCTCAGCCACTATTTGAAATAAAATGTTTGTGCTGCACAGCCATGTCCTTGAATTGATATTGTGATAAACTAATCTATCACTCTATCGACTGGTCAAGTAACTGTTAATTGTGCATTTAAACTGAACGTCACAAGACAGAACACTGTTGGGCTGACTCTACCTACAGCTACACCATTGAACGCAATTGCAAATATTTTCATAAGCACAGGAGAAATGATTATTGTCAATAATAACAATACATATCCGCATTGTGATGAATTTCTCATCTCCTGGGAGAGATTCATCTTGGGATTATTCCATCAAAAGTAATTATCAGCACTTGGAGGGAATAAGAACGCTTGAGGAAGCATTAAATGCATTAAGGATTAAAGAAACTGAGATGCTAGAATATGCAGAGAGACTGACAGTGGAATTTTGATTTAATTATATCTATAAAATTACTCCTCGGAAGGGTTGAGTGTTTTCATCGACTTGTGAATCGAGATGACTTATTATATTATCACCATAATTACACGTGTTTAGTTTTCTTTTGGTTGAAAATTTGCCCGTGAGTGTTCTATAACTAAAGCCCTGCGCGGATGCGGATATCCGCGGATAAACCCGCGGATATCCGCAACATTTTTCGCCATGCGGATATACTTTGCATGGCTTTGCGGATAGCGGATAATCTGCGGATAATGTTTGGAGTAAATTTGCGGATAGCTTTTAGAATACAATCCGAACTTGTTGAATATCATGGGGAAAGTTGGAATTTTGTGCACACCTATGTTTTTCGAGCTGGTAGTACAACTAGCAACTCGGTTCGCTGCTACCCTCAAGCTGTCATCGTACCTATCAGATGGGGACAGTCAGCTTGATGCCAGTTGCTATGTGATAACCGGAAGCTTGGATGAAGGAACTTAACACGTTGCATGTTATTTTCTGTAGCCAATTCACATTGTATTGGTATGGCTTTCCATCACTCATCCCATGCGCATGCAGGGTGGGTAATCGTGTGCAAATGCATATTTGCTTAAGTGCGCACAATTCCCCCACTCTCCCTTAGTAGGGCCCGGATGTTTATGACATATATTTTTCAATTATATTCTTTTTTCATGACAACTGTAAGATGATGATTTACGCTAATCCCATTGAAATTATGTCATTAAGCACAATCAACACTCCCAACTGAAGAGGGTTGCAATTCTGGCTGCATAACATTCATTTTTGACATAGCACATGGCATACAGTACATAGCCTATGGGTTCGACTATCTTCTGAAATGCCTAAAAGATAAAGTATAAAGCAACATTGTAATGCCAGTAGATTCGGATAACAGACGTGTGGATAAAAGTCGCGTGGATGCGGGGCGGATGCGGATAAACGTCGTGCGGATGCGGATAACAGTCGTGCGGGTGCGGGGCGGATGCGGATAACGTTTTGTCTATCCGCGCAGGGCTCTATCTATAACGTACCGACTGGAAATCTTTGTTTATTTTTGTTGGTACTTTTCTTTTAAATTATTGACGGTCGTTGTTAACCTTTCGCGCATGGACTGATGTTCACTGCACGCCAACTTGTCAACGCTCACTGTCGCAGATTAACGTGTATTGCTTCGCTGACCAGTATCTGCTTTGTGCTTCTCTCTAAAGGTCAGTTCTCGAACTATTACAAATCTAGCAAGGAATATTTGTAGAGGAGCTTTGATCTTTCAACTAATGTGTTTATGGTGTGTTCAGTGGCGTAACTACGGGGGGTAATCAGGAAAATCAAATTCCCATCACAAATCCAAATAATGAAAATATTGAAATGTAATGATTTTTAAATTTTTGAATAAAATTAATCTTCGAATTGATGAGAAATAATAGGATTGTGTTTGAAAGCATTTATTTTCACTCGTGTAACATTTTTAAGCGTTGGAAACTGTAGTTTATTAATATTTATACAATGTTGGGGAATAGAATGGGACAGATGATTTCGCGAAGAAAACATAATTTCATATCAACATGTTGTTAATTTTCGGACATTTTTACATAGATATGTGTAAATACAATTATCAAAATAAATGCAAATGGAATCAAACACGAAAAATAATACACATAGGAGAATTTGAAACTTGGAGATCGTATGTTAGGTTTCATTTATTATGTCTCATTATGTCCTAGGCCCCCTCTCCCAAATGTAATGTTGACTCAGCGTATCCCCATCTTGAAGCAAACCCTAGTTATGCCGCTGGGAGTGTTATATGTTATATCGGGTCTGAAAGAGTCGATAGTTTTACTGTACTCATAGCCAAATGGCTGTCAAACGTAACCTTATCATCGAAGATCCGAACAGTAACGCTGTGTAGCGTATCCCAATACGAAAAGTTTTGTTTCGTTGAACGAGAACTCGGGTTTAGAATCTGACAGTGAAAACAAGGATGTGCGGTAAAGGATCGATTGTAATGTATCGATGGCGGAGTTGTGTGGGAAAACATAGGTAATTGCTAATTGCAAAGGAAGACGGGTAATATTCACTGCAGAATGTGAGCTTCTATAATTCCAGAAAAATGTGCTATGTGCGAATGTGATTATTTATTGTTAACAAACTGAAGATGTTGCTTTTGTTGTTGTTTTATTTTATGGGCTTGGACATAGTGGTCATTTAGCCCCGTGTACTTGGGTGTATGTAGAATTTGTATGTTGACCTGATGTTATTGTGGTGTATGTATTAGTAGAAGTGCATGCATTTTTTTAAAATTCAGGGTGAATATTGGGAAGGCGACTATCGTGACCTTAAATTAAGAATCATCCCAGCATTTGCCTGGAATAGAAGGGAGGAAACCACAGAAAACCATTTCGAGGATGGCTGAAATGGGAATCGAATCCACCTCTTCTCCGTTTTGCCTCACGAGACTGAGTGTACCTCGTTACAGCCCTTAGACCAGAATTGAATTTCTTGGCAGAGCCGGGAATTAAATCCCTAAAAACATTTGTGTTTTAAATTAAATTGAACGCCGGCTCTCCATGCATGCCTTTTCGATTCTCTTCCCACAGAACAGGGGGAGAATGTCCGTCCTCGATAAGAGGTTAAACGCGTTGCATAACATGCGTACTCATAAAATGAGGTCTCGCTGCTCCACCCCTTAAAACTACAATACTTAACTTACTAAAATAAAGTCTCTCTTAGTTTCATGAATGCACTTAAATTCTATTACAGTATATATAAATGATTACTTGAGTGCTGACGTTGGTTTCACAGGTGTTACGCTTTCACGTGTCAACTCCTCAGGTGCATGTTTTAATTTAATTTTATTTATTATATTGTGTTGTTCTAACTGTATACATGTGAACAATACTCATTCGTAGTTCACAAACTCTTACAAAACAAATTAACCACATATAACGAGATTCAAACTGCGAATCGTAATATAAACACCAACTAAACGCACTACAGTTTTGTAGTTATATAATATGTGTATATAAATTTAAACCTCAACCCCAGTGAACACACATATAATGATTACCGCTTGAAGGTCGAAACGCGTAATCCTAAAATTGTTCCATTATAATAGTGATTATAGCTGAAAATCCACAGCCTGCTTGCAGTCGACCGACCGGGTCAGGGAATGGAATGAATGAAGCCCCAATCCAGCGGCGAGGATATGAACTGTGCCGGCTGCCGAAGCCTGTCGGACTCCTCTGGGGCAATGATTAAATGAATGTCAGTTGAAATAAAATGACAGTGGAGAGTGTTGCTGGAATGAAATTTGTGACAGGGAAAACCAGAGTACCCGGAGAAAAACCTGTCTGCCTCCGCTTTGTCCAGCACAAATCTCACATGGAGTGACCGGGATTTGAACCACGGTCCCAGCAGTGAGAGGCCGGCGTGTTGTCGCCTAAGCCACGGAGGCTCTAGTGATCATAACTAATATATGTAATTCTTTCCATGAGTGTTATTTACGTATTTATATATTATCTCTTATAGATTATTATTATTATTATTGTTGTTATTTATATATTGCATACCCCCGCCCAGTAATTGGGAAAATTCGTGTTGACTGACTGAAGAGTTGCTCTGGCAGCTTGTATAGACAACACTTCCAAACTTTACATAAGTGACTTGTAAAATGCCTTCCTCCAGTGGCTGCAGGAATGTCTCCTTGCCACAGAATAGTCATGATGTTCCCAAAAATCTGAGACATTCTGGAAACTAAGGCTGAGCAAGATGTGGGGTCGTAATCAATGCGCTCAGTGGGAGAAATGCTGACGTATTGCAAGGAGCTTATCTCCCAAGGCAGGCAACCACACCTGCTTTATTTGATTTCACATTATCTGTGGCATTAATCAGTGCTCCATTATAAGAGTGACGCGTCACTTAAGCACGCCACCTCATTGCCCTTGTTTCTTTGTGACCTAGGAGTTACTCCTCTGAGTTTGAGACAGGTCACGACAGGGGTGGCGCTAGAAGTTGCGAGGCAGTACTACAAAGCTGTTTTTGAGTCCCTTTCATCAATCTATACGCTTTTAGCGGAGTAGGAGTAGGAATTATACTATTATTATTAATAATAATATAGGGTAAATGGATGGAATGTAACGCCAGAGAATGACGCTCCAAAGAGACCAGGAACCAAGTGGACGGAGGAAAGGAAGAAGGCCCACGGAGAGAGAATGTGAGCTATATGGAAGATCAGAAAGGCGAATCATAAAGTACTGCGTGATCCATCTGGGTTCATTCGCACATAATAATAATAATAATAATAATAATAATAATAATAATAATAATAATAATAATAATTGTAATGAATTAAAATGCTCCACGATTCAATACAAATTCGATTCAAATGTTAGTACATGCTTCGATGTACGATGATATCTTCTTCAGCGTTAATGCAATATGAAAATAAAATAAAATGGATATCCTTGCAAATAATTTGATTAAATAAAAGATCTAAATAGCAGGTGAATCAGCTGCCCCTATTAATATTGTTTTATGCAGCCCAACTAGCGTTGTTATCAGGAAGGTGGATATTTCTCTACTTGCACTGGAAGCATGTCCTGCAAACGATACTGAACACTATTAGTTTTCACTCGATGTGACTACAGACTAATACGAGGGCAAAATAATAGTGTTCAGTATCGCTTGCAGGATATACTTGCAGTGCATTAGTAGCATACGGGGTGCAAGTAGAGAAATATCGACCTTCCTGAGAACACGGGTTATTTGGGCCGCATAGAACAATATTGGACGGTGTAGCTGATTCACCTGGTATAGGCCCCATTTTTTAATTTTAATATTGTACAAACGCTGAAGAAGATAATCGAAACACGTAGACCTACTAACATTTAAATTGAATTCGATTGATTGGCGGAGATTTTAAATTAATTATCTATTATTCATTACGGCAAATAGTTGCATTTGCTTAAAGTAGTAAATATTTTTGCTTTTTATAATAATAATAATAATAATAATAATAATAATAATAATAATAATAGAGATGAAAAGGGGAAAGCAGAATACAGACGTCTGAGAAATGAGGTTAACAAGAAGTGCAAGGAAGCGAAAGAAGAATGGTTGAAAGAGAAATGTGCAGGTATAGAAAATTGTCTGAAATTAGGAAAAGTAGACACAGCTTATCGAAGGATTAAGAATACTTTTGGGGAAAAGAAGACTAAGTGCTGTAATATTAAGGACACAAGTGGAAAGCCTCTAACAGATAGGGAAGAAAAGGTTGAGAGATGGAAAGCTTACATAGAGAGTTTGTATAAGGGAAAGGAGATTGAGAATCATGTAATGGAAAGGGAGGAGGAAATTGATGAGGATGCGAAAGGAGATTTAATATTGAGATCAGAATTTGATAGAGCTTTGGAAGACTTAAGCAGGAACAAAGCACCAGGCATAGATGATATACCGATTGAGTTGCTACGCTGCATAGGAGATGAAGGTCTGATCAGGTTATTTCACTTGGTGTGTAGGATTTATGAGACAGGTGAGGTACCCCCTGATTTCAAGAAGAATGTAATCATCCCTATACCAAAGAAAGTGGGAGCTGACAGATGTGAAAATTACCGTACAATCAGCTTGATTATTCATGCTTCAAAGATCCTGTCTAGAATAATTTACAAGAGGATTGAAAGCCAGATAGAAACGGAGTTGGGTGAAGACCAGTTTGGTTTCAGGAGAAATGTAGGAACAAGGGAAGCTGTACTAAGTCTTAGGCTGATTTTAGAAGGTAGAATAAGGAAAGATAAGAGAACGTTCATGGCTTTTGTAGACTTAGAAAAGGCTTTTGATAACGTTGATTGGACTAAATTGTTTGACATTTTGAAATCAATTGGAATAAAGTACAGGGATAGGAGGGTGATATACAATCTATACAGAAACCAGACAGCAGTCATTCGAGTTGAAGGACATGAGAGAGAAGCTGGTATTCAGAAAGGTGTAAGGCAAGGCTGCAACTTATCACCCATACTTTTCAATCTTTACATTGAACAAGCAATGAAGGAAATTAGAGAAAAATTTAAAGTGGGAGTGAAGATTCAAGGAGAAATAATTTCAACTCTGAGATTTGCTGATGACATCGTCATCTTGGCCGACAAGCCTGAGGATTTGAATGAGTTTTTGAATGGTATGGACTCCGTCTTACGGAAAGAATTCATGATGAAAATAAATAAATGTAAAACAAAAATCCTGGAATGCAGCCTAAATAAATCAGAAACCTCTATGGAGATCAAATTGGCAGGTGAAAAGCTGAAGGAAGTAGGAGACTTCTGTTACTTAGGAAGCAGAATAACCAGTGATGGACGAAGCAAAGAGGATATAAAAAGTAGGTTGGCTCAGGCAAAGAAAGCATTTCTACAAAAAAGGAATCTGCTGACATCGAATATAGATTTAGGTATTAGGAAGTCATTTTTGAAAGCCTTTGTCTGGAGCGTGGCGCTCTATGGAAGTGAAACTTGGACTATTGGTGCAGCAGAAAAGAGGAGAATTGAAGCATTTGAAATGTGGTGTTACAGGAGAATGATGAAGATCAGATGGGTAGATAGGGTTACAAACAAAGAGGTATTAAGACGAGTGGGAGAGGAGAGATGTTTCTGGCGACTGCTAATGAAGAGAAGAGATAGGTTGGTAGGACACATACTAAGACACCCAGGAATAGCAAGCTTAGTTATGGAAGGAAGGGTCGAGGACAAAAACTGTAGGGGTAGACCAAGGTTAGAATATGTTAAACAGATTGCCTCCGATGTAGGGTGTCGGAGCTATGTAGAGATGAAACGATTACCTCAGGACAGGGAGGCATGGAGAGCTGCATCAAACCAGTCAAAAGACTGAAGACTCAAACAACAATAATAATAATAATAATAATAATAATAATAATTTTAATAATAAAGACTAAAACATTAGTAATTTTTATGTTACGTGACTCTCAAATTAAAGTTTATAAGTTATAGCGACGCAACCCATTTTAACTGTTCAATTGAAAGTTTTCTCACCAAAAGACCAACCAACCGTCCCAAACGTAGTCAAGGCTTCCATGTCATTCAGCAGATACAGAATATATGAAGTCAACTTCAAGTTAGGACCCGACAGAGTGACGAAAGCGGGCAAGAAAGAGCCTCAAGATACGAAGTAAGTAAAGGAAAACTCAGCAATTCTTCTAGGTTTGTGCCGAGTCTTATGTGGGGTTTCGCCTAGGACATCAAGTTGGCTCATCGGCGGGCTCTTGGTGTCCCCGCCCGGACGCACACAGGAGTAACGAACTGCGCGCTACCCCCTTTGTATGCAGTGAAACTGCACTACTTTACTGGGAGAACTAAACGCTCAAGCAGGCTTAACCTCCCTATGAAGGCTTCCAAAAAGATTTCGATATTATTCTCTGCTTGAAACCCGTATGGAAGCCTTCATAGGGAGGTCAAGCCTGCTTGAGCTTTTAGTTCTCGCAGTTAAGTAGTGCAGTTGCACTCTATATAAAGGGAGGTAGCGCGCAGTTCGTTCAGTTCGTTACTCCTGTGGGGGTTCGAGCCGGGACACCAAGAGCCCACCGATGAGCCAGCTTGGTGTCCTAGGCGAAACCCCACACAAGACACGGCACAAACCTAGAAGAATTGCTGAGTTTTAATTCACCGGCCGTGAAAGCCAATTTACCATCTTTTAAGTAAAGGAAGTTTGTAGTTTTACGTGACCGTTCGTCTCGCGACCATGAGCCACGGGACCTCCCTTTTACGTGGAATCCGAACCACAGGACATGGCATTTCACTTTGAAAATTTCACATGCGTTGACCGGGAATCGAACCCGGTCCACATTGGTGAGAGAAAAGCAGCTCAGCATATCCCACGATACGTCTATGTTCACAGAGACGAGTAGCAGTCAAGAAGTGGTCTAGTTTTAGGAGTCTCCTCCACTGCGCCCGTATGATCGATATATTTGGCCCATGATCTCTCCCTTCTCCACCCATTTGAAAGAGATGTCAGTTCCAATAAGGATGTTTGTGCGCCACAATAGAGCTACCGTATTTCCAGATAAGCTGCAAACTGGCTTTCGAAGACTCGATTATTGAAGACATTCCACGTACGAATGTTGAAGAAGAAATATTCTTAAGATCTGTTAGGGTTATCAACAACTAACCATATGAACCCATTCGGGAATTAACCATTTGTTGCTACTTCTTTAACTAGGGATATATTTGACCATCAGTCCCTTCTGTATGACTGGGTCTCGCGCGATAAATGTTTTACTATGTTTTCTGTATGAACGTGACTGTAATTGATATGAAATTTATCAGGTCCAATATAATTTGTTCGAATTGACATATAAATTAAAATTATATTAGTTTCCACGAACATTCAGATAAATATACGCAAAATGCAAGCAGGAAAATCTTTGAAAACACAGAAGACGTTTCAAAAACATTTATACATCAATAGCCACACCATTTTTATTCTCACAAGAAGGTACATATCATCAATATCGAAACAACCATTTTATTGAAGGGGAAATTTCAATTAGATTCTGTCTCCACAGCCACGTCAGTTTGACCTTTTCTCAAAGAAGGTACAAATCATCGAAATTAACGACCAATTTATTTGACGATAATAACATTTTGAGAACATCGGAACATCTTTCAATACGGTACCGTTTTCTACTCCATAGAGACAGATTTCTATATTTTAGAACCTCATATTGTTTTTATAAGCATTATATATATATTTATATGTTTTCTCTTAAACTTCAATAATAACTCAATTGTAACAGATCTGACTTTTAAAGACAATTTACATGACATATTTTCCCACAGTTTAACGATTTATTCTAATTAGCCAGTATTTTTGATTATAATTAACAATATGTTTAACAGAATTTTTAATATTCGAAGATTAAACTACAATTACCGAGAAAAAAGTTAATATTATATTTCTAGTCTTCATCTCTTTTTTCATAGAATATTAATGTTAGATTGATGCTCTTAGTTTAATATTTTTATTTTTAGTATAACTGAAGAAGGATACAAGTTAACCGAAACTGGTATTGCATTATAATTAGTTTCAATACATTATTGATTATAAAGGTGGATTATCATTTATTTACCTATTCATTAGGTAAAATTTTAATGTAATTATTTAGTCTAATGATGCGGTTGTAACAAGCTCCTAATAAAATAAATAAATAAATAAATAAATGGTCATTATTTAGTCTGTGACGTGGATAGAAGCTTCGGGGGTTAAAATAAGGTGTTACACTATCTTGGGCTTAAGTTGGCCACTGTGTCGATCCAAACGTGCAACTACGCCAACCTGGACGTGAACCTGACATTAAAATTGCTTTCTTTAAACATTTGTAATATACATAAGATAGGTTTTGGGAAGGTGTTTTCCGACAAGAAGTCATCTCAGTATTTAATATGACTGCATAGAGGTAATCCGGTGTGGAAATTCTTCGGAGTTATATGTGTTAGGAAAGAGTACAATGAATCATTTAACACAGTTGCAATTATGATAGCTTAAGTAGGTTCTCGCAGCCATTCATAGTGCCAGTGTTGATCTCGGAGTCCCATCCAGAAATTAAGTTTCCCTATTTCCTTTTTATAAAAATAAAACATAGTTAGGTACATGAAAAGCTTTATTGGCACCATGTACACCAATGTTTGAGCTATTTGTCGACATAATCGCCACCTGTTATATTATGGGATCGACTTTGTCGAATAAATCTACCGTCTGGGAATGGAACCAGCGTGTGATATTAGTATTTCATCAAAATATCAACTTTTTTTTCTTGTACCAGAAACGACTTCAACACAAATATAGTCTACTATTATTTACTTTATGTGACAATTTTCCTCTGTCTATATTTACGTTTTAACAATCATCCTATGTACACTACAAATTTTGCCAATATTAAAATTTGAACTATCTATTTGAAAAACCAATATTCGACCCTGGGAGATGACAAAACCATCGGATAGGGGATATCGTAATATAATTGTGCTTTAAGCTATTTTCGTAACTGCCATGTCCATCTCCGGTGCTGAGAGCTCTAACTGACTTCTCAAAGTTTCTACATTAGATGTCCTGGAAACTCATGCGCATTGGAGGAAATGTAAACGTACTTGCATTCGTATGAAATTAATTGAGTGACGCTTCTGAACCGGAATTTGGATTAATGAAGTAGAGCGTGCCCTCTCACATATCAGCTGCACAAGGCATGTCTGCTCTGCTTAGCTTTCACTTCAGATATTCTAATGTTCTTAATGTTACTGTATATTCAGTTATCCAAACTTCCTGTTTATACTATAGTTGTTTATTCTTTACAGGTGGGCATGTGTGCACTTGTAATTGAGGTAGGATTTGGGTAGGATGCGGTCGTGACCTTAAGTTAGGTACTATCCCGGCATTTGCCTGGAGAAAAAGTAGAGAAACCAAGGAATACCACTTACAGATTGGTAGAGGTAGGAATCGAAGCCGCCTCTCAAGCCGGAGTGTACCCCATTCCAGTCTTCAGACCAGAATTAAATTTCTTGACCCGGACTTCCATGTTGATAGCCAAGGATGCTAGTCATTACGCCACAAGGTGGGCTCGCTATGATGCAAATGGTTCGTGGTCAGGCGTAGGCCGTTGTTGTTGATTCATTTAGGGGCTTTGTGACAACCAGGTCATGTGGGCGGGGTTCTTGGGTTTGGAATTTGTCTGATAACCTGTGTTATTGTTATGGCTGTATTAGTGTGTGTATTTTAAATTAAGGTGAGGATTGGAAAGGAGGCAGCCGAGCCTTAAATTAGGGGCCATTCCGGGATTCACCTGGAATAGAAGTGAGGAAACCACGGAAAACCACTTCCAGGATGGCAGAGGTGGGAATCAGACCCGCCCCTTCTCAGTCTTGCCTCACGAGGCTAAGTGTACCCCGTTTCAGCCCTCAAACCTGAATTAAATTTCTTGCCAAAGCCGGGAATCAAACCCGGGGCTCCGCGTTGACAGCTAAGAGTGTTAGCCACTACGCACCGAGGCGGACGGAGGAGGCCATTGTAAATATGTCTGCCTGGAAAGTAGGAAATTCGATTTCGAATCCTTAAAGAGATCTTATTTTCAAGTCTTACTCAACAGATATCATCATGTAAATCGGGCTAGATATTAAATTATCTCTCTATTTATAGACGCCATATAAATCTGCCAGCAGCCCTGTCTGTCGGTCGTCTGTGATTAGAATGTTAACAAGCGGCTTCGGTGGCGTAGTTGGTAGCATGCTGAGCTTCTATGCCCAAGATAGCGGGTTCAAACCCGGCCGAAGCCGTCGGATTTTTTTTTTAAGAGCGTTAAAAATCCCTCAGTATGCCTTCCTTCGGAGGGGAAGTAAAGCCGGCGGTCCCATGTCATAGATTTATGGCATGTTAAAGATCTTTCCACTAACTACACCTGTGTGAAACTAAATTGGATAGGTTAAGAATGTAAACAACGCTCTTAGGTTGCTACGTTCGTTGCCAAGAGCCGACTGCGGTGGCGTCTAGTAGCTAGTTCTGAACTAGGCCTAGTAGTCGTTGACGGTGGCGTTTGGCGGCAAAAGTAGGAACTATTTGAAAATTCAAAGTTGCAGTCTCTACTTGAATTAAAGAACAGATACACACACTAATACAGTCATCACAATTAACACCGGTTATCAGACAGATTCTACACACACCCAAAGTACACGGGGCTACATGACCGCGTTGTCGCAGCCCCTAAACTAAGGAACCAACCAAACAACCAGAATAGATGTGGAATTGAAGCAACGAGTTCCCGCACAATTTAATTTTTGGCTCGGGTTTCAATCCAGCATCCGGTGGGAGTTCAATACTGGGGAGATAATATGATTTAGAAGCTGAAGTTACTCACAAGGCTCGATTTTTACCACTACCCTTGAAGAACTTAACAGTTCTAGCAAAACATTGTCAGAAACCTAGGGATGTTATGACGGTGTTCTACCCAGTATGTTAAAAGTATATGATTTCATTCGTGTGGCAGCAAGGTGATGTAGATAGATATTGCTAGTAGATTTTGATGAATTTAGGAAAAACTGTCCGTTCCATCATAAGTAGACTATTAACAAACAACATAAAAACTTTTGAATGTTTATTGACCTTGTCCCCCCTGTTCGCTTTGCAGATGAGACCGCCTGGGTGAGGCGCTAGTCCCGCCTCCCCAGTTGTATCCCTTGACCCGATGTCAAGCTCTAGGACACTGACTGTAGAGGCGGTAAAGGTAGGATCCTTCGGCGGTAAAGGTGGGATCCCTCGCTGAGTCCTTGAGAAAAGCCTACCTGGAGGGTAAACTGACTACGAAGAAAAAAAAATGCTCTTGTCTTTGATTTAAGGGCTCGAGATATCGTAGTCATCAGTCCTGTGTACTTGGATGTATGTAGCGTTTGTGTGATAACGTAATTATATTATTGTGATAAGTACAGTAGTGTAGAACTTGAAATAAGCTAACATCCCAGCATTTGTCTAGGTTGTGAGTGGGGAATCCTCAGGGAAAACAATGTCAACGCCTGAAGTTATCTCATATTTCTGAAAGTCAGTTATGGACGGTGCCTTAGAACACTCGGCTACGCTGGTTGGTTATAGAGATGCTTTAAAGTTTGTTTTGAAAAATAATACTAGTATTATTTATTTAGCGTATGGCTTTTATTGCCGGGAGTGTCCGAGGACATGTTTGGCTTGCCAGAGGCTGTAGCTGCTTCAATGCAAATACCCATGGGATGACTTAAAAGGCCCCTTCAATTTCAAGTAGTTCCAACTTTCGCTACCAGATGCCATTGATACCTAGTGGTGAACGTTGGAACTTTGATAGAGCGTTTCAACAAAATCTAACCTGCAAATTTAGCTTCACACAATTTTAATTAGTTTATTATTTATTTATTGTATGACATACAAACAAAAAGCAAGCAAGATAAATATATACACACATATACATTGATATATACATATTTACAGGTACACATGACAAGGCAGGCTTATATAACTAAATCTAAATTCCTTATCCATTGCAATGCTGTAGGTGTTGTCAACAGGAAGTCATATCAATCACCCTGATATGATCTTCTATGGCATTCATGGACAATGTGGTGAACTGACTGTGAAGGAGCACCGCAGTCACATTGGGGAGAAGGTATCTTACCCCATTTGAAGAGTGATTCAGCACAGACTCCGTGGTTGGTCCGGATCCTATTGAGGGTAGTCCACGTTCTTCTTGGCAGGTCAAAACCAGGTGCAGCGCTATCTCCAATTGAATCACTCCAAGCTTCAAGGTTGATGTTGGTGCTCCATTCATTTCTCCATTGGATATTCGGCTTAAAATTGTTGCCTGTGAGATCCCTAGCATATTTGATGGGCGGATGTCTAGATTTCAGTCAGTTCCTATTCAGATCAGAGATGTCGCAGTGAATAGGAAGAGCTGGTTTAATCATGATTTTCTTATACTCTCGGATCAGGGCAGCTTTCCTACGTAAGTCAGGAGGC
Organism: Meconema thalassinum; assembly: GCA_946902985.2. Lineage (NCBI taxonomy): Eukaryota > Metazoa > Arthropoda > Insecta > Orthoptera > Tettigoniidae > Meconema > Meconema thalassinum. The sequence continues at coordinate 444,322,307 of OX336390.1, forward strand.
ATGATGTTGCTCAGGACAGAAAGCCAATAAGTCGGCGTAGATCTAATAAGGCCACTGATCAGTCTCATGGTGTTATTGAGTTGGGTATCAATTATCTTTACATGGGGGCTGATCAGCCAAACTGGAGCACAATATTCAGCAGCAGAGAAGACAAGACCTAATGCAGAACACTTCAAAGTTATAGCAGGAGCTCCTCAAGTAGTTCCACAAAGCTTCTGCAGGATATTATTCCGGGTTCTAATTTTGGCAGCTGTATTTTCAAGATGTTTTTAAAAGATAATGTGCGATCCAGAGTGACACCTAAATATTTAGGGTGTTTATAATTTCTCAGCACAGAACCTTGTAGCGATACATGTATGCACTATCAGCCATTCTGTTGTTTAAGTGGAAACATGATACTTCAGTTTTTGTCGCACTTGGCTCGAGCCTCCATTTGTGGAAATATCTTTCAAGCCTGGCTACGTCATCATTGAGTACATTCTCCATGACACTGATGTCCTTGTGCCTTATAGCCAAAGCTATATCATCAGCATAACAAAACTTTCTGGACTGAGTATCTGGTAGACCAGAGATATACAGATTGAAGAGAAGGGGAGCCAGCACTGAACCTTGTGGGAGCCCGTTGTTCAGCTTCTTTTGTTTGCTCATTCTTTTTCCTAGAATGACTTGGAAAAGTCTGTTACTGAGCATATTACCAATACGTTGCATGGTAGTTTTGCAAGGTATTACTCGAGACATTTTATAGAGTAACCCCTCTCTCCATATTGTATCATAAGCGGCAGACAGATCGAGAAACACAACAGAAGTTTTCAGCTGGAGTTGAAAACCAGACTCGATATGCGATGTAAGAGCAAGGACTTGATCACAACAACTGCGATTAGGCTTAAAGCCAGCCTGTTCCACAGGAATGTGCTCTAAGATAGTCGGACTTATCCTGTTATAAATCAGTCTTTCAAGAAGTTTGTAGCAACAACTCAGCAATGCTATAGGCCTGTAGCTTTGGGGAGCATCTTTTGGCTTACCAGGTTTCAAAACAGCTATAACTTCAGTTCTCTTGAACTGATTTGGGAGGATCCCTGTGTTTAGAATATCACTGAAAAATTGAGCAAGCCATTTTCGAGCATTTTGGCCTAGATTTAAAAGAAACTCAGGAATGAATGCCATCAAATCCGGGGGCTTTCCCATATTTGATGTCTTTTATAGCCACATTGACTTCTTCAAGGGTGAATACTTCGGAGTAACACGAAGTTGATGAAAGCGATGCTTTTAGTTTTCTGAAGTTCCTTTTCAGCATTCGTGTATGGTCTTTATCTTGTGCAACCTTAGAAGTCGATACAATGAGGCTGGCAATCTTATTAGGCATAATGCTAGGTTCCTCTTTTTGACCTATAGAGTTTCCTCCAAGCTTCCTTAGCAGACTCCAGGCTTTTCTGTTTGAGTGTTGAAAATTCAACTTCTCAACAGTCTCTGTCCACTTTTGCTTGCGTGTTGCATCCAAACTATGTAAGAGCTCATCAGCTCCCACATGATTACCTGTATTCATAAATGCATTATAAATAGCATCACTTTGTTCATTCCAACCCTGAACGTAGGCATATTCCTTTCTATATCCTCTCGGAATATATTTCTTGGCTATTGATGTAACTAACCCAACAAACCTGTTGTAGCTCATGCTTCTCGCAGGAATCCATCTGATGCATTTGTCTAGTTCACTAGTAAATTTTGTCCAATTAGCTTTATTGAAGTTCCATCGAGGCCGAGAGAATGAAGTTATGAGTGGGATAGACAACCCTATCTCTATAAGTACTAGTCTGTGCTGACTGCGAGGAAAATCACCCAATATGCGTCTTACAGTTGGAAGAGGTTGACTCTTGTCGTCACAAGTCACAAAACACAGATATGGATTATATTATCTGAATGATCCTCTGTCCTCGCCATCAAATACAAGGTGTAAGTAGTGTTCTTCAGCCCATTCAACGAGGGCAGCATTTAATTAGTGGAAGGTTCTTTTACATGCCATAAATATATATATGACATGGGACCTCCGGCTTTACTTCCCCTCTGAAGGAAGGCGTACTGAAGGATTTTAACGTCCTTAAAAATACGACGACTTCGGCTGGGTTTGAACCTGCGATCTTGGGCATAGAAGCTCAGCATGCTACCGACTACGCCACCGAAGCCGCTATACTAGTATTAAAAGAAAGGCATGATTTTCTTATCCATTTACCAGTCTAATTATTCTTACAATATCGAAATGTGCATATACTTTGGGGATCCATTTCTTTAGTACTGATGCGTATTGCTACATAACTTGTCAGTACATTTTCTGACATGACGTTACAACCTGAATGAATTCAACCTGACATTGGGTTTTGCAGGTTAAAAAATATTAACCGACTGCGACACTCTGCCCTACGTTTGTTTGCTGATAGCAATACTGGAGTTGGTTCACTTTGACAAATGAAAATATCTCAAATACACTTTATCATGATGAGGAAAACAAGCAATATGATACTTTCAAAAATATTTGAAACGTTTTAAAGACCAACACCAAAAACTCAGGATAGGAGACAATGAGCAGGGAAGTAAAAATAAATAGAGGTAATCATATGAACAATTCTGTTATACCAGCCGTCTAAATGTCATTCAGCCAACAGTTTTATAGGCAAACTTAGAAGCCAATTTTCAATAATCATAAAAAAAAACTGTTATGTTCCGATGTCGGTTCAAGATCAAACTGTATCGGGGATACAACCCCAGTCCAACCTGGTCAGCAACAACCTCGCTTGCACACTGTAAAAAGCTGCGGGCTCTGGTCATAAGGAGTCAGCCAGTTACTGTATCGGTGGAGGACAGACCATCGAGAATTGTAACCACGACGATTGAGAGATCGGGCAACTTGGGTCGTCGGACGTTCGATTGACCAAGGGGCACGGAGCTGAGGTGGTAAGAGAACAGGTGAGAACCAGTTTTTCTATTTTACTTCAGGATTATAATCCATCGTAATCCTTGTGTTCACGGAGGTGGTTCCTTTACTATCCCCTGACAGGCTGCGTAGCTCAGCGGTAACATTCTCGCTTGCTGTGCCCAAGGTTGCAGGATCGAATCCTGGCGCAGTCAGTTGGCATTTGAGGGTGTACAAATGCGAGGGCTCCGTGTCAGTAGATTTACTGGCACGTTTAAGATTCCCTTTGGGGAGAAATGCCGGCACCCTGGCGTCTCTAAAAGCCACAGTAGTTGAAAGGGACGTAAAACAAATAACATTATTATACCTTTACTCCATTACCGAATATACTGGGACTCTATTGTAATCCCTATCAGAAGCTATCGGTAAGAACACGATAAAGATCCTGATTTAATCTTACAGAGCCCCTGATTGGGCAGCGGCTTCGGTGGCGTAGTTGGTAGCAGCTGAGCTTCTATGCCCAAGATCGCGGGTTCAAACCCGGTCGAAGTCGTCGGATTTTTAAGAGCGTTAAAAATCCCTCAGTATGCCTTCCTTCGGAGGGGAAGTAAAGCTGGCGGGCCCATGTCATAGATTTATGGCATGTTAAAGAACCTTCCATTAATTACACCTGTGTGAAGCTAAATTACAGGTTAAACATTTTACGACATTCGTCGCCAGGAGCTGACTGCGGTGGCATCTGGTAACCAAGTTCTAAACTAGTAGTCGTAGTCGATGACGGTGGCGTTTGGTGGCAAAAGTAGGAAATACTTAAAAAAAATCAACATCTGCAGTCCTTACTTGAATTGAAGACAGAACACACACTAATACAGTCATCACAGTTAACACCGGTTATCAGACAGATTCTACACACACCCAAAGTACACGGGGCTACATGACCGCGTTGTTGCAGCCCCTAAACTAAGGAACCAACCAACTAACCCTGATTGGGCTATGGCGTAAGTCCGCGCGATCAGGTGGGGACATATCAATATTTTAAATAAATGCACAAATGACACATTCACTACAGTAATATCTTTATAACTATATATAATTTATTTAATGCAGTAGGCCTATATATTTTGAAAAATTGTATTCATGTCTGCATCTATTGCATGTTAAAAGCCGGGTGTGGACCTTGCTTATTTACGAAGAAAGCTTGGTTTTCAGATGGCACTCGATCTTATATTAGCCTCTGCTGATCTCGGTATCTGCTTTATAAGTGAGACTGGATTAGAGCCAGCAATATTAATTTTCAAGTGATCATTGACTCAAAGACTCTGTTCTTTTTTGAATTCTGAATTTTTAGCCTATTTTCAATTTTGAAAAAATAGGCTTATGAGATCACCTTTTGTCCGTGTGTGTGAGGAGTGTGTGTGTGTGTGTGTGTGTGTGTGTCCCTAATAACTTTCAAACGGCTGGAGATATTTTAATGAAACTCGGTAAGTTCATAGCACTATTCCGGGCGACCCCGACCGTGCCCTTCAATTTTTTTTACGTCGGCTGTGCGAATTTTAAAATTAAGTTTTTATTTCTTGTGTCGTAATCATGCGATCGAAGTGAAAGTTTGAATAATGAACCTACTCAATAATTTTCCTTCGATGGTACATGGCTCTATGGCCTATACATTTAGCAATCCAACATGGCGACCATCCGAAATATTTAGATGGCTCTGAATATCTACGAATCTATTGTAGCAATCTAACTGATTTTTTTATGTTCATAGGGGCTATGAACATAAGTTCACCTATAGGACTTTAAATAACCTGGTTTTCACAAATCCAACATGGCGGCGACGCGAAATATAAATATTCACATGGACGTTTCTCGCAATTTAACCATCCGAGTGCAGTGAAACGTGGTATTGTAAATCCTTATACGAATGTTAATCCAGTGGCATCTAATTTATTTCAATTGTTTCCATAACCACAAGATGGCAGCTGTGCGTAATTTTAAAATCTCCTTGTTACTTCTTGTGTCCTAATCATGCGATTGAAGTTTGAATGCTACACGTACACAATAATCTTCATGTAACAGTACATTACTCTAGGACCTACATATATAAAATCCAACATGGCGACCATCCGAAATATTTAGTCGGTTCTCAATATCTACGAATCAATTACAACAATCAAACTGAAATTTTGTATGTTGATAGTGGCAATTAACATAAGTAGGATGTATGAAAATAGGCTGTATAGTTCTTCACGGAACTACTTGTTGTTTTCCCTAATTCTAATTGGCAATTGTTATTGTTCTCATTTCGATCGTATCTGTATTGAGTACTATTTTTCCTCACTTAGGAGGTCTTGGGTTTGATGTCCGGCTTCGTTATGGATTTTAGTACTGACGTGTAGACTGGAAATATGTGCACTCAGCCTCAAGAGGACAATTGTGTGGTTGTCTGATCTAAACGGCAGCGACCCTTGTCAATAAAGCTAAGATTAACCACTGAGGGGACACATCGTGCTGACCACACGTCACCCCACAATATGCAGGCCATATGCCAGAGCAGTAATCGCTTGGTAGAGGCCAGTTTCTTGAATAGCTGTCTGTCTGTTAGGTAATCAGCCCGAAGGCTGTTCGGATCCTCAAAAGTACCGCCGTCAGGTTATGTGAGTAGATACCCACAAAAACCCAAGGCAGCGCTATATTGAGGCGTGGGGCCACATTTTTTTTAATACACAAAGTTGATTAATTACTTTAATACCAATCTCTCAAGATAATTGTACTTCAGTCAACAAGTTAACTGGCTGAAAAATATATCATTACAAAAAACGTTCGTTTTCGTCCGAAAATCTTTTGTTTCCGGAAGTTAGCTTCTTTCCTAACTATGCCCATTAACAAGAATTTTAGAACAGGTTTTTGCTTAATAATTTAAATCTCTCTGCCTCTGTCTCAACGGACAGCAGAAAATCTTCATTTTCTATGTATTTCAGTCTGGCATTTAAAGCTCTATTCGGAATTTATGCTAGTGTACACACTACACGCGGGGGGGGGGGGGGCGCAGTGGTCAAGCCATTGGCCTCTAACCAAGGTGTACCGGGCTCGATTCCCAGTCAATGCATGTGAGATTTTCGAAGTGAAATGCCATGCCCTGTGGTTCAGATTCCACGTAAAAAGGAGGTCCCGGGACTCATGATCGCATGATTAACGGTCACGTAAAACTAAAAGCTTACTTTTACTTTTTACACTACACGCGAGATGCACACGTTGCATACATCGCAGATGTCGTGCTGTGGAACGGTGTAGGTTTAACAAAAGTACAGGAGATGGAGCATGCACTTGAAACGCTCTCGAGGTGTAAATAGCTCACACCTAATTGGATGCCGCTTTAGTGTACATGAGACCTTCTCGTTCTGGAGTAAGACACATCCTTCCTTTCTCAAATAAATGTGTTTCCAGTCACAAAGGAGTTTCTTCACGGTAACTAATTACAGTGTTTCCAACAAAGAAAGGCTTCAGGGAGAAAGCGCCAGTGTCGCTAAACAGTCGATTATTTGCTATTGAGAGTGGCCTGGACTAGGACTCCGAGATCAGCTCACGTACTGACCAGACGTCTCTGCGTTGAGCTCCTGCCACGAACACCAATCGATGTAAACTTATGATCCACCTTCCGCCGAGACATCGTCATCGCACAGCATTCATCGTATCCTTCCAGCAAACCTATCCCTTCACACCCGCCTTCCAAGTTTAAATCAACAATCACCCCTAACCAACCGTTACCATTGTTGCTCCTCCAAGACCAAGCTAAATACTATACCCGCCATTTTAACCATCCCAATCAAGCAAATCCCCTCAAATCCGAGCACAAGCCAAGCTCTACTCCTTCCATCAACCTCAGCAGCCAATAATTAATTAATAATTATTAATTAATTATTTAATTTAACTTAAACCGGCTCGTCCACTGTCGCAGCCCATCTGCAATAACTGGTAACCTTGGACGACCGGTATTTTTCTTTCTTGGGCGAAGCCATCCACGAGCCACCGGGTCTACCACGGTATTTGACCCATTCCTCCTTCTCAGCAACACCGCACTTTACAGTCATACACTATGTATTCCACGGACTCAGGCCTCACTAGCCATGCCCCCTTCCCTTCCTTCGATTTCAGTGACCATTTATTCTACTCCCACCCCAAGCTCACGGCACCAGCGGCTTCAATCCTCTTGATTAAGCCATCACGGGACCTTATTGCCAAGCGAGCTGCTGTCATAGAGGTTCTCGAACCAATATGGCAGTACATCACTGAAATCGAGGAAACAATAAATGGCTACATCCTCATTACACCTACAAACAATAGACGCCTGGAGAGTATCAGGACGGCCCTCTGGAGCCACCCTGGTATTTCTCAGCACCTACTCATATCTCCCAGTAATTCTCAACATACATACAGTGAAACCACAACCGAATTCTTCCCGGCGTCAACTCAAACCATCCCTCTTCCCCCATCCATGCCTCCCACACTTAAATTCTCCAAAACAACTCAAACAAAAACACAAACTGATCCTCCATCGATTCGCACTCCCACGCAAGCCACTGACACGCCTTCAGGCCCTAATTCACCAAACCCTTCCCGCACCACTCACTCTCCTACTGCCCAAACGCCACTCAAACCCAAACCTAAACAGCACAAACTCAAAATTCAATCACAGGCGCCGCGACGCCCTCCAACCACTTCCAGCCATAACACCCTCACATATCAGTGTTATAATTGTCAAAGATTATATCACAACGCGGCGAATTGCAGCCATGCCACTCGTTGTAACAGATGTGGCGATAATCATCGCCACACTGACTGCACGGTGGCAAAGGACAGCCCCACGTGTATAAACTGTGGGGGCAATCACGCCGCGTCATATGGAGGCTGCCGATACATAAAAGACGCCATCAAACACCGCTACAAAGCATTCACCCAGCATAGAACTCGTCCCCTCATTCCAGCTCAACCTATACCCTCACTGCTATCTCTACCGCAAAGTCCCCCTAAAACCTCAAACGCCACTGCCCTTACACGGCTTCTGAGCCTACTCCAACAGCTCTCAACCATAGCCATATAAAATCACAAACAAATTAACATTACCACAACTGAGGCTTATTATTATTATTTTCTCTTAAATCACAATCCTACTAAAGGACTATTAATTTCACCTTCTACAAAACCAAACCTAACTAAAGGTCTATTCACTCTTCCTTAGCATTCCTCTTCCATAGTAAACATTTAAATTCAGCCAAAAATCCATTATTATTATTATTAACCTCGCTGAAGCGACCGTTGCCAGGCCATGACAGAGCGAACAGAGCATAACAACTAGTGCCGCTGCGAGTCGGACGGTTAATAGCCATGCCGCTGACCCAAGTTCGAACCCGCAGCTCTTCAGGCACAAACAGGCATTAGTACTCTCAAAATCCAACGAAAAATCATAAGTAAAGTAAAATAAAACCACTCGACAGCAAACTCCAAAGGACTAAATCCTCCCTTAAGACATTATTTAGTAAAGTTTTAAGGGAGCAAATATTTAAATCACTAGCAAAGAGAATAACCTAAATTAAAATAATAGCCAAAAATTAATGGAGTGAAAGGAGCCCAATAGGGCACCAGACTCCAATCATTTTTCTATCGCAACAGCGATAACAGACTGAAAGAGTACTGGACTAGGTTGTCAAAACCACTGACGATTTCCTGCTATTTGTCAGTTGTATTTGTGAATTTTAACCCTAGAGCGGGCGCGCCTAGAAATGTTACATTACCGGGCGCGTGGTGAATTTCGTTCACCATTAATTTTTCTTAGTCTTAGCATCTGGTTAACAAGTACTTATTCTTACACGATTGATATTGTTACTCCTTATGTGCTTTATAAACCTTAGATATAATAATTACAACACAAATTACAAGTGACAGTACATACATATAATAATAAAGGGTCAAAATGTTCATGGGTTGAAGACTGAAAATACAATTGAAACTGCTGAACACTCATGAGAACTTAAAATGAAACACTTCTAACAATCTTCATTAATCATTATCATTATTCTCACAGCTTACACATCTAATGCATCTTCTAGAGTGTGTTTTACACACAAAGTTATGACACTCATTACACTTCATTGTGGTGACTTGATTTTGTTTCCGCTCACAGTGAATGCATCGTCCTCTCTTCGTTGGCACTTTTATCTCTTCTGATGTTTCTTCCTGATGGTATGGGGATAACACTGCTCGGATATCTGGAGGCAGAGTTCCTATCTTAGCTCGTTCAACCAACAACTTATTCATGAGTTGAAATGAAAGATTCTTCAAAAACACGCGTCTCTTTACTGGTTGGTTCTTCGGATTCCCTTTGTAAAGTACCTGACTATTTATTCCAGCAATGTTGAGTAGAGCAAAAAAGACACACATTGTCCACCGTGGGGTTTTCCGGGCTACCGAGTACTTGCCTTACATTTGGTCGGAAGTATCAACTCCGCCTTTAGTTAGGTTATAATCCAGTATAGCATGGGGCTTTGAACTGTTGGGATCCACGGAGGGTTCGTCGTGCATAGAAGAACGTAAGATAACTGCTTTATTCCTTTTAGGAACATGCGAAATGAGCCTGATTTCATACTGAAACCCAAACGTTGTTGAACCAACTGGCCTATCTTTATGAGGAAGAAACTGCTGCGGAATTTCTCTTTTATTCTTCCTGAGAGTGCCTATACACGTTATTTTATCTTCTAAAAGATCAAGGACTAGGTCATAGCTGGTATACCAGTTGTCGATTGTTAGATTACGATTTTTTCCCTTCACGTGGTCTATTAGACGTTTCACTATATCATATGGCTTATTAGAGAGTTCATAGGGGCCAGGAGGTTGCCTGCCACAGTATAACTCCAGAGATGAAGTATAAAAAGTTTTAGCATCATTCAGGGCGTAGAATTTTAACCCATACTTTGCCGGCTTACTTGGCATAAACTGTATAAATGCACATCTCCCTCGAAAAGGCACTAGCTTCTCATCTATTGTTACAAACTCACTTGGTGTGTAGCTCTTTCTACAGTTCACTACAAAGGAATCCAACAATGTGCGAACTGCTGCTAGTTTATCTATTCGCAGGCGATCGTTACGTGTAGTTTTGTCGTCAAAACGAAGACTCCGTAACAAAAATAGAAACCTCTTTGAAGACATGCAGGCTCTTGCTATTCCCATTCCAGTTCCATCTTTCGCCCAGATTTCTTCCACAGATGTGTACTGTTCACCTTTCAAACCAGTGAGGAACAATAAACCAATCAAAGCTATTATTTCTTCATGGCAAGTAGGTTTAGCATCGCGCTCACGACTGTAAGTCACTTTTTCGCAATGCCTAGTATAAGAAACTATTTCATCGATCATTTCAACATCAATTATCTGTAAGAAAGCATCCATTTCACACGACACTGTTTTCGCATCTCCTTTTGGACAAAAAAATATTTTTTTTATATTTTTTGATTTAATCCTAGAGGCAACCTTTGAAAAGCTATTGGTGCACCACATTGTTTCGTCTTTCCCGAAGAAAAAATCCCTCTCTTGTTCATCGTGTTCATAGCTATCAACTAGGCCTACATCACCTTGTTCACTCTCACTGTCATGATTAATGTCTGAATAATTTACCACTTCATCTTCACCATCAGAAAAATCACAAACTTCAGCTCCCTGAGATCCTTCCTCCTCATCAGATAATTCCTGTAACAGGGTTTGTATGTCTTCATCCTTCACAAACTTCGCCCTACAATAAAATAGATAGTTATTTTTGTATCCTCTACAGTCTATGTTTTAAAATAATGAAACTCCAAGAACGTATAAGGTACAATTTTACTTACATATCCGGGCGCGTGGTGAAGAAAGTTCACCAAATGACGGCACTTGCGAGTCAAGGTCGAATAGCGTGACACGTACAACTTCCTGAACAGATACCGCTACACTGAGAGTATCGATAAGACTTCGCCGGAAGGTACTAGCAGCGCCACGGTTGTAGCTCTTAGGAACTAACAACTACAGATGAAATACGCGGGTTGGTGAACGAAATTCACCAGCGCGCCCGGTTTAGGGTTAAATATATACATAGATGTGAAAATTATTAGACTGAACGCCAGGTTTCTAACATTTCATTTTTACTTTTTATGAATTAATGCAGTAAAATTGTTTCAAGATTATTTCAAACGTTTAATTAATGGTCTTAATTTTCTTTTCTTTTAATAAACTGACTAAAATGATTTTTTAGAATATCCACTAAAATAGTAGCCTTGCTAATGCGGAATGTCACACGTTTCATTTTGATTACTTTATACTAGTTTTGTGTGAATTTGGAGCAAATAAATTTGAAGTTTTTTATTACTGATGGTCCAATCTTGAGCTATTCTAAGATTCGTAGACAATGTATTGAAATAACCTGATTTAGATGGTACATTCCAAAGTAAATGAAAAAGGAGAAAACTGACCCAGCTCAGGTATCCCTAGGAATCTCCAATTTTGAAAATTTCCAGACGCAATATCTTACAGAAATAGTTGTAAGTCCATAGGGGAGAAAGCATCACTAAGTACAGTAGGGTATTAAAAATAAAAGAACATGATTTTGAATTAAAATGTTTGACTGATTTACATTCTTTACTTAAGTCAAATAATTTGCACACCTCTGTACTGTACGGATTAGCTGCTCCCGATGCCATGTTGATATTTTGTTGATATTGATTCGATTATTCGTTACAATTTCTGAAGTAATCTATCATAAGTGACATTTCAGTAACTTTAGAAGAGGCGCAACAAGTCTATTGTGATTATATTAGACCAAATGTTTCCCACTGTCGATAGTACTTTTACGTGTTTGTCATTTATTTGTTTGTTGGTTTGGAGATGGGTTAATACCAATCACCTTATGAATAATTGATTCTTGAGGATCACTTTCATACTGCCAACACGCAATCATCCATGCCCTAGGTGGTTCTCGAACCTGATGTCAGTCAAGGCTCAACAACTGCCGGCTGTCCCAGTACTTGAAAAGGTCACTGGTCGGGAGAGTATTGAGTAGCTGGGTCTGTCGCAACAAATTACATTATTGAAGCATTCTCAGAGACAAGATTGGCTCTCCAGTATGTCTTTGTGCTGGGCTATACACATTGCTTATTCCTTCAATAATTCACTGAAGTACGTCAGTTCGCTTAGTAGGCTACGATAGTTTATACAAGTTGGTCATTGTCCTGGAAACAACTCTCCGAAACTCGACCAGCCACTGACAACTCAGATAATGTATATTAGAATATCTCTCGATGCGTTAATTAAACTGATGGTTGGCATTTGACTACTCTCACACCATCTCTCGTCCTGCCTCGTGACTACGTGAGTAGCATTTCTATCCCAATGAAGAATGGTTATATGAAAAAGACTTCTTGTGTTATTTGCTGCACCGAAGATCTCAAGCCCCAAATTCCAATCATAACGTAACATTGCAGCACCGAAGTCCTTTGCATCATAATAATCCAAATTGTTTGAGGAATAACGAAATAAACATTTTAAAAATATTAATAACTAGCAGTTGTACCCGGCTTCGCCCGGTGGAATGATGATAATGTCTCAAAGTGTCCTTAGAAATAGAATGGACTTAAAATCTACGTCATTTTCCCCCAAAGACAATGAGGGCGTAATATCTAGGTCATTTGCCCTTTTGATAAGTATGATAATGAAAACTACTGTTGAATTGACACGTCAAACTTACAAACTACGGTAATAGAAATACATATTTCAAAATTCACAGGCGAGGAAGACTTATTGTGTGTGGTGATCAATGGTGTAATGGGCGTAACATCTAGGGCATTTGCCCTTATGATGAGGATGATAAGGGAAACTACTACCTGTATGGAATTGACACTTCAACTTATAATGTACACAATGTACTGAAATAAAAATAAATATTTTAAAAATCACAGTCGAGAAAGACTTTATGCGGCGGTGATTAGTGGTATGATGCGCGTAACATCTAGGTCATTTGCACTTAAGATGATAATAAGAAGGTAATGAAAAAAATGACTACTAAAGGAACATGGTGTAATTTTAAAACTGATATAGGTAATTCAGATGTCTAGCTTCGATGTCTTCCAAAGTCTCAACCTTATTTTCTGGCTTAGGCCTGTACTCGATGCGTCTAGTGAAAGAGCTTCTGGCGTACTGCTCGGCAAAGAATATGGGTCCAAGCTGCATGAACCTGACATGATCGCAGATGATGATGAAATATGATGACACACGTTCGGGGTTCCCCGCCGTATTTAGATTGGCCAGGGAATCACTCACTCTTTCGCAACACCACAGTGGCTTGAGCAACGGCCCTGTGCTGGCATCAGCATAGACAGCAGATAACATGGCAGGCACTGGAAAGTCCTTTCATGTCACCTCGCGATGAATCAGCAAGCTATTCTCACAACTTCCCCCCCCCCCCAGGATCTCACAACTTGTGGGACGTGGGTTGGCGACCATGGGACCCCAGCTGAGTCTGGCATCGCTTCTACTTCCTGGTGCTGGGCTCCTTTCAGTTCTCTTTCCTGTCGGTCTCCCTTCGTCAACTCTTGTTCTCTTCCGACCCCGACTGTATTAGGGTATCCGAGGGCTAGGGAGTCTTTCATTTTCCCGCCTTAATTGGCCGTTGTCTCATCTTTCCTGATGCCCTCATTCTTCGAAGGGTCTGCCTTCTTTTCCTTTTCATAATATCTCCTGTCTTCTGCTCAAGGCCCTCAAAGAGGCAGGGTGTGTGTAGCCCCACCACTTCTGGTAAACCCTCAAGGGCTCATGGCTGGTGAGTTAGGAAGCTGGCAACCCCGAGGGATTCCTGAGCTAAATGCAGGGAATCGAGTGGTATGTCAGAAATTTCAAGTGGACAGTGTTCCAAAGGGTAAGTATGTAAAATTTGGTTACGATCGGTGAAACCGTGTAGATTTGTACCAAAGGGCCTAAATGCAGAGAATAGATTGGTCTGTCCAAAATTTCACGTCGACAGTGCTACTCGTCGGGTTCCAAAGGGTAATTAAAAACAATTTGGTTCGGATCAGTGAAACGGTGTAGATTTGTCCCAAAAGGCCTAAATGCAGGGAATGGAGTGGTCTGTCCGAAATTTAGAGTGGACAGTGTTACTCGTCGAGTTCCAAAGGGTAATTATTTGAGATCGGTGAAACGGTGTAGTTTTGTGCCAAAGGGCCAAAAAGCAGGGAATAGTGTGGTCTGTCCAAAATTTAAAGTGAACAGTGTTGCTTGTCGGGTTCTAAAGGGAACGGTGTAGATTTGCGCCAAACGGCCTAAAAGCTGGGGTTGGAGTGGCCTCTCCGCAATTTCAAGCAGACAGTGTTAGTCGCAGTGTTCCAAAGGGTAAATACACAAATTTTGGTTGAGATCGGTGAAACGGTGTTGATTTGGGCCAAAGGGCCTAAATGCAGGGAATGGAGTGGTCTGTATGCAATTTCAAGCAGACAGTATTACTCGCAGGGTACCAAAGGGTAAGTCCGAATGTTAGTTCTGATCGGTGAAACGGTGTAGATTTGTGCCAAAGGACCTAATGCAGGGAAAGGGGTGGTCTGTCCGAAATTATAAGTAGACAGTGTTACTCGCAGGGTTCCAAAGGGTAAGTATACAAATTTTGGTCCAGATCGGTGAAACGGTGTAGATTTGTGAAAAAGGGCCTAAATGCAGGGAGTGGGGTGGTCTGTCTGAAATTTTAAGTGGACATTGTTACTCGCAAAGTTCCAAAGGGTAAGTATACACATTTTGGTTCAGATTGGTGAAACGGTGTAGATTTGGACCAAAGGGCCTAAATGCAGAGAATGGGGTGGTCTGTCCGAAATGTTAAGTGGACAATGTTACTCGCAGGGATCCAAAGGGTAAGTATACAAATTTTGGTTGAGATCGGTGAAACGGTGTAGATTTGTTCCAAAGGGCCTAAATGCAGGGAGTGGGGTGGTCTGTACGAAATTTTAAGTGGACAGTGTTACTCGCAGGGTACCAAAGGGTAAGAATACGAATTTTGATTCTGATAGGTGAAACGGTGTTGATTTGGACCAAAGGGCCAAAATGCAGGGATTGGGGTGGTGTCCGAAATTGTAAGTGGACGGTTTTACTCGATGATGATGATGATGATGTTGTTGTTTTAAGGGGCCTAACATCGAGGTTATCGGCCCCTAGGACAGTGTTACTCGTAGGGTTCCAAAGGGTAATTATACAAATTTTGGTTATGATGGGTGAAACGGTGTAGATTTGTGAAAAAGGGCCTAAATGCAGGGCATGGGGTGGTCTGTCCAAAATTTCAAGTGGACAGGGTTACCCGCAGGATTCCAAAGGGTAAGTACACAAATGTTGGTTCAGATCGGTGAAATGGTGTAGATTTGTGCCAAAGGGCCTAAATGCAGTGAATGGAGTGGTCTGTCCGCAATTTCAAGCAGATAGTGTTACTCGCAGGGTACCAAAGTGTGGGAATACGAATTTTGGTTCTGATCGGTGAAACGGTGTAGATTTGGACCAAAGGGCCTAAATGCAGGGAATGGGGTGGTCTGTCCGAAATTTTAAGTGAACAGTGTTACCCGCAGGGTTCCAAAGGGTAAGTAGGCTATACACATTTTGGTTCAGATCGGTGAAACGGTGTAGATTTTAGCAAAAGGGCTTAAATGCAGGGAATGGGGTGGTCTGTCCGAAATTTTAAGTTGACCGGGTTACCCGCAAGGTTCCAAAGGGTAAGTATACCAATTTTGGTTCAGATCGGTGAAACGGTGTAGATTTGTATACATAACAGACAAACAGACAAACAGACAGACAAACGTTGTGCTTTATATATATAGATAATCATTTTTGAAAGCCTTTGTTTGTAGCGTGGCACTCTATGGAATTGAAACTTGGACTGTTGGAGGAGCAGAAAAGAGGAGAATTGAAGTGTTTGAAATGTGGTGTTACAGGAGAATAATGAAGATCAGATGGGTAGATAGGGTCACAAATGAAGAGGTATTAAGACGAGTGGGAGAGGAGAGATGCTTCTGGTGCCTGCTAATGCAGAGAAGAGATAGGTTGGTAGGACATATACTAAGACACCCAGGAATAGCAAACTTGTTATAGAAGGAAGGGTCGAGGATAAGAACTGTAGGGGTAGACCAAGACTAGATAAACAGATTGCCTCGGATGTAGTGTGTGGTACCTATGTAGAGATGAAACGATTAGCTCAGGACAGGGAATCATGGAGAGCTGCATCAAACCAGTCAAAAGACTGAAGACTCAAATAATAAAATCATCAATAATAATAATAATAATAATAATAATAATAATCATAATGAAAATGAGGAGGTTGCCATTTCTTCGACACTTGTACAGAATGGACAAATCAGAATAACCAAAAAGATATTCGACTACCTATGCAACAAGTAGACAACCACGGTATGGATTAAGGAAGTTCGTAAAGATCTAAGAAGGTCCAAAATTCAAGAAGTTCAGATTTTAGATAGGGATCCATTTTGGACCATTATTTAAAATTTGGAAAGACGAATGAACTGCGAAGACTGGAAGAACCTGGACGATGAACAGAAGCAGCAGCACAGCGTCCATATGATAGAATACTGGAGGAAGAGGAAGCTTAAGACGAAGAAGAAATGAAATTGTAGCGTGATCCTCAGTGGTCTATTCGCAAACAAAAATAATAATAACAATTATCTGCAACAAACCTGCTGTGAGAAGATCTACATTGGCTGAGGGAATACGGCAAATGTGGAGACAGGAGAGTGTAGTGGTTCTGCTCATAGTCATCTATTCTACAGGCATCATCCCTGAATCATTGGCTCACAATCTAGAAATATTGTAAAAACATCCTGGTCTACTTATCACCATGCAGCAGGCGGTCATCTTGGAGGAGACCTGTTCCATAGTTTGCTCGTTTCTCAATGTGCCACCCTGTAATAATTATAAGATCTTCACCAAGCTATCTTCTTTCAGCCCCTACGTTGGGCGACATTGTAATATATAACCATAACCAACCTGTTAGCCACCTCAGGTAGTGGGGCAATATTCTTGCTTGAATGCACACAAAGACTAGGACACCAACATTACAAAATACACACAATTTATTTAATATAGGCAAGCTTCCAGTACCTAGGCCTTGGCATCATACACCCAATCAACACTGTCACCATTTCACATTACATTTTCAAAAAAAAAATAACTTCAGCTCCCGTCTTGCCTCAAATTCCACTGCAAACAACCCATGTCCATACTCCATATATCAAAACTCAGAGTTATTCAATCTTTGATTTATCAAAACAAACCAAAAAAAAAAACTATGTTTCATAAACAAATACTCACCAACTGTCCTCCATCTTGACACAAAACTCTACTAAACAAACTCATCACCATGGCAACGTCCACATGCCATCTTGACCTCCTAGATCAAGGAAGCTATCATATGCAATAGCCAAGGCCACCTGGTCCACCCACTAGGCCACCCACCAGCAAAGAATCTCAAGGCAAAACTCAAGATTTTCAATAGCGGCCTACTGTACCCGTTCGTCCTGGGGATGCGATGACCCATCTGCTATAACATCGCATTCCTGGAGTTCCGGGACAGAGCGGAGTTAAATGAACCTCTAGTCAAATAAGGAATGTGTCGGAAATTCAGCTGAGTTATCGAAAAAGCAGTGGGTATCACGAGACAAAGTATCTCTAGGGTCGTTACGGGCTTAAGTTTAATAGAAATAATGCAAATATAAATGGGCGCCATCAACTGAATTCCTAGCAAACCACTTCCTTTCCGGATAAGCCTTACTCAAGACAAGGAAAGAAAAAGGAACATCACACCATCATCAGATCACAACTAAGATAAAAACAAATTTATTTTACTTTGATAGTCAGACAGACATTTTAAATATAACTCCTACCTAAGAGTATGGTCGAATGCCAACGTTA
This sequence comes from Meconema thalassinum, assembly GCA_946902985.2. Taxonomy (NCBI): domain Eukaryota; kingdom Metazoa; phylum Arthropoda; class Insecta; order Orthoptera; family Tettigoniidae; genus Meconema; species Meconema thalassinum. The sequence goes on from OX336390.1 coordinate 444,340,173, forward strand.
AATTGTCATTGTCCAAAAATCGAACCATCTCCTTTCTAATGCAAAATTATCTTAATCCACATAACAAGAAAAATGTATAAAGTTCTCTTGGATTCTCAGGATCACTGTAGCACTATGTCTTTCGTCACTGACATTTGTGAAACCTGAGACCTAATTTCTCTTTAATTTAACATCATCAATGTGGATTTAAAAAAATTATTAATCTGTCTAAACATACACATATTATAATCACACATATTATAATCACACATATTAAATATCAAGTAATTTATGGCTTGCATGGCATAATTTGAATGTTGAACATGTTAGTCAAATGCTCCTAAACATTGAATAATTAATTTACACTATTTACATTGTCATTCATAATCACTTATCTGTGAATTACAGAAAATTCATGGCTCATTGGTCATCGTTATCGTCATCATCAAAATTAAATATTTCTCACAATAATTCTCACTTCAAAATTCTACATATTCCTGTCAGAATCATTAATTCATCACCATTACATCATTTAAATTCTCAACTCAAGTTGCAATTCCTTCAAATTATTTCTCAATTAAATTTATTTAATTCCATATAAATTCATTAATCATCAGCTTCTTTAATTAATTATCACCTTCTAATTCAGTTATTCATCGTCATTACAATCGTCTATTAATTTATTTAAATCAGTTTATTTATTCAATCTTTAATTCATCCATTTATTTAATTCATTGATTTATTCCAAAATTTAATTTATCAAATTATTTAAATTTCAATCATCTGGTTATTTAATTTTTCATTATTTCATCTAGTCATTCTGATTTTTATTTCATTAGGTCAGATCGTTAATATGCTTGAATCTCAGATTATTATTTCATTAATTATTATTTTCAGAAAATCTTGTATTATCAACTTTATTTATTTGTTTAATTTCCTAACAAATTGTTTAATAAGGTTTATAGAACGTTGTCTTACAGTTTTATCACTTCCAAGTTATATCTCGTATTTAATTTATCATGCCAAAAAATATTATTGCCTCCACGACATCACGTTGGATCTAACTATCCACAACGACATTACATTTCCTCAATACTTCAAATATCACATTTGAATACAACAATTATTCCACAAAACTCCATAAATATTCAGCACATACAGCATGAATCTCAACAATTACGCTAGACTGGGTACGACGACCTCATGTCTGCTTCAAAATACATTATCAACGTTGCAACTATCACATGGCAACTTCCACAAAATGCCTATCATAAACTCCACTTAACCATGTTGCATGATCTACAAAAAATATATAACTGGCTTCAAATTATCAACGCACACAATCTCCAATAACTGTAATTACTCTGATCACATCTAGACAACTTCTTAAACAATTGGAAAAAATATATTACCTCAGTAATTTAAGATCTGCTTTCAAATAGCATAAATTCTCTTACAATTTTCATAACTCACATCACAGAAAAACACCAATGTGCTATAATCTCATATCAAAATCTGCAATACTGATCTGCCTTAAAATAATTCTGACCATTAATGATTCATCTTACAAGATTCAATTACTTTAAATCCTTCTCAAAGGTATCAAACACAATTATAAAAACTCATCAAAAGCATCAGCTGCAACAGCTGTTAAACTGAAATTACTCTCAAAAGAGTATAGCAACAAAATATTGGATTGGCAAACAAGAATTACTAAACGCAATCCTGCTGACATTTATCGTTACTTTATTTAACAAAATTTCGACTGATATGTGACTAGTAGTTCCTTGTTTGATTCACTTACAATCTCGTGTACACTCGGATGATAAAAACGAGTCCCTCAATGGCAAGTAAGATGTGTAACCACCGTACAGTCGTATAAATACGAAAGACCTCGCCCCGTCGACTTGGATGATATTGCCCTGAACGATGGGTAAGATGAGTACCACCATACAATCGTATAAATACGAAAGACCCCATCTCGTAGACTATATGAGTGAATGTACCAGATAGGAATCAACAAGTTTCTAGTTGTCATATAAAAGCGATGTTCATTCACTAAAGTGAATAACTTCTTAATATCTCCAAACAATCCAATGGAAAAAATCCCTACTGATGAATAATACACACTCGCTAGTATGCAATGAACTGAAGAAGTAATTTTAGATAATCAATTGCAGATCACGAGTTCGAAATACTCGTTACACAAAAAAAACTATTTATGAAAAATATCCTAGCTGGAAAAATGTCTAAAAGACCAAACATCTGCTTAATAAAGCCAACCAATGGTGAGAATTTCGTATAATGACGCCTGCCATATCATATGGTCACTCCATATTCTAGCAAATTCGAAGTATATAAAGTCAAACCATGTCTTAATAATCGTATCACTCCTATTAGAAAAATATACATGTGTGCCCAGTATTCATGAAAATAATCGTATCAGGTAGTTATGACTCTTACAGTACCTTTCATAATCAGCTGTAATTAAATTTCCAAGATCGTCGATTTTCCCTACATAATGAATTTCTCGAAAGATCGGCGTGAATATCATTCCATCCATGAAATGACGATTGCCTTCGAAGTCCCAAGTGAATCAGCTGGTGGACTTCCTCTCGTCAGGAATCGAATCCATCGCTCTGCGGTGCCATCTTGTCTCTATCTGCGTCTACTCTGACATGTTGAACTTCGGATTACCCATAGCGGATATTGTCCAACTCCTCTCGAAAAATGTTCATGGAAACAGCGGACCCCCTATTCCTCTTCTAAGTTACGCCACTGTTCCATTAAATGTTCAGTTTGAGTATTGAAAGATCAATCTCCGACAACTGCTGAGTCTCACTTTCGTAAAATAAAATTTTACATAAGAGTGTTCAAGTTTATGAAACACCCTGTAGTTGTCTGTATTTGGTAATTCATGAAACTGTATAAGAAATAAATTTCATTAATGCACGATCTAATGTTCATCAGTGCCTATGCTAACGACATTCCGCTTGCTTGAAATTGTTAAAGTAACTTTGAATGCGTTATAGAAAAGCATAGTCATATTAATCAAAAGAACTGTGTTCAAACTGCGTTGAAATGTAGCTTGTAATAAAGTCTCCAACTACTTGCAGTGCTGTTCTAACATATCCCGGCCGTCTGTGATTGCTTCCTCGGCAAGTCCGCCTGGATCAATGACCTGCTTGGCGTTCGCTGCTCGGCGATGCTGAAACTGTCGCCTACACTTTGCCGTGACAGTTTCGGTATGCTACGCGACCTTCACCGTGCGTCTCGCTTGCGCTACAGAGCTCGACCCTACTTGCTCGACTGACAGAGCTCCACTGAATGTGCTGGCACTGTCTTCACTCTTATCTGCCTGGCGCAGACACCACTGTGCTCTCGCGTCACGATCATAGTCTCGAACCCTCATCATCTCGGCTATTCCGTTATAAAATAACTTAAGGGTTATCTGACTTCCTTACAATTATTTCCACATATAATGCATGTTATATATCCTCTTCTAAGATGTTTAAATACCATATTCCATACATATTTCAATAAAGCTTCACATCTCTATCCATAATTCCATCTTCTTACAGATGTCAGTGCCTCCTTGATCCTAGACCTCCTACGTCATCTTGACATTCTTCTTGACTCGATCGGTGCGCTATCTTTTCCTAACTCTTCCCAAAACCTCAACTACAGCTTAATGTCTGCTGGCGTAGCCGATAGCCTAAACTAGGTATCGGGTACATCTCTCCCGTACATCTCCTTTTTTTTATCAGGATTGAGGAAAAAAAATACACCCTCAGGCATTCTATATATAATACAAGTACACGATAGCTCTATAATTCCCTTACTCAGCATGATGGTTCTTTCTGACTCTCAATAATGATGATTGACTTCCAATGATTAGCATCTTGATTCCGTGTTATTCTGATGTCTGTTTCTTCCTTCGCCACTCGTGCTTGCTCGATTGACATCTCTCACTGTCTCTTCGGGTGGTGCACTAGGCTGTCTATCTTCTTGCCTCGACCTCTCATGTCCACGATTATCTCGTCTGTGGTTAGGATCGTTTCTTCGGCCATCCTGCCTGTCGTTCCCATTATACTGTTGACCTTGGCTCCAGTTATTTCTGCCCCGATATCTATTGTTATATCGATTCCTGTCTTGATATCTGGAATTCTGGTTATAATTTCTATATTGGCTATCTCTTGCTTCTTGATCGTATGGCCTCTCATATGGTCCTCTATATCGATCATTTCCTCGAGCGTTACGGATGTTTCCTCGATTCCCTTCGTTCCGTCGGTTTTCCCAGGAATCTCTTCTGTCCGTTTGAGCTGCATTGTCTACGACTACCGCATTCACTTCTTGCGTGTTTCTATTGTCGTTTCTGGTGTTTCTAGGCGTAACTTGAGCGCTTGTATAGTCCAATCGCCGTAAAATGTCGTCATAATGCTCAAGTGTATTGGCTCCCGACGCTATTAGTGATCGCTGTACCTCAATCGGTAACTGTCTCGCTATAGCTTGCAAAAGCTCTTCTTCCGGCAATGGAGGAATCAGAAACTGTAATTTAGCCAGCTGTGACGTGAAATAATTGGCATAATGCGTCGGATGTGACGTAGAATAGCGCTTTGAGTACATTTCCGCTCTTACGTTAAGTTGATCCTCGGCACTCCAAAATCTCCTCAAGAAAGCTATGGCAAATTGCTCCATGTTCGCAAAATTGCTTCTGAACGCTCTAAACCAAGTAAGCGCAGACCCATCTAAGGCGCGTTCGACTATCCTTAGCTCTCTTTCTTTGGCTACCCTATGTTCCGCCATGTAGTCTCGAATATCTCGCAGAAATTCGACTGGTGTGACTCCTGTATTTCCCGAAAACTTTCTCGGCTTGTCATCCAGATTCCTAATAATGGTGACTGGACCTGAGTATCGTTCGCTTGGACCCAACGTACTCCTATTCGAACTTGGATTATCCTGAGGGGTTGAACTGGCCCTTTCGAATGTCACATTCGGTTGCATTTGACGGTCTTCTCCCATGCTAGCCTCTTGATTAGTCATACTGCGGTCTATCGCTGTCTGATTTATCAATGTTTCCCCTGATGTTATATTCTGACTGGTGAAACTGTTAAACATGGATTCTAGTCTAGTTATCCTGCCTTCTGCTAATTTCTTGACCTGCGTCTTCAACTCATCTAACGATGTAACATCCTGCGTTTTGTTACTCTCGTCTAAATCGTTTTTTAACTTGTCAATTTTGCCTTCGCATGTGTTCTTTACTGACGCGACTTGTTCCTTTAACAGATCAACATCTGTTCTAAATAGAGTTGAATCTATCTTCATCGCTTCCTTGTTCTCCGTAAACCTCGCTTCTAAGTTTGCCATACCTGCGATTAATTTTTCATCTAACCCTTCACGTTTCTCTTTTGCTTCGGCATCGACCTCACTATACCGTTCTTCCACGATTGCACCGACTCTATTTTTGAATAAAGCTAAGTTTTCATTAACCTTTTGCTCTATATCGTCGTCTATCTTCCTAATATCTTTCTGCAATTGATTTTCTAATGATTTTAAATTAGAATTAACCTCTCCTAAGACTTCCTCTTTAATGGTCCCAATTACTGTCTTTAAATCTTTAATCTCATTACCTAGATTCGTTTCTAGACCTTTAATTTTAGTCTCGAAAGATACTTCGGTAGACCACTCTTGAATTTTGCCTACATCTGCCACTAAACCATCGATGTCGAATCTCAACTTCGATACATCTGATTTAATGTCTTTCTGTATGGACATAACGTCAGTTCTTAAAGTAAAAATATTTTCTTCTCCTCTACTTTCTAATTCAATAATATTTTTTCTTAATATTTGAACATTTTCCTCTCCTTTCATATTTACTGCAATTATGTCTAATTGTAAAGTCTTTAGCATTTCATTATTCTTTAAAGTTAAGATATTCTCTAATCTAGTTAACTTGTTTTCTAATTCAGTGTTAGTTTCTTCACTACGAGCTTGTAATTTCTCTTCCAACGATTTGAAATTGTCCTCACTATTTGATTGTAATTTTTCTTCTAATGATTTAAAATTGTCCTTCAAGTTAGCTTCACTAGCTTTTAAATGACTTTCAGTACTAGTCTGTAATCTAGTTTCTAATGACTTCAACTCATCTTTACTATTTGACTGTAGCCTTTCTTCTAATGACTTAAAATTGTCTTCACTATTTAACTGTAACCTAGTCTCTAATAACATCAACTCATCTTTGCTATTTGACTGTAACCTAGTCTCTAATGACTTTAAATTATCTTCATTACTAGTTTGTAATGATTGCACATTTTCTTTGCATCTAGCTTCTAATCTAGCTTCTGAATTATTAATTTGTTCTTTAACTTCCGTTTCCATCTTAGAAATAGTTTCTGCAATACCAGACATACCCGTCTGTAACTCTCCTAACACCTTAGCTAAATCTTCTGGCAACATAATTATATTTTCAATATACGTTTTATATAGAGACGTTAGACAACAACACATCACAATGTCTCAATTCCTGCATTCACTTGGGTATAGGAAAAAATGTCTTATAACTAACATGATATAACTAATACGATTAACATGAACACTGGAATGGGCACACAAGTACATTGTCTGACTAAGTTTAATAAATTTTGTAACACACTTAAATGAACTTGAGATCAATCACTCAGTAATCTAAATCTGATGTGATTCCATAGAATAAACAAAATCGAAGCCCCACTAGTTGGATAAAGCCAATTCTCCCTCTCTCTCTGTACCCGTTCGTCCTGGGGATGCGATGACCCATCTGCTATAACATCGCATTCCTGGAGTTCCGGGACAGAGCGGAGTTAAATGAACCTCTAGTCAAATAAGGAATGTGTCGGAAATTCAGCTGAGTTATCGAAAAAGCAGTGGGTATCACGAGACAAAGTATCTCTAGGGTCGTTACGGGCTTAAGTTTAATAGAAATAATGCAAATATAAATGGGCGCCATCAACTGAATTCCTAGCAAACCACTTCCTTTCCGGATAAGCCTTACTCAAGACAAGGAAAGAAAAAGGAACATCACACCATCATCAGATCACAACTAAGATAAAAACAAATTTATTTTACTTTGATAGTCAAACAGACATTTTAAATATAACTCCTACCTAAGAGTATGGTCGAATGCCAACGTTAAATTGTCATTGTCCAAAAATCGAACCATCTCTTTTCTAATCAAACATTATTTCATCCACATAACAAGAAAAATCTCTAAAGTTCTCTTGGGTTCTCAGGATCACTGTAGCACTATGTCTTTCGTCACTGACATTTGTGAAACCTGAGACCTAATTTCTCTTTAATTTAACATCATCAATGTGGATTTAAAAAATTATTAATCTGTCTAAACATACACATATTATAATCACACATATTAAATATCAAGTAATTTATGGCTTGCATGGCATAATTTGAATGTTGAACATGTTAGTCAAATGCTCCTAAACATTGAATAATTAATTTACACTATTTACATTGTCATTCATAATCACTTATCTGTGAATTACAGAAAATTCATGGCTCATTGGTCATCGTTATCGTCATCATCAAAATTAAATATTTCTCACAATAATTCTCACTTCAAAATTCTACATATTCCTGTCAGAATCATTAATTCATCACCATTACATCATTTAAATTCTCAACTCAAGTTGCAATTCCTTCAAATTATTTCTCAATTAAATTTATTTAATTCCATATAAATTCATTAATCATCAGCTTCTTTAATTAATTATCACCTTCTAATTCAGTTATTCATCGTCATTACAATCGTCTATTAATTTATTTAAATCAGTTTATTTATTCAATCTTTAATTCATCCATTTATTTAATTCATTGATTTATTCCAAAATTTAATTTATCAAATTATTTAAATTTCAATCATCTGGTTATTTAATTTTTCATTATTTCATCTAGTCATTCTGATTTTTATTTCATTAGGTCAGATCGTTAATATGCTTGAATCTCAGATTATTATTTCATTAATTATTATTTTCAGAAAATCTTGTATTATCAACTTTATTTATTTGTTTAATTTCCTAACAAATTGTTTAATAAGGTTTATAGAACGTTGTCTTACAGTTTTATCACTTCCAAGTTATATCTCGTATTTAATTTATCATGCCAAAAAATATTATTGCCTCCACGACATCACGTTGGATCTAACTATCCACAACGACATTACATTTCCTCAATACTTCAAATATCACATTTGAATACAACAATTATTCCACAAAACTCCATAAATATTCAGCACATACAGCATGAATCTCAACAATTACGCTAGACTGGGTACGACGACCTCATGTCTGCTTCAAAATACATTATCAACGTTGCAACTATCACATGGCAACTTCCACAAAATGCCTATCATAAACTCCACTTAACCATGTTGCATGATCTACAAAAAATATATAACTGGCTTCAAATTATCAACGCACACAATCTCCAATAACTGTAATTACTCTGATCACATCTAGACAACTTCTTAAACAATTGGAAAAAATATATTACCTCAGTAATTTAAGATCTGCTTTCAAATAGCATAAATTCTCTTACAATTTTCATAACTCACATCACAGAAAAACACCAATGTGCTATAATCTCATATCAAAATCTGCAATACTGATCTGCCTTAAAATAATTCTGACCATTAATGATTCATCTTACAAGATTCAATTACTTTAAATCCTTCTCAAAGGTATCAAACACAATTATAAAAACTCATCAAAAGCATCAGCTGCAACAGCTGTTAAACTGAAATTACTCTCAAAAGAGTATAGCAACAAAATATTGGATTGGCAAACAAGAATTACTAAACGCAATCCTGCTGACATTTATCGTTACTTTATTTAACAAAATTTCGACTGATATGTGACTAGTAGTTCCTTGTTTGATTCACTTACAATCTCGTGTACACTCGGATGATAAAAATGAGTCCCTCAATGGCAAGTAAGATGTGTAACCACCATACAATCGTATAAATACGAAAGACCCCATCTCGTAGACTATATGAGTGAATGTACCAGATAGGAATCAACAAGTTTCTAGTTGTCATATAAAAGCGATGTTCATTCACTAAAGTGAATAACTTCTTAATATCTCCAAACAATCCAATGGAAAAAATCCCTACTGATGAATAATACACACTCGCTAGTATGCAATGAACTGACGAAGTAATTTTAGATAATCAATTGCAGATCACGAGTTCGAAATACTCGTTACACAAAAAAAACTATTTATGAAAAATATCCTAGCTGGAAAAATGTCTAAAAGACCAAACATCTGCTTAATAAAGCCAACCAATGGTGAGAATTTCGTATAATGACGCCTGCCATATCATATGGTCACTCCATATTCTAGCAAATTCGAAGTATATAAAGTCAAACCATGTCTTAATAATCGTATCACTCCTATTAGAAAAATATACATGTGTGCCCAGTATTCATGAAAATAATCGTATCAGGTAGTTATGACTCTTACAGTACCTTTCATAATCAGCTGTAATTAAATTTCCAAGATCGTCGATTTTCCCTACATAATGAATTTCTCGAAAGATCGGCGTGGATATCATTCCATCCATGAAATGACGATTGCCTTCGAAGTCCCAAGTGAATCAGCTGGTGGACTTCCTCTCGTCAGGAATCGAATCCATCGCTCTGCGGTGCCATCTTGTCTCTATCTGCGTCTACTCTGACATGTTGAACTTCGGATTACCCATAGCGGATATTGTCCAACTCCTCTCGAAAAATGTTCATGGAAACAGCGGACCCCCTATTCCTCTTCTAAGTTACGCCACTGTTCCATTAAATGTTCAGTTTGAGTATTGAAAGATCAATCTCCGACAACTGCTGAGTCTCACTTTCGTAAAATAAAATTTTACATAAGAGTGTTTAAGTTTATGAAACACCCTGTAGTTGTCTGTATTTGGTAATTCATGAAACTGTATAAGAAATAAATTTCATTAATGCACGATCTAATGTTCATCAGTGCCTATGCTAACGACATTCCGCTTGCTTGAAATTGTTAAAGTAACTTTGAATGCGTTATAGAAAAGCATAGTCATATTATTCAAAAGAACTGTGTTCAAACTGCGTTGAAATGTAGCTTGTAATAAAGTCTCCAACTACTTGCAGTGCTGTTCTAACATATCCCGGCCGTCTGTGATTGCTTCCTCGGCAAGTCCGCCTGGATCAATGACCTGCTTGGCGTTCGCTGCTCGGCGATGCTGAAACTGTCGCCTACACTCTGCCGTGACAGTTTCGGTATGCTACGCGACCTTCACCGTGCGTCTCGCTTGCGCTACAGAGCTCGACCCTACTTGCTCGACTGACAGAGCTCCACTGAATGTGCTGGCACTGTCTTCACTCTTATCTGCCTGGCGCAGACACCACTGTGCTCTCGCGTCACGATCATAGTCTCGAACCCTCATCATCTCGGCTATTCCGTTATAAAATAACTTAAGGGTTATCTGACTTCCTTACAATTATTTCCACATATAATGCATGTTATATATCCTCTTCTAAGATGTTTAAATACCATATTCCATACATATTTCAATAAAGCTTCACATCTCTATCCATAATTCCATCTTCTTACAGATGTCAGTGCCTCCTTGATCCTAGACCTCCTACGTCATCTTGACATTCTTCTTGACTCGATCGGTGCGCTATCTTTTCCTAACTCTTCCCAAAACCTCAACTACAGCTTAATGTCTGCTGGCGTAGCCGATAGCCTAAACTAGGTGTCGGGTACACTACCAACCGTGGCCATGACTGGCAACAAGATAAAATAAAACAAATTAAAATACCTAAAAGAAACTCTGTAACCTACTCTCTGAGAGAGAATTTATAATTGAAGGTTAGAAATTCACTCTCAACCCTCAAAACAAAACAAAACATAAATTAAATACATGAAGCAAACACTAACACAAACAAAATCACATACAGAGAAACAAATCACGCATCAAAGTCAGAAAAACCATTGGCACAATCATCGCAGAAACAACCATTCAAAGTTCACCAGAATCACCAGCATAAATACTTTCTTCTGATCGAGTAGCTGAAACTATCTGATCGAGTCTATCAGACCCTCCTCCAGCCTCGAAAAAAATCCTACATCATCATAGTCAGAAGAAACGTCAGAATCGTCATCAGACCTGTCTGTGCCGTCATCATAATCATCTACGTCTTCATCATCATCATCATTAAGTCTTTCCCATTCTTCTTCTTTCCCTTATGTTTTCGGTCTTCCTCATCTGCTTCACTGTCTTCTGACTGTGTCTCACCTGCTTCTTCAGTCTTCTTGGCTGCCTCCTTCTGTTCCAGTTTTTCTGCGCCTCCCTTTCCTCCATGTGTTCCATGCTGCCCTCTGACTGCAGGGGGACCTGGTCCACAATCTCCGCCTCCACCTTCTGTTCTTCTTGCTGCTGCTTGGTCTTGTTGGGCCGTATCCTGGTGCCGGGTCGAGAAAACTTGCGGTCGTCTACCGCAGGCAGTTCCATGCCTTGGGCCATGCAAACCTGTAGCAGGGCCTGAGCGAACGGTCTGTCTTCTGCTTGTGCGTCAGCCACTTGCCTTTCGCCTTCATTCTCTCCTTTCCTTTCTTTTTCTTCATCTGCCTTATCATGCGTAGCAATTCCTTTCTTCTCATCTTTTCTTTTCTCTTTGCCTTAATCTCTTTTATCTTCTTCCGATCCTTCAGTCTCTTATCTCGATCTGCCTGACACCTCTTCCTCTTCTTACTCCTTCTCTTTGCCTTCCATCTGGTCCATTTCTTCCTCCGACTTGTTCTCCTGCGTATCCTCATCTTTCTCCTCCTACGCTTCTTCATGTTATTTTCTATCTCATCTTCCTCCTTGTTTTCTGTTTTATTCCCCTCCTCCATTTGACATACTCTTCTGTTACGTCGGTGGCGACCTCTGTGTCTACCCCCCGCAATTGCTCTCTCTTCTTCGCCTGCTATGGTCTCTCCGATATATACCTCTACAACCTCGTCTTATCTTTTTCACTTCTTGATTATTTTTCATACGCCCCCTAGCATCAAGTACTTCATAGATCTTCTCCTCTTCCTCTACAGACACACTCACAGATTCTACTATTTCAACTTTCTCATCTACAATGCATATGCTAATCACCTGCTCTTTGACCTTGTCAAGCTTCTCAGACATATGCTCACTGACCTCATCAAGGATCTCACCAAGCTTGCTAGACCTTATCTTTTCCACTTTTTCACGCCCTCTAGCATCACGTACTTCACATTTCTTCTCCTCCTTCACAGACACACTCACAAATTCCACTACTTCAACTTTCTCTTCAACAACACATATGCTAGCCACCTGCTCTTGGACCTTGTCAAGCTTTTCAGATATTCTCGACTCCATACCATCCATCCGGCTGGTCATCCTCTCCTCCATACCATCCATCCGGCTGTTCATCCTCTCTTCCATGCTATTCAACTGGCTTGTAATCCTCTCCTCCATCTTATTTCTCCTCTCATATCGGACCAGAAGCGTCTCCAACATGGCCATCATTGAAAGTTCCTTATATCTACCACCTTCGGCCATCCCCACTCCTGTCTTTGTGTGATTCATTTTCTTCTTGCTTACACGTTGGGCGCCATTGTAATAATTATAAGATCTTCACCAAGCTATCTTCTTTCAGCCCCTACGTTGGGCGACATTGTAATATATAACCATAACCAACCTGTTAGCCACCTCAGGTAGTGGGGCAATATTCTTGCTTGAATGCACACAAAGACTAGGACACCAACATTACAAAATACACACAATTTATTTAATATAGGCAAACTTCCAGTACCTAGGCCTTGGCATCATACACCCAATCAACACTATCACCATTTCACATTACATTTTCTAAAAAAAAACTTCAGCTCCCGTCTTGCCTCAAATTCCACTGCAAACAACCCATGTCCATACTCCATATATCAAAACTCAGAGTTATTCAATCTTTGATTTATCAAAACAAACAAAAAAAACTATGTTTCATAAACAAATATTCACCAACTGTCCTCCATCTTGACACAAAACTCTACTAAACAAACTCATCACCATGGCAACGTCCACATGCCATCTTGACCTCCTAGATCAAGGAAGCTATCATATGCAATAGCCAAGGCCACCTGGTCCACCCACTTGGCCACCCACCAGCAAAGAATCTCAAGGCAAAACTCAAGATTTTCAATAGCGGCCTACCAACCGTGGCCATGACTGGCAATAAGATAAAATAAAACAAACTAAAATACCTAAAAGAAACTCTGTAACCTACTATAGTTAGGTTACAACCCTAAACGAAGTTGTTTTACCATCTTGCAAACAAGCCGACGATTTTGACCCAGTTATGTGGTGAAAAGAATGTCATAATATTTATTTACATTTCTTTACATATGTTACGCCCTCATTGGAGCACTCAACCAAAACAAGTATATACATATCTCAAAAACAATATTAAAGATTCAGCTTCTTATTTTCCTTCTTTTCCCAAAATATTTTCATTCTAGTCGAACTTGTCGCTCTCTCTGCATCGCTTATGGTGTAAGTTTTGCGAGTAAAGGTTTTTAAGGGAAGTCGGATGTTCTTGTTTTTCAAGATATTCTTCTCATCTTTGTTACCAATTTGGGACATTGTCAAGCCGAGTTCATCCTGATCATTTTGAATTTCCATAAACCAAGAGTTCTTTGTTTTACTTTTGAAAATATAATTAAATAATACTTTTAATTGTCTGGTATCCGGCAGGCGTGAGATATGACCAAAAAAAAGCAATTCGCCTTTTTCGCATAGACTCTAGACTCAGTTTCTTTATAAACCACTTCATTTGGTAAAAGACGCCATTGACAATCCACCTGATGTTTTTTATTAATTATAGTTCTGAGAATTCTTCTCTCAGTCTTCTGTAATGTGTCAGTAACTGATCGAGTGTTTAACTTGAAAAGTGTTTCACAAGCATATATTGCTTCCGGTTTAATAACTGATTCGTAATGTCGTAATTTGGCATTTATGGAGAGTGATTTTTTTGGTAACTAGACCAAGTAATATATTGCGCTTGTCTTAACTTTGTTGATCTACTTTCGATTGACGCTTTCTCATTCAAATTCCATGTTATAATCTCCCCTAAATATTTAAATTTATGTACAACTTTAATTTCTTTATTGTTAATCAATGTAATAGCTTGTGTTTCCACATCAAAGGATGCTATTATTTCAGTCTTTTCAAATTAAATTTGAAGTCCTACTTTTGCTGCAATAGACCCAAGTTCTTCAATTTGGTGTTTAGCCTCATCTAAACTGGTTGCAAGCAGTGCAAGGTCATCCGCAAAAGCCAAGCAATTCAGTTTTATATTAGTACCAATCTTTACATTTGGAGGACAAGTTTTGTTCCACTCACGCATGATCTTTTCAAGAACAAAATTAAATAATAACGGTGATAGACCATCTCCCTGTCGAAGTCCAGTCCGGATATCAAATGGTTCAGACAAGGCTCCTCGAAATTTAACCTTTGATTTAGTATCTTTCAAAGTAACGCCGATGAGGTTGATAAGCTTTTGATGTAACCCAAATTCCCTAAGGATGTTAAGTAATGACCCTCGATGGATACTGTCATAAGCTTTCTTAAAATCCAAATCCTTTTGTCTCATTCTATGATATTTCATTATCCATTTCAGACTGATGATCTGATCCGGACAGCTGCGACCTGGTCGGAACGCTCCTTGATATTCTCCTAGTTCTTGATCGAGTTGTTGTTGAATTCTTGTCAAGATAATTCTAGATAGAATCTTGTATGTTACATCAAGCAAAGAAATCCCACGGTAGTTGTTCGAGTCTGATCTATCACCCTTTTTATGAATTGGGTGGATTACAGCCATTCTCCATTCCTCTGGTATTTGTTCCGAATTCCATACATCGATGAGGCGTTTATGGAGGTTGGAGATGGTTTGTTCATTTGCATATTTCCATAGTTCTGCTACCAATGAATTCTCTCCTGCTGCTCTATAATTTTTGAGCCAATTAATCGCTGCACATACTTCAGTCAAGTCAGGAGGAATAATGTTCTGTAAATTTGTTTTATTTTTTGGATTAAGCTCAAAATCAAGATATTCCTTAGGTTCATCAGCATTTAGTAGTTCTCTAAAATAATCTGCTAGAATTTTAGCATTATCAGTATCATTGTGGGCTAATTTACCTGATTTATCTTTCATTAATAGTGTAGGAGGGCTGTATTTAGAATGACATTGACGAAATGTCCTGTAATAGTCCCTTGTTTTGTGTTGTTTAAAGGAATCATCAATAATTTGTATGGACCTTTTTTTATTTTCTCTTTTAATTCTCCTAATTTCTTTAGCAGTTTCCCTTCGAACAATGGTTAATTTTTCTCGCGATTTTGTGGTCCTCTTTTGCTGATCATTGAGCCATGCTGTATGTCTTTTCCGCATTGCAGCGTCACATTCTGCATTCCACCATGCATGCTTTTTCGTTTTCATAATAGGGGAATTTCGACAGCAACGGTTTTCAGTGTGTCAACCATCGTTTCTAGCTTGTCACTTAAGAGAGTTTTAGACTTTTCCTTTATTAAATAACTAGGGTCATATTGCCTTTGCATGGTCGAGTTTGACGATTTTTTACGTCGTGGAGTTAACTTGATCTTTATCTTGGATATATAATGATCAGAGTCAACATCGACCCCACGTAGTACCTTCACGTTATATATTTCTTCGTAGAACTTTTTATCCATTGCAACATGGTCTATCCGGAATTCCCCTAGTGCACTATTAGGGCATTTCCAGGTCATAAGTTTGTGTGGTCTTCGCTTAAATCTAGTAGTTTCGAGAAGTGGGCCATGTTCTTCACAAAGGGTAATTAATCTTTGACCATTCTTGTTAGTGAATTTGTGAGCTGGCCACTTACCTACTATTGGACGAAATTTTCTTTCTTGACCAATTTTTGCATTAAAATCCCCAAGCAAGATTTTAACATGAGTGTCTGGAATGTTTGATATTATTAAAGCAAGTTCTTCCCAAAAATTGTCCGTTTCATAATAATAATAATAATAATAATAATAATAATAATAATAATAATAATAATAATAATAATAATAATAATAATCATGGAATAATACAGGATGGACAGAAGAACGCAAAAGAGAGCACAATCAACTGATGGAGAGATGCTGGAAAAAAGAGGAAACATTGAACTAAATAAGATCTAACGCACACCTTAGTTGGGCAGAAGGTGTCGGAATTTTATTCTAAAGAAAATCTGATGGCACGTGTATCTCAAATTTTAACACCCTTAAATGCCAATTGAATGTTGATGATGATGATAATTGTTGTTTTAAGGGGCTTATCATCTAGGTTATCGGCTCCTACTGGTCTGGTTGATAGCGAAAATGACAATGAAATGGAAGTCATAACGAAAACCAATGTAGATTGAAAATATTTACAAAAATGGAATTTAGATTGAAAAGACGCACACATTGTAGAGTTGAAATACTTACAAAATGTAATGTAGATGGCAAATACTCACAAGAGCAATTTAGATTGAAAAAGAAACGCATAAAATGTAGTTTAGGTTCAAAACACTTACAAAATGTAATGTAGATTCGAAATACTCACAAAATGCAATTGAAATAGAAAATACTTACAAAATGCAATTGAAATTGAAAATACTTCCTGTACAAAATGTAATTTAGATTCATATTACCCACAATATGTCGGCATGCAATTCAAAATACTGTACTTACGAATTGCAATTTAGATTGAAAATACTTACAAAATGGAGTTTAGATCGAAAATACTTAACAAAATGCAATGTACATTGAAAATACTCACAAAAGGGAATTTGGATGGAAAAAGACTTACAAAATGGAATTTAGATAGACGGGGAGCCAATTCACAAAATAGTGCGGGAATCTTAAAGAGAAAAGAAAATTTAATGAAGAGAAAAAGAAGGCTGATCCCTCGAAGAGAATCCCTAGGCCTCGGATACCCTAATACCATCGGGGTTGAAGGAGAACAGGAGTTGACCAAGAGAGGTCGACAGGAAAGAATACTGAAAGGAGCCCGGCACAAGTAAGTAAGTGGAAGAAATGCCAGACTCAGCTGGGGTCCCGTGGTCGGCAACCCACGTCCCACAAGTTGTTGGCCCCTGGGGCGCAATTGAATGTATCGGGGCTGCACCACAAAGGTCTACACTAGTATTTAACTCCTTGAAAAAAAAAACAGTAATCGATCTCAAAACCTTCCAAATATTTCAGAACTCAGACGCCAAAGTATCCTTTTCCGTTTATGAGTCCTCTGGTGGGAGGTGACTGAGATTGTCTGGAGTGATCACGGGGCTCTTGATAGATTTCATCAAAGCCTAGCTGGATAATTATCCTGCACGGAGCTCCAGATTGGATTGAAGCCTGCTCTCGACCGGAAGCTGATTCAAGAAACCGCGCTGGAGATTGGACCAGCTGAGCTCACTTTAAGCAAAAATTAGATTCTCGTGTAACGAAGCAAAGCTGATCGTGCGTAACGTTGCTGATAATTGGCGCCCAGCTGCGTGTGTTAACACGTATTGATTGGCGGTCTTTATCTCACAGCTACAACCAGTGGACTGACACTGAAAAGGAATATTTTATCATAAAGGCACTTTGCTGTCAGATAATAATCTCATTTAAAGGAATTCAGTTCCTACATACAATAATTGTACAGAATTTCAATGTGTGAAAATAATTTCGTATTACATATTAATTAAATTCCTTACTTGGTGGATTAAGTGATTTCCAAATATGTCATCTGATATTCTTATGAATATTACTTAATTTAAGTGTAATGACGAAGAAATTGAGTCGCTTAATCCATAAGGCTTTTGCCAAGAATTTCCATGAGGAATATCATTGTCAACAACAACATAACTCACTACTAATTCATCGATAACCGCTGTTATATTTTAACTTACAGCACGATAAATAATAATAATAATAATAATAATAATTCAATGTAATAAATTCTCAGAAGTCAAGGATAGCCTGGCTGGATGAATCAAGAGAGGACCTGCAAGAGTTGAACATCGGAGAAAATATTCTGAGAAACCGCAAAGTCTTCAGGACCGCAGTAACAAAGCACAAGTTTAGGGTGAAAACTAGTGGCAGGACTGGAACCAAGTGGACAGAAGAACGGAAGAAGCAGAACAGTGACTTCATGAAGAGATTTTGGGAAGATAGGAAGGCGAATATCATCAAGCCGAAAAACAAGTTCAAGCGCGCTCTATAATGGGCAAAACGCAAAAAGGAGAAGAATAATAATAATAGATACAATACATTCACTAACAACTCTACGATGGAAAAAGTTGCATAAATGTTCCTGTAGTAGCTCAGACTTGCACATACCATTGTAATGATCTGGTAATTAGTAACATCCCGCCTAATAGTCTGGGATCGATTTCCCGACATCTGCATGGAAGATTCTAATCTTGGTATGAGGGTTGAAATGGGAGGTTCGCAGCCTTGTGGGAATAGATTTGGGTTGAAATGCTACTCTCGATCATCTCCGTGGTTTCTAATGACTAGTCCAGATAACTGGTGGTATGGCCTCTAATTTCACACCATGGCTGCCTCATAAGTACTGGTCTGCCCCTTAAAAAATAGTATCATCATCATCATTTTCCCTCCTAACTAAGGAGTGGATATTGACTTCAAAAAACAAACTCGGTTAATGTGATTAATAAAATGCCTCTAAATGTATTAAAAATGCTTTAAGGGCCTGTTTTTCAATCGCTGGGCAAAGTTCGTAGTAGCGTACTCCCAGCATTAAACGCCATATTGTGTTTCTCAATCGCTAGGCAGCGAGCCAAGGGAATATTTGTGGTGGGCAAGTTGGTCATATTTACTCGGTGTTATTTGTGCTGGATAAGGGAGTAGTGACAAGCCTCCTACCAGCTGTGAACTCTTTAGGATTTGTATTCTAATTGGAAGAATCTTTATTTCATGGCTCGTTTTTGTTTATTGAAAAGTGCTGTGATGGCTGCGCTAGAATTATCAGCTTTGGGACATTTGTACGGCAATTTGTTTCGAGTCTTCAGTCTTTTGACTGGTTTAATGCAGCACTCCATGCCTCCCTGTCCTGAGCTAATCGTTTCATCTCTACATAGCTATCATACCCTACATTCGAAGCAATCCGTTTAACATATTCTAATCTTGGTCTACTCCTACAGTTCTTGTCCTCGACCCTTCCTTCCATAACTAAGCTTGCTATTCCTGGGTGTCTTAGTATGTGTCCTACAAACCTATCCCTTCTGTTCATTAGCAGTCGCCAGAAACATCTCTCCTCCCCCACTTGTCTTAATACTTCTTCAGTTGTTACCCTATCTACCCATCTGATCTTCAACATTCTCCTGTAACACCACATTTCACACGCTTCAATTCTCCTCTCCTCTGCTGCACCAATAGTCCAAGTTTTACTTCCATATAATGCCACGCTCCCGACAAAGGCTTTCAAAAATGACTTCCTAATGCCTAAATCAGCCGGCCGCGTGGTGTTGGGGTAGCGTGCCTGACTCTCACCCGGAGGCCCCGGGTTCGATTCCTGGCTCCGTCAGGGATTTTAAAACTGACGTGAGGGTTGGAAGGGGTGCTCTCAGCCTCGTGAGGACAATTGAGTAGCTGTTTGACAGTGAGGCAGCGCCCCGATCACGAAAACCAAGATTAACGGCCAAGGGGACCCGATGCGCTGATCACGCGTCACCCCAATATCTTCAGGCCAAATGGCTGGGCAGCGGTCGCTTGGTCGGCCTAGGCCCTTCATGGGCTGTATAGTGCCAGGGGATGACTTTTTTTAATACCTAAATCTATATTCTATGTCAACAGATTCCTTTTCTGTAGAAATGCTTTCCTTGCCTGAGCCAACCTACTTTTTATATCCTCTTTGCTTCGTCCATCACTGGTTATTTTGCTTCCTATACCTGCCAATTTTATATCCAAAGAGGTTTCTGATTTATTTCGGCTGCATTCCAATATTTTTGTTTTACGTTTATTGATTTTCATCATGAATCTTTCCTCAAGACGGAGTCCAAACCATTCAAAAACTCATTCAAATCCTCTGGCGTGTCGGCCAGGGTGACAATGTCATCAGCAAATCTCAGTGTTGAAATTATTTCTCCCATTTTAAATTTTCCTCCCATTTCCTTCATTGCTTGTTCATTGTATAGATTAAAAAGTATGGGTGATAAGTTGCAGCCTTGCCTTACACCTTTCTGAATACCAGCTTCTCTCTCATAACCATCAGCTTGAATGACTGCTGTCTGGTTTCTGTATAGATTGTAGATCACCCTCCTATCCCTGTACTTTATCCAATCGTTTTCAAAATTTCAGACAACTTACACCAATCAACGTTATCAAAAGCCTTTTCTAAGTCTACAAATGCCATGAACGTTCTCTTACCTTTCCTTATTCTACCTTCCAAAATTAGCCAAGACTTAGTACGGCTTCCATTGTTCCTAATTTTCTCTTGAAACCAAACTGGTCTTCACCCAACTCCATTTCTATCTGGCTTTCCATCCTCTTGTAAATTATTCTAGTCAGGATCTTTGAAGCATGAGTAATAAAGCTGATTGTATGGTAATCTTCACATCTGTCAGCTCCTACTTTCTTTGGTATAGGGATGATAACATTCTTCTTGAAATCAGAGGGTACCTCACTTGTCTCATAAATACTACACACCAAGTGAAATAACCTGACCAGACCATCATCACCTATGCAGCGTAGCAACTCAATCGGTATATCATCTATGCCTGGTGCTTTGTTCCTGCTTAAGTCTTCCAATGCTCTGTCAAATTCTGATCTCAATATTAAATCTCCTTTCACATCCTCATCAATTTTCTCTTCCCTTTCCATTACATGACTCTCAATCTCCTTTCCTTTATACAAACACTCTATGTAAGCTTTCCATCTCTCAACCTTTTCTTCCCTATCTGTTAGAGGCTTTCTATCTGTGTCTTTAATATTACAGCACTTAGTCTTCGTTTCCCGTAAAGTATTCCTAATCCTTCAATAAGTTGTATCTACTTTTCCTAATTTCAGACAATTTTCTATACATTCACATTTCTCTTTCAACCATTCTTCTTTCGCTTCCTTGCACTTCATATTAACCTCATATCTCAGACGTCTGTATTCTGCTTTCCCCTTTTCATCTCTTTCAGTCTTGTGTTTCCGCCTTTCATCCATTAATTCTAGTATATCCTGAGTGATCCACGGTTTTCTTCCTATTCTTTCTTTCCTGCCAATGTTTTCCTCTGCGGATTTTGTTATTTCATTCTTCAAAAGTGCCCATTCGTCTGCAATTGACGTTTGTTTAGGATGTTTCATTAGTCCTTCCTTTATACTCTTCTTTAATCTTTCGTTTACATAATTCTCTTTCAGTCTGTCTATTGGCCATCTTTTTGGCTTTTGACTTGTCTTCAGTTTCTTCAACTTTAATCTGAATTTCATAACAACCAGATTGTGGTCACAGAGTTTATGTCAGCACCGGGATATGTTTTGCAATCCAAAATCTCGTTTCGAAATCTCTGCTTGATGGCAATAGAAATTTAAAAATTACAAAGATCTCGTATACTACACAGTTTGGACATTCTTAAAATTGTGACGAATATGAATTTACGCTCCGTTTTCATACCGGTACTATGATGAATGTATAGATTGAATTGGAGATATGCTACTGTCACACTTGTTTCAGCAAACATCACATATTATTTTGAACTGTTAATTAAGAGGGATGAAACCATAGTCTCTAGCCTATCTATAGACTACTGGAAATGATCTTCAATGCAATCAAATTTCTCAAATCCTGCTTACTGCAACATATTGTAATACAAATTAGATAAATCGTAATTTCATGTAGATTCTGTTAAAATGACTCATAATGATATGATAAATATCGTTTAAATCGATAATCTGGTGGCAAAATTAATTGACACGACTGTGGTTCGAACCCGAGACCGCATGATTCTCAGACCAAGACGCTATCACCGCGGCTATTACGACCATGTGAATGTTGAGTAAAAAACGGTAACTTATTTTCACGTACCGGTTAATATTATTTGGGAAGTAATGTTTCATGCTTCATTAATATTTTGCTGTTTTTCGATAATGTTCTTGCGGGGATTTGAGTTTTAAATTTATCATGAACAGGCCTACTGGGCAGTAAAGGGAATGCGTACAGTAGTCCATGAAAGTCTAGCCCAGTTCCTGTATAAAAACATCGATAGATATTATGTTGATAACTGCATTACCACAATGTGTGTTTATATCTGAGTAGCCATTGTGCAGAAACATAATACCGGTATTGCCGACTAGGCACAATGTTTCATATTAAAGCATATCATTATTTAAATACAGATACGGAGACTGAGACCCTGTGATTTGTATTTCAATCAGTTGACACTAGAGTTCGCATGAGCGTTTACCGTTCAGAATTCAATTTTGACCAATCACATAACCCGTACTGTAGGCGTTCGTTGATACTGATACTCGCCTAGTAACTTTGCATTGAAAAACACGTTTCGAGTGCCGAAGGGTTAAAGTGTTGAGCAAAGTTACTCGGGGATTGGATGCCCATCACTTTTATCCAGAGATTGAAAAACAGACCCTAAAATGTACAAAAATGACTTCATATTAGGCCCAACTGGACTTGGATGAAAGTATTACGGAAGATTTATTAAAAATAGAACTTCCTGTAAAATTGGCTGCGAAATTGCGGCCACTTATGTTCAACTTCTGGCGAACTCTCATTCATCATCATTAATCTAATCTCTCAATAACTTCATGATGATGTTGGTGTCAGGAAGGGCAACCGGCCTTAAAGCAATTCGCCCCATAGAAACTCATCTCACTTGCGTCACGACCCCATAGAAACGGGAATAACTGGTAGGCTCAGATTAAGCAAGAAGCGGACGGAGAGAGAGCCCCCACAGGTCATCAATCATCAACTTCTAAAGGCAATGCCTTGTCTCCGCAACCATTGCTCTCTGTCTTCAGCACCTCGTTTCATATCCGCGGATTATACTCATCCGCGCAGGGCTTTACATATAGCCTAGGCTGAATCCAAGACAGCGGGATCGAATCCCGGCACAGTCATTTGGCATTTGAGGGTGCGCAAATGTGAGGGAGCCCTGTCAGTAGATTTACTGGCACGTTAAAGATCCCCTTCGGGGCAAAATTCTGCACACCGGTGTCTCTAAAACCCTCAGTAGTTAAAAGGGATGTAAAACCCATACCATTATTATTAGTAGTAGTAGCGTATAGGTACGGATTCATGAACCATTCCTATTTTTAAATAAGTAGTACCCACTGTTAGTAAACAAACTTAAAACACCACAATAGTAGCCTATGCTCTCATACCTCCTATATTGTGCTTCCGAGATCACACAACATTCAATAACAGATAACTTAACAACAAATAAATGGACGGACCCGTTAATCTCGCGATCATGAGCCACGAGACCTCCATTCCCGTCAGTGATTTTCGAAACTGACCTGAGGGCTGGAACGGGGTGCACTCAGCCTCGAGAGGACAATTGAGTATCTGTCTGACAGTGAGACAGCGCCTCGGTCGTGAAACCAAGACTAACGACCGAGGGGACCCGACGCGCTTACCACGTGTCATCTCGCAATCTGTGGGCCGAATGGCTGGGCAGCGGTAGACGAAGGACCTTCATGGGCTGTGGTGCCCCGGGTTTAGTTCTTTTAGTTGTTTATCCATTTTAGGGGCTTGGGACATCAGCCTCGTGTACTTGGGTGTTGAAGTTGTGCGTGTGATTCTGTGGTACCTATGGGTAAGTTATTATGTGCCCGTTACAATCATCACCCCTATGAGGTAAGTCCTGAACCAATTTAGGTATACGATTTGACAAAAATTGGTCAAAATGCCATTGAATACTATTTTCATCATTATCTAGAGTAGAATTTAATCGACGGAAAAACGTTAAGCAATGTTTATATTCACACGAATCCTCTTACTATTGGAACTCCTGACCGTCATGGCCGTTATGCGTGCATAACACATGCCTAGACAATATCTCAGATATGGACGGTGGGAATACAAGACCTCGGAAGCAACCATTGTGCTCCTTTACATTCTCCTCCGTATGCCAAGGCTACGACCCCTAGCTAGAGCACTGCGCAGGTAAACAAAACGTTATCCGCACCGGCCCACATCCACATGGTTGTTATCCGCACCCGCCCCACATCCTCCCGACTTTTATCCGAATCCGGTGAGATTACAATAATATTTTTAATAAAAAAATGCATAGCGTATTAAAGTAACACATTTAGACATTTGAGGAGAGTCAAGTGCTATGTTTAAAATAAATGTTAGAATTGCAACCCTTTTCAGTTCGGAGTGCTAATTATGCTTAATGAAATAATTTGAATAAGATTGACTTAAATCATCATCGTACATTTGGTATGGACAAATTATAACGGAAACATGTCGTAAACATCCGGGTTCTAGTATTGCTATTCAACAAGTACGGATCGTATTCCATCCGCATGAAAATGAAAATCCACAGCCTGCTTCCAGTCTCCGACCGGGTCAGGAATGGAATGAATGAAGCCCCCATCTAGCGGCGAGGATATGGACTGTGCCGGCTGCCGAAGCCTGACGCACTCTTCTGGGGCAATGATTAAATGAATGACATATGAAATGAAATGATAGTGGAGAGTGTTGCTGGAATTAAATTTTGACAGGGAAAACCGGAGTACCCGGAGAAAAACCTGTCTGCCTCCGTTTTGTCCAGCACAGATCTCACATGGCGTGACCGGGATTTGAACCACGTACCCAGCGGTGAGAGGCCGGCGTACTGCCGCCTAAGCCACGGAGGCACATTTACTCCAAACATTATCCGCAGCTTATCCGCTATCTGCATAGCCATGCAAAATATATCCGCATGGCGAAAGATTTTGCGGATATCCGCGGGTACAAACAGTGTACGAGCCTTTGAGAGAAACAACACCAGCACTCACATACGCACATGGGACTGATGACCACATTATCCCAGAAGCCTAAATGAAAGAACAACAAAACAAGCAACCACAGCAAGGCAACATTTTAATTACTCTATTAAGTAACATGTGGCTCAAAGCATTTTTCAAGCGTTGGTAGTCGACTGCTGTGTGGTTTGCGGTGTGTCCAGCTGTGTTAAATGGGCATTCTGTAATGAAGTTGTTATAATTAGTCTCATTACTTTTTGGGCAACAAACAGTTATGCTCGATAACGACGCTTTATAATTACGTCGATATCGTTCCAAGCAAAAATCAAACACTATGCCACTGTCATTAAACCAGAGATATTATATAGATCTGAATGCTTAACATTGAACAAAAGGGAATTAAAAGTTGATCTGGGGAAGAAAGGAACAAAAATACTCAGAAAACAGTTGTGTCCCTGAAAGAATAAAGATAATATTTGGATGCAGAGGAATAATCTAGACCTTTATTGAAATATAGAGAAAATTACAGTTACAATGGAGGAGAAGACTGCAGTTTAATGGACACCTTTACAGAATGAATAATAACAGGTTAAGAGAATTTATGATTACATCTCTAAATTAAGAAACACCACAGGGTGGCTGGAAGAGATAAGATGAGAACTACAAAGACTGCAGATCACAGATGGCATCATACTTAACAGGGAGGAATTCCGGTGACAGATCAATTCTACAAATGTTTCAAGTATACAAGTACAACGTCGACCTAAGAGAGTGATGTTGGAGGAACAAAGACAGACAATCAGCCAACGTATGAAGAAGTTCTGAGAAGAAAATAAAAATAAAACTATTGCACCATTGTCTTAGACTCTAAGCGGTCTGGCCAAATTCTTTAAACAAAAATATTATTATTATTATTTTGGGAATCACTGGGAATAAAACGGGGTGCAGAAGGCATCGATGTTTCACCCCTTATAACGACACTCACCACCATCAGCACCTCCAATATCCGAGTTATTGGTGGATCAATGCTGGCATACATTCAGTACTACCATGTGAATAAAAGATAATAGATTTAGATGCTTCGTTTGTGGCTCGAAATGCCCTATTCAAAGTTGATTTGATCCATGGCTCGTTGAACGAATGAAAACACTCCCTTCCTATTGTTTTATTAATCTTCCGTCACCTGTATGGATGGCTGCGGGGCATCCTCTCCAGTATCATAAAGCAAAAGGATCCTTCTAACTTTGAGAATAATATTCAATCACAGGTTGACATATATTCATATTGATTTAAAATATCATCATTCGTTTTAGGCTTGTTATGTGGGAAAATTTCTATCCGAAATTAAAGTCGCATCGTTTATCATGGAGTTGTTGTTGAGATCAGTGCAGCTTATACGACCATTAGCGTAACCGCAGACATGTCTCGTGCTCAGCAAACCCTGGAGAAAAATAGCTATTATATCAAATAAGCATTATATAGTAATTAATTTTGAGGTAACATGATTTATCAAGCGTTATCCTTTCATATTTTGACATTAATTATATGATGAGATTGGCGTCCGTGAGGGCATCTGACTGTAGAACCATATCGCAACCTCAGTGGAAAACTGCCACATGTCAAACAAGTAGTTCAGTGAAGAACTACATAGCCTATTTTCATATCCTACTAATATTAATTGCCACTATCAACATACAAACTGTCAGTTTGATTTTTGTAATGGATTCGTAGATATTGAGAACCGTCTAAATATTTTGGATGGTCACCATGTTGGATTTTTATATTATACGCCTTAGATTTATGTACTATTACATGAATATTATTGTGTAGGTGTTTTATTCAAACTTCAATCCCATTATTAGGACACAAGAAATAAATGCGGGATTTTAAAATTTCGCTCAGTCGCCATCTTGTGGTTATGAAAATAATTTAAATGAATTAGATGCCAGTCGATTAAAATTTGTAGAGAAAATGACCAACATAACGGTGCTGGATCGAATAAAGGAAAAACGGCAAATGATCCGCCAGATATATAGAAGGAGATCCACCTGGCTTGGCCACAGGTTACGACATGGTGGCCTGATGATCGACATACTAGAAGGCAAAATACCTGGAAAACGCCCTCGCGGGAGGCCACGGAACACTTTCATGAGATCTTTCTTACATAGCTCTGGCCTACGAAATTATGAAATGGTCAAAAGCACAGCACAAGACCGAACAACGTGGAGAAGACTCATTGTAGGGGCAGACCAGTCGCTTGACTGAAAAACATGATGATGATGATGATGATAAGCATATACCGTATAAAATTTCACTGCACTCGGATGGTTAAAACGTAAGAAACGCCCATTTGAATATTTAAATTTCGCGTCGCCGCCATGTTGGATTTGTGCTCACCAGGTTATTGAACGTCCCATAGGTGAACTTTTGCTTATAGCCTCTATACACTTACAAAATTTCAGTTTGATTGCTGTAGTAGATTAATAGATATTGAGAACCGTCTAAATATTTCGGATGGTCGCCATGTTGGATTTTAATATATGTAGGCCATACAGTTATGTATTATTAGTTGATGATTATTGTGTACGTTCATTATGCAAATGTTGATTTCGATCGCACGATTAGAACGCAAGAAATAAAAACTTAATTTTTGAAATTTGCACAGCCACCATCTTGAGGTTGTGTAAACAATTGAACTAAATTAAACACCAGTGCATTACAATAATGTGTATAAACATTTGCTGCACGAAGTTTCATTGCGTTTGGATCATTAAATCGCGAGAAAAGTCTATTTAAAACTTTCAACTTCGCTTGGCCGCCATGTTCGTTTTGTAGTTAACCGGTTTTTGAAAATCTCATAGATGAACTTCCAGTAGTGCCTTTTATCTCCGTACAAAATTTCATGGTGATACCGATAATAGTTTCAGAGATATAGAATGCCAGTGATATATTTCGCACAGCCGCCATCTTGAGGTTATGTAAACAATTGAACGAAGTTAGATGTCGGTGCATTACAATGTGTATAAACATATACTGTACCAAGTTTCATTGCGTTTGGCTGGTTAAATCGCGAGAAACGTCTATTTAAAAGTCGCAACTTCACTTGGCCGCCATGTTACTTTTATAGTTACCAGCTTTTCAAAAGTCACATAGGTGGACTTCTAGTAGTTCCCTTTATCACCGTACAAATTTCCAGGATGATATCGGTAATAGTTTCGGAGATATTGAATGCTGGTGAAATATTTCGCACAACCGCCATGTTGGATTAGTGAGGCATAACAAAATTTGAAGGGCACGGTCGGGGTCACCCGGAATAGTGCTATAAAATTACCGAGTTTCATATGCAAGCTACCCTCTGGGTGTCAATTAACAAAGCTTGCACCAGGCATCCGAGGCCATACGATATTATTATTATTACCGAGTTTCACTGAAATCGCTCCAGCCGTTTAGACGTTATTAGGGGGGGGGGAGGGTTGCACCTAAAAAAATCCATCACACACACACGCACACACAGACCGACACACGGACAAAAGGTGATCTCATAAGCCTATTTTTTCATAAATAACAATTCTACTGCACTTAATTCAGTTTTCTTCTCACATCAGTTGTACAATTCAAGTTGTAGGAACCTCCACATCTCATTTATTCGTGTAAGTTATACTTATTCAAAATGAATGAATAAACAAGAAAATAAATATAAATCCGAAAAATAATGGAAAATTGTTACCGGTAACTGTAAACGCTGAATAGAAAACTGCTGCAAAACAAAATTATTATTCCTTAATTAGAATAAATTAATAAATAAATGAATATAATGGACAAATGCCAATGAACTATACAGTTATGTGGCTACATCTGGAACAAGAATACCACTACATCATGGATTAAAGAAACGCGGAGAGACCTTGACCTGGAGGGCCAAATGTTAGAAAGGGATACGTTTCGAAACAGCATCTGGAAGGGTTTCAAGACGAGATATGTGCCACAAAGACCGGAATAGCTTGGACGGAAAACCAACGGCAGCACAGCGAACGTATGAAGGAGTACTGGAGGAAAAAGAAATGACTTAAATCAGAAATAGTGAAAGTGTAGCGTGATCCTAAGTGTTCAATTCGCAAATAAATAAAAGAAAATGAACATAATAGCCTACACCACAAGTCTTTGCACTACAATGAAGAAGTTCATAATACATTAATACATTGCACTTTCCGTAAGTAATATTTTCATAATTACTCAAAATATTTAAATGCTTCTCCTGAAAAAAAAATGTACTTTTATACTTGTGGCAATCTTCCGCCGGGGTAGGGGTTCGATATGTCACTTGAGCACGCAACGGAAGCCTTAGATCAGTCCTGGACAAGTTACTGAGCTGTGGCGTTTGTGAAGGAAGAATCCTACCTTATTTTATTTTGGAATAGTATTTGTATCTTGAATAAGTAAACACACTAACCTTGGTCTCAAGGTTGGACACAATTTACTCAAGTCATATTCTCATTGTGGGTCACCGGCTCATGATCCCATGAAAGGCAGGAAGAATCCTTGGCAATTCCGAGTCGTACGATGTAGGCTCGTAAAAGATCCCTCGTATCACATTTGGTGGTTACAAGACAAAATTAATAAAATCTCTGCCACAGGTTGTCTAATGCAGTTCTGGTTTTCAATGACAGATGGCAGCGTTCAAAACAATGTCGAAATTGGGGAGTAGATTATCTTAATTGCAACAATTATGAAGATTTAAGTCACGGTAGACATTCAATTATTATTATTATTATTATTATTATTATTATTATTATTATTATTATTATTATAAAAAATCAACCCCTGGCACTATACAGCCCATGACGGGCTCAGGCCGACCAAGCGACCGCTGCCCAGCCATTTGGCCTGCAGATATTGGGGTGACGCGTGATCAGCGCGTTGGGTCCCCTGGGCCGTTAATCTTGGTATTCGTGATCGGGGCGCTGTCTCACTGTCAGACAGCTACTCAATTGTCCTCACGAGGCTGAGTGCATCCCGTTCCAACCCTCACGTCAGTTTTAAAATCCCTGACGGCGCCGGGGATCGAACCCGGGGCCTCCGGGTGAGAGGCAGGCGCGCTACCCCAACACCACGGGGCCGGCTATTATTATTATTATTATTATTATTATTGCCTTAATATTAATATTGCGGAGCACGTCTACCCGTATATTTTCCCAACGATCTACTCTCTTGTCAAGAAGAGGCAAGAGATTGTTCAGTACTCGGGTGTTTGAACAACTACAGAGTGATCCAAATAACCTGTTCCCACAGCTGTGCATTGGTCAAGCATGAGCCGGAGTGAAGAACATGACATAGGTCACAGTACACATGTCAACACAGACCACACTGTGCCCAACTCTAGGAATGGGTATTCCAAGTTTCAGACACCTAGATATCAAGGGAAAGGCTGTAGCCACTTTTGAAAGTTGAGATATTTGAATATCGCGCTACATTGCTTCGAGAAGCATTTGGAAGGAATTCACCGATACTTGGATGTCAAGTGACGTAGCGAGTAATAGCAGAGGTCGAGGCTATTTATTGATTAAATAGTTAACCATGGAGCAGAGACTTGAGACTGGGATCAGATTACTGGCACGGCCAAATAAAAGAGAATGCAATTAGTATCAAGTAAATCGGACCAGGGATACGAGAGATATGAGGATTTCTAGATTACAACGTGATGACGCGTGACCCTGGCAGTTTTGAATAAAAGCCGGCTGGAGCAAGCATCGATAGCTCATTTCAACACAAGCATTTGCCGAGCAAGTTGCTACGACGCTGAGCCAAGGCACATGGTTGCCGGATCTACGCAGAAGTTCTTTTCAAAGTCGTGATAGTCACGAAAGTGCTGCGCTACGAGGTGGAACTTAGTAAGTTTACGGCGAGGAGAATCACTGAGGTGATTGATTTTTCTACAGACATTGGTGGAAATATTTATATTTCTACATGGACATATGCTAGACTTTGTCTAGAACTAATACTTTATCACAGTCCAGTTATAACATAATACTTGGATAATTTAAATCCATTTCAGTCAGTTTTTCATTTGTAACTAGTTAACCACTTCGATCTGTCAGTACACTGAAGACTAGTCTATAACGGTGGCGTTCATTAGTCTACGCAAGGGAAACTACAAGTTGCTTAGCGCATGGTAGATGGTGATATAATAAACCATGCCCAGGGAACGATCTTCAGAACAGCCGTTGATTGGTTAGACTGTCAGTGTTTTTCTTGTACTGATAAGATTACCGTGAGTTATGTTACAACTGACATATTTAAGAAGAGATCACTTCGATCTGACCCCATTTAAACAAACTGTTATGGCTTTGATAGAAGCCCATATTAAAATGGAACAACAGTTAATTCAAACGTCAAGAGATACTACCACTATGTCTTACTAGACGGATTGTGGGTATATAATGGCGGCCGATACAAAGAGTGTACATGCTTGTCCGATAGGGCATGTCTATGGATAAATCTGGTACAGACCAGGTTTACTACACTTCAAGACCATCAAGAAATGTAAGCCACATTTGAATTATATTATGCCTAGCTAATTGGAACAAACTATTTTTCTGCAGATGACCAACACATTTTATTTTTCGTCGTATTTAAATCTTGCAATGATTTACGCAAGACTTGTTAGAGTTATTCCGAGTATTTTCAGCACTCAGAACAGTTTAGGATCGATGACCGAGCATTTCGAGCATTTATTTGAATATTTCATATTTTTGGGAAACCACGGAAAACAACCGATGTAACTGTAAAAGTTAAATTTATTTTTGTTGAGGAATGGATATTTTTTCCATATTCGAAGGTTCGAACATGTGGATTCTCACATAATGAGATGATAATTAAATATATAACAAATAATAATAATAATAATCCAATAATAATAATTTTTATAATTTTTCTAAATAATTCTTGGATATTATATTTTCTAATAATCATATGTATTGAGAGAGAGCCTATGAAGTAGTTTAATCATTTCTAGTTTGGAACAGGAGATTTTCCGAAGGAGAGTGGTTAGCGCAAGCCCGCATTCAACCAACATTTCAGTTCTGGTTGAACAGTTGATATTTGCAATGAGCAAAGTATATTTTCAGATAACACGGAGAGGCATGAAACGGGAAGCAAATGATATTTGTATCAAATAGGATATTTTTGTATTTATATAAAATCATGACGTAAATACACTCGAAAGTGAAATAAAGATTTTCATAAGTATGGTAAATTCACGGGTTGAACTGAATGGTAAAATAAAATAAACTTGTAAGTTTATTAATCTTCCAATGTTGAAAACAAGCAGAGGCTTGATTTATTGTATAAATTTTGGGAAGAAAATGTATGTGTGTGGAGTAGTTGAAATGCCATTCCCAGGTGCGCATGTTAAGTCGCAGGAATGAAGAGGTTTTTTCGAGCATCAATCAAATAGCAGGTTCGATGGCTCAGGTTTATAGTAGGAGTATTGGAACTACACATTTCGTCGTATGAATGACCCGAAGGTTATTTCTTGAAAACCATCAGTTCTTATTTCAACCTTGTTTACGAATTCCATTTAGACTTTGATTTTGCTAGAACCCGGATTTGTCATGATAGTAGTTTATTCTTCTTCAGAGGAAGACCTTTGCCGTTGTTGTTGTAATATTGTGTTCTTACACAAATAATAGAATGGGCCACTGCCAATTAAAAATAATTCTTTAACCACGAATAATTTGAAGGATGTTTTCAATCCTAGTGCCATGAACTAAATGAATTCATTATGAAACTACAATTCTTATTTCCGCATTCTGTCGAAGAATTGCAAGTTGTGAAAGTTGCTAAAATGGCTATGAATATAAATATTTTTATAATAATGATTCCAAGTGGAAAATTGAATAATTGAATGGTTCAACCATTTATTGATCAAGTTGATGATTCAGAAATCATATATTTTGTTAGGAACTTGAAGTTCATAATCGAGTCACTTCTCGAAATGTTTAATGTCAGAAGAAAAATTAATTGTTGTTGTGCTTC
Source organism: Meconema thalassinum (assembly GCA_946902985.2). Classification (NCBI taxonomy): domain Eukaryota; kingdom Metazoa; phylum Arthropoda; class Insecta; order Orthoptera; family Tettigoniidae; genus Meconema; species Meconema thalassinum. The sequence goes on from OX336390.1 coordinate 444,373,195, forward strand.
GCACAGTTCTTCGATGCTATGCTCAAGGTCAAATACTTTTCAGATGTTATTAATATGTGTAAATAATTTGTGTTGCTTCTATGATGATAATATTTTTCGACAATGTATTTTTGAAACTGGAAAAATAAGTGAAAGTTAAAAATTCTATGAACATGTATTCTACGAGTGTTAATATCATGTAAATATTCAAACAGTGATCTACGATATTTCCAGTAGAGACAATTAACTTTGAACTGGAATTAATCATTAATAATTTTGGAACACAGTCTACAGGACTATTAATCGGACTTGTGTTTCCAAAAAAATAATTGTCAAATGTGTTTGGAAAATTTCTGTATATTGTGTAAATAAGAGTGTGGGTCGCCACACGTGAGTGATGCTACTTTGAGCATTTTTTGCAGTCATTTTAAATTCAAAATAAACTGAGATAATTTTACTTGATGTGTTACTCCCAATTAAATCTCCTTCTATCCTTATTGTTGCATTGAGCCAAAAATCAGCAAAGCATTTTTTTCATTTGATGTCGTTTTTGCGATTTGCTTTAACCCATCTGGCGCTCCGGGATATTTTGACTCTCGTGCTGACTGATTATTGGTAAAATGCATATGTGGTCGTGCGGACTCCAGTCTAAACGGGCACAACACCCCCAAACACAGCTGGCTCTAAGAGCTCTCGATAGCACTGATCACAGTTCAAGGGCACTTGGTGGAAGATTCCTGAACTAATAGTAATGAGCTGTGGACGTGGATTATCAGCATGAGTAATGGTACTATTAGCAACAGGCAGGGGGCGTGGTAGTGCAGCCTCTCACCAAGGTGACCGGGTTCGATTCCCTGCAATGCATGTGAGATTTTTGAAGTGAAATATTCGGATTCCACGTAAAATTGGAGGTCCAGTGGCTCATGATCGTCAGATGAGCAAAATCACAAGCTTGCTTTCTTCCTTCCTTAGCAACAGGCAATGAGAGAAAATGCGATGGATGACTGATCTGAAAAGTGACCATTAAAGATGAAACCACACTCGAGATTCAACGGTTTGTACACCGTGGTTCGAATCCTGGCTCTAACAAGACATTTAATTCATATTTGAGGGTTGTAAATGGATTCACTTAGCCTCATGGGGTAGAACTGAGAATAGGTGGGGTTCAATATCTAAATTAAGGCCACGGCTGCCTCCTACCCAAATCCTAACTCTAATTTACAAATACACACACCCTAGTACACGGGGATACATGGCAACGATGCCGAAAAGCCTCGAAACGAATCAACCACACAACGCAGTTGGGTAGTTTATTGCCTGAGGAATAACCCACCCACCAAGGGAAGATGATTAAGAAAAGGAAGTAGTTTTTGGATTGGAGAAAAAGGATAGAAAAATAGGAGGAGAGTCCCACAAAATTAATAAGTTTAACTTTAAACACACTTAGAAGCGGTTGCAACTGCAAATTAACTCTCTGATAGCTAAAGTAGGTGCGAGCTTGGTCGAAGCTGACGGGAACCGCAGCTAAGACTTGGGCAGTTTGCCAGAGAAAGGCTTTAGTGTATTTCCTCCCAAGCACGAATAAGACTACTATAGGGAAGGGTGATAGTCTGGCAAGACAAATAGTAAAAGCTTTATTGAGTATGAACGAGGGCATAAACCTAGGAAGAGCTAGGAAAGCCAGGATCTTGCCTAACTGTAGTATCAGAGAAATGATGAATCCAAAAACAAATATTTAATTTATTTGACAATGCAAAGAAGTTTGAGGAAATTAACAAGCGTGTAATATAATTTGGACAAACATAGTTCATTTAAACTTTTCAACAAATGGGGTCTCAGACCTCTCAACATTAAACGTTTGCTCCAGGCAATTGACAATTTACAAGGTTTCAAACCTTACATGTTTCTAAAATCTTTATAAGATTTAAACAAATAAACAATGAAGTAATTAAAGTTTGAACGTGAATTGGAGTACAAAGAGTGCACCTTAAGAAATTCTTGAGAGAATGCTCTAGAGAAAGTGACAACTTCGAAAATAACAATAATAAAAACATGAAAAATAAGATAGAAGTTCCTACAACTTCTTATATTTATACAGAATTACTATATGAGAATTATACAAAAGAGGGCAGGTCACTTACTGTGAAACCTGAAGAAAGTTAAAAGGAAGGTTCTCGACTTCCTATATTGTAGATAGGAATCACGAGCCAAATGGAGCAGTTTCCATTTAGCGAGACCTAAAAATAACTCACACAAGAGTTGAAAGAATTGTTTTCCCTGATTATAGGAAAGGAACAATGTGAATTTGAAACTTGTATCACACAAGCAATAATGCAGAATTTAATTAATGTTAAACTAGCAAAGTTGGAAGGGCACTTCGTGAGTGACACCTTATAGAAAAGTTACAATTTTATTAATATTTGTTGTTAGTAGAAGGTTGAGGAAAGATCATTGGGATATAGGATCAATACTTATGGCCGTATTTAATGTAAACGGACGAGCGCGACGCGGTAGAAACGTGGAACAAGCACTGTATATCACTGTAGTCTATAAAGATGGATGCAAAGTTCACTATAGAAACACTAAAGTTTATGAGAAAGAAAGTTATTGCAATTATGGAAATAACTGATTGCACTATATAGGTGAGAGTCTATTTCTTGAAAAAGTTGTGATTTACATTTAAATGTACCATAAAACATTCCAGTGGTTCCAGCGGTGGAAGAAAGTTAGCTATTGCAACAATTGGTAAGGAAGATTCCTCATTTTAAATATTATTGTCACAGGTGAGTGAAAAATACCTGACGGCAAGACTCGCAGATAGAGTACAAGATCTCGAAGGTTCCAGAACGACCTTAGTGGAAAAATGGGGTTGAGAAAATCCAACGGAGGAACTAGCTTAATGAATTATAGACAGCGGGTATTAGGTAATATCCCACGTAGTGAGAGGATTTCTCATTTGAATAGCTTAAGAAAGCTCTTTTTTAGTAAAGTTGGCTTATACAAGCAAAAGCTCAACATGGCAAATCCCACGAAGAATGATTTTTGCCCCAAAGTAAATAATTTCACACTGTCTATAAAAATATCATTAAAAGCACGTGGAAGTTAAAACCATGAAGATGAGGTTAAAACTTTTAAAATGGTACTTATCTTGATTTCATGTTGAAGGCGAAGTTTCCCTGGATGACAACTACCTTGCCAACATGGCGTAGAAGAGAGTGTGCCTCTTGGTTTGAGGACACTAGCTCGAGAGGAGCTTTAACTGACCGAGTCAACTGCCGACTGAGAAGTGAGACCTGCTCAACGGAGCACGGAGGGTCCAAGGAAGGGGAAAAGAGTGGGGGGTAGGAGACAAAAGGAGAACATATAAGCATTGCCAATGTTACAACAAAAAATTGATCTCTTGCTGAGCCGGTCTTCAAAGAGTTGATAACAGATGATACTAGCACAGCATGGTGAGTAAAAGAGTAGACGTAGTTCTCTTGCTCATGGAGATAATAGCTGGCGATGGCAGTAAAATCTGGTAGCCAGATGGAGAAGGAATTCCTCTTGCACCAGGAAGAATTGAGGAGCTTCATATATTCGCTGCTATATGACGCTAGGTGGGTCATAGAATATATATCTGGAACAGACTCATAAAAGATATAAGCAACCGGAACACCTAAGAGAAAATAGATCACTGTCGGTGTTTGAAAAAGAGGAAAGAAAGAACATGCAAAAGCATTCAAAATTTTAATCTCTCGTACCGTGTATTCCAAGAATGCACCAGCAGTCGCGTTTTTCGTTTCCGCCGCTACAGTCCAGGACCAATCAAACTCGCGTTCAGCTGCTCTGATTAGGAATCCTGCGTACTCTTATCTAGGGATATCGCTTCTGAAAATAGATATAGGGTGCGTTAACATTAAGGTTTGCCAGCCACGTTAGGCCCAAGCACAAAGGAACTTGGGGCATTGAACGGTCAGACACAGCACCCAAATCTGCTGGAGGCCCAGAACTGCGCACCGAAATGCATTTACCTCTAATCACTAAACAAAGTTAAGCTGACTTGTAGGACCTACCACTGAAACCGCGCTGTCCGGTAACTACCGTAGGAACGGAGTAAACAAACAGTGGTTTAAATATTGACTTCTAAATTACTTTAATATCTATCGATGATTGTCATACCTCCAGATAAGTACTTACAAGCAGGGTCAGATAATTAGATTGTTGTTGTTATTGTTTCATTTCAGGGGCTTAGGTATCGTAGTCTCTAATTATCTTCCTGTAACTTACTTGTGTGAGTGGGAGAGAGAGTGAAAAGTCTGATAAACTGTGTTACTGTGGTGTCTGTAGTAGTGTGTGTAATTTCAATTCATGAGAGGATTAGGAAGAAGGTGGGCGTGGCCATAAGTCAGTAATCATCCCGACATTCACCCGGAGTAGAAGTGGGAAGCCACGGAAAACCACCTCCAGGATGGATGAGGTGGGAATCGAACCCATCTATTCCCAATTTCGACTCATGAGGCTGAGTGCATCCCGTTCAAGCCTTCACATCAGTTTCGAAAATTCCTGACGGGCCCCCTGAGTGAGAGGCAGGCGCGCTACTCCAACACGGCCACGCCCCCTCGTAATCAAGGATAGTTCTTGGTGGAGCTACTTGTTTTTAATGAAACCATCGGGTTCTAGTAATTCTAAGGGTTTGTTTGTTTGTTCGTTCGTTTGTTCTATAGATTGCGCTCCCTGACTGTTTGTGTGGTTACGTGCTACAATGTGACGATTTCTTGCGTCATTAAGCATTATGGATGCTGTTCGTTTAGGTGAGATGGAATAACCTACTGTCTGTTTACAATCAATTTCCAGTGTTTTTCGTGCTTGTCTGCTTGCTCATCTGTCTGAACAAACACTTGAATGTACCACAAAAAACAGTTATTAGGATCGTTAATTAGAGCACAAAACCACCTGTTTGCTGGCGATACCGCCATTACTGGGAGTTATGTTTTATTTTGTAGTGTGTCAACTCATACACTAATTCACCTGATGACGCGACTCTCAATGACCATCGCGGCATGTTTCTAATAAATACAGGTAACATTGTTACATTGTCTAAATTATATTATGATAACCTCAAAAACCATAGCAGCTTTAAGGATTGTTTCTTCTTCTTCTTCTTTTTGTATTGGTGCGTGAGTTGGCGTTCGATGGTGCGCAGATGCGAGGGAGCCGTGTCAGTACATTTACTGCCACTTTAGAGATCCCCTTCGAAACGAAATTCTGGCACCCCGGCGTCTCTAACAGCCACGAAAGAATAAATGACCTAGAAGAACAAAAAGAACAACAGACGAAAAGAGAAAGGGGAAACAACATAGTGGTAAAAAGTAAAGAATTCACTAATGATGAAAGTAACAAAGACAAATTACAGAACAAAATCAAGATGATATTGGACATGATAGAAAAAGAAGTGACGGCAGAAAATTCAACCTAGTTAAAAGGGACGTAAAACCAATAACATTAATATAAGGCTTCGGTAGCGTAGTCGGTAGCATGCTCAACTGCTAGGCCTATGCCTGGCCGAAGACATCGGATATTTAAGAACGTTAGAATCCTTCAGCATGCCTTCCTTCGGAGGGCCCATGTCATAGATTTACCACTACAATTGGTAGTGTGTAGCTTAATTTGTAGGTTATATGGTTAGAAACGCTCTATCAATTTACAACGCTTGCTGCTAGGTGTCAGTGACAGTGGCATCTCTAGTAGCATAAGCCGGAACCCCACTGTGGCCATTGGCTGAATTCAAATATAATAATAACAATATTATAATCTTCTTTCTTGTTTCGTTTCGACCAACTAAGAAACACGTCATTTCAACTGTTTCCTTTTAGCTTTAAAATTAGCCCAGTATTCCTTCATTCGTAGACTGTGTTGTTCCTTTCTCTCTTTTGTCCACTCCTTTTCAGTTTTCAGCGTTGGCTTAGGTTGGAAACTCCAATGTTCCAAGAGTTTTCTCTTGAGCTAGTCACGCTCCTGGATATCTGCACATGAGATCCCAATCTCGAGCAGATCTTTTCTTATCTCAACGATTATTTATTATTATTATTATTGTTATTAGCATTATTATAATTATTTACCCATTAAGCTATTCTGTGTCCATTTTAATTAGATTTTCAGTGTTCTAATTTTAAATAATTAGATCAATACAGAATGCAGCTTATCTTAACCCCTAATCCACCTTTTGGTGTAGCGGCTAGCATTCGTTACTGTCACCCCAGAGGTCCGGGTTCGATTCCCGGCTCTGCCACGAAATTCAATTCTGCGTCGTGAGGCAAAACTGAGAAGAGGTGGGATTGATTTCCACCTCAGCGATCCTGGAAGTGGTTTTCCATGGTTTCCCATTTCTATTGCAGGCAAATACCGGGATGGATCCTAACATGAGACTACGGCTGCTTCTTTCTCAATCCTCACCTCAATTACAAATACACACACTTCTACAGACACTACAGTTACACAGGTTATCATACAAAGTATACACACATCAGAGTATACGGGGATGAATGGCCATGATGTCCAAGCCCTTCAAATGAAACTAGAACAATAAAACAAACTTTATCTTAGCCATGAACCCGTGCTCAGGCTGCTTATCGTTGCAATAAAGGTACCTTTATAGTCGACGACTACGTATCAAGACTCAATAGCCTAATCCTGGGCTTGGTTCCCAAATCCGCCAAGAAATTAAAATCGGAGACACAAAATCATGCAGTCAAATTGTAAGGAGTTGTGTTATTGTAAAGAGAGTTATTATATTATTTTTATTTTTATTTTACATTTGAATTGAGCCTCTATGGATTGCATATTAACAATCAATTTCATTTGTGTCCATATCTTGTTCTTATACCGGCCTTGACATCCTCCCAGTATTTATAGAGTCCATCAATCAGTGCCTTCTATCGTGCTTCAGGTAGAGGCCATCTCTGTCTCGCGAAATTCGAGATTTTCTTAGTCAGCCGGGTTATCATTCATACGGAAGATGTGCCCGTAGAACAGCATTCGTTTCTTTCTGATGGACGACATTATTGATTCTATCTTGGAGAATAGTTCTTCATTGGGTCTCAATCGTACCTGGCCATCAACCCATCTGTTACATAGAATCTTCCGTAATATCCTTCATTCTAGTTTTAATAATTTGTCGAATTGTTTTTGTCTTTGTTTTCCGAAACAAACAGGTCTTCTGGTTTAAGTACCGTGCTATAGTGTCTAAGCTTGGCGCCTATGGCGTCAGATGGAACGCCCGGTCTATTTTCCAGATCCTGTCATTGATAGCTTCTTGTTCCCTCACCGAGATATTTAAATTTCTTGACCCGTCTGATGTTCCCATAATTTGTGATCACCCATCCTGGCCCAACACTTATATTGGACATGTATTTTGTCTTCTCGAAGGAGATCTGCAGTCCTCGGTTCCTTCTCTCAGCCAGTTGATATTCATAATTGGCGAGTCGATGTTGTTGGCAAAATTAGCCAAGTCAAAGGCCAAACAGTCAACCTAATCTGAATCGAGCTTTGTCCCCTTCGTCTTGGCGCAACGTATTATTATTATTATTATTATTTTAGATTCAGTCGTCTATGGACCACGAGCCAATTTCAATGCTTTGTCCTTTGTTGTTCCTTCTTCTTCCTCCAGTATTCCTTCATCATCTCACTATGATTCCTCTTCCATTCTTCGGACCATTTCGAGCCGGTTTTCTTTCCCTTCCTCCCCTCCATTTTCAGCACTTTTTGCCTAAGAATATTTCTCTGTGGTGTATCTTATTCTCTGATATTGTTTCTTTCCAAATCCTTTTTGACTTATTGTACCCAGGTTGATGTTTTGACTTCTTGTTCCACAGGAATATGAAGATCTGCTTGGTTAACCTACTGTCATCCATGTATTATTATTATTATTATTACATGATCTACATTGGATAACTCCTTTGAGATTGGATGGATGTGCCCCGCCTCGAAAGTATTACTGAAACAATTTCCTCGTGTTTACTTAATTAATATGAGGAAAATGTAATGAAAATATTTTGGAGGATGCATAAGGACGTTGGTTTAAGAAAGTGGAACATAATTTGTGTGTTCGATGTTGCGTTAGTGGATGTTTTCCATCGTGGTGTGAGCGAGCTCCAGAAGCACGTACGAGCAAACAAAACGCCGCTATTGACTGTTTACTGGAGCTCTCATTCTGTTATCACGAGAGATTTTTAACATTCGGAATACTCATCAATTCAGCGACGAACTTTGCTTACAAGCATGCCCTGGTTATTTTAACATAACCTGTTTATGCACGTGAAATAGTGAATTTCCTGATAGAGAATGTGCACCCGAAAATTCTCTCGCGTGGAATAACGGGGCAACCTACAGTATTTTGCACCCTAAAATAAATAATATTTATAACAATCAAAACGCTTACACAACTCACCGGATATCGCTATCCCGATTGACTACTACATAAATATGACAGTAACATTATCTTGTTGGAAGCCGTTTTTCAGTAATAGACTACCTTAGTAATGAAATCTTAATATTTTTCCGTCGGTCAACACGATTGTACACAATTGTAATAGCTTAGGTGGTTCCCTAATCGTAAAAAAATCCTGAGATTAATAAATACGCTTGGATGACGAGTTTCCATCGTCAAGCGACGATCATCAGATTCTTTACACTTGGACTATTAAATCTATGTCTACAAGTATGGGTGATGATATTTACATTATATGCACTTATTTAGTTGCAGTATTTCCATCACCCATGCTTGTAAACGTATATTTAATACCCTAAGACTAAAGGATCTGATGAAGATCGCTTGACTATCGAAACTGGTCATCAAAGTGTATTAATCAATCTCATGTAATGTTTTTTCAGGATTAGGAAACCACCCCTTACAATTGGGTACAATGGTGGTGACCGACTAAAGAACACTAATACAAGGAGAAGCTAGACAAATATAGGCTTACTCCATTAGCAGTGGAATCTACAAGAACTTGGAAACCGAAGACGGTGACAATTTTTACTTTCATTCTTACACTTGTTTTACACCGAAACCATTCCCAGAAGACCTAGAGATGTTGAAGATCCCCATCTACACTATCAGACTGCGGATTTGGAGGCTTGCAATATCATCAGAACATTCCCGAATGCACTGTTGTTGTTTCATTTGAGGGGGCTCGGAAATCGTGGTCATTTAGCCCGTGTACTTAGGTGTATGTAGATTTTTTTCTGATAACCTGTGTAGTTGAGGTTTATGTAGTAGAGTGTAATCAAGTGTAATCAAGGTGAGGATTGGGAAGCAAGTGGCCGTGGCGTTATGTTAGGAACCATCCCGACATTCGTCTGGAATAGAAGTGAGTAACTAAGGAAAACCACTTCCAGGATGGCTGAGGTGGGATTAGAACCTACCTCTACTCACGGTAAGTGTACCGAGACCAAAATTAAATTTCTTGGCAGAGCGGCTAATTGAACCCGGACCTCCGGGGCGGCAGCCAAGAATGCTAGCCGCTACACCCGGAGGTGGACTTAATACAAAGTCATTTGAGTATTTATTGAGCCAAATGGTCTCACTTCTCCATTTTAGCATCTTTTAGGGCCTGAATCGTTAGGGGTGGTTGTTGAGCGCAGACTGTCTGAGTAGAATGCCTCAAGTTGTGAAGAAACATCGTACCTAATATCTAACTATGAATGAAACATAAATATTAGACATGGGTGGGTAAACTGTAGTTATGTTTCTCTTTTTATGATGAGGGTGATTATGTAAAGGATTGGAGTAGGTGACCCGGGACTTAACTAGGTAGCATCCAGGTGTTTGCCTGCAGGGAGTGTGGAGAAATGCGGGAGCAAACTTTCTCAAGATGGCCGCTGTCAACGCTGCGATTTATGATAATCCATGTCTCCATATTAGTCGTGGTGCGTGACTTAATGGGCACGGCTACGCCACTGGGTAAACTTAAATGTTTTACCGGTGTAAGAAAATGGTAATGAATGCTATGAAAATATCGATTATTGTGGGGTTGTACTAAGAAGGGAGAGTGGTGGCGGGATGCTGTATAATCACGAGCGAAGCACAGTTACGGTGTCAATAGAGAGGAGTATTAACAGTTGGACGTCTGTAATATAGCGTGAGGCTGATGCTGCACAGCGGGACTCACGAGTTGATTAAGTCACACAATAACTATCGTATGAGCAGCGAGAATCGCTTGCAGTAGAATGTGATCCATGTCTTAAAACATACAAGTGTAATTTAAACTGAATTTGATGATCAGAATATTTCAACCTCGTTTCCTACGTTTCTGTTTGACTTGTATAGAAGTAAGTTCTTAGTACCCTCTCTGCCTAACATACATACATACATACATACATACATACATACTAATTACATTACATACGTTTACTATCAACATATAAATTGGCGTCTTATTTACCAGTTGGCAGCAATAAGGCAGTCAAAAAGGGTAAATTACAATTGTCATTATGTGCCAGTTGTTAGGCAGAAATCAAAACAGCCGTTTATAAGCTGTAGGTTGATGGGGGGGCATACATACATACATACATACATACGTGTGTCCCACAGCGTAGCCATGAGCGTTAAGTTGCACACCACGACTGGAAGAGAGAGCTGAACGTCCGGAGATCGAAGGTTTAAAGGCGGGTTCACACGGAGTCGTGAAGTGGGCGAGAGCACTACTAGTCGATCAGCCGGTCGTGAACACGACCTCGTGGAACCAGTGGTAGTGGGTGTGGGGGTCGTACTCGCCCTCGAAAAGGTGGGGCGTGAAATCTCCGACTGGAGTGAGCACGACCGCTTCAGTCGTATTCTTGCCGAAGAGGTAACAACATGTCTGTGTTTAAATGAGTAGTGTCCAGGTGACCAGGTGATGAAGTTTGTCGAGTTGTACCTCGAAAAGGAATGTTTGTGGAAAATAAATTTGGAAGCATACAAGCATGAAGATTTGGTTCCATCCTAAAGAAGTTTCTGTTGCTATTTGGATCTTCCAAGGTTAACTCCCGGCAAATAGGCTACTGTTGGTGGCACCCAGTACATTACGCCTCTTACCCACACATGCCTCTTTTTTTTTTTTTTTGTTTATTCCGGGTTTTCAAATGATTTCGCAACTCTTGTATTAATACTTCACAAAGAACTTTTGCAGCTTCACGTTCTGCCATGATTGAACTACGAGCGAGAAACTTACGACCAGCGGGAACATATCGTCCGTGTGAACTGAACAAGGTCGTGGGTTCTTAAGTTGAATAAGCAAGTTGTGACGCATGCTCAAAAGTAGTAGTGCTCTCGCCCTCTTCACGACTCTGTGTGAACCCGCCTTAAATCTCAGCATTCACAGCGGTCATCCGAGTGGGTTTTCCGTCCTGGGTTTTCCACAGGTCGGTTCCTAATTTCAGGTTACCGGGTATCCTATCCAATTCTAGACCCGGCAAGTACAGCTGGACACTCTATGATAGTCAGCTCAGAAACACAGGTTATCGGGACAATTTAACAAACACAAAAGCACGACCAGCTGATCAGGACTTTTTTAAAATCACTTGTCCTCCCAGCTCGGCTTCACTCACGGACACTGCGCGGGATCATTCCTCTACCGCCGCAAGGCCGGTGTCTGGGAGCTGAACACACTTTGTCAGCAGATACAACTGGGGATGGTGACAGAAACCTCCCGGCATTTACCTGGTGATAAAAATGGGAAACCACGAAAACCATCTTCAGGACGGCTGAGGTGGATTCGAACCCACGTTCCTCCGAGGCCAGCGAGGCACGATCTAGCGCGTTAGCACTCTCGGCAACCGTGGCCGGTGATCAGGATCTACTAAAATGAATTAATAATACAACACAATAATACACTGGAGTTTACTCGAAAGGCGCGCTTGCCAAGCTCCAAGGGTAGTTTCATTTACAGCCCTGACGCCTAAAGAATATATTCCTCTCACTCTCTGGTAAATTTGTTTTACCTTTTGCGGTAGACTATATAATGATTGAAAACTCTGGTGGAACGGCTGCTAGTCGATCAGAAAACCCAAGTATTATGGTACATTCTGAACGTAAACGAGAGTACCTGTATTCTACGTCCTGTAATTATTTTTTTGGTAATATTTTTGAGAATGAAAATCAATTTGTTGTATTTTCTTCTTTCGTTTGGAGGATGGGATCATTGGTAGCCATCAGTCCTGTGAGCTCCTCGAATTACTATGGCGTGTCTAATAGCCTGTGCTTTTACGGTGTCGAAGCCAGCACAGTATGTGCGAGTGCATGCAATTGTGGTAAGAATTGGAAAGAAAAGGAAAAGGTAAAGTTAGGAAAAACACCGTCATTTCTGAGTTGAAGTAGGAAACCACGAAATCCCAATTCTAGTAAAGCTGAAGTCGGATTCGAACTCACCTCTTCTCAGGTATCCATCATGAAGCGGAGTGTACTCGGTTTCAGCCCTCAGATTATAAATTTAATTTATTAGCAGAAGTAAGAGAACCCTGGACCCTCGAGACAAACATCGCATATTGCTTGGTGGTTTAATTAGATTTTGTCTCATCTTGTACTGTTAAGTAGGAAATTTGAACCTCATCCCTTTCAGAGATATAAATCATATCGTACGGATATCTCAGTTATTTCCTGCATTCTCACAAAAGCCTTTGTTTATTAGGTCAAGGCTATTCTCCCCAACGAAAGGAATTTCAAGCCTTAATCCATAAAATCGCGCGTCTTAAAGGTTCAGCCTGCTCTCTTGCGAACCTTGGGACCAAACTCTGGCATCAACTTCTAACTCGCAAATAGAATACCTCGTTTTGATATTCGCGTTGACCTGTTTTGTAAATACACGGTGTTAAAAAGTGTCCAATATTTTATGTTGTTGTTTCATTTAAGGGGCTTGGACATCATAATCATTTACCACGTGTATTTGGATATGAGTAGAATTTCTTTCGTCCCACGGGATAGTGGTGCTCGTTAAATCGTGCACCACGGCCGCGTGTGCAGCTGCAGTAAGTATGGAGATTGTACGTCTGAATCCCAGCGCTCACAGTGGCTATCCTGACTGGCATTGTTCCCCGTTTTATTCTACACTCTCTCCAGGAAAATACCGGGATAGTACATTACTTCAAGTCCCGGGGGGCCTACCCCATCCATGTCCCTAATTCAGTTGCACACACTACTGCAGTCAGGATCGAATCCTGGCGAAGTCAGTTGGCATTTGAGGGTGCGAAAATGCGAGGGAGCCGTGTCAGTAGATATACTGGTACGTCAAAGATCACCTTCAAAGCACAATTCCGGCGTCTCTAAAAGCCGCAGTAATTAAAGGGGACGTAAAACCAATAACGTTTTATACAAATACAGTTTATTAGACAAGGTCAACTTATACCCAACTACACGGGGCTGATGACCAAGATGTCTCAAGCCCCTAAAATGAATTAACAACAAACAGAATTTCTCTAAATAAAGAAAATAGAAAAAATATGGAGACTTTAAACTCATAAATTTACATATCACTACAAGAAGTTTGGATTCGTGGCAAAATGGATAGGACACAGGCCTTTGGACCAAAGGGTCTCGCGTTCGATTCCCGCCCGGGTTGTAGGGTTTTAAATTTGTATTATTAATTCCCCGGCTTGGGAACTGGGTGTTTGTGACGTCTACATCATTCATTTCATCTTCATCACGATCCGCGGGTCGCCTATGGGCATAAATTTGCAGGTCCTTCAATGGGCCTCTCCGGAGACTACACTCCATTATTATTATTATTATTATCATATACCAATTATTTTCGCAGTATAGTCAAGACGATAGCCCCTACCAAAACTGTTGAGTTGAGCCCGCATAACTGGAAAACCGGGCACACAGCCAGCCCTGCCAGAACTGTCTCGCTACGAGCATTACTGTTGTGTGAGGCTATGCACAACCACAATACATTATGTTGAAAAGTGAGATTTCTCGCATAGGTCCCCTTGTTATTATTGTTATTATTTTAGTTCATCTGACGCAGTCTTAGAGCCTTTTCCCAAACATATAGGTGTGTTTAAGAAAAGACTGACTATTTGTGTAAATACTCCAGTTTAATTGTTGTATAATTGTTATTGAATTGTTATGTATAATTATTTATTTGTTATGTATATACAATTTGCCACCGGGGGACACACTCCCCATTGCAAATAAATGAATGAATGACAAACTCATTGATGATCAAGCCTCTAATAGAAACAGCATCAACAACCAATACACGTCCAATAAAAAGGCGTAAGTTCGAGGGGACCAAAGGAATTAGAGGGCAAATATTGACTCAAATATGCCAATGCTATTATGGTAATTGCGACATTAATGATCATTTAGTTTCTACTCGGTGGATAATAATGGAAATACCCTGAGCAGATGCACTAATTAATTCCCCAGTGAGAGTCATGGCTATAATGCAGGAAGATCCAGTTAACAGCCACTATATTACCAGATGATCTGATATTATTGGACGATATCGCTGGGCTTGTTAACTTGTAATCTTTCATTCTATTCTAGTTCATGACGATAAAATATGTGAATTACCTAGCCTCTCGAGGGCTGTGATAGTACAGCAGTTAAACTGCTTGTCTTTCAGCAAGGTGGACCGCGTTCCATTCCTAATTAAAGGATGTGAGAGTTTCTATGTGAAAATTCATATCTAGTGGTTCGTATTCCACGTAAAATGAAGGTCTCCTAGCTTATGGTTACGAGGTTGAGCTTTCTTCTCTCCAAATTCAATATTTCGTAGTCAAACCATGTATGCTAATTTGACCTTAAATGTGTGAAACCATCATCAACTTCCAAAGGCAATGCCTTGTCTTCGAGACCAGTACCTTATTTCATTTCATAGTAGGATCCATAATGAATAATGTGATATCACGAAGGACATATTTTCTTGGTCGTCCTCGGCCTTTCTTCCCTGTAAATTTCCCTTCCAGGAGATTAGTTAGGAAAGCTTTATGTCGCAAAATGTGGCCTGTGAATTTAGCTATTCATTTATGGATCGTTGGTCTCAGTTCTCTCTTCCCTTGAATTTCTTGCAGGATGCTGATGTTAGTTCTCTTTGCAATCCATTTAACTCATAACATTCTCCGCCAGACCCACATCGCAAACGCTTCAAGTCTCTTCCAATCATGGCCGCTGATCGTCCAAGATTCACACTCCATTCAAAGGACATGGAAATTTCTTTTAATCGCAATATCCAAATTTGCATTAATCAAAATATGTTTCTTATTATTGAACGCCTGTTTCGCAATCTCTGTACTACACCTGTTGTTAGTGGCTTCAGTGGCGTAGTTGGTAGCTCGCTGAGCTTCTATGCCCAAGATCGTGGGTTCAAACCAGGCCGAAGTCGTCGGATTTTTTAAGAACGTTAAAAATCCCTCAGTATGCCTTCCTTCAGAGGGGAAGTAAAGCCGGCGGTCCCATGTCATAGATGTATGGCATGTTAAAGAACCTTCCACTAATTACACCTGTGTGAAGCTAAATTAGGTTAGGTTAAACATTTGACAAACGCCCTTAGGCATGGCAGTGGCGTCTGGTAACCAGGTTCTGAACTAGTAGTCCATGACGGTGGCGTTTGGCGGCAAAAGTAGGAACTACTTGAAATTCTATGTCTGCAGTCCTTACTTGAATTGAAAACAGATACACACACTAATACAGTCATCACAATTAACACCGGTTATCAGACAGATTCAGAGGTACGGTGAGTGAGAGTAGCCCTTTCTGATTTTTGTTGTCTGAATACATCCTCCAATATCGACCATCGTGATCTGTCTTCCGTAGAGTTTCATTACCATCCTCTAGTCTTTCCTGTCTAACCCCGTAGTTTTAGGAATTTTGAATATTATGTCCCAACTAACGTTATCGAAAGCCTTTTCGATGTATACAAACGTAACGTATGTGTTTATATTCATCTCCAAAATTGTTCTAAGAACCAGAATTGCTTCTCTTGTCCCTGTTCCTTCGAAATCCAAACTGATCTTGATCGATTTGTGAGTTCAACTTACTATTTATTCTGTTATTTATTATTGACAGTTCGCCGCTAGTGTTAGCGACAGTAGCATCTGGTAGCCAAAGTCGGAACTACTTGAAATTGAACTTGTTGGGAGCCCTCGAGCGTTCAATCAAAATGCCCAGCTTATGGCCATTGGCTGCGATTCAATTATCATTATCATTGACAGTAGTATTTTATATGTATGAGAGAGCAGAGTTATGGTTCTGTAATCAGAGCATTATATACTGTTCCCTTTCTTTGGTCTGTAGTCACATCGAGGAAATAATAATAGTGTTCAGTATCGTTTGCAGGACATGCTTGCAGTGCATTAGTACCATACGGGATGCAGGCAGAGAAATATCGACCTTCCTGATGACACACGTTAGTTGGGCTGCATAAAACAATATTATTAGGGGCAGCTGATTCACCCCTATGTCCAGGGAACGCCAGAATCCTCTCCGAGATTATTTCCACGTCTGGTGAACTTCATTATTATTATTATTATTATTATTGTTATTGTAGAAACTATCTCGGTAGGTTCGCTTCCTGGCCAAGGAAATCAAATCAATGGCATTCAGAGTTGTACGAAGTCGGCTATTAAAATATCACTTGTCCGCCTCGTTGCGTAGTGCCTAGCACTCTTCGCTGCCGTCGTGGTGACCCGGGTTCGATTCCCGGCTCTACCAAGAAACTATAACTCTGGTCTGAGGGCTGGAACGGGGTAGATTCAGCCCCTTGAGGCAAAAGTGAGAAGAGGTGGCTTCGATTCCAAACTCAGCCATCCTAGAAGTGGTTTATTGGTTTTACGTGGTATCCCACTTGTACTCCAGGTGAATACCGGTATGGTTCCTAAATTAAGGCCACAGCCGCCTCTTTCCCAATCCTCATCCGAATTACAAATACACAGACTAATACAGCCATTACAATAACTATAATCACCGGACAAATTCCACACTCACCCAAGTACACGGGGCTTCATGACCATGATCTCACAATGCCCCTAAATGAATCAGCAACAACATCAACAACAAAAGATCTCTTACCACACCTCGTAATTACAAAACAAAAAGTAGTTAAATCTCATCCACAGGTCGGCCAGTAATGTTATGGTTTTTACTGCCAGAACGTTGAAATTGGAGACTAGATCGCTTCAATGGCTTCCAGTTGAGACCGTACGATTATTATCATTATTATTGTTATTATTATTATTACTACTATTATCAGTGTTATTATATAAATTGATAGTACACGATTATTTGTAGCCAGGCTACTTGGTTCCATTAATTAAGCTGTATCATGTGACAGAATGGCACGTGCTAACATTATTCTTTGAAGCGTTGAGTTCCCTTTATTAGAACCCTGACTTCTGCTTATGTTTATAAACTGTGAACCTTTGAAGGGAGATGTTAATTGTGTTAATTTGGTGAGCTTGTGTGTGGATTAGACCCGCCTGAAGCGTCTGATAATACTTCCACGCTGACAGTAGTGACGTGAGGACAGCTACTATCACTCTCTGACCACGCTAGAACAGACGTGGCTCCGAGCTACCACGAATGTGACCAACTCGAACTCGCAATGAAAGCGCTGCTTGGAATGTTCCCTCTTTCAGGAAAGTAATAATAATAATGATAATAAGTGGAGAAGATAAGTGACGTCATCCGGAAGAGAAGGATAACATTTTATGGACATGTGAAACGAATGAGCCCAGCGAGACTGACCAACCGCAACATAACTTGCTTTCAGGAGAGGAAAACAAAATGGGCCTGGTTCATTGAACTCGATAAAGATCTGAAAGAAGTGGGGATTACACCAACAGACATTCAGGAGTGCGCCCCACTCAAAAGAAAACTTCAAGCTTGGAAAGGTTTCCAAGAAAAAACGAAATTGAAAACGGGAAGGAACGGAAGGATGTCCACCGAGAACGAATGCGGGCGTACTGGGCAAACATCAAAGCCTGTAGGAGACAGTTGGAATGACGTGGTCCATAGTTGGACTATACGATATGAATGAATGAATAATAATAATAAAAATAATAATTATAATAATAATAATAATAATAATACATTCATTTTCATCTAAGACGCTTGTCCTTTCAGCGTCCAGTCTACTCTGAAAACCTCTGTTTGCGAACGAGAAACCTCCATGATCCCCTATCACGGCGTCCTCCTATGCGTCTACAACTCTCATTTTGAAACGTTGAACTCGAAATCTAATCTTCGCCTCCCAGGTCTACCTCTTCTTCTCTTACCCTCTACAACCGAACTCGTTAACGTCTTAGGTAATCTCTTCTTCCCCATTCTCATCACATGACTCCACCATCTGAGTCGACTCGTACAAACAGCACCAGTAAATTGGCTACAGTAAACCTACTGTCACGTTTCTCCAGAATTCAAGCACCTCTCAAATTCCGGCACGCCAGCATCTCTAAAAGCCGCAGTAGTTAAAAGGGACGTAAAACCAATAATATTATTACTGTTGAAAGTTTGGCCTATAACCGCATAACTCTGAAACCATTCATAATAACGGCACAGTTAAAATTAGGCGTCACGCAGAAGAAAATAAATAAGTAAATAAAAAAGGAGCTTATGTAAGGTTGCTGTAACATGAGTTTTACTAATACAGTATAGAATATGGTGCGCTTGAATAACCTATACTTACTTGCTTACTGGTCGGCGCTACAGACCATTTACAGTAGGTCTTTGGCCTCCTTGATGACCTGCCTCCATTCATCTCGGTCCTCAGCTTTCCTTTTCCATCATTTAACACCCAGCTTTCTCAGATCATCTTCAACATCGTTGAGCCAACTTATCCTGGGTCTTCCTCTTCTCCTTCTCCCATCAAGTTTTCCTATAACTACCCTTTTGATTGTGCTGATTTCTTGCATTCTCTCTACAAAACCAGCCCATCTACTTCTGCCCTGCTTAATTTTCACTACGATATTTGGCTGACCAAACAATCCCTGTCCTAATTCTCCGTCCTCATCTCTTACTGCTCCAAATATCTTCCTCGATATATTTCTTTCCCACCGTAGCAGGCAATGTCCTCTCTGATGGTCATCACCCAGCATTCTCAGCCATCCTTAATTATAGGTCTTAATACTGTTGTGTATTATATTTATGTTTGAATTATTGCTGTCGTTCCTTGATTTGAACATATTATGCAAGGTGTAAAATCATCAGTCCCCACTTATTATACTTTCCTGGATTTCCACTGATATTTTAGAATAATCTATAAATGAATAATGTTAACTTCCAGCCCCCTCCCCCCGCCTTCCAGATCCGTTTTCGATTCCCGGTTCTGCCAATAAATTTATTTTTTCTGGTCTGAGTGTTGAAACGGGGTACTTTCAGTCACGTAAATTAAAACTGAGAAGGAGTAAGTTCGATTATCATCTCAGACATTCTAGAGGCAGCTTCCCATAGTTTCCCACTTCTATTCCAGGCAGTATCCTTACCAATCCTAGCATCAATTACAAATACTCACAGATTATCGGTCAAATTCTACACACCCACACAACTAAGTACACGGGAATGAAATGAGATGTACAAACCCTTGAATGAACCAACAACAGACATCATTAGACATGATTAGACATCATTCGACATAATTAGACATCATTATTGTTTTGATACGGCCTCTACCATCGTTTGATAGCAATGTTGCGTCTCTCCTATAATGGCCCTGCCTGAGTGCATGGACTTACGCCATAGGCCACTCAGGGGTTCTTTAACTTTACTTACCTGGATCGTTATAGTGGGGGGGTTCTTCCTGCTCAGGTAACGGGGTCGTTACCGTGTCCTTGTCGATTGTCTTACCCACGATTAACAGCACAACCCTTAAGCTAAAAGAGGGGAAATTGAGGGAGAAGTGGGAACCCGAGGTTGTCCCCCAATAAAAAGAGATCTCTGGTGTGCTGCCGATGTATTCCTTCTAGGTATCCGAAGGAATCCACCGTGCAGGTACAAGGCCCGTCTCATAAGATTTCGTCACACTGAATAAAAATAGACACTGTTTGATCTCACCTGATCCTTCACTCAGCCTCTGCTCAATTGCTGCTCGATCTCAGTCCCCTAGGCAGATCATTACAGATAATGCAGTTTAATTAAGGAGACATAAGTTTGAAAATCATTCGCACATTTGGTAATCCATCAGTGGCGAAATTAGACTCATAATTTTATTTCTACAAGATACTTACTTCGCCTAAGACAAAAGTTCGACGAGTTGAGTGCTAATTTTCGGAATAATCCGATATAAGTAAGAGGCATTGGCGCACCATACACAGGAGGAAATATTCCTAACCTTTTGAAATTGAAATTGTATGGATTTGATATTAGTAAAGAGAGAGACAAAATGTGTTCTGCCTCATACGCAGGTCTGAACTTCAAATTACTCGCGGTAGGGAATCCAGTTCCTTTTTGCTCCTCCTTCTCTTCCCAGCCAACAGCACGTGGTCTCCGGCCTGTCATCCATCCAAGTTCCGGCCACGTCCAGTGTTGCTTATCTTTGGAAGTCTTCCAGGATCCGTGCTTCAACATGGTCAAGCCGTTAGCTAAAGGGAGAAAAGTAGGAAATTTTGTTCTTTTCGTAACAACTTACATGTATTTTCTTGTAAGGTTTGGAGAATAAATATTCAAAAAGGATCAATAGTTATCAAACATCATGTTGCTAGTAACACTTATGTTAATGTATAGCATATTGTGGAATACGCCTTTCCTGATGTAATTACTATGATTTTATCTGATTAAAGTGAAACAATATATTATTATTGACATATTGGTTTTCTCGACCGCATTGGCGACCAAATGAGGCTGTCAGTTATTATATTGTGGTTTACATGGAGTAGCCTCATTTGGTTAATAACACTATACGGTGTATGTCTATCCCTTATTATTGAAGTTTCAACGGGGTCGGACATGAGATGTGGTGAAAGTCTATGTGGCAGGAGGGTTTACGGCCAGATGCCCTTCCTGACGCCATCCTCATGAGACGAATTAGAGATGAAATGAACGAAGATGAATGAAACTGGGCAATAAGTGCATAGGAAGCAACCGTGGCCTATTAGGTGGTACCGTCCCAGCATTTGCCTGGAGTTGCAAATAAGAATCTACGGTTAACCATTTCAAGGACGGCCGACGACGGAGTTCGAACCCACGTCTACCGAGTTCACGGAGAGCTTGGCTCCATGGCCTAGCGTTGTACGTTAGCGAGCGTAGTTACCGCTGTCGGTAACAGTATATTACTACCTTGGTATATCCAATGTAAATTTGCAAATCTTCTCTTCATGCCCTTGCAATATGTCACTATATTGAACCTGTTTGAGGTCGTCTATAGGGTACGGAAATAAAGATGTTTCTTCCACTGGAAGTTGAACGGGAACTATTCCCTTTTGATTGGGTAAAGGTGAACTTGAAACGGATCTTTTTTGGTTGAAGGAGATGAACTAGAATTTGTTCCTTCTTGGATGAGAATCGTGATATGGAATTAGTTATTTTTTGGATGTGTTGTAGAACCTAATATCAACTTAATCTATTGTTCTGTTTGAAAAACATTTGTCTCTATTATCGTTTCAGTTAACATCGTAGATTTTAAGAACCTAATTCTGACATAAATGAGAATTTACGGTAGTACTTGCAAAACCCTAAGTGAGTCATTAACTTTGCTGCATTGCGTGTGGATACAATAAGTGCGTACTCTAACATCACCATTTATATTAGTGTCACTTCAAGGAGTTATGTGAAACACATGGGCAGATGACCTCGCTGTTCTGCCCCTTAAAACATCAATAACTAACTATGTGAATCTGATCTCCCTCTAACAAAATTGGCTGGAGTATCTACTGCACAACTTGTGACAAGGATCCAGAAACAGGTGCTAACCTGGTCATAAACTGTGACCTAAGGCAGGTTTCCAAGTGCTTATTCAAAACTGACAAGTTAATTGAAAAAAAAATGGTCCGCCTCGTTGCGTAGTGGCTCGCATTCTTAACTGTCATCGTGGAGGCCTGGGTTCGATTCGCGGCTGAGCCAAGAAATTTAATTCTGGTCTGAAACCTGGAACGGGGTACACTCAGTCTCGTGACGCAAAATTGAGAAGAGACGGGTTCGATTCTTACCTCAGCCATCTTGGAAGTGGTTTTTCGTGGTTTCCCCACTTCTACTCCAGGCAAATGCCGGGATGGTACCTAACTTATAGCCAGGGACGCTTCCTACCCAAATCCTACCTCAATTACAAATACACACACTAGTACAGAGAGTGCAATGACACAGGTTATCAGACAAATTCTACACACACGGGGCTACATGACTACGATGTCGCAAAGCCCTAAAGAATAAACAACAACCATAACAGTTGCCACGAGGACGAAGGGTACCTAATATAATAATTGTGTACCGGTACAACTACGCCGGCCCCGTGATGTTGGGGTAGCGCACCTGTCTCTCACCTGGAGGCCCCGGGTTCGATTCCCGGCTCCATCAGGGATTTTAGAAACTGATGTGAGGGCTGGAACGGGGTGCACTCATCCTCGTGAAGACAATTGAGTAGCTGTCTGACGGTGAGGCAGCGCCCCGATCACGAAAACCAAGATTAACGGCCGAGGGGACCCAATGCGCTGATCACGTGTCACCCCATTATCTGCTGGCCAATTGGCTGGGCAGCGGTCGCTTGGTAGGCCTAGGCCCTTCACGGGCTGTAGTGCCAGGGGGAGGGGTACAACTACACTGTTACATATGGTCGAATGCCAGATCTGTTGCTTCGAGGATGAACGGTGTACACCATATTTATATAATTTAAAGAGGAGAGAGAGAGAAAAGGGACTAGTTCATGGTACTTAATAAATACTACTTCGGTATGGACTGTATGCATGTTTCCTCAAGATGTCATACAGCAAGAAACTGCGTAACTCAGTGATGAACAGGAAGCATTTTCAAACTAAGTCCGCCGGCTACAACATGCATTAGCCAGCTGAACAAATCTATAAATACATTGTATTTCCTCAGGGACTACTCTACAGAATATAACTCTCTTGCAAACTATAAATCTCACATTTCGTGCTTGGCACGAAACATTGAAATACTTAACATTAATAAACGCTAAAAGATAAGAAAGGATTATTAACACAGTATATTTAAAAAAATAGTATTTAATATAGTATGCATTCAATTCACAAAATAGTCTGTACTGTCTAATTACAAACAAGCTGAACACAAATCAGTTCCTTAATTAAATTATAATGATTAAAAGTTGGAGACGTGATTTCGTTCTTCTCAGTGCAAAATGTTTTGTAGACGTGCACGTTGAGCTGAGGCTAACTCACGCCTGTCTTTAGATACTGGAGTAGATAATAGAATCGTGCAAAGGTATAACCCATTCTCATTTCTCTGCTTGTCTACTGCTACATTCAAGTTTTATACCCTTCATATTTTCAATTAAGCTGTAAATCCTTGTTAAGCTGTCCCACCTGGACCCGAGCACATTTCTCATAAGACTACCCCTTTCCTGTTATGTGTATTATGCTCCAGACGCTAGAGGAGCAAAAATCATTGACAACTCAATATTACGATAATAAGAACTGTACACAATTCATATTTACAAGGACTTAGGGCAGTTGAAACTAGTTGAGTACAATCGTACAATTCAAAGATGTTCCAAGCCCCTGATTGAAGTAACAACAAGAACAATAAATATAGGCTGCACCATTAAACTATCCCTATAATAGTGAATGTTTCCTGTAAAGTACACAGAAATCTGGGGCAGAGTTCATCCTGACAGATGCCCATGGGATATTACTCTATCTCTTCACTCCCTACGGACATTAATTTTAAATCTAATGATTGATTTAAAAAGAAAAAGGAAAATATTTTCCTGAATATGGTGACGTCCTGTTTTTGTTTAACCTTTGCTTAGGGTGTTTTGTTTTTTGAAGTTGACTGATGATAGTTTACACTGAACTTTGTGAGGACAACTGAGAACAGGAACAATAATTATTCACGCACATGTAGCTGTTGATCGACATGTTCCTAGCTGTTAATGATCGCTTGTAGAACAAATCACGAATGACGTTCCAATCTTCCGCACTTTGAAATCGGCAACTGCAGCACCCAGGATTATTCAATGATAGGGCTTATAGATAATTATGTGATGAATGATACACGTAAAGCAAAGGAGGATTTTGTATATGGACCTACAATAAAGTACCGATAACAGAAACTCTCTATACCCAAGATAGCGCGTTCAAACCCGGCCGAAGCCGTCGGATTTTTAAGAGCATTAAAAAAATCCCTCAGTATGCCTTCCTTCGGAGGAGAAGTAAAGCCGGCGGTCCCATGTCATAGATTTGTGGCATATTAAAGAACCTTCCACTAATTGCACATGTGTGAAGCTAAATTGGATAGGTTAAGAATGTGAACAACGCTCTTAGGTTTCTACGTTCGTTGCCAAGAGCCGACTGCGGTGGCGTCTAGTAGTTAAGTTCTGAACTTAGTCGTTGACGGTGGCGCTTGGCGACAAAAGTAGGAACTATTTGAAAAATTCTAAGTTGCAGTACTTAAATTTAAAAAAACAGATAACACACGCTATTACAGTCATCACAATTAACACCGGTTATCAGACAGATTCTACACACACCCAAAGTACACGGGGCTACATGACCGCGTTGTCGGACCCCCTAAACTTATGAACCAACCAACCAACTTAACGGAAACTCTACACTTCATCTAGTAAAACCATCTGCTATTACAGGTCGAGACCCATCATAGCAATGTCTACTGCTGCTCGTACACGATAATTGACGAACATCCAAACCACTTCAAGTTCTGCATCACGTACGTCCATAGCAGGTCAGCCCACGCAATGTATTGTATTCCACGATCCGTCTTTGGACAATAGCACTATAGATCCGGTTCCACAACACCCACATACCAAATAGCTATCCTTCATTTTCTCTACCAACGACGGTTAATGAAATCTAGTCAACTATAAAATATACGAAATAAAGAGAATAAAGAAAATCTATGAAAACATTCGTAATCATGCTAATGAAATGCAAATATCAGTATCATAAAAGGGAAACGCTACGGCTAGTTTTCATTGGTGTCCTGGATAGGGACCCGATTCATGATCAACATTTCTCTTTATTGGCGTTTGCTAAACGTTCATTCCGCAAGATTCAATAATTATTTATTAAAGAAGACATCATCCCCCAACTTTTTAATAGCCTTTCATATAATTAAGTGAAATATAGGTTACCATCCCTTTGCATCTAACTTTTCAAGTCGTTATTTATTTTATTCTAAAGATACTCTTAATTGAACTTCATATTTATTGAATTTAATGACAAGTGATATTATAATTTAGGTTAGTATTATGTTATTTTGTTTTAAGTTTTATGATGATTAATTTACTTCAAGTTACATACATGCTGAAGGAGAATCAATCAGGATTCAAAACATGTACATTTTTAATTAGGCCTTGTTTCATTAAAGTAAGTATTAAGAGGCATTCGTTTTTCAATGTATTGAGACATTGTAAGTCAATTTTAACAAATATGGTTAGTATATTTGCTTTCTACGAAATACAAACCACTCGACGTGGTTTTACATTTTCAAAATCTCACATGTACTTATCAAGATTCAAGCCTGGTTGGCTCCCTAAAGATTTCAGTTATTTCCAAACGTCAACTTGTTACAATTTTATATCATTGCCTGCCTTCCAACAAACAGGCTGTAGCAACCAAGTTTCTCATGCATACCTAAATAGGTATGAGAAATGTTGCATCTAATAAAATGTTATGGCGGTTAAGTAATTTTTCCTACTTAACTGAAATAGATTTGATTTCCAATGTTTCTAATGTTAATGTCAGATCTGCTGGAGCTACTGTGTTTGGAAATGACATGCTCTCCCTACTTTCCCCACGGCAGCCTTGTAAACAAATGAACCCAACGCAGGGTACACACTTCGGCTTTACTCACCTGCATGCGTGGTCCTTTGTGGTTGTAGTTGCCATTGTTTTATGGGTATAGGTATGGTGGGCGTTGTACCGGTATGTGTGACAATTTTATGAAGTATTAAACAGTCTCCTACATAAAATGAACGTATTTTGATAGATTATTTATTTATTTATTTATTTATTTATTTATTTATTTATCGTATGACTTTTAGTGCCGGGAGTGTTCGAGGACATGTTCGGCTCGCCTGAGTCTGTAGCTGCTTCCAGCGGACACCCTAAAGCGTGAGCTGCAAGTTCCGTTCAATTTAAAGTAGTTCCAACTTTCGCCACCAGATATCAATGATACCTAGTGGTGAACGTTGGAACTTTGATTGAGCGTTCTGACGAAATCTAACCTAACAATTTTGCTTTACACAAGTTTAGTCTGTGAAAGGATCTTTTACATGCCATAAATCTATGACATGGGACCGCCGGCTTTACTTCCCCTCCGAAGGAAGGCATACTGAAGGATTTTAACGCTCTTAAAACATCCGACGGCTTCGGCCGGGTTTGAACCCGTTATCTTGGGCATAGCAGTTCAGCATGCTACCGACTACGCCACCGAAGCCGCTTATTTTGATAGAGATACATGTGCATCAAAACCAAGCGAGTAAACTAACATGAAGTTGCCGCCTCCCCTTCTCTTCCAAGTTTTCCCTTGTGGGATCTCAACACTCGTTCTTTACTTTTATCCTTTCATACGACGATAAATTCAGCACCTTATGCTTCTATGACATGGGTAATGATATCCCTACAGTTCCGTGACCAGAACTATCGCGCTGGTGTTTGTATATAACAAATCACGCACGCTCTATAGGATTTAATTTCTAAATATCTTGGTTGCGATTGATCATGGATACATATATCACCGCGAATATTTGTTTGAATTCTACCCTTTGCAGCATCCTGAGAAGATTGAGCGCACTTTATATTCACCCGCTATGTAGAATGCTAGCCAATCCAATTATCATATATACGAGTCTGAAAAAATATTTGTCATCACCCAGAGAGACCTTAGATAATACGTATATTTCATAGCCATAGCCTTCTTCACCAAGTGGTATCGATCTGATTCCTACTACGGAGAATTTGAAAAGAAAGCAGGCAGAGAAGGAGAGAAAGCGGTTGGAAGAAGACCGTAACCGATATGTGATGGAAATTGAAGTGTGTCCCCAGCTAGGTTGACCTTTACCGAGCCAAATATCACAGCTCTAACTAATTCTCACCATAAATGGAGAGAATTGGACCGTCCTATACATCCGAAGTTATTCCAATTACAGATTCATTTTGTTGAGAAGTTCTCTCTGGTAAATCATTTCTTAAGGGCTGTGACGTATAATACATAGAATATGCTGCAACACATCAGCCCCAGAGAGGAGGGAATTCAAGTGCAACAAGTAGTTCCGTAAAGAACTATACAGCCTATTTTCATATATCCCATTTATGTTAATTGCCTCTATCAACATACAAAATTTCAGTTTGATTGCTGTGATCGATTCGTAGACATTGAGAAACGTCTAAATATTTCGGATGGTCATCGTGTTGGATTTTTATATACGTAGGACTTAGAGTTATGTACTATTTATGAAGATTATTGTGTAGGTGTAGCATTCAAACTTCAATCGCATGATTAGGACACAATATATGAAATTCACATTTTAAAATTTCGCACAGCTGCCATCTTGTGGTTATGAAAGCAATTGAAATAAATTAGATGCCAGTGGATTAAAATTTGTATAAGCATTTACTGTACCAAGTTTTACTGCGCTCGGAGGGTTAAATCGCGAGAAAAGTCCATTTCAATATTTATATTTCGCGTCGCCGCCATGTTGGATTTGTGCTCTCCAGGTTATTGAAAATTCCATAGGTGAACCTATGTTCATAGCCTCTATCAACATACAAAATTTCAGTTTGATTGCTACCGTAGATTAGTAGATATTGAGAACCGTCTAAATATTTCGGTTGCTCGCCATGTTGGATTTTTATATATGTAGGCCATAGAGTTATGTGCTATTAGATGACTTTCTTGCATAGGTTCATTATTTAAACGTTCACTTCGATCGCATGATTAGTACACAAGAAATAAAATTTAATTTTAAAATTTCGCACAACCGCCATCTTGAGGTTATGTGAACAATTGCACTAAATTAGATGTCAGTGCATTACAATGCGTATAAACATTCACTGTACCATATTTCACTGCGCTCAGGTGGTTAAATCGCGAGAAAAGTGTATAAAAATATTTCACCTTCGCTTGGCCGCCATGCTCGTTTTGTATTTTACTGGTTTTTGAAAGTCTCATAGGTAACCTTTCAGTAGTGCCCTTTATCACCGTACAAAATGTCATGGTGATATCAGTAATAGTCTCGGAGGTATAGAATGCCGGTGAAATATTTCGCACAGCCGCCATCTTAAGATTATGAAAACAATTGAACTAAATCAGATGCGAATGCATTACATTGTGCATAAGCATTTGCTGTACCAAGTTTCCTTGCGTTTGGATGGTTAAATCGCGAGAAAAATCTATTTAAAAGTTTCAATTTCGCTTGACCGCCATGTTCGTTTTGTAGTCTCATAGGTGAACTTCTAGTAGTGGTTTTTATCACCGTACAATATTTCAGCGTGATATCAATAATAATTTCGGAGATATAGAATGCCAGTGAAATATTAGTTAAGTTCTCAATATTGCCTCAGTGTGCAGCAAATTATATACATTATAGGCATAAATGTAGGGGCAGAAGGCCTCACTGTTACGCCCCTAGTATTAATAATAATAATAACAATAATAATAATAATGGATAACGACAGGCTGACAAAGAGAATTCTAAATCTAGCGCTAAACCTGAAAATCCGCAACAATTGGTTAACAGAAATACGTGAAGATCTACAAGAAATGGGCATTGCTGAGAGAACCGTTCCAGATAGAGTACAACTTAGAAGCCTAGTAAACAAACATAAATTTGCAGAGATACCTAAAAGGAAAAATACAGGCTGGACAGAAGCACGCAGAAAGGAACACAGTGAACGAATGAAGAGATATTGGGAAGAAAAGAAGGAACATTGTGAAAAATAAGTTCAAGCGCGCTCCGTAGTTGGGCATAACGATTTTAAAAAAATATGTAAGGAATGCACTCACGATATCTCTTGACCCACATACATTAATAGGAATGTTTAAACTGCACCATTATCAGAAACTTAGTTTTGGTTCTATATGTTCAGTTTATTGTTAAAATTAATTAATTATTTAATTAATTACTAGATGAAACCCGTCAAAACATGACGGACAATGGAAAACAAATTTACTGAAGAAGCTTCTTATATAAGTTACATTCTTTGTACGATTACTTTTTAGCACTATTGCAACTTTAAGGGCGTCAAAAGATAGCACTCTCAGCATTGCAACATATTGCTGGTCATGACTGAAAACGTGATGAGGTCATCATCATCTTGCACAGTTTCCAGCCACTGGCCGGGTCTGTTTGGAACACAAGCCTCTCCAACGTCTTCTGTCTTCCCACCATCTCTCAGCCTCCACCCTTGTCCAGTCTTCTCCTCTCTTCTTCACGCTTTCTTCCACCTCCTTCAGCCACCTGTCTCTCGGTCTCCCTCTTGGTCTCTTTCGTTCCCACTTCGTCTCGTGTATCCTCCTGGGTATCCTCTTCTCCTCCATTCGTTTTACATGTCCATACCATCTAAGTCTAGATTTCTCTATACCATCCTGTAATGGTTCCTCCTTCATTAATTCTCTGGTCCTCTCATTTCTTATTCTGTCCCTCTTTGTAGCTCCAATACTGCTTCTCAAGAACCTCATCTCACTGGCCTGTATTTTGCTCTTCTCCCTTCCTTTCATAACCCAGGTCTCCGAGGCATACGTCAGGATAGGGACATAGTACGATATATGATCTACTTGCTGTTCTGAGGGACATCCCTGCTCCATAACATGCTTCTCACACTCCTCCGGAATGCTTCTGCCTGTCTCCCCGCTCATTTATTTCTCTACCGTTTCTTCCATTCTCTTGTATCAGGCTTCCCAGATACTTGAAACTCTCCACTTTCTTCAGCTGTTCCCCACCAATTGTTATTCCCGTTGTGGTCCTTTCCTTCTTCCTTGTTGTGATCACCATCTCACTCTTATTTATGCTAAATTTCATCCCATATCCTTGTATTATTCCTTCCCACACGTCCACCTGTTCCTGTACCTCCTCCTCCTTGTTTCCACAATCATCAAATCATCCGCAAACACCATTGCTTTCATCTTTCCTTCCCCAATTACTTGTGCCGCTCGGGTCATTATGTCATCCATCACCACAATGAAAAGTAACGGTGACAGTGCACTTCTTTGTTTCAGGCCGTTTCTCTGTTCCACCCAGTCCGATCTCTCTCCTCCCACTTTCACATAGCTCACGCTTCCCTTGTACATCTCTTTTATCCTCCTTATAGTCCATTTTTCTACTCCTCTATCCTCCAGGGACTTCCATACTTTGTTTCTGCATACACTGTCATATGCTTTCTCAATGTCCAGGAAGGCCATCAGTAGATCTGTTCCATACTCATAGTACTGTTCTTGTAACTGACTTACAGCAAAAATCAAATCCACTGTGGACCTTCCTGCTCTGAAGCCATGTTGTTCTTCCCTCATCCCTCCTTCTATCCTTGTCCTAATTCTCTTTTCCAAAACTTTCTCGAAGATCTTTGCACAATGACTCATCAGTGTTATTCCCCGATAGTTTCTGCATTCTGTTCTACTACCTTTCTTGAAGATCGGGACAATTATTCCCTTTTCCCAGTCCTCTGGGGTCTTCCTTTCCTTCCATGCTGCCTTCATCACTCGGTACAACCATTGTATCCCCACCTCTCCTGCTGCTCTCACCATCTCCACACTCAACTCATCCACACCCGGTGCCTTCCCTCCTTACATCTTCCTCACTGCATCTTCCACTTCTTTCCATGTTAAGTCCTTTTCGGTTTGCAGTTCATCTACTGTACCTCTTCCCCGATTTCTTCTTCCTCGCCGTGGTTTCCATTTGGGTTCAGGAGTTCTTCAAAATATTCTTTCCACATTTTCTTCAGTTCTTCCCTATTTTCTATCCCTTGTCCCCTTTTGTTCACCATTCTGACATAATCCGTAGGATCCTTCCGCCTCTTATTCTTTACCATCCCATACAGGACCTTTTTTGTACCTTCACTATCCTGCTGGTCATGACTTAAAACGTGATGAGGTAAATATCCCAATACGTTCAAGAGTTTCTCCTTGAGCTTGATTGATTGTGATAAAGTAGGCCGAGCGAATAGGACATTGTTGCCTATTAAAAGAAAATGTACTGTACCTGCAAGTGTTTTATCGGAAGGTGTTAAATCAAGTCGTAGGATTTGAGCTCTCTGCCTAATATTACTGCACCTATTATATCCGAATCCAAGCAATTTCTTACATATTTCTTACAATTAATAAATTACCATATATGAGTCCTTGGGAAACGTTCAGATTTCTAAGGAGCATAACTATGGCTCAAACGTTCGGAGTATGTGGAGGCGAATCACGTAATTCCAAGGAATTGAAAAATTCAATAATAGGGAAATGAAGTAGCTGGCTTTCATCTTCAGTATCCAATCTGTTAACGCTGATGTATGTGTTTGAACTACTGGATATAAGTTCAATGACTTTTAAATTAATATCATTACATTGTTGCAGGTTGGCAAATATTTTATATTCCAGCAGTTCAATTTTACCCTCACAACAGTAAAGACCAAAGTAACCACGCATAGATTTTACGCAAGAGAAGTACAATGTAGAACAATGTTTACATTTGATCGTCAAAGACCTTACAGTACACTGTACTGCATAATATCTGGAATTGTTTCTGAAATGGCCTATTTAAATTGGATTTTAAATGTGGCTTCGTATTATTCGATAACACTATAGTGTCCTGCAATAACGGAGCCGCTAAATATTACATGGCAAATAATACTTCCATTGCCGAAATCAACTGCGTAGTTAGACTCAGTACTCTAAACAAATAATCATTAAACAATTGTCTTATACAATGAAGTTCAACATGACCGTCCAGAGACTTTCATACTCAAGTTGGTTGGTGAGGAGAATGCGATGAGACTGATCGCTTAAAATAAATTCCTTATAATTGTTCCTGCCAGCGAATTTTTTTGCGATAGCTTGAAAACGCAGCTCAGAATGACGTTCTTCATTTTGTTATAAACAGTACGAAACTGCTCTAAATAAGCAATTTCCATCACCTGTTATAGGTTATGACAGTACATTTTGCAGGGGAACATAGAATCACTTCGCCAACTACTGGAACGACCATAGGCCTATACTCAATACTCACTTCGGCAGTCACCCTAATGGAGGCAGTTTTTGAATTATATGTCCCGTGCATGTCAAAAATTGTATTAACACATGGAGGCCCACCTATTCTTGTCTATCGCCCCGGAGACCCGGGTTACGTTTCCTGCTCTGCCAAGAAATTGAATTCTGGTCTGAGGGCAAAAACGGGGCACATTCAGTCTCTTGAGGTATAACTAAGAAGAGGAAGGTTTAATTCCCACCTCGACAATCTTGGATGTGGTTTTCCGTGGTTTCCCACTTCCACTTAAGGCAAATACCGGGATGGTTCCTAACTTAAGGCCTTGGCCGTCTCCTTGCCATTTACCACCTTAATTACAAATACACACAGTAATGCAGCCATCACAATAACACAGGTTATGAGAGAAAATTTCACACATACACACCCAAGTACACGGGGCTGAGTGACCACAATGTCGGAGCCCTTCAAACGAATTATGTTTGCCAAGTGTCTCTTATGGCGAAAGCAATTGTGGACACGCGCGAGTGCCTGGAAAACTACTTTTTTCTTTAATAATTTAAGAGTATATCGACGATGCATAATTATAACTTTTAGTCTAGGACGCTAATAACTTGACCACCGAAGCATTGGGAAGAAATTGCAATATTAAGGTACATAAACAACATAGCCTACACATTCAACTGTCGGTTAATGTTCCTCAAAATTTCCCTTCTTAAATATTCCCCTCCTTTATAATTCTCCATCACGTGAAAACGTGCCATGTCTTGGGTTTTAAATATATCGATGCAATGGTGCTGCCATCTGCTGTCAGTTACTGGAACTATATGGGCGATGTACTGCCTTCTGTTGTCAGTTATAGGAACTGATTGCAGATATTTAAACGGCGTACTGAGGACAACAGTTTGCTCTTTTGATCACATGTTGTAATGCAATGGTAAAACGGAAATAAAACGTATTGAGAGGGAATGTAGAAATATGTATCTTTTACAGACATAAAACCTTACTAATACTCCTTGATTAAACAATATTTCAATGGTTAAAAAAAAAAAAAAAACATATATCGGCGAGGGCTGGGATCGAACCGGCGAACCTAGTAATCACAGTCTGTCGCCTTAACCACATAGCTACTCGCGCACTGTTGTTAGGCAGCAGACGCAGCCATTCATTATCTTCAAAAGCTGCTGTCTGAAGGAAATAATCCATTTCATTATCCAAATAAATCAATGTTGCACATTCGTGTACGTTCATACTGTTATTATATTTTATTGCCAGAACTTGGTTAATGTATGTTTTCAATTACATGGGAGCTTATTAGATAACTTACATTTTAATGGAATTCTCACCGCCATTTTGTCATGACCTCAGGTGGATTGTGCGCATGCGTGAGGGTCGAGAATTCTGCTACTTTCTATATTAATTCAAAAATATACCGAGAGGGAATGTAGAAATATGTATCTTTAACAGACATAAAACCTTACTAATACTCCTAACAATATTTCAGTGGTAAAAAAAAAAAAAATATCGGCGAGGGCTGGGATCGAACCGGTGAACCTTGGAGCCATAGTCTGTCGCCTTAACCACATAGCTACTCGCGCACTCTTGGTCAGCAGCAGACGCAGCCGTTGTTTATCATTAAAAGCCGCTGTCTGAAGTAAATAATCCATTTCATTATCTAAATAAATCAATGTTGCACATTCGTATACGTTCATACTGTTATTATATTTTATTGTCAGAACTTGGTTAATGTATGTTTTCAATTACATGCAAGCTTATTAAATAACTTACATTTTAATGGACTTCTCACCGCCATTTTGTCATGACCCCAGGCGGATTGTGCGCATGCGTGAGTGGCTAGAATTCTGCTACTTTCTATATTAATTCAAAAATATACCGTAATATATTTGTTTATTTTATAGACACTCTGCAAATCTAGAGGCCAAGAGCTTTCGTTAGAGTGCTCTACGAAGTAAATCGGTTCTGTCGTTCTCTCAATCTCGTGGTAACAAAAATCACCTTACTGTTTTAAATATATAGACTAGATGAAACCCGTCAAAACATGACGGACAATGGAAAACAAATTTACTGAAGAAGCTTCTTATATAAGTTACATTCTTTGTACGATTACTTTTTAGCACTATTGCAACTTTAAGGGCGTCAAAAGATAGCACTCTCAGCATTGCAACATATTGCTGGTCATGACTGAAAACGTGATGAGGTCATCATCATCTTGCACAGTTTCCAGCCACTGGCCGGGTCTGTTTGGAACACAAGCCTCTCCAACGTCTTCTGTCTTCCCACCATCTCTCAGCCTCCACCCTTGTCCAGTCTTCTCCTCTCTTCTTCACGCTTTCTTCCACCTCCTTCAGCCACCTGTCTCTCGGTCTCCCTCTTGGTCTCTTTCGTTCCCACTTCGTCTCGTGTATCCTCCTGGGTATCCTCTTCTCCTCCATTCGTTTTACATGTCCATACCATCTAAGTCTAGATTTCTCTATACCATCCTGTAATGGTTCCTCCTTCATTAATTCTCTGGTCCTCTCATTTCTTATTCTGTCCCTCTTTGTAGCTCCAATACTGCTTCTCAAGAACCTCATCTCACTGGCCTGTATTTTGCTCTTCTCCCTTCCTTTCATAACCCAGGTCTCCGAGGCATACGTCAGGATAGGGACATAGTACGATATATGATCTACTTGCTGTTCTGAGGGACATCCCTGCTCCATAACATGCTTCTCACACTCCTCCGGAATGCTTCTGCCTGTCTCCCCGCTCATTTATTTCTCTACCGTTTCTTCCATTCTCTTGTATCAGGCTTCCCAGATACTTGAAACTCTCCACTTTCTTCAGCTGTTCCCCACCAATTGTTATTCCCGTTGTGGTCCTTTCCTTCTTCCTTGTTGTGATCACCATCTCACTCTTATTTATGCTAAATTTCATCCCATATCCTTGTATTATTCCTTCCCACACGTCCACCTGTTCCTGTACCTCCTCCTCCTTGTTTCCACAATCATCAAATCATCCGCAAACACCATTGCTTTCATCTTTCCTTCCCCAATTACTTGTGCCGCTCGGGTCATTATGTCATCCATCACCACAATGAAAAGTAACGGTGACAGTGCACTTCTTTGTTTCAGGCCGTTTCTCTGTTCCACCCAGTCCGATCTCTCTCCTCCCACTTTCACATAGCTCACGCTTCCCTTGTACATCTCTTTTATCCTCCTTATAGTCCATTTTTCTACTCCTCTATCCTCCAGGGACTTCCATACTTTGTTTCTGCATACACTGTCATATGCTTTCTCAATGTCCAGGAAGGCCATCAGTAGATCTGTTCCATACTCATAGTACTGTTCTTGTAACTGACTTACAGCAAAAATCAAATCCACTGTGGACCTTCCTGCTCTGAAGCCATGTTGTTCTTCCCTCATCCCTCCTTCTATCCTTGTCCTAATTCTCTTTTCCAAAACTTTCTCGAAGATCTTTGCACAATGACTCATCAGTGTTATTCCCCGATAGTTTCTGCATTCTGTTCTACTACCTTTCTTGAAGATCGGGACAATTATTCCCTTTTCCCAGTCCTCTGGGGTCTTCCTTTCCTTCCATGCTGCCTTCATCACTCGGTACAACCATTGTATCCCCACCTCTCCTGCTGCTCTCACCATCTCCACACTCAACTCATCCACACCCGGTGCCTTCCCTCCTTACATCTTCCTCACTGCATCTTCCACTTCTTTCCATGTTAAGTCCTTTTCGGTTTGCAGTTCATCTACTGTACCTCTTCCCCGATTTCTTCTTCCTCGCCGTGGTTTCCATTTGGGTTCAGGAGTTCTTCAAAATATTCTTTCCACATTTTCTTCAGTTCTTCCCTATTTTCTATCCCTTGTCCCCTTTTGTTCACCATTCTGACATAATCCGTAGGATCCTTCCGCCTCTTATTCTTTACCATCCCATACAGGACCTTTTTTGTACCTTCACTATCCTGCTGGTCATGACTTAAAACGTGATGAGGTAAATATCCCAATACGTTCAAGAGTTTCTCCTTGAGCTTGATTGATTGTGATAAAGTAGGCCGAGCGAATAGGACATTGTTGCCTATTAAAAGAAAATGTACTGTACCTGCAAGTGTTTTATCGGAAGGTGTTAAATCAAGTCGTAGGATTTGAGCTCTCTGCCTAATATTACTGCACCTATTATATCCGAATCCAAGCAATTTCTTACATATTTCTTACAATTAATAAATTACCATATATGAGTCCTTGGGAAACGTTCAGATTTCTAAGGAGCATAACTATGGCTCAAACGTTCGGAGTATGTGGAGGCGAATCACGTAATTCCAAGGAATTGAAAAATTCAATAATAGGGAAATGAAGTAGCTGGCTTTCATCTTCAGTATCCAATCTGTTAACGCTGATGTATGTGTTTGAACTACTGGATATAAGTTCAATGACTTTTAAATTAATATCATTACATTGTTGCAGGTTGGCAAATATTTTATATTCCAGCAGTTCAATTTTACCCTCACAACAGTAAAGACCAAAGTAACCACGCATAGATTTTACGCAAGAGAAGTACAATGTAGAACAATGTTTACATTTGATCGTCAAAGACCTTACAGTACACTGTACTGCATAATATCTGGAATTGTTTCTGAAATGGCCTATTTAAATTGGATTTTAAATGTGGCTTCGTATTATTCGATAACACTATAGTGTCCTGCAATAACGGAGCCGCTAAATATTACATGGCAAATAATACTTCCATTGCCGAAATCAACTGCGTAGTTAGACTCAGTACTCTAAACAAATAATCATTAAACAATTGTCTTATACAATGAAGTTCAACATGACCGTCCAGAGACTTTCATACTCAAGTTGGTTGGTGAGGAGAATGCGATGAGACTGATCGCTTAAAATAAATTCCTTATAATTGTTCCTGCCAGCGAATTTTTTTGCGATAGCTTGAAAACGCAGCTCAGAATGACGTTCTTCATTTTGTTATAAACAGTACGAAACTGCTCTAAATAAGCAATTTCCATCACCTGTTATAGGTTATGACAGTACATTTTGCAGGGGAACATAGAATCACTTCGCCAACTACTGGAACGACCATAGGCCTATACTCAATACTCACTTCGGCAGTCACCCTAATGGAGGCAGTTTTTGAATTATATGTCCCGTGCATGTCAAAAATTGTATTAACACATGGAGGCCCACCTATTCTTGTCTATCGCCCCGGAGACCCGGGTTACGTTTCCTGCTCTGCCAAGAAATTGAATTCTGGTCTGAGGGCAAAAACGGGGCACATTCAGTCTCTTGAGGTATAACTAAGAAGAGGAAGGTTTAATTCCCACCTCGACAATCTTGGATGTGGTTTTCCGTGGTTTCCCACTTCCACTTAAGGCAAATACCGGGATGGTTCCTAACTTAAGGCCTTGGCCGTCTCCTTGCCATTTACCACCTTAATTACAAATACACACAGTAATGCAGCCATCACAATAACACAGGTTATGAGAGAAAATTTCACACATACACACCCAAGTACACGGGGCTGAGTGACCACAATGTCGGAGCCCTTCAAACGAATTATGTTTGCCAAGTGTCTCTTATGGCGAAAGCAATTGTGGACACGCGCGAGTGCCTGGAAAACTACTTTTTTCTTTAATAATTTAAGAGTATATCGACGATGCATAATTATAACTTTTAGTCTAGGACGCTAATAACTTGACCACCGAAGCATTGGGAAGAAATTGCAATATTAAGGTACATAAACAACATAGCCTACACATTCAACTGTCGGTTAATGTTCCTCAAAATTTCCCTTCTTAAATATTCCCCTCCTTTATAATTCTCCATCACGTGAAAACGTGCCATGTCTTGGGTTTTAAATATATCGATGCAATGGTGCTGCCATCTGCTGTCAGTTACTGGAACTATATGGGCGATGTACTGCCTTCTGTTGTCAGTTATAGGAACTGATTGCAGATATTTAAACGGCGTACTGAGGACAACAGTTTGCTCTTTTGATCACATGTTGTAATGCAATGGTAAAACGGAAATAAAACGTATTGAGAGGGAATGTAGAAATATGTATCTTTTACAGACATAAAACCTTACTAATACTCCTTGATTAAACAATATTTCAATGGTTAAAAAAAAAAAAAAAACATATATCGGCGAGGGCTGGGATCGAACCGGCGAACCTAGTAATCACAGTCTGTCGCCTTAACCACATAGCTACTCGCGCACTGTTGTTAGGCAGCAGACGCAGCCATTCATTATCTTCAAAAGCTGCTGTCTGAAGGAAATAATCCATTTCATTATCCAAATAAATCAATGTTGCACATTCGTGTACGTTCATACTGTTATTATATTTTATTGCCAGAACTTGGTTAATGTATGTTTTCAATTACATGGGAGCTTATTAGATAACTTACATTTTAATGGAATTCTCACCGCCATTTTGTCATGACCTCAGGTGGATTGTGCGCATGCGTGAGGGTCGAGAATTCTGCTACTTTCTATATTAATTCAAAAATATACCGAGAGGGAATGTAGAAATATGTATCTTTAACAGACATAAAACCTTACTAATACTCCTAACAATATTTCAGTGGTAAAAAAAAAAAAATATCGGCGAGGGCTGGGATCGAACCGGTGAACCTTGGAGCCATAGTCTGTCGCCTTAACCACATAGCTACTCGCGCACTCTTGGTCAGCAGCAGACGCAGCCGTTGTTTATCATTAAAAGCCGCTGTCTGAAGTAAATAATCCATTTCATTATCTAAATAAATCAATGTTGCACATTCGTATACGTTCATACTGTTATTATATTTTATT
Source organism: Meconema thalassinum (assembly GCA_946902985.2). Classification (NCBI taxonomy): domain Eukaryota; kingdom Metazoa; phylum Arthropoda; class Insecta; order Orthoptera; family Tettigoniidae; genus Meconema; species Meconema thalassinum. The sequence goes on from OX336390.1 coordinate 444,412,292, forward strand.
GTCAGAACTTGGTTAATGTATGTTTTCAATTACATGCAAGCTTATTAAATAACTTACATTTTAATGGACTTCTCACCGCCATTTTGTCATGACCCCAGGCGGATTGTGCGCATGCGTGAGTGGCTAGAATTCTGCTACTTTCTATATTAATTCAAAAATATACCGTAATATATTTGTTTATTTTATAGACACTCTGCAAATCTAGAGGCCAAGAGCTTTCGTTAGAGTGCTCTACGAAGTAAATCGGTTCTGTCGTTCTCTCAATCTCGTGGTAACAAAAATCACCTTACTGTTTTAAATATATAGATAACAAATAATAATAACCTCTGGCTCTACAGCCCGTGAAGGGCCTAGGCCTACCAAGCGACCGCTGCCCAGCCATTTGGCCAGCAGATATTGGGGCGACGCGTGATCAGCTCATCGGGTCTCCTCGGCCGTTAATCTTGATTTTCGTGATCAGGGCGCTGCTTCACTGTCAGACAGCTACTCAATTGTCCTCACGAGGCTGAGTGCACCCCGTTCCAGCCCTCACGTCAGTTTCTAAAATCCCTGACGGAGCCGGGAATCGAACTTGGGGCCTCCGGGTGAGAGGCAGGTACGCTACCCCAACACCACGGAGCTGGCCCAATTAATTAGTTACCGGTAATTAATTAATTAATTTTCAAATTTATTTATTTATCAGAATGTTTAGATACATCGGACACAACATGCCACCTCTATATATATTGTTCTAATACCGTGAAACACAGCCCGTTGCCTTTAAAACCACCTTGATTCGACGAGGAAGGGAATCCACAAGTGTCTGCAGATAGCTGAATCCACACCCTGATCATAAAATTCGGTCGAGTCACCAAATCATGAGAATGCTTATTTCTGCATTTCACATACATTTTACCTGCTGTTCCGAATATTCTTACACTTTTTCTATGGGATTAAAATCGGGTGATTTAGCGGGCCGAGGGGTCTGTCACGTATGCCAACTGACTGCGCCACGTTCCTGTAGCCTTACGCACAGCAGGTGAGAACATTACCGCTGTGCCACCCAGCCAGTTAGCGAGAAAAATTAAGTATCAATAAAATAATAACATACTACAACAAATATCAACCATCAGCATAGCACAGGATCATTTAAGATACAGAACTGCAATGTCAATATTAATGCCGGGATTTATTGGAGTTGGGAAGAAGCGGGAAGGAATGTTTGATGAGGGAGATGAAATGCTGGTTATCAAGGAGCAAGTTCGGCAGGCTGATTGGAAGAATAATAAACAGTGAGCAGAGGAAGTTCTAGGTCTTGGGAAGATAAACAGGTCTGCAAGACTAGAGGGAGATAATGTACGACTTTAAATTTCTGCACATAAAGTTTTGTTCCCAAGGAGTCGAGCCAAGAATCCAGGGTTAAATAATATTATGAATTTTAAAATCCAATCTCCAAGTTCTTTCTGCTGTGTTTGCGCTAATTACTGGAGGGGTGAAGCGCTTTTCTCCGGAAAGTTCAAAGCGAAAGCGAGCAAAAGGGTCGACACAAATGTATGTCATTCTCGGCTGACAAATATGTTCCTATAGTCGTAAATAACTTGAGTTATATAAGGAAAGACAGACCTCATTTAATTTCTTTTATATCTTTGCCTTCCTTTAGCTCGACGGATTTAGATATATATACAAAGAAATACACTCACTTAAAAAGGTTAAAAAAAGAAAAATGAGGACGGTTGTGAGTAATTATAACTTATGGATGACTGTGAGATCGTCCAAGACGCCAGCTCTATCTTCCAGTCCAATGAAGATCCTTTAATAAAGCAGCCAGGTGGGTGTATGTGGTGACGTCACTGAATAATTACAGTGCCGTGTTAAATATGCTAATATCTGTCAGATAAAGTCTGCTACATAGTAGTAAGGTTTCGAGATAAGTTGCAGGAAGAAGAAATATCGATGTTACACGGAGCGGGGAAATTAACTCTTGCTGTGGTATTAAGATAAACAAATGACCTCAATTAATTAAGAAGAGGACCCTTAATCAGCCAACTGACTGAAGACTAGCAATAAATTGGATGAGAAATCTTGACATTTGTTTTCTCCCCCACCATATTGTGTAGAATTTGGTGTCCCTTGAAATGAACCCTGTATTAAAGTCCACCTTCATCGTAAACTAAGACAATTGTGATTCGTTGTTGTCTATTAAGGGTCTGTGACATCGTGGTCATTTAGCCCCGTTGGTTATGTGTAGAATTTGTCTGATAACCTGTGTTATTGTGATGTCACTATCCACTTGTAATTGAGGTAGCATTTGGTAAGGCCGTGGCCTTATGTTAGGTACTATCCCAGCATTTGCCTGGAGAAGAAGGGGGAATCCACGGAAAACTACTCCAGGATGGTTCATTTTCTATTCCAATAACTCAAGAGAAAAATATCTTTTTAATTTTGGGTAATCATGGTAAGGAAATCCTATACCATATTGTTAGGCGTTAGTTGACCGCGAGACGATGGAATTTGTATAAAGTACAGTGGCTTACTTTAAAATGTCCTATAGATAGTTACTCGGAGCAATAACAATAAATCAACTTAAATGTAATCTCTGTCTTTCTTATTTTTTAAGGATCTGTGACGGATGGATAATTCGAATCACTTTCACGTGTCTAGGGTTATTCCGCTTATTAATGCACTCATACGGCTCACTATTTGCGTCAGGGTTAAGGGCGTTGGATACACCATTCATAGGTAAGTCCATGATCTATCAGATACAGGAAGTACATGTCGCGTCGATATTATTGTGTACCAAGACCTACACAGTTCTGCATTCATTATCGACCCGACAATCGAGTTCGAGCCTCACGCCAATAAACCCTTTGAAAGTGGACGAGGAGGAGAAACGTGTGTACAGTCCAACGATTTCCTTACTACCGTGAAAAACTACAACTCTAAAAGAAACTGAAGTTACTGGGTGAAAAACTACAAGCCTAAAAGGAACTGAAGTTATTGGTCTATTGGTTGGCGCAATCAGAGGTTCCACATACTTAACAGAATCCTGAAGAATGTAACCTTTTCTGCCCTTGCTTAGACTTCACCAACACCAACAATAACCTCTTCCTTTGCAAGCTGGTATCGAATGACGCATCAACCTCAAGTATGACACTTTATGCAAGTTATGTAAATGAAATCATCAGCTTTTTCTTTTTTTGGTCTCTAATTCTCAATTTTAATGGTATTTTTTATTTGTAATGATCATACATTATAGTTATACTATATCCTGCGTTGCAACCCGTAATTGAGGAGTGCCTGTTCATAAGGTGCTATTAGCCTTCCAAGATATGACTGCCGATGAACTTGGCTGCACCAGCGTTTGTTGATAATACCAGCTGGAGGTTTACGGGTGAGACAGAAGTTATATTGATGTGAACGGAAACATTAATGACGATGGGTGAATTAGGAATGGTGGATTTCAACTGCACGGCTAAGCTTAATGGGAGCTCAAGTCACCACGGAGAGTAAAACGATGAAAGGTTGTTGGACGTGAGTTATATCCTTCCCGCGCAACTGTACGTGTCAATTAAGCAAGCTGACAGCATGACACAAGTAAACAGAGAATACTTTCCATATCGGCCACCGGCACTCGTATCTTGAAAGGCTAATAATTCCACTTCCAGAAAATAATTAGTATTTCGTTCACATGCAATGCAGTAGTTGAAAACGATCGAATGACTCGTCCAGTCTAGACCAGACTGATGTAATTGTGCTACACCTAATCATGGATACGTTTAGCCTACTTTTCACATTTTGCGAAAATGAGGAAAAAGAAGACTTATGAGATCGATCCGGGAAAATGTATGTCTGACTGTCTGGCTGGCTGTCCTACTGTCTGTCTGTCTGTCTGTCTGTCTGTCTGTCTGTCTGTCTGTCTGTATATCTGTCTGTCTGTCTGTCTGTCTGTGTGTACCCCCTATCAACTCCTAAACGGCTGCAGCAATCGAAACCAAATTTGGTATGAGTAAAGATATATACCTGAATATCGCAAGCCCATATTTGAAAATGATGTCAGTGCTACCAACTGCTGAAAACCACACTTGAAATTTGAGCTCCATGTTGCATACCTTGGAAGGTATGCATGGGAGCTATTCCAAAATTAGCACACATATAGACAATAATATTTCAAAACTCAGCATTTCTTCTAGGTTTGTGCCGTGTCTTGTGTGGGGTTTCGCCTAGGACACCAAGCTGGCTCATCGGCGGACTCTTGGTGTCCCCGCCCGGACCCCCACTGGAGTAGCGAACTGCGCGCCACCTCCCTTTATATAGCCTAAGGTGCAACTGCACGTCTTGACTGCGAGAACTAAAAGCCCAAGCAGCCTCAACCTCCCTATGAAGGCTTCCAAAAAGATGGTATATTGGCTTTCACGGCCAGTGAATTAAAACTCAGCAATTCTTCTAGGTTTGTGCCGTGTCTTGTGTGGGGTTTCGCCTAGGACACCAAGCTGGCTCATCGGCGGGCTCTTGGTGTCCCCGCCCGGACCCCCACTGGAGTAGCGAACTGCGCGCCACCTCCCTTCATATAAGGTGCAACTGCACCTCTTGACTGCGAGAACTAAAAGCCCAAGCAACCTCAACCTCCCTATGAAGGCTTCCAAAAAGATGGTATATTGCCTTTCACGGCCAGTGAATTAAAACTCAGCAATTCTTCTAGGTTTGTTCCGTGTCTTGTGTGGGGTTTCGCCTAGGACACCAAGCTGGCTCATCGGGATCTTGGTGTCCCCGCCCGGACCCCCACTGGAGTAGCGAAATGCGCGCCACCTCCCTTTATATAAGGTGCAACTGCACCTTTTGACTGCGAGAACTAAAAGCCCAAGCATATAACTTCTACACTATCAATTGAATTTCAACCAAATTTCGTATGTACTATGTGTACATAAACAGATATGACTGAGCGTATTCTTAAGAGCCACCAGGGCTACCAACTGTCAATAAATGTTCTCTCTATTATTTTATCCAAATACCAATATATCATAAAGTATGCTAGCCGACAGCTTTGAACTATGCACACGTATAGTACCTGACATTCTAGATTAATTTGGAGTAACTAGCATACGTCAGTACTACCAACATGATTCTAAGCCTGCTGATAGCACCATTTTTTAAATACATGTAACTTTTATAGTATCAATTGGATTTTAACCAAATTTTGTATGTGCTATGTATAGCAAACAGATATGACTATGCGTATTCTTAAGAGCAACCAGGGCTGCCAACTGTTAATAAATGCTGTCTCTATTTTTTTCACACTAATATCAATATATCACAAAGTATGCAAGCCAACAGTTCTAAACTTTGCACACGTGTAGTACCTGACGTTCTAGATTAATTTGGAGTAACTAATATACATCAGTGCTGCCGGCATGATTCTAAGCCTGCTGATAGGTCCAATTTTAAAATACATTTAACTTCTATACTAACAAATGGATTTCATCCCTAATTGGCACAACAATAGATCATAATATTTCAGATTATTCCTGACCAACACATGTATGACATTGTTGCCAACATTATTTTACTCGCGCTGATAGACCCAATGTCTAACTGCATGTAACGTCAATGCTATCCATTGGACTTCAACCAAATTTTGTATTATGTACCTTAAGATATGGAACTAAGAATATAAATTCATTTACCGGGGCTGCCAACTGTAGTGCTCTATTTGGCTACATTATACCAGGTATATTTCGATATTACCAACTTTATGTCGACATTATTCTATATAGGTCCATATAGATAAATCATTGGCATGAATCTTAATTTTAAGAAAAGCAGGCTCTTTAGTTCGTCACGGAACTTCTTGTTTTATACGTTTCTTGCGTTTTCTCACAACTTTCTTATGATGGAACAGACATTCCTCAATTGTGGGTAGTCTTTAAGTAAATAAAAATGTGTTACTACTCGGCATCATTGTTTACGATAAATTCATTCATTCATTTATATTGAATTCTATTCATAGGAACAAAACATGTTTTAACTTGATATCCGATGTATAATATAACAAACCACCACGGGCTGGCTTGAACTTCCAATACAGCTTGTACAATAACCATTTCGGTTTGAAAATTAACTACGATTTATTATCTGCCTTTTCCATTCGTTTATAGCCTAAGTTAAAATATATTTTCATGCCATGAAGATTTCAATTTCGTCTTCTCAAAATGTAATTCTGGTGTGAGGCCTGGAACGGGGTACACTCAGCCTCGTGAGGCAAAACTAAGAGGTGAGTTCGTTTCCCACCTCAGCCTTTCTTGAAGTGGATTCCCCACCTCTACTCTAGGGAAATGCTGGGATCATTCTTAACTTAAGGCCACGGCTGCCTCCTTCCCAATCCCAATTACAAATACACACTAATACATACAGACTTCGCGAATGCTTTCGATAGATTAAATCATGATGTATTAATTAAAAAACTCTGATTTTGGCATCTGTGAAATGCTATTAAACTTGATTGCATCATACTTGAACGGTAGACGGCAATATGTTTTTTATAATCGGTATGAATCCCATGAATTCATAGCCATCTCCGGAGTTCCACATGGATCAAATTTAGGCCCATTATTTTTCATAATATTCATCAATGATCTACCACAAAGAATAAAACATTCAGAATGTCAATTATATGCAGATGATTTTAAAACTTACAAAGTTATAAAAATAATTAAAAGGCGCAGTAAAGTTACAAGAAGACATTGACCAAGTTTTTATCTGGAACATTAAAAATCAGCTAGCACTGAATATAAACAAATGTTTTTACCTTAAATTTTCATCAGCAAAATGTACATCCGATTATACATACACAATTAATGGAACAAACTTAAAACCAGTTATGTTTATCAAAGACCTGGGAGTTAACACATAACATGATATCTATTTCTGTGCCAATTCGGCATTCAAAACTCTGGGATTTGTTATTAGGACAACTAAAGAGTTTACGCGCATTAAAGCCATCGATCAACTATTCAAAATCTTGGTCCGTAGCAAGTTAGAATATGCTTCAGTTATTTGGTATCCGTATTATAAATCACTGGAAGGGAGCCTCGAAAAAGTTCAAAAATGTTTTCTAAGGTAGTTATATTACAAAGACAACAATATATCTGCATTTAAAGCAAATAAATCATATACTCAACTACTGGATGAATTCAACTACATTAGCTTGGCAGCGAGGCGCGAAAACTAACAGCAGGTGTTTTTGTATAAAACAGTTAATGGAATGTTGGGCAACAGTGGCTTCTTGCAGCAGATTCATTTCAATGCCAGAGCAGGAAATTTGCGAAATCGAGTTCTCTTAGTTTGCAAAATACCAAAAACAGTATATTATAAATATTCACCATTAGTAAGAATGTATTTGATGTACAATAAACTTGCCAAAATCAATAATAGTTTAGACTTCAGCTCTGCATTACCAGTATATATTAAGGTCTTAAGAGCTACAATTCTTACATTGTCAATGAATAAATTGTAAATGTTAGCAACTGTATGTGTAAATATGCATAGTATGCCTACTTATGTTATATCTGAGCTATAGTGTGACTTAAGTATCATTGACAAATATTTCTCTAAAACTTCTTTCCATTTTTGTTTGTAATAGACCTAGTATGTATTTTTTTCGTTTGTTCAATCTGTAACAATTCAATACAGTGCAATGTACGCCTTCTGTAATTGGAGCTTAAGCTCTGTTGAAGGTATAAATAAATAAATAAATAAATAAATAAATAAATAAATAAATAAATAACAGTAACATAGGTTATCAGAAAGATTCCACATTCACTCCCAAGTACACGGGGCTAAATGACGACGACTTCATCTTCCATTGTTTCTTCAGTCGTCAATTGGGGTTGTTTCGCCTAATCTTTCGGTGTCATGACATATTTTGATCATTATTGTTATTATGAAATATAATATCGAACGCTTTCAAAATAGATTCGCACCGAGATATGCCGCCTAATGTGTTAATGACTAAGATTTAGCGAAAACCCTTAGATATTGTACATGTTGCAAGTTGTGGCCTGGATAATTACAAACGTTTACTATTATTGTCGTCGTCGTCGTCAATGTTGTTGTTGTTGCTGCACTTCGAGGATAGTCACATATTTGGTCATCAGTCCAATGTATGCCATTTGTCTGATGTTATTGTGATGGCTGTACTAGTATGTGCAGTTGTATTTACTGGGGTCTATGATTACAATATGCATGCCAGGAATTGAAGATAAGGTAGCATCTCGACTATTACCTAATGTGGGGATGGAAAATACGGGGGATAAAGCTTTCTCATAATGGTCGCTCTCAACGCCGTTAAACAAACTTTGGATCTCCGGACGTGAAGTGTGACTACGCTGATGAGTTTACTTTTATCGTGACAACAACTGATGAAATAACTTGTGTACAATTCGTTTTCATTATTTTAATAAAAGGTATCCTTCCTGTGACGTCAAATACTATGTTTCAATTGCAATCAACGCACTCAGACTGATATGTGTGGCTTTCAGAGTAATTGAGAGAGACCCGCTCCCAGGTCCACTTCCCCCACATTACTTCAAGAAAGACATCGCATTTTAACCGCAAGAGACCATTCCTTACTCACAACTACGTATTCTTTACCTGCAGCATTTCAGCAATACATACATAGACAGAGGCTGTTTACATTACACACTATATTACACTTCCTGAACAAGTCGAACTGTAACAGTCTAAATGTTGGTGATTGATTTAGTTGTTGTTTCATCTGAGGGGCTTGGACATCGTGGTGATTCATCCCTGTGTACTTGGTTGAGTGTGGAATTGTTGTCTAATAACTTGGTTATTTTGTTGGCTATATTAGTGGGTGTATTTGTAATTCAGGTGAGGATTGAGAAGGAAGCGTCCGTGGCCTTAAGTTAGGAACCATCCTGGCATTCCCCTTGAGTAGAAGTGGGGAAATAACGGAAAATCACTACCAGGATGTCTGAAATGGAAATCGGACTCACCTCTACTTAGTTTTGCCTCGCGAGGCTAAGTGTACCCCGTTCGAGGCGTCAGATCAGAATTAGAATTTCTTGGCAAAGCCGGGAATAGAACCCAGACTTCCGGGGCGAACTCCAAACATGCTCGTTACTAGTTAAATTAATCAACTGTAACTGTAACGCCAATATTATTTAGAGTAACAAAGTAACGAAAATCCTCGTTATTTTTTCAAGATGAGCACTTTGGAAATTATCCGAGTTGTATGAAACTTGCAGAGAATGCACATATATTTACTGGACAAAACAGTGGTGAATAACCTTTAAACAAAACTGGCCTGAGCTATTTATTGTTGTTTCATTTAGTGCTTGCATCATCAGCACGGGTACTTGAGTGGGTGTAAGAGTCTTTCTCAGAGGTGTACATACAGCACGCCGGCGTGGACGACCTTGCAGCGATGTTGGTGGAAGACTGTAATGTTTGTCTCTCTCGCTCGATTTTCCGTCTCACTCCCTCCTGTACTACCACCACTGTGTCGAGGTTGATCGGTTGAACGTCAAACGGTATTCAGTATATTGTAAATATGAAGACAAATTGAAACAAATTGAAAACATAAAAAAGACAAAAAAAAACAATATTGTGTTCGAAATTGCAATGCCTTAAATGACTTGCATGAGATCATATCAGTAATTCTGACTGTTTTAATGCCAAGCAAGTAATCTTCAAGTACCGGTGTGGAGACACGCGCGAAACACAATGTAGATGTATCAGACAACCAACGCATTGGACTAACAGTTTGTTTACATCACGTTCGGTGTGCTAGTGATCCCAACTTGACTCAGTCAGACGCGGCGAAGAGCTGTCGCAGCGCCGGCTGTCAGGACAGGCAGCACAGCCAAGAGAGGCAGGAGCTAGCCTGCCGTCTACGTGCGGCGTACCATGCTCAAGCTGAAAACCAGCGTTGTTGAAGTTACTGTACTAATGTGTGTGCTTGTAAACAACTGTAGGGGATAAGATTGGGAAGAAGGTAGCCGCAATCTGGATTCATTTTGGAAAAGCACTTCTTCAAATGATGACCCCACGCTAAACATTCTTCTTTATATACTCGTATGAATTGCAGCCGATTGGCCATAGCTGGGTATTTTTGATTGAACGCCCGAGGGCTCCCAACAAGTTCAATTTCAAGTAGTTTCATCTTTGGCCACCAGATGCTACTGTCACTTATATCTAGCAACGAACGTTGGAATTCGATAAAATGTTTCTAAATAGCCAAATGTAACCTACAAATTTTGCTACACACTACCAATTGCAGTGGTAGGTTCTTCTACGCGCCATAAATCTATGACATGGGCCCGCCGGATTTACTTTCCCTCCGAAGGAAGGCTTACTGAAGGATTTTGGCGCTCTTAAAAATCAGACGATTTTGGCCGGGTTTGAACCCACGATCTTGAGCATAGCAGTTCAGCATAATACCGACGACACCACTCTTCTCAACTGTCCACAAGAGACTGACCAACCCCATGCCCGGATTAAAATTCATGACAGGGCTGGGAATCAAACCCAAGCCATCTTCGTGGAAATCTGTTATCCATTGACGATCCATTCTATTTTTCCAAATGACTGGAATCGATTATTCCAGTCAAATTAAGCAAGCTATAGATTAATGTTTAAAAACCAATCTTATTATACAGGGTTATTCACCTAAGATGTTACACGCCAATATCTTCTAAACCGTTAGAGATATCAGCATTGTGTTTTCACTTTTGGAAATGGTGCTAAGGGGCTCATACATTAACTTATACTGTTTTTTCCTTTCTGTGTGAATAGCTGAGGTATTGGTACCAACTTCGTTTTTCTTAATAGAACTATACTAATTTTTGCAAACAGGGTAGATGATCTCACTGAGACATATTCAACGGTGTTATTATTTCCTAAATCGGACGAGTACTTTTTGAGAAATCGATGATATGAAAATTGGGCTAGGCCACGCCTTCTTTCGGTGAGCGTTGTGTGAGAGCGAATGGCTAGTACATAGCTTGTTGGTGCGCTTAAATAGCGTCACAGGTGTAGTCTGTTTCAAAACAAAATGAATGTCCTGTAATCAGAATCGTAGTCGTTATTATCGAAGTTTGGTATTTTGGGAAATGTAAATCAGTGATGAAAAGAAATAGAAGAATGAAGTTTCATTTGTTGCCTAATAAATTCTTCCATCAGTTAATGTTTGGAATAATGGGACGATTTAACAGATGGTTGCGTACATTTCAATTCATTTCCTATAACATGTAGAATAAATAGGGTAATTCACCTAAGATGTTACACGGAAATAACGTCTAAACCATTAAAGGAAGGAAGGAAGATTGTAGTTGTACGTGACCGTGAATCTTGTGATTATGAGCCACGGGACCTCCTTTTTACGTGGAATCCGAACCACAGGACATGGCATTTCACTTCGAAAATTTCACATGCATTGACCGGGAATTGAACCCAGTCCAGCTAGGTGAGAGCCCAACAGCTTGACCGCTTGATCGTGGCAGAGCCGGGAATCGAACCTCGGACCTCCGGGGTGGCAGCTAAGCACGCAACCACTACACTACGGAGGTGACCTCTCCAGACGAACGTGACTAAAACACTGGAAGGGGTACAGAGAATAGTTGTTGTTATTTCATTTCTGGAGCTTGGACATCGTGGTCATGTAGCCCCCCCCCTGTGCTTGGGGGTGTGTGTGTACTGTATTTGTGTTAGGAAGTATCTGATAACCGGTGTTATTTTGGTGACTGTGGTGGTGTACTGTATTCGTAATTTAGGTGAGGAATTGGGACGGAGGCGGCCGTTGTCGTCAGTAAGGAACCCTCCTGACATTTGCCTGGAGTAGCCGTGGGAAACCACGGAACCACTTCCAGGATAGCTGAGACGGGTATCGAACCCACCTCTTCTCAGTTTGCCTAACGAGGTGGAATATACCCCGTTCCGGCCCCCCGACCTGAATTAAATTGCTTATCAGAGCCGGGAATTGAACCCGGACCACCACAGCGACAGCTAGGAATCCAAGCCGCCACACTTGATTAAGAAAGTCGACGGGGTATGGAGAAGAGTGACTGTTTGTTATTACAGAATTTCATTTCCGGGGCTTTGATAGCGTGGTCAGGTAGCCCCGTTTGCTTGGGTGTGTGTGGTGAGTTCGCCAGTCATACAATAACGTTGCACACCCAAGGTATGTTACGGTACATCACATTATGTGTACGATAGTTTACAGTAAATGCCTGGTATCTGTTCTGTGGTTGAAATCACGCCCACGAACCTGTTTGCCCGACTGCATGCTGTGTGATGCGGCATGCACAACAGCGTATGTTGTTGTTGTTGTTGTTGTTGATGATGATATCTCAAAAAGTAACTGTCCGATTTTGAAAATACTTACATACTTAAACTTGTAAGCAGTTGAACTTTTAGACCAGCCGTATGAATTCGTGCCGTTCCATTCAAAATATGGAGATAGTATCAACATCTCGGTTATTTCTTACCCCATTAGAACAAGTAGCACATTATTTTCCATCCCCTGGATATCATTTACGCATATGAAAACACAATACTGATATCTTTAATGGTTTAGACGTTATTTCCGTGTAACATCTTAGGTGAATTACCCTATTTATTCTACATGTTATAGGAAATGAATAGAAATGTACGCAACCATCTGTTAAATCGTCCCATTATTACAAACATTAAGTGACGGAAGAATTTATTAGGCAACAAATGAAACTTCATTCTTCTATTTCTTTTCATCACTGATTTACATTTCCCAAAATACCAAACTTCGATAATAACGACTACGATTCTGATTACAGGACATTCATTTTGTTTTGAAACAGACTACACCTATGACGCTATTTAAGCGCACCAACAAGCTATGTACTAGCCATTCGCTCTCACACAATGCGTCACCGAAAGAAGGCGTGGCCTAGCCCAATTTTCATATCATCGATTTCTCAAGAAGTACTCGTCCGATTTGGGAAATAATAACACCGTTGAATAGGTCTCAGTGAAATCATTTACCCTGTATGCAAAAATTAGTATAGTTCCATTAAGAAAAACGAAGTTGGTACCAATATTTCAGCTATTCACAAAGAAAGGAAAAAACAGTATAAGTTAATGTATGAGCCCCTTAGCACCATTTCCAAAAGTGAAAACAGAATATTGATATCTTTAACGGTTTAGAAGATATTGGCGAGTAACATCTTTGGTGAATAACCCTGTATAATACGCTAAGGCTAAGGTGTATGTATCACAAAACTCAAGCTCCTAAACCAGGAGTTAGAAGGTGTGGTTTGTACCAAAATCTTCCAAATTGTCTCAATAGTACAGGACAAATCTTGCATTTCTTGAAAAGTCAACGGAAATCATTTATTTGTTTATAAAATGCTTTTAAACAAATAAACAAGACGATAGCCCCTGCGAGAAATCTGTCGCCTACAGCCCGCAGAGCACTAAACCGAGCCCGTAGTCTGTACACAAGGGACGCACACAACCCATTATGCGAGAGTTCTCGCACGGGTCCGCTAGTATTAATTAAATTCGCTTGCGTGCGATTCTCTGGCAAACTGTTGTCTGTATGTAAAATTAGGGGACGTGATGGTGCACTGGTTGAACTGCTTGCCTCTCACCAAGGTGGAGAGGATTATATTCCCGGCCAATGCATGTGAGAATTTCGAAGAGAAATATCACGTCCTGTGGTGCGGTTTGCACGTAAAATTGAGGTCCCTTGGCTCATGATCGCGAGAATAACGGTCACGTAAAATTACAAGTTTCTATTATATTTCATGTTTTTTTTTTTTTTTTAAACAACTATAATGTTATACAAAAGTAAAGGAAAACTACAGATTCGTTGCTTCGACAATTCCAACTGTAACACAGTTATTATACCTTTCGCACACAACAACAGGAACTGTAAATTCGTTACTATTTTTGGTAAGTAACGGTGTAACGTGCCAACTCCGTAGTGTTGGAGTAGTGCGCCTGCTTCTCACCCGAGACCTCAGGTTCGATTCCCGGCTCCAACAGGGATTTTAGAAACTGACGTGAGGTCTGGTACGGGTGCGCTGAGACTAGTGAGGATAATTGAGTATTTGTCTGACAGTAAGAGAGGCAGCGCCCCGGTCAGGTCCGGTTTCGATTCCCGGTTCTGCTAAAAAAAACTGGTCTGAGTGCTGGAACAGGGTACACTCATTATCGTGAGGCAAAACTGAGAAGAGGTGGATTCGATTCTCACCTCACCCATCCTAAAAGTGGTTTTCCGTGGTTTTCCACTTCTACTGGATGGTTCTCAAATTAAGGCCACAGCTGCCTCCTTCCCAATCCTCATCTGAATTACAAATACACATACTACCTCATGAATACAGCCGTCAGAATAACACAGGTTATCAGACAAATTCCACACACACACACACACACACAAGTACACGAGGCACTGGCCACGCGTCACCACGCAATCTGTAGGCCAAATGGTTTGGCAGCGGTCGCTTGGTAGGTCAATCCCCTTCATGGGCTGTGGTACCACGTTTCTTTTTTAATGGTGTAACATACTCAACCCTGACGGATACAAAATTTGCAGTGGAGTTAAACTTTGCTGTTCATATGATTTTACTGACAAAAATTCCAATGGTGCAAAGCACGCGAAGCTCCTCACGCCTAAGTACAGGTCGTATAGAACATACTCCTCGATAAGAGCAGGTCTTCTCTAAGAGATGCGATACATCTAGTGCTAACCGATCCTAATCTAAAATAAAGTCACGTCCTTGAAATCCAATATAGAGTGACGTAATAGTTTATTCAGGGAGCCCCCTCCAATTGGCTGTCAGTTGGCTCTGCTTACAGATGCAGATCACACGAAAAGAACGCGCCTGTCTGTCCTTATCGTGTTAAACTAGAGTGATCTCAAATGAACATTCTAATGGCAAGACATGCACTAAATATAGAGCATACCAACACCCAAGACATTTCAGCAATGGCGTAGGAAAGTCTCGCACCGGCATTGATCTTAGCCCCTGCAGTTTATTAACTATTGTGTTATCCTTTTCGGTCACTAATTTGCGCCAATTGTCGACTGCTGAGAGTGACCTAGTCTTTAAAAATAACTAGATTTTGTATCCATCATTTCCCGGTTGAATGAGCAGGGAGTGTTCTGAAATTATCTCGGAAGCGAATAGTTCTAAGGTGCTAAGGTGCTAAGAGAAAGGTTCCGGGGTCCCTGTAGGATCTGCTCATTATCGTTTCTCATATCCAGGGGGTGTGAAATGAGCTGTGATTGGTCTTTCTACGACAGCTTAGATATGTGGCCTATTTTAGCCTCTGCCCGAGTGCCAATCGGCCAGAATGGGAAGAATGTACTGTATTTCGGAACGGCAAAGGTCCTGTATTCTTCCCAGGTATAAAATCCACAGGGTCCGTACTGCTGTACTGGCTCAGTGACAAAAGCAATGACAAACTACCTTACATTATCTGTGTGTGTTTGAATCTTTATACTGGTTTGATGCAGCTCTCCTTCATCTTTACATACCTACCACACTATATCTGAGGCAATCAATTTTACTCATTCTTATCTTGGCGTATCCCTACGGTTCCTATCCTCAACACGTCCTTCCATAACTAAATTTGCTAATCCTGGGTGCCTTAGCATGTGCCCTACCAACATATCTCTTCCCTTCATTAGCACTCGCCAGAAACATCTCTCATTTCTCCGCTCGTCTTCATACCTCTTCATTTGTTAGTTTATCGATCCATCTAAACTTCATAATAGTCCTGTAACACCACATTTCAAATGCTTCTATTCTCCTCATTCTGCTGCACCAACAGTCCAAGTTTCACTTCCATAGAGCACCACGCTCTTGGCTTTCAAAAATGACTTTCTAATGTCTAAATGTGTGGTGTTAACGGATTTATTTTCTGTAGAAAAGCTTTCCTTGCCCTTGCTAACGTACTTTTTTTTTAATATCCTCTTTGCTTCGCCTATTATTGCTTACTAGCAGTAGTACCCGGCTTCGCCCGGTGGAATGATGATAATATTTCAGTCTCCTTAACACTCAACGTCATTGATGAAGATGATACTGACGACGACTGCTATTGAACGGGTATAATAAACTTACACTCTAATAGAAATACATATTTTTAAATTACCGGCGAGTAAGACTGTGGTGTTGCCTAGTAGTATAATGGGCGTAACATCTAGGTCATTTTACCTTTTGATGAGGATGACAATGAAGACTACTACTACTGAACGTGTATATTAAACTTACAAACTAATGGAAATACACATTTTATAAATCACAGGCAATGAAGACTGTGGTGTTGCTTAGTAGTACTGTATAATGGACGTAACATCTAGGTCATTTGCCCTTTTGATGAGGATGATAATGAAGACGACTACTACTGAACGGGTATATCAACCTTACAAACTAATGCAAATACATATTTTTAAAATCACAGGCTAGGTAGACTCTGGTGTTGTTTCGTAGTATAATGGATGTAAAATCTAGGTCATTTGCCCTTTTGATGAGGATGATAATGAAGACGACTACTACTGAACGGGTATATCAAACTTACAAACTAATGGAAATACCCATTTTAAAATCACAGGCCATGAAGACTGTGGTGTTACTTAGTAGTATAATGGACGTAACATTTAGGCCATTTGTCCTATTGATGAGGATGATAATGAAAACTACTGTTGAATTGACACGACAAACTTACAAACTACCGTGATAGAAAGAAATATTTCAAAATTCACAGGCGATGAAGACTTATTGTGTGTGGTGATTAGCGGTATAATGGGCGTAACATCTAGGTCATTTGCCCTTATGATAATAATAAGGTAATGAAAAATGACTACTAAACGAACATGGTGTAATTTTAAATCTGATATAGGCAATTTAGATTTCTACCTTCGATGTCTTCCCAAGTCTGAACGTTATTTTCTGGCTTAGGCCTATACTCGATGCGTGTAGTGAAAGAGCTTATCGAGTACTGCCCGGGTCCAAGCTGCACGAATCTCAGATGATGACGATATATGATGACAGACGTTCGGGGGGGTTCCCGGTCCTATTCACATTGACCGGTGAATCACTCATTATTTCGTAACACTACAGTGGTTTGAGCAAAGACCCTGTATGAACTTCAGCATAGTCAGCAATACCAGGTAACACGGCGGGGTCTGGACATTTCTCTCATGTCAACTCGCGATGAATCAGCAAGCTATTCTCACACCTGCCCCCCCCCCCTCCACACACCAGGGTCTCTCAACTTGTGGGACGTGGGTTTGCGACCACGGGACCCCAACTGAGTCCGGCATTGCTTCTACTTACTGGTGCCGGGCTCCTTTCAGTTCTCTTTCCTGTCAGCCTCCCTTGTTCAAACTCTTGTTCTCTTCCGACCCCGATGGTATCAGGGTATCCGAGGCCTAGCGACTCTTTCACTTTCCCGCTTTAATTGGCCCTTGTCTAATCATTCCTGATAGCCTCATTCTTCGAGGTGTCAGCCTTCTTTTTCTTTTCTTATTATCTCATGTCTTCTGCTCAAGACCCTCAAAGAGGCAGGGTGTGTGTAGCCCCACCACTTCTGGTGCACCCTGGATAGTGCTACATCCTCAAGGGCTCATGGCTGGTGAGTTCGGGAGATGGCAACCCTGAGGGTTTCCTGAGCGGGTCCGGTTTTACCCCTTTTTTCCATTGCCTTTGGGACGGACCCTGTCCTCTTTCCGGGAATGGAGTGGTCTGTCCGCAATTTCAAGCAGACAATGTTACTCGCAGGGTACCAAAGGGTAAGTATACAAATTTTGGTTCTGAACGGTGAAACGGTGTAGATTTGTGCCAAAGGGCCTAAATGCAGGGAATGGGGTGATCTGTCCGCAATTTCAAGTGGACAGGGTTACCCGCAGGGTTCGAAAGGGTAAGTATACAAATTTTGGTCCGGATCGGTGAAACGATATAGATTTTTGCAAAAGGGCCTAAATGCAGGGAATGGGGTGATCTGTCCGCAATTTCAAGTGGACAGGGTTACCCGCAGGGTTCGAAAGGGTAAGTATACAAATTTTGGTCCGGATCGGTGAAACGATATAGATTTTTGCAAAAGGGCCTAAATGCAGGAAATGGGGTGGTCTGTCCGAAATTTTAGGTGGACAGTGATATTCACAGAGTTACAAAGGGTAAGTATACACATTTTGGTTCAGATCGGTGTAACGGTGTAGATTTTAGTCAAGGGGCCTAAATGCAGGGAATGGAGTGGTTTGTCCGCAATTTCAAGCAAACAGTGTTACTCGCAGGGTACCAAAGGGTAAGTATACAAATTTTGGTTCTGATCGGTGAAACGGTGTAGATTTGTGTCAAAGGGCCTAAATGCAGAGAATGGGGTGGCCTTTCCGAAATTTCAAGTGGACAGGGTTACCCGCAGGGTTGCAAAGGGTAAGTATACAAATTTTGGTTCGGATCGGTCAAACGGTGTAGATGTTTGCCAAAGGGCCTAAATGCAGGAAATAGGGTGGTCTGTCCGAAATTTTAAGTGGACAGTGTTATTCACAGGGTTACATAGGATAAGTATACAAATTTTGGTTGAGATCGGTGAAACGGTGTAGATTTGGGCCAAAGGGCCTAAATGCAGGGAATGGGGTGGTCTGTCGGAAATTTCAAGTGGACAGGGTTACCCGCAGGGTTCCGAAGGGTAAGTATACAAATTTTGGTTCAGATCGGTGAAACAGTGTTGATTTGTATACATAACAGACAGACAGACAGACAGACAGACAGACAAACATTGAGCTTTATATATATAGAAGATTTTGCTTCCCAGAAGTCTGTTACTTCCTTTAGATTAACCTGCTAATTAGATATCAATAGGGTTTGTTGGTTTTTCAGGCTGCATTCCATTACTTTTCTTCTACAGTTATCCATTTGTTTTATGAATTCTTTCCTCACGAATGTGAGCGATTACATTCTCACTGATATCCTCTGGTGCCTTGGTATGTTGAGGTTTCTACCAATAACCGGGTGACTACCTAGTATGGGGAGATGGTGAAGAGGGATACACGAAATCAAGGCCATCTATCCCAATAGTAAAGCTATTACTGCCCCTAGACCTTAAATGAAAGCACAATAATGTTAGAGTCCTGGCAACAAAAATAAAATGCTGAATATGACAGTCAAGAATGGAAATGGAACTTAGTTTCCATACACTTTTTTCTGTTTGTAGAAAAACATCGGGTTTTGTGCATAACATTCCCCGCATGTCGATGTAGTGTAGTGTATTGTGCGCGTCGCGAGGTGTGCTGATAACAGAGTAGTTCCCTGAGGGCTGCAGCTATCGCACTCGACGCTCAATACCGCTACCATACTCTTGTTTTGATTATCATGATGGTGCATGCTCAACTAACTGCGAGACGAGAAGAGAGTCAACAGAATGTAAACACAATTCTCAAAATACGTCACTGAATCTTGCATACACAGTACCTGAAGTATTGCATGTTTCCATCCCTTTATTTAGTGTATATCGTTGTTGGATGTGATGTGAGTCAATGCCATTCTGCTAATTATTTATACAGTCATTCATTATGTATGTAATTATGTAATTGAAAATGAAAATCCACAGCCTGCTTCCAGTCTCCGACCGGGTGAAGAATGGAATGAATGAAGCCCCCATCTAGCGGCGAGGATATGAACTGTGCTGGCTGCCGAGGCCTGACGCACTCCTCTGGGGCAATGATTAAATGAATGACAGATGAAATGAAATGATAGTGGAGAGTGTTGCTGGAATGAAATGTTGACAGAGAAAACCGGAGTACCCGGAGAAAAACCTGTCTGCCTCCGTTTTGTCCAGCACAGATCTCACATGGAGTGACCGGGATTTGAACCACGGACCCAGCGGTGAGAGGCCGGCGTGCTGCCGCCTAAGCCACGGAGGCTTCTAATTATGTAATTAAATTTTGTAATTTTGAGCGGTAGGTAGGAAGGAAGGAAGGAAGGAAGGAAGGAACGAATTTATTTATTTATTTACTTATGTCTCTAGTTTTGCTCGGGTGGCATCTAAATACCGTATATTACAGAAAGATGCGTGGCACGTAGCCTACTATTACACATTCAATTTGCTACGAATTTAGTGTAGAACATACAGTAGTTCTCCTTGCCTTTAATGCTGCCCAAGTCGAAGATAAACTCTTTCTAAACCTAGTTCAATAGTATACTGTAGAATTCAACGGTTTATTAACCAGACATAGTATATATATATATATACAGTACTCATTTAAGTTATTTGCAATTCTTCATATTTGTGTTGGATTTCACTCTGATTAAAAGAAAGTAGGGTTATGCAAGTATGAGTCATATTTTTTATTTTCTTACTGCTGAATATACGGGGTTGCAGTATTATTGACGGTGACACAATTTTCCTTACACATAGGCGATGATTAAAAAAATAAAGTCATTATATACATATATGCATTTGATTCACCAATTATTTTATTTTCGTAGATATAGTTTTGACTTTGGACACATCCAGAACTGGTACAACAGTTTCCGGACCGTACCTTGTGCACCTAATATGATCTCTTGAACAGTAACATTTTGATTGCCAAGAAACAATTCCTTGAGAGGCCGAGAGAGACTGAATTCAGAGCTATTTGAAACTGACTTGCTCGTCTTTTGTAGATTATTTAATTCATTAAAATGTTAGCAATATCATACACTCCCAGTTTAAAAGAGCATCTTGAACGAAGGAGAACATCCATTTAATATTCCCCTCGTTAGTCGTATTCGAGTTTCCGTTGTGGGAAGCCCGACATGATTACACCCACAAAACTTGAAGATAAGACAGCTTAATAAATTCAAAGGAAACCCTTTCCTTTTAGCTTATTTGTGTACTGCTGGCATTCCAGAAGAAAAATTAGCCCTGTTGTCTTTGTGTCTACGAACAAACCATGGCAGATGTGCTGATCTCTTCTACAAGTGGAGGTGCTCCCAAGCAGCTGTCTTTGATTATACTAACCACCTGAATGAGATATTGTAAATGGGTAATTTATTAACAAATTATATAAAGACTGGCTCCATGGCGTTGGGGTAGAGCCTGCCTCGCACCCGGAGGCCCCAGGTTCGATTCCAGTCACCGTTAGGGATTTTTGCAACTGGCGTGATGGTTGGAACGGGAGGCACTCTGCGTCGTGAGGACAATTGAGGAGATCCGACGCACTGACCACACGTCACCCCATAATCTGCAGGCCGAATGGCTGGGCAGCGGTCGCTTGGTAGGCCTTGGCTCTCCATGCGCTGTGGTGCCACGGGGTTCGGGGGAAATTATTTAAAAGTGGTGAAGGTAATTGTTGTTGTTTTAAGGGCAAAAACATCGAGATGATATGATAAATTAGGTACAATGAGAAATGTGAATGAAATGATAATTACTACGAACTACTGATAATTAACTTACGATCCAGCAGAAGAAATAAAAAGGGATCAATGTAAATAAAATATAAGGGGGGGGGGTGCAATCAGCGTCGTGAGGACAATTGAGGGGATCCGACGCGCGTCACCCCATAATATGCAGGCAGCTATCCAAAGTGCACCATGCGTAGTGGGATACACACACCTTGCCCACCTTAAGACCTCAGACTGAAGGCAGAGGATTTCTTGAAAAGACACCTCTCGAAAAACAGGGTATCGGTAAAGAAAAAGTCAGGTACCCCTAAGCCTTGGATACCCTAGTATCGTCGGGGTTTTGGGGGCATGCTTGCTTCTTACTATGGCGGACCATGCCCAAATCCCGGTTGTGGCGTGTGAGATTTTCGAGTTAAACATGGAGGTTCTGTGGTTCATGATCGTGAGATTAACGGTCACGTAAAAATAAAAGCTTATTTATACAAAATTGAAAACTTCTTTTCGTCACCGTCAGGATTGGAAGAATACAAAATAATAAGAAAGCTCCACAGAAAAGATGATAGAGAGGAGCCCAGCACAAGTAATGCCGGACTCAACTGGGGTACCGTGATCGCCAACACACGTCCCACTACTTGTGAAGCCCTAGGGGTGCTAATTATATAATGTCGAACTTCAAACAAGTAACAAATAACTGCCTGCTTGTAATTTCCTCTGTAATGGAATAAGATGGTAAGCTATCAGGATGAGCAGTTGCACGCATAGCCTACTACAGGCACATAGCACGACTAGACAACTCGCCATTGACCAAGAAAATATTTCTCACCATTACTAGAACCCGACAAGCCAAAGTACGCTAGCTTGAAGACAACCAAAATATTATAAAAGAAGTAAATAATGACCCACTGACAACCACAAGTAATACAATTCAGACAAGTTCACACACAAGGAATCAACAGCAAAGAATTCGAAACTCAAAAACACATGAACACAAGAAAGACGATGTTTATTGTTGATTCTTTTAGGGGCTTTGTGACATCGTGATAATGGAGCCCCGTGTGTGTGTGTAGAATTTGCCTGATAACTTGTGTCACTGAGATGTCCGTACTAGTGTGTGTATCTATAACTGAGGTAGAATTTGTGTAGGAAGCCGCCGTGGCCTTAAGTTACGTCGTACCATGCTGGCATTCCTCTTGAGTAGAAGTGAGGACATCACGAAAAAACACTACCAGGATGGCTTAGGTGGGAATAACTCACCTCTACTTAGTTTTGCCTCACGAGGCTAAGTGTACCCCCTTCCAGGCCTCAGATCAGAATTAGAATTTCTTGGCAGTGCCGGGAATCGAGCCCCGACCTCAGGAGTGACGGCCAAGAACGCTAGCCGCTACATCACGAGGTGGTCACACAGTTAATGGTTGAAGAATTACTGGAAACCCTAAACATTACAAAGGAGAAAAAAATATAAGGACTTCATTTCACGTGGTCCATCCATGGCCGAAATGGAAGAAAGAAGAAGTGGATTATCTAAGTTGAATATATTTAATACCCCTTTTCATTACCTTGGTTTTAGATAATAATGAATGTCAGGAATATTACCCTGAAAGGAGTGATTTATTCTGCCAGTAAATCGGGCCTCTCCCATTTATTATCATAGTAGCAACTCTTATTTTCTTAAGCCTCATTGAACCTCAACCCGTACTGATGTGCCAGGATTCGATTCGATTCCACATTCTCGTACACAGCCATAGCGCTTCACAGTCCACCAAACAGAATTGACATCAATAAGATCGAAGATTGCACATAACGAAGTAAGAATCGGCTCAGAATGTAAAAATGGAGTTTGTTTGTTGTAGTTGTTAATTAATTTAAGGGGATTGGGACATCTTGGTCATCAGCCCCGTGTAATTGGGGGTGTGTGGAGCTTGTCTGATAACCTGTATTCCTGTGATGACTGTAATAGTGTGTGTGGCTGTAGTAGGGGCAGGGATGGGGTGGGTGCACCGGTACTAGAAGTAAGGTACTGTCCTGGCATTTGCCCGGAAGGAGTGTGAGAAATCCCAGGATAGTCGCTGTCAACGCTGGGTTTCAAACCTGCGTTCTCCGTACATTCTGCAGCTGCCCTCGCGGCCGTGGTGCACGATTTAACGAGGACGGCTTCGCCGCGGGGTATAAAAATGGAACCTGGATGGAGCAACGAAGTAATACATCATGGTTGTAATTTCCGTGGAGGTAATTAGCGTATTGGAGCAACTTAACAGAACTTGGCGGTGCACATGACTACACACTGTAGACTGAGCTCACAGAATTAACGCAGATGTTGGCATCAATCCTTTGAGATTACTGTAACACAATATGAGGGCTATACTCTCTCTAACAGCCTTAGTTGAGTTAATTGTAGTGTGATGTAATGTCAGACTAGCCTAAGCCTAAATGAGGTCTTGTTACAACTGAATGATTAATAGACTTTGGGGCAGGAAGACACATATCGAATAACACACGATAGTAGGCTATTTTGTGCAGTAAAATTTGAGAATCGGGCTTCGTCTTTCGGGCGACCACTTTTTCGATTTGATCATGTGAAGTTATTTTTATTTTATATTTAGATCGTATAGTGACTAATCTTGATAAGATGGGTCATGGGTTCGTGAACTAGGACAGATTCTTACTCATCAAACAACTATACAACAACAGCGGAAACAACAACAAAACCTACTCATTTACCAGCATCTAACAACTATACAACAACAGCGGAAACAACAACAAAACCTACTCATTTACCAGCATCTAACAACTATACAACAACAGCGGAAACAACAACAAAACCTACTCATTTACCAGCATCTAACAACTATACAACAACAGCGGAAACAACAACAACAAAACCTACTTCTGTGTTTCATTTAAAAGAGTCATTGATCTGAAACTGATTGAAGACGCATTCAGAAACTGGTCCAAATAGTATTAAACTAATGGTGGCTCCGAATCGGATGATTCAGCGTTCCTGGCTCTCACACCAAGGAGTTGAGTGTTGCCGTTATGGTCGATAGATCTCCCTGTAACTGATCACAGCCTTGCGATTGTGCGTTCTATTATTAGCCCTCCTCAGGGACGACAGTATGTTGAGAGCGTTTTAATGATGCAGCAATAGTATGAGGGGTATTCACATGAAAACCGAACACCCGTCCGAACACACATTCCACGCGAAAAGTGGCAACACTGTTGTTACGTATCGATACTATCATCGCTGTGGTAGGGGAATGCATAGTTACAACTCTCAGGTGCACACCGGTGTTGAGGTATGTTTGTTGGTGTGTGGACTGCCTAGTGTGTTCGTCCAGCTGTAGAAATGGAGACAAGGAAAGAAGAACAGTGAAATATGGTTCGTTTTCTTGTGACTGAGGCTGCTGGAATACTTGAAACTCATCGTCGTATTTATGCTGTGTATGGCGAACACTACATATCCTTGACGAGTTTGCACAAGTGGCATACGAGATTCTGCGAAGGGCGATCATCACTGCAAGACGATAAATAGTAATAATATCGTATGGCCTCGGGTGCCCGGTGCAAGCTTTGTAATTTGACGCCTAGATGGCAGCTTTCATGTCGAATTTTGTCGTTCCTTGGAGCGCTATGAAGGTCAAGGAGGTTAGATATCTAAGCTCCTTGACACTGTAGCGCTTCCTAGTAGAGAAAGGAGGAACGTTGTGTTGGCGGAAAAACCCGAGATTAATTTTTCCATTATGCGTGACGTGATTTTTGCCGTCTTTCAAAAATTACTTACGACAGCCAGGAGTGAACCTGCAAGCTTGGGGTTGGTAGTCCGACACGATAACCACTCACCCATCGTGGCAATACGATGCGCACCCAGGGCAGGTCCATGGAGTCATTATTCCTGATGTTATAGCGCGGATTGATCGGTTTTATCCGGGAAAACTGACGAATCACGGAGGAAGAAATTCATGTTCAGGTCGGCATTTGCCATTTCTCCGTGCGTGCCATTATCAGAGCTCACTTGCATTTCCGCAATTTTTGCGTGCAGTGGGTTTCCGCATCGACTGATGGAGGGACAAACAATTGATTATGTCGGACGGAATCATTCTGTTGCATAGGCCTAATAACGTCCGTCCCCATACTGCTGATCTGGTGAATGCCACGATGCAGCGAATTGGCTGGGAAACACTTCAACATCTTCCTTACAGTCCTGATCTTTCCCCTTGTGATTTTCATATTTTTTGCGACGTGAAGGAAACATTCGTGGACGTCGATTTTATTCGGACGAGGAAGTGCAAGAGTCTGTCAGCAACCTACCTCTTTCTACAAAACTGGAATTCATAGTCTCGTCTCCCAGTGGGATGAATGTATTAACTCTTGTGATAATTACTTTTGAATAAAACCATGCCATGGTCACTTTGTTGCGGGTGTTCGGTTTCTCATTTGTCTGCCCCTTATATTATTCAACCATTTTAACTCTCTTCGGTACTAAGAGGAACTTCCTATATGACGGTGTCTCCCCCTGTAGATCACGCCAAGAAATAGTTGCGAGGCACTGTCACGGGGTGCTCCTAATGCTCATTTGCTCAACCACTTCGATTGTCCAATTTAAGCACCACTGAGTTGACTTGTGAAACATTGCAATTAAGAACTATTATAAGGTTGATGGAACATTAAGCTAATGAAGTGCGCAACATTCCAGTGTATAGGGAAACAGTGAAAAATTGAATCAAGTACAGGATTTTATTTTAAATAAGGAAGTTTGATCTCATGCGATAACAGGCATTAATAGTAGGAGGCATAAACTCGAGGTCATCTTTTGCCAGTTTTACAATGGACCTTTTGTTGTCTAGGATAGAAGAAGTCAAGGGAGGGAGTTATTTGAATGTGTAGTAGAAGGAAGAGATTGCATGTCTCATCCCTGACCTGGTTTGTAGTATGTCGAGCTTAGAAATGCTCTCATATCTTGGCTGTTGTTACATGGGAGTTCTCACCTTTCCATGTCAGACGTTGCCTGTAGCGTTAAAACTCCACATTGAGAAATACAGTAGCTTTAAATCTATACAAGAGGCGTAGTTGGTAGCATGCTGAACTGCTATGCCCAAAATAACGGGTTCAAACCCGGCCGAAGTCGTCGTATTTTTAAGAGCGTTAGAGATCCTTCAGTATGCCTACCTTCGGAGGGAAAGTAAAACCGGCGATCCCATGTCATAGATTTATGGCATGTAAAAGATCCTTCCACAGACTAAACTTGTGTGAAGCTAAATTGTTAGGTTAGATTTCGTCGGAACGCTCTATCAAAGTTCCAACGTTCTCCACTAGGTATCATTGATATCTGGTACCGAAAGTTGGAACTACTTGAAATTGAACGGAACTTAAAGCTCACCCTAAGGGTGTCCGATGGAAGCAGCTACAGACTCAGGCAAGCCGAACATGTCATCGGACACTCCCGGCACTAAAAGCCATACGATAAATAAATAAATAAATAAATAAATAAATATACAAGGGGTCCTCAGTATGGTGTTGGCGAGCACCACAGTGCTCTTTAAATCACATTTGGTGCTCTCGTCATACGAGCCAAAAGGTACCCGCGAGCACAAGCTCCCCTGAGATCCATTATTCAGTTCAAATTATGTTGCACAAACCGGAATAATAGAGTTTCCATTATAAGTTTTGACAGTCAGAAATATTATCATTTTGTGAAATAATATTTTAATCTACAGTTAAAATAATTGAACATCCCTGTTTTATGAGTAACACTAGATTATGCTGATTCCACTCGACTGACCGCACGTAAATGTATCTTACCCGCAAGAGTCAAGCAAGAAGTTGCAGCATGCCTGGTGAGCGGTGAATCCCTACCTAATTCAGTACTCAGTGGGAGAGAGATAGGAAAAGGAAAGAAAGAAGCATGTTTGTTGAATTGCAATTATTATTATTATGATTATTTGGAAATCCTCATTCTTCGAGGAGGCTCAATTATTTCCCTCGCCCCGTTTTCCTTCTCCTTCCTTACTACCCTTTCTGCCGTTCTAATTAAAATGGCGCGTTTTTCTACCAAGGTCCATACAGTAGTTTCTAGCTGCTCTCTGGTGACGAACAGAGGATTTTTTGTTTATGTAAGCTCCTTAACACACATTCTTTCGCCACATTGTTTTAATTGTTTGTTTTTGTTTTTGATATTTTTTAGCGTATGGCTTTTAGTGCCGGGAGTGTCTGGGGACATGTTCGGCTCGCCAGAGTTTGCCACTGCTTCTATGTGGACACCCATGGGGTGAGCTACAAGTACCGTCACGTGTGGTGTGTTTTCTGGGGAGGAAAGTGTGAATGTAAGGACGAGGAATTGGAAGGTAGCGGCTGTGGCCTATATAGTTAGGGGCCAACCCCGGCATTTGCCTGAAGGAAGATGGGAAACCACGGAAGACCATCTTCAAGGTTGCCGGGGGGATTCGAACCTCCTCGCCTCCCGAATGTGAGCGACCACGGCTAACTCACTGTTTTAATTGTATTGAAGAAGGAGGCAAGGTTCCTCTCGAAACGTCTAGAATTTTACAATTGTATTTTCACACGGCAATATACCAAAAGTATAAATAATTTTAATAATTATTATTATGTTCGATTTATGGAGCCCTGGTTCTTGATATGACATGAGGGTGGTGCTCACTGTCTCAACGCTGATCTAGACATTACGGACGCCATTTAGATGCACCCCGCAGTACAGAACATTGCTGCTACAGAGCAAAATGCATGACATTCAGCACAGTGGACTTGCTTCAGTTTTCAGGCCCAAAACACCACCACATTATACAAAATTTAGTGCACATGACTTGAGCGTGGGAAGAAAATAAGTATTGTCTGTGCGCCAGGAGAAGTCAGTTCGACGGGGAGCGGGGCTTTTTGGCCATGCGCATGCGCACACCGTTTAATCCTGACCTAAATATATCGGCTATCAGTTTCTGCCGCCACCAGCATGGAGCTTGTTATTCATCCAGCTTGAAGTGAGCATTGTTCCGTTTCAACTGTCGACATTTTCACATGCCCTTATGTTTTTTTAACAGAGCACAGAGTACAAATAAGGAAAGAATGCGTTGAGTGAGTGAAGCAGGAAGTAACCGACTTGATGATTTAGGAATGAGTGGTACACGGTACATGGGAAGGCACCTTGTATAATTAGGGAACATATACTGCAGTTGGAAATAACTCGATAATCCTCTCTTCAACTTTGACCTGGCGCCAAATGATTTTCATATCTTCCTACCATAATAGAAGAGCTTGAGTGTATGTGATTTCAACTAGTGGTAAAATTCAGGAACCTATCATGTTCTGGACTAAGAAACTTGCCCCCCTCTCTTGCTTCTATGTCTGGATTGATGCTTTAACGTAGTGAAACTTGAACATATGTGGAAATTTGGGAAAACATAATTACCATGGTCAAACGAGTTGATCTTTGTATGTATTGTTTGAATGTATTTATTTATTTAATCGTATGGTAATTTATACAATATACAATTATACATAACAAGGTAATATTCAAACTTTCAAGTCCTTCCTTTTCAACCATTCGGTTAAACCGGGTGTGAGAGCGAACAAATCGTCAGGAATGCCAGGGTACGAATAAAGAGGACAGCGTTGGACCAGATGTTCGATCGTCTGTTCTTCCAGGTTACACTCACACATTGGTGAGCTGATCCAGCCCCACTTGTACCTGAAATAATTACAGCAACCATGTCCAGTCCTCAGCCTGTTGATGCGGCACCAGAGGTTCCTCGGTAAGTCAAAGCCGTTTGGTTTCTTTGTGGGATCAAGATGGTGGGCACTTATTCCCAATGTTTTAGTTGACCACTCCTGCTTCCAGCTTTCATTTAGATCAAATCCAGCAACAATGAGTTGCCCCGCAGTGACACTGATCTTCTAGATTGCAGTAGTTGCTGTGATGGATGGCAGAATTCTTGATGCAATGGCAAAGAGGGTGATGCAAAGATTTTCTTAGCCTCCCTTAGTAGAGCTTGCTTCCTCCTTAAGTGAGGTGGAGGGATGTGACTCAGCATGGGTAACAAGTGACATGGAGTTGATTTGATGGAACCAGTAATGCAACGCATTGCATCATTCAATTTTGTGTCTACCTTCTTCACATGTACGCTTTCCAACCAGACGGGTGCACAGTACTCAGCGGCCGAGTAGACAAGACTGATGGCAGATAGGCGTAACAGTCAGCAGAAGCTCCCCACTGAGCTTATGCAATATGTTGTTTCTTGCGGCGACTTTGTGGGAAAGCTTAGTGATGTGTTCTTTGTAGCTCAGGGATCTATCTAAAGTGACCTCAAGATATTTCGGAAAAGGATTGTACCTTAGATTTTGTTCGTTGAACAAATCTCTTGGATTGTAGTTTGCAGCACGATTCGATAGATGGAAACAAGAGACTTCAGTTTTTGAAGTGCAGGGGATCAATCTCCAGGTCTTAAAGAAAGTTGACATCTTCTTGAGATGCTCTGTAAGGATTTGTTCACCATCTTCAAAGTTATTACTCTGTGCTACAAGAGCGAATAAAATATACGGACAAGACAAAACTTTTTTCCTTTTTTTTATTGGAACGATCTAGTTTAAATAAGTTTGTGAAAGGTATTTGTTTACCAGTTTTTATTATTAGTATTTAATTCACATTAAATTTGGGCCAATGTCAATCTCAATTCGTGTTGAAAGTAGTCTAGCAGAGTTTCCTCCCCCAAATCAGCAGATATTGTGCACACTTAAAGTTGAGCTTGTAGTTGCTTGTCTGTTGAGTAAGGACTTGTGCATGTGTCAGTCCCCTAGGACACCAGCCAGGCGAGCAGCGGACTCGCGAGGATAACTGAGGACTCGGACTCAGCGGTGCGCGAGACATGTTTTACGGATGAGCGGATTCCTGAATTCGCTGAAGAGCCTGGCATCAGGAGTTGGTGGCGCCAAACAGCACGGTAAGTGGACGAAATAAAGACCACGCTAACTTGAACAAGTAGAGTTTATAACGAACAAGCATACAATAATAAGGTAGCACATGTTTTTGAATAGCAATATGCTTAAGTGATGGTTACGTTTAAGACTTCAATCGAACCCTCTGGATTTTAGGTGGGTTTGATAATCATTTCTCCATACTGGTCACCGATCAATGGGACTACCTCAGAGACACTTTACCTCACACTCTGTTTATACTAATGTTGCTCCATACTCAATGTTATTTACAGCAAAATCATCATGTTTAGGAGCTATACCTCAGACAATCTTTCAGAATGGCTGCGTGGTGCAGAGGTAACATTCTCGGCTGCTATGACCAAGGATACAGGATCAAATTCTGGCGCAGTCAGTTGGCAATTGACGGTGCACATAAGTGAGGGAGCCGTGCCAGTAGACTTACTGGCACGTTAAGATCCCCTTCGGGGCAAAATTCCAGCAATCCAGCGTCTCTTAAAGTCACAGTTGTTAGAAGGGACATAAAGCCAATTTATTTTATTTATTTATTTATTTATTTATTTAATCGAAAAGCACTTTTACAGAGCACGTTAAATCGATACTTCAATTCTTGCTAATGTCGTCTTCCTGAATGCCCACGTTTGTTTCATCCTCTCTGATATTTGCTCCCTGAGTTGTTCGATGTTACGTGGCTGCCTTAGTTTTCTTCCTTGTTTTTCCCTGAAGATCACTTTTTGTAGTTTGCCTCGAAATAAATCCTTATTATGTGTATCATTATGATAATAATTCTTCTTCTTCCATCGTTACGGCCAACTAAGGACCACGTCATGAACTGTTTCTTCTGCATTTTAGTGTTGGCTCAGTACTCCTTCATTCGCAATCGATGTTGCACCTTTCTCTCTGTCGTCCACGCCTTCCCGGTTTTTAGCCTACTTTTCACATTTTTCAGAAATGAGGAAAAAGTAGACTTATGAGATCGGGCAAATGTGTGTCTGTCTGTGTGTCCTTCTGTCTGTCTGTTTGTATGTCCCCCCCCCCCCCAAGCAACTCCTAAACGGCTGCAGCAATCGAAACAAAATCTGGTAGGAGTAAAGATCTATACTTGAATATCTCACGGCCATATTTGAAAATGATGTCAGTGCTACCAACTGCTGAAAATTCGCAATTGAAATTTGAGCTCCATGTTGGATATCTTGGAAGGTATGATTGGGAGCTATTTCAAAATTGGTACACTTATAGATAATAATATTGCAGTTTAATTTCCATGAGACCATGCATGGCAGTGTTGCGAAACTGATTATAAGCCTGCTGATAGGTCCAATTTTTAAATGCATATAACTTCTACACTATCAATTGGATTTCAACCAAATTTCGTATGTGCTATGTGTACATAAACAGATATGACTGAGCGTATTCTTAAGAGCCACCAGGGCTACCACCTGTTAATAAATGCTCTCATTTTTTAAAATCCAAATACCCATATATCAGAAAGTATGCAAGCCGACAGCTTTAAACTAAGCACACGTATAGTACTTGACATTCTATATTAATTTGGAGTAACTTATATACGTCAGTGCTACCAACATGATTCTAAGCCTGCTGAGAGGTCCAATTTTAAATACATATAACTTCTATACTATCAACCGGATTTCAACTAAATTTCGTGTGTGCTATGTGTACCATAACTGATATGACTATGCGTATTCTTAAGACTAACCAGGGCTGCCAACTGTTAATAAATACTGTCTCTATTTTTGTTACCCTAATATCAATATATCAGAAATTATGGAAGCCAATAGCTCTAAACTTTGCACACGTATAGTACCTGGCATTCTAGATTAATTTTGAGTAACTAATATAGTCCTACGCCAGTGCTACCAACATGATTCTAAGTCTGCTGATAGGTCCAATTTTTAATGCATGTAACTTCTATACTAACTAATGAATTTCATTCAAAATTGACACAACAATAGATCATATTATTTCAGATTATTTATTTCCAATACATGTATTGAGACCGTCAAGGTTGGAGTTGTCAGGATAGCCAACAACCGCAATGACTTCCCTAACATCTCACCCGACGAGCACATAATTTAATTGCCGTGAGGATCAGGTGAACTTCCAAATAGGCTAAAGCGGCACGAGAGTCCGTAGTCCACAGGGATCGTGGTACATGGTGACGATGGTCATAGACTGCCTAAGGAAAGGTTCACCTTAAAACTAGACTGAGAAAATAAACATCCAGACTTATGTAAAACACCGTGAAAATTTATTGATAAAATTCACAAGCCCCTAGCCTATTTCGGAGGGTTACAATCGGCTAGTCCGCAAGCTAATAAACAAACAAAAATAAAGAGCAGGTCCCTACCTGAGAAGTTACGGAAAACCCTCGCGAAAGATCTAACTCACAAAAATAAAGCAACAACAGCAACACTAGGAAAATGGTACGCCTTAAGTCCCAAGTTCAAGTTACAAAATCAAGCTAATATCAGAATTTACATATAACAGGGTAGCAAAACGAATCTAAGTTAGGATGATACCATCTCCACAATTACATTTAACGTTAATTCATCTAGCTAAGTCCTATCAATTAATCACAAAATTTACGGCGATGACGTCCGTAACAGAAAACAATTACATTCAAATCTAAGTGTACAGCCATAAAAAAAACATTTAATTATGCTTAATAACTATGTGCTAACAGCACACAATAAGGTAACATGTAGGATTTATACACTCGTACATCATAAATAAGTAATGAAATAGACACAGTAGTTTTATTAAAATGCCTGCCTGCACCTTGGTTTACTCTTTGTAAGCCATAGTCATCTAAAGTGTAGTGGTTACGGTGACGAATGCGTAGTTAAGACTACGTCTAACATCGCATGGCCTGCGCTCCACAAGCTACGAACTCTAGGTTCGTGCATGCTTCAGGTCGCTTCAATAGTGTCAGCTGTCCTTGTCATTTCCACAAAAGGAAAATACCTTCATCTGCACGGCTATGTCAACAGTTCCAAATGCAAAAGAACAAAGTTAGATAGAAAGAATTCGTTAGTTAGCTTTTGTTTTACCAAAATTATGCGTTTTATTATTAAGATGTCGGTTTAGGTTTACCGTTGGTTTATGGCGAATAATATTGACAATAGCCTGGGCACGGAGTGTCTCCACTGAGATCATTCTCCACCAAAAAGCCTCGACTTAACAGTCGGAATATAATCAACGAGCAATACCAACTCGGACACACAATAACACAAGTTACCAGCGGCGCAAAGCTCGCGTTCAATAACTCTGGGACGGGCCTGCACACTACAGTTACCCTCCAATAACATCTAGTCAACGGGAACAATCCCGGACAAGGCATACTCAAAATACCTTCATACAATAACGTCCTGCTATAACAGGGTAGCCTTCAACATACTATAGAAAACCTGACATAACTGTACACGTCAACCGACGGTACACGCAGCAGTGCGTTTAACTAACAAAAAACAATCTATAAAACATGTGATCAGATACAGGAATGGACACTGAGTTCCATAAGCTAAGTTGCAATGAAAGGAAATGCGAATACAACTCGTATTCTGTCCTCTGTCAAAGTAGTTCCGTCTCACAATATAACAGGCGTGATTTCAAGGGCACTGGGTCTCAAACCAGTTTATGTGTCGCTTGCAGGTTTCAACATTCCTGCGCCTCACTGACACAACACAGTGACTATTCAAGGCCGGCGATTTAAACAAATTAAACTATACATCTGGCCTCTTCATAAAAAACTTTACAACAGGGTAAAAACCTCGAAGAATAAGTGTATAAAAAACACGCTATAAATCTGAATACAATAATACAATTCCGTCTTCCAAACCAAAGACATCTAAATGATAGTAATGTTACTATTACTGGAGCTCTTTGCTCTCAAATATAATTCAGCAGTCGCTTGTACAACATCAAGTAAATCATGTGTCTTCACATGACACTAACAAAATAATAATTGTGTCGCAGATTTCACACTCTAGATCTGCTTAATGATACGTTAGGAACTGGGTTCGATGCTCGACAACGAAACATTCCTTCAAATTATAAGGTTCACACTTGACCAAGAATAGCTTCTGAGCTTATTCAAAATGAAATATAATGCAGTTACAAAACTGGTAATTACAGTTGACTACCTAACTGATACGACTGTTCTAACGACAGTCAGGGGTGTAACAAAGAATGGCTGCAAAGAATGCAGTTAACTAATCATGGCATCTGATTGCCATAACTAAAGTCAGCAAAGACTTGAAAAATCACCCCAAATAGGGTTGAACAAAGTAGCCTCAAATGACTACGGTCACGTTCAGCAAAAGATAGGCATTGACGTTCTACGACGTTCATCAGGCTGCACCAGGGCTGACCAAAATGTCTGACCAAGGGTGTCTCACTCTAACTGAAATAAATGACATCTAAATAAACTAGTTACATTCCCTACCTATAAAAATGGCTGACACTAAGTTCGGATGGTTCACAAACTACATTTAATCTACTATACCACCAGAAACTAGAACAAGAAAGGGGTATCCAAAAGCTCACGAAATGGAGAAGCTCTCACTCAGCCCTCTATTCAACAACAAGGGTTGTACAAAATCCTCTCTGGCTCTCTGGAACGGTATCATCCTCATCAGGATTCCCATCTGGACTCCTCCAAAGACCAGGGTTCGATCTGTCCCTGTCGACAACTTCGTGGATGTAATGAATATGCCTGGAAATGGCATCCTGGGTTCCTTCCTTCTCGTTCGCTGTTCTGGAAGTTCAACCATCATGCTGGTTCCCGTAGAAACATCACCCTCATACCGGGATGGTATTAGCCCATGATGATTGTTTCAAACATGGTGAAGAATAGTCCAATCACGTGGATAGTGAAATAAGTTGCGTAATAATTCATTCTTTCACTTTCAAAAATATAATGTTCGTCGTAAATGTTATAGGCTTTGATTGTAGTATATCACACAGCCTTTATTGCGTCGATGTGAATTAGCATGTGAGCTAACACTGTTTTTATGATTCTTCACGTGCTAGTGACGCTACTTTTATATCACGTAGCATCCGTGAATTATGCGTCGTTTTTGAAATGAAATTTTCACTTTGGCAATTTAAATATGTCATATAATCATAATCACACTTATTCAAGATAATTGTAACACTTTTACCTGTATATTTTCCACTAGGCACTTGGCCCTCCACAAACACGTGGGTACAAAATGTGGTGTTACGGCAATGTTATGCAATTCACTTATACTTGCCAATTATTATTTCCCAAAATTCTTCTTTGGCTCACTGTGCTTGGATAACAGTGAATAGTAGTATTATCGTGCTCGATGGCACCTGATAATCACTTTCAACGCTCAACAGCGGATATTCTCTACGTCTTGTAGGACAAATACAATTTCACGCCTACACAGGGCGGATTCTCCAGACGTAGTGCAAGGCACTGAGTGTCTCTAGGAAGTAGGTCGTCAAAACGAAGTCGTTGAGCGACTACTTACGTTCCTGTTTGCGTATCTGCAAGGGTATTACCTTACCTTAAGCGAAAATAACATTCTCCAAAATGTTTTATTAATGCAGCATGACGAAATGGAATATTCTGAGTCTTGTGGAAAGATAAAATTAATTAATAAGACCTCAGATAAATAATTAGCAGACTTCACCAAAGTCAAAAGTGCGATTCACCGCTACTTCAAAGAGTATAGCGTGAGCTCTCAGCTCCACGTGGCTTTCTGGGTGTGTTCAAAGGTACAACATCCCATCATAAATGTTCTGTTATAAAAAATATCACATGAACCATAGCTCAGCGGGTTCATCATGTCATTGTTGCCAACATGATTTTACGCGCGCTGTTAGATCCAATGTTTAACTGCATGTAACGTCCATGCTATCCATTGGACTTCAACCAAATTTTGTATATTGTACCTTAAGAGATGGAACTAAGAATATATTCAATCACCAGGGTTGCCAACTGTAGTTCTCTATTAGGCTACATTATGCCAGGTATACAGTATTTCGAACTAATTAGAAATTTCGATATTACCAACTTAATTTCGTCGTTATTCTACTGTAGATAGATCCATATAGATTAATCATTGGCATGAATCCTAAATTTTAAGAAAAGTAGGCTCTTTAGTTCGTCACGGAATTTCTTGTTAGTTTTGGCTTAATAATTAAGTTATTATTATTTAAATTATTACTATTACTATTACTATTACTATAATATCAAACAATCATATGTATTTTGTTCGACCAATGTGTCTAAAAGAAGATTGTGAACCTATTTTCTAAATACCGACGTCCAAGTTCATGAAGCATGGACTCTCTGAAGGAAACCACAAAACATCTGTCTGATTGTTCAGCCACAAGCACAGAATTGGCAACTCATTCCTACCCAGTCCAAGTGCATGTATCGTTATTAAACAAAACTAGCAATAGCAATTTTCTCCAACAGATGGTGAATCCTTTGCGTTACAACACAAGTTGTTGACCTGCAACTTACAGTATGGCCAACAATATATGTTTTCACATAATAATTTATCGAAACCAGTATGTATTAGGCCATACTCAATGTTATATTACACATGTTCATATTAATGTTACGTTTAACAAATACACCTAGGAAGCCTTTATTTTGTGTCTTCGTAATATTTTGGTAATATTCGATGGGATGAACAGTAGTAGTAACAGTAGTAGTAGTAGTAGTAGTAGTAGTAGTAGTAGTAGTAGTAGTAGTTGTTGTTGTTGTTGTTGTTGTTGTTGTTTCACTTGAGAGGCTTGGTCATTCACCTCGTGTACTTTGCTGTGTGTGTGTGTGGAGGAATTATGTCTGAAAACCTGTGTTATTGTGATGGCTATATTGGTGTATGCATTTGTTATTCAGGTGATGATTGCGAAGGAGGCGGTCGTGGCCTCAAGTTAGGAACCATCCCGGCATTTGCTTGTGGAAGAAGTGGAGAAGCCACAGAAAACCACCTCTAAGATGGTTCATGTGTGAATTGAACCCAACTCTTCTCAGCTTTCCTCACAAGGCTGAGTGTAACCTGTTTAAGCCCTGAGACCAGAATTAAATTTCTTGTCAGAGCCAGGAATCGAACCCGGACCTCCGCGATGACAGTCAAGAAGACAGGATGGATAATATTGTAGACCTATCGGCAACAGTGAAGGTTGTGTTTGCGTGCAATTTTATTATCATTATTTCTCATTAATGTTATCCAGTGGTTGAATTTAATTGGTTAGTTCTTAAGTACAGTTCAAGCTACTGTGTTAAGTTTACATTTAATTCAAACAAGGTGCTTCTATTGGATGAATGTTACAAGTGTTGAAAGCAACCTACGCCAGTGACCCCTTTATAACATGTACTGGGGGTGTCTAATAAGTAATGTCGTTTTTTTAAGAAAATTTTATATGGAAAATTTTCTGACAAGATATTAAACTATTCTTCAAAGTAGAGACCATCAGTATATATGGTCTTGAACCATCTTTCAATGAGGTTTCTTATCCCACGACGGAACCGGTCTCTGGGTTTTGATGCGAATAATTCGGTGAGACCCACTTCCACAGTTTCAATGTTTACGAAATTTCTTCCACGCAAGAAATGGGTCATGGATCAAAAAAGATGATAATCTGAAGGCGCAAGATCAAGCTGATTAGAGATATCCACTCTACGTTGCGACTATTCAGGGGTCAATTCATGAGGTAAAGATCTACGGCGTCTGTTTGATTTTCCAAGTTTATTAATCTGGCGATGTATGGTATCTTTTGATGATACATTCTCGCAATATACGCTATTCTAGTCATGTCCTCCTGTAAATAGCATTGGCGAACAAAAGAAAACCAATTCTATCTTATAACACACCAAACTTTAATAAAAACGACATTACTTATGAGACATCCTAATAATACCGGGCTATTTCACATTGAAGCCGTATCATGGATTCTTAGTTTAGTTTCTCACACAGAATCTGTGGCCCCATATGCTACTTAGTCTATTGCTGGCGAACATTATGGAATATTCAGTGGTGTCGGATGTACACTAAGTGGCTGAGTAGCAACAGTTGGGACCCTCCATTGCCTGCTATTATTCTCTTCTTCTTGTTCCCCAGCAGCGTAGCCAAACACAGCTGCACAGATGACCAAGATATACTTAACTCCTATTGTATAAAACAACAATAACAACTCTCGTAAGCGGACAATTATTTAGGTGAGGTGCCACGAATCTTCCTGACTGCTAGCTATCGACAACTTCTTCTGATTCATTGCTTGGACACTAACGGTGTCGTATCTTCAGCTAAGAAGAAATAATAAAGAAGCTTTAAACTTATTTAGCTCCGGAATCCTGTCAATGGACTACAACTTCTAATGAAGCCACTGTCACCTCCTGCCAAAGGAACATTCAAGCTCACTGGTATGACATCGTAACGTCGCTAATCGGGAGGTGCGAAGTTTGGTCGTGAGTTACGAACGTTCATAGATTCTTTTAGTTGTTCAATTTAATTCAAAGGTCGCGCCGCACTCTTCTAAAGCCATAGTAAGACGAAGCCATTGGTCGCTACTAGGTTAGACAATCATGCAATGAAACCACAGAAACTACAGCTTAAGTGTATGAAATACACTAATTTGTTGAAACTATTCGCGCGCCAACTCATTTGTTGAAACTACTCACGCGCCATCTATTGTAAAATGGATTTACTAATTCAGAAACATTCACGGGAGTGTGCGCAATAACTCACCAAAGTTTCATCGCAGGTATATGAACGCATACGGGTCGAACAAACAAACTATGAAGAAACATTCACTTTTATGTATAGTGTCAAATGTGGATTTTTATCCGTCAGACAATAAAGAATACACTTGTCAATTCAAAAGATATCCCACAATCTTACATTCTAATAATTACTGGTACACACAAGTAGCATAGGTTATCAGACGAATTACATACACGCAAGCACTCGGAATGATGACCACGATATCGCAAGTCTGAAAATGAAGCAACAATGACAAACTGAATTGCAACCGTTTCAGTATCATATAGTTACAAGATTTTACCATTTTAGCATGTAATTGTTGTTGTTGATTTATTTAGGGAATTAGCGAAATCATGGTCATGTAGCCCCGCGTATTTGGGTGTGTGTGGAATCTGTCTGATAACCTGTTTTATTGTGATGGCTGTATTAGTGCTTGGATTTGTAATTCAGGTGATGATTGGCAAGGAGACGGCTGTGGCCTTAAGTTAAGAACCATCCTGGCATTTGGCTGGAGTAGAAGAGGGAAACCACAGAAAAGCACTTCCAAGATTGGTGAGGTGGGAATCGAACCTACCTCTCCTCAAGTTTGCCTCGTTCCAGCCCTCAGACAAGAATTACATTGGTTGGCAGAGCCGCGACTCGTACCCGGACCTCCGCGGTGACAGCCAAGCATGCTAGCCGCTACACCACGAGGTGATCTTCGCATCATTTCGTCAGTTTTCATTTCATTTTATTTCATTTTATTTATTTTCGTTTTATTTAAAGTTATGAACTTCCGCACTGGACAAAGTGTAATACATAAAACTAAATCATCGGTTACACACACAAAATACAACCTAACTGTCATACTTGTTGCTGTGTCTTCGACATGATATACAAGCTACAAGGGAAGTTATTGTTGGTGTTGGTGAAGTCTAAGCATTTTGTGACCGTTCAGGGGGATAGGGATCGATAGCATGTCGAGTTATCGGATACCTCAGGATCGATCGCATACCGAGCACGCATAATTTGCGGTGTTCTCAGTGCGGAAAATTGTGGGGAAACCATATACAAGGAACACGACAGTGCCTGAACCGAAATGAATACGACATCTGAGTTGCCAGTCCAATATGATGTTAAGAACAATAATTACTCTACTGCCCATAGCACTAAGAAAAACACGGAGGTTTGGAATACGAGCAGGACAATAATGTAGCCTGACTGGGTGAGGCCCGCATTTCCAAGAAGCTTGTGGACAAGAGCTCCTATTGTTTAGCCAACACACTTATTGTGCAGCTGAAGTGCTGGATTTACGACACCCAAGACTGGATAATCCTCCAGCACTAGAGAATTAGACAATGTAAAGTAGCGCCGAGATGCTAATTTGAGATCCGCCTATGGAATAATTGTATAAAAAGGCCCAATCAGAGAAGAGGCTGAGAAATGCATTTCGGAACTTTAATCACGGCCCAAGCCCAAAAACTACCAGAGTTACGGGGATATTACTGAGTCAGCCGCGGAGGAATATTTCCCCCCTCCACGACACTCAAGACATGGCGCCAAACGAGGATCTACCCTGTAGCGTCATGATGCAATTTATTTTGAAGACGTTCCTGCCGATCGATTTCGAATTTAATCATATGAATATTGCCGTCCTCATCTTGACCTACAGGTTGAACCAAAAATTATTGCAATGTGACGATTGCCATGGGAGCGCACTTGACAGAGGTGACAGGTCCATTGTCCCAAAGTTGAGGGTGGATATAGGCACTGAGCGCGGACACTAGTCAGTCAGTTTTGCGGCCACACCGGACGTAGTCCACGCTGCTCGCGACTTTGATACCGCGTAGCCGAGTGAGAAAACATTTTCTATGTGATCAACATTTACCGCCAATCATCCAACTTGTGGCTAAAGACCCACAGCGGTCATGATAGTTATCGAAGGCGAACACTATTTTATACAAATCTATCCAGACGGGGTTTGCCACCCACGTCCATTAAAAACTTAACGCCACGCCGTGTGGAGCCGAGGGCGCGGAGCGGCGACCAGCAGCCCATTCGAGACCCGAGCAGGGAACTTTGTGTTGAGCTAACGAGTTGCAAGCGAGATTGCTGAACCTATAGGCCTGTACTCATCTGTTTTGACGGTCTAGGAAATCGTATAAAATACCAATCTAGGACTGAACGGGTTAGGTGTATGTCGGCCTACTGAGGACCTGCAAGCCCGATTCGCAGTAACGGTACCGCCAGCCACATATCATAACGTTTCGCAGCGAATGAAGCCCGTGAATACAAGTGTAAAAAGTGTCTTATGTGATAGGGTGTGCAAAATAAGTGCATCGATTAGTGTTAACAGTGTATTTGTGTGTATGTCATCGTCTTGTAAGATGACCCAGTGGAACGACACCGGATTGATGATGGACTAAGGGCCTTACGTCCGGGTGTCGAAGTGGTGACCCAGCAGCCGTCATGGGCCTGTCTACTCCAGGGACAAGTGATGAGTATTAAACTTTCTATATTTGGGGACGTAATGTAGAAAAGGGGACGAGATATTTGTACAGTAGTATTAGCTTTGTTTTGACTTTTGATATCAATATTTCGTTTTAGACAGGGGCTATTAGTTTTTTTAAAGTCAGCATGCCAGTCCTTTTTAATGTGTTTTGTCCGTTAGTCCTTAAAAATAATGCATGTTTGTTGGTGGTTGACGGAGGTGTCTGTAATTTTTATTTGCCAAAGACATCATAAGTTAAATTGCCGTGTGTTTTAGGATGGATTTGTTGTGGCTATATATTCATGTAAGACTAGCTGTAAGTTAAGTGTACGACCTGACAAGTAGATAGGGTAAGAATTTGTTTTTGTGGCATTTAGTAACGCCCAGCTAGGCTGGACTAGTTTTGCCACTTTATGAAAATAGGTCAGATGGTTAGCGACCCAGGTCCCACTTTTCTTCTTCCCAGACCGGTTGCGAATTGACCAGTGAATTCCCAGGAGCGGCAAGCAGGACGATGTCTGTCATAGATTATTTTATATGTATGTGTGCTTCCATTTTTTTCCCGGCAAGGAGCCTTGAGGTTGTATTTGTGTGCATACCGGCCGAATATTGAGCCCATAAGTGTTCCCGGATTGTATTTCCGAGATAAGTGTTTTTCCGGATTGTATTTCCGATGTAAGTTGTTTCCGGATGGTAGTCCGAGGTAAGTGTTTCCGGATCGTATTTCCGATGTAAGTTGTTTCCTGATGGTATTCCGAGGTAAGTGTTTACGAACAGCGTAGTCCGAAGTACGTTTTGGTTTATCATGTTTGTTTTGTGTACACACACACGCGATGTGGTTTTTTTCACAGGTTAGAGGAGTGCTGACGTCTCTGGTTTTTGATGCGCAACCCTGGTCTGATGTAAAATTTATTTAAAACCTTGTGAATGTCACAAATCGTAGCATAGCCACTAAGGCGTTTTTAGTAAGAGACCACATCTGTCCAGCTGTCTCGTGAAAGCGTGCTCGCAACCCATGGGGAGTGTCACCCCGGCTGGTTGGTCTAGGTCGATTAGTTTATCAACTCACGGAAGATTGAAGTTAGATTTTAGACAGGAGAGGGGGTTTGTTTATTAATAGTTAGGCATGCTGGCATTTTCTCTGTTTAAGTGAGCCATTTTGTTGGGCTATTTTCTTTATGTAAATTTCTGGTTCGAACCCAGAATGTTTTGTGTTGCATTTGGTGTAGTTACGCACCTGTTAATTTGTGTTATCTCGTTGCCCTGATATTTTCTATATTATTGTCCGCCCGATAGGCTGAACGACCAAATGTCAGATGCCTATCAGAAAGAATACTCTCACACTATGTCCAAGCGTATTTACAGATGTTTGTGCCAGTAAGAGGCATCAGACCATTTTATTTAAGTATTTTAAGGGCAACTGCATTTTGTTTGAGACCCTGAATTTGTCGTAGCAGTTGACATTCACCGTAGTAACTTTGCCACCCCTGGCTGTCAGCTGTTAACGTAGTGATGTAATCTTTGCTTGCTCACAGCTGGATTCAATTAATGTATTTTCATTTCATTTCATTTTAAGCTGCATTGAGGCCGATGATGAGCTCTGGGAGAACCGTGATTTCTTTTATTTGTTTTTTTTCTCCTTGGGTTTAATTTGTAACCTTACTGTAACTTGTTTTTGCTGTTGCATTTATATTTTTGTTCCTTTGAGTTAATGTAATTCTTCAAACCGGATTTTTTTTGGAGTTCAATAAATTAGATTTTACCTGTTAACTAGT
Organism: Meconema thalassinum; assembly: GCA_946902985.2. Lineage (NCBI taxonomy): Eukaryota > Metazoa > Arthropoda > Insecta > Orthoptera > Tettigoniidae > Meconema > Meconema thalassinum. Next base: position 444,455,598 of record OX336390.1, read on the forward strand.
GTACGCCATTTCAGTAGTTTTAGCGAACCTGTTTCCTGTTGACCTAGGCCATTAGTGTTCATTTAACGAACGTACTGAACCCATGGGCCATAGGGTCCATGACGGTCGAATCCATGTCCTTAAGGAAGAAATGAAAGAAACGTATAGTTTTTTAAAGGAACGGAGAGAGATTTTAAGCCAGGAATATAGCTTAACATTGTGCAAGCGACTAGGGACAGATGTTCCTTAGATGAGATCACCCCACTCGACATTTCAGAGAGGGCTGGTCACGAGTATTAATAACTGAGTGGAACTTTCCACCGTGATAGACAGAGAAGCCTGAATCGGAATTCGAGCTGACGTTGCTGGAATTTGACAACGCCGCATATGTGCCAGATGAGGAATAATTAAAATTAACACGTTTACGAGCATAATAATGAGTAAACAAGCACAGTACAGTGAATCATTTTGAATGAGAGATTTTTCAGTATAGAGAAACCACGTAATAATTGTGCAGAAAAAAACTGCCGACGTAAGACGACGTCATTGGGGAATTACCTAAGCCTCTGTGGAGGGGAGAGAGCAAAAGGAATGCAACACCCACACAATTGAGGACGAGAAATTAATTAATATCTCCAAATTGCACGATCGATTCTTAGGTGCAATAAGATCATTTGACATTGAGAAGACGAGCTTTCGGAAGGTATAATTTTTATATTTGTGGCACCATTATTTTAGAAGTTGACCACAGGAAAGGCTAGAGTCTTATTTTTTTGTAGTAAAACAGTATAAAGCTTCGGGCATTTCCAAGCAAATCATGCAGTTCACGACAGACTCCTTGAGGGGAGGTGCTGTATCACATTACAACGAGCACTCCGTGACCGGAGGTGCTGCATCAAAGTCTTCAAACGTATGAACCTCAGGGGAGGTCATACTGCGCAACAAGTATAAGCACTGACTGCAGTCTTGAACAGCCCGTGAGGGGTATAATCAAGCATCACGCAGTACGAATCCGTCCAGGAGGACGTGAAGTTATATCAGCACATGCAGTCCTACGAGCATTCCGTGAGGGGAAGTGCTGCTCCACGACGTGGAAGTAATCATTCCGACAGTCCGTGAGGGGACGTAACTCTGCGTTACATCGATAACAGCTACCAGTACTCCTTGAGGGGAGAAACGCTGTTTTACACCGCAGAAGTAAGATCCGATAGCCACAGGCGTCACAGTAGTAACGACTTGCTTGCCTCCATAAGGAGCAGTCAAGACGAAATTTTAAAGTATCGCCGTAGTGAAATATTAGGAAAATCCTAATTATAGGATTTAGGCCCGACTGTATACAAGTTAAAGTGAAAATTCGCAAGATATAGTCATAGCAGGCTGCGAACGTCGGACTTAAAAGCGATAGGTCGTTAAATGTACGAACGAATAGATCATAACGTACGGAAGTATCGTACCAGACAGATAAACTGTTATTTAAATTGAAGAAACCTAAAAGGGAAGAACAGAATAAGGTTCGAACGTAGGAGTGTTAAAACAGTTCAAATAAATAGAATAGGAGACTATAAACATTAGCTCCAGAAAGCAGGCGAACAATTCTAATATTACTAGAATCGAGAAGTGCTAGCTGCTATAAACTGAATCTATAGGTCTTAGAGGAGACCTCGATCCATATAGACTTTCGTTAGGATCGATAGACAGATCTACAAAGAAGCCGTTCAAGCTAGATAAATAGCCGGTTATCCAGGATAGGAATAGCAGAATTGAACTCCAGGGAACAGTAGATGTTTCGGGACTTTCGCATTCTTCAGAATAGGAAGCCGACATCGGATAAATTTCACCCTTGGAAACGGGAATTTAAGAAGATCACGTGTGATAGGCTCAGAAATACGGCCTAGTGATCGAGTAATTGTGAAGTGTAAAATAATCAAGATTGTGTGTTAAATAATATTTTTAGTGTTTATTATGTGTTCAAAAGGGACACATCAGTATATAAAAATGTCGTCAATATTAAGTGTTTTAGATATATGTCAAAAAGTGTTTTTACGTAAGATGAATACCTTTAATATGGTGTAAAAAGTTCAAAGTGGGCCCAAAAATGAAACACCGCACCAGACTTAAGATCATGGGATGATCTGGAAAGTATGTGAGTACTAAATTCATTTTTATTTTGGTGTCAGAAATTGATTGTGTACAAAACCACCGGAGTTTTTGAGTGAAAGGGATGTGTTTTAATGAATAAATACTGAATAATCAAGAACACGGTCTGAACAATAATAAAATAAATAGAGAAATTATGAATAATTATGTAAAGAATAAATCCCGTAGAGGAAATATGTGAATAAAGGGTTAATGTATTTAACAAATGTCATAAGAGCAAGCGAAATATCATTAATTATCCTGAAAGATATTGAAATAAAGTAAAGTTGAGATATGAAAGAAATAGCTTTTGAGCTGGTATAAAGAATAAAGATAATAATAATAATTAAAATTGGAAATGTTAAATAAAAATCAAATAAATTGATATGAACATAAGAACGTTAAGCCTTAACGTATGTGTAAGAAATGAGGTTCAATGGAATATTTTAAAACAGGGAGCGATTTATCGACCACGGAAAGATTAATATGTGAATTAAAATAATATGAATTGTTACTAAAGAGATTTTATCAGTTCTTGGGAAGACATTTTCGGCTTAATATAATGCATAGCGCATAATGAGCGCAAATATAATATTAAAGTGTCACGCTAGGAACGCGTAGTGGTTAAATACTTGGTACATTACTTATGGAGGGTAGTTGATTGCAGTGAATTGATAATTGTGTAAGTCCTCTATTTGTGACATTAGTATCACGAGGCATTGTGTATGTATTTAAAAAGGGAGCTAATATATGGTATTATTGAGCGTATGTCATATGGGCCACGGCCGACTCTAAATCGCATTTTGTATAAGTCCTCTGTACGGGATTGGTTCCCGAGGCACCTGAAGAGATTCGAATGCAGGATCTTCTTATGATAAAAGCCCCTGAAACTCTCCGTCGTCGTATGTGTATTAATCTTCCCAATCAATGAGGACCCTCTCATAATTAATAAATGCCAAGGATACGGAAATGGTCTTTGAACCAAAGAATAGTTGTTTGAATGATACGGTACAATAAAGCCCGGTCTCCCCAGAACTGGATAGAATGGGAAGGTTTGTTTTGAAAGCCTTGGAAATAAGCTACTAATGTTGGGACAGACAGGATGTCGCCGCCACCCTAACGTGTCATAAATCGCACCCCAAGTAGTAGAGACTAGCTCTTTTAAAGCGAGGGGGAACAGAGACCGTCTCGTAAGCTGTTGTAAAGAGAAATAAATACACCAGGAGTGTTTAAAGTTGTTAACGACCCGGGCGTTGAACCGAGGTCCTTAAAGATGGATATTTCGTTTGCCGGTTCAGATCGTAGTTTCTTATATGATAATGGTCTATTAAGACATAAGAGATAAATAACAATCCCTATTGTAATAATGTATGGACGTGGGATTCCACGAGTTGATTGAAGGCAACTGAGTTCGGGAGTAACTATAGTTTTTTGACTGTGTCAAGTACCTTCACGCTCTGGAGTACACAATTGATTTTCTGATTACCTTAATATATTTGTGAAATAAAGAGAGATGATAACAACTGAATGTGTGGACATGCCCAAAATATTGAATTAGATAATTAACATAGATTTTAAATATAATTATATATTTGTTTTTGAGAAATAAGAAAATATAAAAGCTAGTGTTTGAGGTGTACAAGAATGACACCATAAATATGTAAATGCATGGAGCCAAAGAGCTCGGAGTTATGTAAACTTAATGTTAGTGCTTTATGGAAGTGAGATTAAGTAAGAATTGTTGGTTTATGTGGAAACCACAGGTTTTGAATACAATATTTGTTTATTTTATTTTGGGATCCCTTGTTCATTTGGAACAAGCAGTTGATATTTGGGTCAGTAATTAAATTGTAAATATGTTTGTAGCGCCATTAATTTTATTAATTAAATGTATTAAATGGGAGTTGATTTTGTTGTTATTTTTGCAAGTGTATCCTCTAATTAATCCAAAATATGTGAGTCACAGAGTGGGGGAACTTACCGCTGCCCCGAAATCCCGAATTGAGCTACGCTGGTATACTGTGATTGGCATATTTCTTGCTAAATGGGCACAGTACTGCACCCGAGATTATTATTATTATTATTAATTTTTAGGCCTAGAGATACCCAATCGGGTACATAGCAAATATTTAGGACCCATTTTCTATTTCAAATCAGGAACAGTGGCGTACTCAAGATTTTGTTCGTGAGAGAGGCGTTTGGCAACCGCTCCATTTAAAGTAGTCTACTTTTCCCCACATTTGTTTGCACTACCTGATACCTAGATCTACCGATGCGGTGATCTATTTCTCCTAGTACCCACCAGTGACGCTGGAAGTAATGAAGACAGCTCACAGAGGTGACTGGATATCCTACCAGGATGATTTAGTGACCCGTAGCATTTCATTGCACCACGGGATCACCCCCACAGTATATTATATTATATTATATTATATTATATTATATTATATTATATTATATTATATTCAAATTGGCGCCCAAACTGGGGATAGATCCATTGTGGAGGCTAGATCCATTGTGGAAGGCGGATCTATTGAAAAAGGCGAAGATCTATGATCTAGGATGAATAATCATGTAATTATCCAAGCCAAGGTAGGAGGAGTGAACCAATAAACGAGATTGCCTATACTGGACTAAAATTTGTTTGTTTCTGGGGGAATAATTAAAATCACGCGTAGACGGCGTTGTTAAATTCACGGGTAAACCCAGAAAAAATAAATTTGAAATAATTTTGTTTTGAAAGATAGCAGTCCAGAAAGGGGATGATTTGTTTAGGTAGCCCACGCTTGTGAGAGCTTACCCCGGATTCATTAATCCTCAATTAATGAACTGTGTTGTTGATTTTTGCGAACGGGTTAGGCATTTTATTAAGGCATCCCAGAGGAGTTTAAAATTGTTATATGTTATTGTATTTGGAGACCTGGATACTAGGAGGCCATTCAGGCAGGTTGTGGTTGTTGTTGTTGTTAACGTAAATATTGTAACAGGTCCAAAATTAATCTCATTCCTACTACTACACAAGACAGGTGCATGATGGTGAATGGGGAACCTGGACACCCGTATTCTCAGTGATTATATTATTGTTGTGTGTGTTGCAATGGCTACTTCCGAGGAGTTGCAAGTTATGTTTGATGTACTTTGTAAAAAAATTGAGGAATGCGCGGCAGCGAACATTGAGGAGCTCAGAGACACGTTAGAAGTTAGTGACAGAAAGGCAGAGGAAAGGTCCGATGCTAGCGATAGAAAATGGGAGCAAAGGTCGGAAGCCGCGGATAAGGAACTCAAAGATATTTTAGAGGCGGTTAAGGCAGAAATGAACTTAAAGACCGAGCAGCTAGAGCAAACTTGCATAGCGCAGGGCAAGGAGTTGAGGGCCGCAGTGGAGCAACTTACACGGTCCACTACAGAGCAGATCGATAAACTAACACACAAAACGGTGGAAATAGAGCGCAAAGCGGACAAGAATTATCAAGAATTAAATAAGGTGGATAATACCGTCAAAGCTATGGATAAGAATCTGGAAGAAATAACGAGCAATATGGAATCTATGGACATTAGAGTTACGAAACAGCTAGAGGAAGTCCAGGGGCAGATTAGCGCCTGAGCTGAACGCGTCATTGCTATGGAAGGCCGAGACCAAAATGTCACCCGACACATTAAGATGATGCAAATTGGGATAAAAGAATTGAAAGAGGAAATCGACGGATTAACAGAGCGAAATGAGGAAGACGCCCACGAGAATAAGAAGGGAATGGAAAAAGAAATGGAGGCCAACCTAGAAAGAGTCCGGAAGTTGGAAATGGAAATGAAATCGAGAATTGAACGCCAGGAGACAAAATTAATTAAAACAGACCTGAGAGGGCAGATTCAGGACGAGGCAATCTTCGAACTGCAAAGAGAAGCTGCACGGACGATGGACGACGCCCGGAGCAATAATAATAATAATAATAATAATAATAATAATAACCCCCGGAAGACAGGATGTCAGACACAGACGACGCCAGAGCCGCCGTTAAATGGATTACTCGGATTTCCAACAAGCATAACATTCGGGACGCCGAAAGCCAGAACTTCGACGCCGAACGACGCCGTGATGCCGACGCAGCTTGTACATGTGATCAGGACCGGAGATGACCGCCCAAAACGATACAACGAGAATAGCGTCATGACCCCTAAACAATTCATTCGCGAACTGGACGCTTACATCTTGGACAACCGCATACCGGAGGAAAGGCACCTGCGCACGGTGGAGAAACTTTTGGAAGATGCCCCCTTACAATGGTTTCAGAGTTTCCGCTACACTTTTCAGTCCCTGGCAGAGTTCAAGGAGGCTTTTCTAAAAACTTACTGGAGTCTCGAGCGGCAACAAAATTTGAGACTGGAGTTATATTCCCGTAAGTTCTCAACGCAAGGCCCGACAAAATACGCGGAGTATTTTATTGCGCAATTCGCCAAGATGAGAGAACTCGATGATCTCCCTTCCGAACGCTCTCTGGTAGCCGCAATAGGTAAACAGCTACCTGTTAAAGTCCAAGAGACGCTTATCGCCGCAAACGCCCAGACGGCAATACAAACGGAGGGAATTTTGAGACAGCTGGACCACACTAGCGCGCATTTACAGCGCATGAGGCCCACTGAACAAATTCATGCGGCGGAAGTTCAAAGAAGGCCAACCACACCGCCGAGGGGTTATGAACCAAGGTACCAGGCAAGGGGAGAGCGAGCATGGAACAGGCAGTACCATCCTAGAAGACCCCGCGGACGTTGGGACCAAGGACGCCACGACTCAGCGCCGTACCAACCGCGAGAGGGAAGGCATGGAAGCTACAGGCCACGGCCGTCCCAACAGGGAGACAGGATTTCCAACGAACAGGCGCGGACAGACCTCGAACAAAGATACGTGGAGTCTCCACAATATCTAAAAGAACTCCATAGTATGAACGGAGATGGACAGGCAAGGACTGAAGCCGACAAATGGAGAGAGGCTATCCAGCATCGTGAGGACCCAGACAGGCACTATCAGGGAGCCCAGAGCTTAGAACTCCAGCGGGAGAGAGAGGAGGCACCACCCCGGAATAATGGGGCGAGCAACAAAAAAAATCACAGTTCTAGAGAGGGGAGATAGCCCCAGATTTGACCAAGATGGCGGGCACCAAGAATGGGTGGTAGCGAAAATCGAGAAATGGGTAGCGCAACCAGAGGACCTCATTGAGGATATGTACAAGGAAGAAAGCCCCACTATTAAGGAGTTACCTGTAATTTATGTACGCGTGGGAGGACTTATGGTCCGAAGTCTGGTCGACACGGGAGCCAGTATTTCGGTAGCGAGTGGTGCGCTAATGAAAGAACTGGAGAGGAAATTTAAAGTACCCGTAATTCCAGTAGCAAATGTCAGAGTGAAAGGCATAATCCCCGACCGTACAGCGGAATGTAAATACCAAGCATATTTGGATTTTGAAATTGGCAATTATACTATATCGCACCCATTCTTAATTATGAATAAAATCAGCTTCAATTTGATCCTCTGAGCGGATTTTATGAGAACCAATGGAGCCATCATTGACATGAGCGCAAACGAGATTAAATTTCGCACGCATGATAAAAGGGAGATTGTCCTACGGTTGAATGAAGCGGAACCAAGGGATGAAGGTCAAATTTGGAGCATTGACATACAAGATGACGTCACGAGGAAAACTACGGTATTATTACATACAATAGGGGAGGAGTTCATTGAGGAAGAAGTCCTAAATATCACTACAGAGTTCGGCGCTATACTTGAAGAGAAGGTGGCTGAGGCAAAAATCAAACCCCATGAAAGAGAGGAGCTGCGGACAATTTTAACGAAACACCAGGAAGCTTTCGATAATAAACCGGGGAAGATTAGAAATTTTAGCTACGCATTCCAAGTAAATGACTGGAGTCCATACAAGAAAAAGGTGTACCCCATAGCAGAGAGGCATCATGAGTAGGTAAAGAAAACAATTAAAGCCATGGAAGAGGCCGGAATAATTACGAAGAAATCTACCCCATTCGTGAATCCCATTGTCGTTGTAGAGAAGGCGGACGGAAGCGTGAGATTGTGTCTCGATGCACGCGAAATCAACTCCAGGTTACTGCCCGAATTCGACCAGGCTCCACCGATTAGGGAAGTGCTGAAGAAGTTCAGAAACAAGAACTATTTCTCTAGCATCGATTTAACGAGTAGTTTTCAACATGTGGAACTAGAGGAGAAATCCCAACTTCTCACAGGATTCATTTTCGACCAGCAGACGTACACCCATAATCGTTTACCGTTCGGGATTCGAACCGCAAGTTGCGCACTTATCCGAGCCCTGGATCGCAACTTGACGGAAGAAGTTAAGGAATGCACAGTCCGCTATGTAGACGACAATTTACTTGCTTCAGAGACGCTACGAGAGCATGTTGAAAATTTAGAAAAACTTCTTTCGAATCTTCAGTCGGCCAACTTCAAAATTAACTTTAACAAGTCCCACTTCTGTCAAAAGGAAATTTTATATCTTGGACACTTTGTCGACGGGGAAGGAATTTGGCCTAATCCCACAAAAAAAATGCCGCTATTCGAAATTTTCCCACGCCTAGACGGATTAAACACATCCGCATGTTTCTGGGCATGACTGTTTTTTTCTCAGAACATTGTCCTAACTATACGGAGACGGTCGCGCCACTGCAAGAACTTTTAAAGAAGAATAACCGATGGTTATGGAGTAAAGAGGCCGAGGAAGCGTTCCAGCGAACCAAAGACCTTCTGTTAGAGAGCGTGAAACTGAAATATCCAAATTTCAATTGGAAATTCGTACTACAATCGGATGCATCGAAAGTAGGGATCGGAGCAATTTTGTACCAAGAAGACCCTGAAAACCCAGAAAAGAGAATATATTTAGGATTTTTGAGCCGAAAATTGAGGAATCACGAAATTAATTATACTGTCACTGAAATTGAAATGCTCTCAGTACTCCACGCATTGCAGCACTGGCGAAAGATTATATATGGTTTCCCGATTCTTTTGAGAACAGACCACAAGGCACTCACCTTCATGTTGAAAACCAGCTTAGCTAGCGAGAGAGTAAATCGTTGGGCTCTCTATGCACAACAGTTTGACATGCAGATTGAACATTGCCCCGGTAAACAGAATGTCATCCCGGACATTTTATCCCGGAACCCGGAGGAGGATGAAGAAGGGGTAATACATCACGCCGCGCTTCAACAGGAAGACCATGATTTTCTCGCAGACTTACCGCGACTTGGGATGGAACAAGAGGCTGACCCTTGGGCTAAGCTAATGAGAGATCATCTCAGAGGATTACTTCCGGAAGATTCACCAGCCAAGGCCGAGATGGAGAAACTCGCGCCAAAATACAATTTCATGAATGGATTTCTACATCAGTTTATCGATGAGGAGCACACAAAGCTTCGCATTTTAGTTCCACCAATATTCCAGCGCCGACTAGTCTGGCATGTTCACCGTGTCTATGGACATGCGGGCTGTGATAAGACATTCGCTGTGATTCGGGAGGCATTCACATGGCCACGTCTCCGAATTACAATCCGAGAGGTATTGAGGACATGCGATACTTGCCAACGCATAAAGCACAATACATTTTTGATGAAGCAGCTACGGTACCTCGACCGATCTTACCATCGAAGCAGAGAGATTTACGCCATTGATTTTTATGGGCCCCTCCAAACCGCCAGAGGAGGCATGAGGCACATACTAGTATGCCTAGATGTGTTTTCAAAGATTATGAAACTGCGTGCGGTACAAAAGACAACCTCAAAACAGGTGGTAAATAAAATCAGAAACAAAATTATACCGGAACTGGGGAAACCAGAATTTATATTATCCGACCATGGGTCTTGTTTCACAAGCGGACTCTTCAAGAGAGAGCTAGAAGGAATGGGAATTCGGCATATTCTTAGTTCTACACGCCATCCTGAGAGCAAACCTTCAGAACGCCTGATGCGGGAGATTGCAAAATTTTGCCGGATATATTGCCCGGACGCGCATTATCGTTGGATAGATGTCCTGGAGACCATAGAGACGTGCATAAACACCACAGTGCACGAATCTACATCGGAGGTGCCAACGGTAGTCCACTTCGATCAGTATCCCGTGAGACCATGGAACAAGATCATAAGTTGCCCAGTAGACGTGAGGCCCGCGCTACCGCTAAAAATTGAGCAAACTAAACCATGCCTGCGCGAACAAGCCGAGAAGAGACTGAAGCGGGTGAGAGGGAGAAGATACCACCGACCCTTAAGATAGGGAAAGTACGTTTTGGTGAAGAAACCTGCCGTATCAAACCCTTCAGCGCGATTCTACGCAAAATTTGCCGCCATTTACGACGGACCTTACGAAATTATTCAATGTTTGGGAAACAACGCTTACAAAATTCGAGAATTAGTAGGACAGAACGAGGTCACCCATAACGCACAAAATTTGAAAGTATACTACCCCAGCAATGTATTAGACGAACCGCCGCCTGCCCAAGTGAATGCCATTATGGACGAAAGAAGCAACACCGAAGAGCAACCCCACAGATGTGAGCTAGTTACGCTGAGGGACGAACTGGGAAGGTTACTCAGTGCAGCCTAGAAGACCAACGGGGATTTGCGAAAAGAACAGTGCGAACTGTTACAACTCCGAAAACTAGATAGAGAGAACCCCGCTGAGGAGGAAGAGAGAGCGTTGAACTCGGCATTATAATACCAAATGACCATGGTATTAGGATTGAAAAATTGTACTGTTTCCGATCGTACACATTTTTCAAACTGAGCAGGGGGAAATTGTGACCGATCAGGGGGCTAGGGATCGATAGCATGCCGAGTTATCGGAGACCTCCGTTTCCGGATGGTAGTCCGAGGTAAGTGTTTCCGGATCGTATTTCCGATGTAAGTTGTTTCCGGATGGTAGTCCGAGGTAAGTGTTTCCGAACAGCGTAGTCCGAAGTAATTAGTATGCACACAAAGTACGTTTTGGTTCATCATGTTTGTTTTGTGTACACACACACGCGATGTGTTTTTTTTTTCACAGGTTGGAGGAGTGCTGACGTCTCTGGTTTTTGATGCGCAACCCTGGTCTGATGTAAATTTTATTTAAAACCTTGTAAATGTCACAAATCGTAGCATAGCCACTAAGGCGTTTTTAGTAAGAGACCACATTCTGTCCAGCTGTCTCGTGGAAGCGTGCTCGCAACCCATGGGGAGTGTCACCCCGGCTGGTTGGTCAAGGTCGATTAGTTTATCAACTCACGGAAGATTGAAGTTAGATTTTAGACAGGAGAGGGGGTTTGTTTATTAGTAGTTAGGCATGCTGGCATTTTCTCTGTTTAAGTGAGCCATTTTGTTGGGCTATTTTCTTTATGTAAATTTCTGGTTCGAACCCAGAATGTTTTGTGTTGCATTTGGTGTAGTTACGCCCCTGTTAATTTTTGTTATCTCGTTGCCCTGATATTTTCTATATTATTGTCCACCCGATAGGCTGAACGACCAAATGTCAGATGCCTATCAGAAAGAATACTCTCACACTATGTCCAAGCGTATTTACAGATGTTTGTGCCAGTAAGAGGAATCAGATCATTTTATTTAAGTATTTTAAGGGCAATTGCATTTTGTTTGAGACCCTGAATTTGTCGTAGCAGTTGACATTCACCGTAGTAACTTTGCCACCCCTGGCTGTCAGCTGTTAACGTAGTGATGTAATCTTTGCTTGCTCACAGCTGGATTCAATTAATGTATTTTCATTTCATTTCATTTTAAGCTGCATTGAGGCCGATGATGAGCTCTGGGAGAACCGTGATTTCTTTTATTTGTTTTTTTTTCTTCTTGGGTTTAATTTGTAACCTGACTGTAACTTGTTTTTGCTGTTGCATTTATATTTTTGTTCCTTTGAGTTAATGTAATTCTTCAAACCGGATTTTTTTTGGAGTTCAATAAATTAGATTTTACCTGTTAACTAGTGTACGCCATTTCAGTAGTTTTAGCGAACCTGTTTCCTGTTGACCTAGGCCATTAGTGTTCATTTAACGAACGTACTGCACCCGAGATTATTATTATTATTATTATTTTTTAGGCCTAGTGATACCCAATCGGGTACATAATATAGATCCTTTCTTCATGATACTGTTGGGTATATGCTATCTCTGAATGGTGCTTTTGAAGAGAGATGTTCTAGCACCCCTTGCGCCAACCATTAGACCAATAACTCCAATCCTTTTGAACTTACAGTTTTGAAGATAGTAAGGAATGGTGGGATTGTACACTCGCTTCTTCTCCTCATCCACTTCAATGGGCTGGTTGACGTGAAACTCAAACCTGATTGTCGGGTCGATAATGAATGCAGTACTCTCTGCCATACTTGTGTTTGTACGCAATGATATCAATGCGCCGTGTACTTCCTGTATTGGATAGGCCATGCATTTCCTCGTGAATGGCGTATTCTACGTCTTGAAGCCCTGACGCAATAAGTGAGCGGATTCGGTGATGTGCATTTTTCCACAGAGTCTCGCCTAAGAGCAATATCCAAGACGTGAGAAAGTGTTTCGACCTGGTCAAGGCCGCGCCTCAGCGGTTGTCTCGGGATCTGCCCTGAAAGCCCGTTCATCTGGCACATTGGCCACCATTTTTAATCCGTCACGTCATTCACTGTGGGTTAGAACCCGATGATTAGGGATCTTTGAATGAATTCACTCCCTTCCCGTTGGAGGTAGATTACATCACTTCTCAAATTCTGTATTTTGAAGCTTATCCGTGATTATTCTAGCCTCCAGGAGACCGACTCTCGGTGTTGTGTCACTGTTCAATTGGGTTGAACATGGCCGCCTATTGCTGGGGCACCACAGGGAGTCTAGTACTTTGAGCCTACTAGATTCTTTGTGGTGACCTGACAATAGGTGGCACGTTTTGATATAGGAATTATTTTTATGATGGTGTGATGTTTGCTTTTTAGAGAGAATTGGTTAGAGCAAAATTATGACTATGTTATGTCTTTAGATGAGATGAGATGAGAAAGTAAGTTAGATCTGTATTCTGTAAGAGAACCATTAGTGGACATTGTAATAGAAAGGAAGAAATAATATGTATTGAAAGAATATAGGGCAGCACATCAGAAATTAAAGGAGTGTGATTGTAAGTTAGCATTTTCTTGTGTATAATAAGCACCAAACGACCCCATATACCACCCATCCATCTTAAAAATAGAACCTGATGACTAGGGATCTTTCAATGAAATCACTCCCTTCCCTTTTGAGGAAGACTACACCACTTCTCAAATTCAGTATTTTGAAGCTTATCCGTGATTATTCTAGCCTCCAGGAGACCGTCTCTCGGGGTTGTAAGGTTGACATCACCAATGAGACCAATACCCTGGAGACCTGTGCAATCTCCTCATCGAGCTTCCAAGTGCTGTTATCGTAAGTGTTGTTAGCCCTTTTCAGGCATTGCAACCCATTTATTCGTTGGAGAGTTGCATCCCACCTTGCTCTCAAGATACCTAGACCCTCAAATGCCCTATGGCTACAAACCATGGCTTCGGGAATGTCAGTGGGCACACTCAGGATCTTCTTAAGTGTGCACTTGCCAGAATCATCAAGAAACTAAAGGGGAATTAGCTTCATAAGAAATGTTTGGAAAGCATATACGATAGATGGACAAATAGATGCGTTAATAATAGCGAATCATTCGGTAGGGTGAAGGATTGTGAAGAAGAAAGCATCAAATTTCGCCTGAAGGTCTTTGAGGGTTTACTGGGGACTGGATATATTTTTATCCGCGAAATTAATTTCAATCTATCTGATCGGCACATGAGGTGATATAGATTTTATCGAAAAACTTGGGGCTCAAGGCAAAGGTCATTCTTAACAAGTTGCCCCTTGGATATATTTAACATCACGGACTTGAAATATTCAATTGCCATTCTTGTTAACTCAGTCACGGATTCCCTGTTCTTCCCAAGTAGGACATTGTCATCAGCAAACCCTAGAACAGTTAAGAAGGCGCTTGGCCTACAGGTTGAAACCCAAACACTGAGGCAACAGGATTTACATAGTTCGTCTAGATTAGAATGTCGCTAAGTTGGGTAGAGTGGCGAACTTTGCATAACACCCCTCTCTAATGTGAAGAAGTTAGTCTTGGTGTGATTGATTTCGATCCTTGTGATATTGTTTCCTGAAGTGAAGCTATAAGATGTGAGTTTTTAGTTGGCGTGCCTGAGTGTTCTAGGTGCTTTAGCCCAATATTGTCGACCGCCTTGGAAAAGTCGAGGAATACGATTGAGACATCACTATTTTTGATTTTTCCTTATGAAGAACTCCTTGTAGGAGAGAGGTGTCAATTATTATACCAAATGGTCTAGTGAAAACACTTTGGTATTCATTAAATGAGATTAATTGCCTCTGTCGCTTATCTAAAATGCTCTCAATTACCCTCCCAAGAATTGAACAGTTGGTGATAGGCCGCCAGTTATTAAGGACTTCTCGGTATACAAAGACGATCCTCGCAGTTTGAAGACAATAGGGAATTTGTCCTGTTCGCAACATGCTTGTGGCTAGAAGACTGATGATTTAACGGACAGTATCATCTTTGATAACTCTAACAAACATCTAGTTAGGAACGGGCGATGTTTCAACTTAAATGCATTGCAGAGTTGCAAACACTTCGGCTTTTCTGACGATAAAGTCGTACGTTTCATCCAGTACGAGTCTTTTTGGATCACTTATGCTATCCATAAGTTATCTCATAGCAGCCTTATTGGGAACCGAGAATATAGCTTAAAAAGGTTTGGTGGCCGTTTTTAGATCCATTAACAAAATTTCACATTTCTTCTGCCTTTCCAAGCATTTCTCTCCTTTACTGGGCATAAAAAATTATTACTCTTTCGTAATCAATCGCACTAGCACTCTCTTGCCCTTCAGTTATTATCTTTTCTTTATAAGTAAACTTGCGTATTCATTTGATCATTTTATCGCTTGAAAAAAAAAAAACACAGAACAATCAATCTCGTTTAATTTTGGTATTACAATATTCAATCATCATTATATAAAGCGCTACCGGGTGAGTTAGCCGTGGTGGTTACGGCATGACTAATGGCAGTCGCTCACATCCGGGAGGCGAGGAGGTTCGAATCCCCCCGCCGGCAACCTTGAAGATGGTCTTCTGTGGTTTCCCATCTTCCTTCCAGGCAAATGCCGGGGTTGGTCCCTCTCTATAGGCCACAGCCGCTACCTTCCAACTCCTCGCCCTTCCCTTCCAACTTTCCTCCCCAAACGGTACTTGTAGCTCACCCATTGGGTGTCCGTCTCGAAGCAGCTACAAAACTGGCGAGCCAAATACGTCCTCGGACACTCCCGGCACTAAAAGCCATACGCTAAAAAAAATATAAAGCGCTAAGTTGTATGGTTCAAAAAACTCAAGATCTTAAAGCAGAGACAGAAGCGGTTTGTACCAAAATCTTCCAAATCGTCTCAATCGTACAGGAAAAATCATGAATTTCTTGAAAAGTCAACGAAAAGATACTTATTAGTTTATAAAGTGCGTGTAAACAAATAAACAAAACGATAGACCATGCCTGAACTGTGTCGCGTCGACCCCACATACCAATAAATGCCAAAGTTCTCGCATGGATCCGCTAGTATTATATAATGCCGTTCAAATTCGTGTGTACATCGTTACGTTTGTCTGAATATTAACAGCGCTTTTCAACTCATAACCACACTACAGGAACAACAATAATAAAATAAGGTAATAATAAATTCCTGGATGTATGAGATTGGATATTTTGAATGTATTTCGTTGAAGATGTTAGGTTTGATGTTTCTCTCCCACACTGTTTGATCTTCAGTGCTACTGTCGGTTTTCCCCTCGCCATCGTCAATAATGATGGTAATCCCAAAATTGGCGGCAAGCCAGGATCCGTAATATTGATCGGTGAGCGCCCAACACTAAGAACGGATGACCAGTACCGCACATTCATTCCTCCACTGTAACTTTTGAATGGCTACACATTAGGAGGCTGAAAAATTGGACTCGGCGGGATTAATCGTCAGTTGGTGCCCATGTGTTATGAGCGATGCCTTAAAGGGCACTGCTATTGATGTTGATTTGTGTTGGTGCTTGCAGCATCGTGGTTGAGCAAGTGTGTGTATTAATTTGTAACTGTTGTTTGTTGTTGTAGTATCATTTGAGGGGCTTTAATATCGTGGTCATTTAGCCCCATGTACTTGGGTGTGTATAAAATTTGTCTGATAACCTTAGTCATTGTGGTCACTGTAGCAGTGTGTGTAATTTCTAATTCTGGTGGGGATTGGGAAGGAGACGGCCGTTGCCTTAAGTTAGGAACCATGCCGACATTTGCCAGGAGTAGAAATTGGAAGTAAAGCCGGCGGGCCCATGTCATAAATGTATGGCAGGAAGCTCCCGTGACCTTACCAAGTAGGCTATAATATAGGGAAACAATGAAAACCACTTCTATTGTGTGAAGCAAAATGTGTAGGTTAGATTTGATTAATTCTCTTAAGTTACTATGTTGGTCGTCAGGTGCTGGTTGCGAAGGCATCTAGTAGCAAAGTTGCAGCTAGGTGTCGTGGACGGTAGAATTAGGTAGCAAATAAGGAACTACTTCAAATTATTGTCTGCAGTCCTTACTTGAATTAAAATAGATAACACACACTAATATAGCCATCACAATTAACACCGGTTATCAGACAAATTCTATACACACCCAAAATACACGACCACGTTGTCGCAGCCCCTAAACTAAGGAACCAACCAACCAGAAATTGGAAACTACAGAAAATCACATCCAAGATGGTTGAGATAGAAATCGAACGCACCTCTTCTCAGTTTTGCCTCACGAGGTTCAGTGTGCCTCATTCCAGCCGGCAGACCAAAATTAAATTTCTGGGCAGAGCCGAGAATGGAATCCGGATCTCCGGGTTCTAGCCGATATACCAGAAGGTAGACGTATTTGTAACTGGAGCTACGATTGGGCAGGAGGCGCTAATGACCTTACCAAGTGTAATATAGGGGAACCATGAAAACCACTTCTATTCTAGGACGGCTGAGGCTGGAATCAGTTCTGCCCCGTTCTAGCCCTCAGACCAGAATTAAATTTCTTGGCAGAGCTGGGAATCGGAACCGAACCTCAAGAGATGCAGGCAAGATTGCTAGTCACTACATCACGAGATAGTCAGAATATTTTACCTAGAGGACACGAGGAGTGGCAGATAACATACAGATGTACTAATACAGTAATGGCTACGCTCACCCTCAAATTAATATATAGCGCTGTTGACCTTGACGTTTCTAGCCCATAGATATATTGTAATGCACAAAATATTAATATTTCTAGAAGACGACCAGTGTTTCCAATTTAGCAACTTTTCCAAAAATTTGACGACGAAATATTTTAAATTCTGCATTGTTTAGATAATGATTTAGAGCCTAAACTCCCGTTATCTTTAGTTTCTCTATGGCTAACATAGGATTCTAGTGACGTTTGAATACTAATTGGCGATGTTTTTAAAATCTAAGTTGGCAACACTGGAAACCACTATGAGTTCACCACCAGTGGCGTAGCTAGACCTGAAGGGGCCTCGGGGCAAGAAGTTGAAATGGGGCCCCCTCACTATCTTTTGAAAACCTAACCTCACTGCATGCCTTTATTATTAATAATGTTTGAAGATAAGAACGTATCAAAGTGACTTTATGCACTTTTTGAATTCCTCCCCCCTTGCCACTTCCCTTTTTCTAGAAATATTTAATTTATACTTTGGCTGTTGGCTCCATAAAATACCCTAAATAATTATGATAAATAATAGCTATAGCTTTTCAATTTGTGAAATTGTGTTATCGTAATAAGAAAACTACGTCTACACAAATATCAATTAGAAAGAGAAGAAAACTGCATGTAAATATATATTAAAAGTACACAATAATGAAGCTAGAGTAGAAAACCAAAGGGAACAGATAGGATCGTATATGAAGTAATAGACTTTAAAAATAAAATACACGCCTGGTCGAAAGCTCGAAATTATAAATGTATTATACAAATAACTTGAAAAAAATAAATCTACAAATTCTTACTAATTGTTTATAAAAAATGTTGAGTTATTATTATTATTATACAAACTATTTAAAACAAATAAACTTATCAACTAACCTAATTTACACAAAACTTTTTTCCTACTCTTTGCTTCTGCAAACATGTTAATTATATGCGAGAAGTTAAGTTTTCGAGCTCTTTCATTTTCAATCGATAAAAGGGCCAACCCACTTAAACGTTCTTGGTTCATTGTTCTTGTCAGGTAGGACTTGATAATTTTCAGCTTGGAAAAAGATATTTCTGCTTTAGCCACTGTGATAGTACAGTCAAGAACATTAAACAAGCAGTAGGCCTACACACGTCAGGATTGCTTGCAACCAGAATGTGATTTTCAATATAGAGGAGGTCTATCAGTTGCTTAACAGTCGACATTTTCTTAATTTTAGAGGGAAAAGATGCACGCACGCTGGAAATTTGTGCAGGAAATGTTGGCGACGCATCATCAGAAAAAGTATCGGCGATACCTTTTGCATCTTTAATCAGTTCGACATATGAAGCATTGTGCAAGAAATAAGGCTGAACAACTTTGTAGGCATTAATAAATGACTTCATGTCTTTAAATCTGCTGTTTAACTGAGCCATAATTGTATCAATCTTGGGGTAAAACACAGATACCCGAAATCTAGTTTCAGGATTGAGAAATCGGTGGTCTATACTCAGTTCAACAAAATGATTTTTAACTTGCTTTAGTCTTTTCTCAGATAACTCACAAGGTATTCCGCACTCGGAGCCCATAGTTGAAGCTTCTTTTACAAGGTCCTCAAATGAATTTCTTAGTTCTGTAACACCTAAGAGAGCATCACCTAATAGATGAAACGCTGAAGCAATACCCATATTTTCAGTTTGGAGACAAGGATACGATATTCAGTTGCTGAAAAATCTTTGTTTGCACAACTAACAGAAGCACAAATTCAAAACTTTCAATTTTCTTTTTCAATCATATTGCATCATTCCTTTCTTTTGCCTTATTACTTGTCAAAATACGTTTGGATAGCTCTCTTAATACATCGCTAAACCTCTCCTTTAAAGAAAAAACTGCTTCGTACCTTCCCGACCATCTTGTTGGGTTGAGCGTTTTTAACTTATGTTTGCATTTTCAGATGCATCTTGCAACCCCAGCCAGTGTTTGATACTGTGTCTAAAAAAGTTTTATACATTTAGAACATCCTCAAAAACCTGCGATATTTCACGATTGGCTTCTACAACGTTTTTCAACACCAGATTGAAATATGCATGTGGCGCAACTTCTTGAATCTTTTTCTGCTCTTCATTGTATGCTCCACTAATTACGCTTGCGCCGTCAAAACCTTGGCCACGACAGTTTTTCAATTCAAGACCTTTATCTTTAACTTGCCAAACCAAATGCACTTTGATCTTCAACTTTTGTAAAAGAAGTTAACGTCTCGCAAATCTTTATTTCTTGGGGTTTATTTTTTTCATCATTTATCACTTTGATGTACCTGAAAACTTCACTTACATGATCACCTTTACTTATATCCTGAGTTGTATCCATAATAACAGAGAAATAGGAGAGCTCTGTATTTCATATTTGATTTCTTTCAGTACTTCATTTGCCCAGAAAGAAATAACTTCATTTTGGATGCTAAGGCTTAAATAGTTTACACTTCCTGCCGGCTTTTGCAAAAGGGTTCTTAGTACAGGGTCATAGTCAGACAGAAGTTCTATTAGAGACAAGAAATTTACTTTATTTGGATCTTCTATTTTACTACTTCTTCCGCGGAAAGCAAGGGTACAGGTGGCCAAAGTTAATGAAACATTAACTATTCTTTCTAGAACGTTCCTCCAGTAATTTTTCTCTTCTTTTAACTGTTTTTCTAAAGCATCACTCATTGTTTCATCATTCCTCCATTTCTCAAATATAACACAAGAAAATATGTGGTCATCCGATTGTTCATGAGTTTTAATTCTATCAGAAAGATGTTTCCAGTCGTTTAGTCCCGTACTACCGAAAGTGTTCTCTGAATGTTGTGGGAACAGCCAACATGGTTGACGGTAGACACGGTCTAACTTTTGCGAATAGCAAAGCCAGTGTCTGTTACATTTCATCCCAGAACCTGATATAAAACTGTAGTAATTAGTTGAAAATAATCTTTTACTTCCTCGTCCATCAGGCTGTTTTGGAAAAGGACCACGCGGTTGACAAGGTCCTGATGCTATGATTAACCTTTTGATTTCTGGATTATTGACGGGACTGGGAAATTTAATTTTGTCTTGCAAAACATAATTTTTAGCGTGTCCAGTTTCAGCCAAGCTTACTGCGTCCTTGTTATTATCGACTGGCTGATCAAGACATGAAAGGCACTATGAGTGGTCGGAACATCGATTTTATGTACTTCAGACTGTTGATAAGCGTCAACTTCTGAAAAAGATACTTGTGAATAATATTGATCAATAAAATTTAGTGTAGTGGTTTATAGTTGTTTGCAGTGTTTTATTTGTAGAAACAGATTCAACTAACTGTTGAACTAAGCCAACTAACTGATTATTGGTTGGTTAACGGGACAAAAAGACTGTGTCACCAATGATAGTCGTCCGTTCAAACGATGCTTACTGTATACCCGATACAGGGTGATTTTTAATGTGTAGTGAAAAATAAACAAATGTGCTCAGTCCAAGTGAAGTGAATCATCGTCGCAATTCGCAAACCGCTTCATTGTTTGTTTTTTATCACACGTTCTATGCTTTTTATAATATTAACGTAATGTGATGTTAGTTTGTTATGAAATATTACGTCCTGACCAAATTGTTAATGGAACTCTTAATAACAATAATTTTACTTTGCTTAACAACTTATAACACTTTTACAATATACTGTAGTTAACTTTGGTTTCTTCTTACCTTCGTTATTTTCATTTTCTTCGTTTTGATCTTGTTTCTGCACCGAAACGTACTCTAAACCTGATTGAGTTTGAGGGTGCAACCATGCAGTTAACGATTTAGTACAAGCACGAAGCGTTTCCTCGTATTTTCTTTTAACCTTCCTTTTTTTTATCTCCACTTTCAGAAGTACGTTTCATAGGGTCGTTAAAAAAATAGCACAATGCAAGCCACAACTTAAGTTCAGCCACATAACCGGGAACCGCTGTGGTGACGTACCAACTGCACAACTGCTACTACTCTGCCACTGTGCATTGCTGTGGTGTGATGTCTCAGTGGAGGGGGAAGGGGGGGGGGGACGAAGAGTCATGGTGATGCGCTGAATGGGGAACAATGCATTGTCTGTCCGGCGTCTGGGTCAGACGCCCGGTTGTCAAAATATACTCATAGAATACCACACAAATGGATGGATATATCTTACATGCAGATTGCACAGAACGTGACTAGTTTCTAAACACAAGTTTAGACGCGTAGTTCCGTACACTTAGGGCCCCCTAGGCTAAATTGAATTCTCAAATATGTTTTCTTGTACAACTTTTATTTATTTATTATTATTCATTTATTAATAATTTTCGTTTAGGGTTTGGGGCCCCCCTAACCTCGGGGGCCCCGGGGCGGTGCCCCGCTTGCCCCATTGTAGCTACGCCACTGTTCACCACCATAGTGTACAGAGGTGTGAATCGTTAGACTCATCCCCAGTTTTCCAACATTTCTATCATATTTTTCGTGACTTACCCTTATGACGAAAAAATGTTTTGCAAGGCGATTAAATTCTTCCAAACGTTTCAGCAATGCATTTAGCTCTAGTATTAATTTCTTCTTAAGAAGCTGACCTAAAATGTTGCTTTTTGGTGTGTGTGTGTGTGTGTGTGTGTCCAGTAAACGAAGAGAGGAGCTTAGCTAGCACAGAATGACACATAGTACGTTTTGATTGTTTTATGTACATTTGGAGCAGAGCGATTCAAAGTATTCTATTTCTTTAAACTGATGAGCCGCTCTCGAGCTATTTGAAGATTCGTGACCTCCTTGCCAAAAAACACCCGATTTACAGGGTACGTCCCAAAGTAAATGAAAACAGAGGAAACGGACGCGGCTCAGGTTTCCCTCTGAATCCTATTTCCAAAGATTTCCATGACGTAAATTTATGGCACGTAAAAGAACCTACTAATACAATAATGGTAGTGTGTTGCTAAATTTGTAGGTTATTTGGTTAGAAACGCTCCATCATGTTCCAACGTTCGCCGCTTGGTGTCAGTGACAGTGGCATCTCAGGTAGCCAAAGTTGGAACTACTTGAAATTGAACTTTATAGGCGTTCAATTAAAATAGCCCGCTGTAGCAATTGGCTGGAATTCAAATATAATACAATATTGCTTGTGTGAAAAGTTGTTAAGCCAATAGGGAAGAGGATAATAACATATTTAGTCAGTTGGTCAATAAATACCGGCCTCGTGGTGATGGGCAACTATTACTGATAAATACTAAATCATTAAGCATTCTTCTTAAGAAGCTGACCTAAAATCCATTTATTTTAACATCTACAATGGTTGTCAGAGCAGCTTGAAGATACAGTATTTCACAATTCAGATGTCACCATATCAGATCATTGGACACATTATTAGTAGGCGAACACTGTTCTTATTAATTTGTATGTTTTTTTTTCATCATCTCAGCGGAGTACTCGTAGGCCATTTCTGCATAAGATATTAGTTTACAGTTCTAGTTTTGGGCTTACGGCTTAATAATAATAATAATAATAATAATAATAATAAAACTAACAGAAATAATTAGTGAGATATGGGAAAAGGAGGAACTCCCTATTGATTGGACATCAGCTCTACTTCACCCTCTTCACAAAAAGGTGAAAGAATGAATGTAAACAATTACCTTGGCATCTCCCTGCTTGCAATAACATACAAAATCCTTTCAAAAGCCCTTCAAACTAGAGCAGAGGAACAGTTGGATCCACAATTACGGGAATATCAAGGGGGATTTCGGAAGGGACGATCATGTACCGAACAGATTTTGAACCTTAAATCTATTCTTTCATATCTGAAGCTTAGAAACAAACTGTTTGTAGTGACCTTCATTGACTTCAAAAAGGCTTATGACTCTATCGATCGACCCACCCTATTTGAAATACTGAAAGAACTGGGACTGGACAACAAAACAAGAGCAATTATTCAGAAAACCTTAACCAACACTAAGTTCAAAGTGAAATTCAGGGAAGAAATTTCAGAGCCCTTCGAAATCAAGACTGGTGTAAGACAGGGAGATGGACTATCACCTTTGCTCTTCAACTGTGTGCTCGAAAAAGTCATCCGGCCGTGGCGAAAAGTACTGAACATTAAAAAGTCTGAAAATGGAGTCAGATTGGGCTATAAAAAACAGAACCAGATAGTTTACTGCCTAGCATTCGCAGATGACCTCGCAATTTTTTCAGATTCCCTCGATGCAGCCGCAGCGCAAATTAATGAACTCCAGATTCAAGCAGCAAAAACGGGCCTTAAGATCTCCTTTGAAAAAAAAAACAGAATTCATCACTAATATCAAGCTAGCGCCAAAAGAGCTGGATGTAGGACAGGGGAAAATCAAGCAAACAAAAGCGTTCAAATATTTGGGTGAGTGGATAGACCCCAATCTCTCCGAGAAGGCAGCTTTCGAGTCACGAATCAGGAAAATGGAAATGGCATATAATCTAACAAAGGCCATTTACTACAAGAAATCCACATCAACAAATGCCAAGTTAAGACACTACCAAACAGTCATCCGTCCAGAGGCTTTGTATGCTGCAGAGTGCCTTGCAATGCATCGCAAGGGACTAACAAAGAATCTGGAAGTGAAAGAAAGAAAAATTCTAAGAAAAATCTTGGGTCCGGTAACAGAAAATTGGGAATATAGGAGACGGCAGAACCACGAACTTTACACCCACGTGGAAAAAATAACTGATGGCATGAGGAAACGGAGAATTGCCTTTTACTGTCATATAACAAGAATGAACACAGCACGATTGACAAATAGAATTTTCACCTACTTCCTCAAAAAGAAAACCAAGGGAGCTTGGTTCACTGAGGTGGACAAAGATTTACAAGAAGTGGGAATTACAGGCAACGATATTTGGGAACGTGCCACACTTAAACAAAAACTAACAGCACACCGATGTTTCCAAGAAAATCCAAAGCTTCCAACTGGCAAGAAGTGGACTGCAGAAAGGAAACAACAGCATCGAGAACTAATGCGAAAGTACTGGGAGGATGTTAAAGCTCGATGCAGCAAGAAGCAGTTGAAATGACGTGGTCCTTAGACGGCCGAATCGAAAGAATAATACTACTACTAATAATAATAATATCGTATGGCCTCGGATGCCGGGTGCAAGCTTTGTTATTTGACGGCCAGAGGGCAGCTTGAATGTCGAATTTTCTTGTTCCCTGGAGCGCTATGAAAGTCAAGCACGTTAGATATCTAAGCTCCTTGACACTACAGCGCTTTCTAGTAGAGAAAGGAGGAACTTTTGTGTTGACGGAAAATCCCAAGATTAATTTTGCCATTGAACACGGCCTACTGAATTCAAATGGGTTCATTTACATTCTAACAACGTATGACATGCGTGTCATGATTTTTGTCGCCTTTCAAAAATCACTTACCATGGCCAGGAGCGAACCTGCAAGCTTGGGGTTGACAGTCCGACACGATAACCACTTACCCACCGAGGCAAGCTTTGGCTTAAGTGTTTCACAGCAACAGTAGCTACACCTTTATAGTTTAGTTGGCTGTTTATGGGATCGTCATTTAATAGTCGCCACACTTTTATGAAAGATTTTGCCGTGCTCTTTTTTTTTTTTTTTTTGAAGGCTGAGGCCGTTTGAGTGTGGCATTGTGGGTTTGGTAGTGTTTTATAGAGCTATTTTGCCTTGTATATTTTGATCTGATGATGCTCGCTTCACGAGCGAAACATGCAAGTTTTAGCCCTCTTCTGTAGTCCATGACAAATATACATATTTTTAATTGCATATAATTTTTGTCAGGTTATGTTTTTGCATGTCCTAATATTGGGATTACATTGTGTTGACCGACTGAAACCTTGCAATATCAATTATCAATAAGGCAATACTGAAACATGGCTTCAAAGCTTTCTCTACGCGATGTTTATTCGCAAAATTCCATACTTGTGTTTTTTATAGAAATATATAGTGACATTTCAGTGAATGCAGTAATTAACATTTCCATAAAATCTGGGAAGAAATCAACAAACGTTGTGTCACAAACCCAGTATCGGCAGTCAATAATAATAGTTTTCAAGGATTTCCCTTCATATTGTTCACATTGTGTTGAAGGATGTACAGATGGAAAGAAGTGCTGATTGTATCACAAAAATGAAAATCGTTATCAATAACAGTGATGAGGACTGATAGCTGCAGACTTGTCGGGATGGGTAAGGCGCACTGGAAGTCGAAACTTTTCGACTTGGGTTACATCGCACCAGACACATTTAATACGCCGGCAATAGAAGACGATCGATGGCTCTTGGAGAGGACGCTCGCTGGAAGGCGTCAAAAATGAGAGAACCACTCTCTAGGCCAGCGTTTCTCAACAGCTGAGCCCTGGAATGACTGCTACCGGGCCGAAAGAGATAAAACTCATTGAAACTGGCAAATATTTAAATAAGATAACGATGGCACTTTCAACGTAATATTTTGTATATGGGTCAAGCCCACTCAATTTACATTTTATCAGCTATTGTAGTTATGTTTTCAGCAATCTGGATTTATTGAACGATTGTTCTGAAATATTGGCTTAATAAAATAATGTAACCGTGCTTTAAGTTCTTAATTATATTTGTTGAGAGGTGAACTGATTGTTCGCCATTTTTGAACAATCAAATGGCTCAGCATAAAATAGTACTTGCTTCATTAGTGCATATAATTACTACATGTTAATATCATATGAAGTATTGTTATAGTTTTCATTAAATAACAATTATAAACGTTATGAAGAGAGACCGATGTTGGAAAGGAACCAATTACACTGGACCGCATTGTCCTCTGAATTGTAACAGCCTACCTATACACTGTTTTAGGAAGAACAGCAACTCGGGGATCGTCGGTGAGGTTCTGTAGCTGTTTTCCAATTCCATCAACCTAATTGAAAAGAAAAATGGTGGAATGAAGCCGAAATAAATCAGAAACCTCTATTGACATCAAATTTGCAGGTGGAAAGCTAAAAGAAGACTTATACTAATTAGGAAGCAAAATAACCAGTGATGGGCGAAGCAAAGAGCATATCAAAAATAGGTCGGCACAGGCATGGAAAAGCTTTTCTACAGAATATAAATGTTGACATCAAATACAGATTTAGGTATTAGAAAGTCATTTTTGAAAACCTCTATGTGGAGCGTGGCACTTTATGGAAGTGAAACTTGGACTGCTGCCGCAGCAGAATATAGGAGAATAGAAGCATTTGAAATGTGGTGTTACGGGAGAATACTGAAGATCATTTGCGTAGATAGAGTATCTAATGAAGAGGCAAGACGATTGGGAGAGGAGAGATGTTTCTGGCGACTGATACTGAAGAGATGAGATAAGTTGATAGGACACATAGGCTACTAAGGCACCCAGGAATGGCAAACTTAGTTATGGAAGGAAGGAAGGAAGGAAGGAAGGAAGGAAGGAAGGAAGTGTCAAGGACAAGAACTGTAGCGGTTGAGCATGGTTAGAATATGTTAAAGAGATTGAGATATAGCGTGTGGTAGCTATGTGCAGGACATGGAGCGCTGCATCAAACCAGTCAAAAGACTGAAGACTTAAACAACAACAACAACAACAACAACAACAACAACCAAGAGATTTTCCTTATCACACCGTGGACGGAAAGTTTCCATAGCAAAAGCCATGAATATATTTTATTATACGTGATGTCACGATTTTCATTGCTTTTCTGTGATCAGCAGATGCTGATGCAGCAGCGCCAGGAATGATTATGAGGACACCAATTGAATTTAGAGCTCCTTTAATGAACTCGTTTAGAAAATAATGTCTTGAAAAATCTCTTCGGACATCTTAACACGTGATGATAAAATGAGTCTGCGGTGACCCTACAAATACATTGGTGTTGGAGACGGGTCTTGTCTTACTTCCGAGGCGTAAGGTAACATCAATTAGAAAGGGAAGGAAATACAGCTCAACATTATTGTATTTCATTGCCCTTGTGTAATCATGACTTTGCTGTAATGATTACTTCTTTCAGTACACTGCCGAGAAGGTTCAGAGTATGCTCAATTTATTAGGAGATCGTTGTTGTTGATTCCGTAGGGGCTTTGCTACATTCAATTAAATTCAAGATCAATGGATTGATTGAATAGCTTCTCAGCCTTCTCAGCTCAGCGAAGATAGAAAGTGCACCTCCAACTACAACAGTCAACCCTACAGAAAGCCACATGCCAGCTGAAGGGACTACACGTTCTGCTCTCACTGTGCTCTTTCTCAAGAGATTTCTCAACGTTGTCGATGGGGAGGGAGTATTATGTGGCACTAATTGACAAAAATAACTTCTTTGAAGATGTATGCCAAAGTTATGCAAGTTTACATTTGTTCTCTCCGACTCACAAATGGGCATGCAACTAATTGTATTCTGTTATCTATGTCGTTTTAAACAGTGTATAAGAAGGTTACAATATACACACATCAAAAAAAGTTTTGCATCACCTCGGTTCCAAGAGTTCCGGAACCTTTAAATACAAAGGGAATAGAGATCAACACAAACAACATTTCAGCTCGTTTTATTGCTAATGAGACCCACACATTGCATGTTGTACCATCATACAGCTAGACTTGCAGCATTTGTGGTCCAGATTGCAGTACACACCACTACCTCTAATACCCAGTAGCACGTCCTCTTGCATTGATGCATGCCTGTATTCGTCGTGGCATACTATCCACAAGTTCATCAAGACACTGTTGGTCCAAATTGTCCCACTCCTCAACGACAATTCGGCGTAAATCTCTCAGAGTGGTTGGTGGGTCAAGACGTCCATAAACAACCCTTTTCAACATATCCCAGGCATGTTCGATAGGGTTCATGTCTGGCGAACATGCTGGCCACTGTAGTCGAGCGATGTCGTTATCTTGAAGGAACGCATTCACAAGATGTGCACGATGAGGTCGAGAATTGTCGTCCATGAAGACAAATGCCTCTCCAATATTCTGCCGATATGGTTGCACTATGGGTCGGAGGATGTCATTCAGGTATCGTAAAGCCGTTTCGGAGCCTTCCATGACCACCAGTGGCGTACGTCGGCCCCACATAATGCCACCCCAAAACATCAGGGAACCACCACCTTGCTGCACTCGCTGGACAGTGTGTCTAAGACGTTCAGCCTGACCAGGGTGCCTCCAAACACGTCTCCGACGATTGTCTGGTTGAAGGCATATGCGACACTCATCGGTGAAGAGAACGTGATGCCAATTCTGTGGGGTCCATTCAGCATGTTGTTGGGCCCATCTGTACCGCGCTGCATGGTGTCGGGGTTGCAAAGCTGGACCTCGCCATGGACGTCGGGAGTGAAGTTGCGCATCATGCAGCCTATTGCGCACAGTTTGAGTTGAAACACGACGTCCTGTGGCTGAACGAAACGCATTATTCAACATGGTGGCATTGCTGTCAGGGTTCCTCCGAGCGGCAATCCGTAAGTAGCGGTCATCCACTACAGTAGTAGCCCTTGGGCGGCCTGAGCGAGGCCTGTCATCGACAGTTCCTGTATCTCTGTACCTCCTCCATGTCCGAACAACATCGCTTTGGTTCACTCTGAGACGCCTGGAAACTTCCCTTGTTGAGAGCCCTTCTTGACACAAAGTAACAATGCGGACGCGATCGAACTGCGGTATTGACCTTCTAGGCATGGTAGAACTACAGACAACATGAGCAGCGTACCTTCGTCCTGGTGGAATGACTGGAACTGATCGGCTGTCGTACCCCCTCCGTCTAATAGGCCCTGCTCATGCATGGTTGTTTACATCTTTGAGCAGTTTTAGTGACATCTATGAACAGTCAAAGGGACTGTATCTTGGATACAATATACACAGTCAACGTCTATATGCCGGAGATCTGGGAACCGAGGTGATGCAAAACTTTTTTTGATGTGTGTATTAAAAGGTCGTTTCTGAACATCATCAATAACTCTGACGTATACAAAGCGGTTAAAAATTGTGGTACTTTCTCAGCAGGCCATTTAGTGTCGGAACATACAGTATGCATCTAAATTCGCAGTCACAACTTCTGCTGACACGTTGTACATGACTTCACACAATATTTCTTGCGAGAACTCTTTTCTGACACTTTGCAATACAGCTTCTAAGCAGCATTTTGGAATTAGTCACTATACAAATGAATATCAGCATATTTAGTCGAAGCTTACTGTCGATAAGGGACAGAGCGGTATTTTCTGAGTGTTAATCAGTTTGACAGCACATCGATGTAGGAGCGCCAACAACAAACAAGTGAATAAAGATGATGGCTCGACTCTCACATGGCTGCGTGGTTCAGTCAGCTAGCATTTAATACTAGGGAGCCGTATCAGTAGATTTTCTGGCACGTTAAAGATCCCCTTTGGGGAAAAAATTCAGGCATCCCGGCGTCTCTAAAGGCCAGAGTAGTTCAAAGGGACGTAAATCCAGTAACATCATTATTTATTATTAGTCTCTCATATCGCTGCACAGTGGAATACTTATACACATGGTGGACTAAGAAAAAGTCTTCAGTTCAGAGACAAATATCACCAACGGTGGATCATGAATGTGTCTTGAACTAAGAGGACTTTCTCAGCTCTACGAAAAGCATTATAATTTTACTGATCATTGCTGCAAGTCTCTTCAATGGTAGGTCCATGCCGCTTTACCAAATGGTCACATAAAATCTTGCAATTACCTCCGTAACAACGCTGCGACGAACTTATTGAATTAAAACTTCAACAAATATTTTCTCAACAGACACGCCCTGAAAAGGTGGTACCATACCACAATTTCGAAATACCCTATAGAATATCTGACAGGCTAAAGTTGAATGTGTTTGAGTCATTGCATGTTATTGAAATGAAATGTGATAATCATGTTCTGCGTGACCTCTTCTCACATGGAATTGAAGATAACTACTGTATTGAAACTACAGTATTTCTGCCACTCTGCCGAGCTTGGTGTATGATGTATTCGACATGTTTCCCTAATTACACCAGTACTGTATAGAAATGTGCGCACCATTTAATGAGATCATTCAGCTCTAAAAGTTAGTCAATACCTTGTGAAATGAAAAATGAGCCGGGGTAATGAAGCTTTAATGCCAAGTTCCGCTATTGTTCCCTTTTATTGCAGCAAATAGCCCAGTATGAAATCCCCTAAACCCTTTGTTTTATACCATTTAAAAAGTTTATTATATTTATAAATGCAACCTATTGATAGACATAACATCAACTTTCAGCGGTCAAATACTGTATTGTGGCAGTTTTTACACAATCGCTAGATCGTATTTCCATGCATTTCCATTTTTAAAAGACCACCTCGTGATGCAGTGGATAGCATTCTTGGCTACCTCTCAGGAGATCCGGGATCGATTCGCGACTCTGCCAAGAAATGTAATTCTTGGCCTAGGGCTGGAACGGGGTATGCTCAGACTAGTGGCGCAGAACTGAGAAGAGAAGGATTGGATCACCAACTCAACTATTTTTGAAGTGGTTTTCATTTCTACTCCAGGCAAATGCCGGGATGATTCCTAACTAAAGGCCACGCCACCTCCTTTCCAATCCTCATCTGATTATTTTTAAATACACACACTAATACAGCCATCAGATTATTGTTATATTTGAATTGCAGCCAATGGTCATACCTGGGTACTTTAATTGAACGACCGAAGGCCCCCGATCAAGTTCAATTTCAAGTAGTTCCAACTTTGGCTACCAGAGATGCCACTGTCATTGACACCAAGTGGTGAACGTTGGAACTTTACAGAGCGTTTCTAACCAAATAACCTACGAATTTAGCTACACACTATCAATTATTGTAGTGGTAGGTTCTTTACATGTCATAAATCTATGACATGGGCCCGCTGGCTTTACTTCCCCTCCGAAGGAAGGAATACTGAAGGATTTTAACGCTCTTAAAGAATCCAACAACTTCAGCTGGGTTTGAACCCGCGATCTTGGGTTTAGCAGTTCAGCATGCTACCGAGTACGCCACCGAAGACGTACGGCCATCACATCAAAACCAATTATTAGACAAAATTACATACCCACCCAAGCACACGGGGCTGATTGACCACGATGTCCAAGCGCCTCAAGTGAGACAACAACAACAACAACACCGACCATTATTGTGCTGTGATTATGATATAATTGAGATGCTTTTTCTCCTCAGGGGCTCACAACTCGTGGGACGTGGATTGGCGACCACGAGACCCCCAGCTGAGTCCGGTATTGTGTGCTCCTTCCTGTCGACTCTGATGGTATTAGGAGGTCTGAAGTCGAGGGTGTTCTTAATTTTCCCACCTTAATTGGTCCTAGTCAGTTTTCGAGTGGTCAGACCTCTTCTTCTATCTCATGGTGACTTGCCTTCTTTTAGACACCCTACAGGAGGCAGCGTGTGTGTAGCCCCACCGTGGAGGAAGGACTCACTGCTGGTGAGCTCGAGAGTTGGCGATCCCAAGGATTTCCTGACCTGAGTCTGTATTCTCTTTTCTTCCAGATACTTTAGGATGGACTCTTCCCTCCATGGCTCTCCTTCTTTGCAATTCACTCAATCCTTATCGTTCGAGAGATGAGGAGTTGTCTTTGGTTGTCTTTTTTTCTTACTCCTTTCTGTTTGTTCTTTCCTTCTCCTAGTACGTTAGTTTTAAGTCAGTAGTTCGTTCCATTTGCACCATCAGCCAAACTTCTACGTGCAGATGAACTAGATGTTTTGCCCCTTAAAACAAAAATCATGACCACCAGGAGTTATTCCGGATTTAAAATCATGCTGAGAAACATTAGTCAGTACATGCCATGCTAGTAGCTAGTATTCCATTCCAGAGTACAGTTTAATTGTTTCTTTCTCTTTTATCGCCCGCTGCTCTACATCAAGAAACCTTAAAATTATTGTTCTTGCTGTTGTTGTTAATGTATTGACTTAGGAAATTGTGGTTACTTGCTACATGTCTTATAATTCCACAAAAACACAGAAAAATTAGCCTTGTTTTTCTAAATAAGTGATGTGCAATAGCTCAAATCAATTTTCCGCAATTATTTAGAACGTGAGGTTTGTAAGGTTTTATTTAGCGACATTCTACTCCAAGTTAGTGACTTGGAGGTGGCGATTTTTGGCAGCACTGAAGAGAGTACCCCGATTCTTCTCGGGGGCTCGTTGAGGCTCTGAGCGCGGTAACGAGCTGGACCTGGTTGCAAGGGAGTCGTAACACAAGTTACAGTTAGCAATCTGTATGGCACCTCACACACATGTGAGGGAGGAAAGAGGAGATAACTGTGTTCCTACAGCAGCACTGATGGCCAAATAGTTTCGTGTTTTGCTACATTGTGGTCATGTATCATTTAATTCTTCAAAAGTTCCCATTCCATTGCATTTCATGGTCCAGGATTCTTCATTCTCTTGAATCGTTCGTTCACGTCCTTCTCTTTCAGTTTGTCTATTGCTCACCGTTTTGGCTTGTGACTTTTCTTCAGTTTCTTCAACTTTAATCTCGATTTCATAACAACCAGATTGAGGTCAGAGTTTATTTCAGATCCGCGATATGTTTTGCAATCTAAAATATAGTTTCGGAATCTCTTCTTGACCATAATGAAGACGATTTGGAAACGCGCTGTATCTCCTGGTCTCAGCCCTGTGTAGGCAGGCCTATATTCTACTGTTATGGCTATTGAATAAGGTGTTAGCTATGACCAACTCGTGCTTGGTGCAGAGTTCCATCGGTCTACTTCCTCGATCATTCCTTTTACCTAATCCGAATTCTCCTTTCGTACTTTCTCTTCTTTTTCCTACCACAACATTCCAATCTCCCATTACAATAACATTTTCTTCACCCTTGACATACCGCAGAATTTAATCTATGTCTTCGAAGACGTTTTCAACTTCTTCGTCATCAGCTCTTCACTGGTGGACATATAGACTTGTACCATATGTGGTGAATGTAGATTTTGTATTGATTTTAGCTACAATAATCCGTTCACTATATTGCTCATAACATTCCATCCCATGCCCAAGTGTCGTAGTCAATGCGAAACCTACCCCCAGGAGCCGTTGTTTGATTTAGTGCTAATGTTCCTATAGTCTTCTGATCAAAAGTCCTTTTCTTTCTCCCAGCGAACTTCACTAATTCCAAACAAATACAACCTCAAACTATCAATTCCCCTTTTTAAGTTTCCTAACCAACCACTGCCATTCAGACTTCTAACATTTCACGCTCTGATCAGTAGAAAGTCAGATAGCATAGTGACATAGCTACCAGAGCGCCATCTGTGTCTAACATTTAATAGGGAAAGCTCACAGCCATACGGCTCATTGTGGTGCGAACGTGTGATGCAAGCAGGTACACTGCCACGGAGACGCACTCGTGCTTCCTACAGCCAACTGAGCGAGTTTGAAAGGGGTCAAATTGTGGCCTTCCGAGTGGCGGGATGGTCCTTTAGGAGAATTGCCACACAAGTTGGACGTGCTGTGTCCGTTGTGCAACGATGCTGGTATCAGTGGTCACGTGAACATTCTCACACCCGTAGACGAGGTTCTGGATGTTCACGCAACACAGACGTCTGTCAGAATAGTAGTATTGTAAGGGCAGCAGTGGCAGATCCTACGGCTACCACGGCACAGATACGAGGGTTTGTGAGCCCAGAAGTGTCAACACGAACTGTTGCGAACCGGTTACTAGCAGTGGGACTACGGGCACGCTCACCTCTAGCCCGTCTTCCACTCACGCCACAGCATCGACGTGCACGGCTCGACTGGTGCCGTCAGAGGATCACTTGGAAGATGGAATAGCGCACCGTGGTCTTCAGCGATGAAAGCAGATTCTGCCTGCGCGCAAGTGATGGACGTTGGCGCGTTCGGCGTAGACCTGGTGAACGCTGTCTCGTAGAGTGCATTCGTCCAAGACACACTGGCCCCACCCCAGGCCTTATGGTCTGGGGTGCGATAAGCTACAGCTCTCGTTGACCTTTGGTGTTTGTGGGGGGAATGCTAACCAGTGCTCGGTACGTGCAGGATGTTGTTAGACCCGTTCCTTTGCCGTTCTTGCAACAGGAAGGGGATGTGTTGTTCCAACAGGATAATGCTCGCCCACACACTGCCCGTGCAACTCAACGTGCACTGCAAGACGTGCAACAACTTCCCTGGCCAGCACGACCGCCGGACTTGTCGCCAATCGAGCACGTGTGGGACATGATGGGCCGACTAGTGACTCGTGCAACTCGTCCACCTACAACTCTTACATAACTGTGTGAACAGGTCGAGCAGGCGTGGAATAACGTATCCCAAGACAGTATTTGCCATCTGTATGATCGACTGGATGCAAGAGTCAGTGCCTGCATTGCCGCCCGTGGAGGCTACACCTCGTACTAATATGGGTGTTTCAGCACCCTGGTATCTCTGAACCGCTTGACCTATTGATCTGTATATTTAATCATGCACTGTTGCCACAGTAAATCTTGAGTGAATTGGTAACCTCTCAAAAGGGTGCCCTATTTTTTCCGCCAGTGTATTTCTAAATTTTAAGAATATTTCAAAACATAATTTATAAGTTTATATCAATACTGTACTCGCAATTACAAACAAGCTGTCTCACTGTTTTGTTAAAATAATACATATGCTGAAGAAGACCACAATGCGCTCGAAACTAGTACCGGTATACCATTAAAGAACTTCTAGTTTGAATTTATTTACTTTTGGTAGATAGCTACTAATACTATTGTGTAATTACTAACAAAAATATGTTAACCAACTATAAGACACTGCACTATGTCACCCAAATACTGTATAAGACACTGGACAATGTTACCCACCTAGATGATATTGCAATATAACTCGGCACTATTGTGTGTTACACCACTATAAACACCACAGTACATCACCGTATGTGTTACATAATATGTGCTCCTTTACGTTGGTTTGGAAAGTTTCTAGAAGAGTCCGGCATGCCCCAAAGACACTTGTTCATATCTGTCTCAGACAGCTCATTGATGATGGTCGGACCATGCGACCTCACTTTCAAGTCCATCTCCATGTAATCGAAAAGAGTCGATTGTGGGACGTCAAACTCGGCAGCCTGTTTGCGAATGGTTTTTAGATGGGAGCATTGAACTGACACCTCCACTTCAGAGCATGTCTTCTGGCGCGTCTTCTTTCTTCTACCTCTCGGTCGATGTTTCACACTTCCAATCATTAACACCTTTCTTTCCCAAGAAATCGTTGTTTTTTGTCGGTAGAAACTTTTCAAACCGTTCCCTAAAGTGTTCTTTTATGACACTAATTGTCTCTCCTGTGTAAGAATGTTTCTCTATCCATACACTCGCAACTAACCTCTCTTCAATAGAGGACTGGCTGCGTGGCTCTTCGGTAACGTTCTCGCTTGCAGGGCCCTAGTTTGCAGGTTCGTATCCTGGCGCAGTCAGCTGGCATTTGAGGGTGCACAAATGCGAGGGAGCCGTGTCAGTAGATTTACTGGCTCGTTAAAGATCCTCTTGGGGGTAACATTCCGGCACCCCGGCGTCTCTAAAAGCCACAGTAGTTAAAAGGGACGTAAAACCAATAACATTATTACTCTCTTCAATAGAAAACGTACTTACGTTTGCCATTTCAGCTCACAGAATGGTGACTGAGTGAGGCTAAGGCCACGCCAACAATACACCAACAAAGGAGACAGCGCTAATAAGAAACTAGTAAGGTAAAGGGGTCATACGTACTTCCCGGACTCTTCTTTCATTTTGTTATTCAATCAACGTGGTTGTGACGTACATATGATGTGAAACTGGAGTGTTGCGCACGTTGCATTTAAAATACTCATATGAAAAGACATTTTACAGAAATCTAGCCACCCCCGTTATATACGGTTCTATACAGTATTTTTATAACTCGAATCGTTATGGATGCGTAGGAAAAGGATTATACTCAGGCTTTCAAAATACTATGGCATTTGCAAACACTCATTTTATTCATCGTGAAACCAGGAGCTAGCTTTTGGACTGACAACGAGGACCCACTGACAAAGATAACATCTTCCTACCTGCGGTCTATATTATACCGGCCTGAAATTACCCAGCATTGACGCTCACGTCGCGTCATCCTGAGTTTTATTACAGAACTCGAGTTTTATTGCACCTATCCACTGCTACGGCCATGTGAATTGTATTCCACCATTTTAATGTGGCGAACATTTCTACTCGACACTTAAATAGCAATGGTCCTTTTAATTGACCATACAAAGACAGTACCGACTATGCTTTTATTTATTTCCTTAACATATTAAAATTATAGACCTCTCCGAAGAACTCATAGACCTGATAGACTTCAATTTGAATTCAACTCCTGATACCACTGGATAAGGTGGTGGTGGTTGTTTCCCTTAGAGTCTAGTGGCATTATGGTCACCAGCTCTTCGTATTTGGTGTATATGTAGAGTCTGTCTGATAATCTCTCTTATTGCTTTGTCTGTACAAGTGCGTGTATTGTAATTGAAAGAAGGATTTGGAAGGAGATGGTCGTGACCTTAAGTTAGGGACCTTTCGGACATTATCTGGAGTAAACCACTGAAAACCACTTCTAGGATGGCTGAAATGGGAATCGGACTCACTTCCTCAGTTTTGTCTCACAAGGCTGAGTAAACCTCGTCCATGCATTCAGACAAGAATCTCTTGGTAGAGCTGGGAATTGAGTCAGCTCCTTTTGCAGCATATGGTATATCGGGAATAGTAAATGTACTCATAATTATTTAACAACGTCCTTAAATAAATAATCAGATGACGTTGTGGCATAATGCTCAATGAATCATCTGTATTTTTTAGATCCCTTAGTTGGGGGGGGGGGGTAGTTAGGGCTAAAACACTTATGTTATTGTACTAATTTGGAAGGTGATTTCTAGGAGAGGGTAGCTTCCCGTAGCTGGGTGAGCTTACCAGTGTAGTGTGTTGTTTAGCACTTAAACGCTAAGGGGTGTTCCTACAAATACGTAAGTATCTGTTAGGGGATGGTCCTCTGGCTGCAGGCTGCTGTGCTGGTCTGCCAGCTGGACGGAGTGAGTGATATAACAGACGTGCTTATGTCAGCGGCTCGCTGCTATGCAGTCGAGTCGCCTGCGGGAAGCACAATGAAACCTGAGCAAGCAATTACTGGCTACTATGGTCACGGCCAATCGTGACGAGAGTCAGGAAGGGTATGAGGATGTAAAGAGGCGTGTAATTATCAAGACAAGTGTAGTTTACTGCCCATGTGTTTATTGGTCAGTGAGTGAAATTGTAAGTCCCTCTTAGGGGAATGTAAGTAATGATACAAGTTAAGTGTACAAGATTGTGGATGGGTGTTTACAAAGTAAAGGATATCTGAACACTTGCTGAGTCTCACCTGATGATGGCAGCTGGCACAGTTGTCGGCTAGCGCCTTCGGCGACACACACTGTATGACAGATAATGGTCCAAAAAGGCCTTCCTTCTTATAGTTCCTGTCGTTGCTTAGTCAGCATTCCGTTGACGTAGCTGCCCCAGTTAGTTGTAGTGTTAATGTTTATGAATGTGTTGCAAGTGGTTGGCTAACCTCCCGAGCTGGGTGGTCGCCTCTTGCCGTGTAAAGGTGATGTTCTGGTCTTATGATGTTTGCCAGTTGGGGTGGTTTTAGTAGAAGATGGGGGGTGGCTCTCAGGGGGTACAGCCCCCCGGGCCTGTACAAGTCTTCTTCTTCAATTAGTTCGCGTCCCCGCTAACGGGAACGGAACGTGGAGTGGGGGTGACGATGGATCGTTGTTGATTCCTCCTTGTACTTCTTCTTCTTTTCTTCTGTGTTGATGTCGTGTGGGTGTAGCGATGTCGTGTTGATGTGAGATCAGCATGTGCTCAGAGGGGTAGGTTTTGGGATATACATATGATAATTTATAACAGTTCATTCAAAATGTTGACATTTGAAATATTAAAAAGTACAACAACAAAAAATACGTGATTTTGACATTATATATGTGTTGGTATTGTGCAGGGAGGAAAAACCCCACAGCTGGACGGGTGGTTGTGCCGTCCGGCGCTGTGTTGGGGAAAAAATTGCTCCCTGCAATGTTTTAGTGTGAAAGATGGAAGAAAATAGAAAAAAATAGGTGTCCCAGGGTATAAGTTAAAGGAATATGTAAAATATAGTTTATTGTGTTGGGGTAAAACGGGACACCTTCACAAATTTTAAGTTAGAAGGGTAGAAATGAAAATCAGTGTGTACATTATGGCGTGTAAAATGGTGTGACAATTTGTGAATTTATGTGTGTAGGTATACAGTTGAGCACCACTATGTTTGTGTGTGCTTTGCTTTACAGTTTCTGCTTATACAATGATGATATAACATGACATAACATAGTGTGACATAAGATGACATAAAATAATAACCTTATTGCTATACCTTTTCGCTCATGAGCCTGGTAACTCGTCTCATTCCCTAGGCCTTCTGTAGCGCTCTTGTCGACTCATTCTCCCTTCATTTATTACCCGCTGGCTGTAGGTGCCTCTCACCTATGGCTGTGGGTTAGTGAACATGCCGTTACTTTTCCTTTCGTAAATTTTCCCCGTGGGTGGAAAAATTTACCTTGGCGGCGAGGGTAGGTGCTCACAACCTCTGCACCGCCCCTGGCTGCCGAATATTGCTTTTCATTGAAGCATATCGAACGTGTGTTTGCGTCAGCGTCGCTTGGTGCCCCACGTCACCTTACGTCGCTGATCGCGGCGCCGTCACCTTATTGGCGCGACTGAAGAGCGATGAGGAACAGTGTGTTTTTGTGATAGAGATAAGGGTGTGTGTAATTTGGTGTGGAAAACATATTTACAATAGACATGCTCGTGCTCCTTGTCATCTGTGAAATAAAAAATGGATTATTGGCCATCTAATTGGAAGACATGTATGTTCGTTTGCTTCCTCGCTTTCCTGTGTGGGTAAAAGTGGATTAGTGAATAATAATGCATTTACAATACATGGCAATACGTCACCTATATATATATATATAACACTTCGTCGGTGGCGCTTAATTTATAAGACTAAGTGTGGCGCCACTGAGGTGTACCTTACTTCTAGGTTAGCCTAGGTATTATCTAGCTTATTCTATCGTGTTATCTTAATTTTACTTAACCTACCGTATTGTCGGGCTTACCCTGATGACGGGTTTGTTTGTCACCAGGCGCCGAAATGGTGAGTCTAAATCATGATAAGTAAAAGGAGAAAAAAAATTGGTATTTATAAGCCGAATGGTTTAACTTAGTCTAATGCTGAAATGTGCTGTGCTATTATTTAGCAACAACGCTTATTAAATGTGCTTAATTCTAAGTTGCGTGTCAAATGCAACTGTCTTACATGCTAAAATTTTGACCAGAGCGATCGCCCGGGGCAGTTTTACCTCCCCAGATCACCACCCGCGTGAATTCTAGAAACACCGGTTGTCTCTAAAACCACCGGATTCCGCTCCCTTAATACTAGTTGTCGACATTTATATTATTGCTTAATACTAGTAATTAATAAAGTCCCGGGCGACTGCGGTGCCAAAGAGCAAACCGCCTCGCCGTTGTACTTGCCTGTGTTATCATCCTTCATCCGGGAATTTGAGCGCCCGGGCTCCTCTTCGCCTATATTGGCATTGTTGGGTTTGCCCACCCGAACCCCTTTAGGCAGCTCGCTGTGCTCCTCATTTAATATCTCTGGCTGCCCGCTGCGTCACCATTTATGTGGGCACTGGACATCGTTCGGGAAAAATCGTCCGATAAAATAGTATCATCCGGGAATTTGAGCGTCCGGGATCCTCTTCGCCTATATTGGCAGTAATAATAACATCCGGGAATTTTAGCGTCTGGGCTCCTCTTCGCCTATATTGGCATTGTTGGGTTTGCCCACTAGAACCCCTGTGAGGGCTCGCTGTGCTCCTCATTTAATATCTCTGGTCGCCCGGTGCGTAACCATTTAAGCTCTGGCGACCCGTTGTCAGCCATTTATGTGGGCGCGGAGTCGAATGACCGCATTCATTCCATATATATTATTGATTATTTGTTAATTCATTCTTCATTTGTTTGGTTGTCTTCACCTTTGCTACGCGGGGCAAGGACTTGTCGGATCTAGGGTTGATCCCGCTGAACCCTGAGACCCTGCTTCACTCCTGCGAGTAGGAGATTAGCTTCCCGCCCTAGAAGCTCTACTTACTTACATACTAAACTAGGAGTCTAGTTCTGATTTGGTCGTCCCTAGGGTCATCTCCTGAGTCCGGTATGGAGCTGGCTAATTCTCCCACCAGTCGTAGAAAGTCTCCCTTGCAGGTCTGGCTTCGATGCCCGTAGCACATAGTGGGTGTAACATCTCTTTGTCCCGGGGACAGGCTAGGTACCCCTGGGACACCGAAGTTTGCCCGTGCCAGGTCATCGGCGCTTCGACCTTACGTAATTCGTCTTTTTGGTCTGGGTCATTGAGTTAACTGGGGTAGGGCTCATCATCGCCTTCCCCAGCTCTGCTCCTGTGTGGCGCCTCTGCCCTTCTGCTTACGCTGTCATCACCATTCAGCGTGTCATCAGATTCCTTTTGTGTTACATAAAAAAATAGTGTGATCTGTAAATAATTTACTGTGTAAATAATGTAAAATTTTTAAATGTTCTGGGGTTGTAGAATCTTCTAAATGCATGGACTACTTCAGGCCTTCTGTAGCTACGTCGGACTTCCAGCGGTAATGCCTTGTTAATTTTCTTGGAGGCGTTAATAGGGTTTTATGGCGTTGGGTTCCCTGTTATTAGGATCCGGGGGTGTTATCTGCTGGATGGGTTTAAAGCGTGGTAGGAGAGGGTTGCGCATCGTTGGGCTCCATGTTAATGGTGGTCTGGAGCCGGTGATGCTATCAGGATGCTTTTACAGTGAGTGGACGGGGTAGGCACTTCCCGGGTTTGCAAAAAATTTAAAAATTCCATGCAGGAGTAATACTAATAATAACCCAGGTGTGTGGGTAGGATATTCCTTGCGTGCGGATAGATATGAGGCGTGTCCGCTCTCATTTGTGGATAGGTGTAGGCAAAAAAGAATTGTTATTATAAATTTGGCCTCATCTCTTGCTTAGAGATGCGCATTACGCTTAATTGTCGTTTTTCCGACTCGCCCCTAATACTCGGGCGTAAGCATTGAGAACCAGGGCGTAGTGAGCCCTCTCTTTAGACGCATGAAGTCTATCAACCCCGATGTATATTTTGGCATGTAGTTTAGCTGTTTTATGTGTTTCTGTTGGCTAATGTTGTGAGTGACAAGGTTATGGAAGGAGAAAGGTGGTATAATGGTAGCCCGTAGGTGGTGCCTTGGTCATCTTGCTGGCACCACCCATCTCTACTCCTGTCATCCTCACTTGGTTAATATCTGCTTTCTGTCCGCTCCTTGTGATGGTGAAGTGCGGTGACGCTGTGACGTCACGGCCTAATCTGGTCTCTCATTTGTAATGTTAATGTAGCAAGTGATCGTAGAGTGACTGGTCATGTCCTGATGGCCTATGATGGTTTTGGGATTAAAGAGTAAAAAGAGAAGTAGTTATTGGGGGGGGGGGTTGTTCCTTCAGAGCACCTGTCTGTATTCGCCCCTGATTAGTGGTCGCGTGTGTGTGGCAGGAGGTGCCCGTGGCTGTGGTTACTGAGGCTTGCGTGACTGTAGTTGCGTTCCGCTGCAGCGCGCTGTCGCGCGTGCCGTTTATCGGATACGTCTTATCGTGGGTCATGATGCTAATTGTCAGTCGGCGCGTGTAATCTGTTATCGCACTTGTAAACAAGCTTCTGTGGCCCTATGATTAATCCGGCCTATTGTGTCTGTACATTGCTAATGTTATGCCCATTGTAACAGCGCTGAATCCCGTGTCAATGTATACCATTATTATTGGTTTGTTTTTGTGGTCATGTCTGCATTTCATGGTCACTTCCGTTACAACTAGAGTGTCCGCCGACAGCAATGTTGCAATGCTTCTGGAATTCGCAAGTCAGTGTTTTTGTTTTGCGTTTTGTTTTCATGTGCTTGTGTACGGGAAGTCTCTGACGTTACGTATGTCGGCTGCCGGAACGTGACTTTTGCCAATGTCCGAGTGTTGCCACTGTTGTGCATTCTGGGCGGGCCAGTGTGCTAATCTGTCCTGTTTTTGCTTACCGATGTTGTGTGTACATTGTTTTCCGCAAGACCCCTGCCTTGTGTAACTATGTGTAATCCATGTCTAGGAAGTCTATTGTGGTCCCCGTGGAGGCCTAGGATTTTCGGTACGCCCCCTTATTTGGGAATTCCTGGGTCGCCAATGCCGAGGTAGGCTGTTGTAGCGAGTACCCTGGGGTGAATCTATGCTCCAGTATGTATGGTAAAGAACCTTCCTGTCACTATAAACGTGTATCTGACCCACTTATATGCTCGTCTGGGGCCAATTTCAGTCTAATTGGGATTCTGGATATTTGTTTTCCACGGCGTCCGATTTTTACTGGGCATTTGGACCCGCGATCCCGTGTAATACTCCGTGTTTTATGTCTGCGTTGTCTGTTGGGATTTGTGTGTCCCCAGTGTGGCATTTGATTGTGTTTTTCGCGCCAAAAATACCATTGGTTAGTTTGTTTTTGGCACGAAGGTATTGTGTTAAATGGTGTGTGCGCTCCCGCCTTGTTCTAAGGTCCTGGTGCTACGATTTCTGTACCGTATATATCATGGCACACATATCGTGTATTTAAGGCACGCGGATGAAAGTATGTTTGGGCGTGAGTGTTTTGTGCCTTTTGTGAAGACCCTTGTGTTCTTATTTTGGGAGTTATGGGGTTTTGAAAACAGCGTGAATGACCGTGTGTATCACAGCCAGTCCAGGGCGCTTGTAAGTCGCCTGCGCTGGTGAAGGTCGCGCACTCACGAGTGTGTTATCGCTGACTGCGATGGTGTCTAATTTCATTGACGTGTGCACTATCTGTTACTTGTCTGGCGATGTGCATATGTCCAGCACGCGTGTGTGTGGGAGCTTGATTGCTCGCTCTCTTGTTGTGAGCATGGCTTTCCGTAGTGGAGAAGAACCTTCGCCTAAATACGTTCGTGTCCCCAAATTTTGTGTTATTGTAAGCGTGGGGCGAATATATCCCTGTTAGTGGTACTAAATGTCGTTATGCATGTGTGTCACTGGGCCGCTAGTTGCGTGTTTGGTGACTAGGTGTCGGAGGTGATTTTATTGTTTTATGCATATAAATGTCTGTCAGTGTGATTATCCCTTACTTCCCTATCCTGCAACTGGATAGTTACCCGACCTTGCATTCCTGGTGTTCAGGAGGTTGCGGGTTCGAGACCGTCTTTGTCCAGGATAATTATTCCTGGTGCCTTTTAGGCTTGTGTCTCCGGGACGTTTGGCAGTGTTGGGTTCGTATCCCGGTGAGGCCTTCGGGGTCCGAAGTCTATTTCTTGGCCTTCTTTTCCCGTCTGCCCGTGGAATGATTTCCCTTCGTTTTGGCAGCGTTCCCGTCTTTACGTGTAGGTGCCGTTTTGCGGGTGTGATA
The DNA here is from genome assembly GCA_946902985.2 of Meconema thalassinum. Lineage (NCBI taxonomy): Eukaryota > Metazoa > Arthropoda > Insecta > Orthoptera > Tettigoniidae > Meconema > Meconema thalassinum. The sequence continues at coordinate 444,499,441 of OX336390.1, forward strand.
TGCCTTCATACGGCGGGCGTGAATAGTGTCTTTAATGAGTTTGCGTCCATGGCGCACGTTTACGATATAGTTTAGGTCAGATACCTTCCTACAGACTTTGAAGGGACCTGACCAACGTGGCAGGAGGAACTCGGACACATTTTTCTTACGGGCGGAATTGGAAACCATAACCAATTGCCCGGGTGTGTATTCCACGGTCTTTCTTTGCCGATCGTACCGTTCTTTTTGTTTTCTCTGCGCCGCGGCTATGTTCTTTCTAGCGTCCATGCGAGCTATCTGCAAGTGCTCTAGCCGGGCGGCATTGTCCGGGTGAGTGTCCTGTGGGATGCATATATTGTCTATGGGACTTCTGGGTGTGTATCCGTGCAACAGGAAGTGTGGAGAGTGTTTTGTGGCCGTGGATATGGAGGTGTTGTAGCTAAATGTGATGGGCTGCAGGCAATCATCCCAGTCTGTCCCCGTGTCCCCTGTGAATTTAGCTAGGGCCATTCCAATTATTTTGTTCATACGCTCTGTGAGCCCATTTGTTTGTGGGGAAAATCTCGTGGTCGTGTATGCCCTTATCCTGAGTACCTCCAAAAACTGTTGGAGCACTCTCGAGGTGAAAATGGTACCTCTATCGGATAGTAGGGTTTGGAATAGGCCATATCGTGTAACTATGTCGAATAAGAATTCGACTATGCTGTTTGTGTCTGCTTTGGGCACAGCCTTTGTGATCATGTACCTGGTGAGATACTCGGTGGCAACCAGTATGTATTTATTGCCTTTTTGAGATGTCGTAATGGGGCCTTTAACATCTATCCCGACTCTGTGAAATAGCTCTCCTACGGGAATAGAGTTGAGTAATCCATGAGGCTTGCCAGGCCTTGTTTTAAATCGCTGGCAAGTGTGACATGTCTTTACGAAGGTGTCTATGTCGGCCTTCATGTTTACCCAATAATACTTGTCCCGGATTCTAAGGTATGTTTTATGCGTACCCAAATGTGCCCCTGCCAGTGGGCTATTGTGGGGTCCGATCATGATATTCTCTTTCAATGACTCCAGAACCGCTATTGGTGCATTATCGTGCATGGCTGTGGGCTTAAATTTCAGTACCCCGTCTTTGTCTAGGAAAAATCGCCTAGACAGCCGTGCTGTCTTGGAGTCCACCTTATCCAAGTTTTCTAGTGCCATTAGAATCTGTTTCAAGTATGGATCACGTTCTTGCTCCTGCTTGATGTTAACCACCGTCAGGGCAAAAGTGGGCATGTCGTCCCATTCGTGGTCCTTACTGTCATCTGGGGGGTCAGCTACTGGCAGCCTAGATAACCCATCTGCATCTAGGTGTGTAGCGCCTTTCTTGTGCTTGACCACGAAGTTATATTCATACAGGCGGAATATAAACCTATTGAGCCGCGAATTTGGGTTTTTAAATTTGTCCCAAAAAAGCAGGCTCGCGTGGTCAGTCACTACCGTGAACTGGATACCATAGAGGTATACCCGAAAATAGTTCACTCCCCATGAAAATGCCAGCATTTCCCGCTCTGTGGCAGAGTATATAGTCTCGACGGCCGTTAGTTTCCTGCTAGCATAAGCTATGGACCGTATGCGCCCTTCTGCATCTTCCTGCAATAGGGCCGCCCCCAGCCCGTACTGGCTGGCATCCACGTGTAAAAAGGTGGGCCTATCACTATGGAAGTGTTGCAGTAATGGTGGTGAGGTTAATAGTTGCTTCAGTGTGTTGAAGGCATCTATGTGTTCCTGTTTAATGCTGAAGGGCGTTTTTTCACGTGTGAGTTCAGTTAGGGGGTGGGCGATGTGCGCAAATCTGTGGATATATTTTCTATAATACGAGGACAGTCCAATAAAACTGCGCAATTGCTTCAAATTTGTGGGCATTGGGTGCCCGTTATTGCGTCAGTCTTCGCTGGGTCGGGAATAATGCCCTCTCTGTTTACAATATGGCCCAATATGTTAATCTGCTGTCTGGCAAATTGACATTTCGCAGGTTTAAGCCTTAATTTGGCCTCTCTGATCCTTGCGAAAGCCTCCTCCAAATATACGATATGCTCGTCAAAGGTGTTGAAGAAGACCGTTATGTCGTCCACGTAGACTAATACGGAACGCCATTTTAGACCTGAAAATGTCTTATCCACTAGCTTTTGGAAGGTTTGGCTGGCGTTACGGAGGCCCATTGGTAACCTTGTGTAGGTATATAGACCGTTCTCTGTAACGAACGCCAGCTTGTGCCTATCCGGTTCATAGACGGGGATTGAATAGAATCCACTGTAGCAATCCATCGAACTGAACCAGCTAGCCCCACCGAGGGCATCCAAATAGGTGTCGGCCCTTGGTAGTGGATAACTGTCATTTTCGACTAACTTATTGAGCCTACGGTAATCAGTACAGAACCTGTGGGATCCGTCCCGTTTTTTGGTCAGCAAGACTGGGGCGCTGTAGTTCGAAATAACGGGGACAATGACCCCTGCCTCGAGCATCTCTGTGATCTGAGTGTCGATGGCGTGTCTCTCCTTCTGGCTCACCCTGAAGGGAGGCTGGTGTACTGGCCGGTCACTGGTGAGTGTGACGTGGTGTTCGATAAGGTCTGTCACTGCGAGATCCTTCATCGAATGGGCAAAGATATCCCTGTTGGCCTCCAGGAGCTCCGTGAGCCTTTTATTTTGCTCCGGTGTCAGGTCCTGTCTGTGATTCTGGTTGGCCGCCTTATCTGTGTGTGTGTCTGTGTGTTGGCTGATAGTGTGCAGTGTAGAGGCCTGGTGCTCGTGGATTTCTCGCTCCGCTCGAATTCCATCTGTGTTCCTGGTGTATATCATGGGATGTGTAGTGAGCCTCTGGTCATGCTTTAAAAGCATCTTACCGCTAGCAAAATTTATGCTAGCCTCATACTTAGCGAGGAAATCCATGCCAATTATGGCTGACGCAGAAAGATGTTCTATAACGAACATGGGGTGTGTTGTGGCAAAATGGTCTAGCCTGAGATGTATGTTTGCCACCCCCGCGTTTTCTAGCGTCTGAGCATTGGCCGCTACGAGCCGGATGTCACCCGTGACACCGTGTATTTGCCCTTCGGTAACGTGTCTTCTGTTTACACAAATTACCGCTGCCCCAGTGTCAATTAGGGCCTGCACCCTGTGGCCATTTATGCTGGCGTCTATCGTGAGTGCCGATACCTGGAATCCATTGCCCTGCAAAGATGTGTTGTGTAGGGTGTATGTTGTTGTTGTTGCTGCTGGCGTAACATCTGTACTGGGAAGGCATGGAGCTGGCCGCTTATCGTACCTGGCACGCTTGGCCTCTCGGCTTACTTCCTGTCCCGAGTACTTTGGCTCGGTCAGCAAAGTGCGCTCACCGAGTACATTGCCTGCTCTCTTAACCGCCCGCGCTGTGAAAATAGAAGTCTTCTGGCGAACGTTTAATGTATTGACCGTTCCCAGCTTTTGTGTAGGTGTGCTGTTGTTTTCTTCCTCTTGGGAAGGTGTGTCTGCAAATGTGACTCTGCGTTTGCACTAGTTATCCCGTTTTTTGTTCCAGGCGGTCGCGAGTTCGACTCCTGTTGCTGGATTTCCTGTGCCGAGTGAGCTCGCGCCCTGCGCCTGTGCGGGGTCACTTCTCGCCCTGTGTTGTGGTGTAGGGGGTATGGTCTCCTGTTTGGGGGGTGTGGGTTTTCCTCCGTCCTGTTTGTGCGTAATTGTGAGGGGCGTATTGTGTCCCGCCCTAGGGTTCCCTGTAAACAGTATGTGTAGGTCTCTGTCAAATCCCGCAGTAGTAAATAGCGGGGGCGAGTGCACATCAGTGTATACGTGAATGTTTACTTTAAGCACCTTGCCGAGGGCGGTCACCTCTACGGCGCTGGCATAGGTACCGTCCCTACCCATGTATTTTTTGTAGTCCGCCCCGGTCTGGAATGGGTTTTCCCGCTCGTCCGACACAAAATCTCGGTACTCTTTCCAGTTGGCCAGGATATGTTGGACCGTTTTCTGTCTGTAGTCCCCATGATAATCCTCGGTGTTCCGGACTAGGAAGCTCATGGTCCTAAACAGACAGTTGCCGTCTCCTTGTACGGGGTGTGTCTGGAAACGGCCCAGGGGCGGATCGTGAGCCTTGGCTTTTGCTGGCTGCTTTTTCCCCTTACTCTCACGAGTTTGTTTGGGGGAGGGGCCTCTCTGGTGTTGTGTTCGGGAAGGAACCTCAGCCGCTTTAACAGCTGGCCGAACCTCCCCGTCTAAGCGTTTTTTTGAAACGTGGGTGTTCGTCTCCCTGTACTGTATGTGCGCCCCCCCCCCTCGGGGTGGCTGCGCCAACTCCCCGCTTGCGGTGTGTAGCTAGGTGTGGGGAGTATTGCCCCCCTGTCTGCCCGGCGGGGTGCCTCATCCCTAAACTCCCTCGGGTGTTCGTCAGGGAGGGGGTAGTGTTCCGGGCCCTTTGGGTATGTATTTGTATTGTCCCGTCCTTTTGTGGTTTTTCTTGTCTGTCGGTTATTGCCCGGTGGTCCGTTTTCCTGTCTCCGCCAGGGTGGGGTGTATGTTTGCTGCTGCGGGGGCGGGTTTTCCCGTAGATTCCCCTTTTCCCTGTACTGGGAGGGTGCATACCCCTGTCTGGTCGGGGGTGGGTTTCCTCGACGGTCCCCATTTCCCCTATACTGTGGGGGTGCATAGCTTTGCCTGCGTGGGGGCGGGTTCTCCCGATACACCTCATTTCCCCTATATTGCGGGGCTGCATAGCCTTGCCTGCTTGGGGGCGAGTTTTCCCGGTACTCCCTGTCTGCCCTGTATTGTGGGGCAGCATAGCCCTGTCTGCTTGGTGGCGGGCTGTTTCGCCGGGGGATGGTGTGCTCGTACTCTTCAGGGTAGTACTCCTGTGTGTACGGGGATGGTGGTCGCCGTGAGGGGTGTGTCGGCTCTGTGTCCGCGTATGATACCGGTGAGTACCGCGGAGGGTAGTGTGGCCTGTCTTGTGTGTGTGGTGTTGTCGGCCGCTGTGGAAGGTAGTAAATTTCCTCCCTCCCGTAGTGTCTCCTCTCCGTGTACCCCCTGTCCCTTTCAGGATAATAGCGCTCTTCCGTGTCTGCGTGTTCATCCCTTAGTGGTCTCCCGCCTGCTTGGATGGCAGCTATGGTCAATTTCTCCATTCTGTCCACTAATTCATCCATCTTCTGACTAGTGTCGTCCTTTTGTGGATGAAAGTGCTGATTCACGGCTTTCTCCGTAGCTTTTGCCGTGATCTTTTTTCCTGCCTCTATGGTCTTTATGTTATTCAGCATGTGTTGGACCGTGGGGTTGTTCATAATGCACAAATTGTCCACGATGGATGGTCTGAGGCCCTGCATTAACAGCTTAACTTTCTGCTTGTTCGTCATAGCTGCGTTATATTTATCGCACATTAACAACTTTGCGTTGACGTACGACTGGGCGCTTTCTTTAGGCCCCTGTGACCTCTGTCTGATTTGGTAATACAGGTCCTCATCATCTGGTATGAGCTGGAATTCACTTTTCAACAATAAAGTGATTTCCTCCCATGTGGCATTTTCTAAGTTGTCCTCATGAAGCTCATACCATGTCATGGCCGCCTTTGTGAGGTATGCAGGGAGGAGCCGTTTTCTGATTTCATCGCTCCAACCATTGATCCGAGCCGTTCTATTGAAGGCCTTGAGGTATTCCTCGGGATCCTGGCCTTCCCCCGTGAACTTTGTGGGGTGGATCATGGGATATTCTGTATGTCTGTTCATTTCGTGTTCAGCTGTCTTCGTTGGCTGTGTAGTGATTGTGATCCGTCTATGCTGTTCGCACCGCTATCGTGTGCCGAGGTGTTTGTGTTATTCAGGGGGGAATTAGCCTCGCTCCCCGTGTACGACACGTGTGTTATGTTACCAGGTGGCTCGTCACCTGATATATCGGTACTGATTGATGGTGTGTTGTCGTACTGTGTGGATTTGACTTCGTCTATAGTCCTGTCTAAATCCTGTTTCACCGTTTCCAGAATAGTGTGTATGTCTAGGACTGCCTCTGTCGTGTGATCGTCTGCTTTAACAGTGTCTGTATCTAGTAACTGTGTGATGCGCTCGAGCAGATTATCAGTTTTCTGCTCTGTGATTTGTAGTTGCTGCAACAATAGGGGGTGGAGTGTTGGCAGGCAATCTACTTCACTAGCGCTGGATATTGGTGACTCTTGTCTGTGTTCACTGGCCTGGGATCGTGTAAAATGTGTGACTTGTGCTGCCGCTGCAGGGTGTTGAGCGCGGATCTCGGATGCCATAATTCGAGTTCCCTAAGAAGTTGTACTGCAGTCTGGTCAGTTATCAAGTCACTGTTCTTAATTTTTAACTTCGGCAGGAGTGGAGTTGTACTAGCCGACAAATGGTGCGCAAAGTCTCTTAGTGTGGTTCTAGATGTGGTCATTTAATATCCACTGATTTTGCACTATGCGGAGGATGGGGGTGGGTGTAATAATACAAACTCCCGTGTAATAAAGGAAAAGTGTGGGACGTAATGTGGGATTTAAAAAAAAAATTAGACTCGCTTGGCTGTGTGCGGTAGGGGTCGTTTCTACCACGAGAACTCGTTGTATGAGTCCTACCATTACTGTGCGTGGTAGCCGCGTCTCCACCAATATGTTTTAGATCCCTTAGTTGGGGGGGGGGGGGTAGTTAGGGCTAAAACACTTATGTTATTGTACTAATTTGGAAGGTGATTTCTAGGAGAGGGTAGCTTCCCGTAGCTGGGTGAGCTTACCAGTGTAGTGTGTTGTTTAGCACTTAAACGCTAAGGGGTGTTCCTACAAAGACGTAAGTATCTGTTAGGGGATGGTCCTCTGGCTGCAGGCTGCTGTGCTGGTCTGCCAGCTGGACGGAGTGAGTGATATAACAGACGTGCTTATGTCAGCGGCTCGCTGCTATGCAGTCGAGTCGCCTGCGGGAAGCGCAATGAAACCTGAGCAAGCAATTACTGGCTACTATGGTCACGGCCAATCGTGACGAGAGTCAGGAAGGGTATGAGGATGTAAAGAGGCGTGTAATTATCAAGACAAGTGTAGTTTACTGACCATGTGTTTATTGGTCAGTGAGTGTGAAATTGTAAGTCCCTCTTAGGGGAATGTAAGTAATGATACAAGTTAAGTGTACAAGATTGTGGATGGGTGTTTACAAAGTAAACGGGACCAAATTTTTTCAAAAAAGTGTACAGCCTACAGTAAGTACGGCCATGCATAGGCAACCCACATCACGTCCGTGCGTGTGGGTTGCCTATGATCGGCAATAGGTTACCAAGTTTGGCAAGGGAGAAAAATGACGGGATGTTGGTTGCCTATGCATTGGTGTACTTACTGGAGGCTGTTAACTTTTTTGAAAACTTTTTGGTCCCGTTTCCCACCCTACCGATGAATTTCCATCCAACCTGCTGTTTTGGGCTCCATTTCAGGCCATAAGCTTCATTTTGATCTAACTCTGAAAACTCTGCCATGACGCGTTACGCGTCCAGACAGGGAGGGTTGAGGGTGCAAAAATGTCAACTTTGGGGGATGGAATGTGAATCAAACATCGGAAGGGGTTGATTTCGTGTCACCAATACTTCTAAGGACCTTTACAGCCCTTTCAGCGATTAAGACCTCATTTCAGCCCTTAAAAAGGGCCTGATTCGAAAAATCATACAAACGGGGGTTGCAGGGGAAGGGGTGGCGACACAGGCGCAGGTCCTCTTTTGAAACGTTAGGGGAAGACCCCCCCCATTAGCAGCACTGATAAAAATCTCGATTTAAACCTTCCTTAGGGGTGAATCAAGACGGGGTGGTTTGGTCCCTTGCCAGTTGAGGGTGTTAGGAGGGGTGAACATTGCCGGAGGCCTTAAGAACTTACTGCAATCAGCAACCGAGGACGGTGTGCAGGTTTTCAGGTGGTTAAACACATCCGGTACCTTCTCAGGCGCCCCCAATGGTAGTCCATGTTTAGGGGATGATGAAGGGGGTTGAAAATGCCCAAACGTCAAATGTAACGATTTCAACGTGTTCGTGGAACCTTAAGAGCAAGACTCATTCATTTTTGACTGCTTTGGCAACCTGCGACAAGTCCTACAGCGTTTTTCGCAAACTTCAATTTACGGCTTTCAAAAATGGGCTGGTTTTGGGGGCGCTATACCGAAACTACACAAGTTGGGGAGTTGTGCTGAAGCATGTGCTTGGTAGGCGTCGGGGCAAACGTCATACTGATATTTCGACCTTGTGCAGTCAACTTTCCAAATTTGGTGGCCATTGAAAAAAGTGGTGCTTTAATTTTTTTGAGCAGTATATTTATGGCATTCTCTGCGGGTTTTAACATTCATGTTTCCTTTACATAATAAATCAAATCACTCTCCGGTGCATCAAAAATATATACAATAGTGGTTAATAAATACAGTCTTATGAAATACACAAAATTATATACATCCACGGCGCGGCAACTCATATAAATCAAATGAGCGCTACTCATGCCTTCTCCTTGGAAGTCTCCGCTTCTCTTAAGGATGGTAAATTCCTCATGAGTCATAGAGGTCACATGGCAAATGTGATTTCGGGCTCAATATATCATTAATCAATTCGGCAAATATCAAACATTTCCTAACATGGTACATGGATTTGCATTTTAATAAAAATGAATCTATATTTTTTTAAAGAATGGGTCTTTTATGAATATACCATTCAGTGCATAAGGAATGAAAATTTCTTGTCATTTGCAACACCTTTATGGATAGCACTATGAGGGTTAAGACCATTAGAGACACGTTTTATCCCTCTATAATTCGACCACGTTTTCTTATCTCCTCTCTTCAAAAATTAATACTCTTCTTTTCCAATCATCAGATTTGACATTATGTCCTAAAATGGTTCTTATGACTCTATATCCACTGCCCACCAATATGGCATTATTTAAAAGACTAAGACCTAAAGTCCATTAATATTCTTCAAACTTCAGTAGGCTTGGAATAAAAATATTTACAGTATCCTCAAGCTGATTGGCAGAGTTGAGTGCTGAAATGAGAGCCTCTCTCTGGCATTATGACCTGGATCAATGAAGTGTAATCAACGCCAAGAGTGACAAAAAATAGTCCACTTTGTTTTCAAAACTCGTACATAAACATAGAATTGGTACGTTTGCAGCACGACTGCAGTGTCCTCATATGCATGGTTCCGCATTAAAGCATCATATTCCACTGTAGATAGTCGAATGCCCACACATGTGTAGCTGACACACTTCATCAATCCAGGTTGGTATGCGTGGCTCGTTTCAAGCTAAAATAGTGAGTAATTCCACGTTGTTCCACTAAAATACAATTTGGTATGTTGCCATCCGTCAGTTTGTCTCTATGCAAAGCACATTTTATGGTGAAGCGGAAGGTAAGACTGTAAGAAGCAGAGTCTGCCTTACTTCGAGTTTACAGTAATACAATATTTCCACAAATACGTTTACCGTGCTAAGGAACTCTCCTTATATAAACCTCGACAATATTAGAAGATTTTCTCCAGTAAAATTGTATCCCAAATTAGGTTTTCCCTAGAGGATCAATAGTACCGTTCTTTAGGAATCCAGTCCGCATAGAAACAAGGTAATATTTCCAGCCCTGCGTATCGCCTTTCTACAAACTACCTGCTTATTTAAGAAAAAGACTCCGCATTATTACTTATAAATTCAGTTTTGAACTATGTTAGGTATATTTTACACGTCCCCTTCCTGATGGTCATAGAGTTCGGTGTTTAATTTTTAAAAGTAACTTGTTTGAACGTTGGCTTTTTAAAATCTAAGATTGTGGGTTCCGATTTAGCTCCGTACGACGGCATTTAAGGAAGAAACCAGGTGTTGATAGACTTACCAGTACATTAAAGATCGTCTTCTAGATATAGTTCTGTTTCTTTATATGAACTCTGTAAGAATGATGCCGAGTTCTGTAGAGGCATTTATACCGATGAAAAATGATGTTGTTTTATTGTTTTCTCGTTTGAGGGATTTGTGCGTGTATTTGGATGTGTTTGTGTTATTGTGGTGTGTGTATTTGTAGTTGGGAGGTGGATTGGGAAGGAGGTGGCCACGGTCTAAAGTTAGGAACCATCCCGGCATTTGCCTGGAGTAGAAGTGGAAAACCATAAAAAGCCACTTCCTCAGTTTTGCCCAACGAGGCTGATTCTACCCCGTTCCAACCCTTCTAAATTTCTTGGCAGAGCCAGGAATGGAACCCAGACCTCCGGGGCGACAGCCAAAAATGCTAGCGACTACACCAGAAAGGGGGCCAATGAAAAATGCAATGGTTGGCTGTGTAGCGTAGTTTACAAGACAGTTAAAGATTTGAATCCATGCACTGAGTTTTTGTATTTATTCGTTCAAAAATCCAGGAGACCAGCATCAGTAGAATTGTTTTTGTGCATTTAAGAACCTTTCCGGGTCAGCGTTTAAGACTACGACGTCTCTTAGATTTGCATTGGCTAACAGGAATGTTTTCATATATTTTAATAAACGAAAAATGCAAGTTAGATGTTGGTAGTGAATGCTGTATTCACATGCATTTCAATAATTTTTATCAGTCCTTTACGAGTTATTCAATGACATCATGAGTTCTATCGCCAATTAGCCTACAGTTAGCAGCTCTGACACCGTAGAAGAGTGCAAGTTGTATTTTGGTTCTGAGTATTTAATCAATTCATGGTTCTTCCAAGGATCCTGGGAAAGACAAGAAGGGGCAGGTTAAGAAATGAAACGATGTGGAACACACTTCAGATCAACCCCTTAAAAGAAATAATTGAGAGAAATAAGTTGAAATGGTTCAGACATGTAAACCGAATGGGTAAAGAGAGACTACCAAAAAGAGCTTTGGAATGGTCAGAGTCTGGACGAAGACCAACAGGAAGGCCACGGACAAGATGGACAGGTCGGGTGAAAGATAACGTGAACCGGGAAGGACCACAATGGCAGGGAGAGCTGAATGACGGAATGTGGGAGAGAAGAGAGGATTTGAAGAGGCTCTACGAACGACCTGCATAAGCAGAAACGTTTTCGGAAGAAGAAGAAGGAGAATAGGGGGAGGGGGTGACCACACATACGTACAGTACATACTGTAATACAGATGGACTCGCAGATTAGCATATAGAGAGGCACAGATACACATGAACAATGCGTGATTTCATAATGCTACTGTGTTCTCACGTTCCCCGAAATATGGACGAGATGTTACGATAAGAACCAATCACCTACTTTTATTCCAATGCTCTATTAATATCGTTTGACAGTGCTTTGTACAGTAGTTAAAATCGCTAAAATTTGTATGGTGATTTTTCTTCGCATCAAACCATACTGGCGATAGATAACCTGAGATGCGTAATATTGGTAAAGAAGTTATTAGGAGAACCTCACTGTCATATAACCCACACCTATACCGTACAGTGGTACCTAACAGTGTCATGGTTTGTTGGCGTCTGAAATTTGTCCAGCTCACATTTTGAGATTTTGACAATTGAAGTCTCGTGTTCACTACCCTCAATTAAAATGTTGTCACAATTCTAAAGTAATTCATCAGTTATGTGTTTACCAATGATGGTCTAAATCACTAAATTATGGAAATAATGAAAGCTGACTCCTTATAATCCAGCGACTTACATGAAATTGCCCCTTTAGTGAAGTAAGTCTCCTGTAAGTATTATAAATAATGTCAATATTCGTCATTATCACTCAATTACATCATGTGTTGTTGATTTTAATACTGTATATATTATATTTCAGATGGCGGTTGTGTATAATATTCTGTCAGATAGTCTTGAGCAAGTGAAACTCGATATCTATTTGCATTAATGGGGGGAGTGGGAAGAGATGTCGTTCGCCATAGCGCCCTGCTTCATCTTTCATTTACTGACTGCCAGAGAATTGTCACACACTCCTCGTCGTTTACATCAATAAATTGCCTGTCTGTCACTATATCCAGGATCCCGGAAGGCTTAACACCTGGCTTGCCACAACTAGTAGTGAGGTTAACCATTTCTGATCTCAAATATAATACGACCGATGAACATTACAAACAAGCGAGTAGCCTGCCTAATTGTATTGAGAAGAGCCCGTAGCTCTGGACATGCGGGTTTCTTTCAAATATTGGTAGGCTACACAACAAAATATTTGTTAGACTTTTTACTTTTGTAATTCAAGTATTGTAATTCATTAATTAATTGAGTGTTGTTGTTGATTGTTTAGTGGCTTTATGACATCGTGGTCATGTATCTCCGTGTACTTGGGTGTGTGTAGAAGTTGTCTGGACACTAAAACAGGCAGACAAGAGGAAGATCGATGCTTTTGAGCTCTGGTGTTGGTGTAGACTCTTAAGAATACCATGGACTGCAAAAGTCACCAATAAGAGTGCATCAAGCCCCATATGTCATTGGTCGGCAAGACTATGAAGTTGCAGCTAGCTTACTAAGGCCACGTTATGCGATTAGATGCATTAGAAAAAGCAATCATGCTAGGAATGATCAGCGGTATCAGAAGACCAGGTCGCCAGAGGACACCATTAAAACAGGCTCTAACCTCACCCTGCAACAACTAAAGAATGCAGTGTGGCACTGGACAACTTGGAGAGTGATTATTCATGGAATCGCCGATGGTCGTATTCGACTGAACGGATAACATCATCATTATCAGAAGTTTTCTGATAACCTGTGTCACTGTGATGACTGTACTAGTGTGTGTACTTGTAATCGAGGTAGGAAGCGGTCGTGGCCTTAAGTTAGGTACCATCCCGGCATTTGCCTGGTGTAGAAGTGGACCCACTTCCAGGATGGCTAAGGTGGGAATCGAACCCGCCTCTTCTTAGTTTTGCCTCACGAGACTGAGTGTACCCCGTTCCAGCCCTCAGACCAGAATTAAATTTCTTGGCAGAGCCGGTAATCGAACCCGGATCTCAAGGGTGACAGCCATAGACGCAAACCATTATATAATGGAGGGGGGAGGGGGTGAATTTATAGCTGGCTACGAATCCTCAATGACCTAATTTACATGCCCCCACAAAAAAGGGACAAAAAATAGAAACATGAAGAAGGTATTGTAGATACGACATTTACGAATCTTGGAACTTCAATTCAAGTGCTGCTCTATGGGGCATGGCTATTATGACACAGATAATGACGAACGTACCTAGCTTTGCGTGCAATAAGGGCATATACGCTATACCATATTTTAAATATCAATAAATCCCAAACGATGTACTTTTCTGATAACCTGTGTTACTGTGATGACTGGTAGTGTGCGTGAATCTGTAATAAGTTGGGTCTAGGACAGTGGTAGGAACCCCACGTATCGCGGCATTTTCTTGGAAGGTGTGTGTAGAAAATCACTCTCATGATGCTGGCTGTCAGCGGTAGAATTTGAACCTTCGAATTTCGGATTTGCTGCAGCTCCCCATTGCAGTCTTTGAGCGCGAGACAATGAGCTCGGCTATGCACGCGGGGCAGGAAAGGGATGTGTTGTGAGATGTTGCAGCATGTTAAGAAGAGGGCTCTGGTTCTGGCTCTGGCACCTAGCCTACAGCTACAGGAAATCCCCAGGGGGCTTGTGTTGAAGCCAACCTAGCACCGTGTGCTCTTGCTCCATATGGACTACGAACAGTTTTGGAACTGGACCCACACGTTTGGCAGACATCACACACAGTCTGTTAGAGCAACGGACGGTGGGGGAGTACATCCACATTCTCTTAAGAAAGTTCTTATTGGCTTCTTGGTCATCGGCCCCCTGTCCTTGAGGTTTGAACTTGTCTGATAAATTGTGTTATTATGGAGAGTCTCTTCTAGGTTCACTGGGGAGCGAATCAAACCCAGGACCTTTCAGATAGTAATCTCAATACGCATCCCTAGACGATACGCATCACTGCCAATTGTTACCTGTTATTGTTGTTGTTGTTGTTTTTGTTAATATTATTTGAAATTGTTAAAATATTAGTGTAAAATGACCTTTCATGGTTGTATCTAATAATTGTTAAATAAATAAATAAATAGATTGGCCAACATATTATTTTACATCGTTATACCACTCTATGAACCACCATAGAACTTATTTAGCTAATGAGTTTTTTTTTCTTATCCCAAAATCTCTTCATCCGGGTACTGAAGATCTTCGTCCATTCTTCAGTCCATGATTTCTTGGTCCTAGTCATTTTTATCAGAGAAATGATGGTTGTTGATTAATGTGCTGTACTGGAATCGATCTTGTATAATTTCCTCAGTAATGCGAATATCTTGAAGGCCTTTTTCTATTTCACTAAGCCAAATGTTCTTGACTTTCCTTGAGAGAGCAAGGTTGAGAATGTCGTTGTTCATTCTGATAATGTGGCCGTAGAACTCCAATCGCCTTTCCTGAAGGTGTCAGTGATCTTTTCCGAATGTTGATGAAACTGCTGAGACTTTCATTTCATCCAGATTCCCTCTGAGCAGATTGGACCAACGATTTTATAATTATTGTTATTTTAAGGGGCGGAACTATAAGGTCATCTGCCTCTAAACCAAAGATTTTCCTTTCCTGCATTTCTACGTCTTTAATGAGATATCTGCATTCAATGATCGAATAATAATAATTATAATAAGGAAGAAATCCCTGCAGACCACTGCCCTAATCCACCCTCTGCATCAGAAGGGGCATAGAGATTATGAGGCATTTCCCATAGTTGTCTCATTCGAAGAAAGAAGAAGAATAATTTTCAAATAAAAATAAAAGTAACCACTGTGCTAACTTCTTGTGGCCTTATAAATTATGTCTTTCATTCTATATATGCCTCTTTTCTTTTAGTACAAGTTGTTTCTGTCGGTTTGGTCGTTGTTTCTGTTGTATTTTGGCCAACTTGTTATTTGTGAACTTTGGGGTCTATACAGACCGTTGTAACACTCCAATATTTTTTCTTTGGTCAGCCTGCATTTTTTTGTAATATATATAGCGTATAGGTTTTAGTTCCGGGAGTGTTCGAGGACATGTTCGTCTCGCCAGTTTTGTAGCTGCTTCGAGACGGACACCCAATGGGTGAGCTACAAATACGGCTGGAGAGGAAAGTTGGAATGTAAGGACGAGGAGTTGGAAGGTAGCGGCTGTGGCCTATAGTTAGGGACCAACCCCGGCATTTGCCTGGAAGGAAGATGGGAAACCACAGAAGACCATCTTCAAGGTTGCCGGCAGGGGGATTCGAACCTCCTCGCCTCCTGGATGTGAGCGACTGCCAGCAGTCATGCCGTAACGACCACGGCTAAGTCACCCGGTAGCCTGCAATTAAACCGACAGTATAATTGTGGTAAGTTAAAATCTCTGCTCATTCATCTTGATATCCTCTCAACATATTATTATCATTTCGTAACATTTATAATTTACAAGAAGTGTAATTAGACTAGCACTGCAGATAGAACTCTTTTTAAACAGTCTAGAAAACTTACTGTGCTATATATTCATGTTATAGGAAGTCAGTGACCTAACATTTATTTTGTTTGCAAATTAATATTCATTGCCGGCAGTTGTGTATTTGTTTCTTACTGTGTTGCGTTCTTCTAGCCCAGCATTGCATTTTAAAATAGTTGCAATATTGATATCGCATGTCAACACAACACGATGGAGCGCGCTCTCACGGAAGGAAGGGGAAGGAATATTAAGTTCACAGGTTCTATGCACTGCAGTAATGTTTTCTTACATCGTTATGTCCATCAGTGGAGCACGAGAGATCTTATTTTTCGGATGATGTTAATTTTCTCTTCTCCCAACATATCTTCATTTGGGCACTAAAAATCTTCACTTAATACTGCAGCATATTTTTTATATTATTTTGCCCATCTGTGGAGCGCGAAATTTTCTGAAAATATTCCTCCGTTCTTCAGTCCTTGATTTATTGGTCCTGGTATTCATTTCCTCAGCGAAATTATGGCTGAACTGGTTAATCTGAACTGGAGTCAATCTTGCATAATTTCCTTTGTAAAGCCATTTTCTTGAAGGTCTTTATCTATTTCACTAAGCCACTTGTTCTTGACTTTCATTGAGAGAGCAAGGTTCAGAATCATTTTGATCAGCCTGTCATTGCTCATTCTTAGAATGTGGGCATAGAAATTCAATTGCTTTTTTTTCTGTAGGTGTCAATGATATTTTCAGCATGCTGATCAAGCTTTCATCCACATTTCTTCTGAGCAAACTGGACCAAGGTTTTTCCTCAATATTTTATTTTCGTGTTTCTCTACATCTCTAATATGAGATCTGCCTCCAATGATCAAGATTTCGGAGGCGTATAGTGCTTCAGGTTTGATAACTGTGGTATTATTAATATTATTGTTATTACCGTTTCTTCTCAATTACAAAGTTAACTACGCCGAGGCACAGTGGCTAGCATTCTTGGCTGTTACCTCTGAGGTTATCCTTCTTCCCAATCCTTGTCCCAATTTCAAATACAACCACTAATACAGCCATCACAAATCCAGGATATTAGCCAGATTTCATACGCACACACACACACACACACGTATGTACACCGGGATACATAACCACAATGTCGCATGCCCCTAAAGGAATCAATAACAACAGCTTCTGGCTGAGCTGTTCTCTAAAGTCATACGACGAAATACATACGTTGACAGGTATTGTATTATTTGAATGCCGTTTGAGATCAATACGGTGTAACTAATAATAAAGCCTGCAAATAATGAACACCTGTTCTTGTTAATATGTTGTTTATACATTTTAGGATCCTGGGACTACTTGTTGAACTTTCCTGATAACCTGTATTGCTGTGATGACTGTAGTAATGTGTGTATCTGAATTAGGGCAGTGATGGGGTAGGATCCCTGGGACTTGAAGCAAGGTACTATCCTGGCATTTTCATGGAGGGAGTGTGGAAAATTCCGGAGGGAAAACACACTCAATATAGCCACTGTCAGTGCATGGATTCGAACCTCTGATTTACGGACTGCTACAGCTGCCCTCGCGGCCGTGGTGCATGATTTAACGAGCACGGCAAAGCTGCGGGGTTTCTTGTTAATAATGAGGTAAATAAACTTATATAAATTTTTCATTCCCGTTTCCATTCATTTTAATCGAATTAGAGTGTCATGATAGAAGGTTGAGCCATTAATCAGAACATCAGTTATTATACAGCTTAGATTCCTGGAGATTTCTAAATGTAATCCTTATTCGCGGTAACTCTTCATATATTGTCATTAACGTGTTTCAGTTTATACATTCGTGGTATCGGTAAAATGAAAATGTCATCCTATTAAAAACGTGCACTCTAGGTAGGCTATACAGTATTGTGATTAAATGTTGGCTTGCCACTAATACGTGTTTCTAGGAATTCCTTGCCATCCATCACACGATTGACAAGCTAAAAGATTATTAATTACACAAATGTGGGCGAGCCACCTAGCTATTGACTTTCTATCTATTGATGTACATTTTGTCCACCCAGTCAGTGACGAAGTTGTCATGGTTGTTTACTCAGAGGCTTGGGACACCATGTTTTTGGATCCTGTGTGTGTGGGGGGGGGAACTGGTTGATAACCTGTGTTATTGCAGTGGATTTACCAGTGATGTACCTGCAATTGGAGTTAGTATTGGGAAAGAGATAATCGTGGCCTCATTATCAGTACCATCTCAGCATTCTTCTGAAATTAAAGTCTTCTGTTGCTGGCTGGGTGTTTGATTCTTCAAAAATAAGTTATTGACACTTGTACGAGTAGATTCAGTTCTTTGGAAGTCGACATAGATACATAAATGATAAGTTGGTAGCACTAGCATTATAGCTGTCTGATTGCAGTCAATGGCATAGTTCACAAGTGTGTTAGTTTTAACTGATGGAAATATCATTGTTTTGCTATCGGTTATTATACTGTTTGAATTTGAAACTAATTCCACTGTTAGAACTGACATACAGGGATTGTTTTGATAAGCCGAAATCCTAGCCAGGACACAATATGTGATTTGTGACTGGCAAAAGATTCAAATGAGTTGTACGCCAAACTAATTCCAGTTGTTAATTCATTTTGTATAGTAGAATGTTTTATTCATTTCATATTCCAACAATCACTTAAAAATTCCATTGTGTAAAGTCTGACATTACTCAAGTGGAAATGTTTATATCCCGTACATAATGATCGAACTTACTTCTATGATTTATACTGTATGTTTATATTTCAGGACAGAGAGCAACGAATTAGAACCGCATAATCGATACATTTTACACACTAAGCTCCAAGAAGAAAATTATTACTGTACACACCCAGGAATAGCAAGCTTAGTTATGGAAGGAAGGATCGAGGACAAGAACTGTAGGGGTAGACCAAGGTTAGAATATGTTAAACAGATTGCCTCGGACGTAGGGTGTGGTAGCTATGTCGAGATGAAACGATTAGCTCAGGACAGGGAATCATGGAGAGCTGCATGAAACCAGTCAAAAGACTGAAGACTCAAACAACAACAACACACGAAGAGATCTCATAAGATAATTTTTAAAATAAAGAAAATCAGAGTAAATTATTAAAAAATTAAATCTACTTTCGAAATGGACTTGTGATTACAGTGGCATTTGGGTTTATTCGGATACACATTTTGTAAGTTATTCTCGTATCATACAGAAAATAAGGTATTTTAAAACATGGTGGAAGATGTAATTTCGTTCAAGGGGCTTGAGATATCTTAGTCATCGACATCGTGTACTTACGTGTGTGTTTAATTTGTTTGATAACATGTGTTTCTGTTGTGACTGTGGTACTGTGTATAACTGTTATTATTAGGATATGGGATGGGGTTGGTACCTATGATCTTGAAATAAGGTACTGTACTATCCCAGCATTTACTTGGAAGGAGTGTGGGAAAAACCCTGGGAGAACCACACTCAAGATACCCGTTGTCAGCGCTGGGATTCGAACCTCCAATCTCTGTACTTTCTGCAGTGCTCCCATCACGGTCCTGGTGAATAATTTAGCACACACGGCTACGTCGTGGGGTAAGACTGCTCCTGGTAATTCACATTCACTTGTACACTTACTTTAATCTACCTTCACAAACGCACTCAGTAGGAATATAAAATAGAGCGCTGCTTGGGGCCTGTAATCTGCTTTGCCCGTATGGAAAAAACATCGCATGCAGTCTTCTAAAATCAGCCTGCTTTGATGACAATGGATATCACGTGACTTCCCCCTTAATCAGCCTGGTACCATTAATGTCATGTTCTGTTCTTCACAATCTCCGAACAACGGAGTGAATTATTTCAGACCACTTTTCATGCGATGGATTATGTAGTATTGCTTGGAACCTGACTTGTGAAGGAACATTTTATTCTGACAATTCCATATTCATCTATCAGAATTCCACAACAATAGGCCTAGTAGTAAGGTTGTCAGGGACATATGTCCTGGATGCTTCTTCCCTTCAAAGAACAATCCCCACAACCAATAAAGTTGTCATCCTCCCGGTTCTAACGAAAAATTCTGATATTCGTACCTGGTTCCCATTCATCGGGAATTGTGTCGTAAAACGCCAAAACCATATTATACAATTCAGCCGATGGCATGAACAAATTGATAGAAAATAAAATGTCACCAAATCATTAGTTGAATCACAAAGACAACGATCATGTCTGCTGTAAACTCAGTGGATACGCATTGTTGTAATATTTTGATCACAAATGATTCATCAAAACCCTGCAATTCGAGTGAAATATGGAAGGTTTTAGAGAGAAAATATTTAAAAAACGTACGATTGCCGGCAGCGAAAATCACAGTGGTGAGTGAAGTAGACAGCCAGGCTAGAACAGAAAGATGAAACAATTAGTCTTCGAATGCCGACACAGCGCTGTGAGATTAAATTAGCTCTTACTACTGAGTGTCTATTTCACAAAATATTATAAAAACAGCGCTGAGTTTCGTGTTACCGACAGTGATTGTCATAACAAACTCAGACAGAGAGTTTAGAACAGAAAATGAAACATTATTCCTCAAACGCCGACATTGCGCTATCAGGACAAGCATTTACTCTAAAAAAATACAGATAGTTTATTTAATAAAGTGGAAATATGAGTTATTATTTAATAAAGTGGAAATATGAGTTATCTTCTTTGTGTAGAGTTCCAGGGCAGTGCAAGTTTTACATGCTGCAGTATGTGCATGAAACAGTTGATGGGTCGTAATGGTAAAATAATAATGGCATGTAGCCTCCGGGGAGGTTAAGACGTCAAAAATACTCAGGGAATTAGCCTCTGGATATTAAAATTCCTACGGCCCAGCCAGGAATCGAACCCTAGAGCCGGTCAGTCGTGGTGGTCGTTAACAGTAATTGAAAGACATCATTTTAGTATTACGATGAATTAAGAGCAGGCGAACAACTTCGTACAATTAAGCTATTTGATTGAGATCTCAGATTACAGGAAAACCCTATGGAATTGGCTTTAAGATGTGAGTGATTGCTGTATTAAGAGGCAGTACATTGAGATCATCTCGTAACATACAATTACCTTAAATATGGAAGAGTCCTGACCCTTCCAAAACAGAGGGAACGAATATGATTCGATGTTGGCTCTCGAAGATATTACTATGTCCACGCCTTGAAAAACTGTGTCGTATTTTCTATGCATTGGAAATGCTTTATGGAAATGAATGGCATGTACTATCTGTCTTCAGTTTGGTATTTTCCAATAAAGAACGCAGAATTCGTTTTTAAGCAATATTTTTTCGCCATAATACACAGCTATTGTTTCATACATTTTGCCTGCAACTGTACAGGTCCAAATCCGGACGGAAACTGGTGAAGGGGGAATGTGTAAGCATAAGCTTGTATAGGCCTACTACAAACAATTTGCCTTATTTGACCCGGGTCTTAAAATAATTATTATCACCCTGGTATTATCCTGGAGGGAGTGTGATAAAACGTGTCGGAAAACCACACTTAGGATGACTACTGCTACCGTCGAACTGCGGTCTTTCAGCTGTTCTTGCAGTGGTGATGAGTGGATTGACGCTTGTGGCTACTCCGCAAGTGGTGTTCCTTCATAAATTACGTCTAGAACTTAAGATTGTTTTATGCTATAGGGTTGTTGGAAGAACAAATGAACTACTGCTGTGGACAGTGACCAGACAGTACAACCAGTATTATTCAGTGTGATCTATTGTATACACAGAGTGGATAGGCCTAATTTGTTTTATCGTGAAATCATCGTGAAATCGTGAAAGTGCGCAGTTGTAACAATAACTAGCATAGCTAGGTCTAAAATTATATCAAACAATTCATGTAAAAGGTGTGAAATAATTTAAAATGTAACACTGAATTGTCCCTTAGCAATACCAGTTTCTGACAATGTTGGATTGCGTTTAACAAAGTCAGGTTTTTCGGCAGGTCAAGAGATGATTTCTTTTCCTCTGATGACTCAGTCCTATTATGACTGTGATTTTATGGAAGCTACTGAGATATGAGTTGTGCTTGTGTGTGCTTCTCATAGTACCATTGAGCACTGGAAAGTTATGACAAAGTGCCTCACTCCTCACCTTGCCTAGTATGCCTCATTATAGTTCTATATTGGAGTTTTTTTGTCTACAGAACATATGGTGGTACTTTTTGAGGATCCATCCAACCTACATGCGTATAAACTATGAGTGGTTTAATTTCAAAACCAGTCAAGCCAGCTTTCCAATAAGGATTGCTAGTGATTTGCTTCGTAAACGTTCCATAGGAAGGGGATGAAATTCTCTTTGAATCAAATATGCCTCAATTTACATTTAGTGCTTCGAAATACGGAAAGTAAGTATCGCAGAGACCCGTAGATAAATGGACTTAGCTGGTTTTGAAATGAAACAACTTAAGTATTGAATTAACGTTTTGATATTATTTGTTCATAAAAGTATTCAATAAATGTCTTCTTCCAGCCCTGGCCTATGCCGAAAAAATGTAATAGATTTCAAGTAAACCAGCGGCGTTTGCACGCTCGACGTGCTATAATAGCTATGCTGCACCGCACGCTGACAGGCTAGCTCCTGCCTCTCTTGGCTGGGCTACCTGTTCTGACTGATGGTGCTGAGACAGCTCTTCGTCGTGTCTGACTGAGTCAAGTTGGGATCGCTAGCGTACCGGACATAATGTAAACAATCAAATTGTTCGTCCAATTCAGTGGTTGTCCGACATGCATATAACGCATTGTAATTTCGGTCACATTATTTTCTCCCCTTGTTTTAGTTCAGCTTCATTTTGTTTTCATATTTACAATATACTGAATATCGTTTGACGTTCGACTGATCAATCACATCACAGCGGAGACAGTACGGGAGGGAGTGAGACGAGAAAGCGAGCGAGAGGGACAAACATTACAGTCTTCTCTCAACATTGCTGAAAGGCCGTCCGTGCCAGAAGCACGCAGGCGTGCTCTATGGACACCTCTGGAATAAACTTTTATTTATGAAGAATATTCTGATTCCAAGTAGAAAATACTGAAAAAGTAAACGTTACAGCTAATTCGTTACTTCCCTTCTCTTTGAGCACTGAAAATAGGGCTGCAATAAACTTGCTTTCCTCCATGTGACGATATATCTTGCCAGTGGTTTTAATACGGGTGGCGATGATTCAGCACTTTTCACTACGCTGCGTGGGAGGGAACCAAAACTTGCCAGTAAGTTGTCTTGGATGCTTCTTTGATTTATGCAGCGTTTTATAGCGCTCCCAACTTTGGTATACAAGCCTGAAGATCTCTTTTTATTACCGTGTACGCGATTTCTCTTCATTCCATACATCTTCCTGATGATTTCTTTTTCATATCGCTCTAGGTGTCTCCGCTGTCACCGCCAACTTTCTGACGTTTCATTTGTTATACGGTCGTCGGTTTCTCAACCCACACATTTTCCGCCTGAGGAGCGATACCTCACTTTGGTTCCAACTATTCAAACAACCGTTTCGTATTGTATTTTCTGTTCTTAGAAACTGAATACCTATAAGAACGGGACGTGATTATTAGGGTGTACTAGATTTCTATGTTAAGGATACCCATCTGTAGATTCCAAGATCACGGGCTTGATTCACGGTCGAGGTATCCAGATTATTGAGGATAGTTCATTATTAAAATTGGTCGGTAAATTTTAAATCAAGCAAAATGAGCAATTGGTAGCACTGATGTGCGATCAACATTTATAAGATAAATGATATTAATTTATGATTCACACGACGTTCGTTTGGACATGGCCTAATAGTTCAAATGTATTAAAATTTAGTCGATCTACTTTTTACCAGTTGATAGCACTCATATAATGGACATAACATCCATATTGTGTTCATACTGCAAGCAGAATTTTATTGGAACTGGTCCGTTAGTTCAATGAAATAACTGATAGATGGTCAAATTTCAATCATGTACAATTTACAGCTGTTCACACACGGATGTCATGCATACCGATGAAAATGAATGTCCAACAGGATTACTCACATCACACAATATTTGATAGAGTGGTTCAAATTATACCCAAGTTAGACTATCACATTTCAAAAATGAATAATCAACAATTGGAAGCAATAGTGCCCTCTAAACTAGTCATATTTGACACCCACGGGGATTACTTAGTTGGTTGGTTCGTCCCTTAGTTTAGGAGCTGCGACAACGTGGTCATGTAGCCCCGTGTACTTTGGGTGAGTGTAGAACCTGTCCGATAACCGGTGTTAATTGCGATGGCTGTATTAGTGTGTGTTATCTGTGATTCAGGTAAGGACTGCAGACGATCAATTTCAAGTAGTTCCTACTTTTGCTGCCAAATGCTACCGTCAACTACACCTAGCCGTGAAATTGGCTACTAGATGCCAGCGCGACTACCACCTGATGGCGAACGTTCGAACAAATAGAGCATTAATCAAATCTAAGCTACACATTTAGCTTCACACAATATTGTAGTTAGTGGTACATGCCATTATCTATGACATGGGCCCACCGGCTTTACTTCCCTCCGAAGGAAGGCATACTGAGGGATTTTAACGCTATTAAAATATCCGACGACTTTGGCCGGGTTTGAATCCGCGAACTTGGGCATAGAAGCTCATCATGCTACCGACTACGCCACCGAAGTCGCTTTGAGAGTTATTACATCTAGGTCAAATGCCCCAAGGGCCTCTGTGCTATGGAGAAGGTGCTCTTAAGCATCAATTAGCCTATACAGTATATCGTTATAAGTTGATAGCAGTTATTTCATCGCAACGTGTTAAAATTTGATAATTGAAAGTGGGACAAAGTTTAATCGCAATCTGAGCAGCCGTTTGGAAGTCAATAGTGAGAGCATAGACAAGTTTGTTGTTGTCAATTCATTGTAGGGGATTGTGAAAACTTGGTCATCAGCCCAGTTTAGTTGGGTGTGGTGAACTTATCTGATAACCTGTATTTATGTAATTACTAGGGACCGGATTTTTAAAAATGCATATGCGCATATGCAAATGCATATTGTGTGGATTCATTGGATTTATTGGATATTCTGAACATAACAGCATATTTTAGCATATGCATTTCAAATTACGAATAATTTAAAACATCTTGAGCAAAATTGGTTTCACCTGCGTGTTGGATATTCCTCGTAAGCAATTTTCTAAGCAACAGATAACGAGATAACAGTATGTTACGACTGTCATTTTAAGAAATGGACATTCCTTCCACCATCTGGACAGCATCCATTGTAAGCAACTTTCTGAGAAACAGATAACGAGATAACAGTATTTTACGCAATGCTGCCTGGCTATTTCAAGAATGGAATAGGGTGGGACATTTTGTTCACCATCTCGACTGCCAGTAGCCCGGGGCTAGTTTTGTGAGGAGTTTATTCAGTTAATGTATTACTTTATTCTCAGTCTGCATATCCTTTACTCAAAATGCCTAAATAGAAGAGCAGCAGAAAGTATTTATTAAATGACTAGGTGTCAGGTAATAGTGATTATTCAACTGGTGGCATTTGTCGTCTATTGTCAAATATGCTCGAAGGAAGTGAAATGTGAAAAGAAATTTCAACTTGAACAACTCTAAGACAACTGCACATATTACGGCAAAAGGGGGAAAGAAGAGTGAATAAGATTGACTTATTGTTAAGTGCATATTTTTCAATTTTTAATATTTTCTACATTTTAGTGCAGAATTGCAAGCATATCTTAATCGTGTTTAGTGCATAAATGTCCGGTCCCTAGTAATGACTGGAGTAGTGTATGTAACTAACTGTATTAGGGACAGGGCTGAAGTAGGTGCCCTGGAACTTATACTATCCTGGCATTTATCTGCAGGGAGTGTGGAAAAACCCGGGCTAAACCACACTCAGGATAGCAACTCATAGTGCCGAGATTAGAACCTGTGACCGCGAGATTTTCTGCTGCTGCCCTCGCGGCAGTGGTGCATGATTTAACATGTACGTCTACGCCGTGGGACACACACAGAAGCTAACACATCTCGCTTTAGATTAATAATTATCATAATCATATTTTCCACTTTGAGATAAGTAAGACAGAGACGGTGGAAAATCATACTCAAGATTGTCATCCAAATGTTTTCGTGACTTAACTATTGAGCCCTGCGTCCTAACCCTCTGATAGTGCGTACAGCACTTTGCGGCTTGGCTCGTTAGTGCTTCACGCCAACAACAGAGCCCATGTTGTGCGGTGAGCTCATAAAATCCTGCCGTTTGTTTTAATGATCACCTGAGGTATAATACGATACCCCATAGAGCCCTGCAGCATCCGGAGCTGTAAAGCTGCACACCTTGTTGCACTGTACCCTTATTCTCGTACAATTCACGAAACAGTGGGGGGGGAAATGGCACAATAAAAGGCGTAATTCCACGCATTTTGAGAAATGATTATGAATCAGTTTTATTACAACTTGATAACCAGTGATGGAAGCAAAGAGGATATAAGACGTAGATTGGCTCAGGCAAGACAGAAAAGAAATTATTTTACTTCAAATATATCGTAGATTTAGGTATTACGAAGTCATTTTTGAAAGCCTTTGTCTGGAGCGTGGGGCGTGGTGGCGCAGCGGTCAAGCTGTATGCCTCTCACCAACGCGGACCGGGTTCGATTCCCGGTCAATGCATGTGAGATTTTCGATGTGAAATGCCATGTCCTGTGGTTCGGATTCCACGTAAAACGGAGGTCCCGTGGCTTATGATCGCGAGATTAACGGTCACGTTAAACTACAAGCTTCCTTTTCCTTCTATTATTTAAACTAGTTTCCATGATGGTTCCGTATTGACGTACTAAATAGTTTTAACAACAAATTGTATATCCGCCTTAGTCAATACATAAACGCTTATAAACGTTTATGTATTGACTAAGGCGGATATACAATTTGTTGTTAAAACTATTCCTTTTCCTTGTCTGGAGCGTGGCACTCACTGAAAGTGAAATTTGGACTGTTGGCGCAGCAGAAAGAGAAGAATAGAATCATTTGAAATGTGGTGTTACAGGAGAATGATGAAGATCAGATTGGTGGTTAGAGGGGAAGAAGGAGAGGTAATAAGACGAGTGGGAGAGGAGAGATGCTTCTGGTGACTGCTAATTTTTGTTGTTGTTGATTCATTAGGGGCTTTTGCGACATCGTGGCCATGTAGCACCGTGTAACAGTGTTCAGCTCCTCGTCAGTGTGAAAATGCTGACCGGAGGACAGGAAAGTGAGCAACCCACGTCCAGGGCCGTGGAGGCGGCGACGGGCCCTGGGGCTGGAATCTCCCGGGCCCCCCTCTATAACCAAATTCTGTACATTTAAATGGTAATTTTCGTAAATTTGCACAAACTGATTTTGCGCATTTTTTTCACAAAATGTTCATCCCGAAATCAATTACAAGAACATAAAAACCAGCAAGCAATAATAATAATAATAATAATTGTAGCACGCTGAACTGCTATGCCCAAGATCGCAGATTTAAACCCGGCCGAAGTCGTCGGATTTTTTAAAGCGTTAAAATCCTTCATTATGCCTTTATTCGGAGGGGGAGTAACGCCGGTGGGCCCATGTCATAGATTAATGGTATGTAAAAGAACCTACCACTTCAATTGGTGGTGTGTAGCCAAAATTTGTAGGAGAAATGCTCTCAAGTTCCAACATTCGCCGTTGGGTGTGAGTTGCAGTGGCATCTGGTAGCCAAAGTTGGAACTACTTGAAATTGAATTAGTTAGGTAGCCTACGGGCATTCATTTGAAATGTCCTGATATGAGCATTGACTGCAATAAATAGACTGCAGTATAGTAATATTTCAATTATATAGTCCTCTAAATCCAGGCTATATTTATTATCACAAGCAGAGCGTGAATTACCATCAATATAAATAATGCTGGTATGTTAAATTTACAACAGTGAAACTGGAGGAATGCACGCAAACTTATTTGCAAACTAGCAGAAGTACCCATTCTTCGAACGGTTCTCGTGTAATAAATGGAATTTTGTATTGCATCTTACAGCAATTGATGGACCTGTGAGTTTCTGTTGCCATGGTTACCGGCTTGATTTCTTTCATTATTGTATTAAATGAAATTAATTTTCTGGGAATATCTCAAAAACTGTTGGTTTTAGGGCCTTAAAATGTGGTTTCCGGGGTCTCTTTAGGGCCCCCGAGTTTCGTTTCTCACATTGAGGGACTGAAAATGAGCTTTGTCTCGCCCTTATACGCCTATTTCAGCAAGTATTTTAAGGGGGTAGGTCCCCTTTTATGAGAGGTACATAGAAGAGTTACATCAACGATTAGTGTCGTGCCTCTGAGGGATATCTGTACCAATTTTACGTTAATCCACCCAGCCTTTCTCGAGTTATAAGGGAACATAATTGTCCAAAGACAGACAAACAAACCGACAGACAGACAAAAAAAAATTTTCGTGCGTATCCGTCATAAAACAGTCTGAAACGCGTAAATAACGCAAATTTCAGTAGAAATTCAGAAAAAAGAGACAAACTTTGATTTTTTTATAGAGAGAGATTCAATGTTTATACCGGAGAAGCACGCACCAATGCATTATTTCCAATTAACAAAAATAAATATCAGAGTAAAGCCATCAAAAACTAGGTAATAATTTTAATTAAATTCACAATTGTGTTTAGTTTTGGCGTTTGACAGATCTAATTTGCCCCGATGAGGTAACACTTAAAGCATGCACAGTGTTCAGATTTTAAGTTCTGCAGTTCCTCTTCGATATCAATAATTTTAGAACTTCAGTGATACTCGTAAAAGCAATATGCTTTTTTTTCGTACACAAATTTTAAAAGAAAATGCATTTATCGGACCGTAATTTCATCGCGTTTACAGTATTTTACTTGGGGAAAAACTTCACATTGAAAAAACGGTTGCCCATGAACTCGGAAACAGGTGGGTTCGAATTCCACCGTCAGTGGTTCTAAGCTTATTTTCCATGATTCGTCGTTTTAACCCTGTAGCCAAAGGCTGTAGTTGCACCATGGTACTTTCATTTCCTCCCCAATTATATCCCAAATTAATTAAAAATATATTATTAACTTCAGATATACTGTAGATTGTCGGACAGAGCTCTACACGCACAGTAAGTGGAAAGGACTGATAACCACGACGTCCTCAGACCCAAAACTTAATCAACAGGAAGTTCAGTTCACTGAACTGCATGTTAAAAGAGGTGGAAAGTTTATAAGGTACACTCTGCAGTATTACGGCCTCTGTGACATATGACCCAATCTCTTTTCATAATGAAAACATGATTTTTACACAAAGTCAAGACTTATTTTAAAATACGTTTTACATAGTGTTTTTATATTGACATTCCTACAATTTGCTGCCCTTGAAAAGTCCCGCCTCTGGGTCTAAGCCTTAACACTGATATGTGTTTTGGTTGAACGGCGATCACACATCTTTGTGCATTAAACAAAGCAAAATATATTTTCATAATTAGCCACAGGTATACAGTACTCATACGTATGTCAAGTAATTATGTGCTATCAGTAGATTGCAGCTGATAAGTGATTTGTTTTCACAAAAGGAGAACATGTGAAATTGAACTATATTTTGTAATTTGCAGTCAGTGGATTTCTTATAATTTAATATTGCTTTGCAGTAAGCAAAACTAGAGCCAGGTTCTCCTAAAAATCCCCAACCCTATCTATGACTGGTGACCATCAGGGGCGGATTTAAGCCAAGATCATGGCAGAGTGGACACACAGGGGATCTGGGGGATGGAATATCACCAAGCTCAGAGTGAGGTCCGGGGGTCCTCCTCCGAAAAATTTTGTAAAAATTAGGTCCAAATTATTGAGTTATAGGCCATTTGGGTGATTAGATTTGTGATATTTTGTAGTAAAAATTTGGTGACCATTGAAATTTAGTGGCTATAGAAAAGACTCTCCGATATTGACGTAAAAGCTCTCGCACCTTCAAGAAAGACCCCGCAGGGTACCTCACCAATGACCGCGCTGGAAGCCTACAGCAAGTCTGCAGATCGGACGTTCGAATCCCGGTGCTGACAGCGGCTATCCTGAGTGTGGTTTTCACACTCCCTCCAGACAAATGCCGGGATAGTACCTTATTTCAAGTCAAGGGACACCTTACCCCACGCTTAACCCTAATAATTACAGTAATAGTCGCGACGGCTAACGCTTTCCCATTCGGTAACTAAGAATACGGCATACGATTGATCATGTCACAGAGGTCATAACACAGTACAATGTATACACTGCTTTCCGTCCAGCGGTGGATGGTTTTAAGAGGGTCTAAGTTTCTACTCTCCAAGACGAATAGTTACAACAATGTTACCAATACACCTCTCTCGTTATTTGTTTGAGAATCTTGTAATTGACTTCATTAATATTTGTGAAAACTATTCCTTAACAGTCAACTTCATTCAATAATGTGGAGGCCTTCAGAAACAAACCGGAAAATTAACGCGTCAGCAAATACTGAATTATATCTACAGTAGACTACTAGTTGATACAAACGATCCCCAACCGAGAGACAATGGTTCATTTTACCCGCTAGTGATACTAGACCTACTAGTTACCAAGTGCACGGGTTAAATGTCGTAAACCCCTAAATGAATTAACAACTGTAACGACAAATAGGTCTATTATTAACTGTCGAGTAAGACTACGAATGACACCGCAGTCGGGAAGCCGAATCCTGCATTCCTGCCACGGCTTCGTCAGGACCCGGAGCCATTTCTAAGTCGTAGATAAATGAGCAACTAATTTTATGTTTAACGGTACTGAGACGTTAAAGCGTATCACGAGTGAAAGTATCTCTTCGCTTCCAGACAAATAAGTACTTTGCAGATCGATGCTGCTCTTTGGAATAAACGGCGTAGAAATGTCCAATAATAATAACAGCCAGCACCAGCTCAAAACAAAATTCTATTTATATTAATATTCGACAATACTTCATCTTAATTCTCTTCTAAATTAAGCAGAGTTCAATTATTAGGTGTTAGGAAAATCTGCGCGGTTGCCTACATGCAATATATTAATTTCTCCATCGCCATGCACACCACTAACGTTAATTATTGTTGTTTTAAGGGGAGGAACAGCTAGGTCATCTGCCCGTACCACTGACGTTCCATGAGAGGAATTGGAAAACAAAGTTCAGTTCAGTGCCCTAGCTTAATTGTCTTTTTTCTCCTGGTTAATTAAACACTCAGTCCAGAAAAATACTCGAATGTTACCTTAGTTTCAGCCTTTGGATACATTTCCCAGCTCTACCCTACCAATAGTAATGTAGGTTTTCAATAAATCCCTTAATCAGAAATTATTTGCACACGAACCCAAGTATCTAGGATTGTTGATCGTATTGAATGAACCAGTAATAATAATAATTATACTGCACCTAAACATACAGATTATTCAAATGTTAGCATTGTTTTCTCAATTCAGTATACGAGAAGATCAACAATTTCGCATGCATTTCTTCTATCTACGTTTGACAACAGAATCATCCCACCCTTTCGCAACATATTTAGCCAGCAATGATAATTTTTCACATAGTGCGAATGTGAATTACTAGGGAACGATGACCTCGCTGTTCCTCCCCTTAAAACAACAATAACTATAAAGTGAACTATTGTGTGGACGCTACTTTAAAATTTATTTTACTTACCTGCCTGCACGGCATACGATGCGTCTAGCTAGACAATATTCATTTCAGACACTATCGCCTCTAAATATCTAAGCTCGACGTGACGCACCAAACACACCAGGGCAGCCCAGGCTCTCATGGCCTTGGCGAAATAAGTGAAGGGATGAGAAAGTTATTTGAAGGATTGGTGCATAAGCCGAATAAGCTAAATTTAGAATCTGAGAACAATACATAGCGAAGCCCCATCGCCTAAGTTGATCGTTTTGAGACAGTTGTTCTTCCCACAAGCCCTTTGTAAAGGAAAATATTGTCCACTTGACAGAATAAGTTTCTCAAACCTTGTAACTTGGTTCAGAGACAGTTCATTGCATTCACTAAAGGATTGCCAGTAGACAATTCAAGTCACATAAAGGCAATAATAAATAAATGCCTGATCGGGCTCATCCACCTAGGACGCCGGGCCCCCCTGGGAGGGTCGGGCCCCGGGGCACCAGCCCTCCTGACCCCCCTCTCGTCGGGCTTGCCCACGTCTTATCATCACCCGTGACGATTCTGTGGTTGTGCACCGCCCTATTAAAATAAACATATTCTTGGCGTGCCTCCTAGCTGCATCACTGGAACCAACTAGAAAAGAAAGGAGTACGCAGTGGAAATGGATGTTAATTTCTGACCTGTGCTGGGCCCGTACTTGCAGGCCAGATGTGCCGATTGACTCCAGACTCCGTGAAGGTGGTCCCACGACGAGTGGTAGGAATACCCTCCTGGTGCTAGAAAGCTAGAATAAGTTAGGCCTAGGTTTGAAGAGAGAGAGAGAGAGCAGCCCGATCGCCAAACACTACTAAATAAGACACATGGATAAAGAAATGGAAATTTAATGAATTGAAACCGAACACACAAAGAAACCCGGCCAGAATAACACACACAAAAAAAGAATACCCTTCGCCTAGGGGTCAAATAAAGTCACTTTCAAACGGGGAAGATAAATATAAATAACAATAAATAACTTACGATAGTAAATAACGTTAACAAATTAAATTCTTACCTGTGCTCACTTCCGTGAAAACGATGTAAAAAGGGAGGAAGTAAATGATCAAGAGGCAATCGAGCCGGTCGCTGGACAACAACAATCACTTCTCAGCCTAGAGATGGATGGTTGTCATGACGACTACAAATAACAAGCATAGCAAAGATAAAACAAGAGGCTGTGAGCGTGTCGCAGAGGCTGTGGCGAGCAATGGGGATGCGATCGATCTGGCAGTCCCCAGAGAAAAGAAATGCAAAAACCAAAGATACTGCAAGGAGAAACAAATGACGTCAAGTGTCCGTGAAATATATCATGATACATACACGCAATCAAACACACAAAATGCCACCCGACGATGCAGTAATAAAACACAAAGCAACTCGTGCTTGTAGGTAGTCTAGCAAAATATGCTAAACCTATATAGTCCCCAACTTACGTTACGAGTTCGAGCTGAATACGGTAAGGCCTACTTAAAGTTACCGCCGTGATCCAGTTGCACGAAGCATGGAATGAAGGGAATACATAAGGGCTAAAATATATGGTGTCATGCCTCGTGTTGGGAGAATGGTCGAAACGCCAACGTCCACAAACCACGGGAGACCCATTCGAAGATATGCCCAATCAAAACAGCATCAATGCACCTTGCAGCAAGAAAAACATACACTCACAAAATCACTCGCAGATATATTTCACGGCACAAATAAAAGGTTAAACCGTAGACCTAAACTAAACAAAACAGGAGACCGCCATTTCGATTGGTTCCACAGCAAATCCAAGCACACGACGAAGATTAAAAAGAAAGGTTAAATTTAGGAAATGAGCATAGTGGACACAAGGTTAGATGTATTACATACATGAGTAAATGGAAGGCTTCGGCATAATAACAATGTTAAATAAAA
Source organism: Meconema thalassinum (assembly GCA_946902985.2). Lineage (NCBI taxonomy): Eukaryota > Metazoa > Arthropoda > Insecta > Orthoptera > Tettigoniidae > Meconema > Meconema thalassinum. The sequence continues at coordinate 444,532,381 of OX336390.1, forward strand.
AGGAAAAACATTACATTTTAAATAATAAGGCGGAGAGCCTCAAGGCACGTCCGGACAGAAAGTATCTCACATGGCGTCTGAGTCAACCGGGACGGCCGCCAAAGAAAATAAAGAAAAGAGAGATGTTAAACATGGCTCAGGATCCACACCACCCCCCAAAAGAAAAATTATTTATAATAATAAAAGATTTTTCTTTTTACATCACTAAGCACCACCGCTTTGAAATCAATCATGTCCCAAGTGTTCCAAAATACACAACATCCTTATCACACAGGGGGTTTGTCAACTGTAACAGTACACAAAATATGAGGGGGGAGGGTGATCGATATAACAATCACTTAAGCAATTGAGCCATATCAGAAAGAATACAGTTATAAAAGGAAGTAATATATAAAAATAATCCAATCGCTTCGGCGATCGCAATATCAGGACAGAACTCCTTCGGGGTCCCCCAAGGCGCGCGTTCCTTTGACGATCCCTGTGCTTGTTATAACGGTATTACGGTTCGCCTGAGCGTTACAATGACAAGAAAAGTAGATAGAGACACGGACGAAAATCATAAAACAAAAGACTTTCACCCCTTTGACGCCGAAGTCTGCCATTCCCCTTATACCCATCACGAAAGTGACGTATTAAAATAAAAAAGAAGCGATATAATGTGTCCATTATTTATAGTATATAAATTCTCTACTGGCCGAGTTCGCAAAAATACATATTTTTTTACAATAAATATTAAGTTACACAGAGTATGTAGGCCTATTTCTTCTTGTATTATTTTCTTTCTTGAGCTTGAAAATTTGTACTTGGCTCTGCCTCGGTCAAAATTGGTTCAATAATAGGCAGGCCAAGGAGACGCCATATGGATACTAGCTTCCTTGAATAACATAATCAAATTATGACTGGCTAACCTACGCAGAAAAAGGACAACATTAATCTCAGCAAATAAGGTGGTTACACAATAAATTGTTTCAATTGAGATATGTGAGCTCTAGATACGTCGGTGGGATTCTCCTTGGAGATCAATTCAACAGTGACAGGTGTTAAAAATCTAGTGATAGTTTTGGGCGTGCTCCAGAGAAGCATTAGCTTAGCTGACTCCTTATTCTTGGCCGAACTCTGTGGGTGCAGGCGCACTAGCACGTCGTAATTCACCTGAAAACAAACAGGTTGCCTACCCTTGTTATAGCGAGACGCCACGCGATCTCGTGCCCTTTTCAGATGCCGTACAGCAACTTCCCATTTTTCTTTGACTGAGGTACGGCGGGATGGCGCAGCCAGATAATCTATTTCCACTGAAGCTGAAGTGGATCAACAATACGCCTTCCTAAAATCAATTCCGAAGGGGTAGAACTCGTCGATTCATGAAGAGAAGTGTTAAATCCTAAGGAGAAAAACTGAAGATTTGCGTCCCAACGTGACTGATCTGCGTTGTGGAACGCACTCAAGCAAGCCTTCAAGTTACGATGAAACCTTTCAACGTGATTTGGCTGAGGGTGGTAGGGTGCCAAAAAGACATGATCAATTCCCCAAGAAAAACACATTGATCTAAAAGACTTGGACCGGAAAACGCTCGCGTTATCGGACACTAAAAACTTTGGAGGACCAAAAACACCAAAAATATGATTGGTCAAAAGCCTAACAGTGGTACGTGTCGTGATTTGCCTGACAGGAAATAACCATACAAATTTTGAAAATCCATCAACGACAGTAAGTATAGCTTGATGACCAGAAGATGACCTAACTAGGGGACCAAAATAATCTATAAAGAGGCGCTCATTAGGATATAACATCGTGTCAGCGTGGTGAAGTCCAGTGCGAGAATTCTTTGCTGGCTTAGAACGTTGACACGTAACACATTTTCGGACGAAAGCAAAAGCATCCGCTTTCAAATGAGGCCAGAAGAATTCCTGAGAGATTTTATGGAAAGTCTTCGTCATACCTAAGTGTAATCCAAAACAGGATTCATGGAAATACGCCAAGAGCATACTTCGTATATTCTCTGGCACGAAAATCCTACATTTCGAAGATCGAGGAGCGGTATGCACTATAACATCACTGCGCAATGAAAACTCAGATACACCAGGATCTTTCCCGAGAATTTCTTCACGCAATGTGACACAAAATGGGTCATCTGCTTGGTACGTGCGGATGTCAGTAAAAGACCATGGAAGGTGTTGCAGAAGATTCACTGGCTCGGGGATCTCAACAATGGGAGGAGGTTCCTCAAACATGCGTGACAAACAATCCGCTACAACATTTTCACTGCCTCTGACGTGAATGATCTCAAAGCTGAAAGAGGATAGACGAAGAATCCAACGATTTATACGTCCCAATTTTTTGACATGCGAGCGCATCCAGGACAGAGCTTCATTGTTGGTATACACTATTAAATGCCGATGTTCTAGAAAAGATCTGAAACGTTCACAGCCGAATACGACAGCCAGACTTTCTTTCTCGAAAGTGGAATACCGGCGTTCGCAATCGTTCAGCATCCGACTGGCAAAAGCGATGGGTGCCAAATTACCATTCACCTGCTGACTAAGCACACAAGAAACTGCGACATCACTCGCATCACAATGTAACATAAAATCTTTCCCAAAATCCGGAGTTCGAAGGACGGGAGCAGAAGAGAGACATTCTTTCAATTTCTCAAAGGCGTGACACTGGTCGGGGCCCCACACGAATCGTACATTCTTCTTCTTCAAATAATTCAGGGGCGCTAAAATGTCCGAAAAGCCCTTAATGAACCTACTGTAAAAGCCTGCAATTCCCAAAAAACGTCGGACTGCTTTCACATTCGTGGGAGTAGGGAACTCTTGGATACATTGGACACGCTCAGGGTTCACTTCTATGCCCACATCCGAAAGAATGTGACCTAAAAATTTGATTTGCTTCGAAGCCAAAGAGATTTTGTCCGGGTTAATAGTGAGTCCGGCTCTGCGAAGACGACATAGGACTTCACGTAAATGGATCAGGTGATCCTCAAAAGACTGACTGTAAATCACGAGGTCATCAAGATAGTTAAACACAGATGAATACTTTAAATCTCCAAATAACTCGTCCAAAACCCTACTCAAAACTTGTCCGCCGATAGAAATGCCCATGGGTAACTTATTGAACTCAAAAAGGCCGAACGGAGTGGAGAACGCAGTTACCTTACGGCTCTCGGGATCGAGAGGAATTTGACAATAAGCACAATTCAAATCTAGAACGGAATAGTACTTCGCCCCGTGAAAATGCTGAAAAGCGCTCTCCAGAGTTGGAAGGGGAAAGTTGTCGAACACCACCTTAGAATTGAGTCGACGATAATCAACTACTAAACGAAAAGTACCCTCTTTCTTAGGCACCAAGAATGCTGGACTACCATAAGAAGACTTAGAAGGGCTCACAACACCGCGTGCCTTAAGATCGTGAATATATTCTCTCATGGCAATGAGTTTGGGTGGAGAGCAAGAAAATGGCGCCGACCTAACTGGAACCTCATTAGTTAAATCAATATGACACTCGTAGCCGATAGCGGAACCCAGTTCCGACGTGAGAACATCAGGAAATTCATTCACCAAATCAGATAAAGCGTCACGTTGACTCGTGAATAAAGTAGGAGGGATTAGAACAGCAGCGATTCCAGAAAAACTACAAGGAACACTCGCTTCACAAGTATTAAAATGAAACCGCTCCTTGGATTTAAACAAAAAACTGAAGGAATGATCCGAAAAATCAAGCCTCAACCCTGCTTTGTGCATAAAATCAGAACCTAAGATCATAGGCGTAGATAAGTCATCCACCACATGGAAGTTCCAATCCCAAGAATAACCACATATCTTAATATGACATGTTACAACGCTAGAAACAGAAATAGATGACTTCACCGCAGAATAAAATTTTAAACCCCCATCTTGTGGACAAATCTGGGTAACAGGAAGCTGTTCCTCGATGGAGCGCTGAAAAAATGAACGTGAAGCACCAGAATCCAGTAAAGCGGGTATTGCCAATTTCTTAACACTTACAGGGACCCAAGGACAGAAGTTTCCAGTCGTGGAAATGTTCATTTCCCGGCGAACTTCATTGCATGGCCACTCCGGCGGGTCTAAACCGGGGACCCATGCTCGTTTCCCTGACGCGAAGCACATCTAGGACAGGCTATGTGCGTCACGTCACGAAGACCACATGTGTGACAAAACACACGAGAGGGCGCACGGCAGGAATTAAAATGATGCCCCAAACGATCACAATTCCAACATTTTATACGGTTATACATGTTCGGGTTTCGAGGTAACTGTTGATCCTGAGGAGCGGGATTCGCAGAAAAAGTAGCATTGGGAATACTCCCGACAATATGCGAAAGGGGACGGTTAACTGCCCGGTCCTGCTGACGAGATATTGAAGATGGGTGCGCAGTCCTCTGAATCTCGGATTGCGCGCATGCAGTCTCTGGAAACAAACTGTCAGAGGGGAGGGGTGGGGGTACATATGACTTGCGCAGGCGCCGATTGAACTCCCATTCACGTCCTTGAACAACAATGTCAGCCACACTATACACACTGGACCGGCGTATGAAAGACTTGTACTCAGGTGCCAGATTTCTATACACAATATCAACAGTTTCAATAAGGGGAAGGGGCTGCGACAACCTACTTATTAAAGTCATTAGCCCAGTTACAAAATCGTCTACAGGCTCTTCCAAACCCTGGGTACGGCGATGAATTTCAGCCTTCAAGTCATGTTCAAAATCATAAGTCGTAAACCGCTCCTTTATTGACTTACAGAAATCAACCCACGAGATGAAAGATATGTTGGTAAGTCGATACCATTTTAAAGCTAAACCACTCAACAATAACGGTAGACAGACAACAATGTCATCTGGTTCGAGGTCATAACAATCTCAGAGTTCACTGACCCTGTCTAAGAACTCAAATACAGACGAAACTCCCAGTTCACCAGAAAATGAAATTCCCCACTTGGACACTATATTGGCTACGCCTCCCTTGCGATGGCCTTTCACCTCAGTCAATGGATTAGTATCTTTCCCACATACACTTTCAAACGATAGCAGATCATCGTCAGACTGGAAGAGCTCCTTCTTCACGTTACAACCTGGGAGAGAATACATGGCTAAACTACAGAAGTACTGCTAGCTACAATTCAAAACAATAACTACAAATGTCTTGCCTCCGTCCTGCGCCTGAAATGAGTACGAAACAAGAAGAAGGGTTGGTTAGTACATTACCAATGCAGGGGTTCGTTGATAGGGTCCAACTCATTGCACTCTCATTACAGTTTGTTATTTTTATGGTCCATACTCCTTGGAAGTTCACATTGACTCTCAATATTTGTTTGCATAGTATGCAATAGGGAACATGAAACAGAATAAAACCAACATTGAAAAATATGCAGCTAAATATTAAAATCCAATGGATATGGCTAAGCGACCAGGAGACTTAACCACGCTCTGCTACCATCTGCACCGCCCTATTAAAATAAACATATTCTTGGCGTGCCTCCTAGCTGCATCACTGGAACCAACTAGAAAAGAAAGGAGTACGCAGTGGAAATGGATGTTAATTTCTGACCTGTGCTGGGCCCGTACTTGCAGGCCAGATGTGCCGAGCGACTCCAGACTCCGTGAAGGTGGTCCCACGACGAGTGGTAGGAATACCCTCCTGGTGCTAGAAAGCTAGAATAAGTTAGGCCTAGGTTTGAAGAGAGAGAGAGCAGCCCGATCGCCAAACACTACTAAATAAGACACATGGATAAAGAAATGGAAATTTAATGAATTGAAACCGAACACACAAAGAAACCTGGCCAGAATAACACACACAAAAAAGAATACCCTTCACCTAGGGGTCAAATAAAGTCACTTTCAAACGGGGAAGATAAATATAAATAACAATAAATAACTTACGATAGTAAATAACGTTAACAAATTAAATTCTTACCTGTGCTCACTTCCGTGAAAACGATGTAAAAAGGGAGGAAGTAAATGATCAAGAGGCAATCGAGCCGGTCGCTGGACAACAACAATCACTTCTCAGCCTAGAGATGGATGGTTGTCATGACGACCACAAATAACAAGCATAGCAAAGATAAAACAAGAGGCTGTGTGCGTGTCGCAGAGGCTGTGGCGAGCAATGGGGATGCGATCGAGCTGGCAGTCCCCAGAGAAAAGAAATGCAAAAACCAAAGATACTACAAGGAGAAACAAATGACGTCAAGTGTCCGTGAAATATATCATGATACATACACGCAATCAAACACACAAAATGCCACCCGACGATGCGGTAATAAAACACAAAGCAACTCGTGCTTGTAGGTAGTCTAGCAAAATATGCTAAACCTATATAGTCCCCAACTTACGTTCCGAGTTCAAGCTGAATACGGTAAGGCCTACTTAAAGTTACCGCCGTGATCCAGTTGCACGAAGCATGGAATGAAGGGAATACATAAGGGCTAAAATATATGGTGTCATGCCTCGTGTTGGGAGAATGGTCGAAACGCCAACGTCCACAAACCACGGGAGATCCACTCGAAGATATGCCCAATCAAAACAGCATCAATGCACCTTGCAGCAAGAAAAACATACACTCACGAAATCACTCGCAGATATATTTCACGGCACAAATAAAAGGTTAAACCGTAGACCTAAACTAAACAAAACAGGAGACCGCCATTTCGATTGGTTCCACAGCAAATCCAAGCACACGACGAAGATTAAAAAGAAAGGTTAAATTTAGGAAATGAGCATAGTGGACACAAGGTTAGATGTATTACTTACATGAGTAAATGGAAGGCTTCGGCATAATAAAAATGTTAAATAAAAAGGAAAAACATTACATTTTAAATAATAAGGCGGAGAGCCTCAAGGCACGTCCGGACAGAAAGTATCTCACATGGCGTCTGAGTCAACCGGGACGGCTGCCAAAGAAAATAAAGAAAAGAGAGATGTTAAACATGGCTCAGTTGGCTGTCAGATCCCACCCATTTCTTGAACAGCAGGTGCTTAGTGAGTTGGAGACATTCCCAGGTGGCAGACTTGTTGAACCCACGATACCATAGGTGTCTTATTTCTGGAGGTTAACAGCTGTGAGGCTGGTTGGCAGCAGTTCGCCATTCTTCCCGTCTCTCCGTCTTCCTCGTCAGTTCATAGTATGAGCCACTACCCATATCTTTCAGTATTTGACTCATGTACTCCAGTCTGGGTCTTCCTCTATAATTTTGCCGTCTACTGTTCCCTCAATTATAAGCTTCAGCAGTTCATTGTGTTGCAGTATGTGGCCCACGAGGTGATTCTGTCTTCTTTTTAAATATTTAAGGAAGCATCTTCTCTCTCCCACTTTCCTAAAGACTTCCTCATTTGTGACCATTTATTTCAAGCTGATTTTCATAATCCTTCTATAGCACCAGGTTTCAAATGCTAGTAGTCTTTTCTCTCTCTCTCTCTCTCTCTCTCTCTCTCTCTCTCTCTCTCTCTCTCTCTCCTATTGTCCAAGATTCGATGCCATACAGCACGACGCTCCATACATAGGTATAAATAGCTCAAGCATTTCTGTATCTGGTGCCAATAAGTTTTTCATGTAGCTATGTTTTCTTTTTCTTAAAAATGAAATGGTAAACTTGATTTTTGGATGGGGCCTCATATCTATTGATTTAGATTATAGATTAGAGCCACTTTTCTCAGTGATCGGATCAACAATGACGAACTAGATAAATTCATGTTTGAGGAATTGGGATTCTATTCTATCATTTATACAATGTAAGATTTAGATTTAATATCTTAGACCTGTAGATTCAGACTACAATAGCGTCTATACAATAGAACTTTTCCCTCCACCCATTCGGCGCATGCTCGCGGAGCTTATAAAAAAACATTTAGCGAATTCTGAGAACCATTGTTGTGCTCTCGCTTTTCAAACATAAGCCTTTACTACATGAATCAGTCCATGGTATCACAGTCACTTGAAGGCTGTGAAGGCAGAGAGAATTTTAAAGAGACCGGCGCCGTATTTAATAATAATAATAATAATAATAATAATAATAATAATAATAAGACAGATATCACGAGCCTGAAAACAAAATACGGTATAATCGACAGGTTCCCGCACTTTAAATATCTCGGAGAATTCATCGAGCCGACAGGCCTTGATAAAAACTCACAACAAAATCATCTCCGAAAAGTCACAAAGGCATTAGGCTTACTCCAAAACATGTACAACAAAAAATCTATGTCAAAACAGACAAAATTCAGCACTACAACCCAGTCATAAAACCAACAGCCCTTTACGCAAGCGAAACTCTGACACAACAATAAGCGGAGCTCACATTGAAACTTACTGAGGTATGAAAAAAATGTTATGTTCTCCACGTATTTTAAGGCTAAAACCATTGCATTGCCTGTTTTATAGCAATTATTTAAAATCCAGGCATTATTTTTCGATGACCCTGTATAGGGAGTGGAACATTGAGGTCATAAGCCCCTGGACTAGTTTTGTTTCTACTGGAAAGTTCAGAGAAGATGAAATAATTGATTTTCATCGTAGGTCTTAGACCAGTGGTTTTAGTGTCAGGATCCAATGAATGCAGAGGTCAATAAAGCAGTTTGAACAAATGAACTATTTGAAATTGGCCCACTTCATTTACTGCCTATGAAGGGGTTTGATAACATCAGAGAGTATGAACTTGGATGGTCGGCCAAAGGTTGTGATCTGAAGCGCATCAAACAATTAGGGAGCAGGTACATTGCCGGTTGAAAGCCAGACCTAGCCATTTACAGACCACAGCAAAACTGTTAGTAATTTTGGCATAAATGTAATAAAAGTCTTGCAAAAACAAACACATTGGTGAAAATGTTTCCTCGACGGGTAGATAATGTGATACAACTACACCAGATTCTGATTAGTTCCACACTAGGTGTGTCCAAAATTCGGAGATCAATGGCCAAATAGTATAATTTCAAAGATGATACTTGTACTGATCAGGCTCTGAATGGTGAGAAGCGAGTAGTAAGACCCCTCGAGACGAGAATAAAATGAAGTTGTGTCTTAGCAAAGTTTGGGAGAGTGGGGATTGTTAGCCCTCTCAGTGGACAGCTATGTTACTTCTAGATTCGTGGTAAGAGAATGTTTAAATATTCATGACATGAATTGACCAGAGTGCATTAACAGACTACGAATGTTAAATTGCAGGTCTCTAAACGTGCTGCTTAAAGAGACAGTTAGGTAGTTAGTTATTGAGGTTTTAAGGGGTGAAACAGCGAGGTCATCTGTCCCTAGAGAGACTGTTAAAATCGGAAACAGTTTCCATCACGTATCACAGCACCACATTGTGGTCATATTGCCACATTTCTTTCATTACCTTTCTTTTCCTAAACTCTGAAGTTTTTTTTCTCATTTCTCTTCTCTTAGGCAAACAAAAGTCGAAAATAACCGTATTTACTCGGCTATAGGACCTCCTCGCCTATAGTACCCTCCTTAATTTTCGAGACCCAAAATAATTACTGAGAGTAAAATTACAACATTCTTGGAAATTGACGATTTCTTAACAATTTTTAATATTAGGAACTGAAATTCATCCACTTTTATGACAAAAATATTTTTCTTGTTATATTATTTCGCTTTTCAGACGACATGACCAGCATTATGCATACATGTACCGCGTACGCGATTGGGCAGGATATCGAATTGTAGCGGCTTCGGTGGAGTAGTCGGTAGCATGCTGAACTGCTGTGCCCAAGATAGCTGGTTCAAACCCGGCCGAAGTCGTCGGATTTTTAAGAGCGTTAAAATCTTTCAATATGTCTTCCTTCGAAGGGGAAGTAAAGCCGGCGGTCCCATGTCATATATTTATGGCGTGTAAAAGATCCTTCCACAGACTAAACTTGTGTGCAGCTAAATTGTTAGGTTAGATTTCGTCGGAACGCTCTATCAAAGTTCCATCGTTTACCACTAGGTATCATTGATATCTGGTGGCGAAAGTTGGAACTACTTGAAATTGAACGGAACTTGTAGCTCACCCTAAGGGTGTCCACTGGAAGCAGCTACAGACTCAGGCGAGCCGAACATGTCCTCGGACACTCCCGGCACTAAAAGCCATACGATAAATAAATAAATAAATAAATAAATAAATAAATAAATAAATAAATCGAAATAGGCATCACCAATAGAAGATGCCACACTATTGGCCGAGTAGAAGCTCAAAGTTTAAAATCCGTCAATGAAAGTTATGGTTTCATATCTTTCCTGCATTCGTTTGTATTATTTGTATAGCGCGTCGAAGTGGTGTTTGCGGCAGCCTTCTTCTCAGTTTTATTTTAAACACTTTTCATTTGTTGCAAGAACCGTCGGCGTTTGTGAGAAACGTTATTGGTATATTAATGTGAAATATGTGAATAATACGTACTCGGTTGTGTTTACAAATGTTAGTGAGATGTGATCGTTCAGCATCATCACTCATTCCCTAATTGATGCATTCTCCCTCCCTATGTTCAAATAACAATAAAGTTTACATTTCCATGTCTGAGACTTTTTACATTCCATTCTAATTCTTTGATACTAAGATTTTTGCTTAGCAAGGGATAGTAGTGCAAGTCATGGGGGGGGGGGGGGGGGTAGGGAATAGTGGTGGATAAGTGAGGTTATGACAGTCTCATAATTGGCTGATTAAAGATGTATACTTCGTTTATTTTGATTAAATATATCGTACTATGTAGCATCATAACGAAATAGCATATTTTTACTCTCCCTTTCCCAAAATAATGAATTTTTGCGAAGTTCGCGTCTATAGTACCCCCACCTCAATTTCGGAACTAAAAATTTAGAAAAACACGGTAGTTCATCTGTACCACTTGAAAGAAGTAGAACATAAAGCATTAAAAATCAATATTGATTTTGAGGGAAAGGATGCTTGTAGTTTTACGTGACCGTTAATCTTGTGATCATAAGCCACGGGGCCTCCTTCTTACGTTTAATCCGAACCACAGGGCATGGCATTTTACTTCGAAAATCTCACATGCATTGACCGGGAATCGAACCCAGTCCACCTAGGTGAGAGACAAAGAGCTTGACCGGTGTGCCATCACGCCCGTCCTGAGGGAAAGGTTAATGGTTGTTGTTTTAAAGAACTGAACTTCATAGTTATCTCCTTAATAACTACGTCCAGCCTCTTTGAAAAGTGGTTGATACGAAATGTCCCTAGTTTGGTTCCTGACCGACCTATGGGATTTTAAACTTCTATGGTTATTTCCCCTGGATGGGGTGTTTGTGACGTCTTCATCAAGTGTCGTTGAAAGTGGTAAATTCTAATCAGATTGCTTACCGGTATATGCTATGCAGTGAAGGTGATGTGACTACAGACTAATACGAGGAAAAAATAATAGTGTCAGTATCGTTTGCGGGCTTTGCTGCAGTGCATTAGTACTATACCGTATACGGAATACAGGCAGAGAAATATCGGCCTTCCTGCGTTAGTTGGGTTGCAGCAAACGATGTTGGAAGGGGTTGAATAATCTGGTATACACAGTAGGTGTTGTAATCTCTGCTCCTATTTGTCGACCGAAATACGTTATAGCCTAGTTGCAGCACATAACGCAAACATAATCTAAACCCTTACAGCAAAAATCAATTCGTAAACCAAATTAAATGCGGCTACGCGTTCTTTTATCCCCCAATGCTAAATTTCCGTTATGTATTTAGCACTGCTAATGGAGGGCGTGTTTATTATCCTCAAACATTACAACTGATAGCACTGGACATGACAGCGTTCCGTGTAAATTCAGTCACGGCTACTATTATGTACATACTGTACGTAGTTTCACACAGGTCAGTCGATACTGCACTCCAACAATTCCCTACTATAAGAACATTTACAAAATAGAATAGATCTCTGTTAGTTCATCTACTGGTATAGCGGCTAGCATTCTTCGGAGGCCGGGTTGGATTTCCGGCTCTGACAAGAAATTTAATTTTAATCTGAGGGCTAGAACGGGGTACACTCAGCCTCGTGAGGTAACACTGAGAAGAGGTGGGTTCGATTCCCACCTCAGCCATTTTGGCAGTAGTTTCCCTTGGTCTCACCTACTTCTACTCCAGGAAAATGCTGGGATGGTTCCTTAATTAGGGCCATGGCCGCCTCCTTCCTATCCTCACCTGAATTACAAATACAGTACAGACACCTCAATAGCACATGTTATCAGACAAATTCACAAACTCAAATACGCGGGGTTAAATTACCACGGTATGCAAGCGCCTCAAATGAAACAACAACTACTACAACAACAACAACTACTACAGTACTTTGTGACTGGGTAGACGATTGGAACTCCAGACAGCATTTCCAAATGTTTGCAGAATTCTACAGAGAGCTCAGGTTAGGAAGAGTTTTCATACACCCAAAAAATCCCAACCTCTGTAAAGAGGTCAATATCAATTTCGAGAAATCGTATAATTGGGCATCAATCTGAAAATTACTGTCGTAATACGTACTTCAGTACGTTTTGTTTGCTAATAGTTGTCTCTAAGGCGTCTCTGAATCATGGAAGCATGCTTCTTAAAATTACTTACAATAATAACAATAATAATTCGTTCAATTAGTATTTATCTTGTAGATAATCCCTTAAAATATTCTGTATATACTAAAATAGTTTCGTGGAACCAAGCACTTGTATACTCCACTCGATGCTAATAATAAGTAAATAGAACACAAGCTATGTTTTCATTTTCATTGCATTAGTTACAAGGGAAATGTGGTTACAATTTAATAGTCCACACGTTTGTCGGATCAAGCACACGTGCTGTGTGTGTGTAGTGGCTGCGAATAGACCGTATACTAACATTGAAACTGCATTATGGTATCTCTTTGATATCAGTGAAACTGACGGAGTAGTACAGCCACTGCAGTTACTGTAACACTGCTCCATTTAAATCTTAACCCAGGGTTGAAACTAGCATTTATTTCAGGAAAGATATTCTGGATGTGGAGAGGAATGAGTAAATACTCGTACAATGTTATTTGTAGGGTTGCGATCAGTCTTATACTTGACCCCGCGTGGCGTTAAATAGGTTACCGTGACCACGATGGGGGGCTGCAGTAAGTCCGGAGATCGGACGTTCGAATCCTGGCGCTAACACGGGCTATCCTGAGTGTGGTTTTCTGCGATTTGTTCCACACACTCTCCAGGCAAATACCGGTGCACCTACCCCATCCCTGACCCAATAATTACAGCTACACTACAACAGACACCACAGAAACACAGGTTATCAGTCAAATTGAAGTACGAACGAATAAACAACACTCAGCATGCTCTATTTGGAGAACAAGTCTCGTTTATTAGCCTACTTTCGATTTTTGCAAAAAAGTGAAAGTAGACTTATGAGATCAACACAGGGCGAAAAATTGTGTCTGTGTGTGAGTGTGTGTGTGCGTGTGTGTGTGAGTGTGTATACTCTGAATGTCTGTCCCCCCCCCCCCCCTAACAATTCGAACACGGTGAAACAGAATTTAACGAAATTTGGTACAGAGGTAGCACTAGCAAAGGGCACCTCAGTGCCAAGTTTTTATATCGCCGCCATCTTGAAGGAAACGCAATGGCGGCCACCCAAATGTTCAAAGCTTAAATCAAATAACGACTAACCTAATCATCTGATCTCTAACAATTTTTGCAACATTATACCTTTATGTATGAAGAAATTTTCGACCAAACGACAAGGTCATCAGCCCAATAATTTGCGGATGGCGGTATGTATGTGTGCAAATCGATTCCACCTATCTATTCAAACACGGTGAAACCGAAATGAACGAAATTTGGTACAGAGGTAGCACTAGCAAAGGGAACCTCAGCGGCATGTTTTATATTGCCGCAATCTTGATGAAAACGTAATGGTGGCCACCCAAATGTTAAAAGCTTAAATCAAATTACGACCAACTTAATCATCTAATCTCTACCAAATTTTGCAACATTATACCTGTATGTACGAAGAAGCTTTTTACCGAACTACAAGGTCATCTGCCCATTAATTTGCGGACGGCGGCCATGTATATGTGAAAATCGATTACCCCCATCTATTCAAACACGGTGAAACTGAATTGAACGAAGTTTAGTACAGAGGTAGCACTAGCAAAGGGCACCTCAGTGCCATGTTTTATATCGCTGCCATCTTGACGGAAACGTAATGGCGGCCACCCAAATGTTAAGAACTTAAATCAAATTACGACCAACCTAATCATCTGATCTCTACTTAATTTCGCAATTACATAACTATATGTGGTAAGCATCTTTTGACCAAACGGCAAGGTTATCAGCCCAATGGTTTGCCGATAGCGGCCAAGTATGTGTGCAAATCGATTCCCGCTCTCAATGCAAACACGGTGAAACCGAATTGAACGAAATTTGGTACAGAGGTAGCCTTTGCAAAAGGCAACTCAGTGTCATGTTTTATATCGTCGCTATCTTGACGGAAACGTAATGGCGGCCACCCAAATGTTAAAAGCTTAAATCAAATTACGACCAACCTAATCATTTGATCTCTACCAAATTTTTCAACAACATATCTTCATGTGAGGAGCGTTCTTTGACCAAACTACAAGGTCATCAGTCCAATAGGTTGCAGTTAGCGGCCTTGTATGTGTACAAATCGATTCACCATATCAATTCAAACATGGTGAAACCGAATTGATTGAAATCTTGTACAGAGGTAGCACCAGCAAATGCCAACTCATATCCATGTTTAATAGCTTTATAATACGTTGTATTTTAACAAGCTACTACAACCAACATTAAATTATACTCCTTGAAAAGGACAAAGAGTTATAACAATACCCATGCATTTAGGAGAAAGTAGGCTATATGTTCTTTACTGAACATCTTGTTTTTACCTTGCCCTTTCTCCCTGTCATTCTTTTACAAGATATCCTTATTTCACTGTTTGTTTTCAAGATATCTATATTTTTATAATTTTTACAAGATATCCTTTCCATTGTGGTTTTACAAGATATCCTTATTTCATTGGTCTCTACAAGATTGTTTTTACAAGCTATCCTTATTTCACTGTTTACAATATTCCTTATTTCAGTGATATTAACAAGGTATCCTTCTTTCACTGATGTTTTTAACAAGATATGCTTGTTTTTTTACAAGATATCCTTTGTTTTTACAAGCTATCCTTTTAACACTGATGTTTTTACAAACTATGCTTTGTTGTTTACAAGCTATCCTTATATTACTAATATATTACAAGATATCCTTAATGTTAATTTTACAAGATATCTTTATTAACTTTCTACAAGATATCTTTATTTTATTGTTTCTTTACATGGTATCCGTTTTTCATTGCTTTTTAATATATCCTTATTTCACTGTTTTTACAAGATATATTTATTTAACTGTTTATTTACAAGCTATCCTTATTTCACTGTCTTTTTACACGATTTCTTTTTCATCGTGTTTTTACGAGATAACTTTATTTTACTGATTGTTTTACAATATATCCTTATTTCACTGATTTTTGTTACAAGATATCCTTATTTAACATTTTTACAAGATACACTTTATTTCACAGTTTATTTACAAGTTATCCTTATTCATTGTTTCTACACGAGCTATCATGTTTTATTGTGTTTTTACATTCTATCCTTATTTAATTGCAGTGGCGTAGTCGGTAGCATGCTGAGCTTCTATGCCCAAGATAGCGGGCTCAAACCCGGCCGAAGCCGTCGGATTTTTTAAGAGCGTTAAAAATCCCTCAGTATGCCTTCCTTCGGTGGGGAAGTAAAGCCGGCGGTCCCATGCCATAGATTTATGGCATGTTAAAGAACCATCCACTAATTACACCTGTGTGAAGCTAAATTGGATAGGTTAAGAATGTAAACAATGCTCTTAGGTTTCTACGTTCGTTGCCAAGAGCCGACTGCGGTGGCGTCTAGTAGCTAAGTTCTGAACTTGGCATAGTAGTCGTTGACAGTGGCGCTTGGCGGCAAAAGTAGGAACTATTTGAAAAATTCTATGTTGTAGTCTGTACTTAAATTAAAAAACAGATAACTCACACTAATACAGTCATCACAATTAACACCGGTTATCAGACAGATTCTACACACACCCAAAGTACACGGGGCTACATGATCGCGTTGTTGCGGCCCCTAAACTTATGAACCAACCAAATTATTTGATTGTTTTTACAAGATATCCTTTTTAATTGTTCTTATAAGATATCCTTATTTCATTGTTTTCTTTACAAGACATCCTTATTACATTGTTTTCTTTACAAGATATCCTTTTATCGTTGTTTAAAGATACTGAATTACAGTATATCAAGAAAAATATTTGAAAAAGTAATAGGAAATAATGGCATTCATAGCAAAGGTACAGCAACCTTCTCACAAGTAGTAGGTTAAGTTTCAGATCAAACACAAGGTTTAGGTATTTTATCTGTATTTTCTTAAGTTCTGCCTTGGAATTAATGGCTCTAAGTCTAATACTGAAAGAAGTTTCTCTTTGCTCAATACTCAGTGAGCTGCTTATCAAGCCAGCCTTTGTTGAGGACAATTTAAAACACCTCATTTGTGAGGTTAACACCCCCCACCTGAAAGAACACTGGTTGGAATCCAACTGTGATAGAGCGCACTGGCTCAACTCAACTTGGCCTGGCTTAATTAACCACTAGTACACCGAGTTAAACCGCACAGTAGCTAAGCGCTAAGAGGCTCTCTGTGAGTGTGGTTGGTTCTGGTGGATACAAAGGAGGAATCTAAAGACTGTTTTATACTTTCAATGTAGATGCAAACAAAAACATTTTCATAAATTAAGCTGATTTGTTATCACAGTATAAACCCTCATAGACAATTAAATAATACTACAGTATACCGTACTGTATATGCTGTGCCGACAAAGGTTTTCCTCATACTTGAAGTAGATGTTTCCTCTAATAGCACGGGCTGTTTGAATGTGGTATGGAACGCACATTTTGAATGCTTGAGGCAATTGGTATTGGAAGGAAGGAAGCTTGTAGGTTTACGTGACCGTTAAACTCACGATCTTGAGTCACGGAACCGCCTTTTTACGTGGAATCCGAACCACAGAACATGGCATTTAACTTCGAAAATCTCACGCGAATTGACCGAAAATCGAATCCGGTCTACCTTGGTGAGAGGCAAATAGCTTGACCACTGCGTCACCACGCCCCCTATTGATACTAGAGGAAAGAATACGTCTCCCTTTCCTAGAATTGTTCTGAATTCCTATTTCACAAGTAGCTTGCCACGGTGGGTGAGTGGATAGCGTGTCGGTCTACTAACCCCAAGATTGCAGGTTCGCCCCTGACCGTGGTAAGTGATTTTTGAAAGGCGGCAAAAATACGATACGCATGTCATACGATGTTGGCATGTCAAAGAACCCATTTGAATTCAGTAGGCCGAGTTCATAATGGCAAAATTAATCTCGGGAGTTTCCGCCAGCACAAAGTTCCTCATTTCTCTACTAGAAAGCGCTATTGTGTTCAAGGAGATTAGATATCTAACATCTAAACTCCTTGACTTTCATAGTCAAGGAACTACGAAATTCGACACGCAAGCTACCCTCAGGGTGTCAAATAGCAAAGCTTGCACCAGGCACCCGAGGCCATACGATATTATTAGTATTATTTCACAAGTTATAATTCTCGAAGGTTTCTCTCCGCAGTCATCTAAAATAGATAATTGCGAATCATCTTGATAAATCGTAGGAACAGAGGCTGAAAACAAGGCTGATATTCAGGAGACACACTTCTCATAATCTTGGATAACATGAACATGGGGCAGATGACCTCGATATTCCGCCCCTTCAACAATAACTAACTAACTAACTAACTAACTAACTAATTAATATGACCACCCAAAGTATGTTATCGAACAAAATATGAGCGTACTCTTGGTAACTACACAGTTTGTCTTTCTTCCATTCCTACTACAGTATATTTCTTTATATCTTTCTTTCTTTCTTTCTTTCTTTCTTTCTTTCTTTCTTTCTTTTTTCTTTCTTTCTTTCTTTCTTACATGTACATTTCTCGAGTCCAGAATCAAATCTTAAAGCAATGAGTAGAGTGACCGAGGTATCACGGAGATGAAACTCGTAATGATGCCAACCCGAAATGCAAAATTCGAAAACGAAGGCAGAAAACAAACACAAAACAGAAAATAGAAAGCAAAATGCAAAATTCAAAAACATGCAGAAAACAAATAAAACAAAAAACAGAAAGCGAAAATCAAAATTTGAAAACAAACACAAAACCAACAAGTAGTTCCGTGAAGAACTATACAGCCTATTTTCATATATCCTACTCATGTTAATTGCCACTATCAACATACAAAATTTCAGTTTGATTGTTGTGACAGATTCGTAGATATTGAGAACCGTCTAAATATTTCAGATGGTCGCCAGTTTGGATTTGTATTTATGTACTATTACATGAAGATTTTTGTGTACGTGTGGTATTCAAACTTCAATCGCATGATTAGGACACAATAAATAAATACGAGATTTTAAAATTTCGCACGGCTGCCATCTTGTGGTTATGAAAACAATTGAAATAAATTAGATACCAGTGGATTAACATTTGTATAAGCATTTAACGTGCAAAGTTTCACTGCACTCGGATAGTGAAATCGCGAGAAACATCCATTTAAATATTTATATTTCGCGTCGCCGCCATATTGGATTTATGCTCACCAGGTTACTGAAAGTCCTATAGGTGAACTTATGTTCATAGCCTCTATGAACATAAAATAATTCAGTTTGATTCGTAGATATTGAGATCTGTCAAAACATTTCGGATGCTCGCCATTTTGGATTGTTATATGTATAGGCCATAGAGTTATGTACCATTAAAGGAAAATTATTGCGTAGCTTCATTATTCACACTTTCACTTCGATCGCATGAATACGACACAAGAATAAAAACTTAATTTTAAAATTTCGCACAGCCGCCATCTTCAGTTTATGTAAACAATTGAACTAAATTAGATGCCAGTGAATGACAATATATATAAGTATTTACTGTACCACATTTCAATGCGCTCATATGATTAAATCACGAGAAAAATGTATTAGAATGTGTCAACTTCGCTTGGCCGCCATGTTCGTTTCGTAGTTTACAGGTTTTTGAAAGTTACATAGATAACCTTGTAGAAGTGTTCTTTATCACCGTACAAAATTTCAGGTTGATATCATAAATAGTTTCGGAGATATTGAATGCCTGTGAAATATTTCGCACAGCCGCCATTTTGAGGTTATGTAAACAATTGAACGAAGTTAGATGTCGGTGCATTACAATGTATATAAACATATACTGTGCCAAGTGTCATTGCGTTTGGTTGGTTAAATCGCGAGAAACGTCCATTTAAAAGTTGCAAATTCGCTTGGCCGCCATGTTGGTTTTGTAGTTACCAGGTTTTCAAAGGTCACATAAGTGAATTTCTGGTAGTTCCCTTTATCACCATACAAAATTCTAGGGTGATATCTGTAATAGTTTCGGAGATATTGAATGCTGGTGAAATAATTCGCACAGCCGCCATGTTGGATTGGTGAGGCGTAACAATATTTGAAGGGCACGGTCGGGGTCGCCCAAAATAGAGCTATGAACTTACAGAGTTTCATTGATATCTCTCCAGCCGTTTAGATTTTATTAGGGGGGGACACACACACGAATCACACACACACACACGCACACACACACGGACAAAAGGTGATCTCATAAGCCTATTTTTTTTTTCAAAATTGAAAATAGGCTAAAAATTGCCTATAAGCTAAGAGCAAAATTCGAGAACAAAAGCAGAAAACAAACATACAACCAAAAATACGAAACAAAAAATCACAGTCAGTCTGAAAGACTAGACGTTGTATCATTTCAAATGACGTATGCTACAAATACTACACATGTTAGAACGGCTCAGGAGGGCTTCTCGCTTTGCTCGAAGCCCCAGGACTCTTTCAACAGACTGCATTACCCATTAACTTAGGCTTCCCGCGCGGGCACCTCTTTAAGGGTCACGGGAAGAAATGTGTTTCTTGTACTTGTATTAGAGATGTGTTTGGTTGAATAAAGCGTAAATTGTGTACTTTTTGATAGCCAGCGGAAACCTTTGCCTCCCTGTCAGAAGGATCATTTGGCCGTAAATTTGAATTAGTGAAAGGATGTAGTATGAGTGTACAGATTTAGACAATAGCCTACTCCATGAAGGGGTCATGACTATGCCATATATGTTTGTTTAATGAATAGTGTATCTGAAATAAGGGAAGAATACGGATTTACAGATTTGTGGAGTGAGTTTCTGATTTTTAAAAGGTCGCTCGACGCCAGGCCTCTTTCAACAGACTCCAATAATCATTAGCGTCTGGTTCTCGCTCCCCGCGTGAGCATTACGTCACGTTCCCGCGCAGCTGCATGACATCACTTCCCGCGCGGCTGCATGACGTCACATCCGTCACCGTGTCCGTGTCCGTGTCCGTAATGCATAACGATGGACCCCAACCATAACGACGAAGTCGACAAGATCATTTGAAATTATAAAAAAGTAGAAAACAACAAACGGAAAATCAAACACGCAATTAGTTCATATTTTGACTCCACTCATTCCCCTCCAGAAGCAATTCCTAGTTACGCCTCTGGTACACGTTGGCGATCATGACTCGTTCTCCTTCCACTAACATACGCAGCACGATTGAAATTGCATCATAATCGATTTTGGCCAACTAATGACCACGTAAATAACTCTTCATGATTTCATTTTTCTTTGGCGCCAGTATTCCTTCATTCTCTTGCTCACAGCTTCTTTCTTTTCAGCCGATCAATGTTGTTTCTTCTTGGTCGCTATTTCTGGCTCTAGGAACCCCTCAAATGTGTGTATCTTATTTCTGAAAGTGGTTTTGTTCCGGATGTCTTGATCAGTGATGTTCATTTCTCGAAGATCCTTCTTAGTGTAAGCAAACCATTTTTCATAAGAGTTGCCTTTTCTATTGGGCTTGTTGAAGTAGTTTAAAATTTTCTTAGTGAGTCTGTCGCCGAGCATTCTTGAAACTTGTCGAAAGAATTTAACCCTTCGTTTTCGTAAGGTATCTGAGATTCTGCTGCATGTTTTATATACTTCTTTGTTACTGCGTAATCGGTATGTGTCAGCACATTTTTTTGGTCCGAGAATTTTTCGTAACATTTTTCTTTCCTTATTTTGGATTTCTTCAATGTCTTTTCTAGTTGTTAGTCCTAGGCATTCCGAAGCATAATATGGAAACCTAATTTGTTCCAAATGAATTGATTGATTGTTGAAGTTACAACTTTCCAGTCGGTCAACACAATGTAATCCCAATTACTGGAACATGCGAAAAATAACCTGAAGCATGTGATATACATATACTAGCAGGTACTCGCGGCTTCGCTCGCGTCATAATTGAGTTATATCTCATTATATATTTTGTTATTTTCCTTTTTTTTTTTAATGCCACCGAACCAAGCGTTAGATGTTCATCGACTTTCGTCAGAAATGTAAGACGTGGACGTATATTATGTGTTTTCCCGTCCGACTTCGGCCGCGGAATTGAAAGTTTCACATGTTATGTAACACTTATATCATAAAGAGATATTCTATTTAAACCGATTATCATTCCGAGTTCGCTGTTAAATGAAATTTAAAATTCCTCGTGATATCAAAATGCAAATATAATAATGTTTTACATTACTTCTTTTGTAACAATTTCTTTGCCTGCTTTATGAATGGAATGGAAGTAAAAGTAGCGGCTTCGGTGGCGTAGTCGGTAGCATGCTCAGCTTCTATGCCCAAGATAGCGGGTTCAAACCCGGCCGAAGCCGTCGGATTTTTTAAGAGCGTTAAAAATCCCTCAGTATGCCTTCCTTCGGAGGGGAAGTAAAGCCGGCGGTCCCATGTCATAGATTTATGGCATGTTAAAGAACCTTCCACTAATTGCACCTGTGTGAAGCTAAATTGGATAGGTTATTGTAAACAACGCTCTTAGGTTTCTAAGTTCGTTGCCAGGAGCCGACTGCGGTGGCGTCTAGCAGCTGAGTTGTGAACTTAGCCTAGTAGTCGTTGACGGTGGCGCTTGGCTGCAAAAGTAGGAACTATTTGAAAAATTCTAAGTTGCAGTACTTAAATTAAAATAACAGATAATACACACTAATACAGTCATCACAATTAACACCGGTTATCAGACAGATTCTACACACACCCAAAGTACACGGGGCTACATGACCGCGTTGTCGCAGCCCCTAAACTTAAGAACCAACCAACCAACCGAAATATTAAAGATATGAAAGAGCTTAATTAAATTGTGTTAATGTTGAAAATTAACTTTTAAATATGAAATCAAAATACAGAGTTAAAATACAAATATTTGCTATCGAACTAAATTTTAATTTTAGATATTTAAATAAACGTATTATAATTAACTATATATTTAACCTAACCTTAAATAACTTATATTTTGAAAACATGAACGCTAATTTACGTAATCAATGTATAAGTAACGTAAAATCGTACGTCACATAACAACAAATAAAAGAAGAATTTTAAATATAATAATGTATTTTAGAACTTCTTTATACAGGGTGTAACAAATATGTCCGGCATAAAATGCAGGACATATTCCTCACACATAGACGTAGAAATTATGTTACATGCACATGGGTCCGGAAACACTTTGTTTCCATGTTACACCTCATTGTCTCCAACTCATTAGTCATGGGAAACACACAAGAACAGAACATACCAACATACCACATGCAACTCTTTCTCACAGGAAATGTTCAATATGCTCTCCGTGCACATTGATACATGCAACAACCCGCCGTCCTTATCTTGGATGCGCTGATGCATCCCTGGAGTATTGCGTATGGTTTCGCAGCCTTCCATAACGCGGGCACGGAGACTGAATATCTTCTACTGGGATTCGATACACATGAGCTTTCAAATTCCGCCTCAAATCAAAGTCAGTGGGTTTAGGTCCGGAGAGCGTGGAGGCCAGGCAATTGGTCCACCTCTACCTATCCATCTGTCACCAAATCTGTTATTTAGAAGCCGACGGACATTAACACTAAAATGAGGAGGTGCTCCGTCGTGCATGAAGTACATGTTTTGTCACACAGCCAAAGGCACATCTGCTAAGTCGCATGGCAACAGGGCCGTATAAAACAAAACACTGGCGGTGCACCTATGATAATGACAACGTAACCAGACGTAACCAAGAGTGCATGTTCCCCTTGATTCTAACGTTCTGTTCTTGTGTGGTTCCCATGATTAATGAGTTGCAGACAATGAGCTGTAACATGAAAACAAAGCGTTTCCGGACCCATGTTCATATAACATAATTTCTTCGCCTACGTGTGAGGAATGTGTCCAGCATTTTGTGCCGTACATTTTTGTGACACCCTGTATACAATATTGGCAGTTCTTCCTTCTGGTGACAAAATGACTAAGCTACTTGGAGAACTTACTCTGGAACAGACAACATAAAATTATCCGTGGGAGAAACAGTCTTTGCGTAGGTTGATTCCTGCAAATGTTAAACTTAGGCCTTGTGTTTTGGAATGCACGATACGCAGTGAGCGGGAAGACATCCGCAGTTCAAACCCAACTGCCATCTCCTGGCGCGATATCAATAGATGCATTGTCAAAGGAAATAATTCCATGTTACGAACATGGGCCGTATAACCTGTACCGAAAGTTTCTGCAGATTTAACACCAGGCCTATTCTGAACTGCAGTTCCTTGATTCAGATTTGCCAACATTTTATAGTAACTTTCCACGTGTAATATCTTTGTACCTCAACATATAGAGAAGTGCTTTCAAAATCACGTCTTGTGTAAATGTTGGGAAAGGTAGTGATTGTGTTTTTTGGCGGAATGGATACTCGCTCGTAGAAATTATTTTCAGTAAAATAGACTGGTTTACAAACCAGTAAGTGCATATTGAGGTATGTGACGGCGGGATGCCTTTAGTGTTACGGAAACGGCAATAGCCACCACATAGCTTCGTTGCTACTGACATAACAACCAGACTGATATGTTTGTACTCAACTATACGGGATTTGTGAGCCCTGTGTTTATGAAATTGAACGTAGCTTGATCGCTACCTTTATTTAGTAGTCGCTACTGTAGTGTTACAAAATTAAAGGTGGTATTGAAAGGCGCTATCTCACACTAATGTCCGTTATTGTGTTTCTAAAACATAGACAGTTATTTTTAAATTATGATATAGATATATCTTGAAAGAGGGATGACCGTTTAGATTTCTAATGTTCTTATCGTGTTTAGATATATCTTCAAAAAGGGATGACCGTTTAGATTTCTAATGTTCTTATCATGTTTTAATAATAATGTTATTGGATTTACGTTCCTTTTAACTACTCTGGCTTTTAGAAACGCCGGGGTGCTAGAATTTTGCCCAGAAGGGGATCTTTATCATGACAGTAAATCTACTGACTGGTTCCCTTGCATTTGCGCACCCTCAAATGCCAGCTGACTGCGCCAGGATACGAACCTGCAACCTTGGGTCCAGCAAGCTAGAACGTTATTGTCATTTAGACTTTCACGGCCCGTGTTATTATTCATAATGTTGAATTTTGGGCTTATGCCGTGTTTTATTATATTGCAATTCGACGCGTTTCGAAAGAAACCATGTCTTTCATCGTCAGGAATAATCTGGAATACGACAATGTTGCTAAGAGAAAGCAACGAAGAACATATAGAAGGTGCCCAAAGATGGACGCCATTATAGCCCCATGTTAGGGACAACGGAAAGCAGCAGTGAATTACTTTCTCAGGGTTCTGATAATAGGTAGCCAGGATTCACTGAGATTGTAGCCGGTGTCGCGGTTGAAATTATCTGGGTGTTTACGTATTTCAACCGCCTCCCTGATGATTCTGGGACGATATTGCTTTATACGGGCAAGAACATCCACCCCTTGGAACATGACATCATGGCCAGGTGTTAAAGCATGATCGGCAACAGCTGATTTATCAGGTTGAATGAGCCTGATACATCTATTATGTTCCTTAATGCGAGTGCATATTGTTCTCGAAGTCTGCCCGATGTAAACCTTGCCACAAGTACAGGGAACTCTGTAGATACCCGGTTGTTGCAATTTAGGCAAACTGTCCTTAGTTGGTCGCAGGAGTTGCCTAATCTTAACAGAAGTTCCAAATACAGTCCGTATGTTGTATCGACGTAGGATTTTAGCAATACGATCCGTTGTGTTATGTATGTACGGAAGGTAAGCAGTTCCTCTTACATCTCTTTTCTCAACTGACGTCCTATTATTATTTGTTGGTTTCAGAACCGTAGAAATCAAAGCCTTGCTATAACCGTTGCTCTCAAAGGTGGTTCGCAGGGTGTTAATTTCTTCTTGTAAAGAAGACACTTCACAAATCCTCCTAGCCCTGGTAGTTTGAGTTGTAAGGATACCATGTTTCTGGGCAGGGTGATGGTGAGAACTTGCGTGGAGATATCTATTGGTGTGTGTAGGCTTACGAAAAACGCTGTGTCCTAAAGATCCATCCTCTTTCTTGGTGACGAGAACATCTAAAAAAGGTATTTTGCCGTCAGATTCCTTTTCCATGGTGAAACAAATAGAAGGGTGCTGGAGATTAAGGTGATCCAGGAAATGGCTAAGATTTTCCTCACCTTCCGTCCAAACAACGAACGTGTCATCCACATAACGCCACCAGATCTTCGGTTTGAAAGGAGCCGACGACAAAGCTTTCTCTTCAAAGTTCTCCATGAAGAAATTAGCCACAACAGGACTACCCATGGCCACACCATCAGTCTGCTCATAAAAATTCCCATTCCATAGAAAGTAGGAGGAGGTCATGCAGTGATAAAAAAGGTCTTGTGATGTCTTCAGGAAAAAGAGTACCTATTGATGGTGTTATGTCTCTCATTAATGGCCTTTTTCCTGAAGACATCACAAGACTTTTTTTATCACTGCATGACCTCCTCCTACTTTCTATGGAATGGGAATTTTTATGAGCAGACTGATGGTGTGGCCATGGGTAGTCCTCTCTCTCCTGTTGTGGCTAATTTCTTCATGGAGAACTTTGAAGAGAAAGCTTTGTCGTCGGCTCCTTTCAAACCGAAGATCTGGTGGCGTTATGTGGATGACACGTTCGTTGTTTGGACGGAAGGTGAGGAAAATCTTAGCCATTTCCTGGATCACCTTAATCTCCAGCACCCTTCTATTTGTTTCACCATGGAAAAGGAATCTGACGGCAAAATACCTTTTTTAGATGTTCTCGTCACCAAGAAAGAGGATGGATCTTTAGGACACAGCGTTTTTCGTAAGCCTACACACACCAATAGATATCTCCACGCAAGTTCTCACCATCACCCTGCCCAGAAACATGGTATCCTTACAACTCTAACTACCAGGGCTAGGAGGATTTGTGAAGTGTCTTCTTTACAAGAAGAAATTAACACCCTGCGAACCACCTTTGAGAGCAACGGTTATAGCAAGGCTTTGATTTCTACGGTTCTGAAACCAACAAATAATAATAGGACGTCAGTTGAGAAAAGAGATGTAAGAGGAACTGCTTACCTTCCGTACATACATAACACAACGGATCGTATTGCTAAAATCCTACGTCGATACAACATACGGACTGTATTTGGAACTTCTGTTAAGATTAGGCAACTCCTGCGACCAACTAAGGACAGTTTGCCTAAATTGCAACAACCGGGTATCTACAGAGTTCCCTGTACTTGTGGCAAGGTTTACATCGGGCAGACTTCGAGAACAATATGCACTCGCATTAAGGAACATAATAGATGTATCAGGCTCATTCAACCTGATAAATCAGCTGTTGCCGATCATGCTTTAACACCTGGCCATGATGTCATGTTCCAAGGGGTGGATGTTCTTGCCCGTATAAAGCAATATCGTCCCAGAATCATCAGGGAGGCGGTTGAAATACGTAAACACCCAGATAATTTCAACCGCGACACCGGCTACAATCTCAGTGAATCCTGGCTACCTATTATCAGAACCCTGAGAAAGTAATTCACTGCTGCTTTCCGTTGTCCCTAACATGGGGCTATAATGGCGTCCATCTTTGGGCACCTTCTATATGTTCTTCGTTGCTTTCTCTTAGCAACATTGTCGTATTCCAGATTATTCCTGACGATGAAAGACATGGTTTCTTTCGAAACGCGTCGAATTGCAATATAATAAAACACGGCATAAGCCCAAAATTCAACATTATGAATAAGCTAGAACGTTACCGCTGAGGCTCGAAGCTAGTCTATTGTGTTTTAGATAATAAGTGGTTTGGCATTGCCTCCTACAGGGATAGATGGACAATTAGATGTCACGTCTTGAGCTACTGTTGCCATGGATATGGACTTGCGATTAATTCATCAGTTTATCAGAGCGTACTGTTGCCATGGATACGAACTTGCCATTAGTTCATCAGTTTATCAGAGCGAAGAATATCTTTCTGGGAATATCTTTGAAACTGTTGGTTTTAGGGACTTAAAATGTGGTTTCGGTGTCCCGTAGGGACCTACCGAGTATTGCTTCTCGCATCGAGGGGCTTAAAATTAGCTATGTCCGGTCTTTATGCGACAACTTCGATATTTTGTCCCAGTTAAGTATAACAAAAATTAAATCACATTTCACCCCTTTTTACCCCTTTAAAATCGGAATATTTTAAAATCCTCTTTAGTGCGCCTCTACACTACGGTAGGAATATATCTTCAAAGTTTCATACAATTACCTCCAGTAGTTTTTGCTGTGCGTTGATTATCAGTCAGTCAGGACATCTTCCTTCGTATATATATAGCCTGGATCAACCTTACCACGCATTGGATCATCGTTGCCACCTGGATTTGAGCTTCCTCGGAAAACATGGTCAACTCTCAACAGGATTCGTACGGGTCACGGCAACTGTGCAGACTTCCACTACAAATGGAAAATAATGTCTTCACCTAACTGTGATTGTGGTGCCCCCAAGCAGACCATCCAGCATATCATCACCGAATGTCCTAAACGAAAGTACAGTGGCAACGTGACTGATTTCGCTCATGGATCATCAGAGACAATTAACTATATAAACAATTTAGACATGAACATATAGTTTGTCTTCATAAACTAATTATCTTTTATGTGCATATTGTATCTGTAAAGCCATACGCTAAATAAATATATATATATATATATATATATATATATATATATATATATACTAGCATTACCCGTCGCGGCTTCGCCCGCAATTTTTGTAGTTGTAAAGAGTATACTTAGCAACATCTCAATAATGAATGCTGTGATTGATGTATCGTATAATTTTGAATAATAATCATAATAATTTGGTAAAGACCGTAAACAATCACACTATAAAGACACTATAGCACAACAGTGGCACATAAATATCAAAATCTCCCCCAACGTCATATCACATCGCATGTATAAAACTCGACTCAAAATCACACACGTGTTCCGAACACAAACGTAAATAGGAAATAAATGAGATACAGTATATTAAACACACTGACTAAACACAAAATCAATTTACCTAAAGTCCCATGAAAACAGTACACATCATAAAATTACATAAGTAAAAAATCTCCACGCCACCATTTTCCCCCTTTCACTTCATAATGCACACCACATCGATAAACCCATAGACACGTGTCTGCTTATTTTTTAAAATCATTAGTTAATATGCCGAGTATCACATCCCCAAATGAAACCACTCGTGGGATATTGTTATTCAATGAAATTCAGGTTTAACCCCCTTAACACCTCTTTAGAACTTGAATATCCAAAAATCCTTCCTTAGTAGACGTTTTCGACATACAACAAACATATCCCCAAAATGTCATGTTTCTAACCTTAATAGTTTTGGCTGATCGATGATGAGTGAATATCCAAAAATCCTTCCTTAGTAGACGTTTTTCTTCCAGAATTTTACCCCTCCCCATGGGCAGATTAAAATGGATTTATGATAAAACGGTCGAACGCCTATTTACTTATTTTTAAGCTGTTTTTTCCCCTGAGTTTGATGAGTGAGTTAGTCAGTTAGGACACTTTATTTTCGTTTCTTTTTCCAGAATTACACCCTTCCCCATGGGCCCCTTAAATTGGATTTATGAAAAAACGGTCGAATATCTATTTACTTATTTTTTAAACTATTTTCCTCCTGAGTTTGATGGTCAGTCAGGACACTTTCTTTCCTTTTTTCTCCAGAATTTTACTCCCTCCCACCCATAGGCCCCTTAAATTGGTTTTATGAAAGAAACGGTCGAACACCTATTTACTTATTTTATTAGCTGATTTTTTTCGCTGAGTCTCAAACTTCTCGCATATGTCGTTTAAGAGATGCACGCTCTGTTAAGAATTCTTCAACCCCCCACTTTTCACCCCTTTCACCTCATAATATACACCACATCGAAAAATTCTTAGACACGTGTCTGCTTGTTTTTAATCATTAGTTTATATGCCGAGTATCACATCCAAAAATTAAACCACTCGTGATATAACGTTATTCGATGAAATGCAGGTTTAACCCCCTTAACACCCCTTTAGAACCTGAATATCCAAAAATCCTTCCTTAGTGGACGTTTTTGACTTACAACGAACATATCCCCAAAATGTCATGTGTCTAACACCAATAGTTTTGGCTGGGCATGATGAGTGAGTGAGACAGTCAGGCCATTTTCTTTCATTTTTTTCTTAAGACTTTCACCCCTCCCCATTGGCCCCTTAAATTGGATTTATGAAAGAACGGTCAAACACCTATTTACTTAAGCTGTTTTTCCCCTGAGTTTGATGAGTTAGTGAGTCAGTCAGTTAGGACAATTTCTTTCCTGTTTCTTTCTCCAGAATGTCACCCCTCCTGATGGGCCTCTTAAATTGAATTTATGAAAAAACGGTCGAGCACCTATTCACTTATTTTTAAGCTGATTTATTCCTGCTAACTTTCAAACTTCTTGCCTATGTCGTTTAAGAGATATACGCTCCGTTAAGAATCCGCCAACCCCCACCTTTCACCCATTTCACCTCATAATATACACACATCGAAAAACCCCTACACACGTGTCTGCTTATTTTTAATGATTAGTTTATATGCCGAGTATTACATCCCCAAATGTAACCACTCGTGAGATATTGTTATTCAATGAAATGCAGGTTTAACCCCCTTAACACCCCTTTAGAACCTGAATATCCAAAAATTCTTCCTTAGTGGATGATTTCGTCATACAACGAACATATCCACAAAATTTCATGTTTCTAACTTCAATAGTTTTGGCTGGGCGATGATAGTGAGTGAGACAGTCAGGACAATTTTATTGATTTTTCTTCAGAATTTCACCCCTCCCCATGGGCCCCTTAAATTGGATTTATGAAAGAACGGTCTAACACCAATTTACTTATTTTAAGCTGTTTTTTCCCCCGAGTTTGATGAGTGAGTCAGTCAGTTAGGACACTTTCTTTCCTTTCTTGTTCCAGAATTGCACCCTTCCCCATTGGCCCCTTAATTTTAATTTATAGAAAAACGGTCGAACACCTATTCACTTATTTTTTAAGCTGAATTTCTCCGCTGTTTTTCAAACTCCTCGCCTATGTCGTTTAAGGCATACACGCGCCGTTAAGAATCCTTCAACTCCCACTTTTCACCCCTTTCACCTCATAATATACACCACATCGAAAAACCCTTACACATGTCTGCTTGTTTTTAATGATTAGTTTATATGGCGAGTATTACATCCCGAAATGAAACCACTCGCGAGATATTGTTATTCAATGAAATGCAGGTTTAGCCCCCTAAACACCCCTTTAGAACCTGAATATCCAAAAATCCTTCCTTAGTGGACGTTTTCGACATACAACGAACATATCCCCAAAGCGTCATATTTCTAACTTCTATAATTTTGGCTGGGCGATGATAGTGAGTGAGAGAGTAAGGACATTTTCTTTAATTTTTTTCTTCATAATTTCACCCCTCCCCATGGGCTCCTTAAATTGGATTTATGAAAGAACGGTCGAACACCTATTTACTTAATTTTAAGCTGTTTGTTTTCCTGTGTGTGATGAGTGAGTGAGTCAGTCAGTTAGGACACTTTCTTTCCTTTTTTTTTCTCCAGAAATTCGCCCCTCCCTCAGTAGGCGCTTTATACTTACAGCGAACATATCCCCAAAATGGCATGTTTCTAACTGTAATAGCTTTGGCTGGGCGATGATGAGTCAGTCAGTCAGGACACTTTCTTTTATATAAGAGATTTATTTATTTATTTATTTATTTATTTATTTCTTTATTTATTTCTTTCTTTATTTATTTATTTATTTATCGTATGGCTTTTAGTGCCGGGAGTGTCCGAGGACATATTCGGCTCGCCTGCTTCCAGCGGATACCCTAAAGGGTGAGCTACAAGTTCCGTTCAATTTCAAGTAGTTCCAACTTTCGCCACCAGATATCAATGATACCTAGTGGTGAACGTTGGAACTTTGATAGAGCGTTCTGACGAAATCTAACCTAACAAATTTTGCTCTACACAAGTTTAGTCTGTGAAAGGATCTTTTACATGCCATAAATCTATGACATGGGACCGCCGGCTTTACTTCCCCTCCGAAGGAAGGCATACTGAAGGATTTATAACGCTCTTAAAAAATCTGACGACTTCGGCCGGGTTTGAACCCGCTATCTTGGGCATAGCAGTTCAGCATGCTACCGACTACGCCACCGAAGCCGCTATATAAGAGATTAATATATTAATGCTAACTTATGGGCGGCAGCAGTGTAAATGATCTGTCAAGTAATGTAAATACTGTACGAATACATTATATTGTGACCGTCAGCCGGGTGGCGACGGCACATATTTGTGAGTGACCTTCAGAAGTCCTCCGGTAAAGCTGTCGGGATAGCCAACAACCGCGATGACTCTCCTAACATCTCCCCCGTCGGACCTTTAAAAGTTTGCCGTGAGGATCAGGTGAACTTCCTAACAATAGGCCAATGCGGCACGAGGTTCTATAGTCCACGGGGAGCGTGGTACATGGTTGCAATGGTCAAAGACGGCCTAAAGAAAGGTTCACCTCAAAAACTAGACTGTGAAATTAAACATCCAGACTTATGTAAAACACCGTGAAAATTTATTGTAGATTTCCACAAACCCCTATCCTAGTTCGGAGGGTTATATTCGGCTAATCCCCAAGCTAAAAGTTAATGATAATAAAAGTTCAAGTCCCTAACAATGAAGTTACATTAACCCTCGCGAAAGATCCAATACACAATAAGTAAGCAATAGCAACAATGCTGAGTAAATGGCACGACGCAAAATCCCTAATACTAGTTACATGATCAAGCTAATATGAAGTTACATTTAAGTGAAGGAGCAAAGCAAAGCTAAGTTATGGTGGTACCATTTCCACATTTACATTTAACTTTTCTAGCTAAGTCCTATCAGTTAACATTCAAAGTTACGGCGGTGACGTCCGTAATAGCAAAACAGTTACAATACAAAGCTAAGTGTACAGCCATTTAAAAACAATTAATCTAATCAACAATCATGTGCTAAATAGCACGCAATAAAGGTAACATGGGAAAAAAATACAGTTTCATGACATCAATAATTATAGTACAACACAGTTTTTATTATAATACCTTCCTGCCCCACGGTTAACTCTTTGTAAATCATTGCCATCTAGCTTGATAGTAATGTCGGTGATAGCGTAGTTAAAACCACGTCTGACAATCACATGGCCTGCGCTCCACACACTATGAACTAATGGTTCATGTGTGCGCCAGGTCACAACAAAAATGTCTACAGTCTTCGTCGTTTCCAATAAAGGAAATCCCTTCATCTGCACGGCCATGTCAGCAGGTTCAAATGTAAGAATGTCAAAGTTTAAATGGAAACAATATGTTAGTTAGATCTTGTTTAAAACAATTATGCGGATGATGTTTATTATGTCGGTTTATGTTCCTTCCGTAGGTTTATGGCGTATTCTGACAAAGGCCTGACAAGGAGTAGTCTTCTAAAGATCATTCTCCCGCAGCAAAACATCGACTCAATAGTCGGAAAACTCAACGAGCAAACTCGGCTCGGACTCACAATAACACGAGTTATCAGCGGTAAATACCTCGCTTTCAACAACTCTCATAATAATGCCTCATAACAACAACAGATGCGCGACTTACAACAATGGCACGTCTTACTCACTCAAGGCACATAATATCATGGGTTACCTGCGGCAAAAAACCTCGCATTTAATAACCAAATTGCCTTCATTATAATTTGCCTCTCCCAAGAGGATCGCCAACAATGCATAAAGAAACCTGACAACCCTGGACATGTCGAAATGACATTCCTCGCAGCAAAATATCTAACTAACAGTATGAAAATCCAAGAAAAACAAATGAACAAAAATACAGTAAGAAACACTGGGTTTCATGAGCAATAGCTGCTTTGAAAGAAAGAGATGAATGAAATCAACATTCTGTCCTATGTTATCGTAGTTCTGTCTCGCTTTCAAGCATTTGTTTTCAAGGTTACTGGGTCAACAAACCAGTTTATTGGTGACAACTTCACAAATTGCAGTCCTTCACTGACCACATTTTTCAACAGGCAAGTCCGGCTAGTTTTAACATTATATAATACCGTAATATTTGGCCTTGTCATTCTTAGCATATGCTTGGTTCAAAAACCTTATAGAATCCGTGTGCTAAACACGTTACAATTTAACTGTACAATAAAGTATCGCAGTCCTTCATTTCAAAGAATAGTAAATCACAGACATAACAGCATGTCTCACGAGCTTCTTTGCTCATCAAAGATATAACACTTATTAAGTTCTCAGTATAACATTAACACCTGTGTCCTCATGACAGAAACAAAGTAGTAACAAATTGATAAATATGGCACAGATCTGCAACTCTAGACCTGCATAATGATGCGATAGTGCACTTAGTTCGATGCTTGACATCTACACTTTCTCCAAAATAATAAATCTGTCAGTATTTGACTATAAATCGGCTTCTGAGCGCTGTCAAAAATGAAAATACAGCATATTTTTATAAAACTGGAAACTACAGTTGGTTTCCTAACGATACGACCTATCTAACGAGGTCATAAGTCTCAACAGACTGGTTGCAAAGATTGCAGTTAAATAAAGTGACGATGACATCTGAATGAAACCACGGATAAATACCCTACACATGGCTGAGCAAAATAGCTGCAAATGATTACAGTCATGTTTGGCAGTGGGTCGGCTATAACGTGGTACGACGTCCATCAGGACGGCACCAGGGTTAACCAAAACTGGTCTACCCCCACAGGGTGACTCACAATGACTGAAATAAACAACAATTATACTAATTACAACCCTACCTAGCAAATGGCTGACACATAAGTGCGGTTGATTCACAAAAAAAACTACGATATCTAAATATACCACCGCGGACTATTACAAAAGAAAAGGTGCCCAAACTCACGACTTTTGGTAGCTCTCACATCGGCTCAGACATTCATCGACCAGGGTCGCGAAAAACTCTGCTTGGCTCTCCAGCATGGTCCTGTCCTCCACGGATTCACCAATCTGGACCTCCCAAGCAACCAGGGTTCGTTCGCCTCCGGATGATGGTCTCCCAAAAGGGTCTGGAATGTGCCTGGAAGTCGGCATCCACGTTCCTTCGTCTGCGTCCTCGGCATCCTGACGTTCCATCAAGCTGGTGGTCTCCATCACGACGTCCCCCTCATACCGGAATGGTATTAGCCCATAATCGTCTTCTTCACCATGGCGTGGAAAAGTTCAATGTCTTGCATGATGTCGAAAATGTCGAAATATCTCGTTCCTCTCGGCGTTTTGGCGTGATTATTGTGGACGATGCAAATAATAGTGTTCTCCACAGTATTTTGTAGTTTT
The DNA here is from genome assembly GCA_946902985.2 of Meconema thalassinum. Taxonomy (NCBI): domain Eukaryota; kingdom Metazoa; phylum Arthropoda; class Insecta; order Orthoptera; family Tettigoniidae; genus Meconema; species Meconema thalassinum. The sequence goes on from OX336390.1 coordinate 444,567,263, forward strand.
CAGCCTGTTGATCCTCAAGATTCAACACGATGCGATGCTTTGCTTGTTAGCACGTGCAATTGTATCACGTTTTATCAATCACGTGGCATCCGCGATAAAATTGATATTTTCAATTCAGAATTTCCGTAGCAATAATGTTGTGATCGTTGGCAGTAATAATCACGTCGTCTTGGCACAATTATCAGACGATAACTCTTATATTTTCGGCGTGGCTCTTTGCCCTTCCACTTACACGTGGGAAAAATATCTGGCGTATGGCACCAATTACAGTTTGTAGAAAATATTGCCTAATATGGCCTTTCGTAGAACAATAATATGTCCACAATGTGTGACAACGTTAGTATAGTTATTTTCAACACACGATGCAGTCGGATGCTCACTTGAGCACAAAAATATTTATAATGTCCACGTCGCGACGGACGGATACTCGAAACACGCCCGTGTGGCGTCAGATCTCCAGATGTAGTGTCGTCACTGACTTTCACTCGGAAGTAGGTCGCCAAAACGAAGTCATTGAGCGACTACTTTCATAGCTCCTTGCGTATCTGCAAGTGTTATACCTTACCAAAAACGTAATAATCATTCACCAAAATGATTCAATAATACAGAATGACGAATTAGAATATTCTGAGTCTTATGAAAGGATAAAAGTGATTAACAAGACCTCCAAAGTCAAAAATGCAATTGAGCGCTACTTCAAAGAGTATAGCATGAGCTCTCTGCTCCACGTGGTATTCTGGGTATGTTCAAAAGTACTACATCCCATAATAATTATTCCGTCACAAAAATATCACATGAACCATAGCTCAGCGGGTTCATCATATATATATGTTTTGGACTATAGAAAAGAGAGAAAACTATGGGTGATAAACGGACTGGTTGTAAGTCGGAAACAAGTAGCCAACACCGCTGAATTTGGATAAGTCAAGGCTGTCATCCAGACGGATGAAATCTGCAAAGTTTTTCATTTATGAAATACAAGGTTCATATTATAGAAATGGCTTTCCTTGGAGCGGTCAGAACTGTTGAATAAGACTTGAGAATGTAAGCACAGTTGGGATTCGAACCCGAATATCCAGCTGTTCGGACAGGTGCGTTTAGCTACTTACATCAATGCGGCCTGCCACGCACCACGGCAAATTTTCATGTCATAGATGGAGTCTTTGATAAACTTTTAACACCCTGTATAGGAACTCTACCAAGGGTACTAACGTGCAGTAAGGGCATTTCATGCCTTCTGTATACTGTATGTGCCCACTGCGGGATAGACATGAGGGTCTTGATTGTACTTTGTTTTATTGAGAATTCTCAATACGCCACTGTCAACAACGCTGAGTACCTTCAGGTGTATGATATGAGTGTTAAATTCTCTTGGATATAAAATCTCTCTCTAGCTAACCGTTGTAATCTTGACACATTTCCCTTCTACTGGGTGCTGAGGAACACATAGTCTATGTGGAGCAGCTTCTATTCCTAGCTGCTTCGATCTGCAACTGTCACCTCTTCAAGACCATCATTATCCCGGCGAGGTGCCTAGGTTTTAGCCGCCCCGCCAATTTCCACTCAGTTCAGCCAGAGATGTATCGTACTTCTCAAGTTTTACTAGAATTTCCTTGCTGTCAATTAGGCGGCTTGGAGACGTCACAGCCTGACGAGTCCTTCTCTGCGGCTATCCGTTCAGTCTTGGTGAGTTGGGCCACCTTCAGCTGAATATTACACAAGTTAGAACATCCAACTAGTTGGTGTATACTTTTTAAGACAAGACAATATTTTAATATCTTACACTCATTTAATCATTAATCACTGGATATGTTAATAGTGATAGAAAAGTATTTAGCGTTCAATCCACACTAATACTAAATAAATTGCACTTACCTACACAGATTTCAACCCGTACAAACCGCATGGTTTGTTGGTTCCTCAGTTTGTGGGCTGCGACAACGCGGTTGAAGCCCCATGCACTTTCGGTGTGTGTAGAATCTGTCTGCTAACTGGTGTTAATTGTGATGGCTGTATTAGTGTGCGTTATCTGTAATTCAGGTAAGGACTGCAGACAATCAATTTCAAGTAGTTCTTACTTTTACTACCAAATGCTACCGTCAACGACACATAGCTGTAAACTTAGCCACTAGATGCCACCGCAACCGGCACCTGGCGACGAACGTTGGAACCTATAGAGCTTTAATCAAATCTAACATACAAAGTTTGCTTCACACAATTGTAGTTAGTAGAAGGTTCTTTTACATGCAATTATTCTATAACATGGTTCCGCTGGCTTTACCTTCCCTCCGAAGGAAGGCATACTGAGGGATTTTGACGCTCTTAAAAAATCCGACGACCTCGGCCGGGTTTGAGCCCGCAATCTTGGGCATTGAAGCTCAGCATGCTACCGTCTACGCCACCGAAGCCGCCAAAACGGAGGAATAATAATATGTGTTAACTGTTGTTGGTCTAGAGCAGCCTACGACAACGCACAGAGTTGCGACGTTTGTGATAGCAGACAAGAGCGTTGCCTGTGGTCACTGTGGTGTGCGTTGCGTGAGTGAAGTCGAGTATTCGCAACTGTTACCAAGTAAGATCGAGGCAACGTCGCTGTGGGTTCAAGTACCAATGTTGTCAGCCATGATGCTCGGGTGTAAACATGTCACGTTTAACCTACTTTCTATTTTTGCAAAAAATGAAAGACTTATGAGATCTGCACGGGCCAAGTCTCCGTGTGTCTGCCTGTGTGTTTATGTGTGTGGGTACGCCCTCCCCGCATCAATACAAACACGACGAAACCGAATTGAACTAAATTTGGTACAGAGGTAGCACTAGCAAATTGCATTTCACTGTAATGTTCTATATCGTCGCAATCTTAACCAAAACAAAATGGTGGTCACCCATATGTTCAAAGCTTAAATCACATTACGACTAAACTAATCATTGGATCTCTACCAAACTTTGGAAAAGTGGGAAGCGTCTATCGCCCAAACTACAAAATCATCAGCCAAATAATTTTACGATGGTGGCCGATTGAATCTTGCTAGCATTATATCCATAACTACTGATCGAATGAGGCCCGATTTCACAAGTTCCACATCTCGAACTGAGGGTAGTTTAAATTATGCTCAAGGACGTGACCTGTTGCTCCAGTCTAAACCCAGGCTGTTCCAGCCGAGCAGCGGAGTACTCGCCGCCTTGCGTGAGTAAACCTGCAACATGCACTACAGCTCTGCTGTGGGGGGCTGCCGTCACTTCGCGGTGGATACATCAAGACTGGCAGGAAGCGCATAGACTTGTGCTATGACCTTAGCCCAGTGACGTATTGGCTCTCACCCCCAGTCCCTCTCCAACCGTGCTCCGAGCATCACTGCTGAGTACTTGCGTGTACGCATACTCAAACTCATGGATTTGGAACAGCCTGCTATACACGGTGGCTTATTAAGGAGCGCTCAGGCTGAGTGGCCGTGCTCGGTGGGTTACTGCATGAGGCTGGCTCACACGTCGAGATGGTGGCTGACGCATGCTGTCTGGTCCATATTTCAGTAGGTTGTATGTAGCCTAATGTAGTGTAATAAATAATGTACATTTAGTATTAAATGGTTTATAATTAAGGCATAATACGGTAAAGATATAGATTATTCCAAGTTCAAAATTGCTAAGCAGTTATATCTAAGGCTGTTGATAACACTCATGTAGCAATGATTAGGTTTGGTCAGGTGGTGAGCGTGACGAGCTGTCGCCCGTTTGGCTGGGGTTTGAAACCAGGGAAGGTTGGTTTTTTTTTATTTGATTTTTATTATATTTTATGCTTTATAATATTACTCAGACGTATAATATTAGGCATATTATATAGTGTGGATTTTCTAAAGGAAAATATCATATACTGTACCCATATGGGGGAGTACATGGGATCGAACCCGTGATCTTATAGTCAGGATATGTAAGAATATTCATGGGATCTTAATACAGAACTTGGTCTGAGAATTGAGAAAGGCTGGGAGGTGACGCACTAAGACCCGTCTTGTTATCCGATTTATAGAAGGCAGCTGTGTATGCGTCAGTGAGCATACGTGTGCATCGCTAATCAGCCTTGTTATTCAACATCACGCAAGAGGTCAGGGAAATTTCCATGCGAGTAGACAGACAGGGGAATCACTCGAGAGTGATTACTAGACAATATTTTGGCAACGGTGTCTGTAGGCGGAGCCGAAAATCATGGTGAAATACCCCAATTTGTGAGAAAAACGCAAAATTATTCGAATCAAAAAACGGTAATATTAATAATTCTGGGAATTCGAATTTTAAGAAGTATAAAAATCTTTAATAAGTGAATAGAAAAGGAACGCTGATTCAGCATGACTTCGTTATGGGAGCAACCAACGAGTCTCGCGGGGAGATGGAAGAAAAGAATTGGCACCCACGCAGAGCAAGAGCACTTATTAATTCTTATAAAATATAAGCTACGATGGATTTTTGGAAATTAAGGTAGTTTTGAGACATTGAAATGATGAGTAATATGGAGATATTTTTATACAAGCATACAAGGCTTGGTTTAGAAGTTAGTTTCGAGAAGAAACGCAATGTACTCTTTTTAGCTAGTTTTGAATAAATAGCCCGACCGTTAGGCAGAAATTATTCAGTCTTCCAACAGCTTGTAAGCGTGTTGTACTGTTTCGACAGATATTCAGTTTTAGCCAGCCCGTGAGGGGTGTTAGGCTGCGTCAACCAACGTTAAATCTACAAAGGACCCGTGTCGAGGTCAGACCGCGTTAATATTAAACAGTTTATGGAACCAAGTGGGGTGCCATAATTTGACAGCGAAAAGTTTAGTAAAGTTTAAACTCAGTGAATACTAGAAAAGATGTTGTTTATCTCACCAGTATCGGAGGAAGTCGAGAACACTAGCAGTGTTAGAAGTCGTCTGAACTCGCCTATGCTTTGGGAGTCAGACCGGAGGGACGTGTGCTCGAAAGTTAATTTGAGTCAAAAGCAAAAGTATCGTGGAAGCAAAGTGTAAGACTTCAGAATCGTTTAGCAAAGGAATGCCAGTCGGTAATTCCGGTATAACATTTGCGAACGGGAAAGACAGCAGAGAACTCTTCGAGATAAGCGCTAGTTCGATACCAGATCGTGTAGATCGCAACTAGTGTCTACAGGAGACATTCGGCATAGTCGAAACGAAGAGCCGTATTTAGACAGTATCGTGCTAGTTATTAGGACATTAGGGCCGATAAGGAACAAACCTATAACATTGATATCACCAGGGTGATCATTGGATGAACGGGTAGCAGTATCCAGGCTTTCAGTCAACTTCAACAGATGTAAGGATCACAGCAGGAGTCGCTAGTATCTACATTCTTGGTGAAGGTCATAGGAGAGTGAATCGTGTGAATAAAACAAATCACGAGTATCAAGCAAGCAGGAATTAAGCTTGAATGTAAAATAGTGTATTTTGAGTGTAAAAATATTTTTGTGTGTAGAAATTATTATCTTTGAGTGTCATTTAGTGTAATAAGTGTATAAAATCATGTCAAAGAACCCTCAAAAAGAGGAAATCAGTGTAATCAATATGTGTAATATAAGATTATTGAAGAAAGATTCTGTGTGGAAAGTGTTAAAATGGAAGACTAGACCCATGATGTGGGCGAACAAGTTATCAGCCATTGGATCGCCCGGAAATCACCGGAAGTAAAATGAGAGTACAAGCTTATGATTATGCATTATTTTGCAGGGAGTTCGTGCAGCTCTAAATGATTTAAAATGTCATACATATTTAAAGCAGGGATTTATTATGTGAAACGTGTCTAATGAAACAGATGGATCTGAAAGATATTTAAATTGTACAAGTATGATGTCAAATAATGTTGTAATAAAACTTGGTATAATAATGTATATGAATTAACAGAGTGTTTATACACTGTTTAAGCAAGGTATAATAACTAGAAACTTCAGTTAGAAGAAATTGATGAATTGTAATACTCAAAACGAAGGATAGAGTAGGAGCCTTTGGCTAAAGAAATAATTAAAAAATGAATATTATGTGAAACGTGTGTAATGAAACAGATGGATCTGAAAGATATTTAAATTGTGAAAATATGGAGGCGTAGAGAGCTGCATCAAACGAGTCAAAAGACTGAAGACTCAAACAACAACATGAATATTGTTGAATTCATGTGAATAATAAGGTGTGCCAAGAATTGATTTATATAAATGAAAGGGCATGTTAAATAACGGGAGAATTATAAGAACGATTAGAAATTAGAAGCCTTCTCGAGAACTTTACACAAAATAATGTTGTACACGCTGTTAAAGCGAATATAAGGTTGGAAGCTAGGAACTACTATTAATGATGCCAGGAAGAGTTAATCCCGGGTGGAGTTGGGTGCGGTGAAGTGGAACGAATGTATGCCTAGGGCATTTTTGAAAGGGAGCAATATTTGTTATTTATGTATTGCGTGCAGGGGTCTGCTTTCGTACCGCCCTGAATGTCGCTAAAATGAGGAGGACTGAGGTTAAAGTTCCCGCTCCGTAATGTGTGCCTTCGAATCCTCCAAAAATGGAATGTTCCTAGGAGTGGATGAGGCATGAACCAAGGGTCATGTCATATGAGAGCCCCTATATAAATTATCGTCCCTTATACCCGGCAACATGGATACTCATCAGTTAGTTATCTCACCTGAGCAAATATAGGCGGAGTATAATAACCGCGCAAATTTAAAATAAAAGTTATATTGTGAAGTATTTTCGAGCTACGAGAATTAAATGGTAAACATTCAGTGAGCCAAGTCCTATGCAAGAATTTCCGTCTGGCCAGAGATGAGACTGTGCGTCTCGCCCTATAAATCACTTCAATGGCTTGACACATTTAATGAGATCGCCGGCCTGAAGGCCGAGCCAGACCATATGACCGCTTTGTACGCACGCAGTGCAGACAGACTTGTAAACATTTGAGTAATGGCACGGAGATTGACTCCGTGACCTAATTAGTAAAAACTTATAACCTTGCAAAGTATCTTTCAGATCCCGGTAAACAAAGATTATTGTTTAAATATTGGTGAAAATCCCGTTGTATTACAGAATTTCAGAAAATGAAAACCCTAGTTTACATGGATCTTAAACAGTGCAGGGAGTTTCTGTTTAATTTGAATAATTTCAGTATTTTATATACTTGGGGTAGCACGAACGTCCCCCATAAGAAAGCTGTACTGATAATATTTTTATTCACGTGGACCCAACGAAAATTTTACAATGATGAAGATTATTATTATTATGAACAAATGTCGATTGGACATGGTGTAATATTCAATTTTAAAAGAAAATAATCATGCTGAGTATAAGAAATACAGTGATAAAGGACTACGGAGCCGTAAGGAGCTCTGAAAAACGAACATCCTATTGTACTGTATGGAAGTGAAACCTACATGAAAGGTTCATGGGAACCTCATCTATTGATTTTGTTAGATGATTTAAGTAATTCCTTGTTATTTTGAAACAAGTGTTAATGATCTCTCTACCCATAATGCAACGTGTGAGCACGTGCGTAGGGACGCGATTGAAATGGCGGTGGTTTAAGCATATGGCAAAGCCATTATGACAAAAGATAAAATCAATCTTATTCTTGAAGGTGAACATTATTTTTTCGTATGCCCGACGACAAGAGAATATTATTCAAACTGGTAGGTTTGTGACATTTTCCCTCTGTGTATAAGAGTCTCAGTGGCTGAATTGGTTACGCGTTGGACTTATGAATGAAAGGACTGGGGCTCGGTACTTGGCAGGGAATGTAATTTTTTTTCTCGTTACGATTTATTGCTAATGTTGACCGCTTTACCAGTATCTTACTACAAAAATGATACGAGAGTACACAGTTGAATCACATGGGCTTTAGTAATATAGCGAGTGCATGAATTTTCAGGTTCAATTACGAGAAAGTTACATAGTGCTTGAATGTGGCATTACACAAAAAAATCTTAATATGTAGGCGTACACGTCAAATAGAATTTTCATTTGCTGAAATTTAATGACCAAATAATAGGCCTACCGACTGAGGATCAAAATCTCCTTCGATATATTATTAGGATGATATGCTCAATATACCTTAGGTAGTCTGTTAATATGATATGGTTGAAGTTGAGTGGATTCTTCCAATTCGCAGACTCCAGTCAACGGAATGAACAATTTCCATTGAACCCTTACACAACAAGCCTCAGTGCCTTCAGGCAGCGCTATTTTGCCCAAGCGAGAACAAGCGATAATGTCGAGAATTATCGTTATCGAGCCCACATTATCGGTAATACCAGTTCCGGAATCAGCATTTCCGTTCTTCATACTCGTCCAACGAGACCGATCGGAACTGAAGAGCTTTTAGCCCGGCTCTAACGTATATCACCTCATTATTTCAACAACCTACCACAGCGATTTCCTTCGCCGTTCTTGAACCACGGTAGAGTCTACTACAGCCAACATAGCTTCTAACATATAAACCAAACAGTATTCTTTATAATACTAGAAATGTATGTTTTGGTCATTAACCTGAAAATTTTCCAAGGGATGGGTGTAAGAATCCTTAGCCAATGAAGTAGTCTCTTTGTTGTAGAAGCTTTCAGTAAATAGTGCTGTGTTAATTCGTATGTCTTTTCCGTTGTAAAATACGCACAATATGTAATTTTATGGGTGATTATTAAACAACAAATAGCCTATAATAAAACACGAACAAAAAGATGAACCTTTACAAGATTCAAATCCCGGCTACATGGTTGAGAGCCAAGCATCTAGACCACTCGACCAAAGTACCACATTAAGTTATGCAGTCGATAATAGGTTCAGGAAGTACCGTAATGATTGGTAACAGGGAAAATCTTTAGCATAGTATAACGTGTAATACACCACGTTATAAAGCTACTACAACGATCATTCAATTACACTTCTTGATAAGACAAAGTGCTATAACTATTTCCATACATTTAGGAGAAAGTAGGCTATATGTTTTCTACTGAACATATTATTTTAAAATATTTTTGAAGGCCTATATCATGTCACTAATTATGCTAAGTTGTGTTCAGTATACACATATTAGAAACCACAGGAATTAAGATTGACTGTTTTCTCCTACAAGACAACAATACTTGCGTTAGTTTGGTTCTTATAATTTTCTATAATCATACATCAAGAGCAAAGGAAATAAATTTAGCTTGTTCAGTTCCGAAATTAAATGCTTTGGTTGCTTAATATTTTTGTTTGTTGCGAAGAAAGTATCCGTTTTCCGATATTGTGGGGCGTATAATTATCTATTTCATTAGCCATCTCTTTACTCTTCTTTCTTCACTTACCTCCTGCTTTTCGTGGCCATTTTTAATATTACTCCCAATTTTGTTAATTGGCATCAGGCCTTGCTGCTCAGGATTTTAATGCGTTTATGGAATTCTACAATAATGATTGGTGGTAAATATCTACGTGCTACTCTTTTGAAATAGTATCCAATCATATCAATTCCAAAACAACATAACACATATTTAGTGTTCGATTTCCGACTCTGCCATGAAATATTTTGGCTTAAGGGTTGGTACACGATAAATTCAGCTTCATGAGGCATAACTGACAAGAGATGGGCTCCGTTTCCACCTCAGCCACTCCAGATGTTCTTTCTGCAGTTTTCCACCCCTACGCCAGGAAAATGTAAGAGTGATTCCTAACCTAAAGCCATGGCCACCTCTATCCCAATCGTAGCCTCAATTACAAATAAACACAGCACTACAAGACAGGTTGTCATACAATTTTTACACTTAGTTGAGTACATGGGGGTGATAACCCACAATATCCTATATGTCACAGCAAATAACGGCAGAAAGAAAGGGTATATATCTGATTCACCACCCACAAGAGTTACAAGAGACATTTTACTGGTCGAAAACAATGTATCCTTGTAGTCTTTCATACTACTAGTCGCGCGTGAATTTTTTAAGTTGGGAACTATCCGGCCTTTTGCTCAGTGTAGAAGTGAGAAGCCACTTCTAGGGTGACTGAGGTGGGACTCGAACCACCTTCATCAGAGTAGTGAGGTAGTGGCAGTTGTTCTACACTTGACCTTTAAACAAGGCATCTAGAGCCAAGCATCTAGACTACTCGACCAAAGTACCACATTGAGTTATGCCGTCAATAATAGGTTCAGAACAGGGGCGTATTCTTAGGGCTACCGGCGGTAGCCCAAGAAAATTACATTAAAAATAAATAACACTTTATTACAGGTTCAACAAAGCATTCAAACAATCGTGACTTTCATGCACATTCTTCTTTATCGAAATAAATAATGGTTAGTGAGTAGTCAACGCGGCAACGCAGCAAAAACCGTTCGAGAAATCGGCAGCCTCACGCCGCCCTCCCCATCTCTCCGCACCCACCCTTGTTCCGTGCAGGCCCAGCGCTCATAGCGACTGAGTTGCCGCTACGGTCAGCGGTTTCTTACCATACTGGACAGTGCCCAACAAGAATAAACACAGCTTGGAGCGGCGATGGTCTGAGTAACACGGAGGGAAATAGGTACTAACACATGTATACCACGCAAAATAACATCAAACTACCAAATATTTATATGATTGCATACACAACATCAAATAAAAATTATTCGCTTAACAACTTGAAACCACGCAAGAAACCGCCAATTTTTTACCCCGATTGAAGTTAAACCCCAGGCTAAGGAGCGCTTAGTCGCCCCGCATATCTGGCCCACACGCCGCTGGCTCGCGCAGCCAGAGGCTAATTTAATTGAGTACCAGCGGTTTCTTTGAAGTTAAAAGCGTTTAATGGAACAAATCGCCTACAATAAATATACATTATCGCGGTCATATATGTGAATATGTTTTAGAAGTTGTAGTATTTTCGATGTGTGATTTATTTAAATGTGTGTATGCTGAAGAATATTTATGTAGTGTTTTGTTTTAACTGTGCCAGTTGTGATTTTGTGAGAAAATTACGGAACAAACACATGCGGGGGCTTTAAATGCCAGTGACTGTATAATAGAGAGTTTGTTAGAAGTTCCTTTCAGCCGTCGTCTATACAGTGAGAAAGTTCATATTATACATATGGCAAGGCCTACACCTGAACTGCAATAATTATTGTGTGCCAATGTATACACGTCATTTCACATCATAGGCTATATGCTAGGCGGAATAGGTTATCTGGCAGTTCTAAACTGTCTCAATTGTATTGCTAGCCGTGTTTGTTATTTAGTCGTGAAAGGAAGGGTTTTCAAATATGAACTCTTTTCGCACGGCAGTTCAAAAGCATGTTTTGCGTAATATTAAGCTCAGCGGTAGCCCAGATCTTCAGACCAGTATACGCCACTGGTTCAGAAAGTACCGTAATGATTGGAAACAAGGAAAATCTTTTTAGCATAGTATAACATTGGTCTGGGAGAGTTGTATGATGGCTCAAAGGAAAGGTCTCCACCCCCTCTATCCACAGAACAAGCCATTTCCACCCTATGATAAAAACTACTCCTACCACAGGGGAAATAGTGTTTTAAGTTCCAGCTACCCTTGATCCTCAGAGATGTAATGAACGGGCTAGTGGGTCTTCCAAGATGGTAGAGCACCTAACTCCCATTTTCCTCTCACCCTACCCCCTCCTCCCTACCCAACCACACACCCAATCATAATAAATAATAATAGTAATTGCATTGACTTATTAAAATTAAAATAAATAAATAAATAAATAAATAATAATAATAATAATAAACCCAAGTCCCCAGAATTCTCTTAAATGTCCCTAAATTCCACAAATTTCCTAAAATTCTCTAAAATTCCTCAACCATCTGTGTACGCGTAGCTCTTTGGTGATGGTGTGGATATTGATGATAAGAAGATGGTAGCCGATTTTTTATTATTGATAATTGACTATCGAATTAAGAATTAATAATTACACTACTAAGTCATTGACCCGAAAATTCTCAAACCAATAATTGGGGAAACTTGTGCGAGGGTACAAACGAAAGAGGGTCACATCACCCATTTTGTGGGCAAGTCATTTTTTAAATTTTGGCTTTAGGGCTTAAGTTTAAAACTCAAATAAGTTATTTTATCATGGTTGTTCCATGAAAATACAAGATTTGAGAACACAACTGTAACCTCTCATCACCTAGTCTAACCTGAAAAAGATCTACGATGCGTGATCATCATATTGAATGAGAAGGAGTGGGGGTAGAACAAACAAGCTGACGCAACAGGATGCAAGGTGTAGAGTTACAGAAAACAAGCGTGCGAAACACTTGTAGAGACAAGCAAAATCTTGTACGAGGCAGCATATGGCATCATAAAAGGAAGCGAGGTTTTAAGTTACAGGAAGCAGGTGTGTGAAACATAATTCTTGCAGAGATACCATGGCGTCAGCGAAACATGAACCAACTTGCCAAGGCATGAGAACGCTGCATGAGCAGAAACTTGATGTGATGCAGGTGTGCACGTGGGAAACGCTTTATCATCAGACATATGATGCAATGATGGTGTTTATCAATCAACGATGGTGTCAGCAAAACATGAAACAACGCGCCAAGGTTTGAGAACGCTGCATCGACATCATAATTTTACGAATGCGTCAGCAAACAGGATGCAACTTATAAAGCCTTGGGAACTGTTTACGCATGTTCATAATCATGAGGTATAAAAGGCGGTGTAGTGGGATGCGTCTTATCACTTTATAATTACACAAGGCGTGTGACGTATTAACCCTGTAAGCCATATACAAGTCTGATTTTGAAGATCAAACTGATATTTAACTGTACCACAACAGGATAGACGAGAGATCTCTCTGGAGGCTAAACATATTATTGTTATTAACAAAATTATTTATTGTTAATATTACCTACTTTGCATGGCCATACAGGTAGTGGGTTCGCTTTAACGTTTAAACAAGATTTATCTTGTCGCGTGACGTAACAGGAAGTGAATAGTGCATTTGTGTGGGAATGCTGTATCAGCTGAAATTTGATACGATGAAGGTGTTTGTTATTCTACAATTGCGTTAGCGAACAGCATTTGAGGAATTTTAGAGAGTTTGAGGAATGTTTTGGAATTTCAGGGACATTTAAGAGATTTCTGGGGGCTTGGGTTTAGTTTTTTTTAAATATATTTTCTTTATTTTATTAATAAGTCATTTTATTACTATTATTATTTTATATTATGATTATTATTGGGCGTGGTGTGGGGTAGGGGTGGGGTTAGGGTGAAGGAAAGGGGAATTAGGTGCTCCGCCATCTTGGAAGAGCCACTAGCCCGTTTATTACATCTCTGAGGATCAAGGGTAGATGACACACTATTTTTCGTGTTGTAGGGGAAGTTTTTATTGTAGATTGGAAATGACTTGTTCTGCGGATAACAGGGGTAGAGACCTTTTGTTTGAGCCATCATACAACATTCCCTGACCGCCACGCCTTGGTCAGGGCTCAAGTGGAGTAGAACTACCACTGCCTCACTACTTATCAGTTTTGTCTTAAGAGAATTTAACTTCTTGCTAGGGATAGAAATTGAAACCTGACCTCGGGGGTGATGGTTGAGAATGTTATCCACTACACTGCTTGGTAGTTTGATACACACTCAATAAAACCCGCAAAGCCTTGCAGTCTGGTTGGAGGCTATTAAAAACTGTGCTAACTCACAAGAAAATTCGAACCTAAGACAATCATGAGGATCAGGTAAAAGGGATGAATCTGTCTTTATGATTCTGACTAGCTCGATACAGCAACTTTCTTCACTGTCCCCGCTGGATAAGACCTCTATTCAGCTTCCAGCTATAGGACTGAATCATACCATCTTCATCTGTCAATGAATTTTCTGTGTAAGGAAGACGTGTTTATAGTGTTGTAGAATGAAATCAATCTATAACAGAAAGAGACTCCTCTTGTAAAATAAATTACAGGTCTCTTCTTCGCAGGGAGAATGGTATTCATCACTGCGCGGTACACCAGCACAATTTGTCGCGAACAATCGCCGAGAATCAGCTCGTTACACTCCTATTGAACATCGTGTTTCAACCTTCAACTCTTTCAGTCTGCGTGCCTGAAATAGAACTGTTTGTATTTCTGCTCCGTAATCGGTAGGCATTGTTCAAATTACAAAGGATAGCCTACAGTTAATCCAACACAGTATTTCATAAATTCATTTTCTGATATTGCGCAAATAAACTCTCTTACACATTGTTTCCAGCTTAACTACCGAAGTAAAACCGTAGGTTATACTGACGTTACTGTACCAATTTAAAACCTATCATGTGGAGATACTTTTCCCATAACTGGCCCCTACTAGATTTGATTTTCATTTCCATTTTCTATTTTGATTTGACCTGACTTAATTTTTATTTGATTGGATTGGCAATAAAATGTATTTGCAATAAAATAAATTACTAAAGCTGCCTGGTTTCTACCAAGATCTCTCTAGAAACAGATTACCACTCGATCTTTTTATGACATCTAGTAAAGTAGGATACACTTTGTGTAACAAATTTAGAACCATGCGGGATTTTTAAAGTCAGAAATTAGCACCAAATAACTACACTCGTACATTTAAGATGCGATTACTGTATAATAGACGTAAACAGCAACATTTTAAAGTCACTAATATAGATTTCTGTGATTAATTTGAATAAAAATGAGTAATTTTGAAATGTCGGCTTTTATATTCTCTAATGAAGACAAAAGAAATACTGGTTGGTGAAACAAATTGCGATCATATACACTAAGAAATATTTAAGTACATGAGCACAAAGGGAGTCGAACTAGGGTGACTCGAAACATTGGTGGCAATCTATGTACGTTATAGCCCGACCCAGGAATGTCTACCGCTACGCAGTTACGCACTTTAATTCGTTCACACCTCCTCTGGCACACGTGACATGTCCTGCCTCCCCGAGTCCCGATGTAGCAACACCATTCATTCTCTGCTTGGACTTGGCCGTGATAACATATTGCTACGCAATGTAGACGAGGGCTTCGCTCACCCGCTCGTCATTGAGCAACGACTTGGCAACATTACATTGGCTCCCCAACTCAGCAGCGGCTAGTATCGAAGCAGTTTGCTCTTTATTTTTAAAATAACATAAAAGGTAAACTACTGGGCGTAGAATTGTGATTCATGTTTCTACATACTCAGTAAAATGCTGTCTTTCATCCTACTTTTATGTACAAACCGTATCCTGTCAAACTTGACCCCTCGGTGCGCGTGATATTTCGTTTCGGTGACGCGTGACAGTCCCACTCCCCTCCCACTGTTCTGAAGCCACGCCTGTCCGGTCATGTCGCGGCAGAAACCCCTGGGTCGGGCTATACCATGAAACTGGGATAGCACATAGTGTATAGTGGGACTGATGCTTGGTATCTTTTTCCCAGTGTTTTACCGGCATGATAGCAGGGTTGGTTTGTCGACACATCTGTCTTCATTCGGGATTACCTGAGGGTAATGTTTGCGTATTCCATATTCATGAGGTGATCCAACCATAGTTTCTTGGATTTACCATAGGGTCAACAACCATAAGGCCCAGACACATCGCTACCGAGTGATTTTTACTGCATGCGACATGTCATACTATCTGCATCTACCTTCCAAAAATTTTGGCAAGAAAATTACGACACCCAGTCGTTGTTGGACGTCATTGCTCACTCAAATACAGTTACTGAAATCCAAATCAACTTCGGAGCATTCACATTTTTATCATGTGTTGGACTTGTTCTTGCTTTGCTATCGCTGGCCACCATTCCGATTCATTGTGGGCAATTAGGCGCACTTATCTTCTGTAGGGTGTTGGGTAGTGCACTTGACTATCACCCGGAGGTCTCAGGTTCGATTCCCGGATCAATCAGCTGGAACGGGGAGAACTCAGCCTCGTGAGGACAGTTGAGTAGCTTTCTGATCAGGGAGGCAATCTTTATGCAAACAGGGCTGGTCAGCGATCCCTTGGTAGGACAAGGGCCTTTGGGGGTTACATT
Source organism: Meconema thalassinum (assembly GCA_946902985.2). NCBI lineage: Eukaryota > Metazoa > Arthropoda > Insecta > Orthoptera > Tettigoniidae > Meconema > Meconema thalassinum. The sequence continues at coordinate 444,583,219 of OX336390.1, forward strand.
CCACGAGGAATAGTTCTGTAAACTTAGCAAATATTTGCAAATTTTTAATCCGAAATGACATGAAAAGGACCACGTCTGCCCAAATCCTTATTGACAGAGTTCAATAAAATAGGAAGATGCCTTAAGTCAATGAAATGGAACATTTGAGTACACTGTACCGGTTTTGGTTATATCACAACCTTCATCAGCAGACAATATATGATACAAATGAAGTTGCAAGATTACATGTAATTTAAAAAAAAGAGTTCAAAAAGTATTTCTAAAACGTTAACTATCTAAATTGATTAAAATACTCTAAAAAAAATCAGATCTGTTACAACTTAAAGTTAAGGATTAAGGAACGAATTTTTCAAAAGACAGCCTGTAGTGGAGATGTCAAAAATATGGAACTGATGTACAGTACTGTATCATTAAGAAATTTCTGTTAGGTTGGGATGAATTGTGATCTTATGCTTACGTAGGATTCCATGATCAAACATTCATCTCTAGCTTCTCTAGTTATTTTGGACTAACTATTATCACTATAACATATTGTTACGGCTGTGAGTTTGTGTCATCAGTCGCCGCGTGAGTCACAACTGCCCCAGGGCTGGGCTGGGCCCTGCCTCCTGTATTGCGCGCGCCTTATGCAACAGGGCTACTAGGACAAAGGGATAGTCCAGAACATTCGTGACTGGACCAGCGCTGGAAACCTCGAGAAGCCGTGGACTCTGGATGGATCTAGAAGCATTTATTGAGTCACCGGCCGGCTATATAAGAGTGACCCGTCAAGCAGTGGTTGTTGTTGTGTTTTACGAGCAAGTGCGAGTGATTATCTTGTGCGACAGAAGTGTGGTGACGAAGTGCTGTGCGAGTTACGAAATCCTGTGACATTGTTTCTCCCAGCTTGTGAACAGCGTACATCAAGTGCTCGTAAGTAACTGTATTTGTTGTACCTGAGGAAGAGGGGCAGGTAGCTTCTGCCAAGGCCACCGGACTCATTAGGACGGATTAACTTCTGTGGTCTGTTGCAAGTGAAAGGGGCCAAGAGCGCATAAGGAAGAGACTTGAGGAAACTGGAGAAGGCTCCTAATTGCTTGTATTTGCTGATTAGTGTAATTTTCTGGCCACAATAAAGTTAATTATTTCTTTAAGCAGTAATTGGTGTTGTGCTTTGTACCTCCCCCCCCCCCCCCACCGTAATCCAGTTAACAAAAGTGCCACTAGGGGGTGGCACGTAACAACTGGTGTCAGAAGCCGGATTACGAACTCAAGCACAACACTTTGACGGTCCTGGTTTCAAAACCCGAGCAGGTCATTTTTTCTAATTTTCCTGTGAGTGCATGCCCTTTACAAGACAAACAACTAAAATGGAGGAGAAATTGGCAGCACTGCTAGAAAAGTTAAATGGCATGGAAACCAAGATGGAGGACGGCCAGAAGAATTTAACCAAGGACCTAACTGCCAAAATGGAAGACGGCCAGAAGAAGATGGAGGATGGCCAGAAGAAGTTAGCAGAGGACCTGAAGGACAGCCAAAATAAGTTAGCAGAGGACCTAACTTCCAAATTAGAAGAAGGCCAAAATAAGTTAGCGGAGGACCTGAAGCAGATGGAAGACAGCCAGAATAAGTTAGCAGAGGACCTAACCGCCAAATTTCTGGATGGCCAGAAAAATCTGGAAGAGTGTCTGCTGACGAAATTAGAGGAGAGCCAAAGGAAATTAGAACAGGGCCTACGTGAGGAAGTCGCGGCAGTGGAGGAGAAGTTCAACACCTTGCAAGTGGAAGTTGCCGAGCTGCGCCAACGCCCGCTGATGGGGGTGGAGGAGAAATTCAACGCCTTGCAAGTGGAAGTTGCCGAGCTGTGCCAACGACCGCTGATGGGGGTGGAAGAGAGATTCAACGCTCTACAAGAGGAAGTCGCCGAGCTGCGCCGACGCCCGCCGACCGGGGTGGATGAGAGAGTCAAAGCCCTACAAGAGGAAGTTGCCGAGCTGCGCCAACGCCCGCCCACCGTTACACCGGGAATATCAGGAACGGGACATAGCAGAGTGACGCCCCCAACCTTCGACGGAAAGGTCCCGTGGATCACCTACTTACCTCAGTTCGAGGCGGCCTGTTCCATAAATAACTGGAACAACACAGAAAAGGCTACAGCTCACATTGTAGCGCTGAGAGGTGACGCCCTTAACGTCCTTCAGGCCATCCCGACTGGATCCCAGGACTACGCTTCACTGATCGCCCATATGGAGTCCCGATATGGAGATAGCCATCTTCAGCAGGCCTACCAGATGCAGCTCCGGACCCGGGTACAGAAGAACGCGGAAACCCTGCAGGAGTTCGAGATGGACATCGCACGCCTCGTAAGGCTCGCCTACCCAACAGCGACGGGCGACTTTCTGGAGCAGATAGCGACGCAGACTTTCACCGACGGTCTACGGGACTCGGACACTCAACAGGCGCTGCGACTCGCGCGCAATAAGACCCTGGCAGATGCGCTGAGCCACGCACTTGAGTTCGAGACGGCAAAGCAGGTATCTAGAATGCGCGCGCGGGTGCGTCAAGTGGACGTCGACGAACCAGTAAAAACCAACGAGACCAAGCCCCTGGCCGACGAGTTGATGGAGGCGCTAAGCCGTTTCTTCAAGAATCGCAGTACCACCAACAAAAACGTAGCCGAAGGACATCCGGAGAGGCGGCCTGGAAGCGGACTACCGACCTGCTGGACCTGCCGTAAGAGAGGCCACCTGAGCAAGGACTGCGGTGATCGCCGCCACCAAGGGTTTCCGTCGGAACAGTCAGTCGTAGAGAAACCGCGCGGCCCAGGAAAGCAAGTATCAGCCAGCCTAGGGGGGCAAAGGTTGGCTTGTGACAGTCGTCAAGTCCCGGCAGTCCAAGTTCGTGTGACGAAGTTACGGAGGGACAATAGCAGCCTGATGGTCGACGGAGTCGTCAACGGAGAGAGCTGGCCCCTGCTGATCGACACGGGAGCGTCGAGGACCATCGTCAATCCCACCGTGATCCCGAAGTGGAGAGTGAGACCCACACAAAGGAACCTCCAGCTAATAACCGCGACCGGAGAGACCGCACCAGTACATGGCGAAGCATCACTGGAGTTCGTCATTGGTCGACGGGCGATAAAGCATCCAGTGCTTGTGGCTGGCGTATCAAATGAAGTGATCATCGGACTGGACTTCCTGGACCAGAACAACATCATCTTGGATCTGAGTACCAACACTCTGCACTTCGGAGGTGAGGAACTTGCTTTGCAACCTGCGCACGAGTCCATCACCGCACGACGAGTAAGGCTGAGAGAAGACGTCATCGTTCCCGCCAGGACGGAAGTCAGCGCTGCCGTAATTGTCGACGGAACTGCTGAGGGAGTGGCGGCTGTCATCGAGCCAAAATATGAGGACATCCAGACAAAAGGATTGCTAGTTGCCAAGACCCTCATCAACACGACGTCTCGGCCGTACGTCCGCCTGTCCAACCTGAACGACTACGACATTACGGTTCACCGGGACACCAACCTAGGAGTCTGCGAGCCCGTTACCTGGATTGCCCGCATCACCGACACGACGGACGGACACCTGCAGACGGACAACCGAAGAAGACGCACACTGCCAGAAGAACTACGGAAGCTGTACCAAGGATCCCAGGACCATTTAGACGAGGAACAATCACGCCAACTTCAGGACCTGCTACGCGAATTCCAGGATGTCTTCTCCGTGGGGAGCAAAGACTTCGGCAGGACAAGCTTGGTCCAGCACAGAATCGACGTTGGGGACAGCGCACCGATTAGGGCCCCATTCCGACGTGTCCCGCTCGCCAAGCAAGCCGAAGTCGACCGGATGGTAGAAGAGATGAAGGAGCAAGGGGTGATCGAGCCATCACATAGTCCTTGGAGTTCTCCGGTCGTGCTTGTGAAGAAGAAGGACGGTTCCACCAGGTTCTGCGTGGACTACAGGCGGGTGAACGACGTCACGAAGAAGGACAGCTACCCTCTACCCCGGATCGACGACACGCTGGACACCATATCGGGGTCAAGATGGTTCTCCACCTTGGATTTGAAGAGTGGCTACTGGCAGGTGGAGGTCCACCCTAAGGACCGCGAGAAAACGGCGTTCTCTGTGGGCAGCGGGCTCTGGCAGTTCACCGTCATGCCATTCGGTCTGTGCAACGCCCCTGCGACCTTCGAAAGGCTAATGGAGTCCATTCTGAGGGGACTACACTGGAAGACCTGCCTGGTCTACCTAGACGACGTCATCGTTCTGGGGAGAAGCTTCGAGGAGCACTACAGCAACCTGAAGGAGATCTTGTTGAAGCTACGGGCTGCCCAGCTGAAGTTGAACCCCAAGAAGTGTCAGCTCTTCCAGAAGCGGGTCCAGTATCTTGGGCATATCGTCTCCGAGGAAGGGGTGCGCACCGACCCAGAGAAGACCGCAGCTGTGAGGGGGTGGCCAGTTCCGAAGGACAAGTCCCAACTACGAAGCTTCCTGGGACTCTGCACTTATTACCGTCGCTTCGTGAGGGGATTCGCCGACGTCGCCAAACCTTTACATCGACTGACTGAGAAGGACCAACTCTTCACGTGGACAGCAGAATGCCACAGTGCCTTCGAACAACTCAAGCAGGCTCTGTGCACCGCGCCTATTCTGGCCTACCCCAGACCTGGAACAAGGTTCATCGTCGATACCGATGCCAGCGACTTTGGCATAGGGGGAATCCTGTCGCAGGTAGTGGACGGCGAGGAGAGAGTAGTGGCCTACTTCAGCAAGGCCTTGTCAAAGCCAGAAAGGAACTACTGCGTCACCAGGAAGGAGCTGCTCGCCATCGTGAAGACCATTGAACACTTCCACAAGTACCTGTACGGGCAAGAATTTCTCATCAGGACCGACCATGCATCCCTGCGGTGGCTCCTGAACTTCAAGCAGCCCGAGGGTCAACTCGCGCGGTGGTTAGAGAGGCTTCAACAGTATAACTTTGAGATTCAGCACAGGAAAGGCCAACTGCATTCTAACGCCGACGCCCTGTCACGAAGACCGTGCCCCGAAGACTGCACCTTCTGTGCCCGAAGGGAGGAGAACACCGGGATACAGTGCCGAAGGACTACCGTGGAACTTCAAGGGAGCTGGAGCCGCGAATCTTTCACGCGGGCGCAAGCGGAAGATGATGACCTGGGACTGATAGCCGAATGGAAGAGGGCCTGTGCCCCCAGACCCGGGTGGAACATTGTGAGTGACTGCAGCCCAAAGTTTAAGTCCTACTGGGCACAGTGGGACTCGCTGATTGTAAGGGATGGCCTCATCTGCCGTACCTGGGAGAGCACCGACGGGAAGACATCTCGGGAACAAGTCGTCGTTCCAAAGGCTATGACGGAGGAAGTCCTGAAGGAAGTTCATGGAGGATCATCTGGTGGACACCTAGGGATAAAGAAGACCCTGGAGAAGCTGAGAGAGCGGTTCTACTGGATCGGATGCCGAACAGACGTGGAGAACCACTGCGCGAGGTGCCACGATTGCGCAGCCAGCAAGGGCCCAGGACGAAGACGACGGGGTCCACTGAAGACCTACAACGTGGGCGGCCCCATGGAGAGAGTGGCCATCGATGTTGCTGGGCCATTCCCGTTAAGCGAGGCAGGGAATCGCTACATATTAGTCGTCAGCGACTACTTTATCAAATGGCCGGAGGCGTATGCGCTCCCTAACCAAGAAGCCGCGACGATCGCAGAGACCCTGGTGAAGGAATTCGTCAGCCGGTACGGAGTACCCCTGCAGCTGCACTCCGACCAAGGGAGGAACTTCGAGTCGCAGGTGTTCCAGAACCTATGCCAGCTGCTGGGGATCCGGAAGATAAGGACAACGCCGCTACACCCTCAGTCCGACGGGATGGTAGAGCGATTCAATCGCACCGTCGAGAACCATCTCCGAATAGTCGTCAGCGAGCACCAGAGGGATTGGGACAAGCATCTTCCACTATTTCTCCTGGCCTACCGCGCCGCCGTGCATGAAGCCACCGGGTGCACACCAGCCCGGGCCATGTTTGGGAGGGAGCTCCGTCTACCTGTCGATCTTGCCTTCGGCCGACCTGGGAATGATCCGATCCCGGTAAGCCAGTATTGTCAAGAACTGGTCGACCAACTGGAGGACGTACACGCGTTCGCGAGGAGGAAACTGCGGATCGAGACCGACCGAATGAAGTCCCGATACGACCAGCAGACGGATGCCGGCGGATTCCACGAGGACGACCTGGTCTGGCTCTTCAACCCATTACGGAAGAAAGGCCTGTCTTCCAAACTGCAGAAGTCCTGGGAGGGCCCGTACCGAGTCGTGAAACGGATCAACGATGTCGTCTACAGGATCCAGCGGAGCCCGAGGGCGAAGATGAAGATCGTGCATCGAGATCGCCTGGCAGCCTACGGAGGGACACAGACGGACCAATGATTGATCGGGACGATCAGCCTTTTTAGGAAGGGGGTGGTGTTACGGCTGTGAGTTTGTGTCATCAGTCGCCGCGTGAGTCACAACTGCCCCAGGACTGGGCTGTGCCCTGCCTCCTGTATTGCGCGCGCCTTATGCAACAGGGCTACTAGGACAAAGGGATAGTCCAGAACATTCGTGACTGGACCAGCGCTGGAAACCTCGAGAAGCCGTGGACTCTGGATGGATCTGGAAGCATTTATTGAGTCACCGGCCGGCTATATAAGAGTGACCCGTCAAGCAGTGGTTGTTGTTGTGTTTTACGAGCTAGTGCGAGTGATTATCTTGTGCGACAGAAGTGTGGTGACGAAGTGCTGTGCGAGTTACGAAATCCTGTGACATTGTTTCTCCCAGCTTGTGAACAGCGTACATCAAGTGCTCGTAAGTAACTGTATTTGTTGTACCTGAGGAAGAGGGGCAGGTAGCTTCTGCCAAGGCCACCGGACTCATTAGGACGGATTAACTTCTGTGGTCTGTTGCAAGTGAAAGGGGCCAAGAGCGCATAAGGAAGAGACTTGAGGAAACTGGAGAAGGCTCCTAATTGCTTGTATTTGCTGATTAGTGTAATTTTCTGGCCACAATAAAGTTAATTATTTCTTTAAGCAGTAATTGGTGTTGTGCTTTGTACCCCCCCCCCCCCCCCCACCGTAATCCAGTTAACAAAAGTGCCACTGGGGGGTGGCACGTAACAATATCATAAAGCCTTTTATTTCTACGTAAGCATAAGATCACAACTTATCCCAACCTCCAAAAAAAAAATAGAACCACTACATCAGTTCCACATCTCGACTACGGGCTGTCTTTTGAAGAATTTGTTCTTTCATCATTAACTTAAAGAAAGTTGTAACAGATCTGAATTTTAATTTTTTAAGGAATATTTAATCATTTTAGATAGTTAACGTTTTGGAAATATTTTTGAAGTCATTTTTTAATAAAATTATATGTAAACTTGCAACTTCATTCGAATCATATACTGTCTGCTGAAGAAGGTTATAATATAATCGAAACCGGTACAGTGTACTCAACTATTATATTTTATTGACAAGGTATCTTTTCCTATTTCATTAAATGTTTATTCTCTAGTGATTTATCGCTAAATTTGGTAGCACTGCATCGAATGTTGTCATATCCCTCCGATGTAAACTACTTATCTTTTTAAAATCTAGATTTTTACCAGAGGATTTTCTTCGGAGTTTTGGATATGTAATCGTCCGGTGAGTTTCCATGACACACATTAACGTTCACCTTATTTGGATGCTTAAAAATAGACCTAAGTATCCCTTCCTAACACGATGCCCAAGCCCCACAAATAAAATAACAACAACAACAATTTGTTAATTACAAAAGTTGTTATTTAAAGTACCGTATTTTGCACAAGACCGCGTTAATAGAATAAAAGAACCTACACTTAATATCCTCGAAGTTTTTCTTGCAAAATGTCATCAAAGCTCCGGAGCGTTACGCGAATTCATTTGTTGAAGTTCACTTGGGAGAGCGCTTACTTTCTGTTGGAGCAAGTCTTAGTTTAAGAGAGTCGTCGCGTCGCTCGGTTAGGAAGTGAGAGACCAACTTGTTCTGGTTCTCTGTCAGCTAGTCACGACACTTTCACTGATCTGGTGCATAGAGAGGCAGCGAGTGTTAGTTCTTCTTTAAGCGCCTTACGAACCAAACTTCACTAATTAATAGCGCGTGGCGTAGCCCTGCTCGTTAAACGGTGCAGCTGGAGCAAGCCCGGAGGTCATAGGTTCGAATTCTGGCGCTGATAGTGGTAATCCTGGGTGTGTCTTTCCCCCCAGTTTTTCCACACTCCCTCCAGGCCAATACTGGGATAGTACCTTATTTCAAGTCCCCGGGCACCTACTCCATCCGTCCCTATTACAGTTACACATACAATAGTACAGTCATCACATAAACACAGGTTATTAGACAAGCTCAACACACTCCCAAGTACACGGGAATGATGATCAAGTTGTTCCAAGCCTCTAAAATAAATAAACAATAACAGTAACAAATCACTAGTTAGCTACAGTAGTCTATATCCGTGTCGCAGCAGGGGTCGTCAAACTTAATATCATCAAGTACACGAACGAACTTTTTCCACCACTTCCTGGTGTAGAGTTTAAGCTGTCACCCCGGAGGTCCGGGTTCGAACCTCGACTCAACCTAGAAATTCAATTCTGGTCTGAGGGCTGGACCGGGGTCCCCTCAGCCTCGTGAAAGAAACCTGAGAAGCGGTAGGTTCGATTCCCACCTCAGCTATTCTGGAAGTGGTATTCCGTGTTTTCCCCACTTCTACTCCAGTCGAATTCCGGGATGGTTCCTAACTTGAGGCATAAAGTCGTGTTGAGTGACTGAAAAGTTATCAGTTAACTGTCATCTAGGCAACACTGAAAATAATTCAAAGCTGTTGGTGTTAATTCGTTTTAGGGACTTCGGATATCTCAGTCATCAGCGCCGAGGTGTATGTTCTCTTTGCCTGATGACCTGTTTAGCTGTGTTGACTGTAGTAGTGTGACTAACTGTAATTATTAAAATTGGAAATGGGGTAGGTGCCCCGGGATTTGACGTAAGGTAATATCCCGGCCTTTTCCTGGAGGGAGTCTGGAAAAACTCGGAGAAACCCACACTCAGAATAGCTGCTGTCAGCACCGCGATTCGAACCTCTTATCTCTCGGTCTTCCTGCAGCACCCCAATCCGGTCATGGTAAGCCAATTTAACGCCTCGGGGTGACTTAAAAGTTTCCTATATTAAATGAACTATTGTGTTGAAGATAAACACATTACGCAGTAATGATCTTCCGCGTCATTTTAGCGTGCTGCGAGATCAACCAGGGTTGCTACGAGATCATTTGGAGAAGTTGAATTATTTGCTCCCACGTCTGACCAATGCTCTCATTCCTGAGAGTGAATTTACTTGTTACGTTCACAGCAGTTGGTAGTACTGTCCGCCACGAACAAAACCGCACTTTTGACTGAGCATGTACTTACGCAAGCATTTCTTCCACTTGTGGTATGATATAGGCAATTCGTTTTTCTAAACAAGTGTATATATTGTAAATACCATCACCTAAATTCATGTACACATAGATATAATAACCTAAGTGTAAAATGGAAGGAAGTTTGTAGTCTTACGTGACCGTTAATCTCGGGATCATGAGCCACGGGACCTCCTTTTTGCTTGGAATCCGAACCACAGAACATGGCATTTCACTTCGAAAATCTCACACGTATTGACCTGGTCTACCGTGGTGAGAGGCCAATAGCTTGACCTCAGTGTAAAGGATCTGATGATGATCGCTTGATGATTGAAACTGGTCATCCAAGTGAATTTCTTGATCTCATGTATTTTATTTTCAGGATTATGGAAGCACCCATTACAATTTGGACAATCCTGTTGAACAACTGGAAAGCATTATATTTAAACTTTCAAGTGTGAGGTGAGCAGTTCTCACCTTCTCTGCGTCGCGCCGCGTCGGTGGGCAGCTGGACTTCCCGTCCATGTAAGTAGCTTGTCAACCACTACCTGTCTACTCAGCGTGTTATGACAGATGAAAGGAAGCGTGAGCGTTAGTCTCGCATTCGTAAGTCTTATTCGCGTGAAATCTGAAACACACGACGAGACATTCCATTTAGAAAATCCCACATGGTGGGGAAAAGGGGAGGACGTGTCTATTACTGGAGCATACTAATAAGCGATCTTGTATACAATGACACATTGCCGTTAACCAATACTGTCATACTTCATGTACTTACTGAATAATCGCGATTATTGCTTCGCCGTAATGAAACCATTTGTGTTTTGCCACTACTGATATCCCACGAAAATACAATACAAATCTATTCATACAGTAGAGATATATATCTCCAGGTAAGTTGCTTTATTCATCTCGCTTGGATCACAAAATAGATTTGTGTGCAAAGAAAATTTGCGACGCGTAATATTTTATCTTGCAAAAAACATCTCTGCAAAAGTGGAGAAAATTATTATTTGACTGACAATATTCGTCTACATTTTGAATTAATTTGTGTTGTCGTTATTTTAGGCAATATCAGCAATGGCATAGCATTGTTACATTATAGAAAATGACATTTAGGAATTATGTGAGCACAGTATACATTACCGATGAAACTGTCTCTGCTGCTATGCCCAGAGACATCGTTTGGATAAAAGATGAATTGGTGCCCTGCTCGGATAATCCTGGGGTAGGAATCAAGCCCATCTTCTTCTCATTTCTGCCTCATTCTGCTGAATGTACTCCACTCCAGCCTTCAGACAAGAAATCGAACTTGAACCTCAAGGGTGACTGGCAAGAATGCTAACCACTGCACTATGACGTGATCAGAGTTGATTAATATTTATGCCTTCATAAAAACAGCTTCAATTTCTATTTGCAGTAGTTCGTAATTTTATTTAATAACTGGTTGTGTGCGACCGTCGTCGATGTTAACATGATTAACTGCATATGAATAGATCCGTTCATCTGATACCTGTGCCCCCGACCTGTCTCCTAGTACAACTCCCCCGCGGCGTAGTCGTGCTCGTTAAAACACACACCACGGCCTCGTGGGCAGTTGCAACAAGTCCGGAGATCACAGGTTAGAATTCCGGTGCTGACAGCGACTATCCTGTGTGTGGTTTTCCCCGGGTTTTACCACATTCCCTCCAGGAGTGCCGGGGTAGTACTTTACTTCAAGTCCTGGGCACCTACCCCATTCCTCTCCCGAATACAGTTGCACACACTACTGCAATCATCATCAGCACAGGAATACAGGTTAGAATTCCGGTGCTGACAGCGACTATCCTGTGTGTGGTTTTCCCCGGGTTTTACCACATTCCCTCCAGGAGTGCCGGGGTAGTACTTTACTTCAAGTCCTGGGCACCTACCCCATTCCTCTCCCGAATACAGTTGCACACACTACTGCAATCATCATCAGCACAGGAATACAGGTTATCAGACAAGTTCAACACACACCCAACTCATGGGGCTTATGATCAAGATGTGCCAAACTCCGCAAATGAATTAACAACATCATCTCGGTGAATCAAGTCCGCTACTGAAGACATCAGCAGTTGGTGAGAGTTTTATATTTATGACCCACAAATTTCTCTCACTAGTTTTTATAACGAAATGTCTAAGTAGGATTGTCAGGAATTCAAACATAATCATATAAATCGAATCTGACGTTAATAATGAAATAACAAAAAACTAATAATGTTATTTGCTTTATGTCCCTTTTAACTACTGTAGGTTTTAGCGACGCCGGGGTACTGGAATTTTGCCCCGAAGGGGATCATTAACGTGCCAGTAAATCTACTGACATGAATCCCTCGCATTTGCACACCCTCAAATGCCAGCTGACCACGCCAGTATTCGATCCTGCAACCTTTGACACAGCAAACGAGTTCGTTACCGCTAAAGGTGGCTACACACGTAACTGCAAACTTGACAAGCATGCATGATCAATCTTGTTGTGCAAGCAGGCTTTAGCGTCTGTTGGAGAATTTTGCACAATCATTTTAATTGTAAAAGCAGCTTGAGGATGGATTGAATTGAAATCCTGCAAACCTGTACATGCCGCGTTTGCCCAAGCAAAACGGAGCGTGTGTACCAAGGATGTGCTAGCTTGTGCAAGCAAATGTCAGTCGTGAGTGAGCTCTTCAGGTGGTGACATCATTTGGACCATGTCTAGTGATCTGAAGAAGGTCAACCGTAAATTGCTGGAAGATGTCATTCGAGCATACCAAAGTCAACCATGTATTTGGCATATTACATCTCAAGATTATCACGATAAGGCGAAGAAGGATGCAGCGTACGTTATGTTGCTAAATAAATATAGATTAATTGACAAAACTGCCGATAAGGATGCCGTTGTTAAGAAAATAAATGCCTTGAGGACTAATTATAGAAGGGAAAGAAAAACGTGGAAGCATCTCGTCTCACTGGTGCGGGTACAGATGACATATACGAGCCTTCACTTTGGTACTACCACTTGTTTGGTTTTTTGGAAGATCAAGAGACTCAAAGAAGTTCTTCGTCCAACTTTAATGAGAAGAGGTGAGTTTATCAACTGATGTATATAACCACCAAGAAAGCCCTTTAGTCACATTAGGCGGGAAACAAGTATGTTTCAAGTTTCAGCGATGCCTAATTTAGTTTGTAATACTTTGTGACAAGAGTTTCGCCACTGTCTTTCTTTTCTTGTATCTCTCATGTAAACCTTTCAAGGGTTAATAAATTATTTCAATACATCAAGCGTTTCACTTATCTTCAAGTATTCCCTTTTTAGCACCTCGTAAATAGAATGTCAGGTTTCAGGAACTATGTAACTCAGAGCCTGTGGTGAAATGATAGTTGTATATTTGAGGTCTTCATAACTCCTTCCGGTCGCGAGAAATCGCAATGTTGCTGTTAATCTTTCGTGGGGTGTTATGGCTTATGATCGTATTCTTCTTTTTAATTAAAGGCGTTACGAGTGACAAAAGGTTCAAATAAGTTTCTTCATTCATTCTGAGATAATTATGCCAATCACGCGGATATACCGGGTCATCATTTTATTTCCCGCATGTACGCGCCGCTAGGCCGGTGAAGGTGGCCTTGGCAGATGCGGCCGCTAGGCCGGTCAAGGTGGCCTTGGCGTTTTCCCCGCAATGAACACGTGCGCTGCGATCGGCAATGTTGCAATAAGCTGTCAGTATCTCCGGCGTATTCAAGCTTGTGAAGTGCTAGTTGATTTGACCTAACATACAGTGCAGTCTCGGGGCAATTTTACAGTTTATGTGTTGCCTTAAAGTAATGTTTTCTATACAACAACGTGTATTCATTGTGCTTTGTTATGCGAAGTGATGTTTTCTATAGAACAACGTGTATTCATTGTGAGGAGTTAAAAGAAAATATTCGCCAAGTTATAACGAACGTCACCCAGGAAGAAATTCGCCGTGTGTCTAGAAACTTGTTTACGAGGTGCCAGGCATGCTTGCGAGCTGACGGACAACACTTTGAACATTTCTTGTAAAACCAGGTAAGTTTGTAGATAATTATTTCACTAGAAATTGCTATTAAATGACTGTATGTTGACGCGAAGTAGTGGGGAGAAGTCGCGCACTTTTTACCGGCCAGCGAGCGGGTGTCAGCGCGAGAGCTTGCCGCGCCGTGATCGGTATCGGATGCGAGACTTAAATTGATGACCCTGTATCTTCAATTCACTCAGTAAATTAACGTGGGAATAGGTATTTATTTTCAATAACCACTCTTTGCACCACATATCACGCTTCTTCTTTCGCGTTTTCCTCTTGTGGACCAGACAAACAGCAGCCAAAGCGAGAGCATCGTCATAGTGCAAATGGCGCTTGTTCAAGCATATTTGTGCCGTGTGGTGTCGTAGGGAAATTGTGCATAACTTGCGTGCTTGTCAAGCTTGCAGTTATGTGTGTAGCCACCTTAACCCACGCAGCCAGCCCAAACAGAAAACTACAAACAAACAAATAGATACGCGGGCAGGCAAAATGCAAATGTTTAAATGTATTTCTGCTCCTTATTATTTTCGTTTCTACGGAGTCGGGGACGAGGTGAGATGCGTCTCTACGTAGCAAATGATATTTACGGCTCGATTACCCTTCCTGGCACCAACTCAACCAGAGGAAAATATAAGGTGCGTTCAAAAGGTAACGAGCCGGAGGCTGGAATGTGCAAACCGGTGACGACATCGGCTAATTGTGGCGTGTGTAACGAGGTGTGGTTCCGACCAGAGCGTGGAAGGTCACAGCCCGTCGCTAGAGGGCACGCGTGCACGTCACGTGACGATACAAAGCGACCAGCAGCATGCATCAATCGTCCAACGCTGCCAGTCGCATTGCAAACAGTGACATGGAGGCGTCAAACGAAGAGCAAAGAGGTGTTGTTCAGTTTCTGACAGCGGAAGGAGTAGGGGGAACGGACATTCATCGCCGAATGTCACAAGTGTACGGCGAACACTGCATGTCCCTTGCAAGGGTCAAGGTGTGGCACAAGCGCTTCAGGGAAGGACGGGTGTCGTTAGCCGATGATGCCCGGTCGGGGGCACCTCCCCCGCATAACCGATGACAACGTCCAGGTGGTTGATGCACTCATTACCCAGGACCGCCGAGTGACAGTGAACGCCATAGCCGCCGTGGTCGGATTGAGCGTCGGAAGTGTGCACACCATCATGAAGGAACGCATCTGCAGCGCTATGCGAGGGAAAGGAATGGGTTTCTGGCACGAGTGGTGGCTGGAGATGAGTCATGGTGGCATCACTTCGAACCAGAATCCAAACGACAAAGCCTCCAGTGGAAGCATCCAGGGTCACCACCGCCCAATAAAGGCAAGGCCATCCACACGAGTGCAGGACAGGTAATGCTGACGTTCTTCTTTGACCAAGATGGCCCCCTTCTCATACACTTCATGCCGCACGGGACAACAGTGAATGCCCAGCGTTACACGCAAACCCTGGCCACCCTTCGCCAAGCGATCAAAACAAAACGACTAGGCAATCTCACCCGTGGGGTAATTCTGCTCCACGACAATGCACGACCTCATACGGCCAACACAGTCGCGGCACTCCAGTAGAAATTCAAATGGGAGGTTCTCGGCCACCCTCCTTACAGTCCAGACCTCTCTCTCTCTCTGTGTGTGATTACGCCATGTTTGGTCCCCTGAAAGGGGCTCTGTGGGGCCAATGATTCACCTCGGACGCCGATGTCCAGCTGTACGTGCTGAACTGGTTCACATCGCAGCCCAGGGAATTTTATGAGACAGCCATTCACCGCCTCGTGTCACAGTGGGACAAGTGCCTCAACAGCCAGGGCCAATACTTCTAACATACAGGTACTGGTTTCTGTAATTATGCCTCCGGCTCGTTACTTTTTGAACACACCTTATAAATGATGATTAAACTTGGGCAAGGAGTAGGAAGGAGGTGGTCGTAGCTTGGTTCTGCTGCAGCGGATTCCTGTGTACCGAGGTCTGGAGCAGGGCTAACTGAGCCTTGTGAAACAATCCATATACAGGAAGGAGCACAAGAATTGACATAAACTGTGATGTAAATTAGCACCCAGTATTCTCACGAGAAAGACCGACGTCATTGGTTCGACACTGACCCTCACAGAAGATTGAAAACACTTCAGATGTTTTTTTATTTATTCGCAAAATAAAATAAAAATATTGACGATGCCAAGGTTGATCTAATTATTATTAGACGCGAGATTTCGAACTATAGATTCATTCTGTCAGTAAGGTCCTAATACACCTACGATTATCCCTAACTGTCACTATACACTCATGAAAATTGAAATTCCAACACCATGAGGAATCAGTTTACGGATGGTGATTTCGAAAATGTGATACAGAGGGACTCATGACTCGGGGCCGGTCTCCCTTTCTGCAGTCACTTTGACGCGGATATTCCGCTTTTTCGTTGCTGTCTGCCTTTCATTGCCCTGCCTCCATCCATGTTTCCAAACCTAATTATTTAAGGGTTGAGACTGATTCCTTATTAATTAGTAGTCGTAGGCCTAGTACCATAACACTTTGGGGCCAATAATTGTGAGGTTGGGCCTTTAAAAGGCTGTAGTAAGTACGGAAACCAATGGTTTGATTCATGGTACTGACAGCGGCTAACCTGAGCGTGCTGTGGATAACACACATAAATTCTGGGGAGATACAGTACCTACTCTGATCCTTGGCGCTAATAATACAATTATGCAGACCATTACAGATACCACATAAACAGACAAATTCGATACACACTCAAGTAAAAGGGGCTGATATAATCAATGTCTCAAGAGACTAAGGAAAGTAGCAACAAACATGAATGACAAATATCGTAATTATCATTATCGAACCTCGGACCTCATACACTGACCTCTTCCTGAAGGCAGTAAATTAATAAAAAGAAAACATTGAAGATTGGTATGATCTTGACAAAACTTGGAGGGAAGTAGAACAAAGCAGTGTGAGTTGATGATGTGGAACTTATGCGAGCTGAATAGTTTTGCCCCGTGGGAATATAGTGCAGCAGACAAAAGAAGCTCCGGGGGCTACTGCACGCTACTAATTGGCTGCGGGTGTTCACAGCGCATGCCTAGTAACTGTCTTAAGTTTCACATTAATTATCTACCAACCCTGGTAGCTACGTTCGTTAAGCCGAAGGAATAGCGAATATAATATTCTGTTTTCCGAAACGTTTGATGCGAAATGTTCAGAGCAATAGTCTTGAGACTTAGATAGCAATTCCCCTTATTTGTGACCCTTGATTACTATTGTTTAATAGTACGCTTGACAGACCTCTATCAAGCCAATGAATTTCTAAATATCGGCCCTGTTAGTTTACTAGACGGTGAGTTACCCATTTTAATAATTTATACATTCAAGATGGCGATTGTGCGTAATTTCAGTTTGATAAATGTATGACTATAGAACAGTAAGTTTTTCTCACGTTACATTGGTTTTCTAAAGTTTCGGCACTATCGCCCTTTGGCTTTGGAGCCGTGTAGTATCTGAACCCACATCATCTTCTTCTTCCTTTTCTTCTTCCTCTTCTTCTTCTTCTTCTTCGTTATGCCCATTCAAAGAGCACGTTTGAACTTGTTAGTTGGCCTGATGGTTTTAGCTTTCTTATCCTCCCAAAATCTCTTCATTAATGCACTGTGTTGCATCTTGCGTTCTGTGGAGCACTTCTTACCAGTTTTCTTTTTAGGTTTCTTCATGAATTTTGCATGCGTACATTGTATTGAAGGCTCCACGATTGTCTATGATGTCGTCTGTGATATTTGTTTCTTGGAAGTCCGCCTTAGTTTCTTCTAGCCAGTTTATTTTGACTTTCTTTGAATTGATTACTTTAAATAATATTTTGGTTAGTCTCTCGCTGTCCATTCTATAGATATGACCATAGAATTTCAGACGTCTCTCGCTTACGGCATCAGTGAACCTGTCAGTTGAGGGATGGAGGCCCGCTGTTCTCCTCTTAATCCACATTCCATTTTCTCTCGTGGCACCATAAATATTCGGAAGAATTTTCCGTTCTTGCTATTCACTTTCTATAGTTTTAGAGTAACCACCGAGGAATATGGTTTCTAAGGCGTATAAAGGTTCCGTCAAAACAACTGCCTTGTAGTGTCGTAATTTTACGTTACGCGATATTATTATTATTATTATTATAATTATTATTATTATTATTATTATTATTATTATTATATTCGTTCGCCCCCCTAATGTGAACGTGGAACCATTAAATAGCACTTGAATTCATCTTTTTGAACTTCTTATTCGCCCAAAATTTCTTCATTCTTTCACTCTGGGCCTGTCGGCTTTCTTGTGCCCATGAGTTTTGGAGTTTCAAGCTTTTTTTGGATGGATTCTTGGGTGCAAATTTGTGGGTGTTGATCTTTTGTCTGTATGTAGTCCTTGTTGTAGTCATTGGATCAATGTCGACTTCAGTAAGGTCCATTTGTGTATCTACTAGCCAGCGAAGTTTGGTTTGTCGGTTCCCATTGATAATAAGAAATATTTTCTTAGTCAGACGTGAATCATCCATTCGTGTTAAATGTCCATAACATTTCATACGCCGTTTGCGTGTGACTGAAGAGAATCGTTCAGTTCATGCATATAGTTCTTCCGAGCTTCTTCTTTCCATACGATATTTGCTGTTCGCATGCCTTTATGCTAATGACCTGAACAGACAGTTACCGTCGCCTGTAATTGAGTTTCGCCCCTGAGTGAGCGCCAGCCATTGCTTGCATGTTGCAGCGGGGCAGGTCATCTGGCTCCTGGACGCATGCGTATTACAGAACACTTGACTCGCTCCTCCCCTCACTACGGCCGGCACTCAGCTTGGTCAGAAGAATGACCTTGGTGAAATAAATATTTATAATTGTATTCACTGAGGTGGACAAAGATTTACAAGAAGTGGGAATTACAGGCAACAATATTTGGGAACGTGCCACCCTTAAACGAAAACTAACAGCACACCGATGTTTCCAAGAAAAGCCAAAGCTTCCTACTGGCAAGAAATGGACTGCAGAAAGGAAACAACAGCATCGAGAACTAATGCGAAAGTACTGGGAGGATGTTAAAGCTCGATGCAGCCAGAAGCAGTTGAAATGACGTGGTCCTTAGATGGCCGAATCGAAAGAAGAAGAATACACGAATGACAGAAATAGTAGTAGGTTTGGGCTCAATGGATTACGCGCAACATGCATAGTGTCTCAATCCAACAAACGTCGCCGTAGATCAATCACTTGTCAAGATATTTCAGATTAAGTAAAAGGTGATTTTCCCACCATTATTTTAATATATAATATTATAATTATTACAGGATGTTCGCTTTAATTGTTCCACGGCTAGCTGAGTGGCTCAGCGGTAACGTTCTCGCTTGCCGGGCCCAAGGTTGCAGGTTCGTATCCTGGCGCAGTCAGCTGGCATTTGAGGGTGCACAAATGCGAGGGAGCCGTTTCAGTAGATTTACTGGCACGATAAAGATCCCTTTCGGGGCAAAATTCCGGCACCCTGGCGTCTCTAAAAGCCAGAGTAGTTCAAAGGAACGTAAAACTAATAACATTATTATTATTATTATTATTATTATTATTATTATTATTATTAATCGGTCCACCTTGTGGCGCAGTAGTTAGCATCCTTCGCTGTCACCGAGAAGGTCTGGGTTCGATTCCTGGCTATGCCTAAATAATAACTCTGGTTAGAGGACTGAAACGTGATACACTCAGCCTCGTATGGCAGAACTCAAATGCTGGGTTCAATTCCCACCTCCGTGGTTCCCCACTTATACTCCAGGGAAATCCTGGATTGGTATCTAAATTAAGGCCATTGCCGCCTCCTGCCCCCAGTTGCAAATAGGACTACACCCAAGTACACTGGGATAGATGACCACAATGACGCAAAGCCATACATGAATCAACAACAACTCTTGCTGACTGTGTACACATAGCTTGTGGTCACGACTCTCGGATGAGCTATCAATACTGTGTTCACAAGAGAGACTGCGGTGCACACCACACCTCGTTAATGTTAGCTTAACCCCATTTATCTAGTCGCATTTGTAGCCACAAGCCGCTCAATCGAAAAAGCAGTGCGATTAAAGCTGATTACAGCATCGGATCACACCCAAGGTGACGAGCGATATTAAAACAAACTATGCCTAAACCATTGCATTCTGTAATGTTATTACTCCCGTTTTCAACGTGGTCGGGGATGAGATGCGATGAAAGTCTATGTGGCGGGTGGTTTTTACGGCCGGGTGCCCTTCTCGATGATAACCACATGAGAGGAGTTAATGATAGATGAAAGGATAGAAGATGAACCAAACTGGGCAAGGATGTCAGGATCACTGGAGTTGAAAATGGGAAACCACGGAAAATCATTTCAAAGACGGCCGATGGTGGGGTTTGAACCCACGTCCACTGAGTCTGCAGATAGCTTGGCCCCGAGACCTAGCATTGCGCGTTAGCGGTTATTAGCTGTCGGTTATTGTCTGCTGTAATAACTTACTGTAAACGTAAAGGCGAGTTGCAAGCATTGCTTGTTTCTACCTCAGTTCAAACCTCTTCTTAACTCATACGTACACCCAATGTGCTCTCAAACTAAATTTACCTAACGTGTTCTTCCTGGCGTGAAAATAAAATTGAAAACCTCGTAGACGAATCGCAATACACGTCACATACAAACTGACCCTAACCGCTGTGTCAAGTGCCCAACCACAGGAAGCCCCCTTTTATAAATTATAAAGGCTTGTGGTGCATGAAAATTCAGGTTTCTTAGCCTCCAATGGCCCAAATTCCTAAAAGCATAAAAAAGTCCACTATTTCAAGTCAGGATTTTTTGAAAATAATGTTGGTGTTTGGAGATATAGGACCTTCTGTGCAACATATCGCACGTGTAAGTCGTGTGAAAAATATCTAGGGTACTCCTTGAACTCCTTAAGCGCATTGACGAATTTTACAGTTTTAGTTGGTTCCGTGACAACCTTATAGCCATTTGCAAACTTTCACAGAAATGTAATAAATGGAGTGGCGCGCGTCTTGCAGAAATAGATGGAAAGTTGGATGTCACCTCTTGAGATACGGTTGTCATGGTTACTGGCTTGCATTCCTTCATTAGTTTATTAAATGAAATTAGTTTTCTGGGAATATCTAAGAAACTGTTGGTTTTAGAGCTTTAAAATGTAGTTTTCGGGGACCCTTTTTTTACGGCTCTTTAGGGGCCCCGAGTTTTGTTTCTGACTCCAAGGAGTTGAAAATGAGCTTTGTCTCATCGTTGTACGCCATAATAATGATAATAATAATAATATAACAATATAGGGATAGGGACATAATAGACCTTCCGTATCATAGCCTACCCGCAGGTGTAAATCCGTGAAAAATTCTAGAATACCCCTTGACACCCTTAAGCGCATTATATGTATTGATGAATATTTCAGCTTAATTTGGATCCATTATAGCCTTATAGCCGTTTGCAAACTTTCACAGTTATGTAATAAATGGAATGGCATTGCGTCTTACAGCAATTGATACTTCTGAGATTGTGTTGCCATGGTTACCGGCTTGCATTCTTTCATAGCCCCCCAAGGGCTCACATCTAGTGGGACGTGGGTTGGCGACTACGGGACCCCAGCCGAGTCCGGCATTGCTTCCACTTACTTGTGCCGGGCTCCTCTCCGTCTTCTTTCCTGTCGACCTCACTTGTTCAACTCTTGTTCTCTTCCGACCCCGACGGTATTAGGGTATCCGAGGCCTAGGGAGTCTCTTCATTTCCCGCCTTAATTGGCCCTTGTCTCATCTTTTCTGATACCCTCCTTCTGCGAGGGGTCAGCCTTCTTTTTCTTTTCCTGTTATCTCCTGCCTTCTGCTTAAGGCCCTCAAGGAGGCCGGGTGTATGTAGCCCCACCACTTTTGGTGCACCCTAGATAATGCTACACCCTCAGGGGCTCACGACTGGTCAGTTTGGGAGTCGGCGACCCCAAGGGATTCCTGAGCTGGGTTCGGTTTTCCCCTTTTGTCCCTTACCTGTGGGACGGACCCTCTCCTCTTTCCCTTTCCTACCTGCCTTTTATGGCTCTCCTTCCTCCTTCCTGCTCCCTCCTTCTTCGAGGGGTCCGACCTCTTGTTTTCTTTTCATTCTATTTCCTTTCGCCTTTACGATTCCCTTTAAGATTTCGTGGGTGTTTTCAATCTCCGTTGCATTTTGTAAGTCTTTTCGATCTAAATTGCATTTTGTGAGTGTTTTTCAATCTCAATTGCATTTTGTAAGGATTGACAATCTAAATTGCTTTTTAGTAAGTCTTTCAATATCCGGGCCAGGGCTTTTGTGAGTTTTTTGAATTTCAATTGCATTTTGTATTTTCAACCTAAACCGCTTTTTGCAACTAGTTAATTCTCAATTGCATTTTTGTGGGTATTTTGAATCTAAATTACATTTTGTAAGTATTTTCAATCTAAATTGCATTTTGTAAGTATTGTCCGTCCAAATGAGAAGTTTGAATCTACCATACATTTTGTAAGCAATTTCAATCGCATTTTGTATTTTCAACCTACCCCGCTTTGTTCAAGTAGTTAATTATCAATTGCATTTTGTGGGTATTTTGAATCTACATTACATTTTGGGCGTATTTTCAATCTCATTTGCATTTTGTAAGTATTTTGATTTCACTTGCATTTTGTAAGTATTTCGACTGTACGTTGCATTTTGTACGTATTTTGAACTTACCCTACATTTTGTGCGTATTTTTCAATCTATTCCTTTTGTGAGTATTTTCGTTCGAAATTCCCTTTTGTAAGTATTACCGTTCTCCATTTTGTGAGTAGTTTCAATCTGAGTTCCTTTTTGAAAGTATTTTCCTGCTCATTTCCTGCTCACTTACTTTTCGTTCTGGTTTCCACTTCATTGACATTTTCGCTATCACACAGACCATTAGGGGCCGATAACCTGGATGTTAGGCCCCTTAAAACAACAATTATCATCATCATCATCATTCTTTCATAGTTTATTAAGTGAAATTAGTTTTCTGGGAATATCTCAAAAACTGTTGGTTTTAGGGCCTTAAAATGTGGTTTTCGGGGCCCGATTAGGGCCCCCCGAGTTTCGTTTCTCACATTGAGGGGCTGAAAATGAGTTTTTCTCACCCTTCTACGCCTATTTCAGCATGTATTTTAAGGGGGTAGGCCCCCTTTTATGAGAGGTACAGAGAAGAGTTACATCAATGATTAGTGTCGTGCCTCTGATGGATAAATGAAAATCCACAGCCTGCTTCCAGTCTCCGACCGGGTCAGGAATGGAATGAATGAAGCCCCGATCTAGCGGCGAGGATTTGAACTGTGTCGGCTGCCGAGGCCTGACGCACTCCTCTGGGGCAATGATTAAATGAATGACAGATGAAATGAAATGAGAGTGGAGAGTGTTGCTGGAATTAAATTTTGACAGGGAAAACCGGAGTACCCGGGGAAAAACCTGTCTGCCTCCGTCTTGTCCAGCACAGACAGGTTTTTTTTCCCGGGTACGCCTCTGATGGATAACTGTATCAAATTTTACGTCGATCCACCCAGCCGTTCACGAGTTATAAGGACACAAAAAATTGTCCACAGACAGACAAACAGACAGACAGACAAAAAAAATATTTTTGCGCGCATCCGTCATAAAACAGTCTGAAACGCGCAAATATCGCAAATTTTCGTGGAAATTCAGAAAAAACAGAAAAACTTTCATTTTTATATAGAGAGAGAGAAGACAGATATTCGGTACACAATTGAATTTTTATTCGGCATTAAAGTAGCCTAATCTTATGTATTGCAACCACATCTGGCGTAGTGGCTAGCATTCTTGACTGCCACTCGGGTTCGATTTAACTTTGGTCTGTGGAATTGAATGGGGTGTACTTGGTCTTGTGAGGCAAACCTGAGAAGCGGTGGGTTCGATTCCCACCTCAACCATCCTAGGAATTGTGTTCCTATTTCTACTCTAGGAAAATGCAGAGATGGTTTCTAACTTCAAACCACAACCGTCTCCTTCAAAATTCTAGCCTCAGTTACAAATAGACACTCTACTACAGACATCACAGTAACACAGGTTATCAGATAAATTTTAATATACGGGGCTTAATGAACACGATGTCCAAGCGCCTAAATGAGACAACAACTTAATTAGTTGCGTTATATGATTGTGAAAATTATTTTAAAAATACAAAATGAAATACGATGACAGAAAGAAAGTGAAGGAAGAGGATAATGGTTTTCACTAAGAATTTAGACAAAATGTGGCACGAAGGTCTTTGAAAGCATCAGTAAAGTAATATTGGTTTACTTTCATGACACTATAGGCCATAGGTAGGCTAAAGGCAACTCAAAAATGAAAATACACTTATGAACGGAATGATCTTAAAGAAATTTAAAAGTATCTCACGATATGTTGTTGTTGTTGTTGATTCTAGTGGCTTTGCGACATCGTGATCATGTAACCATGGTTACTTGAGTGTGTGTAAAAATTTTCTGATAAACTGTGTCACTGTGATGTCTGTACTAGTTATCCACTATATGCTATGAAACATTTTTTGATTTGACGAAATGTGACAAAAGCTTTGTCATCAACTCCAAATTGCCACAGTAAGTTGTTTTTCACAAAGATAAACCACGCGCCTCTCGTGCGTGGACAGGCTAGCTCCTTACTCTCTCTCTCTCTCTCTATCTCTCTCTGCGTAACATATTGACCAAGAGCATCTACTTTAGTTTAAAGACGTGATTACATGAGAAATTAAGTGTATGATGTTACAGAGAGCAGAAGAATAAAGTGCTTGAACAAAATTAATTAGCTTAAGATAAGGAACGGGGATGTTGCGTGAAAATAGAATGGATTAATAGAGTTCCGGTAGGGGCTATGCGAGGGAGGAAAGTAATGTTACAAGCAGCAAAACAAAACATCACAGGAAGGTGTAAAGAGTGGAGTTAGGTGGATCTGTGGCTTGTCAACACAAGATACAAACTCCTGTAAAACTAAGACCTTCCTTCCTTCCTTCCTTCCTTCCTTCCTTCCTTCCTTAGGTTAGCAATTCAACTGCTCTCTTCATTCAAGACTTGGAAATGTATCCTACTCTAGGTGTGTCCGCATTTGAGTAAGTGCCTAGATGCACCTGCACCTGCTCGGAAGGCGGGATGTTCGGGTTCGGATTCCGACTGCAGTTCGCGGTTAGTTCCTTGGCCGTTAATCTTGGTTTCTCTGAACGGGACGCTGCTTCACTATCGGAAAACTACTCTAATGTTTTCACGACGCTGAGTGCTAGCCGTTCCAACCCTCATGTCCTTTACTAAAATCCTTCACGGAGTTGAGAATCGAAACCGGGGCCTCCGGGTGAGAGGCAGGTGCGCTACCTCAACACCACAGCGCCGGCTCAACAGCCATTATTATTATTATTATTATTATTATTGACCGATTGGGCCTAACTTGGAAGAACGTAGTCATGCTAATTTCCATTGTTAATTGCGTCCACGGCGTCTATTATTCGAACCGTTGAAGCTATTTGATTAGGGAATTCTTGTCGCTTGGAATGCGCTCTACAGAATGCCCTTTGTGGCTTTAAGAATTCCAAAGAAAGAAAAAAATCCCATGAAGGGTGTTGGCCTACCAAGCAAGTGGAGTTCGCTGGGATCTATAAAAATAAATGTTTTATTTTTTATTTTAAAATTTTAAAATAATATATTATTTAATTGTGTTCTGGAAAAGATCATTAGAGAGTGGACGAGAATCCTACCAGAGAATACTGGATTACGGATGGGGATTAAAGCTGACAACCTAAGGATTCCATGCCTAGCCTTTGCAGACGATCTGACTTTATTGGCAAATGACATACAGGAGGCTACTACTCAGCTCCAAACACTGCACTCAATAGCGGCTAAAACGGGTCTTTTGATTAACATAGGAAAGACCGAGTTTGTTACTAACATCAAGGATGCCCCTAGAATGATGAGAGTCAGTGATAACATCTACATCAAGAGAGTCAAAAGTGTAAAATACCTTGGGGAATGGTTTTCAGAGGACCTCAGCGAAACAGTGGCTCTTGAACACAGGAGACTCAAACTAGATAAGGCTTACCATGCCTGTAGAAAACTATATGCTTCAAAAAAATTGTCGATGAACGTCAAACTAAGACACTACAATGCAGTAGTCAGACCTTCAGTCCTCTATGCAGCAGAGTGCCTATGTCTAACTAAGAAGACCCCATTAAGAGCCCTCGAGGTACAAGAAGGAAAGTTCCTGAGACGGATAGTAGGACCAAGAATTCTACCAGATGGAAGCCGATGGTATCAACAAAATCGTGAGCTATATAAACACCAAGAGAATCTCATAGATACCATCAGAAGAAGGCGACTGGCTTTTTACGGACATCTATTCAGAATGGACTCAAACAGGTTATCCCATAGGATCTTCAAGGCTGCTAACAAGGGCAAAGCTACTGGATTCTTGTGGAAGAAGCAAGTGGAGAAGGATCTTTTGGAACTCCATATAAATGAAAATGACATAGCCGACCGGAGTAACTATCATACAGCTCTTAAAATTAAATCCTTCGTAACATCCCTCACAGAAGTTACCCACAGACCAAAAGACGAGCCGTCGGATTTTTTAAGAGCGTTAAAATCCCTCAGTATGCCTTCCTTCGGAGGGGAAGTAAAGCCGGCGGTCCCATGTCATAGATTTATGGCATGTTAAAGAACTTTCCGCTAATTACACCTGTGTGAAACTAAATTGTATAGGTTAAGAATGTAAACAACGCTCTTAGGTTGCTACGTTCGTTGCCAAGAGCCGACTGCGGTGGCGTCTAGTAGCTAAGTTCTGGACTAGGCCTAGTAGTCGTTGACGGTGGCGTTTGGCGGCAAAAGTAGGAACTACTTGAAATTTAAAGTCTGCAGTCCTCACTTGAATTGAAAACAGATAACACACACTAATACAGTCATCACAATTAACACCGGTTATCAGACAGATTCTACACACACCCAAAGTACACGGGACTACATGACCGCGTTGTCGCAGCCCCTAAACTAAGGAACCAACCAACCAACCAAAAGACGAGACTAGGAAATGGTCTGAGGAACGTAAGATTCAATTTGGCCGGAAAATGAAGGGCTACTGGGCCATCAGAAAAGCTCGAGGTACCAACATGAAAGCAGCTGCCAAACCCAGCACTAAGAACACCAATCGTGGCAAGCCTGACGATGACATCCAGAAACAGCTAAAACACAAGCACCGTGGTCCATAGATGGCCCTAACGAAATTTAAAAAAATATATAAGAAATATAAAAATAAAATATTAGCATATTAAAGTTATAAAACGATTAAATTGATGATAATAATAATTGTATTTGATATTTTATGGCCAACACTATGACCACTAAAATCAATTTTTCTTCTCTATGCTTCCAATATAATTATTCATCCTCTCAGATTTTAAGTGACTATGTGCACCTGCCCGGACAGCAGGTGATTCGTGTTCGAAATTTTACGTCTCTCTCAACATCTAATATGTACACTGTGCTTATTTGAAGGAGGCTGTGAATAAAGTGAGCATTTAATAACGTAGTGAGTTTTGTCCAGGAAAATTAATATCCATTGAGCTGTAAAATAGGAACTCACTGATGGATGAGGAGTAGTCTTGTACTCTTGAGCATATGACAAATTATGTACATTATCAGGAACCACTATGCTAAGCATTTTCTCGGTTTGTAGTCGAGCCATGGCTAAGATTCTTGTGACGTGAAGAAAGTAACTTACTCTAAAGTGGATGATAACAGTATGATGATAGTTATTTTGAGGCTAGAATATCTGAAAAATTAATACAAATTATAACAAAAGAAAATTCAGAATAAAAGTAACCGGTTTTATTCGGGAACACTTATTTCAGTCGATGCTCAACAAAATACTCGATAAGATTTCTCCA
Source organism: Meconema thalassinum (assembly GCA_946902985.2). Classification (NCBI taxonomy): domain Eukaryota; kingdom Metazoa; phylum Arthropoda; class Insecta; order Orthoptera; family Tettigoniidae; genus Meconema; species Meconema thalassinum. Next base: position 444,610,620 of record OX336390.1, read on the forward strand.
TATACTGAGAATTTTGAATGTTTTAAGATACAGTAGCCTATTAGCAAGCCGAGAAAAACAAATATAATCCATTTAAAAGTAATATACGCATATATAAATTGGTGGGGATACTTTTGCTTGGACTCTATTCCAATATTAATGAACTAAATAGGTTAAAATTGTGAAGTTAGCTATTCTCAGTATTTTAAAAATCTCAGTTGTTTTTCAACAAATGCTCTCTTAAGATAATTGTTTCTGAATAAATCAATGTTACTTTTTTCTGAATTTTCTTTTGCAAAAATTTATATTCATTTGCTAGATTTCCTGACCTCAAAATAGCATCTTATGATTATCATCCAGTTCAAAATAGGTTACATTTTACACGTTATATGAATCTTAGCCACGGCTTGTTATAGTAATGCCTTAAAATGTACACAATTCACATGTTCAAAAGTACACAGTATCCTTAAAGGCAATCTTGGCTTAATGAATATTACATGATAAAACACAAGTAGCCTTGCTAAATGCGGTACCATTTTAAGTGGTTAATTTGCACATGACACTTGGTGGTGATAAAAAAAACATTATGAAATGTTAATGTCGCGTGTCAGGGTGCAACACGTCAGATATTAGAGAGCTGGAAAATTGCACCAGTTAACAGCTGGTTTCTTTATGCCTGTGTTAATTGCACAGAATGTTTCATGATAGACACACTTATAACACACCTAGTCCACGTCAATAGTTAACGCGTATTCTACAAGAGCAGATCGAAAAGCCTTTGCGCCTATTTTTTGTTCAGATATTTGTCCCATCGCAGCATTAAATTTGAGAAGTCCCTGTGGTAGAATTCAGCCGACTGACTGTGGAACCATCGTCGGATTGCTGTATTGGCGCCATCGTTGCACGTGAATCGCTGTCCTGCCAGGAACGTCTTCAGCGGATCATGACAATGCGAGACTACATTTAGCAACCAGAACTATTTGCCCTGTAATCACAGCTCACTTTATACAGTCGAGCAGAATACATTAGCGCAATATCACTGAATACAACATAGTTTATGTACACTCGATATTCGGTAACACCATATCATATTGTTCCCCGACTAGTTTTACTAGCGTGTGGCAGCTTCGTCAGGTGTACGGTTACGACTGACCTCCGTGATGTGGTGTTTTTTTTTCTTTCACAACGGACGTGACGTTACGGTCTCTCTCCTCAGCACTTCCTAGTGACCGTGGTTGAATCTCAATGTCGGTGTGCTAGGGCTGCGTGTTGCACCAGTGTGTAGCATAGTGATATCTAGCAACATTGTGGGGTTTGAAGCCATTTTTTCAGTGTTGCCTTAGTAAAGAAGAGTTTAGTGCTTTTCAGTCCGTGGGACGTGGTGGAGCAGCGGTCAAGCTGTATGCCTCTCACAAGGCGGACCGGGTTCGATTCCCGGTCACTGCATGTGAGATTTTCGATGTGAAATGCCATGTCCTGTGGTTCGGATTCCACGTAAAACGGAGGTCCCGTGGCTTATGATCGCGAGATTAACGGTCACGTTAAACTACAAGCTTCCAGCGTTTTGCTTTTCAGTCGGTCAACACGAATGTACCCAAAAGAGCTGGATTATGCCCTAATCCTGAAATAAATTACATGAGATTAATATAAGGTGCGTTCAAAAAGTAACGAGCCGGAGACATAATTACAGAAACCAGTACCTGTATGTTAGAAGTATTGGCCCTGGCTGTTGAGGCACTTGTCACACTGTGACACGAGGCGGAGAATGGCTGTGTCATTAAATTCCCTGGGCTGCGGTGTGAACCAGTTTCGCACATACATCTGGACGTCGGCGTCCGAGGTGAATCGTTGGCCCCGCAGAGCCCATTTCAGGGGACCAAACATGGCGTAATCACCGAGAGAGAGGTCTGGGCTGTATGGAGGGTGGCCGAGAACCTCCCATTTGAATTTCTGCAGGAGTGCCGCGACTGTGTTGGCCGTATGAGGTCGTGCATTGTCGTGGAGCAGAATGACCCCACGGGTGAGATTGCCTGGTCGTTTTGTTTAATCGCTTGGCGAAGGGTGGTCAAGGTTTGCGAGTAACGCTGGGCACACACTTTGCGCAAGTACAGTCGTTCCTTCATGATGGTGTGCACCCTTCCGACGCTCAATCCGACCACGGCGGCTATGGCGTTCAATGTCACTGGGCGGTCCTGGGTAATGAGTGCATCAACCAGTGGACGTTGTCATCGGTAATGCAGGGGGGTGCCCCATACCGGGCATCATCGGCTAACGACACCCGTCCTTCCCTGAAGCGCTTGTGCCACGCCTTGACCCTTGCAAGGGGCATGCAGTGTTCGCCGTACACTTGTGACATTCGGCGATGAATGTCCGTTCCCCCTACTCCTTCCGCTGTCAGAAACCGAACAACACCTCTTTGCTCTTCGTTTGACGCCTCCATGTCACTGTTTGCAATGCGACTGGCAGCGTTGGACGATTGATGCATGCTGCTGCTCGCTTTGTATCATCACGTGACTGCACGCGTGCCCTCTAGCGACGGGCTGTGACCTTCCACGCTCTGGTCGGAACCACACCTCGTTACACACGCCACGATTAGCCGGTGTCGTCACCGCATTCCTGATTCCGGCTCGTTACTTTTTGAACGCATCTTATAAATACACTAGGATGACCAGTTTCGACCGTCAAGCGATCATCTTCAGATCCATTACACTTAGGCTATAAAATCTATGTTTAAAAATACAGGTGAAAATATTTACAATATGTACAATTATTTAGTTGCAGTATTGGTACTGGAACTGTCGGTGTATGCTAAATGCAGTATATATGATGTTAGGTGAAATGTTAAATGGTGATAGATATCCGGAGTTTGTAATTTGGAGTGATTTTATGGTTGTAAAAATCAACTATGGTTAAACTGTAATCCTATTAAAGGCTAATACTTATCTGGTTGTCTTCCTTGCTAGAGCTACGCGCAGTTTTCGTGTTCACTGTAACTCCAGGTGTGGTCGACTGAGGTAGGCTGTTATCTCAACGACACTGGTTTTTCCCTTTTCTCCCCCCTGTTCATATGTGCTGTGTGGAGTCAGTGCGATGTGTTTATGTGGGGTGTTGCCAACCTAGATAAGATGTATGTTATTGAATGAGGTGGGTCTACAACTATCAAAGACCGTGGAACATTTCTCGCCACGCGTGGACCATAAGCCGGTCTTATGAGAACGTCCCGGTACCTTTAATACTGCCGCGAATACGGGGCTTGGTTTATTGCAGAAGAAAAGTACATCGTACACCTGATCCAGATAACATTTACCTATTAAAACCCACTAATTTTCCCCCTTGTTTATCTAGCTTGGCTGTATCGCTAAGTTGTGTCTTGTTTCCGACAGGGTGTGTTTTTTAGTAGCGTGAAGAGGGGTGAGCTCTCCATGAACGTGTGTTCATTTAGATTGTTGGGATTGTTTCGTTTGGCTAAGTGTATCTCGATTGTTTCCTTTATGTCAAGAGCTCTGCCTTTCGATTCGTCCGTCCGTCTCAATGTTAGTAAAGCTGTGCCCCGCGTCACACATATGTTCACATACGGCTGAATGTGTTCCGTATCATATCGCATTCCTATGTTCATTATAACGTGTGTCTACTCGTCTTCCACTCTGTCCGATATAATTAGCTTGACAACCGGTGTCTTGGCACGTTATAGAATATTCCCCTGACTTTGAATAGGTTCATGTTTATTTGGGTTACTATTTAGTAGGTGCCTACCGGTTGTGTTTTTCGTTGTGAAAGCTATTTTTATGCCTTGCTTTTTGAATAGATTATTGAGCTCGGAACCTGTTCCCATTTTTTCCCTTTTTAGGATACAGGCAATGTGGTTAGTAAATCCATGAGCACAAGACAACACCGCAATATATTTAGTTCGCTCTTGTCATCTCACGTCGAAATTAGTTTTAGGAGGAAATATTCTATGGATCTGCTTTTTTTTCTCTTCGAGTGCCCGTTGTTCTCGAATGCCCATCTCAGGATGTCATTTTCATCCCCTAGATGTCCAGAATATGTTATTCTTTCTGATTCAGCTAGTATTAACAGCCAATTTGTCCAAGCATGCCTACAGTGTGAACGAAGCTTAAGCTGCGGCGGAATTAAAAAGCAAGGAAATGTGGCAGGCGAGACCTGCAGGGTGCTCATTGTCAGAAGAGGGGAGGCGGTCCCGCTAAACCAGCCATGTAGTGGAGGAGCTTGAGCCGCGTAGCTCTCTTCATCGCATTTGAGCCCACATGGAAACTTGAATACAGGTGTACTTGCGTTAGTTTGGTTCTTAGAATTTTCTGTAACCATTCTTCAGGAGAAAAGGGGAAAAAAATATAATTTGTTTCAATTCCGAGATTGGTTGCATAACACATTATTATCATTTTAAATGATCTTGTCGACTTCGTCGATACGCTGAGGTCTGACGTTACGTTACGGTGACGGGACGAAATGTACCGAGAATGCACTGAAGTGTGTGACGTCATAGTACGATGTAGCGGCCGAGTACCAAGAAGGCAGTGCGAGAACAGAGTTTCAAGAAGGCAGTGCGAGAACAATCAAGTAGGCAGTGAAGAAACAAAATAGAATCTTAAAACTCTGTTCTCGCACTGCCTTCTTGGTACTCGGCTGCTAGCATTTAAAATTATATAAAGTCCAGTCTTTCAGACTGACTATCAGTCTCTTTTTTTATAAAGAAAGTGTTCCAGTTTCTATATTGTGGGACGTATGGATATCCATGTAATTTGGTTGAATGCAACAGTGAAATTGCAATCGCATTATAAATGACACATACAATCGAATTGGTCTTTTATTTATCAATGTATTTGAACATTTTATTTTGCAAATAAATGTATTTGCATCGCAATGTATATCATTTTGGTATGTTGGACACAATTTACATATTCTCATTGCCATTTATGTTAAGTTAAAACAGTTGAAATCACGTAGCGGCTCCTCCTTCTCTACTTCCCCTCCAACAGACATACTTAGGGAAATCGAAAGGAGAACAGCAGTATACTGGAGTGACCGTGTGCTCATAGTTGCCTGGCCCTGCATTCAGGAATAGATAAAGCACTTCAGTCACACACCGTCCTTTATTACGGACTCATCTCCATCAGCCAGGGCTGTTTAGTGTTTGTGTGGAAACCTATTCAGGAAAGTGGCTGTTGATCTGATCAAACAGTTCTATCCTTATGACGTTATGTGCACTATGTATGACCCCAAGCTTTTACCTATGACTCGAGGAACTGAACGCGTATGAACACAACTCTGTGGCGAGGGGAAGTTCACTTTCAAACGTTAGTTAATAACCTCGTGGAGAACTTTGTGGAGAGAAATGAACCTTCCGCTCCCAACTGCTTTAGTTTACAGTACTCCCGTAATATCGCGTTTGTGTTGTTAGTAGTCTACTATTTATGTTAGTACGAGCTGTATCCGGCATGCGTTGCAACGCCAATCAAAGAAAGTGTTGGCGTAGTAATGTTATTTGTTGAAGTGCTTTTGGATACACAATATTCTTTTCTTTCTCCTTTAACTGTCTTTAAGCTATTTGAAAATGGATTTACTAATTCAGAATCATTTGTGGGATCGTGCACAACAACTCACCAAAATTCCATCGGAATCGGACAAATAGACCTACTGTTAGTTATGCTGTTAAGACATAAGACTAACAGAGCACAAGTGAACATTTTATACATTATAAACTTTATTTTGCTTAATTGTATATATTATTGAACAGAAGTGTTATATACATATTTGTCAAATTAAAGAAAAAATATGATGTTCTCACTACGAACGAAACTTGTCATCCACTTAACACCTCACCCCTTTGTTTTCGAGAAGTGTGTAAAAGTATATAACTTAGTTAATCTATACATATTTTTTCAGGTTGGAAGGTCTGTTATTCCCCACCCAATATAAATGGACTCATTATTATTTTGCCCGACTCGAAATCAAATTATATTACTAGATTACGAAGGCAACACTGAATAATGGCTACTAAAATTCCTATAATACTTGGTTGTCATTAAGCGAGTTCTTAGCCAATCAGCTTTGTATGCGATGTGCCTTATCTCATATTCTAGGTCTAAGGGAGAACGACCGACTGTTTGTCGGTCTGTTAGCGGAGGGTCCTGGCCCGATATGGACCAGTTGGAGAGGGCTGAACTAAGATATCTGCCCATTCTGTGCCTAAACCAACACCCTCTCCATGATGATCTCGTTGTTAAATCCTCAAACTTAGAATTGTACTATAAACCACCTATTAATAATGTTGTTACTCATCTTAGGGCCTTGGGACGTCTTGGACATCAGCTCTACGCAACAAGTTAATCGTCATGCCTTTGTTTTGATATCCTGCTCATGCTGTGCCATTTAATATGCTTCGGTGGCGTAGTTGGTAGCATGCTGAGCTTCTATGCCCAAGATCGCGGGTTCAAACCCGACCGAAGTTGTCGGATTTTTAAGAGCATTAAAAATTCCTCAGTATGCCTTCCCTCGGAGAGGAAGTAAAGCCGGTGGGCCCTGTCATAGATTTATGGCATATAAAAGAACCTTCCACTAACTATCATTGTGTGAAGCTACATTTGTAGGTTAGATTTGATTAACGCCCCAAGTTCCAACGTTCGCCGCCAGGTGCTGGTTGCGGTGGCATCTAGTAGCCAAGTTTGCGGCTAGGTATCGTTGACGGTAGCATTTGGTAGCAAAAGTAGGAACTACTTGAAATTGATCGTCTGCAGTCCTTATCTGAATTACAGATAACCTACACTAATACAGCCATCACCGGTTATCATACAGATTCTACACACACCCAAAGTACACGGGGCTACATGACCACGTTGTCGCAGCCCATAAACTGAGGAACCAGCCAACCTAATATGCGGGAGGTGGATAGCAGCGATGGTGTGGTATGGCACTATCAGATATCAAGCAGCAGCGAATATATACAGTATTCTAAAGTGATACGCTACCTCACGATCGCATATCGTTTTCCAATAAATCCTCATTCACTGACTGAACACAAATTAATGAGAAGAACTGCACTGTTTTCGACCCCAGATATTGATCCTGGTGAAATAATGAAGGACGCTCTGCTTCTATGAAAGTTATGCATTATTCACAAAAGAATATCTTAACAAAAGATCCATGGATTGAATTGAGGTGCTTGGGGAACAGACAAAAGGTATCCTCCGCTGTTTGATGTGAACTGAAGAAGAATGAGACTTCCTTAATCTTGTAAGGAAAGGTGAAAGGTTACATAATCAAAGTATACTGTGGTGTGTTCTACTACAAGAACAAGAAGCAATGCTAACACCGCTATAATTGATAACTGACTTTATGTTCGACCCTCACTATTATGTGTTTGAAAACTGTATCATAATGATGGTCATTATAACACCGTTTTTCATTACGATACAGTTTCTCCAGCCAATCAGAGCTCGTTCATTGACCAATTAGGAAACGATAATTTCGCGCATGCGCTCAAAATCCAACATGTCGGACATAAACACAACATCGAACTATAATAAATTACCGACATGGAATACCCACCGTCCATATGTTCGCGTAAATAAACTGGCGAATATGAGACAAGAAATAGCACAGTACCTTAAAATCACTAACACTAATTTCTACACAGAGCATTGTCTTCAAATGACTGCGGTGACAATATTACTGAGGGACGGCTGATGTAAACATATGGCTGCATATGGCATTGAGAGCCCACAGAGCGCATGCGTCGGCCGTTCAAAGCTCTTGAAAGACGAAGGTATAACACCCAACGCTCGCTCTGCGATCACAAAATTCCAGTAGCTGACTCTCAACAGATATTTATGAATATTTATGTTAAAACATATAATAAAGTTATAATTATCGTCGAACATAAACAGTCGTATGCAACTCGCCTATAATGGTAATTAAGACACTCGTATGGAAATTATAAAACTCGCATACGCTCGTTTTATAAAAAATACTCGTGTCTTAATTATAGCCATTATAGGCTCGTTGCATAATGTACTATTATTGGCAGACGAAACGTCAGCTTCATTGCTTCAGTCTACTCCCTCCGAATTTTTGCTACACTTATGGGAGGTATCGTACACTGTCAGCACATCCTTCTCCGAAGATTTTCCACAGTATAGTCGATTCCATCTAACTTTATGTTCGATGATGTCGAAATGTAAATATTATATGTCAGAAAACTGTATCATAATGAGGGTCATTATAACACTATTGTTCATTATGAAACAGTTTCTCCCACCATTCAGAGCTCAAGAAACAGTTGTGTGACCAATTAGGTAATGATAGCACGGGTGGGTTGCACGAGTCGGGAGTGTGGCGGGCCGATGCGAGCGCCATCTCTTGCCTCTCCCGAGGAACGCAGCGTCCGCCATATTGTTGTAAAGGCCGGGATAATAACGGGTGGTGAGAAGCGTGTGAGCATCAACTTTTAAGTAATAAAATGCCTTTTGTGGAGAATTATTTGTCAAACCTGACTCATTTTGACAAGAGTCGGTATGAAGAAAACATTTATCTGTGCGGAGTTGATCTATTTGACTTGGAGTGGGGACAATAATCAAGGACCGCGGTCGTATAGATTATTTAGTGCTGGGGACAAATTTTGCCACGAAAGAAGCCGTGAAGAATTTTAAGTCTATGGAGGCCCACAATTTTTTGACCAGTGGCTTTGTGTTTCCGCCTCGGTACACCCCCATAGGTTATATGGTAGAAATCCCCTCAAAGACCAAGGCAATGTGAGGAGTAAGGTAGCTGCCACTGCTTTGCTCACTAAGTCAGTGCAGCGGCCTTTACCTAAAAATAATACGGAAGCAGGGATACGATATGATGATAATAATAATCATAAGAAAGCCAAATGTGACAAGACTTACCGTGAAGTACCAGGCGGTAAGATTGTCCTGCTAGGAAAGGTTAGTTCAACTCAGCCAACTTTGACACATAGCCTATTTCTCCTTCTCCATCCTCTTAGATCTTGGTACTAATTATCTTCTCGTTTACAGGTTCATTATTCTCAAAGGCACAGCTTGGAGCCACTGAAGTTGTGGATATTAGCTGGAAAAAATGGGAATATTCTCACAGCGTACTGCACCTGCCTGGCTAGGCGTTGTGAGAATTGTTCTCATGTAGCAGCCACTATTTTCATGACGGAGGTGGCTGCCAAAGCTCAAGATGACCAATCCTACACGGACAAACTTAACGCCTGGCTGCCTCCCATAATGTCCTCAGCTTGGTGAGACAGTGGACTGCTCCTACTCTTGTTAATGGCTCTCTGGGTGACACGATCGTATAGGGCAGAGGCAATACAAGCCTTGCGAGACGGCGATTTCGGTCCAGAAGAGTAACCCAGTTCTAAATTAGGTGCCCAGTCTGGGTTATTTTCATCCCATAGGGCAGCTGGAGATCCTAGAAATGAAATCAGAAACATTAGGGGATGAGCACATAACCTCCTCGTCAGCCACAGTGTCAAAACATAACGCGCTCCAAGCGACTTACCTGTCACGAAATGACGGCTGCATAATTTAGTATGAGGTTTCACGTCACAATCTCTCAGGTCTTTCCGATTTATGCGAGAAAGCCACAGTGCTCGGCGTCTCTCGCTTCGTTTCCTTGTGAGTTCGCATTGGCTCTTTATCACTGACGGTATGCTGAAGAAACGTACACCCTCCTTGTGATCAGCTCTATCCTTGTTAGTCCTCGTGTGACAAGCAACAATTGCACAGTATACCATCTGGAATTCTACGATGAAAAGGGCTACTTTATACGTCTTATCATCCAAAATTCAAGTACCTCCCTATTGTTTTCCAACTGGCCTTTACAACAATATGGCGGATAGGCTGATTCTGAGTACGGCGCTTAGATGGCGTTAGCTTCGCAGGGGTAAAAGTAGGCAACACACACGGCTCGTACAACCCACCCATTGCATCTGCGCTGACTTCCACGGCCTTCTATTTTAAATTTCACTGCGTGGCTAGTTTCATAGTGGGGTTTTTGAGGAGGCCATGGTCAAATACAAGGTATTCTCGGCGTCCCATGCACAGTGTTCAGTACATAAAACTGGCGAAATCACGACAGATGAATATGTATGTTCGAACATAAAATAGTTATAAATATCGTCGAACATAAACAGTCGTATGCAACTCGCCTATAATGGTAATTAGGAGACTCGTATGGAAATTATAAAACTCGGTTCGCTCGTTTTATAAACATAATCGTGTCTTAATTATTGCCATTATAGGCTTCCTTGGGGTCTTACCTGAGACTTTGTCTCTCCATAAACTGTCACTTCAGTGATATCAATCTCAATATCAAACCGACTCTAATTACCCAATTACAATTAAAGTTGCAGAATGGGATCCTGGCGCAGTCATTTGGCATTTGAGGGTGCGTAAATGCGAGGAACCCGTGTCAGAAGATTACTGGCACGTTGAAGCTCCTCTTTGGGGCAAAATTCCTTCACCCCGGCGTCTCTAAAAGCCGCAGTAGTTAAAATAGACGTAAAACCAAAATAACAATAATAATTATCATCATCATCATCATCATCATCATTAGCCTATCTACCGACAGTCAATGCATGTGAAATTTTCGAATTGAAATGTCATGTCCTGTAGTTCGGATTCCACGTAGAATGGAGGTCCCGTGGCTCATGATCCCGAGATTAACGATCACGTTAAACTACAAACTTACTTCCTTCCTTCCTTTATTTGCCGACAGCGGTCGCTACGCTCGTCAACGCGCAGCGCTTGGCCATGAGGCCAAGCTATCTGTGGACTCGATAGACGTGTGTTCGAGCCCCACCGTCGGCCGTCTTTGAAATGGTTTACAGTGGTTTCCCATTTTCAACTCCAGGCAAATGTTAGGACCGTACCTTCTGACAGGCCACGGCCACTTCATTCCACATCCTTGCCCAGTTTCATTCATCTTCATTCATTTCATCTATCATTAACTCCTCTCATAAGGTTGGCGTCAGGAAGGGCATCCGGCCGTAAAACCACCCGCCACATAGTCATTCATTGCATATCATCCCCAACCCGCGGGAATAATAAGGGGTAGATATACATTATTATTATTATTTTTATTATTCAACTTTAAAATCTAAAATGTAAATGTTGGACATTGCGGTCATTTAGCCCCGTGTGCTTGTGTATATACTGTATATATTTCTGATAACCTGTGTTATTGTGGTATCTATAGTAGTTTGTGTATTTGGAATGCATGTGAGGATTGGTGCAACAACAACAACAACTTAGCAATGAACAAAAACAAGACATAATTGACTGAATGCCAAAAACAGAAGAAACAGAAAGGTCCTCCGTTACACTGAGGAACATCGAGTATGGGATGTTTTTCAGATCTAAATGATGAATACCCGTTAACCTTTCTATCAAGATTATATTACAGACGAGCACGTGTTTACACCACTTGCAATTTGCATGAGGATAGGTCTGTAAACCAGTTTCTTTATAACGTTGTTGACACACTAAGTTAGCTATTTTTTGCATTTAAGTTGTGGAGACAAGTACAAATCCAGAACAAGAAAGGCAGCAATGAGATGCGGGTAGTATCTGCGCACGCCCACTTAGGGCCAAGGTGCGCGGTAGACCATCACACTTCAGTATAACGCAAATTGTATTAAGCACAGTATGGTTTCACCCCTAGCCCAGAAACATAATATTAAAAACGAAATACTCGTCCGCTCAAAAATGACACTGGATAATAGTTCAACAGTGGGATAATAATGTGTACAATTCAATGGTGTCCAACACACTGTCCTACTAATATGCAGCAAATGCCCCTGCAATGCAGAGCGCATATTTTGGAGAAGCAGCTCCCCTACGCGTCGTAAATACATGGTGCGTTGTAATTTCCCTGGAACCACAAACTCATATCCTCCTAAACAACAACCAACAGCTGTAATATTTCTGCGTGTGGTTTAAACGTTCCTCTATTACTGTACGAGTTAGCACGTGAATACCGACCCATTTCAATCATAATAAGAATGACGTAAATAGAATCGGAAGAGTGAACCGATGAGTGTTAGATTATATATCAATACTTATACCCCTGTATTATTTATAAAAGAGGTTACAAGAGGAACTGGCGATGTTGCTTCTATTTTGAAATTCTATTCCAAATCGTCTTATTAGTACAGGAAAAATTGGATTTGTTTTGAAAATTCAAGTAGTAGGTATTTATTTGCTTACTAGTAACCCACCCTGGCTTCCCCCAGTATCTTTAACGGTTTCCCCAGCGTAAGCGTAAAAGGCGCACGGACGGTAGGTCCCAGACGCAATTCAGAAAAACCGAGGTCAACAGCGAAACTCCAAACACAAATACTCTTCTCTGAAGTCTTAACTCGACATGACTCGACAGGTTGATGCTGGCCGGAGCTGGGGTCATAGGCTCGCTAGCTAGCTCGTAAACCGAAGCAAGTAATTTAGATTTCCACTGAATGGTGAACGTTGGAAGAAGTGAAAACATAAACACACTTATAGTGGGCGATGTGTTAAAGATAGAGATATGCTGTCGTGGCCTCTTTTGTAGAACCTTTCATGCTGAACAATTCTTATTGGCTTTCATGGCCACGACCAGCTTGGTGTCCTAGGCGTAACCCCACACAAGCCACGGTCTATCCAGCGTTAACTTAAAAGGCGCACTGATGGCAGGTTTTTATTTGATTCGATTCACTGAAATCGTTACTGCTTGGCTTCCTTTGGTCATAAATGTTTTTTTTTTATTGAAACCTTCCTCGAGAAATCCTTTACAGAACGGTGAAAACAGCATCAGAATCAATCCAGTGGCTCTCGGGATTACCCGTTACATCCAAGATTCGGGCATTTTGTTTTATACTATGTAGAGATAAGTGCGTTTAAACAAATAAACAAATAAATAGCCACTGCCAGAACTGTCTCGCGTCAAGCCCGCATAACAGTAAAGCTGGGAGGGTAAATGTACGTAATAATGTTATTGGTTTTACGTCCCTTTTAACTACTGTGGCTTTTAGAGATGCAGGTAAATATACACACATGGGACGTAAGAAGTAACCGATCGTAACAGATGTGCATTTGAAAGTAAGAATTACCTGCAGCAGTGACTAATTGCACTGTGATGTAATAAATATTGTTTACTAAATGCGTTTAAACAATCAAGACGACAGTCGAGCCCGCATACCATTATGGCCGGGAGGGTGGTTTATACACATGCGAGAGTTCTCGCATGGATCCGCTTGTTATTATTATTATTATTATTATTATTATTATTATTATTATTATTATGGGGGAAGGTGAATGCACAGCTGCTTCGGTGCTCGCCTTTCACCCGGATAACCGGGCTTTGAATTACGGTGACAGCGGGTTGTAATTGTCACCTAAAATCACTTGATCTGTTAGGATTGGTGTCAGGAAGGACATTCTTTAGTTCCGAACATACGAGCGGTGATGAAAGTCTCAATGACCTGTTCTTTTTTCACCAGAGTAAATTCAGCGCTGAACAAAATCTCTCCAGTAATCATCTCTACAGCTCTCCGAGTCTAATAGGAGCACCCCCTAGAAAGAGAGAACTGTATTAAACCCATGTCGTTACTGGGGATCGATTCTAGGTCCTTCCAATTGGACAGCTAACGCTTTATCCTTTGAGCCGGCAGTTCTAAATGAAGTGCATTAAATGAAGATGTGACATGAAAAATGTAATTTTCTCTCTTGAAACGCATACAGTAATCTAAAGTGAGCGGGGGAAATGATCTCTCAGTGATAAAGCTGCTTGCCTTCTACCAGGTTGGACCTGGTTCCGTTCTCTGTTAATGCATGTGGGATTTTCAAATGCGAATGTCACGTCCAGTGGTTCGGATTGCAATGAAAACGTAGGGCCTGTGAATTATTATTGGGAGAATAATGGCCTCGTAAAATTGGACATATTTCTTTCTTTATTTATTTCCTATTAATTGCGGATTCATTTAGGGGTTTGCGACATTGAGGACTTGTAGCCCCGTGTACTTCAGTGTGTATGGAATCTGTCTGATAATTATCAGTCTACAATCTGCGCCATGCGATGGATGTTTTAGTGTGCGTAGTTGTAATTCATGTGTTGATTGAGAAGGAGCTGGCTGTGGCTGAAGTAATGAGCCGTAAGTGTAATAGTAGAAGTGGGAAACAACGGAAAACCACTTCCGAGATGACTAAGATGGGAATCGAACCCATCCCTTCTCAGTTTTGCATCACGAGGTCTCAGCCCTCAGGCCAGAAATTCGTAGCTAATTTTTGTTACATATTGTGTTCACGATTCCATGGTGTAAAAGTACGCACGGAAGATATTCTAAATGCGTCTATGTGGAAGGAATGTTGTTAATCTCACGATCATGAGCCACGGGACCTCCATTTTTACGTGAGATCCTAACAATAGGACGTGATATTTCATTTCTAAAATCTTACCTGCATTGGCCGGGAATGAAACCCGGTCCACCTTGGTGAGATGCAAGAAGCTTGACCACTGCACCATCACGCTTAACACATCTGACCGTGTAACAGGAGGTTTGGGTTATGATTCTAACTGGGTCACATTTTCAAGTCTCCAATAACCGATATCACTGCTTCAAGAGAAGCGATTCCGTTGAGTAATTTCTATGATTCTAAAACCTCAAGTCAGGTTCTTACTTTGACATAGAGATGGCTCTGATGTTGTCTCCAAGATGATGGATGACATTGCCAAAGTGTCGCACAATGTTCTCCATCTAAGGCTTGAATATGTGTCAGAGTCGTGACGTGGTCTGCAGTGGTGGACTCTATACTCTAATTTAAAAAAGGTGAAAGCTGGCATCCACTTGAAGGGTGAGGTGAGGAGTAGAGACAAGAGGTATAACGGTCTCCATAGCAACAGCGAGTAGTGTTGCAATGTATACATAGTTTGATTTAGTGTTCTACAGTGCCTTGAATCGTCACGGTCATTAGACTGCCAGGCAGGGGGCTAACTTCCCCAGTATTTGTGACTTCCTGCAAGCCTCTTGGAATGTTATGAGTCATCATGATCTGCCTCAGTGGCAATGCAGCATTTCCCCACGTGCTAGCTCTGACAGCTGTCAGCGTTCATTATGGGTAATGTAGAGTATAATAAGGCCGTTCTAGCACGAGCTCTCGCTCGATGCGCAAGAGGGGAAGTAGCCGGTCGGGTAGAAGAGGTAAGAGCAGCAGCGGCTTGAGGTCAGGGGCAGTGCACTCACATCACTGACTGCTGCTGTGCTCACCACTCGGCAGACCTGCGCGGAATGATTCCAATGGCCTCCCAACACGCCACCTGACCGATGCGCAGTGGTATAGCAAAGCTCTTGCTAGAATGGCTGATCTGAAGCGCGCCTCCTGGGACAGCAGGAGATTCGAGTTTTAATTCCAATTGTGGCCACATATTTCAGCCTTACTCAACAGGTACGGTTTAAATGGTTTAGATGTTTCGATATCGCGGTGGCCTTTCTACTTTCTCTGCGGTAGACGTTGCTATTGGGGGATGGTAGATGCGTCTATAGAGTGATGCGTTCTCTGTTATGCTGACTTAGAAGACATTTGATAACGTATGTGTTCCTATAATCTGCTGACAATGTTTCTGTCCGTTTTTCCGATGTAAACCAGGCCACATTAGCATGGTATTTTAGACACTCGTTCTCTGTGGAGCTGTACATTGTCCTTCACTGGTAGGATGAAGTTTCGTTTGACTCCATCGTCTCCTTATTCCATTTTTTCTAAAAGTGAATCAAATTTTCGTTCCACGCCTGGGTTTAGAGGTGGAAAATTCGGTAAGACCCTATTTGGTAAAGACAGCTTTATATATTTTATGTTGTTGATTCATGATGATGATGATAATAGTTGTTTTAAGGGGCCTAATGTTGTTGATTCATTTTGAGTTTTTACGATATGGACATGTAGTCCCATTTGTACATGTTATAAGAATATTTTTGTTGTTTGGTTTTAGGGGTTTTGCGACATCGTGGTCATGTAACCCTGTGTACTAGGCTGTGTGTGGAATTTGTCTGATAATATGTGTTATTGTCATGGCTGTATTAGTGTGTGTATTTGTAATTCAGATGAGGATTGGGAAGAAGGCAATTGTGACCTTACGTTAGTGGCCTGAAGTAGGAGTGGGAAGCTACGGAAAATCACTTCCAGGATAGCTGAGGTGGAAATTGAACCCACCTCTTCCACAGTTTTATCTCACGAGGCTGAGTTTACTCCGTTCCAGCCCTCAGACCAGAATTACATTTCTAGGCAGAGACGGGAGCCGAACCCGTATTTCTGAGATGACAGCCAAGAATGCTAGCCGCTACACCGCGAATTGGTCATATATAAGAATAGGATGCATATGTGCACTGTTTAGAATAGGACAAGCAATGTACAATGGAATATTTGGACTTGTCATTTAAGAGGCTTATAAAAGGTATATCACGTTCGAACACACAGTTTGATTGTTTCGTCGTCGAACAGTCTTTTGGTTTATTTGATGTGGCATGACAATATTTCATACCAATTAGATAGTTAGAGTGCCATATCCCTTCCAGGGACGTAGGTGACCTGAATTAGAACCCTTGACTTCGTCAAGAGATCACTAACCAGGCATCCCGAGCCGGAGTTTGCATGTGGTAGGGCGGCCAGTTCCTTTCCACTCCTCTTCCTGCCATAGCATCCGGCAGGTTTCCATTTTGCATCACGAGGCCGGGAGACCCCGTACCAGACCATACCAAGATTTTTAAATTCTTGGCAGAGCCGGGGATCGAACCCGGTACCTTGGGTGTTACATCCAACAATGCCAGCCACTGCGCCACGAGGTGGTCTTTCATACCAATATGAGTGATAATTGTGCTAACGACACATACACAAGGCTGTGAGCAGTTTCGATCAGTAGATTGGGTACACTTCTCAAGTACAGTATAAGCAGTTACTCTCCAACAAGAGAAAAGGTGTCAAGAAGTGGCTAAGTAACTAAACAGGTCTTCACTGTGGGGAACAAACTTGAATGTATAAAGTTTAATGAGACTCCTTGTGATACTCTGCTTGGCAAATTAGATGTATTGGCGTTCTCTTCAATTAAATTCTTTAACTGAGTAGTTCACGCATCACAAACTACAACGAGCACAAAATTTCAAGAAGACATCATCAAGATATCAATCCAATACGTGAGAGCATCATGTTCAGATAGGTACAGGCATCATGTTCAGATAGGGACAGATTAGTAGTACAAATATACGGTTTATTTCTTCTTATGATTGCACGTTTCCGCCAATTACAGAGTGATTTTTCACAATTGACAAAGTCCAGTTGTGCCTCTCACAACTGTTTTTGTGGGGAACAACAGATTGTTTGGTAGAATGCTTCTCTAGTTTGATTTTACCATTATACTGTAAAAAGAAAAGTAATAGAATTTCACGTGGATGGACAATCATCACGATAACACTGTTCCAGTTGACCAGTATTCATTATTAATATGGACCCATCATCTTATACGAAGGTGTCCTGAGTACCTTTCGTTGACACCTTCGCTAATGTCTTTCATCATGACTGTCGACATATTAAGTAGTATTCGAAAACAAGGAAAGGCAAGGAACCTGGTAAAATCCTTGTAAGCAGACTGCGGCTAGGGTGCCTACTGTGCCCAAGATTGCGTCCTGCCATGTTTTGTTTTGCCAACAGAAGGGCCAAGGCGTAGTTATGTGTATATGCATACCATGCATGTACCACATCGTGCAGCAATTTAGAAACAAATTGTACACGAACAGGCTGACGTTTTATTGGTAAACAGAAGCACCCAGGGGATCAATATGACAGTCTTCAAAGATATAGCCAAGGGATAGACTGTTGTCCCTACTTTGGGATTCAAATCCTGCGCAACCCAGCTTTATGGCGTAGACAAAGATAGAAGATGTACACACCAGACTACACGTTGAAGAAAATACAAGTCAGTAGTGTAAGCTAGTGTAGAAGTGGGAGGAATCAGCTTCTTGTTGTTTCATTTGGGAAGTTTGGACATCGTGATCATTTAATCCCATGTACTTGTGTGTGTGGCACCAGTTTTGTATCTAGTCATCATAGGATGTTCCCCCTTGGGATAATAGCCATCTTTCACAGCTGCTTTGACATCGTTACATTTGACGTTAGATGTCTCCTGGTGTCACGTTTTGAGTCCAGTAAAATTAGTTCACTTTTGTGACTTTCAATAACCCGATGAGTACAAAACTAACATGGTGGCGACGCGAAATGTCAATATTTGAATGGATTTCTCTCGCGACTTCATCATCCGAGCACTGTGATACAAGGCATGGTGTATATTAATACAAGACTTAATAATTATAATGAAGTCTATTTTAATTAAATTCGTATGGGAAATTAGAAATGGTGGCTGTCCAAAAGTTTTAAAATTACGTTTTTATTACTAGTGTCCTAAACAGGTGATAGAAATGTAGATTGGTATATTGGACTATTATAATACTTATCTGCTGCCATTCTATAGGCTATATATATATATAACAATCCAAGATGGCGTCCATGCCATATATTTCACAGGATTACAATATCTCCGAAACTATTTAAGCAATCAAACTGGTATTCTGTATGGCGATAGACGACTATTAAGTATGTAACCAATAAATAAACATTGCGGCCAAATGATTTTCATATATTTCAAATTACTTCTCTGGCGATCTAATCACATAAAGCAATGAAACGTAGCACAGAGAATCTTCATTCAGAGCTCAGTAGAGATACATTTCATGTCCAATTGGTTTCAAAAATTCAAGATGGCATCTGTCCGATATTTTGACACCTTATTTAAAAAAATATATAATATGCTGGTAGGTTCCTCAGTTTAGAGGCTGCGACAACGCGGCCATGTAGCCCCCTGTGTGTAGAATCTGTCTGATAACCGGTGTTAATTGTGATGGCTGTATTAGTGTGTGTTATCTATAGAATTCAGGTAAGGACTGCAGACGATCAATTTCAAGTAATTCCTACTTTTGCTACGAAATGCTACCGTCAACGACACCTAGCTGTGAACTTGGCTACTAGATGCCACCGCAACCTGCACCTGTCGGCAAACGTTGGAACTTAGAGCGTTAATCAAATCTAACCTACAAATTTTAGCTCCACACAATTGAAGTTATTGGAAGGTTCTTTTACATGCCATAAATGCCATAATGCCATAATGGGCCGCCGGCTTTACTTCCCCACGAAAGGAAGGCATGAAATGAAAATTCACAGCCTGCTTCCAGTCGACCGACCGGTTCAGGGAATGGAATTAATGAAGCCCCCATCTAGTGGCGAGGATATGAACTGTGCTGACTGTCGAAGCTTGTCGCACTCCCCTGGGGCAATTATTAAATGAATGCCAGATGAAGAAATGATAGTGGAGAGTGTTGCTGGAATGAAATTGTAACAGGGAAAACTGGAGTACCCGGAGAATAACCTGTCTGCCTCCGCTTTGTCCAGCACAAATCTCACATGGAGTGACCGGGATGTGACCCACGGACCCAGCGGTGAGAGGCCAGCGTGCTGCCACCTAAGCCAGCACAAATCTCGCATGGAGTGACCGGGATTTGAACCACGGGCCCAGCGGTGAGAGGCCGGCGTGCTGCCGCCTAAGCCACGGAGGCTCAGCTCAAAGGAAGGCATACTGAGGGTTTTTTAACGCTCTTAAAACATCCGACGACTTCGGCCGGGTTTGACCCCGCGATCTTCGGCATAGAAGCTCAGCTGCTACCAACTACGCCACCGAAGCCGCATTCTAGTATGTTATTCAAGCGATTGAAGAGAAGATTTGTCTGATGGGCTATTACAATAATCATTGTCTGTCTGTTGGGCAGTTTGCCCGGAGGCTGGTCAGAACCTCAAAAAGTACTACCGTAGGCTTTGCGTGTTGAAACCTACAACACCCAAGGAAGCACACTATATTGAGGCGTACTAGGCAAGGTGAGGAGCGAGGTAGTTTGCCATTGCTTTCCTCACTGGGACAGCACAGCAGTACTAACCCTATTAGTGGAACCTTTCACAGCATCCACAAGCACTGATTGTGCCCTGAAGGCACCACCCATACCTCAGTAGCTTCTATATAATCACAGCCATGAGTGAGACTGTGACATCGTGAAAAGCCACATTTTACTCTAGCCTGTGCTACCAGACAAATGCAAATGTACTGCATTCATCATCAATAGATGGTAAACAGACGGGAATGGCATTAAATGATGTAGCTTACTTTTCGTAAATCATAGAAGCCGTGCATTTAACCTTTCTTAAAACAAACTCCCGTAACTCGTTACAGAAAGATGCCATCTCGCGTGAGGAGTCTTAAGTTATATAGTCTAGAACATAATTTTTCAACGGAAGTTAACGGTGTTGTTGGAGACATAGGTCATGTACCAAAAGAAATTTAGTATATCAAGTGGAAAATCCTTCTAATATGCGGGAGATCTTTTAATGGTAAAGACCGGCAGGATACATGAAAATTGGCTTCTTAGTTCCTCACGGAACTACTATATATATATATATATATTATATTCGAGTCAGAAGCAAAAAAATTACAAGGCTTACACAAACAATATTACATAATTACAACCAAACAAACACACAATGACTATTCACACCACGATCGACCAAAACCATTGTGTTGCGAGGAGATCTTCCTTTGTACAAGTGGCAATTCAGTAGATGCTCCAAGGTCTGGAGCATACCGCAGTTGCAGTTGGTGGTGTTGACGGGGAAGTGCCATTTCTGCAAATTGGTCTGTGATCTTCCAACTCCAGAACGCCCTCCACAAGCTCCATTTCTGTTCATGGCCAGGTGGAAGGCTTTCCGAAGGATGACACCATAGAGAGTTACTCCCAAGCTGAGAAATCCACAATTCTTCTCTTGCTGTAGCTGGTGTAGATTGCAATACTGCAGGGGTTTTAAGGAAACTTCTCCTGGACCTCAACCTAAGGGTGGCTGGTATAAGCCATATAGCGGGTGGAAATGCTGATGAATCTGTTTAACTCTCTCTGCATTGGCAGATACCTCACGACGAATATCTGGTGGTGCTATCCCTGCTAGCTGGTTAAGTTTTACAAGGGGTGTAGCCATCAAACAACCTGTAATAAGCCTACATGCTTCATTAAGTGCCTTGTCAACTTGATTTGCATGGGTAGATTTGTACCACACTGGGCATGCATATTCTCCAGCACTGTAACATGTGGCAAGTGCTGTCGTTCTTGAGGTTAATGGTTGAGAGCCCCGAGTGCTACCAGTGATCTTCCGCAGGATGTTATTCCTAGCTTCCACCTACATTCTGGTATTCCGGCAATGCTGCTTGTAGGTCAAAGTACGAACGAGAGCGACTCCCGGATATTTTGGGTGAGGGGTGTTTACTAAACGTGAACCTTTCCATGACTTAGTAAGTTCACGACGAGCCTGATTAAGATGAAATGCACACAGCTGGTTTTTTTGCTGGATTAGGACGAAGTTGATTGTCATAGTAATAGGCATCCAACTCGGTCAATGCTTCGGTTAGGTGAGCTTCATCCTCAAAAGATTTCCCCTGACTAGTTAATGCTAGATCGTCAGCATACAGGAAACTTCTAGTGTTCATTGGAAGTGGTTGATCGTTAGTGTAGACGTTGAACAGCATTAGTGACAGAGCACTGCCTTGTGGTAAACCATGTCTTTGATATCTCCATCGACTGCGCTGTCCTTGGAAATTCACATAAAATCTCCTATTTTGAAGGAAACTTTCAATAAGTTTTGTGAAACCGTAATCCTTCGTGATCCCATAGATCTTCTGTGATAATGCACGATGGTTGACAGTGTCATAGGCAGCGGTCAAATCGATAAAAGATGCTCCTGTGATTTTCCGGGTTTCAAAACCATCCCCTATGAAGTGTGTAAGATTAAGGATCTGAGATGTACAGATTTTCCCTGGTCTAAAACCTGCTTGTTGTCGTATGAGAACAGGCTCTACAAGATGACTTTAGCGATTCAGTAACATTCGCTCGAAGATTTTAAGCAGGTGACACAACAAGGATATTGGCTTGTAGTTTTGATGTTCAGTTGACAATTTTCCAGGTTAATATTAGTAATGGCGTCATTCAGGCAACGCGATATACAAAAGCATAATATTCCTTCTTAATACATATCCCTTTAATACACACTGAATTTAGTACAGGAATAAGCAATTCCTCATTATTCACGCCATTTTTCTGGTATGAAGAGCGTTACTAGATGTGATCACAAAGTATATACTTTATCTCTAACCCAGCTCTTCTCAGTTGTGACTCGCGAAACTGAGTGTACCGGCCCTCAGACCAGAATAAAAAGTTATATCTTGCCAGAGCCGAGAATCGAACTCTCGTTACGTACTCCGAGACCATAATAGGAGGTCATGAATTGGCTCGAATGGCGTGGCGACGAAGAAAGTGTGACAACAGGGTTCATTGACCAGATCTGATAGACTGTATGCTCATTGGTTACCCATCAGGTGCAGCACACACGTGTATATACACTGATACGACTGCTGTTGACATGTGTTTGTTCTGCAAGAACAATGAGCTAGCTAATTAAAAAAGACAGTCCAACACACATTTATTGAATTCATGTGTATAGACCAACACCTGCACCACGCGAGAGAGCTTTAATGTAAGGGACGAGTCAGTCGTTGAACATTTGATCATTCTGTGATGATGAAGATGATAATAATTGTTGTTTTAAAGGGCCTAACATCTAGGTAATCGGCCCCTAAGGGTTTGGGTGATAGTGAAAATGAAAGATGACAGAACGAAACCTACAACTAACACTAACTACTGACTCAATTAACGTATGTACAAGAAGAATAAAATGTGAACATGAGAATGAGAGGGAAAAGAAATGACCTAAACTCTCGAAGAATGAGCACTGAGGGCCTTCGAAAGAAATAGAGCCATGAAAGGCATATAGAAAAGGGGAAAGAGGAGAGGGTCCGCCCCAAAGGCAATGGAGAAAAATGGAAAACGGACCCTTCTCCGGAATCCCTCGGGATCACCAACTTCCAAGCTCACCAGCCGTGAGCCCTTGAGGGCGTACCACCATCCAGGGTGCTCCATAAGTGGTGGGGCTACACACACCCTGCCTCCTTTCGAGCCTTGCGCAGAAGGCAGGAGATATCATGAAAATTAAAAAAACAAGTCTGACTCCTCGAAGAATGAAGGCATGAGGAAAGACGAGACAAGGGTCAATTGAGGCGGGAAATTGAAAGACACTCTAAGCATCAGATACCCTAATACCGTCGGAGTCGGAAGTGAACAAGAGTTGGACAGAAGGTTGACAGGAAAGATGACAGAGAGGCGCCTGGCACACGTAAGTGGAAGCAAGCTGAGGTCCCGTAGTCGCCAACCCAAGACTCGCATGTTGTGAGGCCCTGGGGGAGAGATGTGCTGCTGATAACATTTGGAGTAAACAACATGGGTGGAGAAGATGACCAATGTGGACGTACTCGACTGAGTTATTGACAAACGACAGCTGATCAATCAGAGCAACAAATGATTATTAACTTGATTGGGGCACATATTGGGACATGGAGGCTTAATCATTTGCTAGAGGGCAAAGTGGCCTCGTGGGAGGTCAGGAAACACATTTCTCGGTGGTACAGACCTAAAGAACTGCAAGAACAACCCAAGACACATCGTAGGAACATACGAGCTGCAAGACTGAATGCATGAAGATGATGATGATAATGATGATTATGATGAACATTCCAACTGGTAAAACGTTGTAGTTGTGTCTCAGTTCCTTACGATCTGGTCTGACTGGCTAGCTACTCATGTTCACGCAATTGGCCAAAACTATTGAAGTCAAGAATGTAATGTTACTCATCGTTCCAGAATAGCTCAACCAATGTATTCGGAGCGTTTTTAGAGCCACCATTTCACTTGTAATTTAACATGCACTGGGAGATAAGATCGTTGAATTATTTAAGCCGTTGACGGAACCACAACTGTACCCACTCGCACACACACTCGTCCGTTGCAACGTAGCCTATGAATGACTTTTCTTGTCACCAAGAACAAGAAAATTGCATGCGAAATGTCTGTGTGTTTCTCAGTCCATTTTCTGAAGTATATCCCTTACCCGTTGAGCAGTATGTATCGACAAGGCTTTAAGAGCGCAGTTCTATCGCCCCATAGATCTCTCTCCAAATCCCCTTGGAAGGGGGTCTTTTTTCGGCCACTAAGCATTGTGGTGCAATCTGAAAACACATCTGCCCAGAAAGTAGGAGATTCAGCGTCGAGTTCCTAGGGCGACCTTATTTTCAAGTCCCTCTCTTCAGTATCTTCTCTTCTGTGGAAACATGTTTTATTGTTCCTGGACCATGCATCGGTGCAGGTGAAAAAGATATGGTGTAAAGTACTGATCTAATATTTTGAGGTATTCAAAGGATATTTCTGTGACAACGTATTAGCCAATACGCTCTTACGTTTCCAAGTAAGAAGGTATTGCTGGGAATTTTCTTTGTATATTGTTCTACGATCTCTCTAAGGCAACTAGCACCACTTTACTCTGGTTAAAAGGTCGTTACCTAATAGGGCATACATGTGTTTCCCTATTCACAAAGACATTATATTTCTACACCGATCATCACTTTTACCGATATAAGCTATATTCTATTAGCAGATTACATCGACAGCTCTAATTACGATGTCTGTCTACGAGCAAGGGGACACTCTTTCCGACAGATAATATTTTACTGCAATATAAATAGGATAAAATTGATTTCATTATTTTGAAGATGAGTTCACATTTTTATACGATCCCTACATTGTGTATAATGTACCGGGTAGGTGTGTATTAGAGGGAAAGATTGGAACCCACTCTTTCCGTATGTATGTACAGTATGCATGTATTCTTGCAGTTTTTACTGTCATCTTTGCGTATTCAAGAAGTGTGGCTTGTCTCTTAAATGTTGATGATCATGATGATAATGGTGTTATTTTTGTTGTTGTTGTTGTTGTTGTTGTTGTTGCTGTATTCCCCCTTGAGTGATAGGAAATACAATGTGTATGCTGTATTTTGAAAAGTTGTTTATTTTTAAGTAATGTATTTTTAAATGTTGCCATATTGGCACTACAGACTCTCCTAATTTCAGATAATTAACTACATATTATGCTTTATTAAAATGGCCGGGAGCACTCGACATTTGTGTACATGTTGTATGTGGAGCTAATCTCAAGTATTTATGTTGCGTCTCTGTTTGTTCCAGGTGAGTATTGATGTCTCATGGCAGCACTGTGTGAGTAACTTGCACCCTTACCGTTATAATGATTATATGGAGGCTACTGAGGTATGGCTGGTGCTGAGTGATGGCACAGCTAGGCTTGTGGACGTTATCAAAAGTGAACCAGTATTGCTGCTCTAGCTCAATGGCAATCCACCTCAATCCTCACATTTGCCTCATTGAAGCACTGCCTTGGTTTGGGAGGTACGGTGGATCCAACCAGCCTCCGAGCTGAATCTCGAACAGTTCTGAAAGAATGATTTATTGGTAATCCGAGATTAGAAAGTAATTAACTTTCACATAGCCTATTAGGCCTTGTGTCCTGTTACGATCTCTTGGCAGCGTTTCTTTGGTCTTCCCAGGTTTCTTCGACCTCTTAGATCATACGGAAGGATCTGTTTAGGGACTCGACTAGAACTCATCTTGTCCACATGCACTTTCCATTTTTCCCTATGCTGTTGCAACTGCTGTACAACTGGGATGTTATTTTAGTTTCTTCGGAATGTCTTCTTCCGATGATTCAGTATGTCTCATGAATCTCATTTCTGCTGCTGTTAGTATTTTCTCATCTGCCTTCTGGATGGCCTAGGCCTCACTTCCTAATGCAAGAACTGGTCGATCAATAGTTAGATATACCTTCAGCCTAGTGTGTCGTTGTACCTGAGATGGCTTGGAAACGTGCTTGATTACTCCTGTAATTTTAATACATTTTGATTTTTTTTTATCCAGGAATGATAAGTTGTAACCAAGATAGTTCAAATCATTATTCGATCTGTTATGTTACTATTCATAGGTGCAATAGTGTGGTGACCTAGAAACTCTCCTCTCGCCTAGATGGACTAGGTTTGATTGCTGGCTAATATATGGTGAGATATTCAATATGAAAGTTACGTAGTTTGTATTACACATAAAAGAGAACGTCCCATGCTAATGATCACATGGTTAAGAGTCACGCAAAACACCTTACTTGCTATTTATCTAACTTTTGCTTACATGGCAGCTACGTGTGTTAAGGCGTGTCGCGAGGCTATTGCCGGACTCTGCAAACGAGTGGTTTCCTAACCTGAACCGTCCTTGAAATGGTTTTCAGTGGTTTCCCATTTTCAACTCCAGACAAATGCCAGACGGTGCCCAGTTTCAACCATTTTCATTGACTTCATCTCGCATCTCGTCTCAGATTCCATAGAAGCTAGGATAACAAGGGGTAAACATACGTACTTTCTTACATACAAACTTACACGTACTTACACGCACATACCACTGTATATTTATATCTACGTTGTACGTCCAGAATGTAAGTTCCGTTTGGTAATACAAACAAAACAGTACAGATACAAACTACACACATCAAAAAGGTTTTGCATATTGCCATGGGGCACAGTGGGGACGGACTTGTTTATTTATCAGTGTCTACACCTGCTCTACACAATTGAGATCGGGAGAATAGGCAGGCCATTCCACTCTGTGAATACCATTCTCCTGAAGGAAGGCATTGCCAATGTGCGGGCGAGCGTTATCGTCCACGAAAGTGGAATTTAGGCCGAAATTGTCAGCATAACCTTTCACAACAGGTGCCAGGATAGTATCCCTGTAATGTATACCTGTCATACGCCCTGGGATGTACACAAGAGGGGCTCATGATGCCACCTCAATACATTGAACCACCTCCTCCCTGTTAGTGTAGGTCTCAGGTGTATTGGTCGTGTATACGTTCACCGGGTGGTCTCAACACTCGCACAGGCGAGTGTACACAGCCAATATACGTACAAGCACGCAAGAACGAATAATGGGTTTGAGACCACTACGACTCTTGGCCAGTAATATGCAAAACATTTTTTATGTATGTATTTATTACAAAACAAACTAAACTATCTTTTCACATAGCTCCCACCATTTTAAAGGCTCTTGCCATAGCGTGGCACAAGGATTTTGTATAGCTTCTTGATAAAACGTTGCCGCCTGAAGTGATCTTGCAATTTGCGGGAAAGTTCGTAGAAAGATCAGATATTGTAAACATACGGTTTTCCTTGACCCATTCATCAACTGCACAAACCAAGTCTTCACTAACTAACAATCAACGCCCACTTCGTTCGCCATCGTGCACTTGATCACGTCCTTCATTGAGTTGTCAGGACCATCTCCTCACCATTGAATCACTCATCGCATTTTCTCCGTACAACTCGCTAATCTGTCGAATGTCGACTGGTTTAGTGTTCTTCGCATTCAGAAGACATGTGGCAGATCTAATCTAATCTCAGAAGCAGCTGGATTTTCAATCAGTTTCTATCATTCTAACCAAGTACTATAAAGCGTAAACACCAGACAGCGATCTCAAAATGGCGCCATCTCCTTCCCCTTGACTCAGATCTACTATCGTGCGCGCGCCGAGCTACGGTTGCAGCGATGCTGGGGCAACGTATAAAAACAGAACGGAAATTACTTTCTAGACGTGGTTAATATGTACGTACATTATGTACATATACGTACATACAAACATACATACATACATATTCACACACAAACTTATACGTGCACATAGGCCTATACATGTACATTACAAACCCAAAAGACTAGTGTTTAGTATCCTTGATCAAGAGCGATGATTTCTTTAATCATTACTGACATTTTCCTTCCATTTAATCCCCCAGAAAATTGTATTTTATAACCTCGTCCTTATCAATGTGCTTCATTACGCCGTGACAACGTGTTAAATTGGATTGAAACTAAGTTTACGTCTCGGCCAGATGGGGCACTTAAAGTACGTCAGCTGGTAATGAACATAGCTGACACTTCGGAACTATTTCCGAGAGTAAAGTGCCCTCTATATTAGCTAACACAAAGTAAATTGCCATCGTTAGTTCCTATTTCTTTGGGAAGACACCATTACTTTGTCTAGCCCTTAGGTTTATACAGGTTGATTCAATTTCTAATTCTTTATTCATTATGAATTCAAACTTCCCTTTACATAAAACAAATCATGAACATCATCTATTTAAGGCGGGTCCAGACTTGTTGAGTATCGCGGTATCGTATCTCCGTTGCGGCGTGTCAGTGTTGACAGTTCCCCGGGTCATCAATCCGTTGCATAACTTTGATACGATGATATTGCAATGGCTTGTTTGCTCACTTGGCGGTCTTTTGCCGTCGCATCAAATGGACGACACACAGTGCAGACGTGCAAGCGTTGTATCACGTGGTTGCTACTCAGTCTCAGACGAAGGACAGCTATAGTAGAGTGCACACTCATCCCCAGAGAGCGTTATTTTAGTATTTATATTCGTAATGGAAAGGAGTAAGGAATGCGTGATAAAGCTAATCGATGAGTACAAGAAGAGGAACGTGATATGGAACCCTCAAAACAAAGAACATTTTAATAAAATGAAAAACAAGTCGCATGGGAGGAGGTAGGAAAGGAAATGAACAAATCAGCTGAAAACTGTTAAAGGAAAATGGAATAATTGTTGGCTTCACCAAGGAGAGAGAATGAAAAAGAAGAAGAAACAAACTTCCCTACTGGCATGGATCTGTGATATCCACAAACGTCGTGATTTCTTGTTTCTTTTCTTTATAGCATAGTGAAGATAGATGTACGCGGCCGCTGCTACCTTCAAGTTTGTAGTCATCGTTGACTACAAGCAGGCGTGAAATTGGGAGATTCAGCTCTTTTCTTCCCGTTGCACTGATTTGATATGGGTTCGGATACGGATACGCATGGATGAAACAGTGGAAGAAAATTCTCGCGTTGCATCGTATTGTATCACCAGATGATACACAACGGAGATACGATACGGGGATACGCAACAAGTCTCGGCACACCTAAAAGACTGTCTAAATTATTAATTATGTATAATAAGAGAAAGAAACAATCTAAAGGAATATAAACTGTCTACAAATGTAGATTTCCATTCACGTCAAGTAACTTAACACTACGGATGGTTCTTCAATATGGCGACTAAACGTTCTTGCGTTATTAGTGCCACGTGATCAATTACTTTATTGTCTACGCTGACTTTGTTAAATAACTTGGGATTGTGACTCTTTCGGGCGTGACTAAATTATTACAAATAAAATAAAACTTCCCAGTTTAAAAAAAGTTTGAAATTTTACGTGACTTAAAATCTCGTGATCAATGTCTACGGGACCTCCTTTTTACGTGGAATCCGAACCACAGGACTTGGCATTTCACATCGAATATCTCACATGTATTGATCGGGAATCGAACCCGGTCTACCTTGGTGAGAGAGGCAAGCAGTCTGACCGCTGCACCACAACGCCTCTACCCAGTGCATGATTAATTTGTAACTCTAATAAAGATAGTAACCGGCGTTCTCACAAATTGTATTCTCGTCATTGATGAGAGTGGATTTTCAATATTTTGATCTACATAGCCTATAATATTTTATGCTATCTTATTGAGCCGAAGGGGTCTTTTTTTACCTCATTGTTTTGTGAAATATTATCACACTCTTTCCTTCTTAATCAAAAAATACATTAATTCAGAAAATAAACATACTTGTCACAATATCCATAAAATAAGAGCAAATATATAAGATGTTTTAATAAATAGGCAATTACACGCTACATTGACTATATACAAATACAGTATTTATAATGCAATAGCATTATTAATAGTGTTGCACGACCGCTTCACTGCCTTATTTATTTATTTATTTATTTATTTTGTTTTATTCCCAACATTTTTGGTTCAAATGCTGCCAAAATATACAAAGAAAATGTAAAGGAATACATTTATTTTAAAATTTACTGGTATCAAAATAAATCGCTAACAGACTGCTTCAGAATTAATTCCTATGTTTGTAAAATTAATGAAATGAAAATCCACAGTCTGCTTCCGGTCTCCGACCGGGTCAGGAATGGAATGAATGGAGCCCCCTATCTAGCGGCGAGGATATGGACTGTGCCGGCTGCCGAGGCCTGACGCATTCCTCTGGGGCAATGATTAAATGAATGACAGATGAAATGAAATGATAGTGGAAAGTGTTGCTGGAATGAAATTTTAACAGGGAAAATCGGAGTACCCGGAGAAAAACCTGTCTGCCTCCGTTTTGTCCAGCACAGACCTCACATGGAGTGACCGGGATTTGAACCACGGACCCAGCGGTGAGAGGCCGGCGTGCTGCCGCCTAAGCCACGGAGGCTTTGTAAAATTAATATAGAACATTATTCTAATGATATGATCACGTCTGTAACTCCAACCAGTAAGCGTCAATTGACAATGGTAGTTATAATATCGAATGGTTGGAGTATAAATATCTACAATTATCTATCCTTTCAGTGTTTATTTCCTTAGTTTGGACAGGATGGTATTTGAAATGACCCGTAGTATTGGTTATCTGTTAAAGTTATCTGTTTAAAGCCAACCATGTGTATTCGACGATTCTACTATCTTATGTGATGTCCAGGACTTCCTCGAATTTAGTTAGTGCTTTGTCTCGAAGGGAAGTATCGATCTCACCTGATGATCATTACATTTCACATACATATATGAATGAAAGAGGGAAGAAAGCTTGTAGTTTAAGGTGACCGTTAATCTCGCGATCACGGGACCTCCTTTTCACGGGGAATCCGGACCACAGGACATGGCATTTCACTTTGAAAATCTCAAATGCGTTGACCGGGAATCTAACCCAGTCTACCTTGGTGAGAGGCCAACAGCTTGACTGCTGCGCTACTACGCCCCCTTCTTCTTCCCGCGGATGGGTCACTTAGGATCACGCGGAATCAACGTATGTTGAGCCTTCCTCTTTGCCCAATAGCTCTTCATATGCATGGATTGTTGTAGTTTCTGTTCCTCCGACCATGCACGTCGTGTTGGTTTCTTCTGATCTTCCTCAAATCCCCTTATGCGAACAATATTCCTGATCACATTTCTATTCATCAGATCTGGCGATCCCATCTCCACTAGGTCCCTATATATATGAATGACAAATATTTTATAGACCTGTATATCCAACCATTTTACTAAGAAGTGTTGCTGTAACAGTTAATTTGATGGAATAGCTAAACCTATCAGGTTCGGCATTGCTATTAATACTCTTTGGCTGTAGATGAGCAGAATGCATTTAAAGGAGAAATGTGCGATCGTATATTTATAAATTACTAAAGAAATATTTCGAGTCCTCATTAGCGATGATGGACAAATATCATTCCCGTGGCCAGGTCTACTGCTCATTTCTCCGAAGTACCATAGGTCCTTCACTCACACCGCATACTGCTGTCAATGACACAGGGGCGGATGACCCAGCTGTTCTTTCCCTTAAAGCAACAATAACTAACTGTCAATGACACACAAAGACGAAAGCCATGCCTTTTAAGGAAGCTTGTAGTTTAAAGTGACCGTTAATCTTGAGATCATGAGCCACGGGGCCTCCTTTTTACGTGGAATCTGAACCACAGGACATGGCATTTCACTTCGATAATCTCACATGCATTGACCGGGGATTGAACCCGGTCCACCTTGGGGAGAGGCCAACAGCTTGCTTGACCACTGTGCTACCACGCCTCCCGACATACAATTTACTTACCACTGGTGAGCCAGTAGCAACTTGAACTGGTTCTACATTGGGTGCCCTAACAGGCTCGGTGCTACAAAAGTAGACTTCGGAACATAATCGTTGTTGAAAATGGTAAACCTTACCCAACTAAATGAACTCAGCCAAAACTGACTAGTACAGTTTGAGAAGTACAGTACTTTGCACGATACAAATAGCTGTGTTTATCACCACAAGTGATATATTTACGGTGAAATGTTTTGTTTTCTATTCCACGTCACATTTAAATGAGGCTAGGGTTTTTCAAGACAACGCTACTCCACAGGCGAGGTATATTGACATATGGACCAGTTGCCACTGCTCGCCAGTTATTTTTGAGTCATCCTGTATCTAATGTTACTCAGAACTCTGGATTCTGTTTTATAATCCAGAGCTTTGGGTAATCTTCATCTGCGTGCTCTGTTCGTTGGAGATCAATATGATTACTGTGTCTACTAATTTATTGGTAGACCATGTGGTCTATTTGAATACATCTTCGTGCCTGTAATGACACACCGGTTCCACGAAACTCTGAATTCTCGCATAAGGGCAGTGACTCATGGTCGTGACACGCTGGTTCATTCCTCGTGGTTACTATGGTTCGATAGTTGAAGACCTAAAAAGTACAAAATACGCAAGCAAATATGCCCCCAAACTAGCTGAAAAGCAAGAAAATATGACCTATGGATTTTAGGAATGTGTAGTAAGTATTGGAGCATTACTTACATACTGTCAAACGGAATAATACAGCAGACATATTTAATCATATAAACTGATCGAGCTCCAATTATTTGAATTGCAGCAAACAGCCATAGTAGGGTATTTTAATTGAACGCACGTAGGCTCCCCACCAAGTTCAATTTCAAGTAGTTCGAACTTTGGCTACCAGATATACCACTGTCACTGACACCTAGCGGTGAAAGTTGGAACTTGATCGAGCCTTTCTAACCAAATAACCTACAAATTTAGGTACACTCTACCAATTGTAGCGGTAGGTTCTTTTACATGTCATAAATCTATGACATGGGCCCGCCGGTTTTACTTCCCCTCCTAAGTAAGGCATACTGAGGGATTTTAACGATAGAGCTACAATACCTACATTTGGTTGGTTGGTTCTTCAGTTTAGGGGCTGTGACAACGCGGTCATGTAGCCCCGTGTACTTTGGGTGTGTGTAGAATCTGTCTGATAACCGGTGTTAATTGTGATGACTGTATTAGTGTGTGTTTCTGTTTCTTAATTCAAGTAAGGACTCCAGTCTTTGAATTTTTCAAGTAGTTCCTACTTTTGCCCCCAAACGCCACCGTCAACGACTACTAGTTCAGAACTTGGCTACTAGACGCCACCGCAGTCGGCTCCTGGCGACGAACGTAGGAACCTGAGCGTTGTTTACATTTTAACCTAATTTAGCTTCACACAGGTGTAATTAGTGAAAGGTTCTTTAACATGCCATAAATCTATGACATGGGACCGCCGGCTTTTCTTCCTCTCCGAAGGAAGGCATACTGAGGGATTTTTAACGCTCTTAAAAAATCCGACGACTTCGGCTGGATTTGAACCCGCGATCTTGGGCATAGAAGCTCGGCATATTACCAACTACGCCACCGAAGCCGCTGTATATAGCCTAACTACATTTAAATGGATGGAAGTTCGTTGTTTTATTTGACCGTTAAGTTGGCGATCATGAGTCACAGCATCTCTTTTTTACGTGCAATCTGAACCACAGTTCACAGCATTTCACTTTGAAAGAGGGGCGTGGTGTCGCATTGGTCAAGCTGTTGGCCTCTCACCGAGGTTGACCGGGTTAGATTCCCGGTCAATGCATGTGAGATTTTCGAAGTAAAATGCCATGTCGTGTGGTTCGGTTTCCACGTAAAAAGGAGGTCCCATGCCTCATGATCGCATGTTTAACGGTCTCGTAAAACTAAAAGCTTCCTTCCTTTTTTCACTTTGAAAATCTCGCACGCATTGACCGGGAATCGAATCCAGTCCGTCGTGGTGAGAGGCCATCACTGCACCACCACGCTCCCTGCCAACATTTAACCTTTCAATATGCATAGCCTTGGGACGCAGTTCATGCTCTCTTTTCCTAGAACGAGAATCCAGGAACGAAGTATTAGCATGCGTTTTGGTATCTATTGGCGTAAGTTAGAAGACTCGGCATAACAGGAACCGCATTTCACTTTAGACATGATGGACTTCATTGCAATACTACAACTGTGACCAATCTGTTCAAATACGCTGGTTGTGAAAGGGGAGGGGGACTGGAATGCGACCCGTCAAGACCGAACTGGGCGCGAGATAACATGGAGTTTGCTTGTTTACTAATTGATCTGGGGTATCATCTTACTCGATGAGACATCCCTACAGAATTTTTTTGTGGAATCAGGTCTTTTAAACCGCTATCTGCCTGTTCCGAGAATATATCTACTGCATCATTTGCAAATCCACCCGGATAGCATGCACCTTGTAAAATATGAAATAAATGGGCTCAACATATAACCAAATATGCCTTCAAATCACTAAAAGGAGCGAAATGTGATGACAACCATAAAAATTGCCAATGTATGCATCTATATGCATCTATGGGCCCTAGGAATCAACCTGGGGAGGTCTATAAATATGTAGACCTGGACAAAGGGAGTGTGATGTGATGATACTAACCAACAAAATCAGTAATACAAGGATTCAGCAGGAGAATCCTCATAACCTCTCCACTCCAACTCCAAACACTGACCTGCACGTGGTGTCCCCTGCTAAGCTGAGCAACCCAGTGGAAGGTTGGGTAATCAATCCCAGCGGGAAACTGGGTCAGTGAACAGACTAGTGTTGGGGGGGGGGGGGGGGACTGAGAATTATTTTCTCAGTTCTTTCACCTTTCTGAATAACATTCAGGATTGTAATTCGAGGATTTATCCTCCCCTCAAGGTGAAACCTTAGATAGTCGACCATGAAAAGTCATTTGAAGAATAATTCCGCCGTCTGTAATGATAGATTACAGAAAAGACAGCATTCGGATACGGTGGGCTGTCATGCGAAAGATAATGACGAATCGGAGCGTCTGAAAACTCATCAAAAAGCAAACAAACAAATGCTACGGAAAATCAAACCTAAACAAGTCTCATTCTTTTCTACACATAATGTTAACTCTCTGGTTCAAACTGGAAAATTGAAGATCATCACGGATATCATGAGAAGTCATAAAATTCTAATTATGGCCCTTCAGGAAATTAGAAATAGTGATCAAGACCATCTGGAATCACAAGGATACAGACTATATAAAGGAATTCCAGGAAAACGAGTTATGAAAAATTGTCCACAATTTGGTAACGGATTCTTAATAGATCTCAGAATCATTGACTCGATAACAGAATTTAAATCTCAATCCTCCAGACTTACGACCCTAACTTTGAAATCGGCAAATAAAACATATACAATTATTAATGCACATGCTCCTACTAATCAAAAAAACAACACCATTAAGGACAGAGAAGAAGTACAAAAATTCTGGGATCTTTTGGATCAAACTTTAATAAACATCCCTTCATCAAACATCAAAATTCTCCTTGGTGATTTCAATGCGCAACTTGGACAAGAGAGAAGATATAGAGATATAATTGGAAAATGGACAGCACATAAACGAACCAATAAAAATGGTCAAAGATTAGTCGAAATTTGTAGAAACCACAAATTAATCTCTAAATCAACATGTTTTAAAAGACAGCCCCATAAATTGAAAACTTGGAAACATCCTGACTTCAGAAGGGGTGAATGGCAGTTGGATCATGTCTGCATGGATAAATTTCACCATCGCGAAATTCACAATGTCAAAGTTCTAAGGGGAGTTGACTCAGGATCAGACCACTATGTGGTAAAAATAAAAATAAAATTAACTCCAATGGCCAAGAAAAAAACTAATAATAACAATAGGAGGAAATTTGATCCATCTACCTTAATAAAAAATATAGAGTACTGTGAAAGAACAGGAGAAGAATCTCTCAACACTAAAACATTGGACGAATTAATCACTAAATTAAAATCAATAGCAGAGGAGTTAGCACCAATAAATCCAAGGAAAAAACATGAATGGTGGAATGTAGATTGTGATCAAGCAATAGAGAAAAGACACCAAGCATGGATAAAACATCAAGCTCTAAAGTCAGAAGAATCAAATTTAGAACTAACTATACAAAGAAAATTAACCCATAAAATCATCAGACAAACGAAACGTAATCATCTTAAAAATACACTGGAAAAGATAGAAGACGATTTCAAGAAAAAGCAATCTCGAGATTATTACAAAACATTTGGTAAATATCTAAAAAAAATTGAAGCTCCAACATTAATGTTGAAAAATCAAACAGGAAAGTTAGCACATTCTAACCAAGAAAATACAGAGATCCTTGCAGAAGCATTCGAGAAACTGTTAAATTGTGATGATCCACTGGAAACCCTGCAAGTAAACACTGATACACCTATTTTAACTTCACCTGATTTAATAAATCCTCCAAACATTAATGAAGTAGAACTCGCAATTAAAGAACAAAAAAATTACAAAACTTGTGGCGAAGACTTAGTCTTTGCTGAAATCTGGAAAAATGCTGGTAAACCTGCGATTATAAATCTTCATCAACATCTAGTTAAAATGTGGATTACTGAAGAAATTCCTGCACACTGGACCACAGGAATAATCCATCCATTATTTAAGAAAGGAGACAAAACGAACCCAGATAACTACAGAGGAATTACCCTTCTGGACTGCACATATAAAATTTTCTCTCGTATAATTTACAACAGGATCAAAAACATTCTGGAACCACAACTTGGAGAATATCAAGGAGGATTTCGCCCTTACAGAAGTTGTCCAGACCAAATCCTTAGCCTGAAATTAATAATGGAATATTACAAAAACAGAAATAAGCAACTCTTTATCACTTTTATAGATTTCAAGAAAGCCTATGATAGTATTCATAGACTGACACTGCTAAAAATCCTCAGATCATACGGTCTCCATCCTAAATTGATAAAAATCATTCAATTAACATTAACAAACACAAATTCGAAAGTTAAATTTAGGGGAGAAATATCAACAGCTTTCACAGTAAAAACTGGTCTCAGACAAGGTGATGGATTATCCCCTCTGCTTTTCAATGTGGCTCTTGATTATATCATGAAGGTTTGGCAAAAGGAAAACCCTCCTAAGATCAAAATTGGAACAAAACCATCAATAAAAATAAACTGCTTAGGATTTGCAGATGACTTGGCTCTTTTAGCACTAGACAAGGAAGAGGTTTGTACTCAGATCACTAGTCTCCAAGAAATTGCTCAAGGGATAGGATTACAGATATCCTTTGAAAAAACTGAGATCATGCCTATGAAACCCTTAGATATAAATGAAGTCTATATAAATGATCATAAAATTAACCTAGTTCCTCAATTTAAGTATCTTGGAGAAATTATAACACATAACTTAAACGAAAAAGTAACTTGGATAAATAGAACAAATAAAATGAAAAAGGCACAATCTCTAACCTGGTCAACATATAATAAAAAATGCCTATCAATAGCTACTAAGATCCAACATTATAAAACTGTAACTCTCCCTGAAGCCACTTATGCTTGTGAAACACTGTTCCAAATTAAAAATGAACAAAGAACTGATCAGCTCCTCAAAACGGAAAGAAGAATCATTAGAACGTGCATAAATAAAAAGTATCAGGTTGAGGGAGTCTGGAGGATTCTCCCAAATGAAACTGTCTATCGTGAGATTGATCCAATCACCAGCACAATGAAGAAGAAAAGAATTTCATATTTTTTTCACATCTTACGGCTTCCAGAAAACAGAATTGTACGCCAACTGGTGATGAGAAATCTAGGAAAGAAAACTGGAGGTAAATGGATCCAAGAAATCCAACAAGATCTCAAAGCAGTTGGACTCAAGATAACAGATGCCGAGGAGAAAAATAAAATTAACACCATACTTAAAACTCACAAATTTTCTGCAGAAATGACACACAGAAAGCCTATGGAGATTTCAGATGAGTTGAGAAAATCCCGATCTGAAAGAATGAAAAAGTACTGGAAAGAGCGCAAGAACCAAGCAATACTACCTTCAAAGAAGAAGTGATTGTGGAACGACTCAAGTGGTCCAATGTGACCAATCAAGATTAATAATAATAATAATATAGGCAAAATACAATTGCGAGGTCAGGGGCCCTACATTCGCATTTATTTTTCAAATGATTAGTAAAACAAGCTCGGGGAAAAAGATAACTTTTCTTTAACTTCCGACCAGCTCGTGTAGTGGATAGCGTTCTTTTTTGTCGCCTCTGAGGTCTGGGTTCGATTCCAGGCTCTGCCAATAAATTTTAATTCTGGTGTGAGGGCTGGAACAGGGTACACTCAGCCTCGTGAGGCAAAACTTAGAAGAGGAGGTTTCGATTCCCACCTCAGCTATCGTGGAAGTGGTTCTCTGTGCCTTTTCACTTTTACTGCAGGCAAATGCTGGGATGGTTTCTAACTTGAGGTCACGGCTATCTCCGTCTCCAATCCTCACCTTAATTACAAATACACACAATAGAAGACTACAGTCATCACATTAGCACAGTCTATCACACACGCCCAACATACACGAGGCTATATAACTGAGATGCCGCAGCCCCTAGAAAAAGCAACAACAACAAATATTTAACTTCCGAACATTAGTGATGACATAACTTACCATAAGATGCACAAATACAAATCAGTGAAGAAACACTACATTATGATCTCAACTTGCGGAACAAAAGTGGCTGAAAGAGATGATTACATTGTCACATTTATTACGAGTAAAGTTAGAACGAAAGAAAGTACGATATACGTACATTCGTTCACAGATAAAATAAGAATAACTTGCCCATTGGAGAGGCGGGTGCAATGAAGGAGCTATTAGGAAAGCTTCTAGTGCCCCACCTGTATTTGATGTTCTTATACCACTTCATTGTGCAGTGGCTAACATACTTGGCTGTCCCTCCTAAAGTTCGGGTTCGTTTAACGACTCTGTCAAGAAATGTAATATTCTAAACTGAGAGTTGAGGCAGGGTGGTTTACTCAATTTCGATGAGGCAAAACTGAGAATAGATCAGTTTATTTTCCACATCAGCCATCCTAGAAGCGGCTTTCCGTGGTTTCCCCATTTCTAGTCCAGGCAATTGCCGGGATGGTTGCTATTTTAAAGCCACAGTCACCTTCTCCCCAATCCTCAAATACATAATACAAAGAAGAAGGAAGATTGTAGTTTTACGTGACCGTGAATCTTGTGATTATGAGCCACGGGACCTCCTTTTTACGTGGAATCCGAACCACAGGACATGGCATTTCACTTCGAAGATCTCACATGCATTCACCGGGAATCGAACCCAGTCCACCTTGGTGGGAGGTCAACAGAAAGACCACTGCTCCACCACGCCCCCAAATAAATAATACAAATTCATACACTACTACAGACACAATAACAATATCACCATACAAATTCCAGACACACACACACCAAACTACATGGGGCTGAAATTACCTCAATATCCAAGCCTCTAATTGAAACAAAAATAACAACAAATTAATTCCTAGACAAAGTTTTTAACTAGATACATTTTCGTCGTGCCAGTTTAAAATTTCGTGTGCAGAATTTTACGAAACATGTTCTTATATTTGGAAAATATACTCACTTCAAAACGATGTTATCTGAATAATATTCGAGTCTACTTTATATAAGTTGTTGTTGTTGTTGTTTCGTTTGGTCACTTTGCCCGTGTACTCAGGTGAGAGTGTAATTTTGTCTGATAACCTGTATTATTGTGATGGCTGTATTAGTGTGATCTTCTGTACAACAAATTTCACACAACATCCAATTCAATGCATTTTAGTGATGGTACAAGCATCCATACGGGTCTATTAGCGATGAGAAAGCTGATAGCAAAGAGCAAGGTCACCATCTCTGGTCTAGGTGCTTGCCCAGGAAGGGAGTTCAGCATCAAGTCTCACTGACGTTGACTGTGTGAAGCAGTGAAGTAGACGGACTGCCACTTTCCATCCTCATTGAATTACATATAATAATGTTATTTGTTACACGTCCCTTTTATTTACGCTGGCTTTTAGAGATTCCGGGGTGCCGGAATTTTGCCCCGAAGTGGGTCTCCAACGTGCCAGTAAATCTACTGACACGGCTTCCTCGCATTAGTGCACCCTCAAATGCCAGCTGACTGCGCCAGGATTCGATCTTGCAACCTTGGGAACAGCAGACAAGAACGTTACCGCTGAGCCACGCAGCCAGCTCATTGAATAACATCTGGCTTCTCAAGTACAGTGAGCGATGCCAGTACATCTTCCTGTGAATAATGTCCACTTATTGACAAGACTCCAGTCCATTATCACGTAATCTTAGGTCTACCTGTAATGGACGCCACTGGCGATTGTTGCCTCTATGGAGATTCCTGGCTGTAATCTAACCGAGTTCGCTATATTAATGAACCACTACATTTTTCTTTGGAAGTATGATATAATTGGCATTGTTGGCAATTCTTCTTTCAACCACCCCCACCTCTACCAAAAATAGGTGATCTTAAATTGACGGGCATACGAGGGTGCATTGTTGATTTGTATTGCTACAACTAGGTGAAAGTATTGTATTATAGTGTCCCTGATTTCCTCGAGATTCTCTGCGCCATCCTTTGTGCACTGCAACACCTTTCACTGGAGAATACGGCGGATTGCAAATGTGTAGGAGCAAAGCAATGCTAATCGCTACCACGCGGCAAGTAATGTAAGTTAGATGAACTACTGATGACAACAATGATTTCCTTTCTTAATACTCCGTGCACATGCCCTTTCTTGCCACAGAACGTGCTGCTGCAGTTGTTATCGAGGTCAAAGTCTCGAATCCTGAAACTATCACACCCATCTTGTATGTGATCCTGTAACATTTACATGCAGGTTTATATGGTCGAGTAGCCTCCTGAGAGGCCGAGTGCAGGTCTTTCTAGTCGACGCCCGTGGGCGACCTGCGCGTCGGGATGAGAGATGGAATGGATGAAGATGAATGAAACTGGGCAAGGATGTGGAAGGAAGCGGCCGTGGCCTGTCAGAAGGTACTGTCCCAGCATTTGCCTGGTGTTGAAAATGGGAAACCACGGAAAACCATTTCAAGGACAGCCGACGGTGGGGCTCGAACCCACGCGTCTACCGAGTCAGCAGAGAGCTTGGCCCCTTGACCTAACGCAGCGCTTTAGCCCGCGTAGCCACTACTGTCGGTGGTTTATATGGTAATCAAATAATAGCTAGCAAGATATATTGAGTGCCAACATTATTGTATGTATATGCTAATGTAACAAAGACTGACAACGTTGCGTAATATATTACAGGGATGTGTGTTTCGATTATCGAATCTCGAATCCTAAGATTACCGTTACAGATCCCCTGCTTTTCTTTGATCTACACAGCTTGACTGCGTGACGCAACGGTAAGATTCTCACCTACTGTGTGCAAGTTTACGGGATTGAGTCCAGGTACAGTCAACCGGAATATGAAGGTGCCTAATACGAGATGCCCATGTCACGTGATATAATGCCACGTTAAAGTTTTCTGCCCGTTCAAAATGCCATCACCCCGGCGTCTATAGAGTCCCAAGAGTTAAAAGAGACGTGACACCCATGATATAATTAACATTATTATTGTATTTCAAACAAATTGTGGAATGGCACCTTGTTACAATTTCCAGATCAATTATCATATTAGCTGTAAATACTTTTTTCAGTCATAAAAATGCTCAAGTACACACGACAATAATGATACAGTAAATAGGCTACAAGAAAAGTATCCGGAGCTGATAAGCGTAGAGTGTTTACACCTTGAGCACCAGTGTTGACCATCAGTCCAGTAACTAGCATTCTGAACAGATGGTCGGCGTCAAGTCCCGACTATGCTATGTTATTCGTAGTTTGAATAATGCAACGTGGTATACCCAGCTTCGTAAAGACAGTTCAGAGGAGAGATGAGGTCGAAAAACACCCTCAAGCATTCTAGAAATAAGCCTATGTTTACGTGATTTCCCCACTTCTACTCCAAGTAAATGCTGGGATAGTACGTAGAATAAGGTCACGAACGCTTCCTTTAAGTTTCAGTTATAGGTCCACTAATTAGTAAATTCAGCACATTAGCATTAATTATCAGATATATTTTGCAGGCCTAATAATTAAATAAGAACAATATGAAGTGTCTACCCCATAAAATGAAGCAACAACTACAAAATTTATTCCACAAGAAAATATATTTATTAATTAATTAATTTATTTATTTATTTATTTATTTATTTCCAATAAAGAGGGCAAAATCAGGCGTCGGCTCGTCAATTAATTCATAACATTATAGGGACCTGTCTTCTGCTTAGCGAAAGGAAAATTTTGATTTTAATGTGTAACTGCCAAAGGTAAAATGTGTGTAGTACATTCCACTAAATGCTCGCCTCGGGCAGCGAGGCTGTCGAGAACTGAGAGCGGAAGAAAAGGGAAGCCTGAGATAAGTGTATCACTCGCTGGAGTAGTCACGAGATTATACAATACCGCACGTTCAATTCTCTCTTTTCAAATATTCTTACTAGACAGCGGGCTTATTTTTGTGAAGTATTATACTTTAAAGCTTAAGACAGAGAGTTTAGGGAACAAAAATGTGTACCCCCTTGAGGGATATGTTGCGACGGATGTGATTCTCAAGGAATGTAACCCTAATCTGACAGCTGAATCGGAGAACACTAAGCTCCGTGAGGATGGCTGACAAAAGATGATTGCTATTCCCACCTCCGATGTCCTAGAATGGATTTTCCATGTTTTCTCACAATTTCAGGCAAATTTCTGCATAGTTCCTTACTTAAAGCTACGGGTGCCTAGTTCCCATTCCTTGCCTCTATTACAAACACACACTACTACTGGCATTACAGTAGCATAAGTTATCAGCTAAATTCTACACACTCACACCAAAGTACACGGGACAAAATGGTCATGATATCCAAGCAAAAATAATGAAACAATAATAACGACAACATCATGAAAGAAAGAAAGAAAGAAAGAAAGAAAGAAGGAAAGATAGAAAGAAAGAAAACCTTAAGTCAGTAATAATTTGAAATTCACCACAACCACCCCTGCAGCAAGTTTCTCTTTCAAATACCTTAAATTATTCTCGATTCATTTAATGGCGCATTCAACGATGTTGGACTCAATGTGTAATGACTATTCCGAACCCCACACCTCGTCTTTGACTACGTCTGCAAAATTTTTGAAGCAGTTCCCATGGATACCTTCCGAGATATACAACTTATAGTTCAAATTTCAATTGTGATTTTTCAGCAGTTGGTAGCGCTGACATCATTTTCAAATATAGTCTTGAGATATCCTGGAATACATCTTCACTCATTCTAAATTCCATTTCGATAGCTGCAGCTATTTAGTAGTTGATAGGGACATACACACAGACAGAAGTTTGTTATTGAGATTTTAAGGGGCGGAAATACGAGGTTATCTACCCCTCACTGACAGAAGGATAGACACTTTTTTTCTGAATTGATCTTATAAGTCTACTTTTTCAACATTTTGGCAAAATGAGAAAAGTACGTGAAACGAATCACATATACATACCGTACATTGTTTTTTCTATGGGGATGGGAGACCTGGTGGCGCAGCGGTTAAGCTATTTGTCTCTCACCAAGGTGGACCGGGTTCAATTCCTGGTCTATGTATGTGAGATTTTCGAAGTG
Organism: Meconema thalassinum; assembly: GCA_946902985.2. NCBI lineage: Eukaryota > Metazoa > Arthropoda > Insecta > Orthoptera > Tettigoniidae > Meconema > Meconema thalassinum. The sequence goes on from OX336390.1 coordinate 444,654,199, forward strand.
AAATGCCATGTTCTGTAGTTCGGATTCCATGTAGAAAGGAGACCCCTTGGCTCATGATTACACGATTAATGGTCACATAAATTTACAAGCGTCCGTTCCTTTTTCTGTGGGTGCCCAGTGGTACGCAATATTGGCACCCTTTCTACTACAAGACTAAACAAAATTGTGAATAATTCACTGTAAGTTCTCCGATGTAAATAGTTGAACTTATAGTGAGTACTGCAACATTATCGTTTGTTATACAAATACGAATATGTGGCTCATCCAATTACACTCAAAGCTTGTGTTTTGCAATGAAAGTAAACATTTTTAGAAAAAAAAACTTAAACATTCAATATATTCTTTCTGCCTTTGTCTTCCCTCACCAACTCTTCATACATTTCCCACTAATATACAAGTATCTCAAAACCTATCAGATTTTTTTGCTTCGTCCAGATACGAACAAAAATGCGCTCGTTTAAAAATGCATAATCGGCGAAACAGTGTTTCCTCAAAATGTCTGAGTACAGTATAATAATGAAGGCTGTATCTAGCCATATTCTTGGCAGAGAGGCCCATCATATTAATTTCCAGTACTTTATTAATGAAAAGGACTTTGATTGACTATTATTATGTTTCCCAAAAACTATCTGGAAGAACATACAGGGTGTTTCAAATTCATTGTGCTTCTTTTCCAGGACATACATAGTGGGAATATATTTTATCGACCTACCTCAGTCAATACTATTTATTCCCTGAATTTCTAAACGGTATTAGATCAATCTAGACTTAGGCAGTCTTTCATTTTCCCAACTACTATGGCCCTTCTTTCTTCCATAGTCCACCTCGTGGTGTAGCGGCTAGCATTTTTGGGTGTGGCCCCGTAGGTCCAAGTTTGATTCCCGGCTCTGCCAAGAAATTTAATTCTGGTCATTCAGCCTCGTGAGACAGAACTGAGAAGTGGTAGATTCGAATTCCACCTCAGTCTCCCCTATTTGTAATCCAGTCAAATGCTGGAATGGTTCCTAACTTAAAGCCACGGCTTTCCCCTTCCCAATCCTAGTCTCCATTACAAAACCAGACACTACTATTCGAAATCACAGTAATACAGACAAATCCTACACACACACAAACAAATATACGGGGATAAATGATCACAAAGTTGCAGGCCCCGAAATGAATCAACATTAACATAATCTGAAAGTCTAAAAAAAAACAGATTGCGCAAGAGATTAAACGACAGCACCAGCGTACAAAATTAATTCTATATGGACTTTTTGAATTTTTAATGTAAAGCCCAATATATTATTAACGTTCATTTAATTAAATTGTAGAGACTACACTTGTTATTACAAAATGAATTAGTTTTCTGTTTGTATTTTGGAATTTTAATGTAAAGCCCAATATATATTTTATTTAAATTTAATTTAAGGGTATCCATTTTATTATTTTATTTGATTCTTTTAATTATACTTAACAGACAGCAGACAATTACAATTTACATATTGTTTTCATATCAAACATTCATCATTAGACTTTAGTACTGTACTGTATGTTAGGTAGTCAGCCCGGAAGCTGGTTGGATCCTCAAAAAGTGCCACCATCGGTTATGTAGGCTGGAACCCACAAACACCAATGGGAGCACTATAATGAGGCGTACTAAGCAAGGTGAGGAGTGAAGTAGTCTGACATTGCTTTTCTCACTGAGTCGGTACAGCAGTACCAACCCTATGAGTAGAACCTTTCACAGCATCCACAGAAAATATCTGTGCCCTGAATGTCATTACTAAGCACCACCCATACCTCAGTAGTTTCCATACGATCACAGCCATGAATGAAACTAAGATATCGGTGAAAAGACTCATTTTACTCTAACCTGTGCCAACAGACAAATGCAAAAATACTGGATCCATCAAGAGCTGGTAAACAGGCGTAGACTTAACCTACATCATTAGTATTTTTATTTTTAATTGGGCTGAGAAAGACATCAATGTCTGATCGAAACGTCTACCCAACCTATAATTTACATTAGATTTACTGTACTTTAAAAATTCAAGTAATGATTGGCGTATATTTTGACCTTTAGTAAATTACGGTATTTAAGTCAACGTTTCCAGCATTGTTTTTCAAGTCTATGTTATAGGTCATAATATACTTTTTTAAAATAATAAGCATGCTCAAATACCGAAATTAACTTTTAACAACTTCTATACCGGTGTATACAGCCTAGAAATGGTGCTAACTCAATACCCGACATCTGGTCCCTTTTCATATGCGCACACACTGTATAGCATCTTATTGTTAGGCGCATCGCTTGGACAGAGCATCGGTGGTCCCCCAGGGTAGACAATCGATAGCCCAGGTCAGGGGAGACGAAATGAGACGGGATGGGTTGTGAGGAGACGCAGGCGCGCTCCTGGTTCTAGCCGCAACAATAGGAGCTCCTTCACACTTGCTGACGTGGCAGAGGCGGGCGCTGCTTCACAAAGGATTGCCAGCTGCATTCCTCCACACTCGTTAGTGTGTGCACTGATCTTACGATTCATTAACAATTAAAATACTCTGGAGTAGAACCTTGCACTAGTTCACCTCTCCATTCGCTTCCAGTAGGAGGGCGCCCCAACCTTACAATAAGTATTTCTAGTTCGTACTTCCATACAAAAAAGAAATAGTTTCAATTCATGTCTCTCTCATCCAAGAAGGAATTTATTCTCTTTCAAATTCCATTATTCAAGACGCAACTGTCATCACGGAGGCCTGGGTTCGATTTCCGACCCTGCCAAGAAATTTATTTCTGTCTGAGGGCTGGAACAAGCCACAGTCAGCCTCGTGAAGCAAAACTGAGAAGAGGCAGGATCGATTCCTACCTCAGCCATTCTGGGAGTCGTTTTCCGTGGGTTTCCCCCTTCTACTCCAGGCAAATGCCGGGATGGTTCCTAACATAGGCCACGGCTGCCTCCTTCCCAATATCATCTGAATTAAAATGCACACACTAATACAGCCATCACAATGACACAGGTTATCAAACAAATTACACACACACCAAAGTACACGGGGCTACATGACCACGGTGTCACAAAGGCCCTAAGGTTCACATCCTCCCAACCAATAAGCAAATACTGTAGTAATTATAATACCTTACCCCGTGTCACTACAGTCCATGAAGTCTTCCAGCTTTTCCTATCCCGTGCACGACTCCTCCAAGCTCTGATACGTAGCATCCTGAGATCCTCCTCGACATCGTCCAGCCAGCGCTTTTTCGGTCGCCCCCGTCCTCGCTTTCCAGTGAGCCGCCCATGGAAGACCTGATACACCATCCTTGACTCCGGCATTCGCTCGACATGTCCAAGCCACCGAATCCGGGAACTCTTGACCTCTGCGACGATAGTAGGGTCCCCATACAGATCATAGATCTCCTTGTTGGTGCGGAGGCGCCACACTCACGGATCACACACAGGCCCATAGATCTTACGGAGTACCTTCCTCTCCCACCTGTTCAACAAATCCTCATTCCTCCTAGTCAACACCCATAGGTGACAACAGGTCGGATGACTGTCTTATAGATAGTAGTAATTATAATAGAAATGAATAAATATGAAACTAATAGACTAGCATATCTATAGGTTATGTCAGCTATGGACAAAACTTCCCTCACGGAAATATTATTTTACAATTGAAACGTTTTGGTCACAAATATATAGCTGTATGACGCTTATCCGGTCAAGTATGTTCAGTGCACTGTTCAGATGAGTTTATCGAGACAAGTACACGTAGGTGCGATAAAATGGAAATGATAAATGAAAACGATAGAACAGTAAACATAATATGCAATAAGACAAACCGAACCCCCCCTCCCTCCCGCAGGTCAATTTGTCTTCGTGTGTTGACACCATTACGTCCTGATGACTACAACGCGAATATTTTTCATCCTTCATAGATGTTAAGTCACAATATTAATCAAAGTCTGTTAAGGAATGTTATAAGGCTGGAGAGGTTGCTAGCATCGTGTAGTAATACCACTGTCGTTCTCTAACTCTCTGCGCCGATGAAGCGACATTTACTACGAACGTTAAGCCCTTCTTTGTGGTAAATGAGATTATTTTGTCGAATTCTTCAAAGGTCATTTGTCTTTTTCTAGTAGCTTACGAAGTGTTTGTGATATTTGAAAGGTTGCTGTGATGATTTTGAGACTCGACACAATGTTTTTGAAAGGTTGCTTCAAGTATTTTGAGCTTTGGCACGATGTTTTTGAATGGTTAGTACGAGGATGTTTAGTCTTGGTACGATGTTTTCTAAGGAGCTTATGTTATCACTGATAAGAAATAGAGCGTGTCACAACATTGGGGAACATCTACCAGTTAAAATAAATCAATAACAATATTATGTCTTATTGAATGTAACCGAACATAAACATTCCTACAAGGGCTGATGGCCTCCCTGTTCCTCCCCTTAAAACATCAATACCTAACTATAAACATTCCTAAATTCCAGCTTATGTAGTGGGGTTATTCCCAGGGATACCACATTGGGCTCACCAACAGATGTTCGTCTGGACCTCGCTTGTACTCCGACGTATGTTTCATACTTGATGTAGCTAAGTGCAGGTATCAAAAGAATAAACTACATATTCTGAAATCACACATCACGGACACGTATCGAATGGAGACTTGTGTGAAACTAAGTGAGCACAATCCATACCCGGCCGAATGGTTGAGCGCTTGTGGCTACAATGGGGCGCTGCCTTCTCGAACTCCGGCACTGACAATGTGGTTTCACCATGCTGGTAGGCAACTTTATTACAATTCTTGAAGCACCTACTCTAAGAGCTACTCTCAGAAATACAGTCTGTCAGTCAAATTCAATAGGCTACACTCCCAAATTCAAATTAAAAACAACAACATTAAGCAGAAACTTGTGATGTGTGGCAAGTTCAAGATTTGAACTCTTGACATCCACAATTCTGGGTCATCATCCTGACTGGCGATTATTTTGTTCCTTCATCCATCACTTTAGGTAAGATTTACATTGGCGACCGGTTAGCTGGACGTTTGAAGAAATGAGGCTCGAATCCTGACCCTAACTTTAGTCATCGTAAATATGGTGCTCTCTGGATGTTTCCACACTATAGGAAAATTCAAGTCCTGTAGCACCTATCTCAATCCTAAACTCTTACTGCTTACACTATCCAGTGAGTTTGCCGTGGTCGTTACGGCGCGGATGCAGGCAGTCGCTCACAACCGGGAGGCGAGAAGGTTCGAGTCCCCCCCGGCAACCTTGAAGATGGTCTTCTGTGGTTTCCCATCTTCCTTCCAGGCAAATGCCGGGTTTGGCCCCTAACTATAGGCCACAGCCGCTACTTTCCAATTCCTCGTCTTTACATTCATACTTTCTTCCCCAGACAACACTCCACATGCGACGGTACTTGTAGCTCACCCCATGGGTGTCCGCATAGAAGCAGCTACAAACTCTGGCGAGCCAAACATGTACTCGGACACTCCCGGCACTAAATGGCATACGCTTTAAAAATCTGCTTAGACTAAAATGAAATAAATGAAACTCACCAAATGTTACGAAATGCTGATGGCCAAAGAGCAGATCCCCTATAACAAAGCAGAGTATATTGGGCTCCTTTCTCACGTTCAGGGTTCCATTTACACCTCCATGATGATAGCTTCTGGACTGAAATATTTAACCATTTGGACTCAGCCTATTGAGGAAAATGGAGAAAAAGCGGATTAAAATCTTATCTTAACATCTCAGAACTGTCTTTCCACTGTTTTCCACTAACTTAAAGAGTAAGGCCACCTCCTTCCGAATCCAATTTAAGTACACACACTAAAACAGCCATGTTATCAAATAGATTGCATAGCTGCGCGCACTCGAAGGCTCAGTGCGAAGGGGCCAGGCTATCTCTGGACTTAAAGATGCGTGGTTTCGAACCCCATAATGAACCGTCCTTTTAATTATTTGCCGTGGTCTCCCATTTTGAACTCCGTGTAAATGTGAGTCAACGCCGCTTCTCTCCAATTCCTTGTCATATTTCATTAACCTTCATGCATTTAATTTCTCATTTCTTTTCTTGGTGTTAGTGTCAGGAAGGGCATTCGGCCGTAAAATGCATTTCCACATAAAGGAAACTCAACTCACCACACAGCTCACGGAAATAATACGAGGTAGATATCAGTCATATTCCAAACACTCTCCACTATCACGATATCTCAGGTCTCTAAATGGAACATCCTTAACATCTGTGCCACGCGTCGGCATTCCTTCTTCCTTGTAACGTGACGTATATTGTAATGTAAAGTTTTAAAGCCTATACAAACTATCAGTTGTAGCTCTTCAGTCGGTCAACACGAACTGGGCGGGGTACAATATATGCAAATAGCACCCCAAAGTGTGTGTAGTTAGACAACATTGTATATAAATGTAAACCTCAACTCAGTGATCGAGATCTGATGATGACCGCTTGAAGGTCGAAATGCGTAATCCTAAAATTGCCCCATTATATTAGTCTCTCTGTGGTTAACAGCCGTGAGGCTGGTTGGCAGCAGCTGCCATTCTTCCCGTCTCTCCGTCTTCCTCTTCAGTTCACATTATGAGCCACAACTCATATATTCCAGTATTTGACTCATTTACTCCAGTCTGGGTCTCCCTCTATAATTCTTGCCGTCTACTGTTCCCTTAAGCAGTCCATTATGTCGCTGTATGTGGCCCACGAGGTGATTCCTTCTTCTCTACTTAGTAAAAAAACAAGTCCCCGATTCTTGGATGTTACGGGTAAACTCGAGAACCACTGGATGGATTTTGATGCGGTTTTCACCATTCTGAAAAAGGATATCTCGAGGATGATTTCTGTAGAAAATAATTTATTTATGATCAAAGGAAGCCGAGCAGTAACGATTTTAGTGAAAAAGTCGAAAGAAAACCTGGCGTCCGAGCGCTTTGTAAGCTTACGCTGGGCAAACCGTTAAAAATATCTAAATACTATGAGTGTAAGAATTGTTCAGCTTGAAAAGTTCTAGAAAAAAGTCCCCGAGAGCATATCTCTAACTTCAATACATCGCCCACTATAAGTGTTTTTACGTTTTCATTTCATCCAACAATCTTCATTCAATTAAGCTACTGAGTCGACAGTTTACGAGCTAGCTAGGGGCGAGCCTATTACCCCCAGATAAAACCAGCAGCTAACTGCCGTGTCGTGTTGAGTTAAGACTTCAGAGAAGAGTGGTTGTGTTTGGGGTTTCCCTGGAAGTGCAACTCGGCTTTTCTTCATTTCGCCTGTAAAATTTTCGTTCCGCAAAACACACAGGCAAGTTAAAATTGGACGGAAGGGGGATTTGTATTCCATGCACCTCGCCATTCTTAAATTACGTCTGACAAGGATTCGTTGCACATGCATGTCCATGATAATATAATTAATAGTGCAGTCAGTGATTTTAACCCATCATGCTGAGACGTAAAACAGATATAGCCTAGGTCCTAGTTCATTGACATCAAAAAACAGTGCTTATCACGTAATGCATTCATAACTGTTCCAGGGCGAAGCCGGGGTGGGTTGCTAGTTTTAAATATTTAAGGAAGCATCTTCTCTCTCCCACTCTTCTAAAGACTTCCTCATCTGTGACCATTTCTTTCCAGCTGATTTTCATAATCCTTCTATAGCACCAGGTTTCAAATGCTAGTAGTGATCACAACTAATACATGTAACTTTTTTCCAGGAGTGTTATTTACATATTATTTATATATTATGTACATTGTACCCCATTTGTGCTGACTGACTGAAGAACTACAACTGACAGTGACGCTTTGTTGCTGTTGTTGTTGTTTAGCTGACGGAAGTCATGAGGCACGGACAAATCACTGCAGGTGAGCTCTGGGTCATTTGTTATGATCATGTACAGCCGTGATTGCTGGCTTGAGGATTGCGTCCCCAGTGGAATGAAGGCTCGAGGTAGTCCTGGTCGCCCTCGTAGTGCCACCTTAACAGCATCTCAGCCTGGCATATCCCTTTAAGAAGAGGAGAAACTGGGCTATAATTGAACTCTTTATCATCGCTAAAATTATATTTGTGTCCCATAAAAAGTTGTAACAGCTTTTCTCATTTATCGAGGTGCAGTACTTTGAAAATAGAACTCGCATAGTCAATACGAGCTTCATTGCTGTTGCTTCCGCATCAAGTAGAAACAGTTGAGTCTTGCCAGGTGCTGCAGTGACCCTTCACTTTCATTTCCGTTGAAATTCTACTTTAAAAATTCTCGAAAATAACTTAGTATTCATGACACGCACGACCTCTATCGTTAGTTAAATTTAGTTGGCAGAGATATTCTTGCCATATGTACTGTAAATGCGCTGTTTAACCGACGTTTTTCCTCAACAGTAGAGAGAATGTTTCAAGGTGAAACTACTATCTCAGAACATCCAGATCTCATAACCAACTGTGGTGAGTATGAATACGCGGTTGGGGGAACTCAAATTTTCAGCAACGGAGTATATACTATAGTACATGGTACAGAGTGGTCACCAACTGCCCCTGTAGCGGACAAATGCAGCTCCGCAGTGCAATTTCGGCAGAGATTACTTTTCTCAGCTTCCGAGTGTTGCTTAACAAAAATAAACTGTTTTGGGGTGTAGAATCTTGGTCATTAGTAGCCTCAAATTGGATCTTATCACTCCTTTTATTCAGATATTCATCAAAACATCATGGATATTGATGCGAGATCCTGTCTGTTTGACGTAGAAATATTCATAATATGTTGCTGTTGCTATTGTTTTCATTTGACTTAGTGCTCATTTAGCCCCGTGTACTTGGGTGAGGGTAGATTTTTCTGACAATCTGTGTAATTGTGGTGTCTGTAGTGGCGTGTGTGTGTGTTTGTAATTCAGGTGATGAAAGGGAAAGAGACGGCCGTGGCCTTGAGTTAGGAACCATCCCGACATTTGCCTGGTGTAGACGTGGGAAACCACGGAATTATGAAGCAAAATACTAAGCATAATGGATAATGCGTTCAGTATACAGTACGTATTAACTCAGTTAATTAAATTTACGGATAATAATATAATGTATTAACAAGTATCAACAGTTGTCATCAGGAAATTTAATAAACCAGGAAAACCATTTCAAGGATGTTTGAGGTGGAAATCGAACTCTCCTCTTCTCAGTTTTTCCTCACGAGGTTGAGTGGAGCCCGTTCCAACCCTCAACCCAGAATTACATATTGGCAGAGTCTGGATTCAATTTCCACGGTGACAGCCAATAATGCTAGACACTACACCACGAAGTGGATCCCCATGGAAATCTTCCAACTGCAAGGAAAGTCATTTACCTACCGTCTTCATTGGCGATGCCGAAATGCTTCTCCGCCAAGGCTATTCTTCATAAGAATGATAATTACTACGCCTGCCATGAATTTGTGTGTTGAGACTGCCTGTTCGAGTTTTACTTTAGTTCTAGGTTGAGATCACTTCATGGCGTAGTGGCTAGCAATCTTGGCTGTCGCCCTGGAGGTCAGGATTCAATTCACGGCTCTACCATGAAATTTAATTCTGGTCTGAGGGCTGGAACGGAGTACACTCAGCCTCGTGAGGCGAAACTCAGAAGAAGTGGCCTCGATTCCAACCTCAGCCATACTGGAAGTAGTTTTCCGAGGTTTGCCACTTCTAATCCAGGTGAATGCTGGCATGGTACCTCAATAAGGACCTGTTATCCAAACCTAGCTCCTTAACAGAGACGGGAACTGAACTCGAACCTCTGCGGTTACAGCCAAGAATGCTAGCCACTGCGCCGTAAAGGACAAATTACAGTACACCTCGCAAAAATTAGGTGACTGAATCAGTAATGGTCCATTTGTAATGTACCCGGTCATTAATTAAATTAAAAGCTCTGAAAGCCAGCCCATTACTTACAAGCGAGTTCGCTGAAATGTTCGATACAGGTAAATGATAATGTAATAACGGTGGGCATGATTTAATGAAATAATAAACACTCTCTATTTTGAGCTGTTTTTACCCATTTATCCTCAAATGTAATTACAGCCCGACTTACTGGCTGTGGGCAGTTGCGCACGCGAAAGAGAATATCCGCATGTCCCGTGTAGTGGCTTTCATCGTTATGGTCCGGGTTCAATTCTTGACCCTCCCAACATATTGAAACGGGGCTCATTCAGCCTCGTGCGAAATAGTTTTCCTTCGTCTCCCTCTTCTGGCCCTATGTGCCATCACAATTCTTAACTTAATGGCAAGTCCAACTCCTTTCCATTTGTAGTGATAATTACAAATACGCACTCTACTACAGACATAAGAACACAGGATATTAAAACAATTCTACACACACCTTGCTGCACGGTCTGATGACTACAAGACCATCTCATGGCTGTCAACCCAAAGGTTCGAGTTCGATTCTCAGCGCTGCCAAGAAATATAACTCTGGACTGAGGGTTGGTGTGGCGTGCCCTCAATCTCGAGAGACAGAACTGAGAAGAGTTGGTTCAACTCCCACCTCAGCCATCCAGGAAGTGGTTTTCCAAGATTTCCCATTTCGACTTCTATCAAATGCTGGGATGGTACCTAACTTAAGACCACGGCCTCCTCCTGCCCCCATCTCCGCCCCACACACTAATACAGCCATAACTCATTCCACACACACGCACAATTACACGGGGATACATGACTACAATGTCGCAAAGCCCCTAGATGAATCAATAACATCTGAGCCCCTTAATACCGCTTTATGTGTTACTCTATCCATCTGATCATCATTCTCCTGTAACACCACATTTCAATCGCTTTTATTCTCTTCTTTTCTGCTGCGCCAACAGTCCAAGTTTAGATTCCATAGAGTGCCACGCCCCAGACAAGGACTCTCAAAATTACTTTCTAATACCTAAATCTATATTTGATGTCAACAGATTTATTTTATGCATAAATGCTTTTCTTGCCAGAGCCAACCTACTTATTATATCCTCCTTGCTTCTTCCATCACTGGTTATTATACTTCCTAAGTAACAGAAGTCTCGATCTTCAGCTTTTCACCTGCCAATTTGACGTCAATATGGGTTTCTGATTCCTTTCGGTCGCATTCCATTTGGTAAATACCAGTATTTGTAAGTTTCTTACTTTTAATAGCAAGCGCATCCAACCCTGGTATAAGATACAGTATGTTCTCCAAAAGCCAGAAGCACTCCCTCAATGTGCTACCAACGTCACATGCCCCCATCTTACGTTGTATGGTAGCGAGGTAGTGTGACATCGCTGACATCTAGCGTGCTATATGCCAACTACGGTGACGCCGTGGAAAAACTCTTTGCACCGTGCTAGGGTATCTACACGCGAGACAAGGATTTTACCATCCCTACCCTAAATGAGGAAACAACAACCATATCTTAAATTTCAGCCAGGCTGGCTTCCTTTCAACTCACCAAGAAAACTTTTGTTTCTGACGAATGAACTGTACTTTTCCTGCATGCTCCCTTCTAATACTAAAATGCACACACTCGCTCAGTCCATATCAGATGCATTGTGTGTACAGTAATTCATGGCAGAAAGTAAACTGGAAAAGAGAGTTACTATCCACTGCCACGGCAGTGTTGACAACACCATTAGCCATTGGCAGTGAAAGTGAGATGAGCAGATATCGTGTTAAAACGGGCACTCACAATTGTATGGTAATGTGAGTTTGATAGCGGTTACTCCATTGAACTTCAAAGCATGGTGCATGTCACTCGTCCGACACACTGTTAATGGAACTTGCTTTTTCATCGCTCTTTAGCATCAAGTTACCTTATTAACATCCCTGTTTTATTTCCATGTTGGTGTAGGCACTCCCTTATCACTTTACAAAACAGCACTCTTTACATGGACATGGTTTTGGGCTGTGGTCAATCCAAACTTTGTGTGATATAAGTGTTTTATAACATATTTAATAACTGCATGCTCCATTACAATTGAAGTAATACTACATGCTGGTGATCTTATATGTAGGTTTGATATAATTTTTCTTTACATTATGTAACCTATATTTACATCGTTGTTTATAGTGTGTCTTTTAGCGATAGTTTTCTTTCTTTCCTACATCGGATAATCAAAATTGATGCACTGCGCAAATAGTTTAAACAATATAACATACTTATCAACGTGTTCATTCATCCTTGTAGGCCAGTGGCCTCCTGATTTGATTACATTTGTCTTCATTTTCTTTCCTTTCGTGTTTTAGTATTTCACACTCATATAGGATGTGGTCAACACTTTGCGATTCTTCGCCACGCCGGCACGTCATATGCTCTTGTATTTTAAACCTATACAGATAGGTCCCTATTTTTCTATGTCCTGTCATTATAACCATCATAGTATGACTTCGGAGAAGTCTCGCTTGAACACTTGGAAAGTAATTTCTTGTCATGGATCCATTGGAAGTTTCTCTCCACTCTTCTTCCCACAAATGTAAACTTATCGAACACAATACCCTTTTCACTGCACTAACAGGAACTTTATCGAAAACTACTTGTAGGCCTGTCCTACCAGCTGCTTGTTTTGCCAGATGATCAGCTATTTCGTTGCCTTTCGTGCCAACATGAGCCTTAATCCATGAGAAGTGTATTTCCCAGTTTTGAAGTTTTAGGTCTCTACCCTTCCTTCTCATCTCTTCAATTAGATAATTTCTTTTCCCGTAGTTTTTGAGTAGGCCCAGGGTTATTTTACTATCATTGTATATAATTAATGCTGCCTTCTCTGCTCTATTTGCGTAATTGATGTCTTGTAATTTATCCAGGGCCTTCAGTATGGAGTATTGTTCTGCTTGATTATTGGAACAGGTGTGATATAATTTGCGTTATACACAAATGTGATGGCCTACCACGCACGTTGCCCCTAAGCGAAGATTTTACCCGCATCTCATAGTTACCTTTATGCGCGATACGTTTAATCTTGAGATGAATAATAATCCAGCCATTTCAGCGACAAGAAATAGTTCATGCGTCGACGCCAATTTTAGTCCATTTTCTTAATCATTTGACGACTCAAGAGTACATTTCATACTACTCACGTCATCGACCATTACTCAGTATCGTGCCCTAGGTGTTCATTTCTTGTTCTGGATTTGTACTTGTCCCCGCATCATCAATGCAAAAATAGCGAACCTTGTGTGTTTGATGATGATGATGATCAGGTGCCATCAAGTCGGCGTCGACTCCTAGCGACTTTATGGATGGACTGTCTCCATATGATTTGGTCTTCAGCTATATTCTTCAGATCCTCCACTGACATATTCATGTTGGATTTGATGGAGTCGATCCATCTCAATGCTGTTTTTCAGACCTATCCTCGTGCAAATTTCGAGTGGTGTAAACACGTGCTCGCCTGTAATATAACTTTCTTTCTTTCTTTCTTTCTTTCTTTCTTTCTCGATCATTTGAACGATTTGACGTGTCCATCTATTGCTGAATAGTCCAATTATTGCACTAATGCAAATATTTCGATATTCAAATGTACGAATAGGTTGAAAATTCAAATAATTCGTATGTTCGAATATGTACATCCCTAATGTATACCAGGTGAAGCAGCTGGCCCTAAAAATATTGTTTTAATAATAATAATAATAATAATAATAATAATAATAATAAGGAACAACGAAAAATTCGACATGCAAGCTACCCTCTGGGTGTCAAATAACAAAGCTTGCACCCGGCACCCGAAGCCATACGATATTATTAATATTATATTATGTAGGAAGTGTCTTTTGCCCAAACTACAAAGTCATCATCCAATTAGTTTGAAGATAGCGGCCGTGTATGTGTGCAATTCAATCCCCATTATCATTTCGAACATGACGAAACCAATCAAACCAATTGTGGTACACAGGTAGCACTAGCAGAGGACAACTCAGTGTCATATTGTAGGCCTATATCGCCGCCATCATAACAAAATGAAATGGCGCCCACCCAAATGTTCTGAGCTTAAATCAAACTACGACTAACTTAATCATCCGATCTCTACCAAATTTTGCAACAATATGTCTTAATGTGGGAAGCGTCTTTTGTTCAAAATACAAGGTCATCAGCCAAATAGTTTCAGTAGCTTGATATACTTTGAGGCATGTACTGAACAAAACAATACAAGTTTAGTATCAAGTGTTTATAAAGGTGGCACAAAACTCTAATGAAATCGTTCCTGCTATACAGTTACACTAAACCAGTTGTTAACCTATTGTTAGTACTGGGCGTGTGTAACGTAGTGGTAGCATCTTTAGCTCTTAACCTGGAGGTTCATGAATCGAATCCAAGCGGGTTCATTTTATTTACTTGATTTCTTTTGTATTTATTGATTTATAACTACGCACACGTTATAATGGTAAGCATATATAGTGTGTATTTGCAATCGAAAATATTATATATACTTATAACACCACATATTTCAACACTCGACTACAGCGATTAAATTTCGTTATCCTTGATCCGCGGTACAGACTGCTGTTGTTGTCGATTCTTTGGGGGCTTTGCGGCATCATGGTCATGTAGTCCCGTTTACTTGGGTGTGTATAGAAGTTGTCTGATAACCTGTGTCACTGTGATATCTGTACTAGTAGTGTGTGTACAGTACTTGTAAATGAGGTAGGATTTGTATAGGAAGCTGTCATCCATCCACGGTAGAGTATGTTGTTGTTGTTGATTATTTAGGGGCTTTGCTGCATCGTGGCCATGTATCCCCGTGTACTTGGGTATGTGTAGAAGTTGTCTGATAAACTGTGTTACTGTGATGTCTGTACTAGTGTGTGTACTTTCATACGAGGAAAGATTTGGGAAGGAAGCTGTTGTTGTTTTACTTGAGAGGCTTGGACATCACGGTCATTTATCCCCGTGTACTTGTGTGGGTGTTCAATTTTGTCTGATAATCAGTGTTATTGTGATGGCTGCATTAGTGTGTGTATTTATAATTTATGTGAGGATTAAATCAATCAACGTATAATATAGCACGTTATATTTCAACAAGCTACTACAACCAATATTCAATTATACTCCTTGATAAGGACAAAGAGTTATAACTATACCCATGCAATTAGGAGAAAGTAGGCTATGAGTTCTTTACTGAACGTCTTGTTTTTCCCTCGATGTGCCATCAGCCTAATACGAGGGAAAAATAATAGTGTTCAGTATCGGTTGCGGGATATGCTTGCAGTGCATTAGTACCATACGGGATGCTTGCAGAGAAATATCGACCTTCCTGACAACACGCGTTAGTTGGGCTGCATAAAACAATATTATTGGGGGCAGTTGATTCACCTGGTATATAAAATGGAAATATAGTTTCATGTAGCTAGGGTATCGTATTTAACAAATCCGCTCTATACACCAAATTGCACTGTCATGCTCACTGCAGTTATTGAGGGAAAACTACGTAGTATCCAGTTCAATAAATATTACTCATCTCGACCTGATTCGTCAGTCTGTGCCCTTGACCGACCGTTTTTTGTGCGGCAAGTTATTTCAGTAGAGCGGCTGTCACATTTATTGCCGGCAGTCACAAAATAAATAAGGCCTTGGACAGAAGAGGAGAGATGTCCCAGTAAACCATCATGGCTCGGATATTCATACATCTCGTATCTCGGCCTAGCACAGTCAGCCATCTGCTGCAATTTGTGGACACTTACATGAACGAGTAATGAATTCGAATCGTTCGTACCAATTTATTTGAGCTTGATTCTAACGCCTACCGCTACGTTCACATCTTAGAATTTTCCAGCTTCTATAACGGTAACCTTTAAAAACTGTTTGATGATACTGTAAAAGCACGCAAAAAATATTGCATTTATGTATTTATTATATAGTTATGTCTTCTTTCATTCGTTTCGCCCAGCTTTGGGGTACATTAAATCAATCACTTTTCAATGTCCTGTGCTTTCCTTGTATCGCAGTATTGGTTTATTCTTTGTGATCTTGCTTTCCTTCCTTCATCAGAGATTTGGTTCTTTGATTTTGACTTGGAAACCGTTGTTTATTGTGCTTGGTTGTGGTTTAGGCGATTTTATCCATGAGCATATTTTCTATTATTTGTAGTTCTATTAAGTCTTTTTCCGTTTCCTTAAACCAAAGTGGTTTGGTTATTTTGTTATGAAAGTAGTCAAAGATTTATTTGGTTAGCCTATTTAAGTTCTTTCTGAGGATGTGTCCATAAAAATCAATTCTTCTTTTTTGCATTGCGTCTAACAGTTTATTTATTTATTTATTTATTTTGTAATGTTCTAGCCGACTACTTTTAATGATTCTTGAGGTAATTGAATACTTTGGTTGCGTGTTTTTGTAAATAATTCCGGAAGTGTCAGCTTATTTATTGCTTCTGCTGTATTTGAAAATGTATTTTAAAGAAACAACTACAGTATTTCTGATGTTCTGGTAGGCCTATTATTATTATTATTATTATTATTATTATTATTTATATATTCCCTACACACAGATGTGTGCTGGTCCAACCGACAAGAAAGACGGGGGATGTTAAATTTGTACAATACAGTTACAATAATTCCTTGCTGTTGATTCATTTGTGCCCTTGCGATATCGTTATCATGTAGCCCCTTGTTCATGGAGTTGTGTCAAATCTGTCTGATGACATTAAAGTGTCTATAGTAGTGTTTGTGTTTGTAATTGAGACTATGATTGGGAAGGAGGAAACTGAGGCGTTAAGTTAAGAACTATTTTGGTATTCGCCGGGGCCATATGTGTAAAACGATGGAAAGTCACTTCTAGGATGGCTGAGGTGAGAATCTTCTCGGTTTTGCCTCATGAGACTAAGTGTACCCCGTTCCAATCCTCAGGCCAGAATTACATTTCTTGTCAGAGTCGGGAATCGAACCCAGGACGTTCAGATCTGGAATCTCAATACTTACCACGAGATCACAGAGGGCTGAGTGCAAAAGAGTTTAGCCTTATGTCTTTTTCCACGTTGCTTACCGTTTGACCCCGTGGTTCAGCGTTGCCAGTTGAAACACTCACCACGATCGCAATGGGGAGCTGCAGCAAGGTTCAAATCCCGTCATTGACAGCGTGGTTTTGCCACACTCCCTCCATGTAAAATGTCTGGATAGGACCTTTATTTCAAGTCCTGGGCCATCTATCCCACCCTGGCTCTAATATTTACAGCTATACACACTGTTACAGTCAACACAGAAACACAGGTTAACAGATAAACTACACACACCCAAATACACGGTGCTGATAACTAAAGAAGTACCAAGCTTCTATATATATACACCGCGGACAGGCCAACAAGGACCACGCAAGTATCACTTCTTTATAGGTCTAGTTTCCTTCTTTCTCTTCCAGAAGTCTTTCATCCTGGTCGACTACGCAGCTCTTCTTTCAGCAGTCCATTCTCCTCTGTTGAGATTCTTCTTCTCCCCGACAAGAATTTTGAGGCCAATTTTTTTTCTGTACTCTATTCGATTTAGACAATCTTCTTCAGTAATTTTGAATTTTTGAAGTTCTTCTTTCATTTGTTTTACATAGCCTCCTTGCCCTTTATAGTTCCAGATTTTATCAAAAATGTGTTTGCTTAACCTTGAGCAATCCTTGCGGACCATATGTCCGTAGAACTGAAGTCGCCCTTTTCTGATCATCACTTCAAGGTTGTCGATTTTACTATAAATTTCTGCATTGGATCTCAGTCTATAACCTTCCTGTGTTTTCCTAGGACCATAAATCCTTCTTAAAATTCTTCTTTCTATCTTGAGCAAATTCTCTATTCCGGTTATATTTGTAGTTTCCATGCCGTACAAGATGACTGGTCTAACAACAGTATTAAAATGTCGTAATTTTGCATTGATAGACAGGTTCTTTTTATTGTATATATTTTTTGTACAAAAAATTAATCTTTCCAATTTCCCTTCTTTATTCTCAATTGCCAATTTATCCGTCCCATTGCTACTAATTATTTCTCCAAAATATTTAAATCGGTCAGTCTCCCTGATGCTCCCATAATTTGTTTTTATCATTTTCCTAGTGTATTTCTGATCACTTGTCATCATCTCTGTTTTTGCCAACGAAATCTGTAAGCCCGCTTTTTCCGCCGTTTCTTTTAACTGATCAATTTGGTTAATAGCTTCTTGTTCTGATTCAGCAAACAACGGTACGTCGTCAGCAAATGCTAAACCTTTGACTTTGAGGTTCTGATTCTTTGTACCAATTTTAGCACTTGAATCGTTCTTCTCCCAAAACGGGGCCGATAACCTCGATGTTAGGCCCCTTAAAACAACAATTATCATCATCATCATCATCTCCCAAAACGTCCTCATGACTTTATCCAAGACCAAATTGAAAAGCAGTGGTGATAGACTGTACCCTTGTCTTAGCCCAGTTTTTACCTCGAAGGACTCGCTAACTTCATTTAAAAATTTGACTCTAGAAATCGTATTAGTTAATGTAAGTTTTATTAAATTTATGGTTTTTTGATCAACTTGGTATTTCTTCAATGTGTCAAAAACAGTATCCCTATTCACTGAATCATACGCTTTCTGAAAATCAACGAATGAGATAAAGATATTCTTTGGCCTGTTGTAATATTTTAATATCAATTTTAAACTAAGAATTTGTTCTGCACACGATCTATTCCTTCTGAAACCACACTGGAACTCGCCAAGCTGTGGTTCGATCTGTGGTTCAAGTCTGTTTAAAAGTAATTTGGCAAATATTTTATATGTGACAGACAACAATGAGATCCCCCTATAAATATTGACATCAATTTTTGAGTTTTTTTTATGTAGTGGATGAATTAAGGCGATTAACCAGTCTTCTGGAATTGCTTCCTCAATCCAAATTTTCTGAAATAGATTTGTCGTCGCTATTAAAAATTCATCATCTACAAGCTTCCACATTTCTGCAATTATTCCATCCTCGCCTGAGGCTTTATTATTTTTAAGTGAGTTGATAATACCTTTAACTTCGTTTACATCTGGTGGCGTAGGGTCAGAATTTTGTGTTGTAAATTTGAAACTCAACTTGTCTGTCGGTTTTGGACAATTTAACAACTTCTCAAAATACGCAGCCAAGATATCACAATTTTCCTTGTTGTTTAATGCTAGCGTACCATCTTCCCTTTTGAAATTTAAACTCGGCGCTGAATATCCAGTGATTTCATTCTTAAATGCTCTATAAAATAATCGTGTGTCATTTTTCTTAAAATTGACGTCCATTTCCATTATTTGGTCCTTCATATATTTTCTTCGAATCGTTCTTAAAGTCTGGTGGACCATTTTCCTTAATCTTTGTACTTCCTCTAAATTTTCTGGAGTCTTGTTCCCGTTCCACTTGTGCCAAGCACAATGTCTTTCTTTGATCACTCTTTCACATTGTTCATTCCACCAAGCATGTTTCCTATAAAAGTTCAACGGCGCAATTCCCTGAGCTGGTTCAAGAAGGTTATTAGTAACATCATTCCAATTGGTTTTCCTTGAAATTCTATCCTTTTTTCGTTTGTAAGAACCTCTCTATTAATTTTTGGAATTTTAATTCTAGTTGTATTTTGTTTGCGTGTAAAAGGTATGAAATTCATCTTGATTTGAGAAAGGTAATGATCTGAAGTTACATTAATGGATTTTCTGACCTTAACATTTTGGATTTCTTTGTAACAATTTCGAGAGATAGCTACATGATCTAGTTGGAACTCACCCAGCAACGCATTTGGGGAGACCCACGTTTTCTTTTTACTTGGTTTTGCTTTAAAATGTGTGGACATAATCTTTAAGTTTAGATGTTCACAGAGTTTAACCAATCTCTCACCATTCCTTTTGGTTCTATTGTGAGCGGGATATTTACCTATTATATCAGAAAATTTTCTCTCAGATCCAAGCTGAGCATTGAAATCTCCAAGTAAAATTTTTACATGATTAGAAGGAATTTTGAGAATTTCGGCTTCTAACTCGTCCCAGAATTCATCAACTTTCTCTGGATTCGTTTTATTATCTTTATTTATAGGAGCATGGGCGTTGATTAGCGTGTATCTCTTATTGAGAGATTTTATAGTTAGAAAAGATAGTCTGGCATTCACACTTCTAAAAGCGATAACTGCGTCCAAAAATTTTTTGTTGACCATAAAAGCTGTTCCCAGATGTGGCATGTTCTTCATCACTCTCTTCCCAACTTTTCCTTTGAAAATTCGGAAGTTGTCAGATTCAAAGGTGTCCTCATCCAAGAACCTGGTCTCTTGAAGGGCTAATATTGTAATGTGATGTCTATGAAGTTCTGTTGTTAGTTGTTTTAATTTTCCAACCTGAATTAAGGAATTCACATTGTATGTTCCAAAAAAATATTTTCTCATTTTCTTGAATCTTGAACTGTTCTTGTGGTGCTCCGACTCACCATAATGTAACCCTAAATTGCTAGGCACCCTGGAATCCGATTTACGCTTAGCATTGTCTTCAGGGTAATCTTCTATATGAATTAATAAAAACAACTCGCTTACCCTTTGCTCGTTGGGTTCTATTTTCCTCTCTAGTGTGAGACTAAGCTATATCTTAAATGTCGTGGAAGGCACCTTTACGTTTTTGTTCCTTGAATTTGAACAGGAATTTATTATTCCATCCTTGTTTTAATTTTTCTTGCACTCATACCACTGCCGTTGACGTCTCTTTCATTAGCAACTGCTTTCATTGAAATGAAGGTGCTAGAAAAATTCGTGCCGTTAATGTAATAACACAGTTAAGGTAAATATTTTGAAGAGCAAGGAGATGTCGTCCAATTGAATTATGAATTCGTTGTGCCCGAAGGAGCGACGAGACGCTGAATACCAAGAGTGTTTTCTCTCGCGCCACCTCTGTGTACATTTACTTAGCAGGCACTGCATCCCGAGACTCGTATTGTGAAGAGACCCAGGTCAGTAGGGGAGCCAGGAAGAGTTTCAAATGTTACGAAATCTCACCTTTTATTATTGTCAGGTACTTGTTCTGCTAAATAAGTACCTATAGTAGTCTATAAAGAAGTGGTGTTTCATTTAGGGGCCTAGACATTGTGGTAATTTCTGTCCCGTGTACTTGTGTGTGCGTGTGTTGGGAATCGACCCCACCTTCTCTCAATTCCGCCTCACGTTCTATTCCAATCTCAATCATCTTGGAAGTGGTTTCCCCACTTATACTCCATGCAAATGCTGGGATGGTTCCTAACTTAATGTGACGCCTGCCTCCTTCCCAATATTTTCTGAATTACAAATACGCACACTAATACAGCCATCACAATAACACAAATTATACATATTACACACACGTACACGGAAGTACATGACCATGATGTCGCAAATCCCCTTAATCAATGAACAACATACTTCTAAATAACTACATATAGTAGGCTATATAGAAGTGTTTTAGGTCGATCAATGTACAATGTTGAATCAAAATATGCAATTGTCTCGAGGCAGAATGTATCGCGTAAGTTCCGTCCTGATTGGTTTTGAATCAGTGCAATATATTGAAAAACTGACTACATATGAGTATTTCCATATCAGGACCTTACAAATTGAAACGATAGGCAAACTCCAGTGAACCTCAAAAATATCACACTCAACACAAAGTTAGACTCCTATGAAACTTGCTCTTTCTTTTCTACTGAATCCAGAAACTATGGTTAACCTCAATACTGTTAGAGATACAGTATTAGTGAAATAAATTTGGCAGCGGATACGGGGTTTGTGGCCTTCCATTGCAAATAACATGTTTGCTGCGAACAGGCTTAATTTCAAATGAGTGTATTATTAACATTAGTAAATGAGTATTATTGTTATTTTAATAAGTGTGGAACTTTCTTTGGCCTGCCTAGCACACCACTAGTCTACACTTTGACCGAATTAATTTATTACGTATCGGCCAGCCGGGACTCTCAGCGGTAGAAACAAATATTTCACGCGTTATTCGGCGGGAAAGAGGTTGAAAACCTCTCATATAAAGTATGGTCATTAAATAGTGTATAAATCAGTGTTAAGTTCGTAATATGTTGTGTTTTATGAGTGTTAACTTGGTATTCTGGCTTGCTATATTAAATGTTTTATTAGTGTTGCTACCTCAAGCTAATCTGTGTATTGTGATTTAGCGTGTTGACCGGGAGGACGATACGTTATTTCCTCGCCGAAAAGTCGCATGTTTTATGGGCTCTTGTATATACAGTACGTTAATCATCGCACTCCTCCGTAACAGATATTAATAAAGCTATTAAATTACGTTAAAACCTACTGTATGAGGTAAATTGAAATCAATAGGCATACATGGACTTGCAAAGGTGTAGCCTACTGCAGGACATGTTCAGTCGTTCTCAGAAGTGCATAACCATCCACGGGGATTACTTCGAAGGGCAGTAAAGGCTGTTCCAGGTAAGCCAACAATCCGTTCGTAATATAGCCCATTCACCGAACTTTTCAGACAGAGGGTGTATTTCATGATTTATCAGAATGAAAATTAATCACTATTTTTTCTTAGGTTACATTTATCTATTTGGAGGGACTTAATAATATTTCAGTAATATGACCACGTCTTTAATAGTATGTGTATTATGAAACTGATAACATTACGCACTATTACTTGAATATTATATTCTAGCAGAAAAAATCATATAACTATAGACATGTACTGAGAGTTCGCAAAGTCAACTCCTTAGTGAGGCCACCCACAGAACTGATAATACTGATAATACTGTACAGGTTGCCATATTCAGTAGGGAAGGGAGAGCAAACTGTTCGAGCTTGCTTATGTCTAATCCGGTGTAACAATGGAATGTGGAGGGTGCTGAAGAACTTTGTGCATATTACATAAATAATTCATGCTTTTGGGCTAATGCCGTGTGTATTTTTAATTTAAACCATACGTTTCGGAAATAAACATTGAAAAAGGAGGCAAGGTTTCTCCGAAACGTATGGTTTAAATTAAAAATACACACGGCATTAGCCCAAAAGCATGAATTATTTATGTAATAATCCGGGCCGTGAAAGCCTTAATATGCAAACTTTGTGCATATTTTTGCAGTAGATGTTCTAAAGGGGTGTTAACGGGGTTAAACCTGCATTTCATTTCATAACAATATGTCACGAGTGGTTTCATTTGGGGATGTGATTGATTTTTAAAAGAATTTGGCTGTTATGACCGTCTTTACCAAAGAGGCTTGCAGGTATTAGGTCATGTATTCCACAGAGAGTACAAGGAAGTTTGAGGAACGATGGCCAAGAATCTAGGATTCCAATACCACATTCTCTACCTTCCATCTATATGGCTCAGCTTGCCACGGTGGGTGAGTGGATAGCGTGTCGGTCTAACCCCAAGATTGCAGGTTCGCTCCTGGCCGTGGTAAGAGATTTTTGAAAGGCGGCAAAAATACGACACGTATGTCATACGATGTTGGCATGTCAAAGAACCCATTTGAATTCAGTAGGCTGTGTTCATAATGGCAAAATTAATCTTGGGAGTTTCCGCCAACACGAAGTTCCTCATTTCTCTACTAGAAAGCGCTATAGTGTTCAAGGAGCTTAGATATCTAACCTCCTTGACTTTCATACTGATTCAAGGAACAACGAAATTCGACATGCAAGCTACCCTCTGGGTGTCAAATTACAAAGCTTGCACCTGGCACCCGAGGCCATACGATATTATTATTAATCTATATGGCTTGTTCTATTTTGTACAAGGACGTGATGGTGTATTGGTCGTGGATTCCCAATTATGTATGTGAGATTTTCGAGTCCAAAACTTGCGTTTGGTAGTTGCGATTCCACGAAGGAAGGAGGCAGTTAGGTTGAAAATCTCGTTAAACTACGAATTGATTCCCTTCCCTTCCCTCCTTGAAAAAATGCACTGCCTGATAGCTGAAAGTCTCCTTGCTTGTTTATAACAAGTGAATCATGTTCGATTACATCACCATCCAGCATCATGGGCGTTTAAAGAGTCTGTACGTTATGTAGCTGAAATAAAATGATTGTAAACACGTCCATTCACGACTCTTATCATTATTACCAATACATGCTTTGCACGTTGCTTGTTGAATAGTTGGTGTAAACAAACAACAGGTTCCATAGTACACGGAGATCCTATCAATGGACATTGGACACACCTTCATTGACAAACAATCGCAGACAATTGTCTCAAGCATAGGTCCAAATCATTACAGATCGCAAACAAGTACACGTGGCGGATGACAATAACGATGTAATTAATCCAAGTGAACTGATTTTGCCCCTTTAATTCGTAGCTAGGGAAATCAGCCTACTTGTGTTTGTGTGGGTGTGTGCATGGAAATCGTTTAGACCACCCTGTGGTGTAGTGGCTAACATTCTTGGCTGTCGTCCCAGAGTTCCGGGTTTGATTCTCGGCTCTGACAAGAATTTTAGTTCTGGTCTGAGGATTGGAACGAGGTACACTCAGCCTCGTGAGGCAAATCTGATACGAGGTGGGTTCGATTCCCACCTCAACCATCTTGAAAGTGGTTTTCCGTGGTTTCACCACTTCTAGTCCAGGTAAATGCCGGAATAACCACGGCGACCTTCTTCCCAATCTTGACCTGAATTATAAATACACACACTGATACAGCCATCACAATACAGAAGTTATCAGAAAAATTCCACAGGTGGATGTAAGACCATGATGTCTCAGATGAAACAACAATGGGATTAGTTTGATAACCTGTGATTTATTGTAGTGAAGTGTGTAACTCTTAAGGTGCTCCAGACTTGATACAAGGTGCATTGCCAGGAGTGAGTGGAGAAACTCCGGAAAGAACCACTCAACAAGCAGCTTCCACTCTCTCTCGGCTACGCTAGTGGGTCGATATGAACTGAATGAGACGAATAAAGGATATGCTCACCACGAAATCATGTCAGGGTCATGGCTGACTTGTACATGGATCAATGGCATAGTAAAGATATTCTTCAAAGATAAAATATTGCTTTTGTGTTTGAGATGATGTAGTATCGACGCGACCGACGTGGCAATAATTAGAGTGCTATCTGTTACTGTGACTGGGGTCATCCATCACTGATGATTGGTGGCGTAGCGGAACGGTCGCCACCGTATTAATCATTGGGAGTTGTAATTACAATGACCCGTACTTCCCGACACCATTGTCAGTAACATTACACTTGCGTTTTAGTAAGGACCGTACCAAATAACTCAGGTTGTATAGCCATAACAGAACTGTAATACCTGTAACGAAGAATAGTTTAGTAAGATGCGTTTGTCAATATATATTTAAATCACACGAATTTGGATGAACTTCTAGCTGTCTAGCGTCTCTTGCTCAAAATTAAACACACGCTGCCAGTGAGTGTGCTTAGTGTTGTGTGACCGCAATGATCGTTGTTGAAGTTATTTCATATAAAGAGCTTGGACATCTTAGATATTTAGTACTGTGTACTTGGGCATGTGTAGAATTCTGTCTAATAACCTGTGTTATTGTGATGGCTATACTAGTGTGGATTTGTAATTTGCGTGAGGATGGAAGGAGGCCATGCCATTAACTTAGGAACCATCCCGGCATTTTCCTGGAGTAGAAGTGGGAAAAACCACGGAAAGCCACTTCCAGGATGGCTGAGGTGGGAATCGAACCCACTTCTGTTCCGTGTTGCCTCACGAGAGTGAGTTTACCCAGTTTCAGCCCTCAGACTAGAATTAAATTTCTTGGCAGAGCCAGGAATCTAACCCAGACCTCCAGAGTGACAGCCAAGAATGTTACCCACTACACCACGAGGTGGTCCTGCAGTGGTTGAGAGACGCACCGACTGAGCCATGATCAATAGTTGGACCAATATGTATTTATTTTAATCGTATTTAGCGTATGGCTAAACTGGAATACCAGGTGAATCAGCTGCCCCTATAAATATTGTTTTAATAATAATAATAATAATAATAATAATAATAATAATAATAATAATAATAATAATAATAATAAGGTTTATTTAATTTCTTCACGTTTAATTGGTTGTTTCATGATTTATACGTTGCTTTTGGGTGATTTGCTGTTGGTATTTAGTGTTTTATGGTGTTGTGAGAGCTTTTATAGAGATAATTGATAAATTTGTTGCGCGTGATCTTTGTTTACTCTGTTGCTTGGGAATAACTTGAACCAGGTTAGGTTATACATCTTCATATATGGTAATATTTCTTCGAATAGTTAAATTGAGACTTTGAGTTGTGTATTGATACCCCGTTAATTGATAACTGTCCAATTGTATCATCTGTCCGACAAATTATTGTGAAACGCTGTTCTGATTCATACGACACGCAGGGTAGGGTTATGTAAGAAGATATCAACTAAACGGAGCTACTGATTCTTGAATCGTGTCCGTCCTTCAGTTACAATAGTGTATCCATCTGTTTCCACATCTCCTGACACTGTGAGTATTTATGAATTCATGTAGTGCATGCTTATGCAATGTCCAACTTTGGTGAACTATTTGAGTGACGTCGATCATAGCACAAAGTTCTTCATAATTTTCCTCTGACAATTCATATGATCTAATAATGTTGACTAGGGGCCGTTTGTCTCATTTCTTTTCGACGAGTAGACTGAAGTGCACTATAATTTAACGTAATATGAGTAGGAGGAGGAATGTGCAAGAGGAGGACTCTGGACCTGGTCCTGGGATGAGGTTCCCATCGAACCGTGAGAGGCCGAGAACGGATATATCGCCGATCGGTCGAGCTCATACTGAAAACAGTTCACCGTTAATAACTATAAGCAGCACCCAAGATCTCCCAGCTGCGTCCTCAGTAGATGTTTTGTCGTCATCTGAGATGTCAACCACTGCTGCAGGACTATCGAGAAGACGCATTCAATGGTCAAATGAAATGAACAAGGAAGTTATGCGTCTCTATTATTCCGTTACGAAACTAGAAACTGATATGACTATGTACAGGCACCTTCTGTGGCAAAAATTTATTGAGAAATACCCTGGCTTGTCTCAGCGCCTCACAGAACAAAATTTAGCGGATAGAAGAAGAGCTATTGTCGGAAAAAAGTTGTTGTCAACTTTGGAAATCAATGAAATAAAATGCGAAGTCGTAGAACAACTCCAAATCAGAGACTCCGAAGATCTCATACTGCAATTACGGGAAGAACAGGTTGCTTTGGAAGAAAATGATGAATTTCAGTTGGAAAGAGAACCTCAGTCACAAGCTCGTCTGCATCAAGATATACAATACGCGGCTTTGTGTGAACAAGCAGCCCTCTATTTCCAACAAGCAATGGAGAAGTACTATGGGACTAACCCATGTTGTCGTCTCAAGATCCCGAAGGTAAACACCTCTGTAAAGTTTGGCGTAATCGTGAGCCATCTTAACAACACAGTGGTCACTAAAGCTCTAGATGGTGTGGATGATATAGAGTACGTACAACTGGTGATTTATTGTGGTGCGTTAGCTGCCGTACAAGCGATTGGTATTAAAATTGTGCCACAATATGCAAGGGCCCGTGCGAGCTCAGTTATGCCTCCCCCATGGCAAAAGCGGCTGGAGAAGAAGATTGAGGAGCTTCGTAGAGAACTTGGTCAACTGACACAATTCAAAAGAGGAAATCGGTCCCTTAGACAAATCAGGAATGTAGTGCGCATAATACAGCCAAGTCGTTTAGATGAGCTGGATCAAGACAAGCTGTCGGAAATAATAGACACGCGCACTCAGAGATTGGCTGTCTATAGTAAACGGCTACGCAGGTACAAAGAAAGTCAAAAGCGGAAGGATCAGAATAGAGCATTTGCATTGAACCAGAAACAATTCTACAACAGCTTGCAAAACTCCAATCCAGAACGTCAGAATAATACTCCTTCAATCGAAGAGGCCACCAATTTCTGGTCTAATATTTGGGAACAGCCCAAAGACCACAATTTTCGTGCCAACTGGATGATAGAAGAAGAGGCGAGGTTTTCTGGTGTGATTAATGAAATGAATAGCCCTGACATCATGGAGCATGAGGTGACGGCAGCGACTCTACGTACACAGAACTGGAAAGCGCCTGGGCCAGATTTTATACACAACTACTGGTATAAGAAGTTCACAGGTGCCCATGAAGCAATAGCCAAAGCCTTCACGCGAATTTTACGATTTCCTGAGGAAGCTCCGGAATTTCTGTTCATGGGAGATACCTTCTTGATACCAAAAGGTGAAGAATCAAGAGATCCATCGAACTACAGGCCCATCACTTGCCTGTCGGTGCTTTACAAGCTATTTATGGCTATAATTGCGGAACGAGTGTATGGGCATTGTGCGGCGAATGGGATACTCGCTGAAGAGCAGAAAGGGTGCCGACGGAAAACGCAAGGCTGTAAGGATCAAGTGATAATAGATTCAGTTATTGTAAATTTGGCTATGAGAGGACAAAGAAACTTGTGTATGGCCTACATTGATTACAAGAAAGCCTATGACTCCGTACCTCATTCATATTTGATCGCAATATTAAAAATCTACAAGTGTGATCCCATCATTGTCCAATGTCTACAATCTATCATGTTTAGATGGAATGTGAAACTTCATCTAAAAGACCGATACCAAGTCACTCCGTCCCGTGCAATTCGAATTAACCGTGGAATATTTCAGGGAGATTCGTTCAGTCCTCTATGGTTCTGTCTGTGCTTAAACCCGCTCAGTGGGCAGTTAAATAGGAGTGGATTGGGATTTGAAATGCGAGCTGGTGAGGTGAAGCACAAGGTTTCACATAGACTGTACATGGATGACTTAAAAATCTATGCAAGCACACGGCGTCAACTGCAAGGGCTCTTAGATATTACGCAGGCGTTTAGCGACGATATAGCGATGGAATTCGGACTTCAAAAATGCAAGGCGATCATACTGGCAAGAGGGAAACTTGATAGGGCAGAGGGCTTCAATGTTGGTCTAGATGAGCTAATCGAGTGTTTAGATGAGGGCGAGACCTACAAATACTTGGGCTTTCTTCAGCTTCGTGGGATCCGACACACACAAATTAAAGCCAATTTACAGAAAAAGTTCTTTAATCGAGTGGATATGGTTTTGAAATCATACTTGGATGCAGGCAAGAAGATCAAAGCCCTTAACACCTGGGCAGTACCTGTACTTACGTATTCGTTCGGGATCGTTAAGTGGTCAAAGACAGATTTAGAGCAGATAGAACGGAGAGTACGAGTCTCAATGACAAAATATCGGCTTCATCATCCAAAGGCAGCGATAGAGCGTATCACACTACCACGGAGCGAAGGCGGTCGAGGGGTCATTGATCTCGCAATCGCCCAAAGTAAACAAGTGGAACGTCTGCGACAGTACTTCTTTGGCGCAAGAAATACTCCTCTGTATGAAGTCATTGTTGAAAGTGATAAGAGATTCACACCGCTACGACTTGCAGACATGCAATATGACACAAAAGAGCACGTTACTTCGTTTGAACAGCGCCAGATGGCATGGTTAAGAAAAGAACTGCATGGTGTACACCCTCACTTGCTCAGCCAACATCATGTCGACCGATCATTGTCGAACTTATGGTTGAAGCATGGTTCGCTCTTCAGTGAAACTGAGGGATTTGTAATTGCGATACAGGATCGTGTCATTGCAACCAAAAATTATAGAAAGCACATCCTTAAAGAGAATGTAGCAGATGATCGATGTCGTAGATGCACCTCAGCGCTGGAAACCATCGATCATATCATCGGTGGCTGCTCTACGCTGGCTGGTATAGAGTATACCAAGAGGCACAATGGTGTTGCTAAGATCTTACATCAAGAGCTCGCTATAAAATCTGGACTTCTGGATACGTGCATTGTGTACTACAATTACCAGCCTGCCAACGTGCTTGAAAATGAGCATTATAAGATGTATTGGGATAGACCTATTTTAACCGACCAGAAAATCTTGGCTAATCGACCTGATATTGTCTATCTCAATAAAAGAGAGCAAAAGGCCTACTTGATAGACGTTGCTGTCCCACTTAGCCAAAATATGCAAACTACCCAAGCTAAAAAGACAAACAAGTACGCACCGTTGGCGGAAGAAATACGAAAACTGTGGGGATTAAAATGCGTGAGGATTTTGCCGGTGGTGATCTCTTCCACGGGAGTTGTTCCAAAGACGTTGGCAATGGCTTTGGAGGAACTGAAAATGAAACATCTGATTGCCAGAATACAGAAGGCAGTGCTGCTGGATACGTGCCATATTGTTAGGTTATTTTTATCCCAGTAATAGGTTTACAGGGTTCTTGATTAACAAATCCGTACCTTGTAAACTGAATTGTACCATAATTATGAGAAATTAAAGATAATAATAATAATAATAAGTCTACAACCAGGTTAGGTTATGTAAGTTGTCATAAGTACGTCGCTGTCGCTGTTAGATTTGAACCATATGTTGCGTGTTTATAACTTCTTTCATCCAGTCTCTAACTGAATTTGGCACAGATATTGCTGCAAAATAAATTGTTGAATGGAGTTATGCTACATACCGCAAGTTGTGCAAATTAAGTGTCGGCTGGTGTGACATCAATGAAACACAGGATCTACGAGTATAAATTGTAACCTTAGTTTACTAGCACAGCTAGTTGCTTTCGCCCCTCCTGTCACAGTGAGTATTTATTTATGCATTTCTATACTGCTTGCATGTGCTCAACTTTGGTGAATTGCGTAAATATTTAACACGAAGAGGTCGATTAAGATCTGACAGTTCCAATGCAGGTTAAGGATAACTCGTCTCATACTCTTTCGATATCAGCTTCAAAAGCGTCGGCAAAATTTACAAGAAACGATTACTAGACTATTAATCATTTAGGGTAGGTAGGACTCTTAAGCCGTAGTGAAGGCAACCTGCCTAGGGGATGAAAACCCCGAAATCAAACTCATTGCAGCAGCGTCTGTCCCGCAGCGGGCGGCTGCTAACGACGTCTGTTCCCCATGTTAGGGGCGGTCGAAATCATATCCTGGCCGTAGGTATAAAAGGCACACCATCATCATGATGAGATCAAATAAGAAAAGTGGAAATAAAAGGCCGCTACCCGAGGAGCGTCGGGGCACCCTTGGAGCCATCGCTGGGGGTGACAGCATACAAGCCGGTGGTGATCAGGAGCTGAACAGGCGGGCCCTGATCGGGGAACACCCCGAACATGTTACAGCCGATGTTGATACTAGCATCCTAACAGCATTCAACGCTACACCTGCTCCTAGTGTTTCTTCTGATACTCAGGAGACCACAAGAGCAGGCAAACCCAGAAAGCGCATGAAATGGACAAATGAAATGAATATGTACATCATGCGTTCATATTATCAGATAACGAATATGGAAACTGACACTACTGCATATAGACAGAAGTTGCACGCTGCATTCTGCCAGAAATTCCCTGATATTAATGTTACGGAACAGAGAATAGCAGATCAGCGCCGTGCTATAGTTTTGAAGAAACTTATCCCAGAACATCACCTCAAGCTGCTAATGGTTGACGTAGCTGCCGACAATACTCATACCTCTGTAGACGAATCCATAGATCAGGAGAGTACACGTTTGGTCAATGAACAAAGGCACACCGATCATCGTTCAGATGACAAAGATGTAAGAATATCACCGGAAGCACTCGGAGATCCAGTGCGGAAACAACTCGAAGATGAATTTGGGAAGGCTCTCATAGAATTTGAAGGGACTGATCTAATAGAGCGGCCCATGATCACGAACCAACATTGCTCTAAGAAACTTGCTACCGCTGTTGTAACAATGAACGACATTCTCTCTCAGCATCTGTCCCAGAAATCATATTGTTTCAACCATGTTCAGACTGCAATTTACGCTGGAGCGATAGCTGTGATACGAGTGACAGGAGGTAGATTAGGGCGACCTAAATATACGTCAGGTCGACAGAAGAAGATGCCAGCTTGGGAGATACGTTTACGAAAGTCTGTTGATGAACTAAGAGTAAATATCGGAAGAATGCATCAGTATGTTGCAGGCAATAGAAGTAAGAAAGTTGTTCAATGTGTTAAAATGTTGAGCCATACGAAGAGTAAACATGCAAAGTATAATCCTCCGAACTGTAGCCCCCTTGAGATCCTAGACACATTAAAGCAACAACTTGAGGCAAAGGCACAGAGATTACGTCGATATAAAGAATCGAACGAACGAAAGCAACAGAACAAGCTATTTGTTACCAATGAGAAACGGTTCTATAGGAATCTTGACGATCCTGGAACTCAAATGGGCAGTTCACCGCAAAAAGAAGAGGTAGAGAATTTCTGGTCATCCCTATGGTCGAATGCTGGAGATTATAACAGCAGCGCTAAATGGATTACGGAGGAGGAGGAGAGAATGTCAGAAATTGACACGATGTGTGACTCTTCGGTATCAACTGAAGATGTGACCCATGTGGTTAAGGAGACCCAAAATTGGAAAGCGGTAGGACCAGACACCCTCCACAACTTTTGGATCAAACGTTTCACTTGTACTCATGAGCATCTTGCCCGCTGCTACACAGATTTCATCCAAACTCCACAGCTTATCCCCTCTTACTTGATGCGAGGTAAAACATACCTTCTGCCAAAAGGTGATAGAACCAATGATCCTTCCAAATATCGACCTATCACCTGTCTGTGCACCCTGTATAAGATATTTACATCTTGCATTGCACGTAAGATTTGTGAACACATAAATCTTAATAACATCCTGGCTGAAGAGCAGAGGGGGTGCATGAAGAAGTTTCAAGGTTGCAAAGAGCAACTTGTAATCGATGCAGTTACTATGGAACAAGCAGGAAAGATGATGCGTAACTTCTACATGACCTTTATTGATTACAAGAAAGCTTTTGATTCAGTGCCACATTCCTAGTTAATCCAAATCCTGAAGATATATAAAGTTGATCCTGCCATCATTATAAGTCTGCAAAATATGATGTCCCATTGGGGGACCAATTTATTAATGTCTAATGGAGACACATGTATGGAATCGGGATTTATTCAAATCAAAAGAGGTATCTTTCAGGGTGACAGCTTGAGCCCTCTATGGTTCTGTTTGGCGCTCAATCCACTATCATCATTGCTGAACAATGCAAAGTGTGGTTTTCCAATTAAGCACCATGGTATAGTCAAATACAAAATTTCTCATTTGATGTATATGGATGATATTAAACTATATGCATCCTCTGAGAAACACATCGACAATCTAATTGCAATTACTGCTTCATTTTCTTCTGATATTGGAATGCCCTTCGGATTAGATAAGTGTCGCACCCTCACCATTCGGCGTGGAAAATTAGAGGCCCGAGCATTTCAACTTGGTGACGGTTGTTTCATAAAGCCTATGGAAGGTAATGAGACCTACAAATATCTTAGTCTCCTGCAATCTAATCGAATTGATCATAAAGGTATTAAAGATAGAACCATAGCTATCTACAATCAACGCCTTAACCAGATTTTAAAATCAAAGTTGAATGGAAAGAACACCTTTAAGGCTATTAATACCTATGCTATTCCTGCTCTGACATATACTTTCGGTATTATCAAATGGACGCAGATTGACTTGGAGAACATCCTAATTAGGACACGTACCATCTTAACAAAACACAGATGTCTCCACCCTAAGTCAGCTGTTTAGCGATTGACAATCCCGCGTCAAAGAGGTGGACGAGGGCTCACGGACATTATCCAATTGCATGCAAGGCAAGTGAGGAACCTTCAGAGATATTTTCTGGGAAGACATGACTCTCCCATACATCAAGCCGCTGTGAAGGCAGATGACAAGTGCACACCGCTGGATCTTCTTCACGTAAGGGATATACAGTTAGCCACTGATGAGGAATGTTCAGCCATCGAGCTTCAGCAGTGGACGCAGAAAGCTCTGCACGGTCGTCATCCGTATGATCTCAACCAGAAACATGTCGACATTGATGCGTCGAACAGCTGGTTGACTCATGCTGACCTGTTCACTGAGACTGAAGGATTCATGGTTGCAATCCAGGATCAAGTTGTGGCTACCAAAAACTACCTGAAATATATAGTTAAGGCAAATATTCAGGATGATAAATGCAGAAGATGCCAACTAGAACCGGAAACAATTCAACATATCACAGGAGGCTGCCAAGCAATCTCCTGTACTGATTACATGAAAAGGCACAACCAAGTGGCCAAAATAATGCACCAACACCTTGCTCAAAAGCATTTATTATCTGATAATATTTTGCCTTACTATCAGTATGTTCCTGACGCCGTTTTGGAAAATCCCAGTCACAAGTTGTTATGGGACCGATCAGTTATTACTGATAAAACCATGCCAGCAAACCGACCAGATATCGTTCTTGTGGACAAGGTGCAGAAGAGATCCTTCCTAATTGATATTGCAGTGCCCAATTCCCATAATCTGCAACAAACCTGCTGTGATAAGATCACCAAATATCTGCCTTTGGCTGAGGAAATACGGCAAATGTGGAGACAGGAAAGTGTAGTGGTTCTGCCCATAGTAATTTCTTCTACCGGCATCATCCCCAAAATATTGGCACGTAATCTACAAATATTGGGAATACATCCTGGTCTACATATCACCATGCAGACGGCCGTCATCTTGGAGACCTGTTCCATTGTTCGCTCGTTTCTCAATGTGCCACCTTAAGAGAATTAGCCATACCGTCTTGCAAACAAGCCGACGATATGTTGATATGTCCTACTTATGTGGTGAAATGAATGTAGAAATAATAATAATAATAATAATAATAATAATAATGTTATTGGTTTTACGTCAATTTTAACTAATACGGCTTTTAGAACTAAACTGGAAACAAATAGAAAAAACAGAAACAAGCAAAAAAGAACAGGAAGAGTTTGTGTCAAAGAAGAAAAAACTGGAGATTGCTGTAATATCAGCAATTATGAAGCAAGTGAGAAACTAAAAGCTAGTGCTAGGTGTGTTAGCAGCACAGGACAGAAAACTATTTGTTGATTCTTTAGGGGCTTTACGACATCGTGGTCATGTGTCCTCGTGTACTTGGAGTGTGTGTGTGTAGAATTTGTATCATAACCTATGCTACTGTGATGTCTGTACTAGTGTGTGTATTGCCATTGAGATAGGATTTGAGGTAGGAAGCAGCCGTGGCTTTAAGTTTGGTACCATCCCGGTATTCCTGGAGTACAAGTGGGAATCGAACCCACCTCTATTCAGTTTTGCCTCACGAAACTGAGTGTACCCTGTTCCAGGCTTCAGACCAGTATTAAATTTCTTGCCAGAGCCGGGAATCAAACCCGGGCTTTCGCAGTGACTGGAAAGTTAGTGTAACGAGGGACAAGTGTAGACAGTAGGGTATCTGCATGACAAGTGTTCGAAACTGCCCGACGAAAACTAAAACTGCTAGTCAGCCCAGGAAGAGGTTCTAACATATGGTGCTGGGGAGATAGGCTACTGTTCTATTGTTGGTCTAAATTTTCAATCTCCATTTCCTCAGATATTATTTTCCACCATTTTTCAGCTTTCAATATGCTCCTCATGCCACAATTTTCAACCAACCTCCTTGAAACATTTAGGATAGCTGCAGATACAATAGAATGAGCAAACTTTGCAATATATGCAATAGATCAAAAATAATAATTTGTTCTCGGCTTCATTATGAAAATGGTTGGTTGGTTGGTTGGTTGGTTGGCTCCTTAGTTTAGGGGCTGAGACAACGCCGTCATGTAGAGCCCCGTGTACTTTGGGTGTGTGTAGAATTTGTCTGATAACCGGTGTTAATTGTGATGACTGTATTAGTGTGTGTTATCTGTTTTTAATTCAAGTAAGGCCTGCAGACGATAATTTCAAGTAGTTCCTACTTTCGCTACAAAATGCTACTGCCCACGACACCTAGCTGTGAACTTGGCTACTACTGGATGCCACCGCAACCAGCACCTGGTGACGATCGTTGGAACTTAAGAGCATTAATCAAACTGAAATACAAGTTTAGTTAGTGGAAGGTTCTTTTACATGCCATAAATTTATGACATGGTCCCACCGGCTTTACTTCCCCTCCGAAGGAAGGCATACTGAGGGATTTTTAACGATCTTAAAAAATTCGACGACTTCTGCCAGGTTTGAACCCGCGATCTTGGGCATAGAAGCTCAGCATGCTACCAACTACGCCACCGAAGCCGACCATCATGAAAATATAATAAATGTAGTTATCCCTACGTGAAATAATGTGTAGGCTATCCTTTTGTGTAATTACTATTTCTCTTAACCACACGTCACTTCCTTTATATTAATATTCTAAAGATAAGATAAAATGTTAGCCAAAAGCATTAAAAGAGTTTAAAATATTGTAAAATGTATTAATATATCAAAATCTGTTGTTAATAGAAACATGACACTTTGTGTGTTGTATCACATTGATACTGACATTTCATGGTCACACCTTCAATGTGAGAGGATGACAATTGTAGATTTTAGGATTTTCACAGATGAATTGCCTTTGCCCAGTTCCGTTCATTTTGAGCTTCCTCGGTGTAGAAGTGGTAGACTGATCCCAATATCGCAGGTTCGATTCACAGCCGAGGACGTCTGACATTTGATGGGCGGAAAAATCCACGTCATTCCGAGTCGTAGGAAGTTGGCTCATATCACATTTGGTTACAAGACAAAAACATATCTGCTGTTGTAGGCTGCCCAATAGAGTTTAGGTGTTGTTGATAGGTGTCAGTGCAATTGGGGCATCAACATTCCCTTAAATTGCTGCAACTCAAATGATGCCAGACATATGAGACCATATTATTATTATGTTCTTGACCTGAAATCTCTCATCAGCCAGTAGCATCTCTGCGTCAAATTTTTGTCTGCAAGTAGGGGAGTAGTGAGAGTTCCAAATAGTGTCATGGCCGCCGCGTTAGTCCAAGCCAATATCTCGCGAACCCATGGTCGGATGTTGACATATGAGGTGTCGTTGAACTCGAGCTGACGTCCTCTTTCCTATTGACAATGTATTATATTTTTCAAAAATTCTTTGAATTTTTTTGTTTTTGAAAGTAGGCGATAGTTTGAAAACCAAACAGGATAGAACGTTGTGCCATGGCTCAAACGAATTGGCTTTATGACCTTTATTTTTTGTAATAAAACTTTTTTATTTTTTATATTTTTTTGAAAACACTCGAATTTTGAAAATCCTATATTTTGGAAACTAGGAACTCTACAAAAAAAATTGTTTAACGTAAATCAATGGTCCCTACCCCCTCTACCCCCAAAATAAATGTCAAGTCTCTAGGATGAAAACCTGCAGTAGTGTGGTAAGGACAGAGCTGCTTATAAAAGCAAGTGGTGAGCCCCTGCGACCTTGGAATGGAAGGAGCCATGCTAGGAGGGCGTGCTTGGATTCGTTTTTTTCGTCTCGTCGTGCTCTTTACGGGAATGTAGGTGTCGAAAAGGTGAAAATCTGGAAAAGTAGTGTGGTAAGGACAGAGCTGCTTATAAAAGCAAGTGGTGAGCCCCTGCGACCTTGGAATGGAAGGAGCCATGCTAGGAGGGCGTGCTTGGATTCGTTTTTTTCGTCTCGTCGTGCTCTTTACGGGAATGTAGGTGTCGAAAAGGTGAAAATCTGGAAACACGGTCTTTTTGGGGTAAAAACGTGATTTTAGACTTTTTGCTATATCTCGCGAACCAAGTATGCTAGAGACATGAACGAGGGGTCCAAGGACTCGGAGTGACGTCCTCTTTGCTATGAACCACTCGTTATATTTTTTTAAAAAATTTGGAAACGCGATTTTGGGGTAAACACGTGTTTTTTGCGATTTTTGCCGATATCTCATGAACCAATAACGCTAGAGACGTGTACGAGGTGTCCTAGGACTCGGGCTAACGCCCCCTTTCAAATGTGGTAGATATTTTTTTCCAAAAAATAATTCACAAAGGGCCTAACGCTATACATGTTGAAAAAAAATTCTTTTTCTTTACCTGTTTATAATGTTTATGAAGCGTGGTGGTTGAGAGAGACGATACGGCTGGGTGTGTGTGTGTTTCAACGAACCTGTCGCTGACCACGGTGGCTGTGTTCAATAGATCAATCGCTATTTCGGCGGGCCGGTTTATGACAGAGCGAGGGTACGTTTTTTCACACTTTTTACCTTTAACGTGTAAACGGTGATGAGAACTAGGTTCTATGTTGGTCGAAGCGAGTACAGAAAAACAAACTTGCAGGAGGTGAAGGTCATTTGAGCTTATGGGAAGGCGTTGATCTGATTTGACAACAGGTGACGCTTAAAGGTGAAATAATCTGACCATTGTGCTGGCAGGGAAGTGCGAAAGGCATGCACACACATTTGTGAAACCACATGTAGGCTAAACCAGTGACATACTGTCTTGCTTCGTACGTGACAAAATGCAAGTTCAGGTGACATTTGATCTTCCACAGGTGTTCGCTTGGGTGTTATCTGTCCACATGCGCGATAACTGTTAACAAGTCACATCCTGTTTTGCTTCGTACGTGACAAAATGCAAGTTCAGGTGAAATTTGATCCGGCACAGGTGTTCGCCTGGGACGTTAGCTGTCCACGTGCACGATAAGAGAATGTTCAAAGCGTGGGAATCGCTGAATCAGTAAAAAGTATGATGCAACTTGTCGGAATGATGTCACAACCAATAGATAGGCAAGAGCTGCAAACAGTAGTGGTGGGAGGTGAAGGGAGGGAGAGGGGAGGGGGTGATGTATGAAAGAACACAGGAGGAAAGGGAAAGACAAACATGTATGAACATGCATGAAGCGCGGAGCGCTGTATACATAGAGCTATAGGTGGTGTACAACATGTGTGAATAAATAAAAAGTACACAGGTTCACACAACATGTAATTTATTGATCCAGGAATTAAACGTAGAGTTAAACCCTAACCATTTGACGTAGAGTTTATTTCCTTTTTGTTTCAACACTTTTTCCACAAGATAGTGCTGAGGAAATGCTGTTTTCTGAAGTTCATGTAGATAAAATCTACCTTTTATGGGTTGATGGTTGAGGTCCTCGAGTAAATAGGTGACTGGAGTGTCCAAGTTGACTTGACGAATTTGAAATAGTTCAGTCCCCCACTGAGGCGTGTAGCCCTTATTGAAGGCAGACTTAAATTTGCTCACACGAACAAAATCCCCAATGTTTAGTCGGTGACGTTTAGGATCGGCTGTTTTTATGGGGTTAAACAGTTTATCCAATCGCTGAATATTTTTAGTCACGAGGCGTGGCTTGGTCCCAATCGTTCTATGTTTGGTGTCATTGTAACGTGATACTAGCTCAGGTAACATGTCCAACCAGCGATAACTGCCCTGAGCGGTAAACGCTTTCCACATATGGGTTTTCAATGTTCGGTTGAACCGCTCGACCACACTGGCTTTGAGATTGCTGTACGTGGTGTAATGGTGAATATCCTTAGATTTGAGAAAACTGGAGAAGTCCTTGTTGAAAAATTCTTTCCCCTGGTCGGTTTGTAGCAGCTGAGGTTGACGTTTGGAGTGTTGAATAATATGTTGAAAGGCCTTGGTAACTAGTGGACCAGACTTGCGACGCACAGGTTCAACAAAGGCCATTTTGGAATAGACATCAATGACGGTCAACATATAGCGTACACCGTCGTTAACGCCAGCATAGGGTATCATTTCAACCAAGTCAGCCTGCCAAAGTTCATCCACACCTCGTGAAATCACCTTGAGTCGTGGATAGTGACGCCTAGCTGGGCGATGCAACTCGTGAGCAATACCCATTTTAATGGGTGAGGGCTTAAACAATAATTTTGGCATTTCGAAGTTCTTGTTCAATTTCTTGAATTTCCCAATCGTGACCGGTATGGCCAGCTTGACGTGAGGCATGCAACAACTGTAGCCGCTGGACGAGCTTATTGGGATTGTGCCAGTAGGTAACATCCACAAGGGGTTTTAACGGTTTAAATGTCACTCCCGAAGCGGACACTTTACGACGAGTACTTTGACTGGTGGGAAACATTTTTGCAATGATGGTTTTATATTTTTGAGATATATTGGCATTCACTTGTTGCGTGGGATCATACTGTCTTTTGTGAGCATGGGTATCCAATAAAATGGATTTATATTTGTCAAGGTCCTCTGACGTATAATCATGGGAAGAGGGGGTCCGAGAAAAGAGCAGTTTTAACAGTCCTGGCGTTAATTTATAGTTGATGTTTTTAATGACAGCTTTAGTACGAGCAAATTTAATGGATGAATCGCCAATTTTAAAACTATCATCCTCATAGCGAACACCATACGTGGTATCTGTGTTTCCAATAAATAGATCGGTGAAATAGGGTTCCAATGTTGAT
This sequence comes from Meconema thalassinum, assembly GCA_946902985.2. Classification (NCBI taxonomy): domain Eukaryota; kingdom Metazoa; phylum Arthropoda; class Insecta; order Orthoptera; family Tettigoniidae; genus Meconema; species Meconema thalassinum. The sequence continues at coordinate 444,694,378 of OX336390.1, forward strand.
CCATAATATTTTATTAAAATGGTTTTCAGTTGAGCTTTATGTTGAGGGGTGGCCAAGAGTTGTGAAAACGGAGACGCTCTGGAAGGGCAAGGTGTTTCGACCATGGCCAAGGATTTCTTTTTTCTCAAAAACTCTGCAAGGGGTGCGGCCTTTTTTTGAGGCGTAAACACTTGTTCCTCCTCATCCTCAACTTCACTAACACTAGTCAAATCTTCCTGTTCCTCTTCCTCAGGGTCCTCGTGCAGCGTCTGCGTGGCTTGTGAAACGGTGGGTAGCGTTTCAGATGGCTTGAAAGAGGGTTTCAACATGGCTTTTAGTGGAGGTGCTAAATGTTGCTGAATAAACAAAGCATGATTGGCACGTGATTGTTTCAATTGACGAAACTTTTGGCGAATAGTATTTTTTGCTCTAATAATATGCTTTTTTAATTGACTCTCTGCTAACGCCATGGTGTCTTGACAAATGACTTGATGGGGAATGAGACAGGGCCTTAAATAGCAATAAAATGATCAAACCCTAAGCGATACCGTCCTTGGTTGAGTTCACTTTGTTTGTCAATCACTAAACAGGCATGACGTTGAGTGTTCCAGCACTTGGCACACAATTCTGTAAACATTTGAAAGGTCATATCCGGATTCACATGTTCATTATAAATGTGACGACTGTTCCTCTCGTCCTGACGAAATAAAACAATGACATTGGCATTGTCACGAATCAACTGTTTGGACATTTTAGAATATGTTTGCCCAAGATAGAAGCAATCGATATGTTTGTGTCGACCCATGCTGAAATAGCTTTGAATGATGCCTTGACGTTCAGTGGATACATCATCGAAAATCATGAGTGAATCAGGCTTTACCTCATCCGGTGAAATCACATTTTCTTGCATGGAAAATGTAAAATAACCCATATTCTCTTTTTGTAATCCAGACATGACTTGATCCAGAAACACGTAGAGGGGTTGGTAGAGAGATTTTGCAAAAATATAAATATTTTGAAAACGCAGACCATTGGGCGCTGTAATGAGCGTTAGCAAAAGATTAGTCTTTCCACAGCCGGAAGGCCCCACAATGATGCAGCGAATGGAAGATGGAAACAGTGAACCATGGCGTTGTTCACGTGATGTGGGACAGAGATGGGAAACCATGTCCCCCACGGGGAATGACTCTTGCTGCTTAATAATCTTCATTTCAACTAAGGCTTAGAAAGGCTAGCAGGCTGTCTATATACAGGACACCGAGCCTTGTCATAGAAACAGTAGACTGGTACTACAGGTTGACGATGGATGTCTTTGGACGTGCGTTGATGGCCAAAGCTAGGCCTGTCCCCATACATGATCCTAAACAGGAAACAGATCCTGCTAATAAACACTATGTGGATAGGTCAGTAGTGCCACGCACAAAACAGGGAGATTATGACTTTAAGGGAAAGCGGTTAACCCATGTAAAACATCCTCAAGTGTCTACAGACGTTACTACGAAAAAGTATGTGGATAACAAAGTGTATGAGTTTTATGACAAAGTGCCCCAGCTTATGGTGAATGGCTATAGCGCTAATCACCATCGGATTATTCACGTGGAAGACCCACAAGACGAAGACGATGTTTGTACCAAGCGTTACGTGACCCATGAAATGAAAAGGCTTTATAAATTTATCCCATCTGTGTTTTTAGTGTATCTGACAAATGAAAAACCTGTGAATGACAGAAACCATTTACCGCTAGTCCATGATCAGCACTTGACCTATGCGCTTGCTTCGGGTTTAAGCCACTATCGATTACACTATGATGGAACCATTCACATCAAATATGCCATACCTGATGAGAACCATTTACAAATAAAGATAAATGGTCATAGGATGTTGCTTCATAACCATGAAATGGTCAATGCAGGTGACGAATTATCCTTTTATCTCATGTTGACATGGGATGAAAAGCAAGCGGGAAAAACCATAAACGACTTCCCACTTTATGTGGAATTGGAATATACAGCCATGAAATAACCATCTGACGTTAGTTGTGATTTAAACTTTCTTGTGAAAGGTTGTGGGTCATTATCATCATGGTGAAACAAAGGTATGCAGTGAGAAAGACTAAAAAAAGGACTTTGTCCTTGGCAAAGCCAGGGCTTACAACATTCGAGGACAAGCCCTTGCGAAAGAAAAAAAGAAAAAATAATGTATTGACCATAAGGAAAGCCCTTCGAGCAGCACAGAGACAGGTTATTCCAAAACGTCAGCGACAGGTTTCAAACCAAGGGCGAGTGATTCCCGTTCCCAAACGAGCGGGATTTTTACCTGCATTATTTGCTGGTTTGGCTGCTCTGGGCTCACTTTTGGGCGGTGCCAGTGCAGTGGCGAAAACCATTAAAGCCGCGCAGCAGGGCAAGCAACAACTCAAAGAAAGTCAGCGACACAATGAAACGATGGAAGCGATTGCCATGGGGGCTAGAAATGCCAATTTAAAGCCAGCCTTTTATCAACAAGGATTTGGGATTTCACCATTTCGAAATATTAAAAAAAAAAAAATTAACCTCAGCCATAGCGAGACATGCCCTGACGCATCAACAAGTGGAAAGCTATGCTAAACAACTAAAGCTTTCTCATTTTCGAGGTGTGTTTATGCGAAACCAATTACCCCCACGACCCTGGAAACAGGAATGTGCTGTTGTCAATTTGGATGATCACCGAGGACCAGGAACGCATTATGTAGCTTATGTCAAAGAGGGATCCACGGTATGGTACTTTGACAGTTTTGGGAATTTGCCCCCGCCCATGGAACTAGTGACCTATTTTGGAAACAGGATCAAGATATATTATAATGTGAAACGAGAGCAAACGTTTAACAGCCAACAGTGTGGACGTTTGTGTTTAATTTTTTTATATAAGACGCAGCATAAGCAAAAACGCCACCAGTATGTCGGCAGAAAGTAAAACGTTTACAGTGCATGGACGTGGACCTGAAGTCAGCCTAGACTTTTACCCGCCTATTGAATTGAGTGAAAAACCCTATGGTTTAGGACTTGTTTCTCTTGAAACGTACAATCGAATATACAACATACGTGAAAATGTGAACAACAAGTTTTACTATGATGATTCTGTGCTCACCCTGAACTCTGGTGGATACACGATCGATGATATTTATGAACACATTTATGTGGTGTTGATCAATCAGTATGGTTTAAAGTCATTTCTCGACGGAACGCACAAGTTTGAACTTGTAGGCAATACTAACACTCATCGCTGCAGTATTTTCTCTACCTTCAACATTGACTTTAAAACACACCCCGATTCCATTGGCCCATTACTCGGATTTAAACCACGTGTGTTGGAGCCCAACAAAAAACATGAATCGGACCATGAAGTGAAATTCATTGAGGACCATCATGTGTCGGTGACGTGTAATATTATTAGCCAAGTGTACACCAATCAAGAACCATCGCATTCGCTTTATGACTTTATTGTGACATCGCCCAATGGGTATATTATTCGTGAAAACCCTCCAGTGGTGCTTTTTCATGCTGTGGCTGTTGATAGTATTAGTAATATAACATTAAGACTGATCAATAGAGATCAACAACTCATTGATCTAGATTCTACCACACCAGTGACTTACAAGTTGGTGCTAAAGCCACTATGAAATTTGTGTATAAAGCAACAACACCGTCTAGGAATGGTGTTAGTTGTTTGCCACGTGAATACACGTTAACATCTCAAGGCAAGCAGATTTTACAGCATTTGGGTTACCACGTCAACCCTTATAATGAATTCTATCCTAGAGATAGCGAACCACATCGAGGAGCAACCAGGAGTGGTAAGAATTGATCTCCATTCCTATCAAGCTCAAACACCTGGACTCAATAACAATGATGAAATTCAATTTGTTATCAACAACCAAGATATTTACACCCTACCGCATGAAAGTGTTATTCAGATTGAAGGTCGGCTCACCAAAGCCGATGGCTCTACACCCACTACATCCAAGTTGGCCAACCATGGTTTAGCCTTTCTGTTTTCTGAAGTACGTTATGTCATTAACGATATCGTGGTGGATAGCACTCGAAATGTGGGTATTTCCAGTGTCATGAAACTATACCCCTCTTATAGTGAGGAAGAAGGTAAAACACTTTGCATGGCAGCTTGGTGCCCTGACTCGACCAATGACTGGATGGTACACACCGATGGGACCTTTACTGGATATTTACCTCTTAAACTGGTTCTAGGCTTTGCCGAAGATCACCAACGCATTGTGGTTAACGCAAGGCAAGTGCTTTATCTAGTGAGAGACAGGAGTGATAACAATGCACTCAAGGGAGCTGACAATGCCCCCATCGATTCAAAAGTTCAACTACAACGCTTGCTATGGAAAGTTCCTCATGTGACCCTTAACGATAGCAAAAAACTGGACATACTCAAAATGGTAAAGAGAGATATGCCTCTACCCATGGAATTTAGAAGCTGGGCACTCCATGAGTATCCGCTATTGCCCACCACCAACACACACAGTTGGTCTGTAAAAACAGCTCGCTATACAGAGAGACCTCTCTACCTGATTGTGGGTTTTCAAACGAATCGCAAGTATCAACAAACCAAAGATGCCACGCAATTTGATCACCTGCAATTGAGAAATGCACGTCTTTTCCTCAACGGAGCTGTGTTTCCCTATGAAGGACTGGATTTGGATTTTTCAAAAAATAAGTTTGGCCCCCTGTACGACTTGTTTTCTAAATTTCGATGGTCGTATTATCAAAAAGAGAACGGTCCCATGCTACTACCCCAAGCGTTTAAGGCAAGAGCACCACTGATTGTTTTTGACTGTTCATACCTGGAAGAGTCTGTCAAGCCATCCAATATCGACATTCGACTAGATTTTGAAACGCATGACAATGTACCAGCCAATACGACAGCCTACTGTCTGATTATTCATCACAAACAAGTCAACTATTATCCACTGTCCAACCAAGTGACGAGTGTATAAATAACAGCTCAACCCACGTTAAGTCGCTCAGTCATGTCTTGCTTTAAAGCCTCAAGAGACGTTACATCCATGAATTTAAACTCTGAGGAACAACGTTTCAAGACTTTTGCCACATGGCCAGTGCCTTTCATAAACCCTCAAGCCTTGGCGGCTGCTGGATTCTACTATTTAAAAACAAGAGATGAAGTGAAATGTGCCTTTTGTCCCATCATCATAGACCAATGGCAGGAGGGCGATGAACCCATGCAGGAACATCAGCGCTGGTCACCCACCTGCCCCTACCTGTGCAGAATGAAAGTGGGAAATATACCCTGTCATTCAAGCTATCCCTCACTTGTGTCTCTGGGTGATGAAAAAAATACAAGTTATGATACATGTGGGCCGTATGGTATCCATGGTGCTTCGGTGAGCAGATCACCATCAAAAACGCCTAGTTTAGAGACATTGGGACATCATCGGTGTTATGGACGTTACAAACACAAGAGACTATTTTGTTGTATCAGTTGCTATCGTCCTTATCCTAAAATGAGAAAAGCCTGTAAGACGTGTTATGATAATAAAATGATGTAATTCTTAAATTCTTATTTTTGCATGTCCCCCTGTCCTACCCTAACCTTCTTTTTTGAAACTAGCATGGCAGGTAAGTCCATGCCATGATCACACGTGATCGTCAGTCAGTCGTCAGTTGAACTTGGTCCAGGCAAGCGTCAACATGTTGCGCACACTCATTGTGGATTGCCAAGGGTTTAAAATTGGTGACAACAAATTTATATTTAAACAAGTGGCCATGATCGATTGTACCACGTTTTGGATATCACAAGCTACGCATTTGCTATTTAAACCACCCCATGCTTTTGATTTGTTGTGTGAAAAAGACCGTAAACAAACCCAGTGGATTGAAAATCATAGGCAACTAGACTGGAATCAGGGAACCATTTCCTATAAATATTTGGACGTGGTCATGAAAGCACACTTGTCCTCGGCCAATGTGGTATTTGTGAAAGGTAATGAAAAACGTCAATGGTTGCAACCATTTTTGGCGTCTTACTGTCAATGTATCGACCTCATGGAGTTGGGCTGCCCCTCCCTGCAAACGCTCATGGATACTTGTTCCTGTGGCAACATTACCCATACAGCCCTATCTCATGCGTGGCATCTCTTTCATTGGTTAACCACTCATGCCTGCTGGGAGTTGTTGAACAAAATTATAACTCAAGATTTACCTGTGAATGACGTCAGTGAGATTTCTACAAGCGACGTGTAAACATCTACAGCACGTGATACCATGGAGAAAGGCAATGCTACGGACAAAGCCATCGGCAAGTTCTTTGTGTGCAAAAAAAAACTAGACAGTTTTACCAAAGAGGAACTCTTGGCGCTGCCCAAGTCGTTCATTTATTATGTGGCCGCTAACGCGGTCAAAGAAATCTGGCAACATGTACCAAAATCATGGACTCAAGACCCTGTGTTGAGTGAATTGCAACCCTGTACGGATTACGATCACCATAAGCAAGTGGCCATGGCAAAAATACCGTCTATGCGTCAGTGTGCGACTTGCCAGCTAGTGAAACTGTATCACGGTCATAAAAGTCCGTGTAAAGACTTTGTTGAATCATTCCACGAGTGTCATGGCGAGAAAAAGCAACAACAACAACAACAAACACAAACATCGTCCACAGAGGAGGAGGAAGACCAAACCTTTCTACCATCAATGGAAAAGGATATGCCAGACCTGTACTGGCAATGGCATCATTGACAAAGTGATTCAATACTTACCTTTCGAAATCCATCTTCCAGGTTATCGTTTTTGCGGCCCTGGAACTCGTCTCGAAAAACGTTTACAACGTGGTGATGTACCCATTAATCTTTTGGATCAAGCATGCAAGGAACATGACCTTTCTTATCGCCATAGTCATCCTGGTTTAAGACATGTGGCAGATAAATTGTTATTGAAGAAAGCTAAACAACGTTTCACATCCAGTGATGCCTCAGTGGGTGAAAGGATGGCAGCCCTAATTGTCATGAGTGCTATGAAAGGAAAGTTGATAATGCATGGACATAAACATTGAGGAGTGAGGAATTGGGATTTGTTTGTATTCTATTTTTCTTTTGTCAATTCACTATGACTATGAAATAAAAACAAAAGTTTTCCAGAGCACGATGTTTTGTTATTTTTAATTTTAAGAAATCGTGATGTTGATGGCTGATTTTTTCATTTTACACATTTCACACATGATGAATTCCACACACTGTCATTTATTATTTTGCAATTTACAGTTTTTGAAAACGTTCGTTTCAAGTTTAACGTTTTTGATGATATGGATTTTTCCATTTTGCTGATGACACATTTTAAACAATGTCCGTTTGAAGTTTTTGAATTTTCAAATTTCACACATGGCCATTTCCAGTTTTTAAAAATGTCCGTTTTAAGTTTTGCTGTTTTGGTGATATGGAAACATGGAATTTCCATTTTGCTGTTTTATATTTTTTCCATTTGGTGTATGTCGAAAGTTGAGATTTGACAATGATGTTGATGCGAGTGCTTGACCTTGATAATACTGCAATGTGTTGATGTGTGTTTGGAGAAACGTCGAGGTCTACGACTACTGCAGGTAAGACTGTTTTTACAAAAATAATGTCTATTGTCTGCCACATTTCAATGAAAAAACAAAACTATTGAAAACAAAATGAGTATATAAGTGACCATTTACCCCCTCCCCACCCACCCACCCTACCTCATCGTGTTTGCTCTGGTCAATCATACACACCAGTTTTCTCTCTCCACTCATACATTCACACCTGTCTTTGGGAACAAACACAACCACTTTATTTATTCCCAAAAGCACATTCTCGACATGCACACTCATCCCAAAAGAACTTTTTAGTTTATCATTTACATTAGGAAAAATAATTAAATACTAGTTATTAAAGTTACTAAAAATCTTACTTATTTCATATTTACAAAAAAATCAATTTTGTACAGCATTACAAGAATCACACTATTTACCAATCAAAAAATTTTAAAAAAATAAGGTTGCACACAACTTTTTTAAAGAGCAAAAGGTCCAAGTGGATTGCCACTATTTACAAAATCTATTATTTACAATGACAAGAAACCAATATTTACAAAATTCTAAATCTACAAGTTACATAAAGCCATGTCCCATAAACGATTAAACAGTGAAATCACACCTCCTCCTCGTTGCGATCATAACCCCAGGGCAGGCTAGTGAGCAGGTCATCAGCCCACACACGCTTGTTATCCATGGAGGCGAGGGTGCGTTTTCTCTGTTCCACAAGATACAGATGATGGTTGCTGGATTGTATCCTGCACTGTGTATGAGACATAGCTTTGCCCGTGCGTAAAACCGCTAGATAGTCACCAACACGTAGCGATTTTACCACTGCCCTACCTACACCTTTTGCTCTTTTGGCTTCCTTACAGTCGAGTGTGCGATAAGCATACATTTTTGAAGCCAAACCTACGAATTCCGTCATAATGGAATCACCGCATTCATCTTTTAAAACGCCCATTTCCTTTTTGTTCTTTATGGGCAGCTGAAACACGTTGTCAGCGCTATAGCAAGAGGTGTCGAACCAGTCACTATGTTGCCTCATGACGTCATAGGGATTGCAGTGGCGAATGTGGTAAATGAATGAGTCCGTGTCCATATACAAAAGAGAGACGTCCTCAAAATGGCGTTTGGCGAACTCATAGTGGAATCGATACATGACCGATTTAGAAAAGTCTAAAATGACTTGACCCAAGTAAATGGGCTTATCCATGGTCACGCTGGTCTTACTCATTTCAATAGTAGCCAAATCCTCATCGATAATTTTGATCGATTTGAAATTTGGCTTGGCAATGTACCGCCGGGCACCCCACCGCCCCTCCCAGACATTCACTAATTTAATGTCACGGTATTTGCGGACATTCTCCATAGACTTGCCATAGATGCAGTTGTTCATTAATTTAAAAAAATTAATTTCAAACTGCTGTGTTGCCATTTGTCGGTGCTCTGTGTTGAGTCGCATGTATGGCTCAAGCCATGCTTTTTGAGCAAAAGAAATACCCCTGTGGACTTTCTTTAACACCAAGCCTTGGGCGAGGCATTGCACCAACATTTGGATATGTAGCACATACCGATTTTTGTTGTAAAGTGTGCCCATGAGTTTTTCAGTTTTCACTTTACTGTCAGGGGGAACCATTTGCTCAAGACAGAATGGGAAATCGGCATGTTCATCATACAAGGATGAGGGATATTCAATATCCACTTCTAGCACATATCCACGGTCTGTTTCTTGGCTAGCCATGTTCACATGAAATTCTGACACTTGTTTCTCTGTCAGCCAAGCAAACTTCCCATAGGGCAAAGGCTGACTCATGGCATAACCGTACAAATTATTCACGTCATAGTACATTAAGTACGATTCTGGTTTGTCTGGTGAATAATCAGGCATGTAGACATTGTTCGCTTTGGCATGGCGCTGGTTAAGTGACACAAATCCGCCACGAATGCCCTTTTCAAAAAATAGAACCATGTCTACATCAGTGAGTAAATCCAATTCCACTTGAGTGTATTTCAAGGCGGCATCAAACGAGAGTCCAGGACTCGTATAATAGTGAGCCGGGTCAAGACCGTAAATGTGTTGACACAACTCACGGAATTTTTCAAACACATCAGTGAGCAGCAATACATCTAGTTTTAGGTAATGTAAAGCATATTCACTTAGCGTCTTCATGCCAAACACTCGCCAAACTTGACATGCATGTGCATAGTCTTCATCGGAAACGGTACTGCGTGTTAGTTTCGAGTAAAATTTCTCTTGTGGTGGGAGTTTTTTTTGCTTTAACACGTCCCAGCTATTGCAGAAATCATACGGGAATATACCTTTCCGAATGCACAATTGAAATTGCTCAGGATCATTAAAATGCATTCTAGTATTTTTTAATTCCTCCTCATTCAAGCCATTCACAAGGCTGTCTAGCGAGGATGCCATAAACTTAAAGGAATCCAAAAATCGAATGCTAAAGTTGCTCAACCTCCATGTCAGGGCTGTAAAACGCTCATGGTTTTGGGGGATAATAGTAAACGAGCCCTTGTTGACATGACCCAATTCACGAATCAAAAACTGAATGTCATAATTCGCCAGATTGTGGAAAAAGACACTGATGAAACGAGGAGCTGGAAAGTTCAAGTTGCATTTACTATGCGCAGCTCCACGAAACTCCCCCGTAAAGTGCGAGTGATCACGAACGGTGTCTTCAGCACTGATCAGTGGCTTTTCGCAGATATGGCATGTCGTGGCATGCTCATACTGCTGCTGTTGTTCTGGAGATAGGCTCATGGGTACTGGGTGGTCCAGTAATTCCTGTACATGGTCGGCCAACTTCACAAGTTCATCCAAGAACCATTTGGCACAATCTGGCCCCTGACGGTATTTGTAAACGGATTGTGTGGGGTCATGGGCACACACCACATTAAATCCTATGGCAAAAGGTTCATGTTTTTGAATGGGTGTGGTTGAGCTCATGGAGGGATCTGGTTCACATCCCGCCATGGGTGTGGTGAGTGCTTCAAAATCTGCATATACCACATAGGGAACAGTGTCACGCTTGTGAATGTCCTTAAACTTTAACACAGCCTTGTCCCCTTGTGGCAATATCAGTCTCACTGCTTCCTGAGAAACACAATCTACCTTATGACGTTCCAAAAGCGTAGGGGTTGTAAAATATTGCAAGCAACGGTCGCAAATGTACTTCTTACCATTATGCTTGGACACTTGACTGCTTAGCAATCTACTCAGGCTTTTAATGAGGCAATAGTGATTCACTTCTCCTACAGATAAATATAAAAGATGAATGTGGTGTCGTTTCGGTTCTTTTGTGGCATAAAGAGGACCCACAATCTCATCACCGTCAAGACCATACACCATGAACGAAAAGTCCTGGTTGTCTTGTTCAAACCTATGGATCTCGGTTAAGTCCATAGGGAACGATACTCGAGTTAAATTTAACGTTTGTTTCAATTCATTAAACGTGGCCTTGTACTTTCCCGGCCAACAACCATTATGTTGCACCGGCTGCAAAAAGGCAGCCACAGACCACAGAAAGCAATCATTGTCACGATTCGTTATATTGACCACAGCATTTTTCGAAGCTATGGCTGGTGGTGTTTTAATATAGCTAGACCCAGCATTCAACGGGTTGAATTGACAAATGTTGATTTGTAAATGATGAATTTTGTCTAAGGCTAGACCACTCGGTCCTTGTTGCAGTTTATCAAATTTTGATAGCAAGGCATTCACCACGTGGGTTTCATACCACTGTTCCAAATTATGGGCTATGAATAGCTCTTGCATTTTACTGCAAATATAAAATGTCTCTTTATGCTCTACGTCCTTCTTTTTATATATGAAATCGCACACCAGTTCTGTATTCACCTTTAAAGCCGTATGCAACCTTTGCGCTGTACAAATTTCAATTTTAAAAATTTCAAAACAAGATTGTAAAAATTCTTTGGGAATCAAACTTTTTCTAACATTGACCACGCGGCCAGAGCACACACGCGATTTGAAACAACTGTTTATGGGTTCCCAAGTTAACGTATTCTCAGCAGTAAAAGACATTATTTTGAAAGAACACTCTCACCTGAGTTTAGAAATGTAGACTGTCTGACAATAATCCAAAAAACACACACGTTCCTGGTTATTCACAGAGGTCAAGCGTTTTCCAACACTCTAAAAAGAAATAAAATAAACCACCATAAGTATATCCATTCCATATAGTTTATGCATTTCATAAACAAAACAAAATCAAACAGGTTATATATTAAAAAAAACAAATCTCACCTTGACGTGTAATGCTTTTCTATATTCCCGTCTCGTGGGCTAGTATGGAAATGGTTTTCTTTTCTAGTTGTCCGTTTTTCTCTCTTTCTTTAATATCGTTCACACACACGACAAGTAGGCTATACCGGTTATCTGCAAACAAATAAATAAATAAAATCATTAATTACCTAATCAATAAATAATTGCATGTATTTATATAAAATCAATAAATATATAAATGAATAAATATATACCTACCCCACAACAAGGTTAAGTATTTTCCACCAACACCAAAACTGTTAAACAAGGCCAAGTGTTTCACACAACGCTGTAGCGTGTTCAAAAGTAGTCACATAAGTGCGAGTGGAAATGTCAGCGACATGTCTTTATATATGCTACGTTGCATGTATAATCTTTTTTCCCACGCTTTGAACATTCTCTTATCGTGCACGTGGACAGCTAACGTCCCAGGCGAACACCTGTGCCGGATCAAATTTCACCTGAACTTGCATTTTGTCACGTACGAAGCAAAACAGGATGTGACTTGTTAACAGTTATCGCGCATGTGGACAGATAACACCCAAGCGAACACCTGTGGAAGATCAAATGTCACCTGAACTTGCATTTTGTCACGTACGAAGCAAGACAGTATGTCACTGGTTTAGCCTACATGTGGTTTCACAAATGTGTGTGCATGCCTTTCGCACTTCCCTGCCAGCACAATGGTCAGATTATTTCACCTTTAAGCGTCACCTGTTGTCAAATCAGATCAACGCCTTCCCATAAGCTCAAATGACCTTCACCTCCTGCAAGTTTGTTTTTCTGTACTCGCTTCGACCAACATAGAACCTAGTTCTCATCACCGTTTACACGTTAAAGGTAAAAAGTGTGAAAAAACGTACCCTCGCTCTGTCATAAACCGGCCCGCCGAAATAGCGATTGATCTATTGAACACAGCCACCTTGGTCAGCGACAGGTTCGTTGAAACACACACCCAGCCGTATCGTCTCTCTCAACCACCACGCTTCATAAACATTATAAACAGGTAAAGAAAAAGAATTTTTTTTCAACATGTATAGCGTTAGGCCCTTTGTGAATTATTTTTTGGAAAAAAATATCTACCACATTTGAAAGGGGGCGTTAGCCCGAGTCCTAGGACACCTCGTACACGTCTCTAGCGTTATTGGTTCATGAGATATCGGCAAAAATCGCAAAAAACACGTGTTTACCCCAAAATCGCGTTTCCAAATTTTTTAAAAAAATATAACGAGTGGTTCATAGCAAAGAGGACGTCACTCCGAGTCCTTGGACCCCTCGTTCATGTCTCTAGCATACTTGGTTCGCGAGATATAGCAAAAAGTCTAAAATCACGTTTTTACCCCAAAAAGACCGTGTTTCCAGATTTTCACCTTTTCGACACCTACATTCCCGTAAAGAGCACGACGAGACGAAAAAAACGAATCCAAGCACGCCCTCCTAGCATGGCTCCTTCCATTCCAAGGTCGCAGGGGCTCACCACTTGCTTTTATAAGCAGCTCTGTCCTTACCACACTACTGCAGGTTTTCATCCTAGAGACTTGACATTTATTTTGGGGGTAGAGGGGGTAGGGACCATTGATTTACGTTAAACAATTTTTTTTGTAGAGTTCCTAGTTTCCAAAATATAGGATTTTCAAAATTCGAGTGTTTTCAAAAAAATATAAAAAATAAAAAAGTTTTATTACAAAAAATAAAGGTCATAAAGCCAATTCGTTTGAGCCATGGCACAACGTTCTATCCTGTTTGGTTTTCAAACTATCGCCTACTTTCAAAAACAAAAAAATTCAAAGAATTTTTGAAAAATATAATACATTGTCAATAGGAAAGAGGACGTCAGCTCGAGTTCAACGACACCTCATATGTCAACATCCGACCATGGGTTCGCGAGATATTGGCTTGGACTAACGCGGCGGCCATGACACTATTTGGAACTCTCACTACTCCCCTACTTCTGCAGCTGAAGTAATTCTCTTGAGCAAGAAGCTCGTGTGACTATTGTAACTCACAGTGCATCCATTATGCGTAATGAACCGCTGATTATGATCCATGAGTCGCAGACCAGATGGAGAAACCGTGTATACATATTACGTGCTGTTTACATGCAAAACCGTTATTATAGTCCGCGCCACCTTAAATAAGTTACTAAAAATGAAACCTCACCGCATAAGCATGATGACTTGAAATAATTGTCTCGATGTTGGGTCACATCAGGGCTGCATTCACTGCCGCCAATCATCTTTCGAAGTCATTATGTTTGCAGACACTGAAGATGGCAGTTATAATATTTAACTTGAAAGTTGGCAACATTGTCTGATCACCATATGATCTTCCATTTTGTTATGGTGTTATCCATGGTTGCCAATCTTCACATCGTGAGACAAAAAGAACATTGTCTATCTGGGAATCTCTCTCTCTCTCTCTCTCTTTCTCTCTCTTTCTCTCCCTAAAGCGTTTAATAAAATAAGTAGACTACGATTAAGTTAAAATTAAGTTCACTTTACCAATCGGTTAGTAGTTATTTATTTAATGGCTTATCCTCCCAGCTCGGCTTCACTCACAGACCCTGCGAAGGATCATTCCTCTACCGTCACAAGGACGGTGTATGGGAGCTGAACAGACTGTCAGCAGATACAACTGGGGATGGTGTCAGACGAGCGCTAACTTGGTTCTAATTAAGGAAGGGGCAGAGAAGGGATTCGGCCGTTGACCTGTTGAAAGGAACCATCCCGGTATTTGCGTGGTGGTGAAAATGGTAAACCACAAAAACCGTTTTCAGAACGGCCGAGGTACGATTCGAACCTACGTTCTCTTGATGCCAAGGAGGCACGAGTTACCTCGTTAGCACTCTCGGCCACCGTGGCCAGTTAGTAGTTAGATAAATAATAAAAATAAGATTAATTGTTAACTGATCACTAAAATTACCTCTCTGATCCAAATGATGGCTGTGAAAATTCAAATGTGAAAGGAAGACATCCATACCGTGTAACAAAATGATTTAATTAAAAGAGTGAGTATGTTTGACAGGATCCATTTCCGGTTACAAACATGCCAGTCGATGTCAATGTTGGTGTTGATGTTGATGTTTTTTTTAATTTAGGGGCAGGAACATATTGGTCATCAGACATATGTAGTGGATATTGTGTTGAACTTCTATTTAGGGGCAGATGACCTCGTAGTTCCGCCCCTGAAAACAACAATAACTAACTAACTAACTAACTGAACTTCTATGATGTGATGACTGTAGTAGCCTCTGCTAGTATCTACATCATCAAGTAGGAGGTCCTATACCCCACTACGTGTCTCAAATAACAGTTTGAATGCATTGGCGTTGCGAGTAATTTATCGAAACTTTGATGTATTGCATGTATTTCGAAAAATGAATCCACGTTTACTGTTGAAGGACTAGAAGTATGACATTACAGGCTATTATAGTTTTATTATATTATTGCGCCATTGTGAAAATTACATACCGAGAGCAGTAGCTATGCTCTCTAACGCGCAGCACTAGGCTATAGGGCAACGCTATCTGCGGATACGGTAAATATGGGTTCTAACCCCACCGTTGACCGTCCTTGAAATGGTTTTCCGTGGTTTCCCATTTTCTTCTCGTGTCCTTGGTCGTGTGTATCATGTGTCCCTTAACATGTGCTTTTGTTGTGCCTGTTGTAGTGTGTGTATTTGTAATTGAGGCTAGGATTAGGAAACACTGCATCATTTGCCTACACAACAAGTGGAGAAACCACGGAAAAGCACTTCTAGGATGGCCGAGGTTGGAATGAAACCAACCTCTTGTCAGCTTTGGCTCACGAGGTTCAGTGCACTACCATTCCAACCCACAGATCAGAAATTAATTTTTTCACAGCCGAGAATCAAACCCGGATCTCATGGGTTGTCTCAGTGTCGTCCACATACTTCACATTGTGGTGATCTCTTTTGTTTATTGGCCCATTTATAACCCTACACATCGTATCACAGCACGTGGCAGGTGGTCGATGCTACTGTGCTTGAGAGCCGAGTCTAACGAAGACTATATTACAGGGGTGGTCACCAGCCTTAACTTTGGGAACCGCTGTTTCGAAGCGAGCCACTTTGTTAAGAAATTATTTGTTAACAAAATGAAATCACTTTTAGCCTACCTTCATTTTTTGCAAAAAATGAAAGTGGACTTATGAGATCTACACGGGCCAATAGTTGTCAGTCTGTGTCTGTGTGTGTGAGTGTGTATATCTGCCCCACCCCCCCATTATCAATTCAAACATGACGAAACCGAATTGAACGAAATT
Organism: Meconema thalassinum; assembly: GCA_946902985.2. Classification (NCBI taxonomy): domain Eukaryota; kingdom Metazoa; phylum Arthropoda; class Insecta; order Orthoptera; family Tettigoniidae; genus Meconema; species Meconema thalassinum. Next base: position 444,710,506 of record OX336390.1, read on the forward strand.
TAGTACAGAAGTAGCACTAGCAAAGGACACCTCAGGGTCATGTTTTATATCGCCGCCATCTGACGGAAACGTAATGGCGGCCACCCAAATGTTCAAAGCTTAAATCAAATTACGAATAACTTAATCATCTGATCTCTAACAAAGGTTTCAACAACATACCTTCATGTAGGAAACATCTTTTGACTAAATTACAAGATCATCAGCCAAATAGTTTGAATATGAAAGCCATTTGTGTGTGCAAATCACGTGTGTGAGTGTGTATATCTGTCCTCCCCCTTCCCCCTATCGATTCAAAGACGATGAAACCGAATTGAACGAGATTTGGTGCAGAGGTAGCACTAGCAAGGGACACCTCAGTGGCATGTTTTATATTGCCGCCATCATAACAAAAGGGAAATGTCGCCCACCCAAATGTTCAAAGCTTAAATCTAATTACGACGAACCTAATCATCTGATCTCTACCAAATTTTACAACAATGTACTTTAATGTGGGAAGTGTCCTTTGCGTAAAGTAAAAGATCATTAGACAAATGGTTTCGATATGGTGGTCGTATGAATCATGCAAGGATTATAGCCTAACCGCTACTTACGATTTAACAAGGCCCAGCCTCGCCAAATCCGTTACAGAGGGTGGTTTAAACTCTCCTCAAGGAGGTGACCCGTAGGATGTTAACATCTTATAATAGAATTATTATACCATATCAGTGACTAAGAGTTCAGGCCGACCGTGCCGTATCGTGCTGTGCCGTGCCGTCCCGTTGGGTCAAAATGGAGGCTATTGTTTGCTCGCTAGTCCATATTTTAGGTAAGGATTCAATCAATCAATATATAAAATAGCACGTTGGTATTCAACAAGTTACTACAACCGACATTCAATTATACTTCTGAAAGGGACAATTAGTTATTACTATACCCATGCATTTAGGAGAAAGTAGGCTATGTGTTATTTACTGAACATTTTGTTTAATTTATAACAAAACGAAGAAACATTTTTTTTTACTTTAGACGCAACATATTGTTCAATTATACAACAATTAAAATGGATTTTATCTTTGAGTACAATAGTGCTTCATCGAGTGTTCGTTTTTGCTGTTAGTTGTTGGAAATCTGGCTGATGGGTGGTAAGCGCAGTTTGCACGAATTCACTTAAATGTTCATCAGTTATTTCAGATCGATAGTTAAGATATAATAAACTTAAGAGTTCATTACAGTGCATCACACACATAAGTAGTCCTAAAAACGGTGAGATAAGTGTCTTAACACACTCTTTTGTTAGTGAATATTTTCTTTCTGGAATATTCTTCCAAAATTTGAAGGTCGAAACACCACTTCGTTGCAGTCTTTTTATGTACTTATATACTTTATATACCTTTTAAAAGTTGTACTATTTTTATTTTACTCTGAGTTTTGATTGAGTCAAGAGCCACTTGCGCCTTGCAAGCCTCGTGCTGGCCACCCCTGCTTTGTTATATCACACACAGAGCGAATGCCGCTCTCAAGATATGATGATCTGGACACAAAAGAGCCCTCCCGGAAGACGATATTTCATTAAACCATCCTCGGTCTGATGATACAAAAATAATTTGACTTCATTCTTCTTTAAGTTCGTAAATTCTTTCCATATGAGAACTTGCCTCAAAGTTGTATTGTTCAGCCATAGATTTTGTTACCAATTGCCTTTTCTTTTCATAAAGTTACAACATCTTTCAGTTCATCGGTCACACATAGCCTCTATCTTCGTTGGTTCCACGCTTTATGATTATGTGGTGCCCAATAAAGAAGGAGAATTTCATGACAGCGATCTTCGGCCGTCGATGCGAAATGTAACAAACTGATTTCAAGGGTCCAGTGATAAAGAGGTTACTTCCACTTTAAGTATATTTCAGGACAAGGATACCTCGTGACATTGTGTTAATTTTAATTCGTACTGCCTTAGTTCAAATTATACTGGGTGATTCAGCAGGCCCTTCCAATAGCGTTTACCGCAACCCAACTAACGCATGTTGGCAGGAAGGTCGATAATTCTCTGCTTTCATCCCATATGGTACTAAGCATGTCCTGCAAACGATACGGAACCCTATTATTTTTCCCCTCGATGTGACTACAGACTAATACGCTATGGTACAGTGTTAATTTAACATTTGAAGGTTGGAAGAACGTATATTGTATTGTGTGGCCTATATGCTTTTGTCGTGGATAGATCACTTTGTATAATCATTTTGCTGGGGAATCGCTTATTAAAAATTGTGGTATTAGTGATTTATATTTGATCATGGAAGATGTGTAAAGATGTTTTGTACTATTTATCTCAGCGACACTCAGAAATTTGTTGTTTTACGTCTATCACATAATTTCACGAACTTACAACTTCATACGTGATTCTTTTTATAAGTATTCACATTTAAAATGTTGTATATAATATTATGTATTTATTGTACATTCAACTTCACACTGTAAGTGTTTCTGACACGAATGAATGAATGAATGAATGAATGAATGAGCATTGCTTTGGAAGGTCATAATGTGACTGAAACTGGTTCTTTAGAATAATAATAATAATATTTATTGACTGAAGGTACAATGTCTCTCAACCGCCGTTATCATAATGGACGCCGGTTATATAACTGAAACCCTAAACCAAACCAGGTTCCCGTACAAATGTTTTCACTGAATGCTCCTCTGTGTTTGTCACTCATGACAGAAATAGGACTGAAGACTTGTGGGAAGACCGCGCTGACGTGCGACACGCCACAATACACAATATACATGAGCTAATTCTTGCTATTGATTTGAGTCGCGCCGCGCGCTGTGCCGCTCAGCTCACGTACTGAAGATTGCTTCTGCTCGAACGGACGTGCTCAGCCGCAACACCAAAGCAGATGAGCCCCATCCTGACCTGCCCACAGCCAGACAAACCCCACGCATACTTCTTTTTATTCCGCCGTTGGGCGCCTTCCTACACACAACTAGAACACATACAGAAATGTTTCTTGAGAAAGCTAGTAGGAACCAACTGGGATGCCAAATAAAACTACCCTACTCAGTTGGAGAGTATGCATGTCTTGTGTGGTATTACTTGTTTCAGAACCGAGTGCTACTGACCTTGGATGCGCTAGAGTTGTTGATCGTAGCAACTGGAACCTTGTGGGACGAGGATAGTGATGGAGTACAGTGCCCCATAAGCTCAGCAATGATAAGCGGGACAGGAACAATGTCACTATGCAGAAGAGAACTATACCAGTCGCAAGAATGGCTTTTGGAAAATAGTCTGACCATATCGTTTAACAAGTCTACAGCTGCCATATTCACTCGTAAAAGGTTACAACTCCTGTCTATAATATGATCCTTGATGGATTCAACATCTTTGTGAAGTCTACTGCACACTTTTTGGGTATGACTTATGACTCTCGCCTATCATATTACACGACTTGTTTCTAAATTGGAACAGTCCATCAATATCTTGCGATTACCGACTCGTACATTGTGGGGCGCTCATCCTTCTATATTGTTAACCCTCTATCGAACTCGTATTCGCTCCAAACTAGATTATGGCAGCATTTTCTATCATACTGGCAACAAGCACCATCTTCATAAATTGTATATTTTACAGTATCGCTGTCTACGGATTTGTCTGGGAGCCATGAAATCGACTCCCACCAATACTCTCCTGCTCGAGGCCTCAGAACTGCCACTGCATATTCGTCGCCAATACCTTTCGGACAAATATCTCTTGAAACGTTTTAATAATCCTGCCTATCCTATTGTACCGGGGTTCATGGGCCTATATCGACTGATTGAAGACATCGGCCATCACCATCTTAAACAAGACATCCTTCTGGTGGGCAGCCATATATTACTCTCGGATAAATTTCAACGACAGGACCTTCTACAACAACAACACCAACAACTACGACTACGGCAACCATAGCATTCCTATTGGCATTGTTTGGAATCAATTACCTTGATATCCAAGTAAATAATCTACAATTTGCCCAACAAATATGCACTGAGTACATCTCTAGCCACTGGCCTACTGCAATACACATTTATACTGATGGGTCGAAGACTTCATCGATGGATGCTGTAGGGTGTGCCTTCTATTGTTCACTTTATCTCGAGACACATGTATTTACTCTGCAGAAGCTATCACTAACTCTGAAGCTCTCGTATATGCTAGCTCCTTACATCCTTGAGAAGTGGTTATTTTCACCGACTCCCTGAGCGTACTCACTACAGTTGCAAAACCTCTTATATTGCAGTCTCATAACACTCCTATCATCGGTATTTTTAAAAGGATCCCTGACTTACGCCGCTTTGGATCATCCATTCATTTCGTGTGGATTCCCGCTCAACGAGATATCCACCTCAATGAATTAGTGGATCACCTTGCCAAACAAGCTGCACAAGCTCCCTCCTTCAGATTTCATTCCCCGCCATAAAGACAGAGCACGAGTGAAGTGGACAGGGAATGGTTGCTGTCCAGAAACGCTCGAGAACACCATTATTTAACTATTCAGCCTGATACTCCACGGCAACCTTGGTTCTCCGAATGGAATTCTAGCCGAAGATTCATTACTTCCCGCATTAGAATGCGCATTAATCATGGCAGTTTCCCCAGTCATATCTTTCGCTTACAAGTACTTAACACTCCGTATTGTTCGTGTGATAACATTTCATTTGGTGACATAAATCATTTGTTCTTGGCGTATGCACGATTCCGAACGCAACAGGCTACGTTTCTCAAGAGGATCCAGGACCTGCATCATCACCTTCCAACTTGCATCTCTACACTATTAGCTACTCAGCTCCGAGAGACCTACCTCGCAGTAATCCAATATTTGAAGGACACTGACCTCCGAATATGTTTGCTTCCTTTTGCAGGTACTTGCTCCTACTACAAAAGAAATACTTAAACATGGACAATAAGCATAAATGCAGGTGTTTTATATTCTAACATCTCTATATATCTTCACATTTTCATAATGTGGTTGGTTGTATGGCTTACACGCCAAATACCATCAATAAAAAATAAATAAATAAAAACACTATACCAGTCTACTGGAGCTGAGTCATATCCTACCCACCTGACTGTACATTTCAACGGTACAAGCTGACAAGTAAACAAAGAATAGTCTCCTACTTGGCCACCTGTACTCGTATCTCAAATGGGTAATATAGGTCAGTCCATGCCAGATAAGTTGTCACGGTCTTGAACGAGACATGTAGAACCTTATGGAACAGGCCCTTGTTGGTATTGCCCCTCCTGATATTCGGAACAAAATCGCAGCTAACCATGAGATGCTCAAGGTAACTTACCTTCTGTATTCACCTCAACCATCACAGTCCATAATGAAGTGTGGAAACAGTTTCTAGAAAACTTCAAAACAAGTAAAGGTATCTTCAGTCAAAGCAACGAAACAAATATGGAAGGTTCGAGCATCTCATCTTCCGGATTGGATGGAGACAGCCGAATTGCGAGACCTGCATCGTATGGAAGTTCGACAAAGACTGGAATCGACCGCTCCAAAGCCAACCTCAGCCGTTTGGTCATATGGAATTTAGAATGTGTTACTGACACGATTACCAAAGTAATCTCTACAACCTTTCCAATCAAAATGTATTCTAACCATCTCAAGGTGTAATAGTTAATATATTTGGCCGTCGCTCGCAAGGTCCGGGTTCAGATTCCCGACTCTGCCAAGAAATGTAATTCTGGTCTGAGGTCTGGAAAGGAGCACCCTCTGCGTCATGAGACAAAACTTACGAGTGGTTACTCCACTTATACTCCAGGCAAATGCTGGGATGGTTCCAAACTTAAGGCCACGGCCATCTACATCCCAATCCTCCGCTCAATTACAAATACACACATGTCATCCCTTAGTTTTCTCCCTCTTCTGTGTTTCTAAACTAACGTATACGGTATATATATATATACTGTATTAATCACATATTTTTTCATGTTACAGTAATTGGGATTACATTGAGCTGACTGACAAGTAGTAATATCGATTGTCAAATTATACATACACACTCAACTACACGACGTTTTAATGGCCACAATGAAACAACAACAACAACAACAACAGATTCTAAAATGGAGATGTTGGTTCAACCAATATCTGTCAGGAGCGCACGTATCGCCAAACTTACAAAGAAACTCGGGTAGCGTCTACTCCCTTTTCGGATTATAATTGGCAGGGGATACTCTTGGAAGGCCACACTATACGATAATGGAAAATAAATGGGCCTCTATTTAAATCAATTGAAAAGACACGGAATATGAAGTCAGCCAGTGGAAATGCAAGGTAACCGTCCACTTGCTGCCTTGTCGAAGCGATCAAACAACCGCCCGTCTTCCACTTCCACGCGCTGACTCCCTGCTCCACACCTTTTCAATAGATTTAAAAGGAGACTCAATGCTAATTTTTGACGAGAGAGTGGCCTTCCATGAGTATCCTGTGCCAATACGAGAGTTCCCTTGTCAGCTGTAGAGCTTTCAACTTGACCCAGATACTAGCCTACATGAAGAGTTCTCATTGAGATTCTTTCAGGTTTGACTTTTGATAGTGGACTTTCTCAGTTTCAGTGGCCATCTCATTTTCAACTCTTATTTCCGTCTAAAGAAACAGTTGGCCACGCTGTGGAAACGTTCACGCGCATGGAGTGTGTTGCTCGCGTGTAAGGTAGACCTGACCTGTTAGGCATGTCCGATACTGCTCGCCACCACTTGTCGAGTTACTCGACCGTAATTGGTTCCTTACACCACTGAGATGGAGAGGAGATGGCCTAGCTGCGAATGTAGAGAGAGTATGTGGCTTTCTGAAAGGAAAACCATTGTTGTTATTTCGTATTAGGAGCTTGGGACATCTTGTTCATTATCCCTATGTACTTGAGTGTGTGTTAAATTTGTATGATAACCTCTGTTTCTGTGCTGACTGTAGCAGTGTGTCTGGCTGCGTGGCTCAGGGGTAACGTTCTCGCTTGCTGAGCCCAAGGTTGCACGTTCGAAACCTGGCGCAGTCAGCTGGCATTTGAGGGTGCGCAAATGCGAGGGAGCCGTGTCAGTACATTTTCTGGCACGTTAAAGATCCCCTTCGGGGCAAAATTCCGGTACCCCGGCGTCTCTAAAAGCCAGTGTAGTTAAAAGGGACGTAAAACCAATAACATTAATTATTATTATGTAGTAGGACGCCTCCGTGGCTTAGGCGGCAGCACGTCGGCCTCTCACCGCTGGGTCCGTGGTTCAAATCCCGGTCACTCCATGTTAGATCTGTGCTGGACAAAACGGAGGCAGACAGGTTTTTCTCCGGGTACTCCGGTTTTCCCTGTCAAAATTTCATTCCAGCAACTCTCTCCACTATCATTTCATTTCATCTGTCATTCATTTAATCATTGCCCCGGAGGGGTGCGTCAGGCCTCGGCAGCCGGCACAGTCCATATCCTCGCCGCTAGATGGGGGCTTCATTCATTCCATTCCTGACCCGGTCGGAGACTGGAAGCAGGCTGTGGATTTTCATTTCATTATTATGTAGTAGTGTATGTAAGCGTAATTATTAGTGTCGGGGATAGGGTAAGCGCCCCGGGACTGTCAGGCATTTGCCTAGAGGAAGTGTTGAAACCACGCTCAGCATAACCGCTGTCAGCAAAGTGATTCAAAGCCTGGATCTCCGAACTTGCAGCTCCTCACCATGATCGTAGTGAGAAATTTAACGCGCACGGCTACGCCAGGGGTTGCAAATTTTTTGGCCAACCCTAGCCTAAAAATAAGCTATACTCTAATTTCATTTTATGAATTACAAATATTTCTCAATAAAAATTAATTCAATTGGGCACCCTACAGCGACATTACTGGACAGAAACAAAGGCACCATATTTCAACTACTCCGCTATATGGAAATATATTAGGCCCTATTATATTACTCGGTAGACGAAGCGTCGCAAGGCGGTAATCTAATATCGCCGGCCAACAAGGAAAACGCATTAAGGCCGAGTACATATTTATGAGAAAATGAGCCTTGAATTTAGTAGAAATACTCGGGGCTATTTTTTCATAAATGTGTTTCACTAGTAGGCCTCGCTCACAAAGGTTGTACGCAGTATAGGACTTGTATTGCGTCGTAGCAATTGCTAAAAGCAATAAACAGTGCTTTCTAACTCATAATGACACATGCTTGTTATGAACAGCTGTGCACTAAAAGCATTAAAATATTCTAGTAAGTGGGCAGGTAAGGTAGTATCGTTCACTGCCATATGTGCAGAGCAGTACCGCAAGCACTTCCTCCTAGGGGCAAATACAGGATATAGGTATACAAGCAAATTTAATAAATATAAACACTTTAGATACAACATAAACATGGTGTATTATGAACTGACGACACTGCAGTGTGGCCGTATTTTGCGAATGAATCTGTTCAATTCTGGAATTCGGTATGAGAAGAATATCCTTCAATGTGGGAAAAAGCAGTCAATACTCGACTCACTACTACAGTCACTACTGAATCACAGATTGATCAGACAAATCCAACACACATGCAAGCACACGGCACTGATTACCAAGATGTTCCAAGCCCCTAAAATAAGTTATTAACAATAACAGCTACCTCCCATTATGTGGAGACAATCGTTTCGCTAATGTTAATAATCAAAGGTACTTGATAGAAATGCATGATATAAATTAAAACACACTGGCTGTACTTCCACTTTAAAATATTATAATTTAACCCCTACCGGTTTTACCTTTCGGGACCGCCATGGGAAATTCATAATAGTTTCAGTGCTTAGCACCTTTTGCCTGACGAAAATCAACCTCGTGATTAACAAAGAATTGAACAGCCCAGATTACACATAGTGAGCTTCATTATCATATTAGAAGCTATTACGAATATGTTGTTGTTGATCTTTGGAAGCTTTGTAACATCGTGGTCATGTAGCCCTGTGCACTTGGGTGTGTGCATATTTTTTCTGATAACCTGTGTCTCTGTGATATCTGCACTAGTGTTTGTATTTGTAATTGAGGAAGGATTTGGGAAGGAAGCGGTCGTATCCGTCAGGTACAATCTAGGCATTTTCTTGGAGTAGAAGTGGGGAAACCACGGAAAACCACTTCCAGAATAGCTGAGAAAGGTAACACTAGTAACTATTAAATTAGTAAGATCGTTCAGTTCGTGTAAAGAAAATACAGTAGCATTGTAAGAAAATACATTAGTGTGTTTTTAACTTGTCAATAAAAACATTATATGTGTAAAACTAAATTCTTCTACTGTATAAGCACTGTTGTCTCAAATCCGCTTTAGTGCATCATAAATTAATTCTGTGAGCAATTAACTATTGATTTCCTTACCCACGTAACAGCATATTAAGTTAATTAATGTATAAATGAGTTTATTCCCCGAAGTGTTCAACGATATATAAAGATTAAGGTTAAAGGTCGGAAAACTCAATTGTAAGAGTTAGAATATGACCACAGAAGTCGGAGAAACTAACTAAAAGAATAACAACAACAACAACAACAACAATACACTGCACTTTTTGGGGCTAACGTATTTTGAATATTAAGTTCCGTGAATTGTGTCCGGTTTACTCGTTTCACAAGTAATTTTGAGGTGGAATCCGGAATATCTATCTCTATCTGCTTCGTTGGCTCTACTGATTCTACGGTCTGTTAAAGAGTACGACGGTATGCGGTAATGTTCCAAGGTCAAGCTGACCGCTCTGAGCAGACCGATTTCCAGCCACGTTTCAGTGGTGGAGGAACAGTGACAGCAGTCACTCGTCATCCACCGTGCTGTCTACATCGCGTGTTACTGCTTAAAATCTGTGCATGCAAACTTCTTGAGCTCGGCTCAGTTACCGTACGTGAGGGGTGTCTCCCCAAGCGCTCCGGCTCCCCACCACTCATATTGTACCGCGACCTTGAGGCCGCGGCTTCGGTGGCGTAGTCGGTAGTATGCTGAGCTTCTATGCCCAAGATAGCGGGTTCAAACCCGGCTGAAGACGTCGGATTTTTTAAGACCGTTAAACATCCCTCAGTATGCCTTCCTTCGGAGGGGAAGTAAAGCCGGCGGTCCCATGTCATAGATTCATGGCATGTTAAAGAACCTTCCACTAATTGCACCTGTGTGAAGCTAAATTGGATAGGTTAAGAATGTAAACAACGCTCTTAGGTTTCTACGTTCGTTGCCAAGAGCCGACTGCGGTGGCGTCTAGTAGTTAAGTTCTGAACTTGGCCTAGTAGTCGTTGACGGTGGCGCTTGGCGGCAAAAGTAGGAACTATTTGAAAAATTCTAAGTTGCCGTACTTAAATAATAATAAAAAACAGATAACACACACTATTTCAGTCATCACAATTAACACCGGTTATCAGACAGATTCTGCACACACCCAAAGTACACGGGGCTACATGCCGCGTTGTCGCAGCCCCTGAACTTAAGAACCAACCAACCGACCTTGAAGCCTCACCACTTACCGTCCGTACTCTATTTAAGGTTATTTCCCATTTTCATATCAAGTAACATACTCTTCAAATTATTCATGTTTTTTTCTTGCTAATGCCGTGTGAAAATAAAACAAGTAGTTCCGTGAAGAACTATACAGCCTATTTTCATATATCCTACTCATGTTAATTGCCTCTATCGACATACAAAATTTCAGTTTGATTGTTGTGATAGATTCGTAGATATTGAGAACCGTCTAAATATTTCAGATGGTCGCCAGGTTGGATTTTTATTTATGTACTATTACATGAAGATTATTGTGTACGTGTGGTATTCAAACTTCAATCGCATGATTAGGACATAAGAAGTAAAAACGAGATTTTAAAATTTCGCACAGCTGCCATCTTGTGGTTATGAAAACAATTGAAATAAATTAGATGCCATTGGATTAACATTTGTATACGCATTTATTGTACAAAGTTTCACTGCAGTCGGATGGATAAATCGCGAGAAACTTCCATTTAAATATTTGTAATTCGAGTCGCCGCCATGTTGGATTTGTGCTCACCAGGTTACTGAAAGTCCTATAGGGGAATTTATGTTCATAGCCTCTATGAACATAAAAAATATCAGTTTGATTGCTGTAAAAGATTCGTAGATATTGAGAACCGTCTAAATATTTCGGATGCTCGCCATTTTGGACTGTTAAACTGTATGTATAAGCCATAGAGTTATGTACCATTAAGGGAAAATTATTGCGTAGCTTCATTATTAAAACTTTCACTTCGATTGCATGATTACGACGCAAGAAATAAAAACTTAATTTTAAAAATTCGCACAGCCTCCATCTTGAGGTTATGTAAACAATTGAACTAAATTAGATGTCAGTGCATATATGTATAATCATTTACTGTACCACTTTCACTGCGCTCAGATGGTTAAATCACGAGAAAAGTCTATTAAAATGCTTCAACTTCGCTTGACCGCCATGTTCGTTTTGTAATTTACAGGTGTTTGAAAGTTACATAGATACTCTTGTAGCAGTGCCCTTTGCCACCGTACAAAATTTCACGGTTATATTTTTAATAGTTTCGGAGATATAGAATGCCAGTGAAATATTTCGCACAGCCACCATTTTGAAGTTACGTAAACAATTGAACTAAATTAGATGCCAGTGCATTACAATGTGTATAAACATTTGCTGTACCAAGTTTCATTACGTTTGTGTGGTTAAATCGCGAGAAAAGTCTATTTAAAAGTCTCAACTTTGCTTGGCAGCCATGTTGGTGTTGTGGTTTCCAGGATTTTTCAAGTCTCATAGGTGAACTTCTAGTAGTGCCCTTTATCACCGTACAAAATTTTAGGGTTATATCTGTAATAGTTTCGGAGATACTGAATGCTGGTGAAATATATCGCACAGCCGCCATGTAGGATTGGTGAGAGACAATACAATTTGAAGGGCACGGCCGGGGCGACCAGAAAGGTGCTATGATCTTACCGAGTCTCATTGAAATCGCTCCAGCCGTTTAGAAGTTATTAGTGGGGGGACATACACACGAATCACACAACACGCATACACAGACACGCGGGCAAAAGGTGATCTCATAAGCCTTTTTTTTTATTTTGTTTTCATAAAATGAAAATAGGGTAATTAAATACCACCAGACGTTTCGAAGGAATCTTGTCTCCTTTTCCAATGGAATTAAAACAATGTGGCCAAAGAAAGTATATCAATGAGATTGCAAAAATTAATATGGCGCGTTCTTCTACCAAGGTCCGTACAGTACTTTCAGGCAGCTGCTCTCTGGTGACGAACAGGGGATTTTTTTTAAATCTCATTGATTAGTAATCCGGGCCGTGAAAGCCTTAATCTACACATAAGAAACATACTCGTTTCAACACAGTCTGATAACCCAGTAGTTTGGTCTCTTCAGGGAATGCTTCTCCTCCTCCTTCACTTCAATACAATACACACTCCGTCAAGCCAGTGTATCTTCTTCATCCGATGCCAGAAACACATCAAATAAAATGGTTTTATTCGTGTTAACTCGGCTTTCTTTATAGTCAGTAATAATAACAATATGCTGCTCCTTGAAGTCGAAAGTTTCCATGAATCGTAAGGATATACATAGATTTTTGACAGACTTCATATTTATGCTAGGGACACACTACATTCTCAAAGACACGACGACAAAGAAATATATTCCTCTCCCTAGTAAAATGTTTCACATTAACTTGAAACAATGTAAGATTTTGGAACGATTTGGATACTGAAATATTGGTTCTACTCTTGATGTAAAGGCTGGAGCTATGGAGCACCATACGGTCACCAAGGCTCTAAGGATTTGCGAGACAATAATTGTGCACTATTGTTTTCATCAAAAAAATAGAAACTTTAAATCAATATAAATCATTTTAGAGAGCAGCCTGTCTTATGGAGGACATACTTTGAAGTGTCAGAGTGTGAAGTAAGACTTCGCGTCATAACTTCAGCCATTACATCAAGAGTTGCTAAAGGAACCATCATCTGATGAGGACCGTTCGTGGTGTAATCGCTTCGTGCACCTGCTCGAAATTCAGGTGATTGGGTTTCTGGACCCCAGAGCTGTCTCATTTTCAATTGTTACGCTTCAAAGTACGAAGTTCGCCCTATGAGATGGCTTGTTTGTTCTCATCCAGATAGTCTTGGTTTTATAACGTTCCGTTCATTCATTCATTCAGAAAGTGCTGAAAGGTATAAATTCCCTGTGCCTTCTATTCTGTATGGAATTAGTTCAGTGTGGAGTTTTAAAGATTCATTGGAGCGTTCATCATGCGACTGCACCGAGCACAAGCGCTGATGAAGGGAGAGATACGTATTTTACATGCACACAACTGTGCCATCAGAGAGCTATGGTAATGCGCCAGCGATATTGTTGTTGTCTGCAGCAATAATGGACGGATTAAACTATTCTGATGGACCACTTCAATACGAGGGGGTGGAACAAGACGACTACAGTAGGCTATCCGTCTGTCATCGCAAGAAGCGATCGACATGGTCTACTTGAACTGTTGGTGCAGCAAGAAAGAGGAGAATAGGAGCGTTTGAAATGTACTGTTACTGAAAAGTGGTGAAGGAAGGAAGCTTTTAGTTTTACGAGACCGTTAATCTTGCGATCATGAGCCACGGGACCTCCTTTCTTACGTGGAATCCGAACCACAGGACATGGCATTTCACTTTGAAAATCTCACATGCATTGACCGGGAACCTAACCCGGTCCACCTTAGTAAGAGGCCAACAGCTTGACCGCTGCGCCACGACGCCACGCTGGAAAGTGGTGAAGATTAGATAGGTAGATGGAGTAACAAATGAAGAGGTATTAAGACGAGTGGGAGAGGAGAGATCTTTCTAGCGACTGCTAATGAAGAGAAGAGATAGGTTGGAAGGTCACATACTAAGACACCCAGGAATAGCAAGCTTAGTTATGGAAAGAAGGGTCGAGGACAAGAACTGTAGAGGTACACCAAGGTTAGAATATGTTAAACAGATTGCCTCGAATGTAGGATGCGGTAGCTATGTACAGAATAGCTCAGATTAGGGAGGAAAGGAGAGCTGCATCAAACCAGTCTAAAAACTGAAGACTTACGACATAGTCTAACATACAAATGCTATCGTTCAATATTTTCTCCAGAGAAAATACCCTTAGGAACGGAGCTGGCACATTTGAAATTATTCGAATCTAAATGGTCAGATACATACATCCAAAAAAAATACGTACAGGTACCTGCTTCGAGAGACGTTGCACCTATTGAGTGATAGTTGGAACTAATGTTAATATCACTGTTGACATCATGCTCGGTTACATGCCTGAAGTGGGGCAACTACAGAAAGCCACTTCTAGGACAGCTGAGGTGAGAAATGAACCCCTATCTTCTTAGTTTTGCCTCCCGAGGCTGAGTGTACCCCGTTTCAACCCTCAGGCCAGAATTAATTTTCTTAACACAAAAGAGAATCGAACCAAGAATCTTAGCGTTTGACGTTTGGAGTTCCAATGCGTATCCCGAGACCACAGATGGCTGCAATGGGTTAAAGATTTCTAACTTACAAGTAATGGCATTCAGGGCACAGCTAGTGTTTGTAGATGTTCAACTCATACGGACGGTACTGATGTACTGACTCAGTGAGGAAAGCAATGACAAACTACCTCACCTTGCTGCCCACATAACCTATGGAGGTACATTTTGTTAATCAACCGGCCTCCGGGCTAACAGAATGTCGCTTGTTACATTTTTATAAACCCCTTTTCAATTAAGGAAGCAATTTAGAATTAATAACCTCGACCTACTCTTTTTATTTGTTCTCACTGGAGCCAGATCCCTTGATATAAATTTAGTATAGAGTTTTAAACTTTTATTAACGATTCAGCTACAGTATAATGAGTATCGTATCGCCTGCCTTTATGCTACACTTGACACAATTCCCGGACAGTAACGGGAGACTTTGATGACGTAAAGCGTTATTGTGATTCAATTACATCCTTGAAGCTCTACTGAAATGCCTTGCTTATCTCGTTCTTAATGCCATCGCGCGAAATAAAATTTAAAATATCCGAAAGTTCTTCATAGGGTTATAAATGAGCCTGTTGATCTGATCGTTGAGCTATACTTGCAAGTAAGGTATTTTATGGAAAACGAGGTGCCAGAACTCACAGAAATGGAGTGAAATTTCACATATGAGATATTATTCTTGCTCCACGGTATTTCATAATTTATAATACTATCCATACTAGGGACATTTTTCCAAATATGTCAGTTCATTTTGGGGCATTGAGACTGAAGACATGCTGCTCGACTGGAATGGGTAATGTGAGGTTCGAATCTTGGTGCTGACAGTGGCCATCCTCAATTTTGATATTACTCAAACACCACAGAACTATACCCATGCTGCACAGTATTTCATGTCTCTGGGCACCTACTAGAAATCTAGCCCCTAGTAATTCCAGTAATCGTATTGACACAGGTAATCAGGCATATTCTACACACATCCAAGCACATGGAGCGGGTGACCACAATGCCCTAAGACAGTACATGAAAGGAAAATGACGACAACAACAACAACAACAACAACGCTGTAAAGTCTAAGTTCAACAAATTTATTAATAATAAAGGCTCTTGTTTTGCCGCGATGGACCTTTCAGGACTGTAGTAGAGAAATACATATAGCTTTTAAAGTGTGGCTAATCAAAGTTTTAGTTAAATAGCAGCCATCCTCACTGCTGGTTTACTGTTTTAACATACCGGGTGAGTTAACCGTGGTCGTTATGGCGTGGCTGCAGGCAGTCGCTCACATCCGGGAGGCGAGGAGGTTCGAATCCCCCCGCCGGCAACCTTGAAGATGGTTTTCTGTGGTTTCCCATCTTCCTTCCAGGCAAATGCCGGGGTTGGTCCCTAACTATAGGCCACAGCCCCTACCTTCCAATTCCTCGTCCTTACATTAACACTTTCCTCCCCAGACAACACTCCACACGCGACGGTACTTGTAGCTCACCCAAGGGGTGTCCGTATAGAAGCAGCTACAAACCTCTGGCGAGCCGAACATGTCCTCGGACACTCCCGGCACTAAAATCCATACGCTAAAAAATAAATATTAAAAAAAACTCTTTTAACATAAAATCTGCATTGGTAGTGACCATCACACCAACATTGAAGATACTGTATTAACTACGATTCTGGAAACATTATAGCAACATTGGACAGCTCCTTTCAAATTCTGAAAATTTTGAACAAAAATTAGCTCATAAAACTCAAATAACGCTGCAAAAAATGTAAGCTTAACAATAATTCTCATTTATGAACTTCGTTTTCATGAGGAGGTCTTGAATTGCTATACGCGGGCTAGGGGCTCCTATCGCAAGGCTTTACCGTATACACCTCTCGCGTTGGGCACTGAAACGACAAACATACATTTATTAATTAAGCTCATAAAGAAACACCTGATAATACTTAAATGTGTAATTGGTTCCTTAATTTATGGGCTGCGACAACGCGGTCATATAGCCCCGTGTACTTTGGGTGTGTGTAGAATCTGTCTGATAACCGGTGTTAATTGGGATAACTGTATTAGTGTGTGTTATCTGTGATTCAGGTAAGGAATGTAGACGATCAATTTCAAGTAGTTCCTACTTTTGCTACCAAATGTTACCATGAGCGACATCTAACTGTCAACTTTGCAATTAGATGCGACAGGTACCTGGTGGTGAACGTTGGAACTAATAGAGTGTTAATCAAATCTAACCAACAAATTTAGCTTCACACAATTGCAGTTAGTGGAAGGTTATTTTACGGTTATTTTACATGCCATAAATCTCTGACATGGACCTGCAGACTTTACTTCCCCTCCGAAGGAAGGCATACCGAGGGATTATCAACGCTCTTAATCCGACGACTTCGGCCGGGTTTGAACCCGCGATCTTGGGCATAGAAGCTCAGCATGCTACCAATTACGCCACTGAAGCCGTCAAAAGAAATCGGGAAGAAGCGGTGAATAAAATCTGTGATGAAGCCGTCAAAAGAAATCGGGAAGAAGCGGTGAATAAAATCTGTGATAAATGTTACCATTGGTTATGTCAGCAACGGGTATAGTTCCCAAGACTCTGGTAACGGGTCTGGAGAAACTACAGTAGAAATGAAACATCTTATCGCCAGAATGCAGAAGGCAGGTAGGACTATTGCTCGATACATGTCATATTGTCCGATTATTTGTATCCCAGTAATAATTATAAAATACTTGATTGTAAAGTCCGCATCGTGTATGTTGAGATTTACCATGTGTAATTGCTTCCTCAATTTAGGGGCTGCGACAACGCGGTCATGTAGCCCCGTGTACTGAGGATGTGTGTAGACTCAAAATCTTACACATACATGATCACGTAATATTATGTCCTATGTGTCCTATGGCATATGTTTCTCCGTTGTCCAAATACTTAATAATAATAATAATAATAATTATTATTATTATTTCAAAATCTCTACAGATTAGGGCAGAACAACAACTTGATCCACAATTAGGAGAGTACCGAGGAGGGTTCAGGAAAGAGCGCTCATGTGCCGAACAAATTTTGAATCTGAAATCCATCCTTTTCAATCTGAAGCAAAGGAACAAGAAATTGGTGGTAACCTTCGTCGACTTCAAGAAGGCCTATGATTCGATTGATAGAATAGCTCTTATTAAAATTCTAAAGGAATTTGGATTGGATAATAAAACTAGGGCAATCATTCAACAGACCTTATCTAACACAACCTCCAGAGTCAAGTCAGAGGAGAAATTTCAGACTCTTTCGAAATTAAGACAGGAGTTAGGCACGGAGATGGGCTTTCACCCCTGCTCTTCAACTGTGCACTTGAAAAAGTCATCCGCGAGTGGTGCAAAGAAATGAACGAAGGGGTCCAAAATGGAGTACGACTCGGTTACAGGAACATGAACCTTTCTATTGATTGCCTAGCTTTTGCAGATGATCTTGCAATTTTCTCCGACTCTTTAGATATGGCCACAAAACAAATTAACCAGCTGCAGGTACAGGCAACAAAAGTTGGTCTGCAGATCTTTTTGGAAAAAAGACACTTCATAACTAACATCAAGCCAGCACCAAGGGAACTTAAAGTAAACCAGGGGAAAATGAAACGGACAGATAAGTTTAAATATCTTGGCGAGTGGGTAGAACTCAACGTATGTGAGAAAGAAACCTTCACTTCGCGCATGAACAAAATGGAAATGGCGTACCAACTCACCAAGGACGTTTATAACAAAAAGTCTATATCCCTGAACGCAAAACTTAGGCATTATTGCACTGTCATACGACCAGAGGCTCTGTACGCAGCGGAATGCCTCACTATGAACAAGAAAGGCCTGGTAGAAAAATTGGAGATCAAGGAAAGAAAGATCTTGAGGAAAATTCTTGGCCCGATTAAAGACAACGGTGAATATAGACGGCGGCATAACTATGAGCTATATATTCATGTCCAGAAGATCTCTGATGTAATGAGGAAAAGGAGGATTGCATTTTATGGCCACTTGCTTAGAATGAAACCCACACGATTGACGAACCGGATCTTAAACTATTTTAAAAATAAGAAGACCAAGCCAGCCTGGTTCGAAGAGGTGGAAAGTGACCTGCAAGAGATGGAAATTACCTGTGGGGATATTCATGAACGCAATTCCCTCAGGAAGAAACTACACGACCACCAGGGTTTTCAGGAAAAACCGAAGTTGAAGACGGGAAAGATGTGGACGGAAGAAAGAAAAGAGCAACACCGGCAACGTATGAAGGAACACTGGGCAAAGATCAAAGCCCAGAGAAGCCAGTTGAAACAACGTGGTCCTTAGTTGGCCGATACGATTAAAGAAGAATAATGTTAAGAAGAAAAGAAGAAGAAGAAGAAGAAGGATAATGTTAAAGCTGAAAGTCCCTTTTAACTGATACAGCTTTTACGACGCCGACAGTTCTTAACTTTGACTTGGAGTGGTTCATGCTACACGAGTTTGTATGACTTAAACACCCTTAAATGACATGGAACAGAATCGAGATCTAATCTCTGTATTCGATTTTGAAAGTCAGTACTTAACCTACTGCGTCAATCTGCCCTCGTACAGACAAAACGAATTCATTCATTTTTATTCATTCATTCATTCATTCATTTATTTATTTGAACAGAACCTATTTTCTTCAGGTTCCTATAATCTATGTTACGAATGGTCACTATTTCTGCTTTTAGCGCTAATCTATTATGGCTATCAACTGCAATAAGTTTGTATGTAGCATTACGTCACCACAGCGTTGGCCGATTTTAGTGGTTATAAGTTCATTTTTTGTGATTAACTACCCTTTGTCGTGTATATATCCTGCAGCTATCACTAAAAGCTGTAACTTCTCTCTCAAAGCAATGATATTACCGTATATTCTGATACAAGTACTCCAACATATCTCGTATGCCAAAGGGCGTACTGTGTGACTCTCTCTGTGAGTCTGAGGTTGTAGGTTCACATCACGGTGTGTCAGACTGTCGAACCGACTTGCACAGTTTTAGCCTTCCAAAACTAACATTAATGGTTTAATCCCTGCTCATGCAGATGGCATTTAAATAGGTTTGCATGAGGTAGCTCCTGTTGGCAGATTATTCGATACGTTTAAGAACCCCTCTAGGGTCAAATTTGGGCACCTCGGTATCTCTAAAGCTATAGTGTTTCAGTGGGACGTTAAACCAACATTATTATTATTCCTTCATGACTTGGGGCAGATGCCATCGCTGTTCCACCCCATAAAGCAACAGTAACTAACTCTACAGATTTGTTGTCTCTTAATAGTTTTCCGACTAGGTTTCCCATTAATTGAGTTAAGTTAAATTAAGATCTAAGGTAAGTTAAATAAGAACTAAGGAAAGCTAATAAGGAACTTCGTTAGTTAGTTAGTTCAACTAGAATAAATAAATACATACACAAAAACACATTTATACTAAAAATCTTACACATACGTGATCACGAAATATTGTGCCCGTTTGGATCAGGATCCAAATGACCACATTTTGAAAAATACCGAAATCAGATAAGCACGAGAAAATCTCTCTCAGGGTCTATCCAGGCAAATAATTGGTCTATCTGGCATCCCTGATTTCGGTAATTCTCAAGTAGGTAAGGAGTGAAATTATTTTTGGAAACACACACTTTCTTAAAATATCTCAATTTATTGATAATTAAAATTGACTTTAAATGGCAAAAAAAATTCAAGACACAAACAAAGAAACAATCATTTAAAACTAGTAGTTCCGTGAAGAACTATGCAGCCTATTTTCATATATCCTACTTATGTTAATTGCCACTATCAACATACAAAATTTCAGTTTGATTGCTGTAATTGATTCGTAGATATTGAGAACCAACTAAATATTTCGGATGGTCGCCATGTTGGATTTTACATATGTAGGTCCTAGAGTTATGTACTGTTACATGCAGATTATTGTGTACGTGTAGTATTCAAACTTCAATCGCATAATTAGGACACAAGAAGTAACAAGGAGATTTTAAAATTTCGCACAGCTGCCATCTTGAGGTTATGGAAACAATTGAAATAAATTAGATGCCAGTGGATTACCATTCGTATAAGTATTTACTGTACCTAGTTTCACTGCACTCGGATGGTTAAATTGCGAGAAACGTCCATGTGAATATTTATAGTTCGCGTCGCCACCATTTTGGATTTGTGATCACCAGGTTATTTAAAGTCTTATAGGTGAACTTAAGTTCATAGCCCCTATGAACATTAAAACATTCAGTATGATTGCTATAATAGACTCGTAGATATTCTGAGCCGTCTAAATATTTCGGATGGTCGCCATGTTGGATTGTTAAATGTATAGGCCATTGAGTCATTTACTATTAAAGGAAAATTATTGCGTAGGTTCATTATTCAAAGTTTCACTTCGATCGCATGACTACATCACAATAAATAAACACTTAATTTTAAAATTCGCACAGCCGCCATCTTGAGGTTATGTAAACAATTGAACTAAATTAGATATCAGTGTATTACAATGTGTATAAACATTTCCTGTACCAGATTTCATTGCGTTTGGAACATTAAATCGCGAGAAAGGACTATTTAAAATTTTCAAATTCGCTTGGCCGCCATGTTTGTTTTGCAGTTAACCGGTTTTTGAAAGTCTTATAGATCGACTTCTAGTAGTGCCCTTTATCTCCGTACAAAATTTCAGGGAGATACCGGTAATAGTTTCAGAGATATAGAATGCCGGTGAAATATTTCGCACATCCGCCATCTTGTGGTTATGTAAACAATCGAACGAAGTTAGATGTCGGTGCATTACAATTTAAATAAACATATACTATACCATGTTTCATTGCGTTTGGTTGGTTAAATCGCGAGAAACGTCTATTTAAAAGTCGCAACTTCTCTTGGCCGCCATGTTGGTTTTGTATTTACCAGGATTTCAAAGGTCACATAAGTGAACTTATAGTAGTTCCCTTTATCACCACACAAAATGTCAGGGTAATGTCGCTAATAGTTTCGGAGATATTGAATGCTGGTGAAATATTTCGCACAGCCGCCATGTTGGATTGGTGAGTCGTAACAAAATTTGAAGGGCACGGTCGGGGTCACCCGGAATAGAGCTATGACCTTACCGAGTTTCATTGAAAACGCTCCAGCTGTTTAGATTTTATTAGGGGGGGACACACACACGAATCACACACACACACGCACACACACACGGACAAAAGGTGATCTCATAAGCCTATTTTTTTTTTCAAAATTGAAAATAGGATAAAAATCAACCTTCCTATCATTCACCACTTCGCAAAATTTGATAATCAGAAATCGAAGTCCATCTGATATCAACAATAAAAAAACTTTTTTTTTTACATATTTACACTAGATAATCACTTTCATTAAAGAGTCCGAGTGATTCATCCTATTTACATATCTCTTTGCACATTACGAAGATTCGTCGTTCGTTGATGACATTAAAAATATATATTTATACACTTTTCATTTTTTCCTCTTTTCACAAAAAAACAATATACACTGCTCACAAAAATTAGAGGATATTGTAAGGTCAGCTCATTATGGTGCAATAATATACGAGATCATTTAGTTGTTCAACCATTTATTACTTACATAATGCTATACTGACAGATAAAGCTGGCCATGATTCCAGAGAGCCCCTAATGAGTGTTTGAATCAAATGACATGACTGAAGAGAGAATATGGCCAACAATGAAAGCAACATTAACACTACCGTAATCGTGGGCCATGGGTGAATATTGTTGTTCAGTATGGTGTATGGCTTCCTCGAACGGCTAGCACTGCTGCACAACTGTGTGCCATTGATGCGATGAGGTGATCAATGAGTTCTTGAGGAATACGTGATCACTCGTCCATAAGAGCAATCTGCAGCTGTAGAACAGTTGTGGGAGGTGCTGGTCTGCCTGCAATGCGCCTGCCTAATGCATCCCACACGTGCTCTATCGGATTTACGTCCGGCGAAGAAGCTGGCCACTACATACGCTGGATACCCTCCTCCTCCAGCATGTTATCCACCAATCCAGCTCTGTGGAGTCGTGCATTATCGTCCATAAACACAAAGGTAGCACCTATGGCACGACAAAAGGTCGGAGAATCTCGTCTCTATACCTTACAGCGGTCACAGTAACACGTGGGATGATGTAGAGGTCCGTACGTCCACCCAGGCTAATTCCAGCCCACACCAGCAACCCACCACCGCCATATGGGGATCTTTCTTGTACAAAAGATGGGTTGTTTCGTGTCCCTTGTTCCCTCCAGATGCGAACACGTCGACTATCCTATTCCACGTTGAATCACGACTCCTCAGAAAACAGAACTGAGCTCCATTCCGCATGCCTCCACCCACGATGCTCCTCCGCCCAGTTTCTGCGATCTCTACGGTGTTGTGGAGTTAACCTGGTACACACCATGGGCCTACGCTCATAGAGGCTACGTGCATGAAGTCAGTTACGAACAGTTTGGGTTGATACTCTGCACCTGTTGCTGTTAGAAGGGCACTTCTCAGTTGAGTTGCATGCTGCCGTCTATTCCGGCGGGCTATTAACACGAGGTAACGCTCATCCCTTGCTGTTGTTGCCCGTGGGTAGCCTTGTCCTTCCCTTCTGTGAACAGTAGCTGTTGTGTTCAAAACGATTCCTCAGTCCTGAGATCACACTTTGAGACACCCCAAGGGCTCGTGCCACAACTTCTTGTGTCTGTCCAGCTTCCATCCGTCCTATGGCCATCCAAGCCATTAATTCAGGTAAATCACGTTATGGAGACATTGCTGTCCCTAAGTCACGTCATTCACTAACTGACAACGGGAATGGAATGGCTCTGACCTCAGCAACATACACCGCCGTGTGACCCTTTGACCGCAACAGTACGGACAGTGCCCTCCGCCATGTGGTGTATGTGCAGGGGCGACGCAAACACATATTTGCCTTCTCTGGGAGTAAAGGAAAGCGATTGCATATAATGCGGTACGAAACAAATAGCATACATAGCTGAATTTACAATATCCCCTAATTTTTGTGAGCAGTGTATTTTATAATTCTGTTGATTCATTGCTAACTCTGTCTTATGAACCTCATATTAAGATTCGGCTTAACAAAGTCGGATGTTAATACGGTCATTATTTTCAAAAACTTTGTTTCAACAGTAAGCAAAATTTATGAAATTTTCATCAAATTAAATTATATCTCATTTATCTATAAGTCTCTTTGTTCCAAACGAACAATGTTCAAAAATAGGAATTTCATCATTTGAAATGTATTATTCATGATTGACATTTATTTGTTATAAACAACACAATTTTTGCAATTTATTCTCAGTTGACTGAGTTTCTTGCCACAACATCTTCTCACTTAGAAAATCTGTGCAATGTTTCACAAAAATTTAAATTATAAAATTCTCTGAATTTATTATTATTATTATTATCATTTTAATTATTTCCATAATTCTCTTAGAATTTTATTTACAACAGGATTTCACTTTTCATCTGGTGAATATTAACTGCTCATATCAAGAGAAAATTTCTTTTTATCAATACTCAAAGCACAAAATATAAATATATAATTATTTATCTTGTTAATCTTTGCATTTTCCAACTTTTTTTTCTTATGTCAGGTTCCTCAAAATCTAAACTCATACTGTTCAAATATTTAGGCATCAGGTTTGGAAAATTGAAGTTGATCCAGATAAAATTTTCATTTTTGAAACCAACAGATTTAGTGGGATTAGACTAGAAATATGAGGCGGTCTAATAATGCCTTACCCTTTCTTTTACAATTTAGAGCCCATATGCTCTCCATAAACATTCACAGGACACACACGCATATCCCTGTGTGCACAAGACAAGGGACTCAAAGCCCTCATGGACAACCCATCTGGCCTCCTCACCAAAATTAAGTGTTGACAATTATATTCACACATTAAACAATTATATTTGACTTCATCTATTATATTTTTTATCCACCAAACACTTCTATATTTTTTCTTAGTAATATCCTGTCTAACCACTCTGCGATTTTTCCAAATTTTATTTTTATAAGAAAAGATGTATTTATTATGGTCAACATTTCCTGGCCTTCCCTTTTACATAAATTCTGCCCTAGAGTTATACATAAGTACCTGCCTTATTGTTTTCTTTGATATTCGTTGGAAGTTTTTTTTTCCTTTTTGGAAAATTTTATTGAGCTCAAAATGTATTATATTTCACCTTAATTTACCAACTCACTCTACCTGTTTATAAATTTTAACTTCTATTTCATAAAAGTTATCGCATTTAAAACATTCAATTTAAATAAATTCCTCCACAAGTTATTATTATTATCAATGGCAAAAAAATTGTTTATTTAATAATGCTTTCCTATTACTTCATAAGGATTATTAATACCCTGTTTCACTCCTAAACAATTATCTAACTCCTTGTCGCGTATTATCTATAACACTTTATTATTATTATTATTAATGCGGTAATCGTTTAACTTTATTTAGTAAATGGTGCTATTACCAAATTATATTTTATAACGTTAAATAGTGTTTCAATCAATAACATTACGAAATTATTTTATTCACATTTGATATTATTATTATTATTATATTATTATTATTATTATCATCTTTGTTTTTATTTTTATGTTTATTTATTTATTTATAAAATTAAATTATTCAAATAATCTAAGATGTAACTTAAATCTCTCATAAGAATTTACTTACATTCCTCCTATCCTTTGGAAAAAATTTATATCTTGCATGTTGCAGAAAACATGAACATGACTGTAGTCTGAACGAAATAGAAAATACGGCAAAATAAATTGTCAAACTTTCATGTCACTCCATTTGCCATCCTGGACAAATATGATATTCAAAATAGACGGTGGTGTTGATTTCTTAAAATGACTGAGTAAAAAGAATTCTCAAAATGCTCTACTAAGCTAGTTGATAGTACATGAAATAGCTCTTACTTCATTCTTGCTGTGCTGGCGATGCGTGTCCTTCAGTAAACGCTATACCCATAGCGTCTCCCATGGTCATCTTCAATCCATTTCAACTTCGTTGGTCCCACGTCACACCTATCCTTAATTCGTTTAACGGCGCATGCCGATTTTGATGATCGCTCGTTTAAAACAAACACTCCCGTATTCTTCAACACAAGGTAACATTTCGAACTGTAGCAATAGTTCCAAATGAATGTGTTACTCTTGCAACTTCGTTTCTTGGAACAAGTTCCACGTTTGAAAATACTGTTTTGATCGTCCGCTCGCATAGGAACACCTATTAGCAGTTGAGACTGAACCCCAAGTTCACAGTCTGTCCTGTCTAAAGTTTGAAGTGCCTTGTACAGTTTCGCAAATAGAAACAACAAATTATTGTAGGCGACTTTAGTGAATGGTTTATCAAATAACCATCACTTGTAGAGTACTTGTAAGAATATCTGACTATAGAGTCCTCTAATATTCCAAGTCCGTTGTTGAAAATTTCTATCACTTTGAACATTGCCCCGGCCCACATGGCTTTCTTGGTGGCAAAGTTCCTTCGGCGTGTAGTATGACGTAGTATTCACTGTTATGAAGCGTAGCGGCGAGTTCCTCCCAAGCAGTTGCTTGCTAGGAATGACTTGACTGTCTTGCAAACCTGGCTCTTTATATAGGTCAGCCAGCAATCCTTCTCGAAAATTCCATTTCCAGATCTCGGCTCCTGGTGTACGGGTTCTTCTGCTCAATAGCTTAAAATTCTTCTCTTTTCTGTGCCAGAAAACTGTGCTACTTTTTAAGTCGCTAATCCGTCTCCTTGAGTAAAATTTATAAAAGTTTCAACTCATGACGTAGGCAAGCTTTCACGTCACGCCTCCACGTCACTCACTCCTGTCTCTATATGCTTCCCTCAATACTCTGTCCTCCGAGCGCTTTATTCAAACATCATTAGTCTTGTTGTCTCTCTGGACTAGCGTTCGTTCGTTACCATCAGCTCGTCATTATGTCACGGACGTTTGCACGATCCGGGGCATCCACCCCTTACGCCAGAAAAAAAATATGTGAGACATCACATATTTTTTTCGTCTGGCTCTAAAATTGCCTTTTTCTCCCTCGGCGTTTCCTCTCCTTTTTATTTTTACAGCTGATGTCCTGTTCTCTGATGGTAGATCTTCCAAGTTTGCTGCATTGAACCTTCCCACGATGTTACCCGACGGTTCTTCAATTAGTTGGTAACTTCCGTTGGCAAAACTCTCTACAATACAAAATGGACCGTAGTGTTTTTTGAATACACTATTCAAATCATCTGATGGGACGGGTTTTCTTACAAGGACCTGAGTTCCGATATTCAGAGGCTGTCTGAATCTCTTCCTTCAGACTCTCCTTTCCCTCTTAGCTGCTTGTTCTCGAATCCTTTATAGTGCTCGATTCTCTCTAAGTTGCATGGGATGTAACATGGTATATTTACTGAAAACATCAATGGTTACTAATTTATACTTATTTCCCCTTTTTGATTTTGGCAAAGGCCCATAAATGTCTGTGGCGAATAATTCCCGTGGTTTCTGTCGAATAATGGGACGAGGTGCTTCTCTCAATAGCTTGGTGTTGTGCTTACTCCGTTGACACAAGTCACACGTCTTGATCGTCTGTCTGACAGTATTCCTCATCTTGTCCCACGAACATTTATCTTGTATTAGGCTTACCACTTTATCTAATCCAGCGTGCCCCGATATTCTATGTGCTAACCATATAATTCTCTTCTGAAATGCGGGTGGTACCGCCACTCTTAACTTAGTATGATTCGCATCTATGAATTTGTATATAATAGCATTCCTCACCACGTAATTCCTTGCAATTTTCTCAGTTTCAGCGTAATCTGCATCATTGTTGTCCATGTTTCCTTTCAGAAATCTATAGATTATTCTTAAAGGTGCGTTCCTTTTCTGAGTCGCAGATATTCTCTCTAATCGTTCTAGGGTTTCTTCGTCTTCCTGTACCAGACTGATATGCATTACCTTAAACGTTGGCTCAACCGCACGACTTAACAAGTCGGCTCCTACGTTGGATTTCCCTGGTTTATGCTCCATTGTAATATTAAACTGTTGTACAAATAAAGCCCATCGTGTTATTCTCTCACTAGCAAAATTTGTCTTGAGAATAAATTCAAGAGCATGATGGTCAGTTCGCATGATGACAGAATGACCAATCAGCATCTTTATCCAACTTTCTAAGGCATGAACTATAGCAAGAGCTTCTAGTTCAGTCGTATAGTAATTCCTCTCTGAAGGTCTAAGCTTTCTGCTGATAAATGACAAATAATGCCTAGTGCCATCCACATCCTCTTGCAATAGGATTGCTCCTATCCCTACATTTGAAGCATCCGATTCTATTATGAAGGTTTTCTTAAAATCAGGATATTCCAGCTTCACACTGTTCAACAATAATTCTTTAGCTTGTTTGAAGGATTCTTCGTGTTCTTCACACCACATCCATCTGTTTCCTTTTCTCAAAAGACTTTGCAATGGCGCTACAATGTTGGTGTAGTTAGGACAATGTCCAGCGAAGAATTGGCAGGTCCCCAAAAAACTACGGACATGCTTTATCCTCGTGGGTCTTGGAAACTTAGCTATTGCTTGAATGTTATCCTCATTTGGACGATAGCCTTGTCCATCCAGGATATGCCCTAAGAATTTAATTTCCTTCTGGAAAAATTGGCATTTCTTTAAATTTACCTTGAAATTTGACTTCCTCAAGTCATTGGACAAATTTCTCAGGTGTAACAAATGTTGTTCTTCGTCCTCAGACGCAACCAATATGTCATCGATGTAACAGATTACAGAATTCTTAACTTCCGAACTAAGGTTTTTGTCTAACGCTCTAATTAAAACGGATCCTGATGTTTTCATTCCGAACGGTAGCCTTTTAAAAACATAGGTCTGTTGTTCAAACATGAATCCCGTGAACTTATTTTGATTCCTCACTCAATTTCACATGATGGTATCCTACAATGATATGGTGCTTCATCGCTGACTTGGATGTGATACTCAAAATTCTTAATCTCCCCAGGTTTTGTATCGAATATGTCTCCAAATTCCAATAGCATCCTATTCAGATTATGCGATTCCACTATCTTGACTACTTCTTCTTCTATTATGTTTTGGATAACCTGTGACCATCGGATATTTCTCACGGTGAATTTATCTTCGTTACCCTCAAAATCTTCCTCTCCTGTCTGATGAAAACGTATGGTCTCTGGCTTCATATCGATGATAGCCTTATATTTAGTAATAAAGTCATTTCCTATGATCATGTCATGGATAATGTCCTTCATAACAACAAAAACATGCTATAAATAGCATTCCCCAATTTTCAGCCTCAATACAACTGTGTTTTGCATGTTGTCACTTTGTTAGGGATAATGCCTTGTATCTTAATGCCTGATACAGGAATCTCCTCTAAACTTTCCGTGAGCTTCCATAAAGCGTAGAGCTTTTCGCTTACAACACAAAGCATTGCTCCAGTATCAATCAGGGTATGAATTTTCATGCCATAAACTTCACATTCTATGATGGGTAATTTTGATCGTTTTTCTTGTCCTATTCTTCCTTCTTTTAAGTCTATCAAATCCTCGTCTTCAAATTGCTATCTAACGATCTTCGCAACGTAACTACTTGTTAACATGATGGAGTTTTTGTTTTCATCATTTACTACCGGCTTTTGTAACCCGGAAGTACTTGGTTTGTGATGCTGCTCATCTAGGTACTGTTTGCTCTCTTGATGTCTCCTATCAATATCTTCCCTAGCCTGTTGCTTAACATTTTCTCTTTCTTGTTGTTCATCTCTTTTGTTATGTTGATCTTGTGGTGGGGTCCTATTATAGGGTTTTGATTGAAAATCAGGTTTATTCCATTTATTCCACCTGTTTTGATACTTGTACGATCTTACATACGGTCTATTCTGGTATGGAGTGTCCCTAGTATTGCTCCATTCTTTATTATCAACATTATCTTTCGGTTTATTCCACGTCTGGTTCGTTTGACTGTGACGATCAGTCACAACCGTATTTATGGTATGATTCTCAGTTTTACTCCCTCTCAAATGAAAGAACTGTGCATTGGCATAGTCTAACCTCTGCAATACCTCATCAAATTCTTCAATATTTCCTATATTGGCTGCAATTAATGTTCTTTGTACTTCTATCGGAAATTGTCGGATCAATGCGGATATCATCTCGAAATCTGGCATGGGCGGTTCTAAAAATTGTAGTTTAGACAACTGCTGTGAAAAATATTTTGAATATTTCGTTGGCTGGGATGTCGAATATCGTTTGGCATACAATTCTGCTCTTATTTGTTGCTGCGTTTCCAGCGACCAAAATTTTCTCATAAGTCCTCTAGAAAATTCTTCGAAGTTATGAAAATTTGACCTGAACGCGCGGAACCAAACCAGTGCAGGCCCATCCAAAAATCTGCTTACTACCCGGATCTCTCTCTCTTTCGAAATCTTCGAGTCCCGGATGTAATCTTTGACCTCCCGTAAAAATTCCGCCGGTGGAATACTCCCCGTTCCGGTAAATTTTCCTGGCTTGTCATCCTTATCCTTGTAGATTGCAATAGGAACAGAATTTGTTATTACTCTTGTCTCTTCAAATTCTTTAGAAATGTCTTTCTTTTTTTCATTAATTTGCATCTCTTCCAATTTTCTCTGGTCTAGTTGAGTTTTGTATAATGAAAGCTTCTCTTCCAATCTTCCCACTCTTTTCTTCAACTCTGAATCATCCGTTTTTATTTCCATTTCTCCTTGGATTTCTTCAATGGTTTTCTTTACGAACTCCTTAGTAACAGGATCGATCTCTTTGCTTTTCACGTTTTCGTTAGTCTCTTGAACGTCTTTGATAAGCCCCTTAATTATCAATTCGTGATTCTTCACAAGGTTAGTTACATGAAATTCGTCTTTTTGTATCTTTCCCGCATCTTCTAATATCACCTTGAAATGTGTGGAAAAAGAGCTTCTCGCTTCTTGTACCTCCTCTTTAGCTTCATCCAGGATTGATCTTTTGATTTCAGTAAGTGCTGTGTCTTTCACACTCTCGCAAAGTTCTTTGATTACTCGGTCTCCTTTCATTTCTTCTAAAATAGTTACCCGGAAATCCGTTGCTACCTTCTGTAAAACCTGCTTTGCAGTGATGTTACATTCTTCGGTAATACTGATTTCAAAATTAACCAAATCGTTGGCCACTTTGTTGGAATGTTTTTTCAAAGTTTTCTTCCATGCCTTTCAATTTATGGTGCGTCTTTCCTAATTCGCCCTCCAATGTTTTCGTGCTTTCATTAATTTGTGTTTCCAATGAAACTATTCTCATCTAACCTAGTCTCTAAAATCTTGGATTTTTCATACAATTCACCTAACTGTACCCCAAACATTTTAGACTTCTCTGCGAACTGTTTCCCCAAATTTTCGGTCAAACGATGCTCTAACAATTTGGAATTATCGGCTAAGTCTAACCTCAAAGTTTCTGAGTTACCTATGATTTTTAGATCCATTAGGCGTGAACTTTCAGTTAATCTATCGAGTGATTTGGAATGTTCCGAAATCTTTTCTTCCAAAGATTGTCTTAACGCGTCAGTGCTGATACTTAATCTGTCTTCAAAGTGCTTATAACTCTCTGAAAGTTTGCTATCTATGTCTGATTTTAGAGAATTTGAACTTTCATCTAATTTAGTTTCAAAAGACTCGTTTAATGATTTAGAATTTATTTTAGTTGGGACTCTATTGATTCATTCAATCTACTTTCTAAATATTGGGAATTTTCTTGGATCTATTTTTCCAACTTTTTGGAATTTTCCATCAGTTTACTCTCCATAAGAGCTGCTTTCTCCAAACTCTCCTTATTGTTCGACTCCAGTCGAGCTAAAACCTCCAATACTTTATACATGTTTTCCAACAGAGAAATGTAGGATAGGTATTATATGGTATCAACGAAGCCTTAATACTAAAAATAGACTAGCCTAGTAGCATTTGAGAATTTCTAATAAATTGAGATTTACCCTACGCCGCAATTTAATGGAAAAAATAATTATCTGCTTATTTAAATCTTAAATTCAATCAACAACAACTACTATGCAAAATTCAAAAATCCTCAATCTGGATACTATAAGTGTGCGTTTTCAACAAAACATACAACAACTCCCAATTCTAACATTTATTCCAAGAAAAAACTCCCTTAAATATTACACCCAAATGAAACAAAATCATCTCAAAACTAAATTCAAAATTCTTATTCCAAAAGTACAAACTCTACTGTGTCCTCAAAACACAGACTCAACGAATCCCTTAGTAAAAAAATAGGTTTTGTCAAAAGATCAAAACTCAAAAGTCTACACGAATGCTTTTTCGAAAACAACTTCGAAAGACCAATTCGGGAGCCCCTTAGTACGGGCTCCAAACTTCCCAATCCTCTACCTTATGTGTCCGTTTGGATCGGGATCCAAATGACTACATTTTGAAAAAAATACCGAAATCAGATAAGCACGAGAAAATCTATCTCAGGGTCTATCTAGGCAAATAATTGGTCTATCTGGTATCCCTAATTTCGGTAATTCTCAAATAGATAAAGAGTGAAATTATTTTTGGAAACACACACTTTCTTAAAATATCTCAATTTATTGATAATTAAAATTGACTTTAACCGGCAAAAAAAAATTCAAGACACAAACAAACAACACAATCATTTAAAAAATCAACCTTCCTATCATTCTCCACTTCGCAAAATTTGATAATCAGAAATCAAAGTCCATCTGATATCAACATTAAAAAAACATTTTTTTACATAGTTACACTAGATAATCACTTTGATTAAAGAGTCCGAGTGATTCATCTTATTTACATATCTCGTTGCACATTACGAAGATTCGTCGTTCGTTGATGACATTCAAAAAAATATATTTATACACTTTTCATTTTTTCCTCTTTTCACAAAAAACAATATATTTTATAATTATGTTGGTTTATTGCTAACTCTGTCTTATGAACCTCATATTAAGATTCGGCTTAAAAAAGTCGGATGTTAATACGGTCATTATTTTCAAAAACTTTGTTTCAACAATAAACAAAATTTATGAAATTTTCGTCAAATTAAATTATATCTCATTTATCTATAAGTCTCTTTGTTCCAAATGAACAATGTTCAAAAATAGGAATTTCATCATTTGAAATTTATTATTCATAATTGACATTTATTTGTTATAAACAACACAATTGTTGCAATTTATTCTCAGTTGACTGAGTTTCTTGCCACAACTTAGAAAATCTGTGCAATGTTTCACAAAAATTTAAATTATAAAATTCTCTCAATTTATTATTATTATTACTATCATTTTTAAATATTTCCATAATTCTCTTAGAATTTTATTTACAACAGGGTTTCACTTTTCATCTGGTGAATATTAACTGCTCATATCAAAAGAAAAATTCTTTTTATCAATACTCAAAGCAAGAAATATTAATATTTAATTATTTATCTTGTTAATCTTTGCATTTTCCAACTATTTATTTTTATTTTATTTTTCTTATGTCAGGTTCCTCAAAATCTAAACTCATACTGTTCAAATATTTAGGCATCAGGTTTGGAAAATTGAAGTTGATCCAGATAAAATTTTCATTTTTGAATCCGACAAATTTAGTGGGATTAGACTAGAAATATGGGGCGGTCTAATAATGCCTTACCCTTTTTTTACAATTCAGGGCCCATATGCTCACCATAAACATTCACAGGACACACACGCATATCCCTGTGTGCACAAGACAATGGGACTCAAAGTCTTCATGGACGACCCATCTGGCCTCCTCACCAAACTTAAGTGTTGACAATTATATTCACACACTAAACAATTATATTTGACTTCATCTATTATATTTTTTATCCACCAAACACTTTTATATTTTATTTCTTTATAATATCCTGTCTTACCACTGCGTTTTTCCCAAATTTAATTTTTATAAGAAACGATGTATTTATTATGGTCAACATTTCCTGGCCTTCCCTTTTAGATAAATTCTGCCCTAGAGTTATACATAAGTACCTGCCTTATTGTTTTCTTTGATATTCGTTTGAAGTTTTTTCTTTTTGGAAAATTTTATTGAGCTCAAAATTTATTATATTTCACCTTCATTTACCAACTCATTCTACCTGTTTATAAATTTTAACTTCTAATTCATAAAAGTTATCGCATTTAAAACATTCAATTTAAATAAATTTCTCCACAAGTTATTATTATCAATGGCAAAAAATGTTTATTTAATAATGCTTTCCTATTAATTCATAAGGATTATTAATGCCCTGTTTTACTCCTAAACAATTATCTAACTCCTTGTCGCGTATTATCAATAACACTTTATTATTATTATTAATGTGGTAATCGTTTAACTTTATTTAGTAAATGGTGCTATTACCAAATTATATTTTACAACGTTAAATAGTGTTTCAATCAATAACATTACGAAATTATTTTATTCACATTTGATATTATTATTATTATTATCATCTTTGTTTTATTTTTATGTTTATTTATTTATACAATTAAATAATTCAAATAATCCAAGATGTAACTTAAATCTCTCATAAGAATTTACTTACATTCTTCCTATCCTTTGGAAAAAATGTATATCTTTCATGTTGCAGAAAACATGAACATGACTGTAGTCTGAACGAAATAGAAAATACGGCAAAATAAATTGTCAAACGTTCATGTCGCTCCATTTGCCATCCTGGACAAATGATATTCAAAATAATCGGTGGTGTTGATTTCTTAAAATGACTGAGTAAAAAGAATTCTCAAAATGCTCTACTAAGCTAGTTGATAGTACATGAAATAGTTCTTACTTCATTCTTTATGTGCTGGCGATGCGTGCCCTTCAGTAAACGCTATATCCATAGAGTCTCCCATGGTCATCTGCAATCCATTTCAACTTCGTTGGTCCCACGTCACACCTATCCTTAATTCGTTTAACGGCGCATGCCGATTTTGATGATCGCTCGTTTAAAACAAACACTCCCGTATTCTTCAACACAAGGTAACATTTCGAACTGTAGCAATAGTTCCAAATGAATGTGTTACTCTTGCAACTTCGTTTCTTGGAACAAGTTCCACGTTTGAAAATACTGTTTTGATCGTCCGCTCGCATAGGAACACCTATTAGCAGTTGAGACTGAACCCCAAGTTCACAGTCTGTCCTGTCTAAAGTTTGAAGTGCCTTGTACAGTTTCGCAAATAGAAACAACAAATTATTGTAGGCGACTTTAGTGAATGGTTTATCAAATAACCATCACTTGTAGAGTACTTGTAAGAATATCTGACTATAGAGTCCTCTAATATTCCAAGTCCGTTGTTGAAAATTTCTATCACTTTGAACATTGCCCCGGCCCACATGGCTTTCTTGGTGGCAAAGTTCCTTCGGCGTGTAGTATGACGTAGTATTCACTGTTATGAAGCGTAGCGGCGAGTTCCTCCCAAGCAGTTGCTTGCTAGGAATGACTTGACTGTCTTGCAAACCTGGCTCTTTATATAGGTCAGCCAGCAATCCTTCTCGAAAATTCCATTTCCAGATCTCGGCTCCTGGTGTACGGATTCTTCTGCTCAATAGCTTAAAATTCTTCTCTTTTCTGTGCCAGAAAACTGTGCTACTTTTTAAGTCGCTAATCCGTCTCCATGAGTAAAATTTATAAAAGATTCAACTCATGACGTAGGCAAGTTTTCACGTCACGCCTCCGCGTCACTCACTCCTGTCTCTATATGCTTCCCTCAATACTCTGTCCTCCGAGCGCTTTATTCAAACATCATTAGTCTTGTTGTCTCTCTGGACTAGCGTTCGTTCGTTACCATCAGCTCGTCATTATGTCACGGACGTTTGCACGATCCGGGGACAATATGATAATGAAGTTTAAATCAACTACGTTTAGAAAATAAACTTTCAAATCAATGTGTCCTATTGCAAATGTTTCTCCGTTGTCCAAAGGCTTAAACAACGTTCTTGGAAATATTTTGTAACTCACACTTTTCATAAAATGATATGTAACTTAACCTTGCAACTTCGTTCGTATCATATACTATCTAGTGGAGAAATTTATAATATAACCGAAACCGGTACAGTGTACCCAAATATTGAATTTTATTGACTTACGGTATCTTTTCCCACTCCAAATAATGATTATGTTATTTATTGACTAAAAGGCTCACTCTTATCTTTTTCTCTTATACTTTGTCGAGAAGGGTCATTTTCAGAAAATGTTATTTTCTTGTCTCTACGAACACTATACACTTTCATACGCCACTTTCGTCAACCAAGGTCAAAATATAAACACTGAATGTGTTCCTATTTATCATCCCATCCATCAGAATATGAAGATAAGTTACTAATATCACGTAGTTTTTCTTTATCCAAATAAGAGGCCAATTAGGCTACTAGAGTAGCTATTTTCAACCATGTATCATTGTCACGTAAATATACAGTTTCCTTTATGACATTGTAATTCGCGTTAGGTTTTGAGAAGATAGTGTTATATTATGTAGCTTCTGGTCGACTCAGTCTGCTGTAGAAATGAGTACCGGAGGATTTCGTTTCATTGTACAGGCGTGTCGTGTTTCTGAGTACTAGCCCCACAGATAAAGTAATTGGAGAGCCTTTAACTCAGCAACCTTCATTGTCCACTTGAACCTCAACATGAAGTGTCTCACATGTGACTGTTCTCCCCTAATTAGTGCTTGTTAACGAGGTGCAGGACAAGAGAATGATCACCTCCTGTAAGCTTCTGTTGTCCCAACACTCTTCTTCCCCTTTAATGGCAACAACTATTACTGTTGATTCTTGAAGGGCTTTGCGACATCGTGGTCAAGTAGCCCGTGCACTTGGGTGTGTATGTGTAGAAGCTGTCTGATAACATGTGTCATTGTCATGTCTTTACTAGTGTGTGTATTTGTAATCAGGGTAGGAGGCGGCCGGGGCCTTAAGTTAGGTACCATTCTGACTTTTGCCTGGAGTAGAAGTGGGGAAACCTTTTCCATGATGGCTGAGGTAGGAATCAAAGCCACATCTTCTCAGTCATGCCTCACGAGGCTGAGTGGACCCCGTTCCAGCCCTCAGACCAGAATTAAATTCCTTGGCAGTGCAGGAAATGAACCCGGGTCTCCGCGGTGACAACCAATAATGCTAGCAACTACGTAACAAGGCCAACTAATGGCAAAAGCAGTTAAGGGAACTCAAACATTTCTGTTCAGATCATGGTATAACCATGGTTCAGATCTTGAAAAGTCATTATTGTTGTTGCTGTTGTTGATATTAGTGACTTTGGGGGACATCTTCGGCCAACGGTACTTGTGTGTTTGAAGGGTGCGTGCCTAATAACCTGTGTGATTATAGTAACTGTAGAAATGAGTTACTATCTCGGCATTTCCCTGGAGTGAGTATTGCAAACATGGGTAATATTGCACTGTCAGCACTGGTAGTCCATCCTCGAATCCCGAAACTGCATCTACCCACTGTGGTCATGAAGCGTGACTTGACACGATCGGCTACGCTCTACTCCAGGCATTCAAATGTAGGGATTATTATTTGATCAACCTGGCAGGTGACGTGTTGTATGAAGCATCAACTGGCAAGGCAGGTAATTGGATGTTATTGTATTATCCCCTTTGCTAATGATGCTACTGTAAAAGTCTCTTGCTGAGGGGTGCCGCAAATCAGACCGGTTAAGATGTGATAGCGTGATGCTGTTACTACAGTGTGAATTCTAGCAATCATTCTCAAGTAAACTGAGCATTCATTTAACTGAATTAAATGTTAATTCTTATAATACTTCATGCGCTTTCATGACACCTTGTGGTGTAGCGCCTAGCGTTCTCGGCCGTCGCCCCGGAGGTCCCAGCTTAGACAAGAAATTTTATTCTGGAGTGAGGACTGGAACGGGTTACATTCAGCCTGATGAGGCAAAGCTGAGAAGAACAGTGTTCAATTCCCACCGCAGCCATTCTGGAAGTGATTTTGCGTGGTGTTTCGTTTCCTCACTTCTACTGTAACTTGAGGTCACGGCCAAAAACGCATACACTAGTACAGTCATCACAATATCATAGGTTATCGCACAAATTCCACTCACACTCAAATGCACGGAGTTGTATGACCACGATGTCGCAGCCCTTAAACTGAGCAACAACAACGACATAAAGAATGTTAAAAAAATTCACCATCTAATTCAATAAAAACTCCGTTTTTGTCACATCAACATCAGATTCATAAGAATAGCATCAATATAGCTTGAAGATTCATAGTAGGGTTTATCAAAATTGATGACACTTTGACAAGAAATGGCTTTGCGACATCGTGGTTATGTATCCCCGCGTACTTAGCTGTGTGTATAATTTGTCTGAAAAAATGTAATAGTTGCAGGCGACTTTAACTGCAGAACAGATAAACCAAACAAAACAAAACAACATTCCTTGACATACTACAAGGAGAAGGATACAACCTGATCAACAATCCGAGTGAAATAACTTACATCGCGCACAACGGAGCTAGCACGATCGACCTGGTCTTTTGCCGAGGAAAGGATATCTGCGTCACAATGCAACAAGGAATCTGGAAGACGTCTTCAACCCCACTGACCAAACACGTCCCAATCCTCATAAGCCTCATACTAACCACGGGACACAGACCAACAATGCCGAATATGCATAAGCCCCTCAGAAAACTGGACACAGATGTGCTAGCGAGCAACACACGAGCGCTGAAACTGACAGGACATTACCTACAAGGTAATAACATCAACCTCGCTATGTCCACAATACAAGAAGCCCTAGCCGCAGCAACAATACCAAACAAACAACGAAAGGGGAAACCATTGTTTGACACAGAATGTTACCAGCAAAGAAAAACCACGCTAGAGGCACTACACCAAGCGAAAACCTCTCTCTCAAAAGACCTATTAGAAGAATACTCCAAAAGGAGAAAATCCTACAAACAACTACCAAAAGACAAACAAGCGAATTTCATCGAAATGCAAGCCCTACAAGAAGCAGAAGAAGCACAAAAAGACCCATTTATCGCTCTAAAAAGAAGATACAACAGAAAATCTGGAGAAGTTCAAATGGAAACATGGGAGGAACATTTTTCAAGGATCCTGAATAAAACCGAAGGAAACACATCTCATGAAACAGGCCCTCCAAGAGACAGTAAAGAGATCACATTATTCACAATAAAAGAAGTAAAAACAGAAATAAAAGAATCTAAAGATAGGAAGGCAGCAGGCCCCGACGGAATATGCAACGAAATACTGAAAACTTCGACAGAAATTCTTGCAGAGATATGGACAGGCCTATTCAACAAGTGCCTGGCCTCAGGTGAGATACCTGACGAGTGGCGAAAATCTACTATCAAAGTACTCTACAAAGGAAAAGGAGAAACAACTGTTCCAAACGCATATAGAGGTATAGCTTTAGAAAACAACATCTTCAAAATCTATACAAAACTACTAACCAACAGGCTGTCCGCAACAATAGACCCGAAAATACCCGAACAACAATTCGGCTTCAGAAAAGGAAGATCCACCATACAGGCCATAGGAAATCTACTGAACGACATCTACCAAGCCCTAAGAATACCCAAAGGCAAATTCCACACTGTATTTATTGACTACACCAAAGCCTTCTATCTACTGGAAAGAACAAGACTTCTAAACAAACTCGAAGACCTTGGCGGAAAGAATGAGATCACAATAGCAATAAGAAACATACTGACCCACAAAAAAGTCGTAATACAAGACGGAGAAGCAACTTCGAAGGAAATCACGCAAACAAACGGCGTACTACATGGGGACCCAATGAGCCCTATACTGTTCAACATCTCCACAGCAGATATCACTAAAATAATTGAAAACACCAAAACAGTGTCATCATATATGTACGCAGATGATATGGCCCTGGGTTCATCTGACATATCGGAACTACAAGACACCTTGGATGCTCTCCACACTTGGGCGCAAGAAAACGAAATGTTAATTAACCACAGTAAGACGGTCCACATGGTATTTCGGAAAGGAGGAAAACTAGCAACAAATGACGAGGTAAAACTCGGAGATAACGATATCAAAAAAGTTAATACCTTTAAATACCTAGGGATGACACTCCAGACCACATGCAACTCATTCAGGGTCCATATACAAGAAAGAGCTGCTGCCGCCATCAGAGGAATGTTTGAAACCAAAAACATCACCAAACTCTCTCTACAAGCAGCCATTGCGCTATTTCATGCCAAAATATCTCCAGTTATAACATACAGCATTGAACTAATATGGGAAAGACGAACCCTAACGGACCTTACCAACCTTGAGAAAATCAAATCGAGATATTTGAAGAGAGCACTTGGAGTAGCGAGAACGATCAAGTCCAGATTGGTATATGAACTGGCAAGGGAACCGTTCTACATAGAGGACCTGAAACTCAAGCTGCTCCTACCTCACACCAAGCAAGTATCTCAATTAATAGAGCTAAGGAAACAAAAAACAAAAGAAATACCCGACGCCATGATTGACAGGAGATGGGCAAAAGCGAACCAAGAACTGCGATCGGTGCTAACCAGACTTTCAGTGCACGGCTATCACCACAAGATATGTAGAAATGACAAATTTCACGAACCAAACAATGCATGTGTATGCGTATTATGCAAAGAACATTGTGAAAAATACCACCTAACTAAATGTTGTAAGAGGACAAAGTCAATCATTGACTATAGCAAAGACTAGAGCTAAATATATCAAACATTGTACATAGGATATGTCTTTATGTATGAACATTTGTGCGCATTGTATGTAATAATAATTGTCTGATATCCTGTGCTATTGTGGTGTCTCTAGTACTATGTGTATTTGTAATTCAGGTGATAAGTTGGGAAGGAGGTGGCCGTGGCCTTAAGTTACGAACCATCCCAGCTTTTGCCTGGAATAAAAGTGAGGAAACCTTTTCCAAGAAGACTGAGGAGGAATCAAACCCATTTCTTCTCAGTTTTGCCTCAGGAGACTGAGTGTACCCCGTTCCAGCCCATACCAGAATTAAATTTCTTGGCAGAACCGGGAATCGAACCCGGATCTCAAGGCTGGTATCCATGGACGCTAGCCACTACAGACGTGAATACAAACATTCATGCGTTGTTCATCAGTAAAACGTGAAGGAAATTTCCTAAATGGTGTTTTTGTGTCCGATGCTCATTTAATATTTTGTGAATTTGTGAGCCACTAATTTTGATTTCTCTAGTTATGAAGGCAGATTAACAAATATAGAAATAAATCAATAAGTTATCTCACATCGTGATCAGATTGCTGCTGTTGTTGTTTCATTTAGCGGCTTTGCAACTGTGTGTATATGTGCGTGTGTGATATTTGTCTGGTATACTGAACCCATGGGAGAGGTTCAGTATCGAACTCATATCCTTTTAGTTCGAAGAAAAGAAAGAATAAATGCAGGCTTTAGAAGGGAGTTCTGAAGTTAGTTGAGAAGCTTATACTTCATAAGATTGCGTGGGGCAAAGAGATGTTGTGCAACCAGAGATTGCCAGGCCACAGCTGCCCGGTGATGTCATCTGAACCGTCACCAGAGAGCTGATTACGCACGTGGTAAAATTAGATATTTAAACTTCCATGGACGAGAGAGATGAAGTTTCGGAAATAGCCCCGAGTCGACAATAAAATGGCAGCGTCGCATGAAGAGAGGGGCCGGAAAATAAGAGAAATAATTGAAATTAAGCCATTTGCAGGCATTAAAGTAAAGAAAAGACTCCATCAGTGATAATTATCCAGGGAATGAGATATTTTAGAGTGGATAAAGTTCATAGAAATTATGCAGGAAAGAAATGCAAATTCATCACTACGTAATTGGTGAATCCCCGAACCAGAAGCTGATGGTGGGAGACAACAACAATACACTACCCACGCATCTGAAGAGAACATTTAAATTAATATTAAAGATTTGTACGATCGATTCCTGGAAACTTAAATACTGTTGAGACGTTTAAAGCCTCAGCTTTCCAGATATATTTTTTTTTAACATCGTACGACGATTATTTTGGAAATTGGTGGTGAGGAAGAAGAGAAATTTATTTATTTTTGCCAGAATCAGATATAAGGGCCAGGAGCCCGAGCAAGATCATTCAGTCTAGTTGAACCCTAAGGAGGGGTGTCACGCTGTTTCATCAACATGCAGTTTTAGTCAGTCCAGAGGGCGTGACGCTACATCACATCCCATGCAGTAACTCATCAGACCTCGTATTGGTCGTGCTGCTTGTCAGCACAGTTGGACTCGAACCTGTATCACGACGCGGAAGTACTCTAAGTCAAAGTACTGTCCAGCTTTCTTCAGTGTCGCCGCGCTCTAAATCGTTGAAGTTCTTTTCAGAGGAAAAGTACAATTTAGAACTTCGAAAAGTATAATAGTCTACGGTGGTAGGCCAAGCTATAAACATTGAGTGAAAATATACGTTAGCCGGCGAGGGTAGTTGAAGCCCTGGCACTAGTATTCGAAGTGAGAACATAGTATCTCGATAGTATACGAGACATCAGCAAAGAGTAGATACTCTAAAAACGTTTTCCCAGTGCGTTAAGTATAACCACGGTCGGGTAAAAACATTAGCTAATACCTAATTTTCCTGTTTGAGGAGATTAGGGTAACACAGTGGCGATAGAAGTAGGAATCTACAAAGAGATATCCTTAGCCACGTGGAGTTTCATAGAAGTACTCCACAGAGAAAAGACAATAGCCGTCCGAATTCAGTTCCGACGCATAGTATCATATAAACAATTGTAAAAGCGCAGTATAGCGACTTCAGGGGTAAGCGTGAAAACATACCGTTTTCCCAGATACACAATTGCGAACCGGAAAAGACTACATTATCGTGCAGTATTGTAAATGCCGATAAATTAAACACCAGAATTAGGAGGTAACATTTATCCAAGGAGGTTTCATTTCGTACGAGACTGTCAATATCAGAGTAGAAGGTAGAAGGCAACGTCGAAACTTGCACCCCTGAGATTTGGTGAAGAAAGAATTCACGTGTGTTTGTTTCCCAAAAAGTGAAATTCTGTGAGTGTAAATATAATATTAAGTGAAAGTTATAATCTTTTTTTAGTGTAGTGAAAATGTTTGTAAACCCTCATATTAATCTAAAAATGTGTAATCCAGAGGGCAATTTAAAAGGTGTAAGTGTGTGTATCATCATAAAATAAGAAATTTGATGTGGGCCGAATGTCGTTCCACTGGAATTCGGACAATGGGGCCGGATAAACCATGTAAGTAACACCCAAATTTATTATGTGTTTTAGATTCGGGAATCTCATGTAGCAATGGTAACCTCGGAGAAAGTATTCTCCAGTATTGAAAATTCAGGGATGTAAAACTGTGTGAAAATAATAAGTGCGGGATCTAATATAAAAATTGCTAAAATGGATTGTTAATCAAATGAAATCGTATTCAGTGGAATACTTGTGAATATAAAAAGAATAATGTTATTTAAAAGGCAAACAGGATAATATAAAAAGGGAAATATAACATAAAAGATATGGAAATAATATTCAAATATGAGCCGTTGTGTGCTAAAATAATGATAAATAATGTAATGAATAAACTAATTGTTGAAGTAATAATTCAAGTATGAGCCGTTGTGTGCTAAAAATAATGAGAATAATGTAATGAATTAATTAATTATTGAAGTAATAATAATAATAATAATAATTATAGAACCAGTTGTGTTCTTGGAAATGAAAGGTTGAGACTCAGTAAAAGGCAAATCTGTTAATTATGGACGAAGATAAAAATGAATTACGTTGAAATAGATATTAAACTTTGGAAGGCATCACGAATGTATTGATTGTCGCCTTTGAGCGCTAAATAATGAATGGTCACGCTAAAATTTGCAGTGAAGATAATGCCAGGAATTATAATTGCGGGGATCAGCTGGGTGAAGTAATTGATTTTGTATGTGCTGTGACAAACTTTTAAAAAGGGTGCTATATATTATTGTCAAGCATGGAATTGTATGCGAATACCTTTTCCCAAGTTGCTTTTATTATTGTTATGAGGAGTGGTTAAATACCCTCGCTCTATGGAATTAGCCCTAGCCCTTGAAAATGGAAGTGTCCTAGAGGCAGGCCAGAGAATCGAACCAGATGTCTCTCACGTCGGAAGCCCCTTAATTATGATTGGTTTTGAATTCTTACTTCCCAGTGTTAATACTCCGAAATTATAATCATACCTGAGTTATGGTAATAGGTCAGTGGAACCTCAGAATAATGTTGTTATATTAATGTGATGTGTAGCCTTTCCAAGTTTGAAAGCGGTGTTTTGAAGTCCCGTTTAAAGATGAGGGAGCATTGACTTCTCCCCTATGTCATAAATTAAGCCGTAGTGTCTCGACGTTTTCTTAATGGAGGTCGGTTGGAGTAGGTCCAAGACAAAGACAGGCCATGTCTGCGCTCTGAAGTATTAAACCTTTTAATGGAACGGTAATCTGTACCGTGTTTTATATTGATTCGTTATCCTTGCCGTTGCCTTATAGATCCGCACTTCATGAATAATTAAATTGTCAATTGAGACAATAATGAAAATCCCTGCTCATTGTTGCATGATAAATGTTATTGTTCCCAAGTAATTGTTGAAGATATCGAATAGCTGGGAGTCTATCTCGAATTGAATAAATCAGTAGTCTTTAACGCTTGTGGTACATGAGATTTCCGAAAACAAATGCAGTTTTGGTAGTGTTGAAGAGAGGGATGATATGTTGCGAATGTCATGTGGTACCCAAATAAATGGTAATTGTTGATACCATTGAAGTGTAATTAACTCAAAGTTCTTTTTAATATATTCAAATTTGGAATATTTAATATGTTTCTTAAACATAGAATTATGTAATAAAATTAGCCGAGACTTTTAGAGCTCGTTTTCGAGAAAGTTTTAATGTTGCTAAATGGAAGTGAAACTAGTTTTGAGTTTTTTTTTAGGGTTCAATGGAACCTAAATTATTGATTTTTATGATTAATGTGTATTGTTCCTTGTTCATTAGAACAAGTGTGATGTCGATTCATTTGTTTTTATATAGTAGCGCCAAATTTTGTAAATTAAATAATTGTATTAGTAGGATTTTGAATTTCATTTCAGTGATGTGTTATCCTAAGCTCGATCCTATAATGTGTGAATCACTCAGTGGGAGGACATTCTATGCCCCCAAAGAGATAAGACTGAGCAGCTGGCTAGTGATTTGCATATTTCTTTTACGAAAGGGCACAATACTATGTCATTGTAAAGGCTATATTAATGT
Organism: Meconema thalassinum; assembly: GCA_946902985.2. Taxonomy (NCBI): domain Eukaryota; kingdom Metazoa; phylum Arthropoda; class Insecta; order Orthoptera; family Tettigoniidae; genus Meconema; species Meconema thalassinum. The sequence continues at coordinate 444,755,314 of OX336390.1, forward strand.
GCGTGTGGGACTAGGATTTGGAAGGAGGCAGCCGTGGCCTTAAGTTAAGTACCATCCCGGCATTTGCCTTGAATAGAACTGGAAAACCACAGGTTAAGTAGTCAACAAAGTAGTAGTATGATCTATACTTTCACTTGTTCAAAGGGCCTTACTTTTAGTGAAAATCCAAGGGTTTTGTTTTCTTGGGTAATAAACTTTTTTTCTTATCCTCCCGTTATCCTCGCGCACCATGACTGCAGCTAGTCAAGAGATTGGAGTTCGAATCCTGATACTGACAACTGCCGTCCTGAGTGTGATTTTCCCGGATTTTTCAAGGCAAGTGCTGGGATGGGACCACCTAACCACGTCTCCTACCCTAACCATTACAGTTACATACTATCCTACAGTAGCAGAGAAACAAAGGTTATCATACAAAGTGTACATGGGGCTGATGACTAAGATACCCCTAGCTGAATGAACCCCAAATAAGGAGTCTGTTGCTTCTTTCTTCCCCCCAGTGGCAAGTCCAATAGAGTATCATGCTAGGTGAGGCGTGTACTGCCCAGTGCACTTCACACGAGAGTTCTCCATGTGTTGTGGCAGCTGAGCCGTACACATTAACCATTGTGCAGTGGGTTGAGCACATGATTTCATTACTGTGTCTATTGTTCTCTCAGACAAGCACGTCACACAACCTGCTGTTAGGCGGCTTCGGTGGCGTAGTTGGTAGCATGCTGAGCTTCTATGCCCAAGATAGCGGGTTCAAACCCGGCCGAAGCCGTCGGATTTTTTAAGAGCGTTAAAAATCCCTCAGTATGCCTTCCTTCGGAGGGGAAGTAAAGCCGGCGGTCCCATGTCATAGATTTATGGCATGTTAAAGATCTTTCCACTAATTACACCTGTGTGAAACTAAATTGGATAGGTTAAGGATGTAAACAACGCTCTTAGGTTGCTACGTTCGTTGCCAAGAGCCGACTGCGGTGGCGTCTAGTAGCTAGTTCTGAACTAGGCCTAGTAGTCGTTGACGGTGGCGTTTGGCGGCAAAAGTAGGAACTATTTGAAAATTGAAAGTTGCAGTCTCTACTTGAATTAAAAAACAGATACACACACTAATACAGTCATCACAATTAACACCGGTTATCAGACAGATTCTACACACACCCAAAGTACACGGGGCTACATGACCGCGTTGTCGCAGCCCCTAAACTAAGGAACCAACCAACCAACCAACCTGCTGTTAGTAGTAGTATTATTAGTAGTATTATTCATTCATTCATTTCCGGGGCCGATAACCTAGATGTTAGGCCCCTTAAAACAACAATTATCATCATCATCATCATCATCATTCATTTCCTATCGGCCATCTATGGACCGCGTCATTTCAACTGTCTTATTCTTCGGGCTTTGATGTTTGTCCAGTACGCCCGCATTCGTTCTCGGTGGGTTTCTTTCCTTTCCTGAGTCCAAAACTTTCCCATTTTGAACTTCGGTTTTTCTTGGAAACTTTGGGATTCTTGAGTGGGATGCGCTCTTGAATGTCATTTGATGTAATCACCACCAGGTCAGTTTGGTTTTCCTCTCCTGAAAGTAAGTAATGATGCGGTTGTTCTGCCTCGCTGGGTTCATTCGATACATATGTCCATAAAAGTCAATCCTTCTTTTCCGGATGGTGTCAGTTATCTTCTCCAGATGAGGGTACAGTTCGTAGTTATGCCACCTACTATATTCGCCATTGCATCATTATTATTTAAGATTGTTATGTCTTCCAACATAATGTCAATGTGTGTAAATGAGTTGCCTTCATCATCTATTAGCAATTGGCACTGCGGCCTCCTCTGCTTTTACCTCTCTAGCCTTGAAATCGTTTAACACTGAATCGAACCATCGCCTCCTAGGTCTACCATTGCTCCTATTACCCTTCATAGTGGAGTTCATTAACCTCTTAGGTAATCTCTCCTTCCCCATTCTCATCAAATGATCCCTCCATCGGAGTCGGCCCATTTGAACAGCCTCATCTAACGTGTTCATTTCTAACTTAGCCTTTATCTCTTCATTATGGATATCCTCCTGAGTATCCCAGATATCATTCGAGCTACCGTCATATCAGTTACCTCCAGCGTGTGTATGAGATATCCAGAATCCCCCCAGGTCTCTCTCCCATACAGCAACGTCGGCCTAAATACTGAAGGTTTTAGAGAGAGTTTAGTCGATACATTAACTTCTTTCATACAGAACACAGTAGATCGCAAATAACAACTCATTACATTGCATTATTATTATTATTATTGTTATTATTATTATTACGTGTATGAAGTTTTGAAGCAATGTTATCAGTGTTGCCTGTCTAAACTATCGGTCAATTATCTTATTATATAATACGCTAAGGTGTATGTTTCACAAAACTCAAACTCCTAAACCAGCTATAAGGTGTGGTTTATACCAAAATCTTCCAAATCGGCGTCTCTAAAAGCCACAGTAGTTAAAAGGGACGTAAAACCAATAACATTATTATTATTATTCCAAATCGTCTCAATAGTACAGGAAAAATCTTGCATTTCTTGAAAAGTCGACGGAAATATATTTATTTGTTTATAAAGTGCTTTTAAAGAAATAAACAAGACGATAGCCCCTGGCAGAATTGTGGCGCGTACAGCCCGCATATCACTAGGGCCGGGCGGTTAGTCTGTACACATGGGGGCGCACACAACCTATTATGCGAGAGTTCTCGCACGGGTCCACTAGTTGTTATTATTATTATTATTATTATTATTATTATTATTATTATTATTATTATTATTATTATTATTGGGGAGCGTTATGGCGCAGTGGTTTAGATGCTCGTCTTTCACCTGGATGGCTGGGGCTCGAATGCAGGTGACATCAGGGTAGAATTTTCAATTGAAAAATCACGTGGCGTCAGGAAGGGCATCCGGCCTTAAATCCCGGCCAAAACCACATAATGAGCCTGGTTGGCTCCAGCGACCCCAATTAATTGGGAAAAGCCGAAGAAAGATATATATTATTATTATTGTTTTATGTCTGTTAGGTAGTCAGCCCGAAGGCTGGTTGGATCCTCAAAAAGCACCCGAGGCAGCGCTATATTGAGGCGTACTAGGCAAGATGATGAGTGAGGTAGTTTGCCATTGCTTTCCTCACTGAGTCAGAACAACAGTACTAACCCTATGAGTAGAACCTTTCACAGCATCCACAGGCACTGGCTGTGCCCTGAATGCCATTACTGAGCACCACCCATACCTCAGTAGCTCCCATATAATCACAGCCATGAGTGAGACTGAGACATCGGTAAAAAGCCACATTTTACTCTAGCCTGTGCCAACAGACAAATGCAAATGTACTGCATTCATCAAGAGATGGTAAATAGGCCATATTGTTTTATATAGTACATATAACACATTGCTGGTACATCACGACAAAATTATACTGGCTTCAGGGAACCAATAGTATAGTTACTGAAACAGCCACATCTAACGTAAGCTGTAAAGTCGCTACCCATGAACTTCCGGACCATTCGTGTTGTTGAGAAAACTACTGCCTTCTGCATTAGTTTGTACTTATTATTATTATTATTATTATTATTATTATTATTATTATTATTATATTGACTTTGTTAGCTACGCTGCATGAAGTCATAATTAAAAGTGACTCCATTATTGATATTTCAAGATGGCCACACTAAGGGCACGAATTTTGTTGCATTCTCGTTAATAGCTTACTATTAAGATACAGACTACCGATCCGGACATGTTAGGAAAGAAGTTATGCAGATAGTAGTTTAAGAGCAGCTGAATGAGGCCGGCCCTGTTTAGAAACTTTATAACACATATTTTTAAAAAATGATAGTGATCTTTTAAAACCATTAGCTTCTAAGTTTTAATTGTTAATACCAAACTTGCTAAATGTGCTGTGAGGTTTTAAATCACTCCTCTTGATCGGAAGAAATCCACGTCGGTACGCTATAGTTCCCTTTCATATAGTGTATCCTATGCATTGTTCGTAATGAGACTTCGGTATAATATCAGTGTTGTTTTGTGGTCAAGAACCATATCCAATGTTCAAGAGACTTCTTCAATAACGTCATATTTCTAAAGATCGTGTTCATAGAACCTGACTGGCGGATCTAACCCTGAAGTGTCGAGATATTGACCAGATCATCAGAAAATAGCCATTTCAAATGTGGATTAATTGACTTCTGATGTTCACGATGCGACCAACAAAGCAATAATGCTCAGAAGTGGTAAAAAAACAGGTTAAGTAAGAATGCGAAAATACTTCGGCCATGTCGTAAGGAACAATGTAAAATTTCAAAAACTCCAACTTGCTACGAAATTCGATGGATCTCTTAGCTGCCGAACATAAAATACTGGTGAGACAGGGACAGATGACATCGATGTTCCACCCTTTGAATGGTGCGGAGTATCTTGACCGGAACTGTTCCGTGGAGCCGAGAAGAGGACGTGTTGGCGGTCAACATCCGCATTGGACCAGAAGACATGGTCATACTGGAATAATCTTCTTTCAGGCTACCGGTACCATGTTCTTTTCTTGTATATTTGTCGTTTGGACACTAGAGAGAGGCAATAACGCTATTGTGTCGGAGTGCTTCTCAGTGGAAGTAAATTTGATGTTTGATTGTCGATTGGAATACTCTATTGAAATGCAGTTTGATGTGTAAGTTATTGTTACCCAATCAATGAAACATGTTCCCTCACTCAGGTGATTAACCTACTTCCAGAAAGCTGCACTCAGCTAATCGCATTACTTTGCAAACAACTTTTTTAAATGATTCTATTTGATTAAAATACTGCTGTTCATAAACCAGCGGTTGAATAACTCGCGCTGATGAAAGCAAGGCTTCAGAGCTGCATATCGCGCATGTTTAGGCCGCTGTTCTCATTTTAAAAAAAATGGAATGTATTTTTATGAGATCAATCTGGAGTGAGCGAAGTGTGTATGGGAGAGAAACCAAACATTTCATCCGTGAGACACTATCAATTTATAATTTTCAGTCTGCTCGTACGCTGTTTGCCCTATATGAAAAATTCACAAGTGTTAGTTATTATCACTATTATAATGGGGAAATAGTGATCATAACTAATACATGTACACACATCAAAAAAAGTTTTTCATCACCTCGGTTCCAAGAGTTCCGGAACCTTTAAATACAAAGGGAATAGAGATCAACACAAACAACATTTCAGCTCGTTTTATTGCTCATGAGACCCACACATTGCATGTTGTACCATCATACAGCTAGACTTTCAGCATTTGTGGTCCAGATTGCAGTACACACCACTACCTCTAATACCCAGTAGCACGTCCTCTTGCATTAATGCATGCCTGTATTCGTCGTGGCATACTATCCACAAGTTCATCAAGACACTGTTGGTCCAAATTGTCCCACTCCTCAACGACAATTCGGCGTAAATCTCTCAGAGTGGTTGGTGGGTCAAGACGTCCATAAACAGCCCTTTTCAACATATCCCAGGCATGTTCGATAGGGTTCATGTCTGGCGAACATGCTGGCCACTGTAGTCGAGCGATGTCGTTATCTTGAAGGAACGCATTCACAAGATGTGCACGATGAGGTCGAGAATTGTCGTCCATGAAGACAAATGCCTCTCCAATATTCTGCCGATATGGGTGCACTATGGGTCGGAGGATGTCATTCAGGTATCGTAAAGCCGTTTCGGAGCCTTCCATGACCACCAGTGGCGTACGTCGGCCCCACATAATGCCACCCCAAAACATCAGGGAACCACCACCTTGCTGCACTCGCTGGACAGTGTGTCTAAGACGTTCAGCCTGACCAGGGTGCCTCCAAACACGTCTCCGACGATTGTCTGGTTGAAGGCATATGCGACACTCATCGGTGAAGAGAACGTGATGCCAATTCTGTGGGGTCCATTCAGCATGTTGTTGGGCCCATCTGTACCGCGCTGCATGGTGTCGGGGTTGCAAAGCTGGACCTCGCCATGGACGTCGGGAGTGAAGTTGCGCATCATGCAGCCTATTGCGCACAGTTTGAGTTGAAACACGACGTCCTGTGGCTGAACGAAACGCATTATTCAACATGGTGGCATTGCTGTCAGGGTTCCTCCGAGCGGCAATCCGTAAGTAGCGGTCATCCACTACAGTAGTAGCCCTTGGGCGGCCTGAGCGAGGCCTGTCATCGACAGTTCCTGTATCTCTGTACCTCCTCCATGTCCGAACAACATCGCTTTGGTTCACTCTGAGACACCTGGAAACTTCCCTTGTTGAGAGCCCTTCTTGACACAAAGTAACAATGCGGACGCGATCGAACTGCGGTATTGACCTTCTAGGCATGGTAGAACTACAGACAACATGAGCAGCGTACCTTCGTCCTGGTGGAATGACTGGAACTGATCGGCTGTCGTACCCCCTCCGTCTAATAGGCCCTGCTCATGCATGGTTGTTTACATCTTTGAGCAGTTTTAGTGACATCTATGAACAGTCAAAGGGACTGTATCTTTGATACAATATACACAGTCAACGTCTATATGCCGGAGATCTGGGAACCGAGGTGATGCAAAACTTTTTTTGATGTGTGTATTAGAGTTAGAACTCTCTCTTTATTAAAAAAATATTCATTTTTGGGGTTGGACATTGTGGTATCAGCCCGTATACTTAGGTGTGAGTAGAATTCGTCTGGAAAACTCTATTATGGTGTTTTAGTAGTGTTTGTAGCTTGCCACGGTGGGTGAGTGGGTAGCGTGTTGGTCTACTAACCCCAAGATTGCAGGTTCGCTCCTGGCCGTGGTAAGTGTGTTTTTTTTGAAAGGCGGCAAAAATACGACACGCATGTCATACGATGTTGGCATGTCAAAGAACCCATTTGAATTCAGTAGGCCATGTTCATAATGGCAAAATTAATCTCGGGAGTTTTCGCCAACACAAAGTTCCTCATTTCTCTACTAGAAAGCGCTATAGTGTTCAAGGAGCTTAGATATCTAACCTCCTTGACTTTCATAGTGATTCAAGGAACAACGAAATTCGACATGCAAGCTACCCTCTGGGTGTCAAATTACAAAGCTTGCACCCGGCACCCGAGGCCATACGATATTATTAGTAGTAGTAGTAGTAGTAGTAGTGTTTGTGCATTTGTAATTGTGCCTAGGATTGCGAAGGTTAGGAACCTTCCCAGCATTTGCATGAAGTATAAGTGGCTAACTATGAAAACTACTTCTAGAATGGCTGAGGTTGTAATCGAACCCGCATCTTCTCAGTTATGCATCAGGAGACTGGATGTACCGAGTGACAACGAAGATTGCTAGCCACTACACCGCTAGGTGGCTTGAGTTGTAACAAAATACATCTTCCAATATCATCTTTATTAGCAACGATGTCCCTGGTCCATGCTTTAAGCATGATCCCAGTTTAGGTTAGGGCAGATGACATCGCTGTCCCGCCCCTTAAACAATAACTAACTATCTAACTAGCTTATCAGTTTAGGTTTGTTGGCACTGAGCGCTGACAATGAGCCTTGGTTTATCATTTGTAGCTCTTCGGTCGGTCAACATGATTGTGGCCAATGAATGGGCGGGGTACAAGGTACAAAAGTGTTACCACATTCCTGGAAAAAATTACATGTATTTATGAGTTGTAATTTGCTAATGCTACCTCTGTACGAAAGTTGGTACGATTTGGTTTCGTTGTGTTTGAATTGATTTGGGGGATACGTTTGCACACACATACGGCCCCCATCTTCAAACTATTTGGAAGATGACCTTGTAGTTTAGGAAGAAGACGCTTACCACATGAACGTATATTGTTGCAAACTTTGGTAGAGATCAGATGGTTAGGTTAGTCGTAATTTGATTTAAACTTTGAACATTTGAGTGGCCGCCATTCCGTTTCCGTAAAGATGGCGGCGATATAAAACATGACCCTGAAGTGTCCTTTGGTAGTGATACCTCTGTACCAAATTTGGTTCAATTCTGTTTCGTCATGTTTGAATTGATAGGGGGGGGGGGGGGGAAGATCTCATAAGTCTACTTTCATTTGTTGCAAAAAATCAAAAGTAGGCTAATAAATAAATAAACCGAGACGAGTATCACAGATACGCCTGGCGAGGGAAGTGATCCATCCAGAAAATGCTGCAGTAACATTTTATTGGAATTCTAGGGGTTACTTTCCCAATTTCAGACTCAAAATACTTGTAGGTGCGACAATAATATTATTATTATTATTATTATTATTATTATTATTAATAATTAATAATAACTTATTTTGCAGCAATTAGGGAACCGGCACATCTTGCCTGCTGTGGGTGCTCCTAATCCGCAAATCGTACTTCACTAATTAGATTCGATCTGTCAGAAGTCTACATGAAATGAAATATAGTATGTGCTGCGGGTCAACATAACACCTGTTGTTGACTGTAGAAGAAGGGGCCTAATCTCATTCGTCGCAGACGCCACTTGTGTTGCTTGAGAAAAACACCTATTTTTAGCAAATGTTATAGGCTACTTCATTTTTTAATCAAAATATAAAACATGATACTGTTATCACGCACCCTTTAGTGTACTGCACACCCGTTACATGAGATATTAACATGATGCGGCGGGAAGCACCTTATCAACAACCCTTGTGAAGATCGCCTCCCTTTGAAGTTAGCCTCAGCTTGCTGATCGAGTGGTGCTGCTACTGAATAATTTAGTAGCAATTTAGCGACATTTATTTGTGCTGGGGCCACCAGCAAACTCCCTCTGCACAGCAGTCTTTCTACTGGGGGCTGAATGCAATATTTACTTTATTCCTGCTGAAGGACATAGAGAAACTAACCTCAAGATATGAACATTTAACTCTTTGAGTGCTGAGGAATGATTTATTATCCCTGCATGCACATGCTAAAAGAATGATGTTTTGTGCAATAATGTTTGTACTTTAGTTCTTTTTTGTGTGGTAAAAAGTCAATTAATTGTAGTGATAGAAGCCATTTCTCAGTGTTTCCTAATTCTAATAAAGAAGCTTTTCGACATGAATTGTGCCCAATTTGTCCTATTTAAATAGTTTAAATAGGAACGGTTGATTTATAACAATAACGAAATAGGCAGACAATTTCAATGCTGAGATTACCCATAATAGCAATTCAATACACAACAGGAAACATACTTAATCCACATTAATAATAATAATAATAATAACGCAATATAGTGTCTGTAAATAGTTGACACGTTACACAAGTTTTTAACAAACTTATGTACTATTAATAGTGTATATATTTATTTGTGTTCAAGTGTGATCAATAAACTTCATATACAATTTAAGCCTAAGTGAACAGGATCTGAGGATGAACGCGTGACCTTCGAAACATGTCATCCAACTAAGTAGGTATTTGTACATAAAAAGTGTGTTAGCTTGTAGGGTATGTACATCTTTGTTTCACGCCTAATGTAATTGGGCACAATTCGTATTGACCGACTGAAAAGCTTTCTTTATTAAAAGTATTTTAAGAAGTTGTACTACAAGAAATGTTGATGAAGGGTTTCAGATCATTATTTATTTTGATTATAGAAATATTCACATGGAAAGTGATATCATGTATAACAGAAAAAGAAAGGTTCATTGGAATGGATATAAATTGAGAGAGAGATACTTTTTTTAATCTAGAGTGTTGCAAATCGGAAATAGTATCAGTGGCACTCGTGACTTGTACTAGAGTGATATTGTGGCACTAAGAGGGTTAAATGAATTACACGGCAATGTCGCAAGGAGAAGGGATTACAGCAGGGGTTCTCAATTCTCATCCTATACCAAGTACTCGAGCACCATTATTGTTGTTGTTATTCAACAAGCATGCACCTGTCTTTACTTTTCCTATCTCTCCCTCAGGCATGATGCAACTATTTGCATGACTCATTTACGTGTGGACAGTCGAGTGCAATCAGCATATTTCGTGTTACTCATAAAATAGAGATGTAGGTTACAATTATTTATAATATTTATATTTCACAAAATAATAGGATATCTGACTGTCGAAACTTGAAATGAAAACAATATTATTCCTGTTCGTGCAACAGAATTTGAATCGGAGAATCGAACTCAGGGGAGCTTGTATTCACGAGCACCTTTTGGCCTGTCTGATGCGAGCACCAAATCTCATTTAAGGAGCGCCGTGGTGCTCGCGAGCACAAGGTTGAAAACGCCTGGACTACTGACTCACATCTCGGGATCTTGTCCGTACGATGGAGTGCTGAGGATATTTCGTCACCTTCGTAATAATAATAATACAGGCATTAATTTGATTTAATTATTAAATACTATTTATTTTACATTAATGTGATATGGGTCACGAATCTGACGGCAAATCCATTACAGATTATCTGTGAGACATATTAATTATTACTTACAACATATACAGTATACATATTATATTTCAATACAAGAGAGTATGCACAAAATATGTTTTTGGTGATAGTCTAATGGCAATGATAATGATAATGGTGATAATGAGAAAAATATTAATGTAAATAATTAAAAACACAAAAAGTTACACGATAGTAGTTATATTTATGTTCGACCCTGACTATTATGTGTCAGAAAACTGTATCATAATGAGGCTCATTGTAACACTATTTTTCATTATGAAACCGTTTCTCCCACCAATCAGAGCTCAAGAAACAGTTGTGTGACCAATTAGATAAGGATACCTTCGCGCATGCGCTCAAAATCCAACATGTCTATATAAATTACCGAAAGTGCACCGTTCATATGTTCGCGTAAATAAACTGGTGAATATGAGACAAAAAAACAGCACTGTACCTTAATATCCCCAAATCCAATTTCTACACAGCGCGTTGTTTTGAAATGACTTCGGTGACAGTTTTACTGAATACTGGTGCACAATCTGAACATATGGCATTGAAGCACACAAAGCGCATGCGTCGGTTTGCCAGAGAGCTTGGAAAACAGATATATACTACCCAGCGCAGCACCCGATCACATCATTCTAGTGACTGAACAGATATTTATGAATATTTATGTTAAAACATATAATAAAGTTATAATTATCGTCGAACATAAACAGCCGTATGCAACGAGCCTATAATGACTATAATTGAGACACGAGTATGTTTATAAAACGAGGAATCTATTTCACAAAAGGCGAATGAAATGGCACATTCATCTGTGAGATCCACGGTCACCGAGTTATGAGCTATGTTTCATTGCCGCATGTCCATCTAATCCCGGGATTACGATGCACTTAATGTAGCGAGACGGTACGGAACTTGACAACAAGAGATGCGGCAATAGCAGTCATGTGTTTACAAGGCACAGCCAACACTGATTGGTAGTTGTTCCACATACACACGAGAATAGATTTGACTCCACCTCCAGGCGCAGTGGCCGTCACCCTTGAGGTCCGGGTTTGATTCCCGGCTCTGTCAAGAAATTTAATTTTGGTTTAATGCCTGAAACGGGCTACACTCAGACTCGTGAGGCAAAAATGAGAAGAGTCAGGTTCAATTTCTACCTGAGCCATCCTGGAAGTGGTTTTCCGTTGTTTCCCACTTCTAGTCCAGGCAAATGCCGGGATGGTACTCAACTTAATGCCTTGACCGATTCCTACCCAAATCGTCCCTTAATTATAAATACACACACTAGTACAGACATCACAACGACACAGGTTATCAGACAAATTCTACACTCACCCAAGTACTTAGGGCTATATGATCACCATGTCGCAAAGTCCTTAAATAATCAACAACGACATCTCACGATGACTCTCTAAGATACGCGTTCCATTTTCACTCTATAACATTCCGACAATATTTTCTTTTAACAACTGCCCTAGATGTTGAGTTGTTTGGGACATCATGTTCATCAACCTCGTATATTTGTCTCATAACCTATGTTATTTTAATCACAGTAGTCGTGCGAGTAGCCTACTTCCAATTGGGGAAGAAGGCATCATCCCGGCATTTATCTAGTCATACAAACCCATTCCTGAGACAGCTGACAGTGGGATTCTCTGTTTTCATATGTCCACATTGCAGTTGTTTAAGAGTCCGGAAATTGATGCACTTGCCCTGAAGCACAAAATATGTAAACCGCATTCGCTTCTACTGGTGCTAGTTAGGTACCTCTAATAATCCTCTATCGTGTGGATAATGTTAACATAAATTCCTGATTATCGTACAAAAATATATGTTTTCGCCTAAAACATGTTTATCAGTGAAACCTGTTATTAGCAGGTTTATCATCAAGGTAACAGAATTCATTAAGATATCGTAATGTGCCTTTTTTTTCTTGCTGTCTCCTTGAACTGCAGTGCACTGGACGAGACATGAAGATTTCGATATTCTGTTTGCTTAACCTTCACCATATAAATGCATTTTAAGAGGATGGACGGCATTCTTAGTTCTTGATATCCGATTCCATAAGTTTCAGAATTATTGTATTTTCAAAACTATTGGCATGTTTTACTTATTACTTTCAACAAAATCGGTTGTGCTTGATAAGAACTAAGTTCGTAGTTAATTTTTAAGTGGCCTCTTAATAATAATTATTATTATTGTTATTTTATTAACCAGCCACTGTGATCGAGAACGCTAACGTGCTAGCTCGTGCCTCGCTGGCATCGGGAGAGCATGGATTTGAATCTCACATCGGCCGTTCTGAAAATGCTTAATTCGTGGTTTCCCATTTTAACCACCAGGCAAATACTGGGTCCACGGCCAACTTTCTTCCAAAATCCCTTCCCTAACCTTTCCTGAATTAGGCCCAAGTTAGCGGTCGCCTGGTTGATTGGTCTGTCACAATCCCCAGTTGTATCTGCTCCCAGACACCGTCCTTGCGACGGTAGAGAAATGATCCCTCGCAGAGTCCGTGGGTAAAGCCAAGCTGGGAGGATAAGCGATTTAAAAAAATATCAACAACATCAACTCTTAACATTATAATCAACTTTATTATTATTATTATTATTATTATTATTATTATTATTATTATTATTATTATTATTATTATTATTATTATTATTATTATTATTATATTAAAAAGCCTCCGTGGCTTAGGCGGCAGCACGCCGGCCTCTCACCGCTGGGTCCGTGGTTCAAATCCCGGACACTCCATGTGAGATCTGTGCTGGACAAAACGGAGGCAGACAGGTTTTTCTCCGGGTACTCCGGTTTTCCCTGTCAAAATTTAATTCCAGCAACACTCTCCACTATCATTTCATTTCATCTGTCATTCATTTAATCATTTCCCCAGAGGAGTGCGCCAGGCCTCGGCAGCCGGCACAGTCCATATCCTCGCCGCTAGATGGGGGCTTCATTCATTCCATTCCTGACCCGGTCGGAGACTGGAAGCAGGCTGTGGATTTTCATTTCATTATTATATTAGAACTATTATTCACTACATTTCTCATTTTATAATGTTTTTTGTATTGAAGATACGGATCAACGATCAAGTACAACCATGGTTGTTTATAGCCTACGTATATGAAGCGACACATCATGTGGCATGAATCTAGTATCACAGATTTTAGTAGGGTATGCTTCTATTATTGCTTTCGAGGAGCCCCAGTGACCCCATCTGGTGAATGATTGATTTTGGGATGATTCCTGTTGCACACATGATAAAGAAGTAAATTATCACCTGGCCCAGCTACCAAATTATTTTCATTTCCACCACAACTGTGCATGTACTGTTAGGAGATTAAGTATTGCCACGTCGACAGGATCAATTCCAAGCTGAAACTTATCCGTAGCACTCGCACGTTTAACCTACCGTTTTTTATTTTAATTTTTGAAGGCTCTTAAATTGATGAAATTATTTAATTTTTCAGTTTGTAACTCCACTACAGTAATTTCACTGCATAATCCGCGATGTCTCGTGGTGTAGTGATTAGCATTATTGACATCCACCCACAGGCATTGGTTTCCTTCCAGGCTCTGTCAGTAAATGTACTTGTGGTTGGAGTAACTGTAACATTATCATTGACATTCAAGTGACTTAAGGGGTGTCAATTTCGAAGACCTGCACCAGGCCAATGGAGTGCTCGAATTTACTATCTGCAACGGAAGGATCTAACCCCCCCTCCCTTCCACAAATTGGAGTGGTTAATGAATTGATCTTTAGACAGGAAAGCAGCCAGGCAAATAGCATGATATACAACAATGAATTGCAATACAGTGGCCAATCTAATAAAGATACCACCTAACAATAAGATAACCAGAGATACGAAGAAGAGACTCATTAAGCTCCATATTTGTCTACGGTGCTGAATACTGGATGTTGAATACCTAAAACTGATCGAATGCATGGAAACAGTAATGAAAGATGAAAACATCGTGGTGTAGTGGCTAGTATTCTTGGTTGCCGCCCTGGAGGTCCGGTCTCGATTCCCGGCTCTACCAAGAAATTTAATTTGGATCTGAGGGCTGGAACGGGATACAATCAGCCTCGTGAGGCAAAATAGAGGTGGGTTCAATTCTCACCTAGATGTGGTTTTCTCTGGTTTTTCCACTTCTATTCCAACTCAAATGCTGGAATGGTTCCTAATTTAAGGCCTCGCCCACCTCCATGCCAATCCTTGACTAAATTTCACATAAATAAAGACGTCACAATAACACAGGTTATGAGACAAAATTTCCCCATCTGAAATAACCACGATGTCCAAGCCCTGAAATGAAGCAACAACAACAAACAACAACAACAACAACAACAACAACAACAACGACAAGAGGGGTGGACGAGCTAGATTTCGTCACGATGCCTGGTAAGCAGTGAACTCGGCAACCCGTCACAATATGATATGATATGATAGCCTCATGCTATAAGGATTATCATGGTAATAGTCTCGCACATAATCAACACATATACAAATGTGCACTAAAATACCCGTTATACTTATCAGTACACGTACACACGATCAAAAAGCAATTTCGTGTTTTGTATCGCATCATTTACAATATGTTACAAAGCGTTATAGCTCCATTACTCTGTATTAAAGTTTTACAACTTTGAAGTGCGTTATTTTTATTTATTTATCGTATGGCTTTTATGCCGGGAGTGGCCTAGGACATGTTCGGCTCGCCTGAGTCTGTAGCTGCTTCCAGCGGACACCCAGAGGGTGAGCTACAAGTTCCGTTCAATTTCAAGTAGTTCCAACTTTCGCTACCAGATATCAATGATACCTAGTGGTGAACGTTGGAACTTTTAATAGAGCGTTCCGACGAAATCTAACCTAACAATTTAGCTTCACACAAGTTTAGTCTGTGGAAGGATCTTTTACATGCCATAAATCTATGACATGGGACCGCCGGCTTTACTTCCCCTCCGAAGGAAGGCATACTGAAGGATTTTAACGCTCTTAAAAAATCCGATGATTTCGGCCGGGTTTGAACCCGCTATCTTTGCAACAGCAATTCAGCATGCCACCAACTACGCCACCGAGCCTCTTGAAGTGCGTTTAAATGATCTTATGTGATTAAATCATTGTTTATCAGCAGAGAACGGACTTATATGTACTAATAATTAATGAAATATGTACTTATATACTTAGTTATTTTTATTGAAATATGGAATTATATATGGGCTTAAAATTACAAAAAAAAACTATAATTTCTATTTTAATATCCAAGTTCAAAGAAGCTAAACAAAGTGCATCTACTCGAAACATAATGTTGCACTTCTAATTTGAATATCAATGCGATCTTTGAAGAATACTCAGTCTTTTATGCTTTGTTAACAAAACAATGCATTATGAAATGATCTTAAAGTGATGGAAAGTGAATCTCCTCCTATTGTCTCCAAGGACATATTCATATTGACTGTACCTGCTTTAGCAGCCAGGAGGGATGCGATCCAGCTGGCAGTGGTACCATGTGGAATGTATATAACATACGGATTACTTCAGGGTTTGGAGGCGCCATTACAGATATTTCTACAATAAATCATCTTCAAGTTGTCGTTCTTTGGTGTAGAAATATTCATTATATAATATTTGCTGAAAACAATTGTGATTTATTAAGAGGCTGTTTTTCAATCTCTGGATAAAAGTGATGGGCATCCACTCCCCGAGTAACTTTGCTCATCACTCTCATACTGAACGGTAAACGCTCATGCGAACTCTGGTGTCTACAGATTTAAACACAAACCTCTTGATAAAAGTCTACGTATCAGTATTTAAATGATGATATGCTTATTATGAAACATTGTAACTAGTCGGCGAAGCCGGTATTATGTTTCTGCACAATGGCTATTCAGATATTAATCCACATTGCGGTAATGCAGTGATCAATGTAATATAATTATATCGATGCTTTTATACGGAAATTGGGCTAGCCTTTCATAGACCACTATAGGAATTCCCTTTACTGTCAAGTAGGCGTGTTCATAACTAATTTAAAACTCAATTCGACGCAGGAACATTATCATTAAAAAGCAAAATATTAATGGAGCATAAAAGAATACTTCAATACTATTACCGGCACGTGAAAATGAGTACCTGTCTTGTACTCTAAATGTCTATGGTTGTAATGGCTGCGTGGATAGCATCTTGGTCTGCGAAACATGAGGTCTCAGGTTCGAACCCCAGTCGCGGCAATTATTTTTTCTACCGGATTATCGATTTAAACGATATCTATCATAACATTATGAGTCATTTTAACAGAATCTACATGACATTACGATTTATCTAATTTTAATTACAATAGTTTGCACCAAGCAGCAGTTGGGAAATTTGATTGTATTGAACATTATTTCTAGTAGTCTATAGATAGGCTACAGACTATGGTTTCATTCCTCCTCTTAATTTACAATATAATATGTGATGTTTGTTCAAACAATTCAATCTATACATTATCATAGTACCAGTATGAAAACGGAGCGTAAATTAACATTTTAAGAATGTCCAACCTGTGTAGTATACGAGTAGGATAACATGTCAGATGACTTCACTTACATTTTATCTCAATTTCATCGTAAGATAACATGTTACACATCATATGCGACTACTGTAAGGCTCGTATCTATTTTATTAGCCTACTTTTCACATTTTGCAAAAATGAGGAAAAAGTAGACTTATGAGATCGGGCAAATGTCTGTCTGTCTGTCCTTCTGTCTGTCTGGCTGGCTGTGTGTGTGTGTCTCCCTATCAACTCATAAACGGCTGCAGCAATCGAAAGAAAATTTGGTAGGAGTAAAGACCTGAATATCTCACGGCCATATTTGAAAATGATTTCAGTGCTACCAACTGCTGAAAAATCGCAATTGAAATTTGAACTCCATGTTGGATATCTTGGAAGGTATGAATGGGAGCTATTTCAAAATTGGCACACGTATATATATTAATATTGCAGATTAATTTCCAGGAGGCCTTACATGGCACGGTTGCCAAAAATTATTATAAGCCTGCTGATAGGTCCAAATTCTAAATGCATATAACTTCTACACTATCAATTGGATTTCAACCAAATTTCGTATGTGCTATGTGTACAAAAGCAAATATGACTGAGCGTATTTTTAAGCACCACCAGGGCTGCCAACTGTTAATAAATGCTCTCAATTTGTTTTATATAAATACCCATATATCAGAAAGTATGCAATCCGACAGCTTTAAACTATGTACACGTATAGTACCTGACATTCTATAATAATTTGGAGTAACTTATATACGTCAGTGCTACCTACATGATTCTAAGCCTGCTGAGAGGTCCAACTTTAAATACATGTAACTTCTATACTATCATTTGAATTTCAAACAAATTTCGTGTGTGCTATGTGTACCATAACATATATGACTTGCCGATTCTTAAGAGTAACCAGGGCTGCCAACTGTTAATAAATACTCTCTCTATTTTTGTTACCCTAATACAAATATATCAGAAAGTATGCAAGCCAATAGCTCTAAACTTTGCACACGTATAGTACCTGGCATTCTAGATTAATTTGGAGTAACTAATATAGGCCTACGCCAGTGCTGCCAACATGATTCTAAGCCTGCTGATAGGTCCAATTTTAAAATGCATGTAACTTCTAAACTAACTAATGGATTTCATTCAAAATTGACACAACAATAGATCATATTATTTCAGATTATTTCTGACCAATACATGTATGTCATTGTTGCCAACATGATTTTACGCGCGCTGTTAGATCCAACGTTTAACTGCATGTAACGTCCATGCTATCCATTGGACATCAACCAAATTTTGTATTCTGTACCTTAAGAGATGAAACTAAGAATATATTCAGTCACCAGGGCAGCCAATTGTAGTTCTCTATTAGGCTACATTATGCCAGGTATACAGAATTTCGAACTAATTAGAAATTTCGATATTACCAACTCAATTTCGTCATTATTCTAGATAGATCCATATAGATTAATCATTGGCATGAAACTTAAATTTTAAGAAAAGTAGGCTCATTAGTTCGTCTCGGAACTTCTTGTTTTTAATATAGATCTTTAACTTGTTTCTCCATTGTTGCCAGGATTGCTAATTTACTAGAATGTAATACTTTCTAGCCGAAATATGAGTGAGCTATATTGATTTTAATGACTAAGAATATGTACGTGCTAAACTTCCAAATATGGATAAATATCGAAATTATATATTCCACTTTTCAACTCCACACGTCATGATTCATAAAGATATTTGTTTTTATTTAGTCAATTTTATCCTCCAGGTTGGTGGCTCCAACGGGCTCAGTGAGGGATCTCACCTCTACCGGCTTTCCAGGCAGTGTCCTAGAGCTGGGAACATCTGGTCGGAGGGGATACAATTGGGGAGGTGTGATCAGCACCTCGCCCAGGCGGCCTCACCTGCAAAGCGAAAAGGGGCCTCATGAGGGAAGGGAGGAGGAGAAGATTAGGATGGATAGGCAAGGAAGGGGGAAGGAGGCGGCCGTGGCCTTGTAGTAGGTACTGCCCCCGTAAAATGAATTATTTGGGATGAAAATGGGAATATTTTTTGGAATCCTATGATAAAATTTAACCAAGCAATATCGAGGCTGGAACTTGGCACAAACCAGTCTTGTGGCTACGTTGAGCAGGAGGGAATTTCCGTCACGTGATTATATTGCGCAATGGAAGCTTCGAGAAGCTTAGAATCGGCCTAGCAACAGCGAATCATCCCAGGAATTGTTTAAACATTGTTATAAATTATCCGATTGGATATGAGCTCACAGCCAATAAGAAGAAGTCTATGAGGAGACGGGAGTTCCAGCAACTAAATTTTATGGATTATTATCACATTTAAGCCCCAAGAGAGTGAATTTATGTATTGGTAAAGTGAAGAAAATATAATAATAATATATTGGAGATATTTTAGAAGCCGACAGCAGGTCGCAATTCGAAGGAATACGCAATTTTCTAGAGCCCGCTAAAATTTTCGAGGGAACAAAAAAGGCGGCTAGATTTGGTGACTTGGAGGGGAGACGCCAAGCATCGAGGCTCTTGTTCATCTGAAGTTGGAAGCGATCAGAAGTGTTTTGCCGGGAGAGTTATAGTCCCGAGTGTATCACCGAGTCCGTGAAAGGTCGACTCGTGGAGACACGGTACAGCGATGCTAGGTGTTGGCGGTTGCCGAGCTCGTAAAATGAGTGAAGTTGCGAGGAGTACAATTGCCGCAATAACTTCAAACTGATCGACATTAGGAACATAATTTCAACTGCAGTCTATTGTATAGACCACGTAGAGGTGTATTACGAACTTACACCGAATTTGAGGGAAGACTTTACGAAATACAGGCATTTTTGTAATGCGAGAGAAAAGTGTTGCAATCCAGAGCTGAATAGCATTTTAGTTCGAGACAGACTACAGCGAATGCACAGATTCACGTGAGTAACAGTGATTTTTAGCATTGCTAGTGAGGAACTTTGTTGTAACACCAGTATGATGACGATGTATTTTCAACGAATGAACATTATTAGACATTGTAATATGATTGCAATTATGGACTAAATAAGTATGTGCGCCAGGAATATAAGCAGACTAGAGTAATATACTCAACGATGGAGCTTCGTTAAGGAGTTTGTTCTTGACTGTCTACTTTACGAGCGAACATGAGACGTTATGTACAACCACATTCTAGTGCATTATCGTCAGACATGAGTTCGCATTTAACACCAATTACTACAAA
This sequence comes from Meconema thalassinum, assembly GCA_946902985.2. Lineage (NCBI taxonomy): Eukaryota > Metazoa > Arthropoda > Insecta > Orthoptera > Tettigoniidae > Meconema > Meconema thalassinum. The sequence goes on from OX336390.1 coordinate 444,775,419, forward strand.
ACGACATTCAAAGTCCATCTCTATGAATATTCTGTATACGAGTGAGGTCCATGACATCCTTTTCGAATTTATTTTGGAACGTGAAGCTGAACTTTCTACACTTCTCGTTGTTATGATGAATCGATACCACGACGGAGAAAGAATAAACATGAAGATTTTCAAGATGTCCAGGGTTTTCCCGGCAGTAATGAAGATGATGGATGGCAGTCCGCAGTTCGATCCCGGTTGGAACTTGCTGTTTTCCGGTTGGGGAATTCGTTCCTTTCCCGAGGTCGTGAGTTCTTGGAGACGAACTAGGATCCAGCCTAGCTCCTTGAAGGTTGTAACTTCTGAGTATTATCCCAATACTCACCTTGAACTTCAAACGCTCCAGACAAGGTAGCTGTGTTCATTAAGTTGTAGTTAGAGCATTATTAGTGGCATTCTAGAGCAATTCCTTTATCCATATTTCGACACAACATTTATATATCCCATGTATAGACATTTTATTCTTCGAGATCATTTATAGTGATCGTTCTTTCGACGTTTTTAGTATTGTTTGCTTGCAATCCAGTTTCTAAACTGAGATACTTAACTTGTTTGAGGAACGCGTATTCCTGTAATATCCCTTAAGGAACAATAATTTATTTTCGACGTTTAAGAATTCATTTTGAATTCAGGTGATAGAGATTTTCGTCTATGTTACCAATTAAATTAATTTTATTAATTTAATTTGGGCTTCTTATCCGGCGAGAAGTAACATCAAGAAAGAAGAAAGAAATAGTGATATATTGTGAAGTATCACCACATTGTTACGAATTTAGCATCGTATTGGAAAGAAACATTTAACGTGGAAACGATGAAAGTCCTTAGAACTCATTGACATTCGTTCAGAATGGAGATAATACGAATATGACTAACTGTATATTTTATTGAAGAAAGCTAGATAAATTAATTTGAGAATAGAATCTTCTTGGAAGATTATGATCATCCGACGTTAGGGAAGTTCTAGTTTGATTACCTCGTCGAGATTGATTCTTATCGGACCTACACAAATACCTTTGTGGTTATTTATTCACGATGGGTAATATAATGTCATATTGTAGACATGATATTCCTTCATCTGTGAAAGTGAAACCAGAAGCAAGGAGAGACAGTACAGTATTTTTATTAAATGTAGACGCAACAGTTTAGAGATATCCTAGTAACGTTTTTAAAGTAATTGCAAGGAGGTCTTCACGCTTAGTCCGAAGGTCGTTGGCATGTATAAATTAGTGGATTAACAACTGATGTTATTGTTCATTATACCAGCGGTTGGTTTGGCAACGCTGATGATGATGCCTATTTTAGGGAATGCCAGTTTTAAGGAAGTGAAGATGATAACCTTTTGATATTTGTTAATATGTTTGTAATTCCGTGGGCAGTTGGTATACGAGAGGTCTTTTAGCGAAGGAGTTTCCGCATTATGATACAGTCGTTGCATGGGCAAGAATATTTGGCATGGCATAGGATGTGAGTTGGTAAAACTCCTTTTAATTCATACACGACTTTGGATAAGTGAAGATAGTAGGGTTGCAGCCGAAATTTAAACGGGAAGTCGGATATTGAAGTCTGTTATGTATTACTCTTATTAATCTTTATTAAACCCAAGTATGTAACTGCGTATGTTTTACCTTACCTGGTTGAACATATCCGACTTATTTTGACTACAAACCAGAATTGAGAATATGTAGTAGTATTTCTGAAGTGATGGAAGATTGTGAGGATCCCATTAAATTGCGATTGGCATTAATGTGAGATCAGAGCAGACGCTCTTTTGTAAATTGACACTACTTTTTTATCTTGATAATAGCTCATGCTATTAAGTATAATTTAAATTCATTTATTATAAACTTTCATTGTTATTCAATCAAGCGAATAACTTGTAGTTTTAGGAAGTTGTATAATGTTTTCGCATAGTGTATAGAGTATTGAAGTCAATATGTTTTGAATGCGGTTTACTTATTGTTCAGTGTGAATGGTAACAACTCCGTTGGGATATCTTGACGCGAGGGAGTGAAAGGAAAAGTATGTAGAAGTTTCAATTCGTTCACATGAAGGAAGTTTGAATGATTTGCGTTTTTGTTTCGCATAAATGAGATTTTTGTAACGTTGCCTGTTGGGTGACAGAAGTGTGTATTTTACTGGCAAGTGCTGTCGAACGCAGTTCTATTGGAGAACTCGTTTCGTTCAAGGCCGAGGTCTGGCCACAAATGTGCAGACTTGTTGAGACCAGCATAGTCTGAATGAATGAATCAGCCGGTAGGGCGGAGATATATCGAGTCTGTTATATAACAAACCACGTGAGTCTTACACGCGCTGTGTGGGTGCAGGTGCACTTCGTAAGCGTGGCCCAGGGAATGTGAAGCACGCCAGGCTCTTTTAATTGTTTTAGCTTGTTGTGAAGGCTTAGGCCGCCCCAAATTTTTGTCATAGTGTTATTGGAACACAGGAGTTCAGTGGCGTAGATGTGAAGAGGTGAGAATGAGTGTGTGTATTTTATTAATTGTATGAATGTTTATTTATAGTTTACACTTGTTATTAAATTGTTTAGTTTTGTTAGACGCCACGTCATTTCGATTTATTTTAGATATAGTGAGATGCAACTGTGAAACCCATTTTTAGGTCTAGGAGAACAAGGTAGGTGCTCTACTTTGAGCCAGTGCATATATGTAATTTACAGTTTCGTCGTATCTTCCGCTACGTATATTCTTGAGGGTCATGTTGGAGTGGATTCTTGACCAGTATTTAAGCCGGAGCAGTCAGTGTCTACAAATCCAGCTTTGCTTCGGATATCTGACAGACCGCCTCTCGAATATATGGGTACAGTACTGTACCGTTTTTTTTTGTCTGATTTACGGTACATTTTCCTTTGCGAACCGCTGCTGCAAATGACAGGTTTTGACCTACTTTGGAGTGCGCGAATAGCCATGTGATCATTCGGCTCAGCTGGTGTCTCATCGACAACCTTCGGAAGAGTGTTTCTCTTTTAGGCCGTGAGGAGCGCGGGAGACCTTGATCCTTGCAGTAGTGGGAAGATTGACATTTATATTCGAACATTATATGGAAATAAGGCACAGTTATGATGTCAAATGTATATTGAAGTACGATATTACAGCAGAGAGAGAGACAGTGCTGTCTTGCTTTTATGGAAATAGCCTTTGTAACGTCAAGAATATGGATTTAATATATCGACCTATCACAGACAGATCGTTACGTCATGCGCAGGAGTGACAGCGTGCCAGCTGTGGCCTGCGAGCGAACACATGCGGGCCACACACAGATCATTTTTAAACTCAGACGAATGTACGTCTAAGCAAAGATTCGTATCGCTATGGTGTTTCGGGCAGCAAGAAAAAGTGCCAAGTTATCACAAGTTATCACAAGTTCACGGCGTGGCCAGTTTATGGTTATACTTCGTGTTGTGACGTAGTGGGGCGAATATACATCAAGTTCAGTGTCGAATAAGAACTTGAATTTACAGAGTGCCTGGCATTGTATGCGGGCAATATTCAGTTATAGGAATCCGTCTCATTTCATGTTATTTAAATGCATGTGTAGATGAGAAGCGAAGTGCAGTGATACATTAAGGGGCTTGTTACTGAAGCCTATGCTCACTGAGAAGGTGTCCTTTCTTTCTCTCACACCAAGACTATTGCAATTCAACGTCATGTACATTCCGCGTGAAGATATTTAACCATGTATAGTGCATGGAAACCTGAGGTGTTGGGAGAGATGTCTTCGATGTGTATAAACATGTTAGCCATGTGCGGCTAGGTATTTAAGTGTGAATACCGCTCTCCAAGCAAATGCAGTGGACATTACGAGTGACTACAATGCTGTCTGCGAAGTGGAACATAGCCTACTCGCGATGCGGGCTATTGACTTGTGGAACATAAACTTTTGGTAACATGCAGCCTAAAATAACTCAGGCTACCGTCATGTGTCTACCAGATTATCGCGATGTTGTATACGCGCGCGTGATTTATTTTCGGGCCGGGTTGGAACTACTTGAAATTCGGGCTAGGACAATTTCCGAGATGAGGAAGCAGTCCGTTTACCATCAGTGAACTTGGGACATTGGAGTAAGAAATTCCCAGTGCGTTCATTGGAAATTGGAATGGATCCGTGCAGTCCTGCTATACCATGTTGGAATCAGTTGGTGGCATTCTCACGCTTCATATCGCCTTCGAGAGTCTTCAGCCAGGTAGAGGAATATTTTTTTCACGTAGCATTGCAAAGTAGATAGTCCAGTGAAAACACATTGCCACCTGTTGTACATTTTGAGTAGTATGACTGTGAAGTGAAATTTATGCATGACCGTCCCATGGTCTGTGTGACTTCATTTGCAGTCGAGTTTAGGCCTGGTTATTCAGGTGCACTCATTTCATAATATATTATTATGAATTGATTGCTTATTTTTCAGCTTAATCATTTAATTAATTAAATTCATTAAATTTATTCCGAACTTCTTGATTGTGGAGAACAGATCTACATAGGGGAAGAAATTTACGTTATTCTCAAGGGGATTTTTTTTGTGGATTTCATATTTTCCTTTTTTTTAGTACTTCTTGGTGTTTTTTTTATCAAGCTATGGCTTGAGGGGTTGTCGTTCTATTATCTTTGTGTTCGACAATTGCGAGATTCGAATTTGCCTATGCGCTCTTGCATTATAATTCTTACAATACAGTATAGAATGTGAAGTTTGATCATTCTTTTAGAATGGGGATTTTTTCTCTTGAGAGTGAACGATGTCATACTGGATTCTAATTTGTCAACAGGAGTTAACTTGAGTCGTTACCTGGATACATGCTGTAGACCCAGTCTGATTTTCGTGAATTCTCTTGAGGGGACATTTCTATTTTCGTCTGATAAACTTTAACGTTTGATTTTGTAGCCACGTGTACTTGGATACACCTTGATGATCTTTAAATTAATTAATATTGCTATAACTGAATTTTGATTCAGTATTTCGAGTTTTTCTTGATTAGAACGTTGCTTAAGAGTACTATTTGAAGAACAAGAATCTTTTGTTGAGATAAATCCCAGGGATTAACTTTAAGGGGAAGCGAATTCTTATGTGACTCTAAATACAACTCTGTAAGGCAAGCTTTTTGTAATCCAGTGGACTTGATTAAGTAGCCACTCATGTTAAATTTATGATGCAATGGAATGAGAAAACATAATAGTTAAGAAACACAGCTGAATATATCTGAATACTGGTTATTGAATAAAATAATCACCATGTGGATGATAATGTGTGAAGAAACGTCAATGGGCGTATAATATATTTACGGTAGTACTCGTTGAAGTACGTTAATGTTATGATGCTAGTGAAAGCATAATGTGTAATGCGATTATAAAAATATAAACTTTGTGATGTTGGTGGTAATGCCCACCTGTATTCAGAAATCGAGGTCATGAGTGACCATTATAATGACAGTATTTCAGTGCAAGGTTATACTAATTTCCGAATGTTTTTGAAAGAACATAGTTTTTGTTCTCTTTTGCATTTCTTGTTACGATTTATTGATAAATTGGTAATTCCAATTATGGATCTAGTTTTTGTCAAGCCTCAGAGTTTGTTTTTTGTGTGGCATCCCCATTTAATTAATTCTTCGGTTGTACTCAATTTATAAGATTTAAGCAAATGTTAGATATGATTCATGATCGATATACTATAAATTCTGGTTGAATTTAAATAAGTACATTAATACTGAGAAATTATTGAATCTTTAGAGATTTTGAATTACGAATTTCACGTCTTTTTAGCTTAAGTGCTTGATTGATAAAATCAATTTTGACTACATTGCTAAGGCAATATAATTTATACAATATCAGTTATGACAAAGCACCAATGAGGAGTGCAGAATTACCTGTTTGGGAAGGCATTTACATCTGAGGGTGTAATAATATTAATAATGATTTCGCTGTAAATAAGTAAATATAAATCTGAATTAATTCGCGTGTTTGAAAATGTTGGAATCGGTGGAAGAACCATAAAGGTGATTTTTTTTGCTTCTTATTGGATCACCTGTTGTTCATATTATTAATAATTTCAATTGAGGGTCAAATGCTTTCTTGGTCCATGGGGACTGCTGATGCATTTATTGGCATGATAGTAGTGCCTACTTTCTTTGTTTTTGTGTCCAGCCAAGGACATTTTGGTCTGAACTTCTGTCAGATTTTCTTTTTGGAAATAAATATTTTTGTCATTTCTTTTAATCGCGCGATGTGATGATTTACAGAAGTATAAAGAGGTCGCATTAGGAGGGCCACAGCTAGATATTTCTAGAGTTTCCCACACTCCTGAGAGGGTGTTTTCCCACGATTCTCGTGTTCTTAGAGCAGTTTGCTGCTATGCTTTGGTCTTGCCTAATGCCACCTCTGTTAGGATTTGCTGCACCCTGATACTCCCTTCCCCTGTTGGTAGGATCTGGGGATTTTTCTGAGCCGGGGGTTTTCAGGTTCTACGATCCAGTTACCATCGAGGGATATCAACAGGTAAAGGGTAGGTATTTTCGGGCATTTGCCCGAAGACCAAGTGGGAAACCACGGAAAACCACTTCGAGGATGGCTGAGATGGGAATCGAACCCCCTCTACTCATTTGGACCACCCGAGGCTGAGTAGACCCCGTTCCAGTCCTCATACCACTTTACAAATTTCGTGGCAGAGCCGGGAATCGTACCCAGGACCTATGGGGCGGCAGCTAACCGTGCTGACCGCTACGCTACGGAGGCGACTTCATAAAGATTATACAAAATATAATTACGTTTAGCTTCCTAAATACAGGTAGATATGTATTGACATAGAAATTCGTCCCCTGTTTATCAGCTTATGAGTTAGACTATGCTAACTCCGCGACACGGTTAATCTCGCAGTACTTGAAATATAATTTATCTTCAGAGATATCTCAATGCAAGAAACGAGTTCATCTCACGAGTTTTGTTGAATCGATCTATTTAATTTGCCTAGGCTATGAATTTAAGAAGGGCAAATTCTACCACCTGGTGGTAGAATCGTGAAAACTTGTATTATCTTCTATAGAAATGCATGTTTGTTTGTTCGTCCCTTATGCGTACATATACCATTCATCCGATTACGATCAAATTTTGGTGAGTTGTTGTGCACACTCCCGGGATGGTTCTATAGTGCGTCTCTACCTTAAAAGACAGTACGCGTTAAATGGAGCGCGCTGATGCCAGATCTGCTGCTTATACAAAGTTTTGCAAGGCCGGGCACATGATGTAACATAACTCGTATACAGGCGTGCTTTTACTCAAAACTCGGGATATTTCCAAAATATGTTTCTTGTATGTAACTGTAGCTCATTCCTTGAAGCGAAAGATGGTACAATTTTAGATTATGATCACCGAAGCTCAGAGCACGATTTTAATGCACACATTATAATAATTTATAATTTTCAATTATTCAATTATTCATGAATATAATAAGGCCTTTTTCTCGAATATCATAGGTTATAATAAATTATAATATGTCATATAATAATAATAATAATAATAATATGTTGTGGTCCACGTAATTTACCCAATTTTGTGTGGTCAAGTGGGGGTATGCAGCCGAAATGAAATTATTCATTTCTTGTTTCTTGAACGAGACGTTGTTCAATTTTATATAGTTCTTCACTTGCGCCCATACCATTTCGATGGGATTAAGTTCACTGTGGTATGGTGGTGTGGTAAGGTGACAAGCAAGAACATATTTCTCTGCTGTGATAGCCTACATTGTCTATTACTAGGCTAGATCCTTCGGGAACATTGAGCAACAATATTGCTCGGCGAACCACTTTTCATATACTTCACCTGTCATTTTGTCGTGTGTGTCTGCCGTGTTCTTTTGGCACAGAAACGTTCACTCTGCACCATTAACGAACCCCTGTTAATTCCCGGGACGAACAAAGGCAAACCACGGAAACCACTTCGAGGACGGCTGAGGTAGGAATGGAACCCGCCTCTTCTCAGTTTTGTCTCATGGAGTTGAGCCCTCAGACCAGAATTACATTTCTTGGCAGAGCCGGGATTCAAACCCGGGCCTCCCCGGTGACAGCACAGTGACAGCCAAGAACGCAACGATGCAGACAATTTATAAAGAACACAAGATCCAATTCATTTCATAGTTTTACTTCACATCATCACCTACCCTCCTTCAAACGTAGTCGGGGGAGATATCCTGCGGGCCACATTAGTAAATAAACTTCCGGTGCGTCAGCGCTGAGCGGGAGGACTAAGCGAAGTGCTATAACTTATGAATGCTACCTGATATTGAGCTCTGGTTTGTTTTAAAAACTATTTCAGACATTAATGAACATTTCTTCTCGCTTAGTCACCAACGTAAAGTCAACAGCAAAAAACTTTCTCGCTAGCTTACTTTTCTGTGACATCATCCCAGATTTTTCAAGTAACATCTAAGAAAAAAATCATAACTTTCTTATTATGAAAATAATTACTGGCCTGAGAAGTAGGGTATCTTCTACCAACATCAGGCAATCTAAAAGTAAATTATTGATCTGTTGCGATCATTAGTTCATTATCTGTGGCGTGATAAGTTTTATAAATGCAAAATATAGATTCGCACTAAAATATCGTAATTGTGAAAATTGGGCCATGTGTTAGTTATTTATGGCTTTTATTTTTACACCATCATAAAGAGCGGGAAATTCTCTATAAGACCACGCAAACATTTACTTAGATTTGTCACTTTCAATTATTGGGAAATGGCAACATTGCCGGGGTAGAAGAGGACGAAGCTAATTGCAGAACATAGGAGTGCGAGTGAGAGGCAAATACTACGTTTAATTCCATACTGTCTTTTAAGGTAGAGACGAACTATAGACATATTAAATCCAATTTACAATAGATAGCGCGCGAGTAGTTTCAACTAATGATTTTGGCGATGAATTCATATACCATTCATACCATTGCGATTAAATTTTGGTGAGTTGTTGTGTACACTCCTGCAAAGGTTTCTGACTTAGTAAATCCATTTTATAATAGGTAGCGCACGAGTAGATTCAATAAATGAGTGACAGCGCGCGACTCGTTTCAACAAAATCCCGTATGCGTTCATGAATCATTCATACTCGTGCGATGAAACTTTGTTGAGTTGTTGTATACACTCCTGCGAAGGTTTCTGACTTACTAAATCCATTTTACAATAGGTAGCGCACGAGTGATTCAAAAAATTAGTCACGGCGCGTGAATCGTTTCAACAAAGTCCCGTATGCGTTCTTATACCACTCATACGATTGCGATGGAACTTCGGTGAGTTGTTGTGTATACTCCTGCAAAGGTGTGTGTCTTAGTAAATCCATAATACAATTGGTAGCGCACGAGTAGATTTAAAAAATGAGTTGCGGTGCGCGAATCGTTTCTACAAAGTCCTATGTGCGTTCATATACCATTCATCCGATTGCGATGGAACTTTGGTCAATAGTTGTGTACACTCCTGCTAAGGTTTATGGATTAGTAAATCCATTTTTCGATAGGTGGTGCACGAGTAGCTTCAACAAATGAGTTATGGCGAGCGAATCGTTTCTACAAAGTTCCGTATGCGTTCATATACCATTTATCCGATTCCAATGGAACTTTGGTGAGCTGTTGTGTACACTCTTGCGAATGTTTCTGACTTAGGAATTCCATTTTGCAACAGGTAGCGCAGAAGCAGTTTCAACAAATGTGTGACGGCACGCGAATCGGTTCAACAAAATCCAATATGCTTTCATATACCATTCATCCGATTGCGATTAAACTTTAATGAGTTATTGTGTACACTCCCTTTCAGGTTTCTGACTTATTAAATCAATTTCACAGTTGGTAGCGCACGAGTAGATTCAACAAATGAGTGACACCGTGCGTATAGTTTCAATAAACTCGCGTATGCGTTCATATACCATTCATCCGATTGCAATGAAACTTTGGTGAGTTGTTGTGTACATTCCTGCGAAGGTTTCTGACTTAGTAAATCCATATTACAATAGGTAGCGCATGAGTATGTTCAACAAATGGGTGACAGCGTGAGATTTATTTCAACAAAATCCCACATGCGTTCATGAACCATTCTTACGATTGCGATTAAATTTTGGTGGGTTGTTGTTTACACTCCTGCAAAGATTTATGACTTATTAAAACCATGTAACAACAGGTAGCGCACGAGTAGATTCAACAAATGGGTGACGGCGCGCAAATCGTTTAAACAAAGTCCCGTATGCCTTCATATCGGCCTACCATTCATCCGATTGCGATGAAACTTTGGTGAGTTGTTGAGCACGCTCCCACGAATGTTTCTGAGATAGTAAGCCCATTTTACAATAGTTTATAGGCAGTTAATGGAAAAAGAAAAAATATTGTGTATCCAAAAGCACTTCAACAAACAAATTTACAACGCCAACACTTTCTTTGATTGGCATTGCAACGCATGCCGGGTACAGCTAGTTAGTTATAAAATATCATATATTTCGGTGATGCCGTAGTGGTAGCATATTATTAGAATTATCATTTTGCGCATTTAGACAAGGTACCACAGATTTAGTCATAGCACCACTAATATCAACCAAAAATCCCTAAAAGGTTAGTAAATGTAAATGTCTTAGAAAGTGTTATTTTAAGTATTAGATGATTTAGACAACCCATACCAGATGAAATGTTAAGAACTGAATTTAAGTTGCAAACATGTAGTAATTTAATTTCTATGTTAAGTGTTTGAAACAATTTCTCTTAATTATCATGTTAACATCGATCTCTTAACAGTGCGGATTTAGCTGAATCTCCACTAAATGTTGTTATTTCACTGTAGGGGCTTGTAACATCTTGGTCATCAGCCCCAGGTAGGTGGGTGTGGGTTAAACTTGCCTGATAACCTGTATTGCTGTGATGACTGTATAAGTGCGTGTAACTGTATCAGGGACAGGGATGAGGTGGGTACCCTGGGACTTGAAATAAGGTACTATCTAGGCATTTGCCTGGGGGTAGAGTGAAAAAGGGGAAAACCACACTCAGGATAGCCGGGATTCAAATCTGTGCGGTGTTTGATAATATAATTTTAATTAGTATACAGAGTGAGACACCTACTTTTTTCAGTAGCAGTCATTGAAGATTTCGATATAGACTTTCGTCACGATTAATATTCTGGAATGAGTAGTAATAACAAGAACAGCATATTATTATTATTATTATTATTATTATTATTATTATTAATATTATTATTATTATTATGCAGCACATGCAAATAAATGACCACGCTAATACGACAAGTGATGATAAGTGGTGACATGTCAAAGTGTCTATCGAGGAGATATCCTTGTCCGATAGTAATGTTTCAGTCAATAACATGGTTCTCAACGATTAGAATATCCTTCAACTAACTATTCTACCACACGTAGCACGCTTGCCTCTTGCGTAGGAGATCCCGGCTTCGCCAGGGATAACATCAGAACTGAAGTGAGAGTGCACTTAGATTTTTTGAGGACAACTGAGTTGTTGTCTAATCTGAGAGGCAGCTACCTACGTCAAGAAAGCCAAGATTAATGGGTCGAGGGTACAGGTCCCCCCCACAATGTGCAGGCCATATGGTTGAACAGCGGTCAATTGGTAGGTTAAGGCCTTCTGTGGGCTAAAGAGGCGCCGGGTGTTGTTAACTAGACCTCCTTAATATCCCCACGCTTTTAGAATTATATCCTTAATATCCTTACCTGGAGCTGTACCACAAAATCTGGTCTCGTCGATTAATATAAGTTTAATGAACTGGCAGAAGCACCCAATCTTCAAATGGCTTTCGGTATTAACGAGCCAAGCACTATCGGTTAGTCTCATATTCGGAGGTACGCCTCGACAGTCTGTGTAATTCTACTCCTATTGGCACTAGATGGGGCATCACTTGCCAGCTACAGACTAGTCTCTGAGTGTAGAAAGCAAATCCCCCGCTGTATATGAGGAGCATACACCACACAGACTGGCAATACGTGTAAGGACTAGAGTACTTCTTGGGAACACAGCGCATAGTCTGCGCGCCAAGAGAAGTCAGTTCGACAAGCTGTGACGGGAAGCGGTGGCTACGGCTATGCGCATGCGCCGACTGTCTATTCCTGACCTAAATATATTGGCAGTCAGTTGTTTGTTAGTTAGTTATTGTTGTTTTAAGGGGCGGAAATACGAGGTCATCTACTCCGGCAGTCAGTTGCTGCCACCTAGCATGTTCGTCTGGTTTAAACACTTTAAAGTGTGCATTGAACCATTTATTCTGTCACCATTTTCACATGGGTTTGTGTTTATTTTTAACAGAGTACAAATAAAGAAAGAATGCGTTGATTGAGTGAGGTAGGCAGTGACCGACTTGATGTTTTCGGAATGCATGGTACACGGTACGTGGAAAGGCACCTGCAGTACAGTTCAAACCCAGTCGACTTCTCCTGGCGCGCAGACAAGTAGCTTCTTGTTGTTTCATTTGGGGAGCTTGGTCATCACAGTCATTAAGCCCCGTGTAATTGGGTGAGGGTGAAATTTTGTCTCATAATCTGTGTTATTGTGATAGCTGTATCAGTGTGTGTATTTGTAATTCAGGTGAAGATTGGGAAGGAAGTGGACGTGGCCTTAAGTTAGAAACCCTCCCAGCATTCACCTAGAGTAGACGTGGGAAATCACAGAAAACCACTTCCAGAATGGCCGAGGTGGGAGTCAAACCAACCTCTTCTCAGTAGTTTTTCCTCACGATGCTGAGTGGACTCCATTCCAGCCCTCAGACCAAAATTAAATATTTTGACAGAGCCGGGAATCGGACCCGGACCTCTGCGATGATAGCCAAGAATGCTAGCCACTACGGAACGAGGTGGACAAAAATATGAAGGAGAGGCGTTTGGTACGATTATGTTAAATGCCAAGCTCATTCCCTCGACCGTCAACTTGCCCTGGAGTTGCTGAGTACGATGTTGAGTACGTTTTTCAAATGAGCTCAGGCATAGGCAAGTTTGGATTGTCATCTGGTGCCAGAAATAGCGTCCAGGGATTTGTCTAAATAGAATATTAGAATGCGGCTGATCCACTATTTAATTCTTTGTGCAGTGAATAATTTTTCTGCTTTACATAACTAACGAGCGCGGCAGTAACTATTTGAATCGCAAAAAACTCATTTCTTCCACCAGTTCTGAAAGAGATAGATCTGCTATCATTTCGGTGTCGGGCTATAGCTTGCCACGGTGGGTGAGTGGATAGCGTGTCGGTCTATTAACCCAAGATTGCAGGTTCGCTCCTGGCCGTGGTAAGTGATTTTTTTTGAAAGGCGGTAAAAATACGACACGCATGTCATATGGTGTTGGCATGTCAAAGAACCCATTTGAATTCAGTAGGCCGTGTTCATAATGGCAAAATTAATCTCGGGGAGTTTCCGCCAACACAAAGTTCCTCATTTCTCTACTAGAAAGCGCTATAGTGTTCAAGGAGCTTAGATATCAAACCTCCTTGACTTTCATAGTGATTCAAGGAACAACAAAATTCGACATGCAAGCTACCCTCTGGGTGTCAAATTACAAAGCTTGCACCCGGCACCCGAGGCCATACGATATTATTATTATTATTATTATTATTATTATTATTATTATTATTATTATTATATAGGTTATTTAATCCTCAAGCAATTTATATCATGTAACGCAAGATTGCTACGTTGTACTAAAGTTCACGCGGACGGATTGTGTTGCTCGCGTGAGCGGTAGAAGCAACTCGTTATTCATGTGATCATGCCCCAGGTGCTCGATTCCGTCAGCTTTCATATTCCGCTAGGGTGGAGAGGAGATGACTTCGCTAGTCTAAAATGCCAGGTACCGTCAAGCGTTCCTCTGTCTGTATTTGAATCTAATTTGGGGTTTAACTGATTTTATATTAATATTAGTTTTTTTATAATGTGATTAATACTTTAATGGTATCGTTACTATTTAATTTGATTTGATTAAGGGGTTTGACAGTGGGGTTTTAGAATTTAATGTTCGCATAATGAATTTGAGAGATTTATAATTGCGTGAATTGACTTAGTTATTGACTGTCGCATTTCGTTCATTGGTTCACTGACAGTTGGGATGATGTTCGCTTATTATGCTAGATGGAGCATAGCTACTTATCATCCCCGCTCGCCATGGTTTGGATGGTTTAATAGTCGTTTACAGCGGCAGCTTCAGCTTGATAATAATAATATAATAATGAGAAATGAATCTGTTTAAGTTTTACGTTAATACTTTAGGAAGAAAGAGAGACCTCTAGAAGGTTGGTTTTTGTAGTATGAAAGAATAATAGACCTACAGTATAGTAGGTGTCTGATTGAAATAATAGTTGATTTTAAGCCTCGCTTTAATTTGCGGTAAAATGATATGAAAATTAATTGTAATGAGTTGTAGGCGTGTTATTTTGTGATGGTGGGCCGTGATTGGTCAGTTGGCAAATGGAGGCCGGTGGTTGGCTGTTGGGAAGTCTGATGTTAATGTGCTATTTCAGTTATTGAAAGTTGTTCGTGGTGATTGTAAATGCATTATTTTACTGTATTTTAATGATTCAAAATATAATATGATATGTAGTGTCTGTTCAGGGGGGAATGAAGTCAAAATAAAGCCAGCTGAGCGCAGAACTGTGAATCTTTGATGGTCACATTTGGGAGTTAAGATCTTAGGCCTAATTGATCACCCATCCATCGGACTGGTATCTGTCGTTACTGAGTACTCTGCACTGGCTAACTTCGTTTGAGAGATGACTTCGGTGGGAATGTAGAGAGGGAAGTATGCATCTATCAATCCCATCACGTTCACAGGTGGCTCTGTGCATGTCCTTTCGGGGTGATCAAGATTATCTCCGCGTCATTCAGGATGCATCTCTCCATCTAAGGGAAAATCACCGACACGACCTCATAAAGGAGAAATTAGCTCACTTGCATTGTATCAGGTTCAGTAATAGGTCCCGCGTGAAAATTTGGGCCATAATTCAGTTGCAACGCAGCTTAGTTAGGACCCTCTGAATGTACAGATTCTGAAGATTCGCGCGCGCTGCTTGTAACAACTCTCTCTCCGCTTGATTTCCGAGCGGTTAGTGCGACAACCAGAAAACAAACTAGGGATGCAGAGGGAGGGGTCAGGTCTGCCCGTTGTATTTTGAAGTCTCGTGTACTAATACGTGTTATTTTACGCGAAAAGAAAGGTGAATAATAGGCCTATAAATAAGGTGTACGTTACACGCGCGCATGTACACTCTAAATATCAAAGCGCTCGGGAATCAAGCAAAGAGAGTGGCAATACAAGCGCGTGGACGCTGAGAATCTGTACATTGAGAGGAGCGTATTTACGTTGCAACTGAATTATGGCCCACATTTTCACGTGGGACCGATTACTGAATCTCATACAATGCAAGTGAACTATTTTCCCCTTAAAATATGAAGTCGAATTTGTGATGTACCATTATAAGACTTGAAAATGTATTGCTGTAGGAACGTGGCGCGCGGTTGTGTTGTGTAAGGGGAAATAAACCATCTAACCGAGTTCGAATCCCGACTGCAGTTGCAATTTTAATTCTTACATAACAGAGACTACATGAATCTTGGCTTGTATTTGATAGATAATATTTCTAGGATGGTTCAATTATCTTTTAAATTATCTACTTGATCGTTCTAATTTCTCTTTAGTGACAACTCTCTAAAGTGTAGGTGTTATTTTGTATTTTATAGAATGAATTATTTATTATTATTATTATTATTATTATTTAAGCTCATGTCTGACTGAGTAACGCAGATGGCTTAACGTTGGCCTTCGAGTTCCAAGATAATGGTTTCTAACATGGATTTTTCAATGTCACAGCCTGGTGTTAGTAAATTTACTGTCATGGCAACTTTCCGACACACACCGACATAGAATGATCTCGTCAAACTATGATACATTCTTAAAATATGAAAGCACACTAAGAGAATCGGCTACCTCAGCCAGGATTAAGCCCGCAATCTTGGGTATAGTGAACTCTTCCAGCAGTCGACGAACAATATACCCAAGTATTGTACTTACCGCCCTCGGTAGTAACTGTTCCAGTTGACCCAATGTAACACTACCGTGTGAATTGTGAAAGACACAACTGCCAGCCAGGGTATCTAGTGTACCTAATGAGGACGCTGTATACATAGGCTTGCCATATTTTTGGTAAGTGAAACCGGGACACATTAATATGGGATGGTCTTACCGGGGGGTCTGGGAGGTATGGAATACTCCCTAGCAGAGCGGGGGTTCGGGGATCCTCACCCGGGAATTTTTTAAAATTAGAAGCAAAATGGTGAGTTTTAAGCCTTTTTTAAGCCTCACAAGTGACGGGAGGGAAGAATCTGGCACCCTAAATTGGTAGTTCTACACACCTTTTAAAAATAAAAAGAAAGGATTTTTCCTACATAAAAATATATAATTTTTCCTTTTTAATGATATTTTTTTCAGGTCTACCATCTAGAAAGAAGTGTTAATAAAATATAATTTAAAATGCTTCATAAAAGTGTTTAATTAAACAATTACTAATTCTTATTTTAAAAAAACTACAACGTTTTGTCTAACTACAAAAACAATTACAAAAAACTTTTTTGTCAAACTAAAAAAAGAATTAATTAATGAGTTAACAATAGTCTACTTCTGACCTCTTTGAAGTTGTGCGCGATATTCAAAGATGTTGATTGTTGAAAAGTAACCCATTCATAAAAGATTCTTAAACACATAAATTCATTACTTCTTACATCTTACAACCGTTTTCCGGGACATTGATAAATCCGGGCGGGACACCGGGACAAGAGCAAAATACCGGGACTGTCCCGGTCAAACCGGGACGTATGGCAAGCCTATGTATACATGGCTGTCTTAAGCTCTTAATTAGGCAAGAATGCTCTACTCTGCGTCAACTCATGAATATGGAACAACACTTCATTACATATTCACTACTTTACAGCATTTGTTATACTAAAATGAACATCGCTTTGTTCAATCATTTGATTGATTGATTGATTGATTGATCGATCTTGAAGCTCTCGTTCCAGTTCGCATGTTTGCCACCATTTAACGAAATTCGTTGTTATCGTTCCCTAGATCCCTAAGCTCATTGTTGGCTGATACAATATTCGGTTTCTCCCTTGTCTGTCTGTCTGTTAATAATAATGTTCTTGGTTTTACGTCCCTTTTAACTACTGCGGCTTTTAGAGACGCCGGGGTGCCGGAATTTCGCCCCTAAGGGTATCTTAAACGTGCCAGTAAATCTACAGACACGGCTCCCTCGCATTTCCGCACCCTCAAATGCCAACTGACTGCGCCGGGATTCGATTCCGCTATCTTGGGATCAGCCAGTCTTTCTGTCTGTTAATAGTGAGCCCGAAGGCTGGTTGGATCCCCAAAAACCACCGCCATTGTTTATGTGGGAAGAAACCGACAAAAACCCAAGGGAGCTCTATAATAAGGCGTAGGCCTACTATGCAAAGTGAGGCGTGAGGTAGTTTGTCATTGCATTCATCACTGAGCCAGTGTAGCAATACTGACCCTATGAGTAGAACCTTTCACAACATTCACAGACATTCGCTGCGCCCTAAATGCCATCATTCAGCACCACTCACGTCAGTAACTTCCATATAATCACAGCCATCAATAAGATATCAGTGGAAAGCCATATTTTACTCTAGCCTGTGCCAACAGACAAATGCAAATTCATCAAGAGATGGTAACAGGACTGATAAATATTATGTCTCTCCTTATCTCCAGTGGTTAAGAAAGTGAGTCTTCTAAATGTATCGTTTGGCCAATGATCTTTCAATGTTATTGGTTTTACGTTCCTCTCAATAACTGCGGCTTTTAGAGACACCGGGGTACCGGAATTTTACCCCAAAGAGGATCTTCAACCTGGCAGAATATCTACTAACACGGCTCCCACGCATTAACTCTCTTCAAATGCCAACTGAATGCGCCAGGATTCGATCCTGCAACCTGGGGCACAGCAGGCGAGAACATTACCGCTGCGCCACGCAGCCTGTCAATTTGATCTTTCCTACGGTTTAGTGCAATAATATCAATTCTCATATTACCCTCGCTTTCTACTGTGCAATGGACTTTTTCATGATCGAGGTTTCTTGACCTGACACCACTCGCTATCAAAGTTTGGGCTGTTTTGTGACATGCATGTACCAATGGGTTTAGAGAACAACTCTCGTATGGAGCGGTCACAAATGTTGAATGAGACTTGAAAATGATAAAGCAGTTAGGACTCGAACCCGACTCTTCTGCAGTTTGGACAGGCGCATTAGCACGACCTTCTCCCCGGCTAGGACTCTTTTTTTTAAATTCTTATGTGGATATGTACTTGCGTATGTACTGACAAGACAACATTTTCATTGAAGATCTGCGTCATCAACTGGCACTGCCATCTACGTCAGCATATACGAACGATGAGAGAAAATGGAAGAAATGTGGATGGACTTTTATGCTACAGACGCAGTGACAAATAGACACTGGATGCGAGCCGACTACGAGCTCATACATATGATGACGCGACTCGCCACCTTATCTGCCAGAACAAGAGCTACCATCAACCAGAAGACCAGTGCATTTGTAATCTGTGTGATAGATACCACGTCCTTTACTGTGACAAAAGAAAAACCTCCCTAACTGACTTATGTCGAGGTTAGTGTATGAAATCTGCACATTGTGCGTTATCTGTATTATTATTATTATTGAAATGAATGAAAATCCACAGCCTGCTTCCAGTCTCCGACCGGGTCAGGAATGGAATGAATGAAGCCCCCATCTAGCGGCGAGGATATGAACTGTGCCGGCTGCCGAGACCTGACGCACTCCCCTGGGGCAATGATTAAATGAATGACAGATGAAATGAAATGATAGTGAAGAGTGTTGCTGGAATGAAATTATGACAGGGAAAACCGGAGTACCCGGAGAAAAACCTGTCTGCCTCCGTTTTGTCCAGCACAGATCTCACATGGAGTGACCGGGATTTGAACCACGGACCCAGCGGTGAGAGGCCGGCGTGCTGCCGCCTAAGCCACGGAGGCTTCTATTATTATTATTATTATTATTATTATTATTATTATTATACCAAAATAACGACGAAACGTCATTCCCTCCTACAAAGTACATTCTTTAATAGGCCTACTGTAGCCCACTGGTGTAGTGTTAGTCTTCGAAACTGACACCATTTTAGTGACTTGCGTGTCAACAGTATGCTACCTCAAACAAGAGCCGGGAATAGAACCCGGACCATTTGCGTAGAAGCCAACAATGCTAACCGCCACACCACAAAATCTACAGGACAATACTTTTTCTTAAAAAATTATAAATTATGAATTTGAAGAATATTGTTCGCAATGCATTCACTCCTTTGGTACTTCCTGTACAACTTCCTAATCTGTCGCGGTAAAAATTCTACTCAAGATATTATTATAGTCAATATTATTAATATCATTATTATTATTTAATTTCTCTCTATTTCACACTTCCCACGCTCTTCTTGATCCATATCTTAATAATGCAGTTGCAAAATGATATTTAAATGCTTTTCAGCCCGTCATCATGAAAAAACACATACTTAATACATACCGGTAATGTAATATTTTTCAGGTGTAGGGATTAACACCCTTTACAATTTGGGTATATCGTGTTGATCGACTGAAAATCATTTAAATTTCATTTACTAAGGAAGCACCGAAAAATGGCTTCCAACAGGATAACGTAATAATTTCCTTACTTTCACTCGAGAAAGCTTAAGGAAAGCGCGTCAAATTACTTCTTGGGACCGGAAGTTGCTCAGCTTATCTGTAAACATACATGTACTGTATAGCCACTTTCTCTAATAATAAACTCCCATTGAATGTTATCACTTGCTCACTACTTCACATTACGTTATCTAATATGCTACACACAGTTCATAAACACGGACTATCAGTAGTGAAGAATTCCCACAATGGTCTGATAATGTCTTCATGTGTTCAGTCTGCAAGTCTTTGTGAAGGAATTAGCCACTTCCCCAGTTCGCAAACGGGTGATCTAACAACACAAAACTTGATGTTTTATTTATTTATGTTGCGGGTCTACAAGTACTATCATATAAACTGAATATGTGTTGAAATACAGTATTTGATAAGTGTTCCATTATGGCAGTGTTCCTCGAACGCAAGGTACTAGGTCTGCCAGGCCATGGGATGATCTTACAGTGAACTTAATCTTTAATTCAATTGACTAAATTAAGAGTTGTCCTTAATTATTTCCCATAAATGTTTGGTTTATAATTCACGATAAAGATAATGTTCATATTTCAAGTTAGAATATGTGAGCAAGAACAACCATCACTATGACGTAAATGTCTGTCTAAATGGCAGTTAAACTGCTCATAACTTAGTAAAAGACAGGTGTAAATTCAGAAATTTAGTATTTAGTTTTTCAGTGAATCATTATTACGAAATAATAGCTAAAAATGTAAATAAAACATGTCAAAACATATGAAGAATCAAATATATATTCCTTAGAAGTATTGGTTCATTTTTGATGGTCGTAACACTGTATAGTAGGGCTATCTGCCGTATATATTTCCGGCACAATAACAATGCCGTAAGTATTTCCTATAACACTGGAAATGTTCTTCTAATATTCTTATAGGAAGTCATTTTAAAGACGTGAAATATTCATCAAGTTATAAAAATAAATATTAATAAAGTTGGAAAATATAAATCAACTAGATATGGGCCCCAGAAACTTCAAAAAGTAAATCGCTTGGCCACGGCCTGATTAAAGGTGAGGAATGATGGCATTTAAAGTTATCGTAAATTTGGTATCTTCAAAAATCTATAATATGCCTTAGTGGGGAGATTATAGTCTAATTTTCACGGGATAATATTCAAGGCATCGAGGACATTGGAAACATAAAAATGATGGTCAATTTTCCTGAAATTAGAAAACCATTTCAATCGCCTTCATTGCGGTAGGAAAAGATCAATCTAATGAGAAAATATTCCATCACTTTTATTAATTCTATTTATTCTATTTCTACAGTGCAGTGGTCGAATTGCCTGTCTCTCATCAGTATTAATGCATGTGAAATTTTCCAAGTCTTATGGTTCGGATTCCACGTAAAAAAAAGAGGTCCCATGGCTCATGATCGCGAGATTAACTATCACGTAAAACAAAAAGCTTCCTTTTCTTTTCCCATTTCACTAGTTGTCATGTTAAATCATTTTGGCGCTTCAGACATTTTGTACATGGGAGCGTGTTGAACTTGTCTGATAACCTGTGTGTTTGTAGTGATTGTAGTAGTGTCTGTGACTGTAATTATTAGGGTCAGGTATGGCTGCTCCGGGACTTGAAACAACGTACTAATCCAGCATTTTTCTGGAAGGAGTGTGGGAGAAATCCGGGGGTAGACTTACTCAGGATGGCCACTGTCAGCGCCTGTATTTTAGCCTCCAACTGTGGACTTGCCTCAGCTCGCCCATCGCGGCCATACCTAAGCCACAGGGTCTTATTTGATTAGAGCAAATATTTGGAATTTCTTGCTCCTACGTTATTGTTGCTGGTTAATTGGTGGGGTAGAGATCGAGATAAAATGAAATAAAAGTGAACGTATGGCCATTATTAGATATATGCTTGTTGGTGTGCAATACATGTTGATACAGGCTAGAGTAAAATGTTTTTCAGTTTCTGGAAGGTACTCGATTAACCGTCATCGTCGGGACCGTGGTCGTGACGGTTGAGCGGATAGACGGATAACAGAACACTGTATTATTCCTCCAAAACATGACCTCAATCAATTATGTAATAGACAGGTATCACTCTCACAGTAATGTAATATATTTCGAAGCGAAAAGAAATTAAACACCATTGTAATAGCAAATAAAACTATTTATTACATGATTAAAACATCCGTACAGTAGCTACAAATGTGGCAAAATAATGTACAGTACAGTGATATAAACTTACAGGTGAAATAGTTCATGTAGCTTGAAAATAGTCAGTCATTTTCTTCTGCCTCTTTGATGCTCGAGCTTTCACAGCGGCAATATTTCGAATTTTTGGGAGCGAACGCGTCACTGCACCTCAAAGCACTCTGTTATTGCAGTATTACTATGCTATTACAGCAATGACGGTTAACAGAAAATGACGGTTTAAAGAGTGACGGTTAAACGAAGTTTTACTGTATTGACATTCGGGACACAGGGTTGCGGTTGCAGGGTCAATGCTGCTACATCTACCACCACCTCATCTTGCCTAGAGCACATACTCTATGGATCTCGCTCATGATCCCGAGGAATACGACTGCACCTCCTGTGTCACATCAGTGTTGACAGACTGGCAGCGACTAGTGCAGGAAACATTCACTTGATGAAGTTCACAGTGAAATTACTAGTTCAGACTCCCTTCGACACTACCGGTACTGATCATAAACGCACACTTGGTAAAAATTACTGTACTGGTGTACTACGGTAACAATGAGTATACTTATATGATTAAGCCTCCGCGCCGAATGCTTTCACAACAGCATTTGCAAACGTTTCCTCGTCTAACACTCAGCAGCGCTCCCTCTCACACACCCTCACTCTATTCTACTCCCTCATCCTTCCCAACAAGACAGGGATCACGAGCTTGGAGCTGTACTGTAAGAAGGCGGGTGAGAGAACGCGTTCTGCGCACAGTGAAACAGAGTCTATCACTGCGATGTCTCTCTCTCTGCCTGCGCTAGGCTCGTCATTTACTCAGCTGTTCTCTCCTGACATTTGGCAGAGCGCCACGATCTGCAATCGTGTAAGAGATGCGACCAGCTGCGCCTATTGTCGCTACGTGATACTTGTGCTTGTCCTGCGCAGCTAGTGTGCTCCTCGCTCTAGCATGCCTCATTATAGCATTGTCTTAGCACTATGGAGTTTCTATCCACATCACCTTTGACAGAGCCTTTTGAGGACGCAATCAACCTCCGGGTTGTTTACCTAGCAGACAGATATTTTCTTGCCATAGTCGGTGGTTACGTGACAAAATAACTGTCTAATTTATGGAGAATATTTTTTGTTTCGATGCTGTCTGAAGCCTGAATGACATGACCTCGCTTCTGAAGAGTTATAGTTACCGGCAGCTAGGTCTGCACTTAACCATCCTCCTCCTCCTCCTCCTCCTGCACACTACTGTAGCGAAAAACAATTGCCACGCTAAGCGGCATTGGCTTAGACTAGTAATGTCCGAGAGCATGCTATTGTCACGCGCGTCATTGTTCTCAGGCAGGGAAGTAATTGGCATGATCCCCGCACCGCTCCACATCCCTCTCCTTCCGCTGAGTTCTCGAGGTTAAGTGCAGAGCTAGACGCCGGGATCTGTACTCTATTCCTTATTCAATGAGCATATGTTTTCTAAAAACCTTGTGTACTTCTGCAGTACTGACGGTGAGTGTGTGTTGTTCACAGGTCAGGACACCAAGATGCGCTTCAGCGTGATGCCGTTCCCTGGGGACAGTGGGTTTACTCAGTGGCACGATGCCATGAAGATGGTGGCCCGCCTGCCTGGGGGCATACCGCCAGAGTTCCGGAGAAGGGTAAGTACGCTACATGAGAACAACATAGGCAAACAGGGGTCCAGAGTACCATAGCAAAGGTTTCGTGTGACAGAGCTCCTCAAATGACGAGTTGTTTACTCACTACCAGTATTTAAATCGGAAGAGTAGTTGTATACTATTACAGTTGCTCTCCAAAAGGGATATATATATATATATAGAGAGAGAGAGAGAGAGAGAGAACATATTTTCGTAATAATAATAATAATAATAATGGCGGAAGGAAATGAAAATTTCAAGGGTAGAAAATGGGGTAAGGCTAGGGTACAAGTATATAAATCTTACAATCGACCGTCTAGCCTTTGCAGATGATCTAGTGATCTTTTCAGATTTCATTGATCGGCAGAAGAACAACTTAACCAACTGAAAAATCAAGCACTGAAGGCTGGGCTTCAAATCTCCTTTGAGAAGACACAATTCATGACAAACATAAAATCAGCCCCTAGGGAATTGGAGGTCGGACTAGGAAAAGTTCAGAAGACAGAAAAGTTTAAATACCTCGGTGAATGGATAGAGCCAAACCTATCAGAGAAAGAAGCCTTCGTGTCACGCATTAATAAAATGGAAATGGCATACAACCTGACTAAAGACATCTACAATAAGAGATCGATATCCTTAAACGCCAAAATTAGACATTACTGCACTGTTATTCGACCAGAGGCTCTGTATGCGGCTGAGACTCTAATAATGAACAAGAAAGGTCTAATGGAAAAACTAGAGGCGAAAGAAAGGAAGATTTTGAGGAAATTCCTGGATCCCATCAAAGAAAACAGCGAGTACAGAAAGCTTGTATAAAGCACGTGGAGAAGATCAGTGACACGATTCGAAAAAGAAGGATTGCCTTTTATAGCAACGTGACACGAATGAGCCCAGGCAGGATATCAAAACGGATATTAACGTACTTTCAAGATAAGAAAACCCAAGGGGCATGGTTCACGGAAGTTGAGAAAGATCTACGTGAAATGGAAATTTCCCCTAAAGATATCCAGGAGCGTGTTCCACTTCAGAAAAAACTACGTACGCACAAAGGTTTCCAGGAAAAGCCGAAGCTGAAGACAGGGAAGGCGTGGTCCCAAAAGAGAAAAGAACAACACCGGAGACGAATGCAAGAACACTGGGCGGTTGTTAGACCTCGGAAGAAGAGACAGTTGAACTGACGTGGTCCCTCGTTGGCCGAATCGAAGAAAGAAGAAGAAGAAGAAGAAGAATGTAGCCCTAAATCAAAATTTGTATTAATATCATCATCATTATTATTATTAGTAGTAGTAGTAGTAGTAGTAGTAGTAGTAGTAGTAGTAGTAGTAGTAGTAGTATTGTCTTTATTGATGGAGATGTTAGTGTTCCTGGTCCTCTCTTACAATTCACTAAACAGTAAAAGGTAACTGTGATGAACGAAAGTAACACAATACATAACATATTATATGAAAAGACATGAATAAAACCATGTCTGCCCAATTTATCATTGACAATTTCTAATATATTGTGAGAATTAAAACCGTAAGGCGATAAACGTACTTTTAATTAGAGTAGTTAGTACCGGCCACATTGTGACCTTCCTGAGATCTGATCTGCTGAGGAAGTTCACAATGCGGCCGAAACCAGTTCTACTCTAAAAGTACGTTTATCGACTCAAGGTTTTAAGTCTCATAATAGATTAACATACAGTATATACTCTAGCCTAACGACACTAGTAAATTTACTATTAATTAATTACTTTGATTTAAGCTAAGTAGTTTTAAGGAAGCTATCTTTAGCTAGAGAATTATTTAAATATCCAATCACTCACAGAGTCATACATAATTGACTCAGGCAGTTTTCTTATTTAGGCAATAACTTCGGCAAGACGATTAAAATTCTTTAGATTAGTACAATTTCTAATGTTAGCTGGAATGGAGTTCCCGAGTCTGGTGCCCAGCAATTGGAAGGATCGGCTGAAGGTAGTGGTTTTGTTGGTGGGAATGGAGATGCTAAGAGAGCTAGGACGTTTCTCTATACCAACAAGCCCTCCTGAACTGACGACCAACCTTACTTGCTGAATACCATTGAAGGAAAATGAGACTTGCATATTGTGATTGGTCAAATAGAATACGGTATTGTACTTTCCGTTAATATCGGATAACATCTATAAATAGGCTGTTTGTTGATTTATATTCCGTTGTCATAATCTACCATTAATTTAAAACTGGATTATATTTTGGATCGTTTATGACCATTTGAATACCAAATGCGGAGTTTTTTTTTCTGTTTCATAGTGAATTCAATCCTGATTCGACTCAACAGTATGAAATTACACTGTAAATTACTATGTTTATTGTGATGGGGGACAAATGATAAGGTTACATTGTTAGTAACTTATTTAAGATGATGCAGACTATATGATTTTTCTCACGAGAAGGGGAAAAATTTAACTGTTTCTTATAGTTTTTACAATCTTGGTTTTAAAATTATGTTCAACACGCAATGCATAAATCATTTTCTTTCCTTTGGTGTGATAACAGTTTAAGCACTGTTACAAGTTAATCTGAACACAAAAGAAAATAAATATTACTGTGAATTAATGCACGAGTACTAATATTAAGATTTAAAACTGAAAATGTAAGACTATAGCAAGTGAATCAACTGCCCCTAATAATATTGTTTTATGCAGCCCAACTAGTATTGATATCAGGAAGGTGGCCGTATGGCACTAATGCACTGCAAGCATATTCCGCATACGAAACTGAGAGCTATTAATTTTCCCCCGAGGTTACTACAGACTAATTCGAGGGGGAAATAATAGTGTTTAGTATTGCTTGCAGTAGATGGTATGAGAAGCAGAGGTAGGCCTATGAGGTGATTGTTAGATTCAGTGTTAACGATTTCAAGATGAGAGTTGTAGAAGCAGAGGAGGCCGCAGTGCTAATTGCTAATAGGGCATCCAGACAATGGCCCATTTGCAAACAGAGACTAGACTGGACACTGAAAGGCATTACAGTTTCAAATTAAAATGGATGAATGATTGAATTTATCTGCATGTCAGTTTGTTTGTTTTATTAGTTATCTTTGTTTACTTGTTTGTCTAATTCGTTTATGTTCGACGATGTCGATATGTAAATATTATATGTCAGAAAACTGTATCATAATGGGGGTCATTAGAGTACTACTTTTCATTATAACACGGTTTTTTCAACCAATCAGAGCTCAATATTTTCATTCATTGACCAGTTAGGTAAGGATAGCCTCTGGCATGCACTCAAAATCCAACATGTCGGGCATGAATTACGTGATTTGAAAGTTGACAATGTAGCCTATATTGGATCAACCATTGTAGTTACAATTCATAAACACACTGGGCAATATTGTAAAAGGAATAGCACTGTACCTTAATACCCGCAACTCCAATTTCTACACATTCGTAAGATTTCGCCGACAATTTTAGTGAATGCTGTTGTTGACATAAACACACCAGAACGTCATGGAGGAAACAGGCGTGTGATATTAGTACTACGGAACTTATAATCCAGCTCTCAGTTCAGTAAATGGATTTCTTACGCGAAACGTTTCCGCCAGATGTCATGACTGTTCTATTTGGGACTCAATTGATTTGCCTTCCGTTGAAATTCCACTCGGGGTGGCTTCGGTGGCGTAGTCGGTAGCATGCTGAGCTTCTATGCCCAAGATAGTGGGTTCAAACCCGGCCAAAGCCGTCGGATTTTTTATGAGCGTTAAAAATCCCTCAGTATGCCTACCTTCGGAGGGGAAGTAAAGCCGGCGGTCCCATGTCATAGATTTATGGCATGTTAAAGAACCTTCCACTAATTGCACCTGTGTGAAGCTAAATTGGATAGGTTAAGAATGTAAACAACGCTCTTAGGTTTCTACGTTCGTTGCCAACAGCCGACTGCGATGACGTCTAGTAGCTAAGTTCTGAACTTGGCCTAGTAGTCTTTGACGGTGCCGCTTGGCAGCAAAAGTAGGAACTATTTGAAAATTCTAAGTTGCAGTATTTAAATTAAAAAACGGATAACACACACTAATACAGTCATCACGATTAACACCGGTTATCAGACAGATTCTACACACACCCAAAGTACACGGGGCTACATGACCGCGTTGTCGCAGCCCCTAAACTTAAGAACCAACCAACCAACCAACCAAATTCCATAAGCATCGAATGTGAAGAATAACTAGTTGATAATTCGATACATTTTAATTTTAAAGCGTTTTTAACAGCCTATTTTGTGTTATTTGACCAAAATAACAAAATGATCCTGCATAGTACCTGTGCGCTATCTGTTGGTGCTACTTCAGGATAAACAATGTTTCAAAGCTTTGGGATTAGTTATTGGATAGAAATCAATTGCTGAGCACACACAATTCCCAAGAAGAAGAATTCAACCGACAGAACCTCGACAGATATTTATGAATATTTATGTTAGAAAATATAATAAAGTTATAATTATCGTCGAACATAAACAGTCGCATGCAACTTGTCTATAATGGTAATTAAGACACTCATATGTAAATTATCTTCCTTCCAGGAAAATGCCGGGGATGGTCCCTAACTATAGGCCACAGCCGCTACCTTCCAACTCCTTGTCCTTACATTCCCACTTTCCTCCCCAACGGTACATACTCGTGTCTTATTGCCATTATAGGCTCGTTGCATAATGTAATATTATTTGCTAAGTTTCTTTGTATATTTATTTGTTTGTTTAGTTCTTTTGTTTAATTAGTTGTTTAATTGTTGTTCGTGTATTTGTTTGTTTCTTATTTATTTTGTTATTGATATGTGTCGAGTTTGTTTATTTTACTATGAGTATTTTTCGATTTGTTTGTGTGTTACTGTCGGTCGGTTGTACATTTATATTTCTTTATCCATTACATCGCTGAATTGCTGAGTCCAATTAAGTCAGGAGAGTCCTTTTAAGTGGGAATATTTCTTTATAAGATCTCTCATTAGCAGGTGGTGCAAGGTGAGCAATAAAGTGATATAGATACAGTCCCGCCTGCACAGCTTGTAGCACTATCCTCTGGTTATTAAAGGGGAGAGGTGAAGACGTTCTCACTCCTCACAATATTAGAAGTTAGCTCACTCCTTATAAACACACAGCGCTAGTAAGAATGTCCCAACTTCTGGACCGTTGAACACACACTTGAGTTGGAAAGAATAGTGGCAACACACCGCATATATAATAAACCTTTATTGTAGAAACAGCATACCTCTACAGGCTTCAATGTTATCTTCCGAAATATGCTGCCAGGTGCAGGATAGAATCAGTAGTTCCATCAGTGTCCGCGATAGAACACCCTACGTATATAAGTATGGCATCTCCTATATGTATAAAAAGCGCTTCCCTCAGAGTGGTTCCTTTAGTTTGGGAAAAATATTGAAGCAACAAGGACTCATATCCGGTGAATATGGCAATAACTGCAGGAACTCCCACCTCTCACAGGAGCTGCATTGGGCATTGCCGTGTAAGATACTGGGATTTGAAATAAGGTGCTATTCCGATATTTACCTGGAGGGAGTGTGGAAAATCCAGGGGGAAACCACACTCAGGATAGCCGATGTCACCGACGGGATTCGAACTTCGGATCTCCGGACTTGCTGCACCACACCATCGTAGTCGTGGTAAGCTATTTAACACGCATGGCTATGCCACAGGGTAGTAGCATTTTAAGTGTTATTTTGTGCATGACGCAAATTGAGTTGGCAACACTCCTACAGTAGGCTATACTAAACTCTAGCAAAAGCATAAGGGCTGATAACTACCGTACGATAAGCAACATAATCACCAATCGTAATTTCTATATCTGACGAATGTAGAAATTGCGGGTGGAGAGAATAGTAGGAAGTAGTGGCAGACATACATAAATCCTCTAAACAGGCTCGATTATTAATCGTGAACGTTCAGAAATGTTCATACTTACAACTTACAATAACAAAATAGCCCCCCAGTTCAGCTAATGTGCACCATCACCCCTCCGTTTGAGTTGACAGTCTATGAAAAGTATACTATCATAGTAATGGTCTTGATGTAAATCTATTAAATCACAAATGAAACAACCATCTGCAAGGTCCACTGCACCTTTCTCATTTCGGAGGGTGAAAATCCCGTTCCCCTGCGACCTATAAGCATTTATAGTTTGCACTGATATCGGTAAACAGAAACAAAAAGACTCTCCTCATTGCCTTGAAGTGCTTTTGTGTAATTGAAATGCATAACTATAGGAAACGCAAAGCAGGATTTGTTTCCATGAATGTGTTCCCGCAGTCCTCCGAGCAGTGTATTGTGTTTCAATAAAGTATCGGTGGCAAGGAAGGGGAAAGCCTAAGATTACAACGATACTTAGGGATCACTGTTTAACGTTGTTCAAATAGAAGCAGGTTGGTAGTAACAATTATCTCTATAAGAAAACACTTAAAGGACATGTAAACTTCATGGGAGTAGAAAAGGTCACAAATCCAATTTACGGTAAGGATAGCCTATATGGTAAATAACTTCATTCTCTTAAAGCGGTCAACTTATGACAATCTTATATATAAAAGTGAAAGTCTGTATGTATGTATGTGGGTATGTGGGTGGGTCTGTTCCGTATACAAATCTACACCGTTCCACGAAATCTCAGAAACCACCGAACGGATTGGAATGAAATTTGGTATGCAGCTTCCTCAAGGGACGCAAATGCCCACTAAGAGAGGATTTTTGCATATTCAGGTTCTAAAGGGGTGTTAAGGGGGCAGACCTGCCTTTCATTGAATAGCAATATCTCCCGATTGGTTTCATTGGGGGATGTGATACTCGGCATATAAACTAATCATTAAAAATAAGAATACATGTGTCTGAGGGTTTTTCGATGTGGTATATATTATGAGGTGAAAGGGGTGAAAAGTGGGGATTAAAAGATTCCTAACGGAGCGTGTATCTCTTAAACGACATAGCGAGGAGTTTGAAACTCAGCGAAAAAAATCAACATAAAAAAGTAGTAAATATGTGTTTGACCGGTTTTTCATAAATCCAATTTATGGGGCCCACGGGGAGGGGGGGGGGGGAGGGCGAAAACAGGAAAGAAAGTGACCTAACTGATTGACTGACTGACTCACTCATCAAACTCAGGGGAAAAGTAAGTAAGTAAATAGCTGTTCGACAGGTTTTTTTTTTCATAAATCAAATTTAAGGGGTTCATGGGGAGGGGTGAATTTCTGAAAAAAGAAAATTGAAAGAAAATGTCCTGACTCCCTCACTCACTCATCATCGCCCAGCCAAAATTATTGAAGTTAGAAACATGACAGTTTGGGGATATATTCATTGTTTGTCAAAACCGTCTACTAAGGGAGGATTTTCGGATATTCAGGTTCTAAAGGGGTCTTAAGGGTGTTAAACCTGCATTTCATTGAATAACAATATCTCCCGATTGGTTTCATTGGGGGATGTGATACACGGCATATAAACTCATCATTAAAAAGTAAGAAGACACGTGTCTGAGGGTTTTTCGATGTGGTGTATATTATGAGGAGAAAGGGGTGAAAAGTGGGGATTGAAAGATTCCTAACGGAGCGTGTATCTCTTAAACGACATAGGTGAGGAGTTTGAAACTCAGCGGAAAAAAAATCAGGATAAAAATAAGTAAATATGTGTTTGACCGTTTTTTCATAAATTCAATTTAAGGGTCCCATGGGGAGGGGGGAAATTCTGGGAGGGGGGGGGGGGCAGAAAAGAAAGTGTCCTAACTGATTGACTGACTGACTCACTCATCAAATTTAGGGGGGGGGTAAACTGCTTTAAAGTAAGTAAATAGCTTTTCGACAGTTTTTTTGAACAATCAAATATAAGGGGTTCATCGGGAGGGGTGAAATTCTCAAGGAAAAAAATGAAAGAAAATGTCCTGACTCATTCTCTCACTCATCATCGCCCAGCCAAAAATATTGAAGTTGGAAACATGGCAGTTTGGGGATATGTTTGTTGTATGTCAAAACCGTACACTAAGGGAGGATTTTTGGATATTCAGGTTCTAAAGGGGTCTTAAGGGGCTTAAGCCTGCATTTCATTGAATAACAATATCTCACGAGTGGTTTCATTTGTGGATGTGATACTCGGCATATAAACTAATCATTAAAAATAAGCAGACATGTGTCTAAGGGTTTTTCGATGTGGTGTATTATTATGAGGTGAAAGGGGTGAAAAGCGGGGGTTGAAGGATTCCTAACGGAGCGTGTAGGCCTATCTCTTAAACGGCATAGGCGAGAAATTTGAAACTCAGCGAAAAAAATCAGCTTAAAAAGTAAGTAAATCGGTGTTCGACCGTTTTTTCATAAATTAATTTAAGGGACCAATGGGGTGGTGTGAAATTCTGGGGGAAAAAGGGGAGAAAGTGTCCTAACTGACTGACTAACTCACTCACTCATCAAACTCAGGGGAAAAAGACAACTTAAAAACAAGTCAATAGGTGTTCAATCGTTTTTTCATCAATCCAATTTAAGAGGCCCGTGGAGAGGGGTGAAATTCTGGTAAAAATAATTGAAAGGAATGTCCTATCTGACTCACTCACTCATCACGCCCAACGAAAACTATTCAAGTTGGATACATGAAATTTTGGGAATATGTTCGCTGTATGTCGAAAACGTCAACTGAGGAATGATTTTTGTTTATTCGGGTTTTAAAGAGGTGTTAAGGGGGTAAACGTGCATTTCATTGAATAACGATATCTCATGAGTTGTTTCTTTGGGGATGTGTTATTCGGTATATAAACTAATCATTAAAAATAATCAGACATATGTCTAAGGGTTTATCGATGTGGTGTATATTATGAGGTGAAAGGGGTGAAAATTGGGGGTTGAGGGATTCTTAACGGAGCGTGTATCTCTGAAACGACATTGGCGAGAAGTTTGAAATTCGACGGGAAAAACAGCTTTAAACACAAGTAAATAGGTGTTCGACCGTTTTGTCATAAATCCAATTTAAGGGGCCCTTGGAGAGGGGTGAAATTCTGGGGGGAAAAAACAGGAAAGAAAGTGTCCTAAATGATTGACTCACTC
The DNA here is from genome assembly GCA_946902985.2 of Meconema thalassinum. NCBI lineage: Eukaryota > Metazoa > Arthropoda > Insecta > Orthoptera > Tettigoniidae > Meconema > Meconema thalassinum. The sequence continues at coordinate 444,808,051 of OX336390.1, forward strand.
ACTCATCAAACTCAGGGGGAAAACAGCTTTAAATAAGTAAATAGGTGTTCGACCGTTTGTTTCATAAATCCAATTTAAGGGGTTCATGGGGAGGGGTGAAATTATCAAAAATAATTGAAAGAAAATGTCCTGACTGACTCACTCACTCATCATCGCCCAGCCAAAATTATTGAAGTTAGAAACATGAAATTTTGGGGATATGTTCGTTGTATGTCGAAAACGTCCACTAAGAAAAGAGTTTTGGATATTCAGGTTCTAAAGAGGTGTTAAGGGGTAAATGTGCATTTCATTGAATAACAATATCTCACGAGTGGTTTCATTTGAGGATGTGATACTTGGCATATAATCTAATCATTAAAATAAGCTGACACATGTCTAATGGTTTTTCGATGTAGTGTATATTATAAGGTGAAAGGGATGAAAGTGGGGTTTGAAAGATTCCTAACGGAGCGTGTATCTCTTAAACGACATAAGCGAGGTGTTTGAAACTCGGAGGAAATCAATCAGCTTAAAAATAAATAAATAAATAAATAAATAAATAAATTAAATAAATAGGTGTTCGACCGTTTTTTCATGAATACAATTTAAGGGGCCTATGGGGAGGGGTGAAATTTTGGAAGAAAAACGTCCACTAAGGAAGGATTTTTGGATATTCACTCTCATCGACCAACCAAAACTATTAAAGTTAGAAGAATGATATTTTGGGGATATGTTTGTTGTGTGTCGAAAATGTCTGCTAAGGAGGGGTTTTTGGATATTCAGGTTCAAAAGGGGTGTTAACGGGGTTAAACCTGCATTTCATTGAATAACAATATGACACGACTATGACGCGAGCGAAGCGAGGCTAAAAATGAGATGGTGTGTGTGTATTACTCAATCACGCATACCACTGGTCCGATTTACATGAATTTTACATGGAAGTAGCTGATTTACCTGGTTAACATATAGGTTACTTTTGATTTCAATAATTTGCACTATTTAAAGATGGCGACCATTTTAGTGACGTCACTACACCCTTTGGTTTCAAACTTTCATATTTCCTTTTCAAATAAAAAGAGAACGCTAAGAAATAGCAAACTTTTGATGGCATATACGAGGTTTAAAATTACATTTTCTATCTGAAAGGTATCTCCAACGGTTAGCGAGTAAAACCTAAATTTGTGCTATAAAACACGATCAACGCCGAGCGGTGTAGTTGGACAAAATGTACCATCCTTAATCTCCCTCTGCGCAGCATCTCGCCTATCCCCTGTTTTAACTGTCACTTTCACATTTTAATTTATTTATGACGCGTAGCGAAGCACGGGTACTGCAGCTAGTGGATTCTAAAGCACTCTGGTATAGCCAAGTGAGAATAAACCTATAGACTATAGTAAAATTAAAACATTGCATGAAAAATATATAAAAAGTATAATTAAATAGAATTCCAAGAATTGGATTTTCACGGCCGAAAATATGAGAAATCGTGTAATTTACAAATAGTACAAACCATACCGAGTCGCCTCCGTAGCGTAGCGGGCAGCATGGTTAGCTGCCGCCCCGGAGGTCCTGGGTTCGATTCCCGGCTCTGCCACGAAATTTGAAAAGTGGTATGAGGACTGGAACGGGTTCTACTCAGCCTCGGGTGTTCCAAATGAGTAGAGGGGGTTAGATTCCCACCTCAGACATCCTCGAAGTGGTTTTCCGTGGTTTCCCACTTCATCTTCGGGCAAATGCCAGGATGGTATCTTCTTCAAGGCCACGGCCGCCTCCTTCCCTCTTCCTTGCCTATCCATCCTGACCATCCATTACCTTCCCCCATGAGGCCCCTGTTCGCTTTGCAGGTGAGGCCGCCTGGGCGAGGTGCCAATCACACCTCACCAGTTGTATCCAGTCCGATTAGATGTTCCCAGCTCTAGGACACTGCCCGTAGAGGCAGAAGTGGTGAGTTCCATCGCTGAGTCCGTGGGTTCCACCAACCTGGAGGGTAAACGACTAAGAAGAAGAAGAAGAAGACAAACCATACCGGGTGAGTTAGCCGTGGTCGTTACGGCATGACTGCTGGCAGTCGCTCACATCCGGGAGGCGAGGAGGTTCGAATCCCCCCGCCGGCAACCTTGAAGATGGTCTTCTGTGGTTTCCCATCTTCCTTCCAGGCAAATGCCGGGGATGGTCCCTAACTATAGGCCACAGCCGCTACCTTCCAACTCCTCGTCCTTACATTCCCACTTTCCTCCCCAACGGTACTTGTAGCTCACCCATTGGCTGTCCGTCTCGAAGCAGCTACAAAACTGGCGAGCCGAAAATGTCCTAGGACACTCCCGGCACTAAAGGCCACACGCTAAGAAAAAAAAGTACAAACCATATGGTACATCTAAGTTTGAGAATTAAAATGTCTAACCTCCATCTCTGACGTCACGGGTTTGAGTCTCGCTTGGGTCAGACATTTCTCTAACAGTGATTTTACACGGCTTGCATTATTTTCACATCAAGTCTTCATCTCTCAACTGAAGGAATGATGACAAGAGAGACAGTAGAGACATCCCTCTCCTTACTAGATGTGGTTGTTTTAAGGTGTGGAACAGCGAGGCTAACGGTGCCCGTGGGCACGCATCCATCTCGTAATCTCTTTTGCTACTCCAGCACACGTGACACAGTGTGTTCGCCGCACACAAAAGACGTACGACAATTAATTCTTCCTTCTACAACATCCTCCTCAGTCAAAAAAGCAAGGCATTCCAATCTGCTTTTCATTACCCACATTCTTCACGGATAATATCACATATATTATTTCAGTAGTCTAGATCCCTCGTGCGGTGCTCACAAGCGACCGATCGTGACAAATGAGCATTCAAATGAAAGAGAACAGGCATTAGCAGTGACGAATTGCACTCTAATTTCATAAATATCTATGAAATGAAAATCCACAGCCTGTTTCCAGTCTCCGACCGGGTCAGGAATGGAATGAATGAAGCCCCCATCTAGCGGCGAGGATATGAACTGTGCCGGCTGCCGATGCCTGTCGTACTCCTCTGGGGCAATGGTTAAATGAATGACAGATGAAATGAAATCATAGTGGAGAGTGTTGCTGGAATGAAATTTTGACATGGAAAAACCTGTCTGCCTCCGTTTTGTCCAGCACAGATCTCGCATGGAGTGACCGGGATTTGAACCACGGACCCAGCGGTGAGAGGCCGGCGTGCTGCCGCCTAAGCCACGGAGGCTCCTTCATAAATATCTATAATTACTTTAAAAAATTGACTTTTAAAAATTGTACGAAGTGTGCTATTTTCAGATACTGTTGCTGTAGGAAAATACGCTCCATTGAAACGGTGATTTCAAAACCGTCCCAAGTCAATTCACGGTCCCAGTGATGCAACGCAATGCGTCATTTAATTGTGAAAAATTATCCTTTTCTAGGAATACAGATCGAATGGACAACTAATGTATGGTGTTACACATTTTGGCTTCAAGAGCTATATTTAATAGCATACGATTTTTTTGCTCTCCTGAAAACTTTTGCTCTCTGGACTTGAAATCACCGTTTCTTTGCTGTCTACTTCCCATTTAGGCCCCTGTGACGCCTGTTTCATGTCATTTTAACATTCTGAGGTATTTCCTTTATCAATTTGCATGGATTTCAAAAACAGTAAATCAAAGGAATGAGTACTCAGATCGCATCTATACCTAAAATGCAAGATGTCCTGACTGACTGACTGGCTGATAATCAACGCACAGCAAAAACTACTGGAGATAATTACATGAAACTTTGAAGATATGTTCCTACCGTAGTGTATATGCGCACTAAGAAAGGATTTTTTTAAAATTGGAAATGACCTAGCAACAGTGGATTTATCACGGAATATGTTTAATAATTGTTATAAGATATACCATTGGATATGAGCTCGCAGCCAATAAGGAGAGGTCTTAGTGAAGACGGGATTACCTTCAACTAAATTATATGGAGAATTATTACATTTAGGCCCCAAGAAAGTTATTTTATGAATTGGTAATAAGAAGAAAATTACAAGAAAATATTACAAATACTTTGAAAATCGCCGAAAGGTTGAGATATGACGTAATAAGCATTTTTCTAGTGCACGCTAAATTTCTGGGGGGGGATCAGAAATGGCGGCTAGAACTGTTGTCTTGGAGGGGAGTCGCCAAGCAACAGTGCTCTTGTTCCTGCGAAGTTTGAAGTGCGCAGACGTCTATTCCGGGAGAATTGTAGTCCCGAAGGTCTTAGCCGAGTCCGGTGTTTCGATGACTCGTGGAGACAGCGGCAATAGATGGTAGATTGTGGAGATCACCCGTGCTAGCGATTTAGGTGAAGTTGCGAAGAGTGTTAATACCGCAATAACTGACTATTGTTTGTGAATAGAATAAATCTTTTTAGTACAGATTATAGTACCGAACGCATAGAAGTATTACATAAATTTTCAGCGTCAACGAAGGAAGATTTTAATATATAGCCATTTTAGACGTGATGAATAAAAGTGACGGACTCAATAGCCGTAAAGTATTTCAGTTACAACCAGACTGCAGCGAACATAGATTCACTTTATGACGTTCACGTGAGTAACAGTGATTGACATTAACAGTGAAGCAGTATATTGTTACACCAGAATTATGACTGTGTATATTCAGCAAGTGGAAATATTATTCATGATACATAATATGTTTGAGATGATGAACTAAGAACGTATATGCGCCAGGGATACTTTTGAAGCAGAGAAATAGATTCAACCATGGAGCTTCGATAATGAGATTACTCTTGAGTGTTTTCGCATCAAGTATACATGAAACGTTATGTACACCAACATCTCGTACATTAGCGTTATTCATGAACTTTAACATAACATCTGCGAGCTACATAAATATTTCATAGTACACCTTTATGAATATTTGTATCAACGAGTGAGGTCCAGAACTTCCATTACGAATTTATTTGTGAATATGAAGCTGAACCTACAACATTGCTCGATAATATAATGAAACTCTATCAAGTCGGAGAATGAAGATATAAGAAGAAAATCAAGATGCCAGGGAAGGACCCGGAAACAAAGAAGATCGATGAACGGGAGGTTGCTGTTCGATCCCAGATGGAGCTTGATGTTTTCTGGAGAGGATTTCCTTCCTTTTCCGAGGTCGTTGGTTCGAGGGGACGGACCAAGGTCCAGCTTAGTTTCATGGAGAAGGAAACAACTAAGTATTACCTAATACTTAACCAGAACTTCGAGCAATATTCAGTCAAGGTAGCAGTGTTTATTTATATGTAGTTAGAGCTTTATAGTGACATTCCAGAGCAAAACCTTTATCCATATTTCGATATATGGGTAGATTATAGGCTAAGGAATAACCCACCCACCAAGGGAAGATGATTAAGAGAAGGAAGTAGATTTTGGATTGGAGAAAAAGGATAGAAAAATAGGAGGAGAGTCCCACAAAAGTTATGAATTTGACTTTCAATACATTCAGAGGCAGTTGCCACTGAAAATTAACTCTCTGATACCTAAAGTAGGTACGAGCTTGGTCGAAGCTGACGGGAACCGCAGCTAAGACTTGGGCGGTTTGCCAGAGAAAGGCTTTAGTGTATTTCCTCCCAAGCATGCATAAAAGTACTATGGGGAAGGGTGATGGTCTGGCCAGACAGATAGTAAAAGCTTTATTGAGTATGAATGAGAGCATGAACCTAGGAAGAGTTAGGAAAGCCAGGATCTTGCCTAACTGTAGTATTAGAAAAATGAAAAAGCAAAAAAGAAACTCATAATTTATTTAACAAATTAGAGGAAGTTGATATCTTTAACAATTAAATATGTTTCAATCTTATTAACAATTTGGGGTCGCAGACCTCCGACAACATTTAGAAATTGCTCCAGGCAAATAATAATTCTTAAGGTTTTAAACCTGGTACTAAAATCTTTGTAAGATTTTAAAAAGGCAATGAAATGATTAAAGTTTAAACATTAAATTGAGTACAAGGAGTGTACTATAAGAAATTTCTGAAAGAATATTCTAGAGAGTATAACAACTTCGAAAATAACAATAAGGAAAACATAAAGAATAAAATAGAAGTTCCTACAACTTCTTATATTTAAACAGAATTACTATATGAGAATTATACAAAAGAGGGCAGGTCACTTACTGTGAAACCTGAAGAGATAATCAAAAGGAAGGTTCTCGACCTCCTATATTTTAGATAGGAATCACGAGCCAAATGGGGCAGTTTCCATTTAGTGAGACCTAAAAATAACTCACACAAGAGTTGAAAGAATTGTTTTCCCTGATTATAGGAAAGGAACAATGTGAATTTGAATCGTGTGTCACACACGTAATTATACAGAATTTAATTAATGTTAAACTAGCAAAGTTGGAAGGGCACTTCGTGAGTGACACCTTATAGAAAAGTTACAATTTTATTAATATGGGTTGTTAGTAGAAGGTTGAGGAAAGATCATTGGGATATAGGATCAATGTTCATGGCCGTATTTAATGTAAACGGACGATCGCGACGCGGTAGAAACGTGGAGCAAGCACTGGTTATCACTGTAGTCTATAAAGATGGATGCAAAGTTCACTATAGAAACACTAAAGTTTATGAGAAAGAAAATTATTGCAATTATGGAAATAACTGATTGCACTATATATATATGGCGTAGAAGAGAGTGTGCCTCTTGGTTTGAGGAGACTAGCTCGAGAGGAGCTTTAACTGACCGAGTCAACTGCCGATTGCGAAGTGAGACCTGCTCAACGGAGCACGGAGGGTCCAAGGAAGGGAAAAAGAGTGGGGGGTAGGAAACAAAAGGAGAACATATAAACATAACCAACTTATCAAAAATAAATGTTCTTCTTGATGAATGGTCTTCAAGGAGTTGATAGTAGGCGATGCTAGCGCAGCATGGTGAGTAAAGAAGTAGACGTAGTCCTCTTGCTCAAGGAGAAAATAGCTGGCGATGGTAACAGGATCTGGTGGCCAAATGGATAAGTAAGTCCTCTAGCACCAGGAAGAATTGAGGAGCTTCAGAGATTCGCTGCGAGATGACGCTAGGTGGGTCACAGAAGGTATATATCTAGAACAGACTCATGAAAAGCATAAGAGACAGGAACCAAAGAGAAAATAGAAGATCACTGTTGGTGTTTGACAAAGAGGAAGGAAGAAATGAACATGCAAGGAGCAATAAAAATTATATCTCTCGTACCGTGTATTCCAAGAATACACCAATATATATTTATATTTCATGTATGTAACAACATTTTTATTCTACGAGATCATGTCAGGTGATCATTCTTCGTCATTCTTCTGCCCTAGCAGTTTTGGATTATTTCAATCAATGAGTCCACCATAGGAAAGATCGGAAAAATAAATAGCCTTAAAACAAGTCGTCACATGACCCTCTCCGAACAATGCTTCGCAAAATATAAATTCATCCATTGAACATTGAACATGATCGGCGACATCATTCTCGCTTCCCCCTCCCACAATGGTTGCCATATCGTTTGACCTTCAAGTGTCCTCAGCATCTCTGTGCTTTTTTTCATTGCCCTGTTGTCAAGTCAGGTCACTGCATTCCAATAAGCTCAAATAACATCCACATCCTGTCAGTCTGCCCCAGCAAGTTTGTTTTTTATACTCACTTCAAGCAACATATAACCAAGTTCTGTTTTTTCTATCTAAAGCCAGCTTCATCTGATCAAGGAATTATCATTTGTCATGTCACTCATAATCGTTTACATGTTAAAGACCCCCTTCAGGGGGTTTAGGAATTAGGAATTCCATCATAGGAAAAATCGGAAAACGAACACTCGACCCGCCGTCTCATCAAATAGCGATTGCTGTATTGGGATATCACCACCGTGGCTAGTGATAGCCTTGTTGAAACACGTGCCCAGTGGTATCGTCTCTTTCTATCTACAACCACTCTTCATGAACGATTTAGACAGATTTAAAAAAAAGTTTTAAAATTAAAAGTTTTTCAACAAAAGTGTCGTTAGACCCTTTCGCATTTTTTTTAAACATAAATACTATATTCGAAAGGGGGGGGGGTAGTGTGGGGGGCGTCACACCGAGTCCTACGACCCCTCGTATAAGTCTCTTGCGTTATTGGTTTGTGAGATATAACAGAAAGTCTAAAATCACAGTTTTACACCAAAAAATCTGTTTCCCTCATTCTCAAAAACTTTAACCTATTACCAAAATAAAGCGGGTTTCGAGACAAGCCATTTGACACGTCATAGGACCAAATCCGACCATGCATTCGTGAGATATCGGAAAAAGTCTAAAATCACGTTTTTACCCCAAAAACATGTTTCCAGCATTCTCAAACTTTAACCTATTAATAGCATATATAGGGCTTCTAGACAAGCGATTTGACACGTCACACGTCCAAATCCGACCTTGCGTTCGAGAGATATCGGCAAACTTCGTAGGAAAGTAGGCGACTATCTGGTTCTCTCCTCACCACCAAAACCCCATCTTATAAATAATTTTTTCAAAGAGCTCGCCCTCTTACAAAAATCCCAAGTGCGCATGCGTAAAAAAACAAACAAAAAAATGTTGATTCATAGCGGCATCGAGCAAAACGCATGCGCTATATGAGCAAAAACATTTAAGTTCATAGTAGCAGCGCACCTTTTACATGTTGCATTTGAAAGGCGACTTTCACTAAAAAATTACAATTTCACCCCCTAGTAGAGGTAGGTTTTATTTAGGGGTTGAAATGAGTTGTCCATTGAAAAGAGGGCGTCAGCCCGAGTCCAACGACACCTCATTTGTCAAAATCGGACCATGGGTTGGCCAGATATTATTTATTTAATATGAACGCCGCCCGAGCAACGCCGAGTGGCCTAGAACCCCCCTTACCCCCCTACTATTCCCAAAACACTATCTTCACTCTGATAACCTGATGAGCTAATCGCAAGTCCGTATCCATGGCAACAGCACGCCCTGATAAACTAATGAACTAATCGTAAATCCGTATCCATGGCAACAGGAGCTGAAGACATGATATCCAATATTCCATCTATCCCTGTAAGAGCCATTGCCAATCAATTTATTCTCTAAATAATAATAATAATAATAATAATACGGCGCGTCCCATAAGGCTGAGAGAGGATGTTCCTTTAGATATAAAGGGCAGGTGTGAATAAGGCATTGCCATATAATACACCCGCGGATCAACTGAGACTATGAAGATGGTCAACGGTTTTGAAAGCGGAGGAGGATAAACTGCCCCAACGGTTGATAAAGCGGAGGAACTATCTTCAACCAACAAATCCCTTCGTGTCTGTACCCGTATCGGGCGGCTAACTGGTCGGTGTCTGTTCCCCATGTTAGGGGCGACCGTTTTCTATCTCTTTGGCTAACAACCTAAGTATTATCAGAAGTCCTGAGGAAATTCGGGCATATCTTTAACCAAAAAGGTAGAGCATGGAAGAAACAAACCAAGGGAAAACTACCCCAGGTGGTAATAAGGCTATCCTTCAATCCACTGCCGCGAACCAAGGTGGTATAAGAGGGCCTTCGGAGTCTGGGTAGCCCTCACCGACAAACTCAGTATCTCAATTCAGACTAAAGAAAATAAGTTACATAGCGACTTTCAACTCCAATTCACTCAAAAGGATAGGGAAGTTGAAAAAATCACCAATCTGATGTCTCAACTGCAGTTAGTAATTATGGCAGTTCAGGAGACTTGGTTTGGGGGTGAGGATCCCTTTAAGTCAGAGGGTTACCGAATATTAAAAGGCAAACCAGGGAAGAACATTCTCAAAGGCACCAACATGCTCGGAACAGGCTGTATTGTATCAAAGAAGATAATCGGCTCAATCACAGGATTCTCCTCGACCTCAAGCAGACTCTCATCCCTGTCCTTCTGAAGTAACAACAAAGGATACACTATCATCAATGCCCATGCTCCAGTTAATCAAGATAATTACAGGAATCCTGAGGCTGTGGGCCAATTTTGGGAAGATCTTCAATCAACAATCCAAAGAATTCCCCATCACCATACTCTCATTTTAATGGGCGATTTCAATGCACAGCCCATACGATAACTAGCTAAATGGTAAACGTTTGATAGATACTTGCAGAATGTTTTCGTGAAGACTGAAATCCACATGCTTCAAACATCTTTCAAGGAAACAGAAGACATGGAAGACGCGGGGCTCACGTTCAGAAGAGTATCAAATTGATCACGTAGCCATCTCATTAAAATCTCATAGAGATTTGGAATGTGAAAGTACTCAGAAATGCAAAAGTTGACTCTGATCATTACATCTCGAAAGTAAAACTAAACTTTATCCCCAGAAACCACAAAATTAACCAGAAGAAATCACAGAAACCCATCCCAAAATATGATAGCATTAAAATTAAAGAACACTTGAGTGAACGCATCGGAAATTCACCTCCGGAAACCTGGGAACAGCTGAAAGAAGCAGTAATCACAACCGCACAAGAAACAGTCCCTCTTAAGAGGAAATATAAACACCCATGGTAGAACTAAGAATGTGAGGACGCCATAAGGGAGAGACAAGAAGCGTGGGAAAGGTGGAACAAAAACAGAAATCAACAAAATTGGTTCTACTTCCTTGAAATTAGAAATAAAACCGCCAAAACCATCCGAAAGACGAAAAGGACCTTTGATAAGGAGACCTTTGAATCCATAGAACAAGACTTCAGGAGAAACAATACAAGAAATTTCCACAAAAAATCAAAAGAAGCACCCAGAACCTTAAGCCACCGTCGCTTATTTTCAAAGTCCCGGAAGGTAGGAAAGGCATAACTGATCAAGAAAACTGTGAGATACTAGCGGGATACTTTGAAGAGTTACTAAATTGTAAACCACCAAAGGAACAACTAATCTTCAACAACCCTGAAGACACTGAAATAGACGCTCCAATGCCATCAAAGGGTGAGGTGGAACAGAGTATCAAAGAACTGAAGAACGACAATGCCAGCGGAGAAGACTCTATCATAGCGGAGCTATGGAAGTATACATATAGCAGAACTATAGACATCTTGACTAGAATTATACAAGACACCTGGATTAAGGAAGAAATCCCTGCAGAATGGACCACTTCTCTAATCCACCGTCTGCATAAGAAGGGGCATAGAGATGATGTTAATAATTATTATAGAGGCAATTCCCTTCTCTCGGTAACGTATAAAATTCTCTCTAAGATCCTACACAAGAGATTAGAGTCTCAGCTAGATAAAGAAATTGGAGAGTACCAAGCAGGCTTCCGGAAGGGCAGATCATGTATTGAACAAATACACACCCATAAATCCATCATTATGCAGACTAAGAAAGAGTATAAAACTTTCGTGATCACATTTATTGACTTTAAAAAGGCTTACGACTCTGTTGATAGAGCAGTTTTGTTCAATATCCTGCGAGAACTCGGACTTGATCGTAAAACACTGAACATCGCCAAATGTACCCTAACAAACACCATATCTAAAGTGAAGTTCAGAGGGAAAATCTCTGACCCTTTTGAGATTAAAACAGGAGTAAGGCAGGGAGATGAAATCTCACCCATGTTATTTAACTGTGTATTAGAGAAAATAATCCGAGAATGGAGAAAAACACTCCCTGAAACAGGCCTAAGAGTAATAAACAGGAAACTCAAAATCAATTTCCGAGTGGACTGTATCCCTTTCGCAGATGATGTAGCTATGCTAGAAGATTCGGTTGAAACAGCAATAGACCAGATCAATACTCTTCAATCTAAGGCCTCCAAGACTGGCCTTCAGTTGTCTTACGAGAAAAGAGTGCTCATGACAAATGACAAATCTGCACCAGAATACCTTCTTCCCAACAACAGGATCGAGATTTAAAATTTGGGAGAATGGATCAGCGAAGACCTCAAGAACAATAAAGCATTTGAAGAAAGGATTCTGAAAGTGAACATTGCATACAATCGGTGCAGAGAAGTTTACCAGAAGAAATCCATATCCATCAATGCGAAATTAAGGCACTATAACGCTGTAATCAGGCCTGAGGTCCTCCATGCATCTGAAACCCTAACCATCAAAGGGGCAAAACTGATACAGAAACTAGAGGTCAGGGAAAGAATTATCTTGACGAAGATCTTAGGCCCAAGGATCATAAATGGAGAAAGTTATCACAGGCCCAACGATGATCTACACCTAAAGCAAGAACCTCTAATGGACACAATCATCAAGAGACGTCTCCAATTCTACGGACACATTGAGAGAATGAACGAGTCAAGATTGACCACTGTAATCCACAGAGCCAGCTCCTGCAAGAAAACAACAACACTGTGGTACCAGCAAGTCAAACAAGATCTGCAAACCTTTAACATCTCTGAATCCTATATACATGACAGACAAGCTTTCCGGAAAATGTTAAAAGAAGACCCACGGATTAAACTTAAGAAAGGGCAGAGACCAAATAGGTCAGAAGCAGCTAAACAACTAAAGAGTCAGAAAATGAAGGAGATATGGGCTAGGAAGAAGGCTCTTAAGAATGTGAAACCAATCCCAACTCATCAAGCTGAAAACCATTTTGGTTAACCTACGTAGTCCATAGCTGGCTCATTCGAAGAAAGAAAGAAAGAAAGAAAGAAAGAAAGAAAGAAGTTGTTGGTTTTACGTCCCTTTTAACTACTCTGGCTTTTCGAGACGCCGAGGTGCCGGAAATTTACCCCAAAGGGGATCTTAAACGAGCCATTAATTCTACTGACACGGCTCCCTCGCATTTGCGCACTCTCAAATCATTTATTATATAAAAAACGATAGACTGGCTGCGTGGCTCAGTGGTCACGTTCTCACTTGCTGGGTCCAAGGTTACAGGTTCGTATCTTGACGAAATCAGCTGGCATTTGAGGGTGTATTTTATAATTGTGAAAGTTTGTGAGTGTGCGTGTGTGTGTGTGTGAGTGAGTGTGTTTGTTACCTCTTCACACTAAAACGGCTGGAAGGATTTAGATGAAATTTGAAATGGAGATAGCTTATACCCTGGATTAACATATAGGATGCCTTTCATCCTTATAGCCTATACAGGGTGAACAAAAATGCCACACTTGGAGGTTGGCATGCGATTCCTCATCCAATTTCAAGACAAAAGTTTCAATAGAAAAATTGGATCGGGTGCTGTTTGAAAACACAAGTATGAAAACGCGAAACTGGCAACACTGACACATCCTGCAGTGCATCGGAATGTACAGAGAAAGCTCTGGCAGTGCGCCGAGTTCCTGCGACCTGCTTCTGGCCACGCTGCATGCAGCTACAGCATTGCTAGAGCCTCGTTTCTTAACACGCATTTCTGTGAAACCTATTGGTGGGACTAGGTTTTGCAACATAAACTTTGGTCGTGAATTTCGACGCGGAACCGCATGCCAACCTTCAAGTGTGGCATTTTTTGTTCACTCTGTATATTTAGCTCAATGTTCATAGTTAGGTCTTTTGGCACAAATCTACATCGTTTCACCGATCTGAACCAAATATTACATACCCTGTGGATTCCTTCGAGTAACATTGTTGACTTGAAATTTCGGACAGCCCTGTCCATTCCATACATTTAAGCCATTTGGCACAAAAGTACACCGTTTCATCAATCTAAACCAAATGTTACGTACTTAGCCTTTGAACCCCTGCAGGTATCACTGTTCATTTGAAATTTCGGACAGCCCTCTCCATTCCCTACGTATAAGCCCTTTGGCACAAATCTACACCGTTTAACCAAACAGAACCAAATTTTACGTACTTATCTTTTGGAACACTGCGGATTACACTGATAGCTTATATCCTGAATTAACACATAGGCTGCAAATGTTACATAGGCCTACTTACCATGTAGAGATATTACTCATGGGGCGATAAAATAAAATATTGGCAAATCTGAGTTAAGGAACTGTTGTTCAATTTTGGCCCGGTGTTAAATCTGCAGAAGCTTTCGGTACAGGTTACACAGTCCATGTTCGTATCATGGAATGTTTTCCTTTGACAATGCATCTACACCATGTGCGAGGGCAACCTCTTTCAAATATCTCTAAAAGCATAATAATCAGGAATTTTAAATATTTAGAGAGGCATGTGAGGCAAAAGTGTTGTTGGAGATTTTCAATCACTGGGATGTAACGCTGGAAGAGGCTGCATAATGTACATCAGTTGCCAAGGTGAGAGATATTTTACTATAGGTCTATTAATAGCCACATGTTGACGTTCAAATCATCATTAATTGTGGGTAAATTACACCCTGAATATCTTAAGGAAAAATACTTTTAATTCCTCATATTCCGATAGATTTGCAATTCCAGTGTGCAAGAATGCAGTTCCATCTTCAAACAATATTCGCATCACTATTAACAAAGCGCAATGACACACACTTAACAGCAGCAGGTGTACATTTAGACAAAACTATTTTTCCCATGGGCAACTGTAGGCTATGTGGCGTGCTCACGAGTATCCAGACAACAAAATAGTTGTCTCAGCAAAACATGCCAAAACCAAAAACGTAATTTTAAAATGTGTTCACATAAGGTAACGTCGTACTCTGTAGACTTGCTCAACTCAATGGAATTCCCATTTTTCGGCTCGTACTAATATACTATAGGCATCAGAATTTTCCAAATTGAAATAGACCCACCCAGCCGAGATTGCTGTAATAGAATAGAGCAATTATTATAAGCAATAATGCATCATCCTCCTAGTCTTTATCGCGTGCGAAGCCGCGGGTACCTGCTAGTAATTTCATAAATATCGAATAACCAGTGAGGGTTATGATGATCCAATTTTCAGTGATTGTCTTCTAAAGTTAGGGAACGTAGAACTTGTAATGCTAACTGAAATGTAAATAGTATTCTATAATCCTTTGGTTGAAATAAGAACATAACAACCTTTCTCCTTAAGTCTCTCATTATAAACCTATTGCGGAAAGTGTGGTTTATGAACATGCGAGATTTCTCGCACGGGCCCGCTAGTTACTCTTCCTTCCATAGCAACAAAATTACGAGTGAGCACGGGTGAGTTGTGACGATGCTCCCTCCTACCACACACTTGCCCTTATCGAAAGTAAACAGCAGTTCAACAACGTATATATGCATGATAACCTGATTTCATTTAATTGCGACAATGATGATGATGATGATTGTTGTTGTTTTAAGGGGTAAAGCAGTGAGGCCTCCCCCTCATGAACGGCGCCCGCGGGCACGCATCCACCTCGTAATCTCCTTTGCCACTCAAGCACATGTGACACATGCAATGAAAGTGACTGACTGCGTGGCGCAACGGTAACGTTCTCGCCTGCTGTGCCCACGGTTGCAGGATCGAATCCTGGCCAGTCAGTTGCAATTTGAGGGTGCACAAATCTCGCCTTACGGGACTTGATAGGTTGGCAGCACATTCATGTCGCTGTTTACGCAAATTGTCACCGCAGCGGTTTGCATAAGCATGCACTTGTTCCGTGTTGACCTTCTACTGGAGTGATAGAGTGGTGAATACCGGTTCATTGTTGCCGACGGTGAGTGCCTGTGCGTAACAGTGTTGACGCTGTGAGTTGTGTTCTTGTCCAGTTCTTGTGTAAGCTGAATCTAGTGGGAATGCTTAGGCCTACTACTGAAGAGCGTGTGTTTTAGTGGAAGTGGTTTTCCGTGCCGGTGGAAACTTTACGGGGCATAGTGTGATAGTGGTGAGTACTGTATATATACTGTATATATACTCGCCGTTACCTGCCTGTCGCAGCGAAAACTTGAGCAATGACCTTAAGTTGACAGCTCGCTAACAGAGAGATGAGCTCCCTTGGGGATGGAGTGTCGACTTCATACCCCAGTAACCGGACTGTGGCAATTAATCATTCTCGTTTGTTTTGCCTTGGTTGATGTTTTCCAACCCTACATTACGACTTCATTTTGCTTTCCTTTCCTATCATTAATCAACCAGTCAGTCAATCTATTTGCAATTAGTGCGATAAACCAACAGCGATATTTCATTACCTCGGCGTGAAATTACGTTCCTATTCTCGTTTAATAAATAATTATACTTTAGTCTAAAACAATGCAATATAGCCTACGTCTTGTTTCATCTTTGATACATTACACACTTGAATGTAATCATGTCCGAGCTTATACGGGGGCTATTTTATAAGCTATGGTAGCTATGTCATATCTTCCGAAATAGTCGAAATGCGATTAGTTCAGTTTATACGTTTGACTTAGTACGTAATTCCACTGCTATACTGCGTCAGTATGCATGGGTGGCTAGTTGACAGCACATGCAAAAGTTAGTATGTTAGAGGCCGTGCTCCAAGATGATTTAAGTACAGTTGAACAACGTTCATACGTGAAAATTACAATTCTTCGTAGGAGAAATGCTCGTCATTGCTGCGAGAAGCACTATTGAAGTGTTGCACGTTGGGTGGAGGCCTTGAAACGTGGACGCGTAGAAACAGAGCTGGAGACTCGGTGGCTGGACTTAAGTGTGTGTATTTGTAATTGGGGACTAGGATTTGGTTAGATGGCGCCCGTGGCCTTAATTTAGGTACCATCCAAGCATTCTCGTGGAATAAAAGAAGGGAAAGCCACTTCTAGGATGGCTGAAGTAGGAATCGAATCGAATCCGCCTCTAGTCAGGACTCAGTAACGAGGTTTAGTAAGCTGCGTCCAGACTTCAAACCACAATTACATTTCTTGGCAGAGCTGGAAATCGAAGCCGGATCTTCGCGGTGAAGACAAGCTACTACGCCACGAAGCCGAGGTATATTACACACGCTCTATAGAATGAACAACTACTACAATGCGGTAGGTACGGCCGAACCCATGCTCCCCGTCGCAGCGTTAGTTAGTTAATTATTGTTGTTTTAAGGGCCAGAACTACGAGGTCATCTGCCCCTCCCGTCGTAGCGTGTCGAACTGACTTCACCTGGCGCGCAGACAATAGTAAGGGCATTGCGTAGCGCCCGCAGGATATTTCCAGGTGGGGGGGGGCTAAGTAAAAATTTCGATTTCATTACCTACCTGTTCCCCCGCCCTTTCCCTGCGGGCGCCCATGACATTAACTCATGCATGAGTGCCAAACGGCCCAAAAGACCCACTTAAAGCTTGAATATTCTAAGAAAATTTCTTAGTGAGCACCTACAGTACAAACTGAGAGTAATCAACATGCAAAATTTCAGTTTCATAGTCCTTGTGGTTACAAAGATGCGGTGTCAGCGAATATTAACAAGTCAGTACCTAGTTTTTGGATTAGACCGGTATATAATAAGACTAGCAGACCCAATAGGTTTATAATGAGAGACTTAGGGCGAAAAGGTTATTATGTTCTTATTTCAACCAAATTATTTTAGAACACTATTTACATTTCAGTTAGAATTCCAAGTTTTACGTTCCCTAACTTAAGAAGGCAATCACTGAAAATTGGATCCTCATTCACTGTGATGTTTTTTGTCAAGTGGCTACTGTGAATTTTGGACCATAAAGGCGATTGTTTGATGTTACTCTCAACAATGGTAGTTCGGTTGCCATGTCTTACAGTAGGTAGTACCTATCTAAATTTACGATTGCTCCTTGTAGATCTGAGTTCTCCTGTTTTGTCGCAAGGTGACCAGCCTCCGCTGTCTGTGACATGACTCTTCATTCCTTGCAGCTTGTTGTCTGCGTCGTCTCTCTGTAATTGCGCTTAGTGACTTCTTTCACGGCATATTAACAAACCTGTTTCTGAAAACTATGCGAAATGATAGAAGAAAAACCTGCAAGAGAATTATCGTTCAATAATTTTAAGGTTTTAGACGACAACTCATAATTGCAGCATGTTACAGCAACAGTATTTGCAATTCGCACACTTCTTACAAAAATCGATATTTATGAAATTAGAATGCAAATCGTCACTGCTAATGTAATTTGTGTGCTGAGTCCATTGATTGACAGCGAACCTGTTAATTAATTAACATTTCATTGTTTGGACATGAAACAGGCGTCCCTACGGCCAAAATGCGAACTGAACAGCAATGATGTCGCGTATTTTCCTACAGCAACAGCATTTGCAAATCCCACACTTCTTACAAAAAAAAATGAAATTAGAATGCAATTCGTCACTGCTGATGTAATTTGTGTGCTGAGTCCATTGATTGACAGCTTAGCTGTAACACTCAATGGTTATTCGATATTTGAAATTATACGTTTTGAGTACTCATTCCTCTGATTTACTGTTTCTGAAATCCATGCAAAATGATAAAGGAAATACCTCAGAATGTTAAAATGAAATGAAACAGGCGTCACAGCGGCCAAAATGTGAAGTGGAAGGCAATTATGGAGCGTATTTTCCTACAGCAACAGTATCTACAAATCGTACACTTCGTACATTTTTCTAAAAGTCATTTTTAAAGAAATTATAGATATTTATGACATTAGAGTGCAATTCGTCACTGCTAATGTCTATTCTCTTTCATTTGAATGCTCATTTGTCACGATCGGTAGCTTGTGAGTGCCGCAGGAGGGATCTATACTACTGAAATAATATATACTAGCGGACCTGTGCGAGATTTCGCAACGTGAATGTAGGTTTATGGGGTAGTAGGGAACCGCGCTGCCCTGCGCTCTAGCGGCAGGCTTGCCTAGTACGCCACGCTTCCGCCAAGTGGCTGCCGCCGCCGCGCTGCCCTGCGCTCTAGTAGCAGGCTCACCAGGTTACGGCACTCCCACTGCAAATGTACATTTTTAAGGTATTTATTTAATTTTGAGGCATTTAAACAGGAAGTGAGTGCGTTTCGGGCACACATGGGGTTATGCGGAACCTGTAGGTACCCCATATGTGTAGGTTGGTGTTAACAGGACCTTATTTTCGTTACAAAACCGGAATGGGACCTTAGCAGAATAATATAGGGAGGATGATAAGATTACATTACTTTCCGTTAAATGAAATATAAATCCCTTCGTAGACGATGCACACGAGATAAATAAATAATACTATAAGCACACAAAGTCTAGGCGGCCGTTCATAGTAAACGCAATACACGCGGCGAATGGAATGTACGCGCATATAAATTACAATACCCCCTTTGTAATATTACTCAAGTGTCTCATATAAAGCGAAAGCACACCAGCACCATTGCATAACCGAGATATGTAGGATGATTTTAACCTTCCGATGGATGGAACTGATCTGACAGACACACGAGTTAATTCTTATCTCATATTCATAATTCGCGGGGTCGAAGTACTTCCACTTTCAGTAGTTACCTCCTTCCACATGACATTCAAGTCCACATCGGCCAGTTTGTCAAGGACCCTCCTACACATTTGCTGTTATTGCAAAAATGATCTGCCTGGCAGATTGCGACTGATGGAGCACCATTACGTAATATGTAGAGATCGAATGAGTGTATTCACTAATCGTAGCCAAACTGTTCTTCAGCAAATATTGTAATCATATATATTATTTCAGTAGTATAGATCCCTCCTGCGGCGATCGATCGTGAAAAATGAGCATTCAAATGAAAGAGAAAATACATTACCAATGACGCATTGCCCTCTAATTTCATAAATATCTATAATTTCTTTAAAAAATAACTTTTAAAAAACTGTACGAAGTGTGCGATTTGCAGATACTGTTGCTGCAGGAAGATACGCTCCATAATTGCTGTCCACTTCACATTTTAGCCGCTGTGACGCCAGTTTCATGTCATTTTAACATTCTGAGGTCTTTCCTTTATCGTTTTGCATGGATTTCAGAAACAGTAATTTAAAGGAATAAGTACGGTACTGAAATGGTATAATTTCATAAATATCTAATAACCGGTGAGTGTTACGTCTAAGCTGTCAATCAATGGACTCAGCACACAAATGACTTTAGCAGTGACGAATTGCATTCTAATTTCATAAATATAAATTTTTGTAAGCAGTGTGGGATTTGCAAATACTGTTGGTGTAGGAAAATACAAGACATCATTGCTGTTCAGTTCGCATTTTGTCCGTAGGGACACCTGAAACGTAAATAGTGTTCTATAACCAATTCAGATTTCTTAGGTGTGCCAGACAGGCTTAATGCGCCCACAGCCGCTATATTTAATGTTGCACCCGACGGAAGGTTAAATATCTGAAGTACTTATATTTAGCACTAAATTCATTAGAATACTGTAAGCACTTTTGCAAAATACGTTTGTTGTCAGTCTGATTTTCATATTGTTTTACTTTTTAAGATTCCATGGCGGGGGCCATGCTTACCCCCGCTCCCCTCCCCCCTGGCCTCCTCCACTGCGGGCGCCCATGGCGTGAGGAGTTAGAACATAAGTTATCTAAAAGCCGTAATCTTCGATTTGTTACAAACAACACAGCGTCTTCCTTTCTGTTTTTCCTCGTCCGCCCTCTTTTTTCTCTGAGGACAAAAGTTCTTTCTCGTTAGCTATGCACTTTTCAAGATTAGCAATTAACTCTCATGGAACATTAATCATTTCGTTAAGTGGAAGAGTGTCACGAAGAAAGTAACAGCGATCCAAGAAAGTAACAGCGATCCAATCTGTCCCCCAGCATCATTTGTCGTCATGAAAGACGCGTTACCTTAATTAAACGCCTTCGCAGGAATCTTGACTGCCACAGCTTTCTTGCATGAGTGGGTGTGGGGAAGAGATTACAAACTGTACTCAACGTTCTTTGTGTTTTGTTATAACCGAAGACAGCCTGGTTCCCTATTAGACTAAGGAAGGAAGCTTTCAGTTTTACGTGACCGTTAATTATGCGATCCTTTTACGTGGAATCTGAACCACAGGACATGGCATTTCACTTTAAAAATCTCACATGGATTGACCGGGAATCGAACGCGGTGCACCTTGGTGAGAGGCCAACAGCTTGACCACTGCGCCACCACGCCCTCCCTGTTAGACTACTGACCATCTTGTTGTTATGTGCATTGAATGCATGCATGAATTCCTCTGTATTTCTGACATCCTAGACTCCTATAGATAGTGGAGGACAAAACGTAGCCTAGCATTTCCGCAGAATATTGATAAGTCTTTTTCTGAAAATTTCATTAAGATCAATGTGGCCGTTTAGATGGTAGGTTCAGACATCCCAATTAACAAATATTCTACTACGGCTTTTAGAGACACCGGGGTGCCGGAATTTGGCCCGAAGGGGACCTTAAACGAGCCAGTAAATCTATTGGCACGGCTCCCTCGCATTTGCGCACCCTCAAATGCCAGCTGACTGCACCAGGATTCGATCCTGCCACCTTGGGAACAGCAGGCGAGAATGTTACCGCTGATCCACGCAGCCAGTCTCTAAATAACAGACAAACAGACGAACTAAATTAACAGACAAACAGACAAACTAACAAGCAGGCAAACAGACAAACATTCAGTTCTATATACAGAAAGACAGATATTGTAATTTGACTGTAAATCTGACTTAAATATGTAGTAACTGACACGTTGTGTTTCGAATCCATCTTATCAATTGCAAACAAAGTTCGAGTGATCTCTAGTATCGCCAGTAAATATCATACAATGCTGTTGGCTAGCAGCTCGAAGGAATCAAATATTCGTCAGCAGTGAGAAACCATTTGTTTCGTGCTAGGTGAATGTTAATATTTCAACTGTCAATATTTCAACACCGTAATCATTTTCAGAGTGAGTGGCACACGTGTATTGGAAATCTGTTCCAGGCTACAAGAGTGATGATATTTTAACCGCCTTGGCGCCTTTCCTTTCTATGATCGCTGCGCACTACCGCTGCCTGGATTCCCTTCCGCTAAACGTTACCACGTGACAAAGAATAGAACAGTGCATTTTTAGCGCTTTTAATTTGCAATTTTAGACAATGCTCATATACACTTATCCATCTTAAATCACTTGTTAGATGATATGTTACTCCATGTTGTGTTGTTCCTTGACAACATGCTTATTCTGAGAACTTGACCACAGAATTCGGCCAAACCCCTGTGTGCCTTGATGTAAGCTGTTAATATGAATGAATAAAACCTGTAGTCTTGTTTCTGTCCTGACATTCTTAAACCAAGAGGAAGAATAAAACGGGTAGTTTTATTTCTGTCCTGACATCACTCATGGACTCAATCAATATTAATTCTTGTTGCTTTGTTAAGGGGATTGGACATCGCAGTCAGTACCCCCGTGTACATGTTAGTTAGTTAGTTAGTTAGTTAGTTATTGAGGTTTTAAGGGGAGGAACTACGAGGTCATCTGCCCCTCCCATACACACGGGTGAATGTGGAGCTTTGTATAATAATCTGTGTTATTGTAGTGTCCGTACTACTGTGTGTACTTGTAACTGAACCTAGGATTGGAAAGGAGATCGTGGCCTTACATTAGGAACCTAATAATAATAATAATAATGTTATTGGTTTTACGTCCCTTTTAACTACTGCGGCTTTTAGAGATACCAGGGTACCGGAATTTTACCCCGAAGGGGATCTTTAACGTCCCAGTAAATCTACTGACGCTGCTCCCTCGAATTTGCGCACCCTCAAATGCCAGCCGACTACTCCATGATTCAATACTACAAACTTGGGCACAGCAGATGAGAACACTACCACTGCATCGCGTAGTTAGTTAGTTATTGTTGTTTTAAGGGGCGGAACAGCGAGGTCATATGCCCTTACAACTATACCACGCAGCCAGTTTCATTAGGAACCATCAAGGCATTTGTGTGAAATAGAAGTGGAAAACCACAGAAAATCACTTATAGGTAAAGCTCTGCGCGGATGCGGATATAGTTTGCATGGCTGTGCGGATAGCTTTTTAGAATACATTGTTGATCCGTTTTTTTTAATATATAATTTTAGTTTTTGCTAGGATCTGCAACTTACACGTTTCTTGTCATTTACCTATTTATGTTCGCTTGGGTTGTATGAGAATAATAGAGATGTGAGAGAAGCCAGTCATGGACATAACCTCAATTAGTATTGACTTATGCCAAAAGAAATCATTTATTCCTGCGCTTGCCTGCGTGGGTATATCACACGACGATTAAGTAAGTGCTATAATTAGCCACCCACTGTTTCAAATGCCGATACTCAGAAGGACAAAACTCAGTCAACATTGTCTTGCGATTTACACATAGCCTAGGGAAACGAATTCCACCTGAAAGTCTAAATGTGTTGCTTTGCTTAATCTACTAATTCAAAATATTATTGTAATGTCAGCGGATTCAGATAACAAACGTGTGGATGCGAATAAAACTCGTGCGGATGTGGGGCGGCTGCGGATAAAACTCGTGCGGATGCGGATAACGTTTTGTTTATCCGCGCAGGGCTCTACTTATAGGATGGCTGAGTTGTCTTCACGAGGTGGAGTTGTAACGGCTACCTTCGTCGTTGGATATCGCTCTACAAGTTGGGCGATCATTTATAACGTTTCTACAGATATTACACTCAAGACTCCTTAAAACCACCTCATCGTTCTTATTTAGCATTGGCCTGTCTAGACAGACGACATACACTTTATTAATTTAGATTTACTGGGCGCCAGTTATCGTAGAGATAACACATTAAAATTTTATTTAGCCACGGCCGCTCCCTTCCTTGAGCCAAGATCTATCATCGGAGCGTAGGGCAATAAACTTGCTCTATGAGATACTCTTTGCATTCCAACTATCCTATATATTCAACTCCCAATGAACAAGACATTTTAACTAATACTGGTTTATTTACAACAAAATTATTAACATTTGATCTGAGGTTTCGAGCTGTGTACAATATGTGCATTAATATTCCCTAATTGCGGGGCAATATTGACTGTCTTCTCGCTAGCGCTGATCTTCTGTGTTGATAATAACTCGGTCCACATACCTGGTGCCTTGTGGTTCAAAGTCCATCTCGTTGGTCTGCTTGCAGTCTAATTTGAGATCTTACGCCAACACACGTTTATTGACCTTTGAAAACATATGTTTTCTTGTTGTTGTTGTTGTTGTTGTTGTTGTTGTTGTTGCTGCTGCTGCTGCTGCTGCTGCTTGTTTCTGAGTTTGATCACCATGGTAAGCAAATTTGAACAAACCAGGCTAATTGAATTCACTAAGTCCCATCTTACTGAGGGACTGACAGAGTCTACTACTCACAAAGTCAATGAGTGAGTGCGTGATCGAATATGTGAAAGACAGAATAGAATCTATAGAATAGCCAGTGCTGAAGTCGCGCTGGGCTTTTATACACTCTGAATGGTCCCGATGTTTCGCGGCATAAATTTGCCCGCGACCCATCAGACCAATTATAGCAAAGCATTTCTCAGTCCTCAAGCGACGCTAAAACTTCTCCGAGCGGGAATACAGGCCCGCGTACTTCAAATATTCCACTCAGAACCCGCTATTCCTCTCGTTGCGCATCTATATATTCCGCCGAAATCTTTCTCCAAGCCCTTGTCTCCAGTCAGCGTGGCTTCGCTCCAGAAATACATTTTCTTGCAATATGTTGCTTCACCGTCCGTAACTTCGTCCAACCATGCCCGTCCTGTCTTTACAATTTAACTAATAAAACAGCCCTAGACCTCTATAAAAACCCTGTTTCTTAATCTAAGCACTTGACAATATTATATATGACTATGGTAATGACGTGAATATGGTATGGCCCCTCCCTTGATATTAATGGGTGAATAAAACGATATAACTTTGATATTTCAATAATAATAATAATAATAATTACACAATGACTTTAAAAAATAATAATAATAATAATAATAATTTGTACCGTAATCAAGATTACGTTACAAAACGTCCCCATGGTTTCATAAAGAATGTAATGAATGATGAAATCACAAATCTTCCCTTTAAAACTTAACAGGAAATACACTGAATATACATATATGACCCTTCAAATTACAAACATAATGATTATACCCTTTTCATTTTCCTTGATTGATCTGCACTCTTCTTGCAATGTTACATAAACATTCTGATTGTCCTGTGCAGTCATACAGGATTTACATGCTACATTTGTTCTTGTAGTCCCTTACAATAACAGAACGCAATATATTGCTTCTTGTTTCACGCAACACAAGTGATTTATCTCACTTCCACCAATTCCTTAGAGCCACGGCACGACTCTAATTATAAACACACGGCAGTCTGCCCTTCTTGCTGCACTTGCTCTTTTCTATGATATTTCCTCAGATTGAAAATGTTATACGTACCTCTGATACAATTTTCCTGATCTTTCAATAAGTAGGCATTCTTTCCTATCCTCTTGGAAACGACATAAGGTCCAGTAAACAATAAAAACAGCTTTGACATTTTCCCTTCCAATGCACAAGATGGCAACGGCTTACGTAACAATCGTTGCTACAAACTTACATGTACTTCCTACCTCTCAACAAAACACTGGCTAGCCTGAATAACATCACATGAGTCAACAATACATACCTGAAATAACTACCTAGTGTCCTAACTAATTTCCTAACTAACGATGAGCAACTACTACTAAAATCTGCTGTTGAGAACCACTTCCGCCCCTGAAAACGTTGAACTAAATCCGCCACTGCTTCAGTTCTCAACTGGTCGCTTTCGATTCTGGTATTTAACATTCTGGCGTCTATGCACAGTCTCACTGAATTGTCTTTCTTGGCTACTACAACTAATGGATTTAAACAATGGCTAGCTGAAGGCTCAATTATGTCGTTTTCCAACATTAATTCTATCTGTTCTTCGACGGCTTTCATATATTTAGTTGCGACAGGATACCTAGGCCCTACGAAACTACTTGTGTCTTTAACGACAAAACTATGCTCATATAAGTGTGTTGCTCCGGGTTTTGAGCTGAAAATTTCCTTATATTTTATTAATACCTCATGTAACTGATGACCTTGCTCATCATCCAGCTTACACTGTGACAATGCATCATGGATCCTACTCTCAAGTTCAGACTCCATTGCAACCTGACACACCTTAAAAACTTTGCTCTCACTAGCATCTCCGCGGTCTACCTCATTTACTTCAGGAAACTCATCACTCACAACCACGTTGCTTTCTTCCTCAAACATACACACTTTCATCTGCTTGTCAGTCTTAGACACCTTATACGTAACCTGAACTTCTTTATCCTGCCAAAATAAACATATCCTGCCAAAATGAAAATCTAATTTAACTTGATATAATGATAACCATTCCGCACCGAGAATCACCGGATATACTAAATTTGGAACTGCCAAACAGGGCTGAAATTTAACTAACTCACTAATGTTAATTGGAACTGCGACTTGCTTAGATATTTTCTGAGACCTACTACCTACAGCTGTGACAATGAAAGTGGACTTAACTGGAATTATATCAACATGAATACCTTCTCTCATTACATCTTCCAAAAATCTTAAATTTATACAAGAGTTTTCGCTTCCACTGTCCAATAAAACATCAACTTCTTTACCCCACACATTAAGTTTAATTACTGGTGACATAATCTCATTCTCAACATTATCTAAATTTCCACCATTTAGGTCATAAAGCAGTTCTTCTCTAACA
The DNA here is from genome assembly GCA_946902985.2 of Meconema thalassinum. Lineage (NCBI taxonomy): Eukaryota > Metazoa > Arthropoda > Insecta > Orthoptera > Tettigoniidae > Meconema > Meconema thalassinum. The sequence goes on from OX336390.1 coordinate 444,834,439, forward strand.
TCTATATTAAAATCTCCTAAATACTCAATATTCCTAGGACATTGAACTGCAATCACTTCGGGCTGTCTGTTGACCTCACTGCAACCCGTTATTCGTTTAAATTAGGCCTACCTGCCCCTGATGTAGATTGTTGTTGTTGACCTGTACGTCTGTCTGGCCTAGTACCTTCCCCTACTCTGTTCAAATTCTCGTTCCTCGTATTTGCTGTGCGTCCCCCATTGTCAAGTCGTCTTTCGTAATTCGCATTCCTGCCTTGTTCTCTTCCCCTCTCTCTCTCACCCTGCCCGAAATTATCTCCTCGACTTATTGGCTTGCGTTCGGTCCTACTATTTTCAAGAGAGTCAAAGTTTTCCAATAGCTTCTCGAACCCGTCAATAGTAGTAATATTCTGCATGAAGAATGCTTCTTTAATTATATCAGGAAAATGCCTTAATAATGTTTTAATTACCTGTGATTCAGTCTCTAAACCTTCTAAATTCTGGCATATAAGTACATGCGCTAAGAAATACTCTGTGTACGAAACACCATCTCTCCTTTGGTACTTCCCAAAAATAATGTTACATCTTTCTCTTTCTTGCACATTTTCATTCCAGTACTTGGCTATGAACTTCTCTTTAAATTTTCTAAAACTAGTCATCTGGTATTTATACACACTGAACCATGACCTTGAATCCCTAACAAAAGATTTATCTAGCATCTCAAGTACTTGTTCCCATTGAACGATCCCCTCTTCTAAATCTTTAGCGAACTTCTTTTCTACTGTTTTTAAGAATTCCATTGGGTTATATGCCTTGCCTGTGAATACTGGCAAATCTGCCTCTTTAGTTAGAAATCTACTTAAATTTCCTAATTGTACATTACCGCTATTTGTTGCTATTTGCTTCTGACATCTCTGCAATTTCTCCTCCATTTTATCTGTTTTACTCGCTACTTGTTCACTGATACTGTTAAATTTACTGTTAACCTCTTCCCTAATTTCTTGATTATCGCTCTCTAGTTTATTTTCTAAATTACCTATTTTAGCAATATTATTATCACACTTGACCTTCATGCTGTTGACTTCACCTTCTAAGTCAACCCTAACCTTACTACATTCAATTTTCACTTCCTCGTCAATTTTGTCAACTCGCTCCGACACTTGTTGCATTCTGGCGTCAACCTTAAGTGACCATGATTCCTCCACCTCACTAATCCTGTTTTCTAACTTATTGTGAAATTCTCGGCCTACTTCTTTAATTTGTCTATTGAAGTTTTCTGTGGCTTCATCAAACCTCTTACCTTGTTCATCTAGCTTCTTACTCTGCTCAGTGAACTTAAGATCTATTGCTTTTTCTAATTGATCACTACGCACGTCAAATTTCTTACTTTGTTCCTCTTGCTTCTTACTCTGCTCAGCTAACTTATGATCTATTGCTTTTTCTAATTGATCGCTACGCACGTCAAATTTCTTACTTTGTTCCTCTTGCTTCTTACTCTGCTCAGCTAACTTATGATCTATTGCTTTTTCTAATTGATCGCTACGCACGTCAAATTTCTTACTTTGTTCCTCTTGCTTCTTACTCTGTTCAGCTAACTTTGCACTTTGCTCGCCTAACTTAATATCTATGTTTCTGTTCTGTTCTGTTATCAGCATCGTCAGGTTTCGAAGCCAGGAAGGATTCTCCCCCTCATTAATCTGGATGTTTGTAGCCCCGTCTTGTTTATTTTCCTCAGTTTCCTGATTTTCGCTTACTTTTGACATCTCATCATTGGTACCCTGCACATCTAATTTCGACATTTTAACTGATCTTATAATACTACGGTTTCTCAAATTTATGTTCCCCAAATTATCCCTGTTACTCATTACCCAAAAAAAACAACTCATCAAAGGAACACTCCTAATTTATAACCGTAGTTCCCTAACTTGATATATGCCTCTTTATTGAAAAACTCGGAATGAATGCAAAGAGAACTCGTTTATATCGTACATGAAAACAACTTTAAACTTTAACATACTTGAAATAAACTGGATTTATACATAATATCCATTCACTTCAGTACGATATTTCGTAGTCCCACGTTGGTTGTGCCATTTGTAACGGCTACCTTCGTCGTTGGATATCGCTCTACAAGTTGGGCGATCATTTATAACGTTTCTACAGATATTACACTCAAGACTCCTTAAAACCACCTCATCGTTCTTATTTAGCATTGGCCTGTCTAGACAGACGACATACACTTTATTAATTTAGATTTACTGGGCGCCAGTTATCGTAGAGATAACACATTAAAATTTTATTTAGCCACGGCCGCTCCCTTCCTTGAGCCAAGATCTATCATCGGAGCGTAGGGCAATAAACTTGCTCTATGAGATACTCTTTGCATTCCAACTATCCTATATATTCAACTCCCAATGAACAAGACATTTTAACTAATACTGGTTTATTTACAACAAAATTATTAACATTTGATCTGAGGTTTCGAGCTGTGTACAATATGTGCATTAATATTCCCTAATTGCGGGGCAATATTGACTGTCTTCTCGCTAGCGCTGATCTTCTGTGTTGATAATAACTCGGTCCACATACCTGGTGCCTTGTGGTTCAAAGTCCATCTCGTTGGTCTGCTTGCAGTCTAATTTGAGATCTTACGCCAACACACGTTTATTGACCTTTGAAAACATATGTTTTCTTGTTGTTGTTGTTGTTGTTGTTGTTGTTGTTGTTGTTGTTGCTGCTGCTGCTGCTGCTGCTTGTTTCTGAGTTTGATCACCATGGTAAGCAAATTTGAACAAACCAGGCTAATTGAATTCACTAAGTCCCATCTTACTGAGGGACTGACAGAGTCTACTACTCACAAAGTCAATGAGTGAGTGCGTGATCGAATATGTGAAAGACAGAATAGAATCTATAGAATAGCCAGTGCTGAAGTCGCGCTGGGCTTTTATACACTCTGAATGGTCCCGATGTTTCGCGGCATAAATTTGCCCGCGACCCATCAGACCAATTATAGCAAAGCATTTCTCAGTCCTCAAGCGACGCTAAAACTTCTCCGAGCGGGAATACAGGCCCGCGTACTTCAAATATTCCACTCAGAACCCGCTATTCCTCTCGTTGCGCATCTATATATTCCGCCGAAATCTTTCTCCAAGCCCTTGTCTCCAGTCAGCGTGGCTTCGCTCCAGAAATACATTTTCTTGCAATATGTTGCTTCACCGTCCGTAACTTCTTCCAACCATGCCCGTCCTGTCTTTACAATTTAACTAATAAAACAGCCCTAGACCTCTATAAAAACCCTGTTTCTTAATCTAAGCACTTGACAATATTATATATGACTATGGTAATGACGTGAATATGGTATGGCCCCTCCCTTGATATTAATGGGTGAATAAAACGATATAACTTTGATATTTCAATAATAATAATAATAATAATTACACAATGACTTTAAAAAATAATAATAATAATAATAATAATTTGTACCGTAATCAAGATTACGTTACAGAGTGTATCTCGTTCCTGACCTCAGACCAGAATACATTTATTGGGTGAACCGGGAATCCAACCCCGGTCTTGGGAATGGCAGACAAAGAAACAAAGTGTGCCACGTATCCTGATTTAAATGGGATCATCAATTTTCCTGATAAAATCCTGATTTGCGATTAAAGACTATCGAGATTGGAAAATCTTCCCGGTATCACATAAAACAGGGATTGTTTGTTTGTTTGATTGATTGATTTAAGGGGAGACGTAGGCAGTTTTACAGTACGAAATTCGCTTACGAGTAACTCCTACAATTTTTATCACATCCAACTGAAATTTAGTACACATATTAACAATCCCTTGGGGCATCATTAAGTAGTTTGTGAGATATTTTTTATAACGTATAAGCGAGTTATCACCATTTACTTTTTGTTGTACAATGTTGTTTTTCGGTACAGTTTTCTCCTACATTGGGTATGGAGTGTCAATTTTAATGCACAGAACTAATCTGTGTTAGTAATGAAACATTTAGGCTATAAGCAGCAAATATTTGGATAAGGATTTCACTGATTTTCTGTAAAATTTTGAACTTTTTTTAATGGGCATTTTCAAGCACAACATTTTTTGTAAGCATCATATTAAAATACTGCTGCGTCAAAATCTTTACACTCGTTAGGAGTACAAATGTGTAAATTTTGTTAATATCCATTCAGTAGACCTTGAGGAAATGTACCTTAAGTGCTTAAAATGTTAAACTTAGAAATTTCAATTTAAAGTTTTCATAAAGGTTTCTTACTCATTACCTCGGCTTCGGTGGCGTAGTTGGTAGCATGCTGAACTGCTGTGCCAAGATAGCGGGTTCAAACCCGGCCAAAGTCGTCGGATTCTTTAAGAGCGTTAAAAATCCTTCAGTATGCCTTCCTTTGGAGGGGAAGTAAAGCCGGCGGTCCCATGTCATAGATTTATGGCATGTAAATGTCCTTCCACAGACTAAACATGTGTGAAGCTAAATTGTTTGGTTAGATTTTATCAGAACGCTCTATCAAAGTTCCAACGTTCACCACTATGTATCATTGATATCTGGTAGCGAAAGTTGGAACTACTTGAAATTGAACGGAACTTGTAGCTCACCCTAAGGTTGTCCGCTGGAAGCAGCTACAGACTCAGGTGAGCCGAATATGTCCTCGGACACTCCCGGTACCAAAAGACATACGATAAATAAATAAATAAACTCATTACCTTAGTTGAAACTGCCCATAGCCATATTGTCCCTCTTCCTATTCGTCCTCTACTGCTCTCTTGTTTGACCTGCTTCTTAGATTACAATACTATAACTTGAAACTTGATGATAATAATAATAACTAGACATCGTTCTCATAGAGAAAAAAAAGAAAATACGACATTGCACAACCAAATATCAGCAATACCTAACAGACGTACGGCCATGAGATCAGCAAGTACAGTGAGTTGGCGGAATATGTGGCATCAGGAGAAGACCACTGTTCACCACATGCCCTCTCGGCAACATGGGTTGTACCAACGTCCCTGAAGAGAGGTGCACAGGCTTTGGATCTTCAAATCAATATATAATACAATGTACCGCGTCGGCAATCAACAACACTCTACACTTACTACCAGACTCGCCTACCCACTAACGAGATATAGCTTGGCCACCCCTACGTTGCTTTCCGAAGTCAGACCGACAAAAGAGGATAACAAAATACCCTAGCTTGCTTGCTTGCTTGCTTGAAAAGAGTAAGAACAGGGTGTGTGGCATACTGCATGTGTAGCGTAGTGGTAGCGTCCTAGACTCTCACGCTGGAGGTTTATAATTACTCACACGTTGCAAACCGCAGATCAAGGACAAATCGATAACTAAAATCAAGAAAGGAGATACAGTAAAATCATGAGGACGTTATTTCACGTGGCCCATTGATGGCCGAAATCGAAAAAAGAAGAAATATGTTTACAGTGTGAATTTTTAAGGTCAATTTATGAGTTTTATTGAAGACTAGCAGAAGCAGGGGCGCACCCAGGGGGGGGGGGCTTAGGGGGCTTAAGCCCCCCCCGCCCTAAAAACCTGGGAACACTTTAAAAACATTGATGATATCTTTCAAGAAAATTGATTGCTTAACGGGCTCCAGAATATTTAGTGTTGGAACGTTGGAACATTTTGCGATTTTCTACTGGTTTAAAACAGAATTATGTTAGGCCTATATTTATGCAACACTTCAGTGATAATAATATATATTGTAATCACAACACGATCGGATATTTCCGGTGGTTGTCGTTTATATGCTCGGAGCAAGATGCGCGTGGGACAGCGGTGAAAATTTCTCTCCCCAACGTATTGTCAGTTGTGGTGTTTGTAAAAGTTCATTCGTTGATTGTTGTTGTGTTTGTATTTTCTATTGGCAGTTGGTGTTCGTAGTGTGTCCAATTGGACTAGTAGTAATGGGAGACAAAAGAAAGTCAAACATGCAAAACTACTTTAAACCGTTAAAAATAAATAAATATGATGTGGTTAGTGTTAGTGAATGTGGCAATCCTACAACGAGTAAGGAACTGTTAACAAGGACTGCAAGCATAGAAAAACAGCCAAGTTGTTCGTCAGAGGAGGGCTTAGAGGAAAATGTGAGCAGGCCTAAGGCCGTTGTAAGTAAACATAACATGGATTTGGACATTGGTTTATTTAAAAACCAAGTGTTGACGGACAATGAAAAGTTCAAAGTTTTAAATGACAAATGGGTTCCTCAGAGCAACTTTAACTTTCCTTTTAGATCGCATGGGAACCAACAACGAAGATTTTCGTTTTCATGGCTAAAGAAATATACCTGGCTTTCGTATTCTGGAATTGAAGACTCTGCATACTGTGTCCATTGTATGCTTTTTTTTTTTTTTTTTTCAAAGAAAGAAGTAGGTCAGAGTAACGCTCAACATACTGGACAACTTGTTGAAGAAGGTTTTTGTAACTGGAAAAAAGCACTAGAAAAGTTTGAAAAACATGCAAACTCGCAGTATCATAAAGACTCGTGTGTAAGCGCAGCTAACTTTAAAAGAGTTATGGACTACCGAATGAAACCGATTGACAAATCTCTTGATAAAGGAAAAGACGTCCAAGCCCAAAATAATGTGAAAAGAATAATTCCAATAATAGAAACTATAATTTTGTGTGGCAGGCAAAATATCGCCCCTAGGGGCCATAGAGATTATGGTCAGTTTCAAATCGACAGCAAACCATTTGAAAATGAGGGGAACTTAAGAGCTTTGCTCAGAGCTAAAATTGAAGCAGGTGACAACAATTTGAAAGATCACTTTGGGTCATGTGGCAAAAATGCGACCTATATAAGTTGGAATTTTCAAAATCAAGTCATCGATGCTTGTAACTAAATAATAACTGAAAAAATAGCAAGTAAAGTAAAAGAAGCTAAGTTTTTTAGTGTTCACGCAGATGAAACATCTGATATTTCAACTGTTGAACAGTTTTCTTTGTGTTTACGTTATGTAACGCCAAATACTTTAAATGGTTATGAAATATGTGAGCAATTTTTGAAGTTCATGCCTCTAACCTCTACTAAGGGTAGCGTATTGGCAAAAACATTGATTAAAGGTCTTGATGACAGTAATATAGACATAAATAACCTACGTGGCCAGGGGTACGATGGGGCGGCTGCCATGAGTGCAAAGTTTAAAGGGGCTCAAACGTGCATCCAAGAAGCTCACCCCACAGCAATATACGTGCATTGCGCTTCTCATAGCCTTAACCTGGCATTGTCGACCGCGTCTGAGGTTGTATCAATCAGGAACTGCTTTGGAATAGTGGAGAAGTTGTGGGATTTTTTTAACACTCCTAAAAGACAAGCAGTTTTAAAACAGTGCATTGAATCTGAGGTAAATCTTGAAACCAACAAGAAAAAACTCCTGCAGCTTTGTCCAACGAGAGGGGTACAAAGGCACGATGCTATTTTTGTTATGAAAGAACTGCTGCAACCTCTTGAAGTAGCGTTAGAGGAGATTAAAAACTGGAATGATAGGGAATCTTCATCAGGAGCTCTAATACTATTAAACTCCTTAAGTCAAGATGAATTTATAATTTCTCTCATGGCATCAGAAAAACTGCTAGGTTACACAGTAAACCTAAGCAAAAAGCTTCAGGGAACTGATTTAGATTTATCGTCTGCAATTACACACGCTGAAACTGTGATTGAAAGCTTAAAATCTCTAAGACAAAATGCAGATCAAGAATTTCACTCGTTGTTTGAAGAAGCTACCAAAATTGCTAATAACTGCGGTTCAATAATTTCGATGCCTCGAACAGTTGGAAGACAACTGAACAGAAGCAACATTCCAGCAGAAACTTCAGAATTATACTACAAAAGATCTGTTTTCATCCCTTGGATTGACTCATTCATTATTTCATTGGAATCGCGATTCATGAAGCATAAGGACTTATTAAAGAGTTTTGAGTGCTTACTGCCATCAGCCAATGCATCACATACGCATAAAGAAACCTTCCAAGAAAAAATGCAACTTGATTTCTTACAGCTGTGTAATTTTTATAAGAATGACATAATTGAAAGTGGAGGAAACAACAAAGGCCTGTTTATGGCTGAGTTTTAACTGTGGCACAAGGCCCACGCTAATATCCCTAAAAACGCAATCGATGTGTTGAATCTATGTGACAAGGACTTGTTTCCTAATATCCACACATTGTTGAGAATTTTGTGTACCATCCCTGTGACTACAAGCACTGCTGAGAGGTCATTTTCTACACTACGTCGGCTGAAAACATAACTTAGGAATACCATGGGTGCAGACTGGACTAGCAGCACTGAATATTCACCGGGAAATTGAAGTCACCAATACAGAGGTAGTTTCCGTTTTGAAAAAAATCTGCTAGGCGGCTGGATTTTGTTCTCTGAAATTTGAGTTTCCGCTTTATTCAAACAACGTTAATGTTAATTAATTAATACATGATTTGTATTCAACTATTAGTTTAAACTTGCATTCAGCCTGTGTGATTAAGTTCGACTTGAAATTCTAGAAATGTTTAAGATTTTTTATTATAATGTTTGTTATCAAGGAAAATTAAAATAACATATATTTTCACGTACAGTACATAAAATATTTGTTACAATCCATAACACTATAGTATACAATTATATCTCGTAATTTTTAAAATGTAATTTTTAGTTCCAATTAAATTTACATATTCAAAATCAAAATGTTATTATTAATTTCCTAAAACCTATACTAGTTCTTGGAATAAACAACTCAAAACTTAGTAAATGGTTGCAGATAATTGATGTTACACATCAATCTGACGATCCTGGTAGCTGGATATATAGTTATGATAATGGTGAGTAGAGCAATCCAGTCGTTATCACTCTGATCGTGATCAAAAGTTAATTCTTTATAAAAATCATGCAGTTCCTTTTTATTACTTGTATAACCTTAACTCAATGGTACTGTAACTAAAATTTGTATAAAACCAATGCACATTTTGTTTAAATAATCTCCAGTCCAATAGCATCTTTTGTATTGGTTTTAACAGAACATTCTACAGTATGTTTGATCTTATAGAATATCTTTTTATGCATATGATCTCAAATATTCATATTTACATACAAGACTAATAATAAACACATTCTCTTTCCATAGCTGAAATCATGTTATTGAGGAAAGCCCCCTCCAAACCAAAAGTCTGGGTGCGCCCCTGAGCAGAAGTACCCGTTCTTCGAACGGTCTTCGGTATTAATAGCCAGACGTTAGCGATTCGCAATCATTCCTTCATCAGTTTACCACAGGGAATTCAGTATCCTGGGAATATCACAGACACTGTTCAATTTAGGGCTTTAAAATGTGGTTTTCGGAGACCCTAGCTTTGTGTCTCCCTTTGAGGGGATCAAAATAAGTTTTGGTCGTCCATCTACGATAATTCTTATAATTCGCCTACTTGAGTATGTATTTTGAAATGTTTTGCCCTATAGCCACACTTTTATGAGAAGTACGGTGAAGAGTTATATCAATGACAAGTGCAGGGACACCTTGTGGCCGTGAGGCAAACTAAACCTATTCAGACACCATATCACCCAGATGACGAAATCTGGAGGTGAAAACCATACACCAAAAGGAGATGGCGAAAATTGACGACAAAAATTAGAAGATTACTAACAAATCGAATCTGAAGCTATATTTACGAAAGATTTCCTTCTTCAGATTTAATGAATATTGACACACTCGTACACGAAAAGCAACGATCTTACAAGGGAACAAATTGCGGTGTTAAATTATACACTACTCTTTGGTTATACTAAGCACAGTGGAGTCACTCTGCCCGTCAGTGTTTTCATCTATATTCTACATATTTGCAACTTTCTACGTCATTCCATATATTTCCGTGAGTTCGTCATCAGTGCTATCGTGTGTTGGGTCAGTGTTTCTAGAACCTTCTAGACCCTTCGAGTTGAGCGTGATCCTCATGGATCCTTCCAAGCTTCCACCGCCGCTGCTGCCGCTTTCAATTTCAGTTCCATCAACTTCTACTTCTGGCGATCCAGGCGATGACCGGGACATGGAGGCTGAATCCATCAAACAGCCCCGCCGAATTGCTGACACTGAACCCTCCAGTCCTGAGAGCCGCAAGCGCATCTGCGCTGAAGATCAGTCAGATGGGTCATCCACTTATACTACCGGCAGTACCTATGCCGCGTCACAGGCGTCTTCTGTCCTGGGCATCGACGTCTTACCTCCGGCCTCCGGCAACGTGGCGCCTTGCCAACCTCCGCCGCCACTCTCTCCGACGCTGAGCTTCAACCCGGCCACGTACATGCCCACTCATGTACGCAGCTACGCCCAGGTTGCCTGTAACCCGGCTCTCCACCCGCAGGTACGGCAACGCAGCATTGTCACTCCTACTCTCGTTCCCCCTCCTACCTTCTACATAATCAAATTGTCAGAAGTTGAATTGGCCAAGGCAAACACCCGTACCATTTTTACCATCCTTTCCCAGTATACCCCCGATCTTTCCTCCTATAACCTTGAAATCCAGCGTTCCAAGGACAGTTACCACCTAAAAACCAGTAAGCCCTTCTTCACCCATCTCTCCACCAAGGTTGGGGTTGCCCAATTTGGCCCTCGTGCCAGGGCAACATCTCTTCAACCCAACCGCCTGCCTCGCTTTCCCCCCGCCCCTCCAGCTCGCCCCACACCATTGCTCTCTGTGGTGGCTTACGGGGTGGATCGCGATTTCACCGAGGATGAGGTTCTCCAGCAACTCACGCAGGGGGGCCATCTGGTCTACCGCGTCGCCCGCATCCGGAATGCTGCTGGCCCGACATCATTGGTGCGGATACTCACCAGGGATACCGCCACGCTCGACGCCCTTCTTCGAGATGGCGCGCTCATCTTCGCCCGCCGCCATCGTGTGGAGCCGTCCCGAGTATCGCCGCCCCAGCGCATCCGCTGCGACAAGTGCCAGCGCTACGACCACCTGCCCAACCAGCCCTGCCAACATGACCAGGTATGCGCCTTCTGCTCCCAGGAGCACCCCACTAATTTTTGTTCAAATAAGTCACAACCCAAGTGTATTAACTGTGGTGATCCCCATCCTGCCTTCTCTTACAAGTGTAAGAGCAAACCCGCTCCCCTCCCGACCCAACCTGAGGCGGTCACCCCGGTCATCTCTCAGGATCTTCCCACGTCACAACCTTCTTCTGTCCTCCTTTCCCCCAGTTCAGAGAACATCGTGCGTTTTCTCACGATGGTTCTCCAGAACGTCTTTCCTTTCCAACGCTCCCTCATTGCCCAACAGGTCCAATTGGCCGCACGACTCTGCTTTTCTACCCATGTGGACATAGCTTACTCGGGGAATCGCATGCACTTTGCATTCTTTCCCCTGAGTAACAATCCATTGGTTACGTAAACTTTATGACTCTAAGGCTCTTATACGGCAATACCCGCTCTGCGAATTCTAATCGTGCGCTCATTGACCTGACCCTCTCCCAGCACGCCCCGGATGTTTTTATGTTTAATGAAACCTTTTATACTTTTCACCGCCGGCCGCACTTCCCCGGCTTCACTCTCTTCCGTGCCGATAGGCCGGTGAGGGGGGGCGGGGGGGTTGCGATCGGGGTACGTAATCATATTACCACCCGTCAACATTTTTATACTTTCCCTAATCGCTTTCAAGAATATTTAATCGTTGAAATCTTCACTCCTGGTAAATCTATTATCTTGGCCACTATCTATCTTGCTCCGCGTTCTCCTCCCCCCATAGATTTTCTCAATTATTTAGATAGGAATTTTCCAAATTATATCTTAGCTGCAGATCTTAACATTACGTCTTATACCGTGGCCGATACTCTTGCTTTTCAGAATCTTTTTACTCACATCCGTGGCGTGCGTGCTCATTTTCCTTCCCATACTATTCCTACACGTTCTTCTACCCCTGATGTCATTATCCTTACCCCTTCTCTCACCCCTACTCCTCTTATCCACATGCTCCCTTCCCTTGGTAGTGACCATCTTCCCGCTCTGATTCACATTCCCCATGTCTTTCCTCGCAATCCTAATCCTCCCAAAACCCCTCCTACTCGTCGTTATAACCTCACCAACTGGAATGATTACCGCCACACTATCACCAACCTCCTTCTCCACCCTACTCCTCCTACCTCCCTTCCTAATCTCCTCACCCTGATTCATGAACTCGAAACTGCCATTCAAACCGCCGACCGATTGCACATTCCTCGTCATTCCTACCACCCCTCCAAACCTCCTATACCCCCCAAGGCCCTCACTCTCCTCAACCTCGCCCATGCCCTCTATAAAAACTTTCTCCGAACTCGTGACCCTGCCACCCTATGCCAACACCGCCGCACTCTCCGCCATGCAAAATCCTACATAAATGCCATAAAACGCAAAAACTGGACTACCGCTTGCACCAATCTTTCCCATACTTCCGATCCTTCTAAATTCTGGTCTACTTTCCGCCGCCTCACTAAAAATACCCCTCCCCGGCCCAGATACCCTATAATCACTCCTACCCTTGTCCCTGTCACCGCCCAAGAGAAAGCTGATCTCTTTGCCTCTCACTATGTTCGTGTCTTTTCCCCCGTACAGGACCCTTCCTTTCACCACCCTCAGGAACCTCTTCTCCATCGTCTTAGTGACCCCGCTCTTCCCTCTCTCCAACCTTCCTTCACTCATTTTCCAGACGTTGATTATTCTCACCCCCTTAATGCCCCGATTACTCCTCAAGACATTCTCACTGCTCTTCGTCATCGCCCTAATACTGCTCCTTCCTCTGATTCCATTACTTATCGTCATCTTCAAGAAGCCCCGCCCGTCCTTATTGACCTCCTTAGTACCATTTATACCACTCTCCTTTACACAGGTGCTTATCCCCTTCATTGGTGCCATGCCAACATCCTTCTCTTCCTCAAACCTGGTAAACCTCCTGCTGACCTCAATTCTTACCGTCCGATTAGCCTCCTCCCTGTCCTCTCTAAACTTTTCGAAATTATTCTTGCCCGCCGCCTCTCCACTTACCTCTCTTCTCTCCGCCTTTTGCCTGAATCTCAAGCTGGTTTTCGCCCCCATCGCTCTACTCATGATCATCTCTTTCACCTCACTTCCTCTCTCCACGCCTTCGTTAAACCTCACCGCACTGCCGCCCTCCTCTGCCTCGACGTTGCCAAAGCCTTTGACACTGTCTACCTCCCAGTTCTCATGTTCAAGCTTCGCCATCTCCCCCTTCCCCCCACTATTCTTCGTCTCCTATACAATTTCCTCCATCATCGCACTGCCCAAATCCTTATTCACCGTACCCCCTCTTTCACTTTTTCTCTCACTGCTGGTGTTCCCCAAGGTTCTCCACTCTCTCCTTTACTCTACATCCTTTTTACTTACGATATTCCACATCCCGACCCCCCTCTGCGACTTTACCAATACGCCGACGACCTTGCCATCCTAGCCCTTGGCAATACCGCTCCCACCCTTACTCGAAAGCTCCAAGCCTACCTCGACACCCTCCAAGACTGGTTCAACGAATCCCATATTAAGATCAATCCCTCCAAGACTCAATTCGTTGTCTTCCGCCGCCGTTCCCGCCTCTGCCGTCCCCGCCATAAAATTCAACTCACCCTTTATAACACCCCTCTCCTAGAAACTCCTAAACTTACTTACCTCGGCATCATCTTTCAAAACAACCTCCTTTGGACCCATCACCTTAACTCTGTGTACAGTAAACTTCTTCGCCGCTTCTACGCTATCCGATACCTCACCGGCCCCACCTGGGGCCTTCGACCCGCCCAACTCCTCAATATATATCGTACCTTCCTTCGCCCCGTTCTCACATATGCTTCCCTCGCCTGGCTTACTGCCACTCCTCTCCAATATCATCGCCTTCACCGCCTCGATCGTCATGCTATCCGAATTGCTCACCGCCTTCCCCCCGATACCCCCATCGCTCATTTCCAACCATACTATTCCTTCCCCCCTATTCTCTCTCATCTCCACTCTCTTCGTCATAAGTATCTCTCCGCCGCTCTCCTCCGCAACTCTCCCGATTTCGCTGACGCCCTTGCCACCTCCCCCTTAGCCCGCGCTATCCTTGACGATACTCGCACTCCAGCCACTTCTCACCTCTTCCCTCCGCCTATCACCTAACAATAATCCAGCCGTGCCCCGCCCCAGTTGATACACTTGTGCAGTTTTTCTTCACTTACTATATTGCTTATTGCTCCTGGGGACACGGCGCCTCCCCTGTGCCACCAAAGTCGTCCCGGCATATTTGCCATCAGTGCTACGTTCCCTTGCGTGCATATTCTCATCTCCCATACCGTGTGCTCACGCTTTCATAGTTCTTCGATTGTGCTTCGTGTGCTACGTGTGTGTTATTAGAACATTGATGAACACTCTGAACTTTTATAGATTTATATGGTTTTAATTGCACATGTTCATACTTCTCATACACTATCCTATCTCCAGATCGCCACTTTGGCGCCCTTCCTTCTTCAATCGATTTCTGCCTTCCCGCCTCCGATTCTCCTTTCTCCCTTTCGCTCAGCTGTCTACTATGTTTCCCCATATCGTAATTCCCACTCTCCACTTCTACTCATCCTTCTACATTCGCCAGACGGCTTTCTCGTGCAATGTTTACTCTTATTTCTGTGTGTGTCTGTCTTTTTTGCCCACATTGTGTTTACCTGTTACTGTATATATTCTGTATCTTGTCTTATGTCAATAAATGGGGGTGTTTGGGGGGCTCTTCCCTTGGGGGTGGGATGTGGGGGTCTCCTCTGGGGCTCCGCCGTTGGTCCGGCTTTCCTCTGCGCCAGTTCATCATTCAATTTTACTATTATGTATGTACGACACATACCTCTCAAATAATTTATCTCCTTATTCATCTTACTTTTTCCTTCTCTATGGCCTAAGGGCTACCCGTTTAGCCGACGGCCCGACCACTGCCGCGCTCCGCGCGGCCGTGGTAATGAAATAACTTACATTAGTTAGTAGTAAATTATAATCTGGTTGAAATTTAGTACGTAATATTCCTACATAGTTGTACAATGACGTAGTGAAAACCGCACGGGCCAATTTCAATTTTGAATGCCAATATTGAACGCCAAAAATCTGCCGGGCGAAGGCACGAGCGAGGAAGTGGGAAAAGCTACAGCTGACCCTGGATCCTAGCGGCACGCGGCCACCAGCTTTCATAGCGATCACTTTCAGCAAAGCAGCTTTGTGGACAAACCACATTCCAAGGATTAAAATTTGGAGGGTGTTCCAATTAAAATTCGTCATTGTCACTTTTTGACATTTGCAAATATTCCGACTGTAAAGTTAAGTTTTTAACATTAATTGTTGTCTGTGCCAGAAAAATTAAAAAGAAACGAAATAAAAGTGACACACATAAATGGCTTAGTGACGGAACGATTTGGGACCTGATCATCCGAAACATCACCTTTGTTTTGCATAGCCCTACCGAACTGGAAAGGGAGTGACGGGATGTGGGGAAGGTAGGGAATACAACGCAGCACGGCAGGTCGCTGCCTGGTGGCCGCGAGCTGCTAGGATTCAAGGTCAGCTTTACCTCTTCCGACTTCCTCGCTCATGCCGTCGCCCGGCAGGTTTTCGGCGTTCAATATTGGCGTTCAAAATTGAAAGTGGCCCGTGTGGTTTTCACTACGTCATTGTACAACTTTGTAGGAGTATTGTGTACTAAATATCAACCAGATTAGACTTTTACACCACAATCCCTTCCCTTGTTAGTATAAAACAGGTTCTCTGCCTCAATTTTCTACACAAACTCAACTCTTTCGATTATTCAGCCTTATCACTCCCCATATCAACTCCGGCTATCCTGCGGCCCTCCTCCTACTAGATCTTGAAAAAGCCTTCGATCTAGTATGGCACCGTGGTCTTATTTCTAAACTAATGTTCCTCCACCTCTCACATTCCATTGTTCGCCTCCTCAGCAACTTCTTACTGAACAGGCGAGCCTTCATACAAATTAGATCTGCGTCCTCCTCCACCTTCACACTCTTTTCAGGAGTACCTCAAGGCTCCCCGATTTCCCCGCTCCTCTATTTAATCTACGTCCATTACATGCTCCAACCCAACCGATTCTCTCAGGTATTTCAATTTGCGGATGATACAGCTCTGCTATCAATCGCAAATAATCTCACGACCCTCAGCAACCGTGTCCAGGCCTACCTGGTTCTCTAAATGGCACCTCACTATTAATACCACCAAAACCCAGTTAGTTCTATTTGACCTCAAGTCTACCATCAGCCACTATCGACCATTTCCCCTCAACATCTTCCACTAAGCTATTACTCCCTCCCGCCAGGCAGTGTATTTGGGATTCACAATTGATCACCATGTCTCCTGCAGACCTCACCTCAAACAGCAAGCCCACAGAGCGCGCCAACGTTTGGCGCTAATCCGTGGACTGAAAGGGGTTTCCTGGGGGGTTAGCCCACTTCAAATCATCCATACCTACAAGGACTTCATCCGTCCATTGCTTACTTATTGCTCATTGGCCTGGACAGGGGCTAGCTTACCCCAATATCAAATTCTTAATTCTATTGAACACTTCGTCTTGAAGATTGCATTTGGCCTTCCTCTTGACACGGATATCAATCTGTTAAATTACCCCCAGGACTCTCCCCTCACTCTACCGTCACCTTCACAAACTCCGTCTACGTTCCGTGCAGACACTAGTTGACTCACGACTTCCACTGACGTATGACCTTCTCATGAAGCCAATTCCCCGGAGACAACGTCGCCTATCCAAACCACTTCCCCAAGCCTTGGCACTATCCCTTCTCCATCATAATATTCTTCCTGACCTCTCTCATACAATTCCTCCTGACACATACCCCACAAACATCCAGTGTTCACAAACAGTTTCTATCTTCACATAGATTTCCTGACATTTTCACCTTTCAAATTGTTTTTCATCCATTCCTCTCAGCCACTTACCACCTGGCATCGAGCCACCTTTCAACATCAAGAAAGAAGGCAACTTACTCGACGAACCTCTAAACGAACTGAACGCATCTCACCGACGTATCATCTTTCATTTTATGCAAATCATTCAACTATTGCTTGTACCTCTATTTAAATTTTGATACTACATTTATGTCTTTTTAAACAATATTTACATCAAGAGCAACTGCATGACATTGATCCACTGTAATTATATATATATATATATATATATATATATATATATATATATATTGTACATGTTTTTAATGACAATAAACAGGGTTCCCCACGGCTGAAGATCGCCTTAGTTATGATGGCGGCCAGCCCTCCTTCGGAGGGCAAAACAACCCATTTTATCTATCTATCAGGGGAGGCGAGACAATACTATTTTTTCAGGTCATACCGTAAAATTATGATGGGACGCCGATGCTGCAAGTCCCTATCTCCGTGATGACGCCCTTAAATAAAATCCCATTGTCCAGTTGCCATCATCATCCGAGCAATGGTCGTGTACGTTCCCACAAGAAGAAGGCTAACGACTATAAGAGGTAACCACTTTGCACCTAGCGTGTTGAAGTGTGTGGTTTGAACAACAAAATGCGCCAGCTCGCTAGCACTTGATGACCTACAACACAGAGCAGTAATCTGATTAGCATCGATTGCAGACTAATGAGATTCAAGACATAGCGCTGCTCACCCCCCTTCCTGTCATGTCTTACTTCTACCATACCCTACACGCTTATCTTGTTGATCCGTAGGTAACAATCATTTAAGCTGGGATAGTACCGGCTGTCGTTGTTGCTCATGTTAATTCGTTGGAACATCTTGGTCATCAGCCCTGTGTACTTGGATGTGTGTCTTCAATTTGTCTGATGACCTGTGTTGTAGTGGTGACTGTAGTAGTGTAAATTATTAAAACCAGAGATGGGGGTAGATTCCCCAGGGCTTGAAATATGTTACTTGAAATAACCCAGGGAAAATCACACTCAGATTAGCCAATGTCAGCACCAGAATACGAACCTCCGATCTCTGGACTTGCTGTAGCTCCTCGTCGCGGTGAAGGCGAGTGATTTAATGATTTATGCCATGAGGTATTTCTTGGCTGACACCGCAGAGGTCTGGTCTGAGGGCTGGAACGTTTTTTTTTTTTTTCATCCTCGTGATGCAGCTGGAGCAATTGGGAATACATTCCCAAATACTTCCATAAGGGAAGATGAGGATTGAGGAAAAGCGAAAGAACAAGATCAAGAGCAAGGGATTGACCCCGTAAAACAAGTATTTATTAATAAACAACAAATCATGCGGAGGGGGACTGAACATTCTGAAGGTGTACAAGGGATAATGTTCAAAAAAGACTGGCACAGAAGTTCCAGAGGAAGAGGGAGCCCGTGGCTCATTTAATGTAGTGGCGTTAAATATTATTATTGATCACAAACGATCAGCTACGCAAGCTAGAGTATATTCCTAGAAAAGCGTGCTATAGTTTAGAAAAAATAGAGGGAATGTAAAAAAGCACAAAGCTGAAAGGGTTAAACATCCAACTCCACGTGGCGCATAAACTTATTGCAGCCAAGAGGAAATTGAGAAGGGAGAAAATACCTATAATTCAAATAGCTACTGAAATTAGTTACAACCATTAGAAAGAGAATTAAAAACATGAAGGAAAACGCAGGAGGTTATAACTATAAGTTATAACTAAGTTTTGGCAACTATGTTATAAATTGATAAATAACACACCTACATGGTTCCAAGTTTCATAGGCCCTCGATGTAGTCTCAGCACTGCGTACTACGTGTTCCCAGCGACGCGGAAGCCGTTGGATTCCGTTGAAGCACTGGTTGAAGCCGTTGGATTCCGTTGGCACTGCCCAATCTATCGATGGTGCGAAGAGAGCACTCGGCAGCCTGCACATCTCCAACTGTAGTGTAGCGGTTCCCGCGCAGTGGTTCCTTTTTCGTAATGTTTACTGTAATGTAAATGTCCCAGTTCGACGGCTACTAGTGACTTCAAAGTTTCAAACAGTAGGGGATGATCCTAGATCCTTATATAGCTTACTAGATCCTCTTAGGTATGGAGTTTCTCGAGTCTATTGTAGTTTCATTCGTACTTGACATTAGCCAGGCTATACAATTACGGTTGACAGTAGTTAGATCCCACGAGGCCCACTTTGAATGAGAAAATTGAGCAAATACGATGATCTCTTGAAGTTTATTTACTGAGTATGCAGTTTAAAAGATTATATGACATTCCCACGATTGCTAAACCATAGTTAGCTTTGACAGTAAAATTCCCCCGGTGTTAAAGACATCAAGACAAGTACGGAATTATCAATAAAATTTGCTTCTTATAAAATTTGTAACTTGCCTTATAAGTAAAACACAATGAGGTTTAAAACATCATTACGCTGATAAAAGAATGTCAATTACTTATCTTCCATATTGACTAGCCGTGGCTGCGTGCTAGAAGCACCGTTTGACCAAGATGTCGGAAGAAAATCACATGCCTCTGAGGAAGAGGGCTTAAGAGAGCGAGTATGCTCTGGAAGTACTGGCAGACGACTGAGGACGAACACGCGGAAAGCACGATCAACAAGGCGAAATAGGGGAAGGGGGCAGAAGGGGAGAGTAACGTAGGAAAATGCCAACATTAGAAAAAATAAAGACCGTACATAGTTTAAGTCTTATAAAGAGCCCAATAAAACCGGTGTAGTCTTCTAAGTAGATATAAGGAGCGAGACTGATGCCCTCTGCTTGAGACGTGTTGAACAAACTCTTGAGGCGAAAAGAATCCAAAGCTTCAGCAACTTGCCGTAAGGAGCACTGCAGAAAGATATTATACAAAGAGAAAGCATCGCAAATCTGGAACAAACTTTCAGAAAATATAAGAGAATGCACAAAAGAAAAACATAAACAAGTGTGTTAGTGGTTTGCATGGAAGAAAGAAACACAAAGAAAACACAAAGTGGGAGAGAAAACTAAACCAGGTAACGTATATTCTGAAGGAATATAGCAGCGGCACTGAGAAAAGATGCTTCCGATATCTACCTCAACTATCCTAGTAGTACTGGTAGTCTATGGGTAGATTATTAGCTTGGGAATAATCATACCCCCAAGGGAAGATGATGAAGAAAAAGAAGTGGGTTTCGGACTGGAGAAAAAGGATGGATAGATAAGACGGGAGTCCAACAAAACTTATAAAAAATGAAGTTGAGGGAGTACTATTTCGTAACAAGTTGCAAAACTTTTGCCATTTGAGTATGTACTTTCTTTGAAGAAGGCATAAGCCTTTGGGAAGAGTCAGGGAAAATAGGATCCTGACTAATCGTTATTCTGGTGTGAAGTAGAAATCGAAAAATATAAATTTCTTGTATTTAACAATGAGTGGAGATATAATTTTTGGTAACATAAAAAGTACAATTTGAATTTTTAACTTTTGAAGTCTCAGACCTCTAGAATGTGGAAGTTTGCACTTGGCAATTAACAATTTTTTTGTTTGGAACCTTTTATAAGCACTAAAATCTGCATAAGATTTTAAAATGGTGCTAAGATTAACAAATTGAAAATTTAGAGACAATTAACGCAATTAAAGTTTAACAAATAGGGCAGGTACAGTATGTGTACTTTAAGAATTCCTATATGGGAATCTTAAGAGCATGAACAAATAACAACTTCGAAATTATAACAAAAAAGAGAGAGAAATTAAATAGAAGTTTCTATAACTTCTTATATTTATACAGTAATTACGATTATGGTTTATACAAATAGGGCAGGTCACTTATTGTGAAACCTGAAGAGAAAAAATAAGAAGAAGTTTCTAGGACATCTATGGTTAAACAGGATCACGAGGAAAAATAGGGCAAGTTACCCTTTCGTGAAACTTAAAGAGAAAAGTTAAGCCACTCACGTGTGAGTAGAAATAATTGAATTCCCCAGTTAAAAGGGAAAAAACAATATACTTTAAAATGTGTACTAGACACAATTTTTTACAGAGTTAAGTTATGATAAACGGAACAAAGATGGGAGACCATTTGCTATCATATGACACCTCATTGCAACAAGCCTAAATTTAAGAATTAACCTAATTTGTTAGTAAAGGGTGGTTGTGGAAGAGGAAATAGGAACTTTTAGGAGAAAGTTCTTGGCCGTATTTACTTTTCTCGGACGAGCGCGACGCGGATGAAAAGTTGAACGAGCACTGTTTTCACTATAGTCTATTGACGTGGTTGAAAAGTTCACTATTCTAGCACAGAAAGTTTATAGAAAGGAAAGTTATTGGAGTTATGTGAATAACTAGTTGAATTTTGGTTTGAGAGAGTCTATTGCGTTGAATGCAGCGGACAATTTCCCACGAAGGAAGACAAATTAGGTGTTGATCAGTGGTTCATAAAGAAAATTCCTTAGTTCAAAAAAGGATTTCCATATGTGAGTGGAAAATACTCGAAGGTTTAGCTTATAGATGAATTGTTTGGCGTGGAAAATTCCAGAACAATCATAACGGTTGAATTGGGCAAATGAAGTCCAGCGGTGGAAAAAGCTAAGTTTTCTATAGACAGTGGGTAATTTAATGATGTCCCACGTTGTGAGAAAATATTTCAGTTAATATGTATAAGAAATGCTGCTTCATTTTATAAGATTAGCTTAGATAGACAAAGCCCAACATCGAAAATCCCGCGAAGATGGTTATTGCCCCACATTTCGCAATTTCACACTGTCTATAAAATAGTGGTTAAAAGCATATAGCTATTTAAAAGCAATTAAAATGTGGTGAAGAACGTTGAAGTAGTACTTAGCTCATTTCTGTTGAACGGCGATTCTCCTGGTGACCGTTGGTCTGGAATTCACAACATGGCGACTAATTTAAAATATGTCTCTCTAGGAGAGGAGACGAGCCTTAGTTAGGCTCCAACTGTAAGCTTTGACGTCCGAAGCACTAGTGAGAGAAGTGAGGACGAGACCTTCTGAAGCCGAGACGGCTTTGCAATCACAAGTAGAGTGCCGAGAGGGCGGGACCTCCGTGAAGCCTAGACGGCTTTAGAACCACACGTAGAATGAGAGCGAGCAGGAACTCGCGCGGGGCGAAGCAAGCATTATCGCACACGTCATAGATAGGCGGGTGAGGGGAAGGGAGGAGAGGGAGTAGAGGAGAGAAACAAAAGAAGCTATACAAGCATGAGAAACATAACAAAAACAAAATATCTGATGAAAGTAAAGCTTCTTCGCAGAGCAGTCGGCTGACGAAGAATGCGGCGCCTGACGGATTGATGACGAAGTCTTCAAGACTTGAAGCAATGGAAGTTCGGAGGGCGGCGATGAGACACTGCGAGGCTGGTTCAGCAGAATATGCGCTTCTGAAACAAACTTACAAGAAAAATGAACAAATGCACGGGGCAAACAGAAGGTAATAGTTTGATGTTGGTGTTTGTGGGAAGGAAATGTAAATAAATGAGTTAATATGAAGTAATGGAGAGCAGCAAAAACTAATTCTGTCTTTCCGTGTATTTCCAAAAATACACCAGTCTAGTAGTTATTTGCGATTCTACTTCTACTCCAGGTATGTACCGGGATGGTGGTCCGGCCATCTCCTACCAGCTTCAATTACAAACACTAGTGCAGCTATCCCAATGGTAAAGGTCATCAGATGCACGCACCAAAGTAAACAGAGCTACATGATACCGGAAAGACCCTAAATGAATCAACAACAACATTTGGAAGTTTTCTTAACTATTCCGGTTCTCCGAAAAAATCCGTTATTGTTAATTCATTTTAGGGGCTTGGGACATCAGCCCCATGTAGTTGGGTGTGTTTGATGACTGTAGTAGTGTGTGGTGTGTTACTGTATTATTGACAGAGATGGGGTAGCTACCCCAGGACTTGAAGTAAGTTACTATCCCTGCAGTTGACTTGAGGGAGTGTGGGAGAACCCTGGGAAAAACCACACTCAAGATAGCCGCTGTCAGCGCAGGGATTCGAACTTGCGATCTCTGGACTAACTATAGCTGCCCTCACGGCCGTGGCGTATGATTAAACGAGCATGGCTGCACCGCGGGACCGATAAATTCCCTTCGAGACCATAAATGTTGTGTTTTAATTACACTTATTCCTTGATTGCCTGTTGCTGTTTTCATAATAAGCTCTGTATTTCAAATAAAATAATTGATTTTCAGTCGGTAGACACGAGTGTGTCCAAATAAATTGGTCGGGGAGTAAGTTATAGTTAGTTATTGTTGTTTTAAGGGGCAGCACAGCGAGGTCTTCAACCTCTGCTTGGGAAGTAACAATTAATTTAATCACGTAGTGCCGGATATAAATACATGAATTAAGTATACACTTAATACAACACCTCCCACACAAACGGGATATTTAATCCAATTAAATTAATAATTGTTAATCACCATCCATTCGTATTAGGTACACTCTTGTTGACCGCGAAAAGCTATTCTATTAATAGGAAATGTAAATGTCAAGCGACCCGTGGCTGAAAATCTGAGTTTTAGGACTGATTTCCTGCACTCTAGTATTTAAAGCCATAGTGGTTAAAAAGTAACGATAAACCTACAGCATTACAATAACACGGGTATGTATTCCTAAGAATGAAGATAGTGGGATAAGAAATAATAGGGTCAAGACAGTCGGGTGTATGAAGCACCGGGGATGAAGAGTTAGCCATGGGAGGTCGGACAGGGAGTTATTTAGTTAGCTATTGTTGTTTTAAGGGGAGGAACTACGAGGTAATCTGCCCCTGTCGGACAGGAAAGATGAAAGTGGAATAATGTACAGTATAAGCATGACGAATGAAAGAGAAAGTGAGAGTACTCCTCAAGTTCAAGCGCGCCCCGCCCGGCAGCGCTAGTGTGGGCAAGTTCCACGCTGCCGGTCATCTGGTCTTAGGGATAATGCCAAGGGAAACGAATTACTTTGTAACTGATACTCTTTTAAAACGTAATTAGCGATTACAATTAAAATAACACGGCAGGGCACAATGGAAAATATAATTCACGGAAATAAGTACTACGGTCTCCATTACATGTTACGGAAAGCAGAGATTCCTGGAGTAGGCTATAAGAACTGTTACTTTTGTTGTTTCTTGTTGTGGCAATTTAGTTTCCTCAGATTGAGAGACTAAAGAAGGTGAATTTGTGGGTCTGAACCTAATTAATGAAAATGGGTGAATGGCAGAACGGCTCTTGAGAACACTAGTGACAAGAGTTGAGATGGCTATTCTCAGAGGGAGTGATGCCTATCCCTATGTGGTGATTACCTAATTCCTCAATGAGGGAAATAAATTGGGCTATGGGATTGAGCGCGTTAATTACTGTTTGCCTGACTGATTTACAAAGGCTAATACCAATAGGTGGGTTGATAAGGACCATCGTGGTCTGAAGGTTACTGCCATTGCGTGAAGCGTACCACAGCTCTTTCTCGAAATCAAATGTCGGGAATGAGACGTGGCCCGGTGAGGGAGGAGGTGAGGAATCTGATTTTAGTTAGTTAGTTAGTTATTGTTGTTTTAAGGGGCGGAACTACGAGGTCATCTGCCCCTAATCTGATTTTGGTGAAGCTGGTTTAAGTGGAACGAGTGTACCATCTCCTTTGTGGGTAGGCCCACTCGGAATTAATGTTTTTGGATTGACAGGGGTATAATTTGGGCTTTTAGGGTCATCAGGGCCCTGAGTTATCAGGAATGTTATGTCCTGGTACGTTAATGTGCGAGGTTTAGTGTCAGTGCGCGTCTTGTTTGTGTTCGTGAGTGTAGACTATAAGTGCGTGTAATGAGCAAGAGGTGATGAGAGATAGTGGTCAAATACCTTGGCCGACCAGAGAATAAGGAAAGAGAAAAACAAATTTACCAGTCACTCAAAGTTATCCAGTTTAAATACAGTTGGAGCTATGACGTTGAGTGCGCTGGTGAAATTTGAAGTTACTTGAAATAATTAATTATTGGCTGCTTGGTAGGGTGAGGGGATGAACTAAACTTGTATTAAAACTCGAGGGAGACAGGAGTTGCTTGACTAGGATGGTTACAGGGTGGGTATGGTGTTGGATATTTGAATGGTAGAGGAGTGACTTAATCTGCACTGTTACTAAGGGGAATGCAAATTAAGCCTATAGGAACGTAGTGGAATGGCTTGAAATATCGAAGTCGAGGCGATAGCGAGGCCTAGGCTTGGTAGAAAGGCTGGCAAATCATCGGTTTTCATCAATTGGCGTTAGAAGACGGAGCTTGGAGCAGTGGCGTGCAGTTGCTTGGATGCTGGACTCGGAATGAGATAACCAAGCTTGTAGGCATGAGTGCATTGCCTAATAGAATGGGAACCTGGTGCTCTCAATGAGCTCCTTACGCCCCTTTATATAGTGAAATTTTTGATTTTAATGAATTGTTTTAGGTGAAATTTGTTGTTTTAAGTGATTTTACACCGTACCGATTCGATAGGTCGGCAGTGGGTGCAATGATTCATTGGATATATTTAATTTAATTAATTATAAATATATATATGAATAAGATTATCTCTCAACAGTAATTCGCCATGGCTTTGCCCCTCAGTTCCTGGACCTATGAGTCAAGGTAGACCGCTGAGGGACAAGCACAAAACAGTAATACTGTATTAACAAAGAAATAGCCTATGTTTGAAGTACATAAAACATAAAACGCTGATGTACACAAGACACAATGAACTGAATTTAAGAACTGAAAGCAAAGAAAATTCAATGTAATTCACACAAATATCTCACACAGTAGCTTCCCCCGCACTTTTCTATGACCCGGTTCGTCGGAACAACAGGACACGTGTTGGACATAATCGCTTGCTGTGCTTGTAGCGGCGGGACCACGAACTATCGTTCTATAATGGCGGAGTCCTCGTATAAGTGGAACAATGTCGGACTCTCAACGGGGGCCAAGGCAGCATCCACGTCTCACTAGTAGTGAGCCCTTGGGAAATAAGCAGATGATCACTCCTTTAAATTCCTGAGCTTTAAATTCCTGAGCCTCTATGCCCAAGATCGCGGGTTCATACCCGGCCGAAGTCGTCAGATTTTTTAAGAACGTTAAAAATCCCTCAGTATGCCTTCCTTCGGAGGGGAAGTAAAGCCGGCGGTCCCATGTCATAGATTTATGGCATGTTAAAGAACCTTCCACTAATTATACCTGTGTAAAGCTAAATTATATATAGGTTAAACATTTGACTAACGTTCTCACATGCCTACGTTCGTCGTCAGGAGCAGACTGCGGTGGCATCTGGTAACTAAGTTCTGAACTAGTTTGTCGTTGACGGTGGCGTTTGGCGGCAAAAGTAGGAACTACTTGGAAAAATTGAATGTCTGCAGTCCTTACTTGAATTAAAACAGATACACACACTAATACAGTCATCACCAGTTATCAGACAGATTCTACACACACCCAATGTACACGGGGCTATAGGACCGCGTTGTCGCAGCCCCTAAACTAAAGAACCAACCAACCATCCTTTAAACTTAAACTTATTCAATTATGTTCCCCTCGCCCAGGAACTCGAACGTTCTATACCTATGAGTAAAGCCCTGTGCGGTTGCGGACATCCGCAAAATTTTTCGCCATGCATGGCTGTGCGGATAGCGGATAAACTGCGGATAATGTTTGGAGTAAATTTACGGATACTTTTTAGAATACAATTTAAACTTGTTGAATATCATTACTAGGACTCCGATTTTGTGACATATCATATTTTCCATGATAAATGTAAGATGATGATATACGCTAATCATTCAAATTATGTCATTAAGCATAATTAACACTCGCCGCTAGATGGGGGCTTCATTCATTCCATTCCTGACCCGGTCGGAGACTGGAAGCAGGCTGTGGATTTTCATTTTCATTGTAATGCCAGTATATTCGGATAACGCCGGCCTCGTGGTGTTGGGGTAGCGCGCCTGCCTCTCACCCAGAGGCCCCGGGTTCGATTCCCGGCTCCGTCAGGGATTCTAAAAACTGACGTGAGGGCTGGAACGGGGTGCACTCAGCCTCGTGAGGACAATTGAGTAGCTGTCTGACAGTGAGGCAGCGCCCCGATCACGAAAACCAAGATTAACGGCCGAGGGGACCCAATGCGCTTATCGCGCGTCACCCCAATATCTGCAGGCCAAATGGCTGGGCAGCGGTCGCTTGGTAGGCCTAGGCCCTCCATGGGCTGTAGTGCCAGGGGTTATTTATATTCGGATAACAGTCGTGCGGATGCGGATAACGTTTGGTTTATCCGCGCAGGGCTCATAGGCTATGAGATCCAAATCGGGGAGCCGATAACGGCCAACCCGAATTTGCCTTCCTTTTCCCTGGATTTTCCACATTCACTCCAGTCAGATGTTGACATACCGCTCTTCCGTGGGCGTTGTAGCCTATGTCTTACTGCAGAAAAGTGGTAAAACAGCATATAACAAACTTACCTGCAATGTGCTGTACCCGTTTCCCAGACCTCACATCGGCCCGGAAATCAAACGTGATGTCCAAGAAATGGTACATGACCGTTACGAAAAGGTTTAGGAGTCCCTGAAATATATATACGGAAAAACTAATAAAAATCAACTGCAAACACTGGCAGGCAAGAGATCTAGTATCTCGGGTCGTTTAACGGGAGAGGTTGGCTCAGATATATATCTCTCTAAATAAAATAGGATAATATCATTCAATCAGGTTTAAGTACAAACTGCAGGAATAATTTAAGATAACTAAGATAAAATGGTCTCTTTTATTTAAGAGCAGACGAACACATAATAAATATACCCTCCTAAAATCGAATTGGTTCAATCTTATGTTGGGATCGTAGATCCAAGAGTCCTATACTGCCAATTCGACTTTCCTGTTTGACTTTGGGATAATGTGATTTGAAATTAAAGTTCCAGTGTTCGTTGGTTTAGCTGAATTATAAATAAAATAAAATCATTTCACTTCACTATCACTGTTTCAGCTTGGAATAAATTGAAATAATTTGTAAATTATAACTTTCACATTACCCTCAAAAATCTATCTTATCACACAAGTAAATTGACACATGTTATTAATTAATCACGAGAATATTATCTATCAAGTATAAATCATGATATTTAAATGCAGAAAAAGAATTAAGTAGCAAAAATTATTTAATTTAGCATTCGACATTATTGTAGAATACCGTTCAAATAATGTCCAATATCTTTCATTAATTATAATTCCAATCTCCAATATTACATCAATCTGCTAATCGTTGTTAAATTCCAAAATTCAGTTGCAATAAATTTTAATCCATAAATTACTATAATATCTTCCATCATCATTATTACTGTATAAGAGTGATGCATTAATTAATGTATATAGCAAGTTCATTCATTAATTTTATTGGTTATAGATCACTTCATTTAATCGTTTTCCTTTTGAAGAGAAGATCATATAAAGTAGATTCATAGTTATTATTAATATCTCTTTAAGCTCTTATATCAATATCCATTAGTTTACAGCCTTTAATATATTTCATTATTATTAATCATCGCATTCATTAAACATGCGTATCGCAATTATAATCTCAGGATTGTGTTCACAGAAACCTCCTTGAATTCTGCTAATCACAAAAATTATTTGTGAAATACTTATTATCACTCCTACAAATGTGATATATATCATAATTATTGAATGGGCCACCTGACTCGCATTCAAATGTCGCCGCTATGAGACCACTTATCTAAGAAGTGTCTACAACATAATTCAAATTACATGCATTCATGTATAAATAGGCTGCTGTATAAAAATATCATAAGAGAACTTACTTGATGTAAGTTGAAAATAAATCAATCGAATCAATAATTCAGAATCTTCCAATACACAGTCAGTTAATAGGAAATCAATAAATTATTATGTTATAATGCTTCAAATTGCTGTCATAAATTGCTACACAAATGGAATTATTATCGTTGATAATCAACCATCAATTAATTAATATGAATGCCACCTTTACTTGAATAAATTAGATATTATTATCATTATGAAATGAAAATCCACAGCCTGCTTCCAGTCTCCGACCGGGTCAAGAATGGAATGAATGAAGCCCCCATCTAGCGGCGAGGATATGATCTGTGCCGGCTGCCGAGGCCTGACGCACTCCTCTGGGGCAATGATTAAATGAATGACAGATGAAATGAAATGATAGTGGAGAGTGTTACTGGAATGAAATTTTGACAGGGAAAACCGGAGTACCAGGAGAAAAACCTGTCTGCCTCCGTTTTGTCCAGCACAGATCTCACGTGGAGTGACCGGGATTTGAACCCCGGACCCAGCGGTGAGAGGCCGGCGTGCTGCCGCCTAAGCCACGGAGGCTGATTATTATCATTATAATAAATTCAATTGTTGAATTTATTAGCCATAGCTGTCAAAGATCTGGAAATGTCGTTGACAATTGCATTCAAAATTATTCGTGCGAAAATACTCATAAATCGAAAGAATTATTATTATAAAAAATACCGGTAATTAATTAAGTTAATTTAATGTTATCAAAGAATTGAATATTTGTTAAGTTATAGTCTCTATAATAAAAATGTGTGAAATATATATATTAGCAATGACTAACTCCTTAAGTATGTTTGAAAGTCAGGCATAATATTACAGTCATCCAAAAATAAAATCTATCATGTTTCATGGTGTTGGTTGTCATGGTGTATTATGGTTGTGTGCAAATGGTGTGAAGTCGCCTGATGAATAAAGATGTCTTGAACTTGCTAGACCGACGTCGAATGAATTTGGAAAACTCCATCATCAACGTGCTGACTATATAAGTTACTGTGTCTGCTGATCTTGGTGTTCATCAAAGTCTATAAGTTTCCCCTCATATTATTTAAGCTGACATCATCTTGACTGTGTAAAAGTTTTCAGAAGTTCCCACGATGAAAAAGTTGTTGTGTGAAATGAGCATTCTGGAAAGTTCAGGTTTCTGCTTTCTGAATGTTGCACATATTATGAATCTTGATATTCAGTTTTTATATTAATTGTGTTCTTGATATAACATTGTTCTGTTCATTAATGTTAATTTGTAGGGTAATACTGTGAATGTTGCATTAATAACGCCTTAATGTGTCGAACCTAGGACTTTACATAGTATGAGTGCCCTGATATATTGGTTTATAGTGTTCATTATGGCGTTCATCATGAAGCTGTAATAGTTCCATGTGGTGTGTGGTAATGTAGGAAATTGTTCTACTCACATAAAACTCCGTTTCAATCAAACGAATTTCACTGAATGTATCGCTGGTTTCAAATACTTGAGCGTTCGAGCGTTTATTTCTATCGAACACATGTTCACTAAGCAATCTGCTTTCCGTGCGCGATTTGGAAAATCATAACCTCGGTTGAAAATAGGCTAGATGTTTCCTGCGTGAACTCTCGCCGAATAAGAATGATAAGCAGTGCGCTGAAACAACACGTGACAAGATATCCCTCCTCTGATCACGTGGTGTGGTCGTGGTCAGGGGGTGAGTGGAGCCAGTGGAGCCTCCCTCTCTCTGACGTATTACGATGTAACTCAAGTGGAAGCATGACACAGGTGATATTTAATTAATACTCGGCTATTCGCTCCAATATTCAGCCGTTAGTCGATTGATATCTTCTATTATAAATATTTGCCAATACATGGAGGTCCAGCTGTAATCGATGATGCATTGTATAATAAGTATATTTCATATGTCATAAAAGAAAACTGGCACCTTCTGGCGTGTGTTCAACTAGGCTGTCGCTAGACTAGAAGACTCGCTCTCAAGTTCATTATGCACTGTCCAGTTACGAGCCTATCGCAGAAATGATCGTATCTCAAGATGTGATTTCGGACACAGTGCATAAGTCTTGTGGAATAAAATATGACAGTACGGGAAACAACGCTTCTTTCATACCTTATTATTACTCAATGTAATATTGTGCTTATATTGCTCCTGTTGGAGGGTACTTAAATGTCATCAGCGAAACGCGTACATTGACCTTTTAACTTCATTGTGCTGCAAAACCCCGCGGGATATTATTTTGATAGAAACATAACGTTTGTTGCAGTTGTGGCTGACCTTGGCCGATAAGCACCTGCAGGCTCGAGGAGTGAACTGGTGCCATGCTGAGCGCTTCTGCTTCAATGAGTGGAGCAACCCTGATGACGATGAGCTGGGCGTGCAGATTGTTAAGGTAAATAATGAATAATGAATGGAATTGAAAATAATCAAAATTGCTATGAATCTCCTACTTTAATATTTTTACACTTCCGGGTGAAAGTTATTTCATTTTCTAGACAAAGAGTGACCTGCCACTTGCCTTTAATCTTCTGGTTCAGTCTGCGTTTATTCTTGAGTCATATATAAATACCTATTCGATATAATAATTTGTTTTTCTTAAAATGTTATAGAAATTGTGAATTATTAACACAGTTACTAATTTCCTATAGACTGAAACCTACAATAAACACCCCAGCAAGAATAACAACATTTGGTAAAACCACTCCTAATCAAATTTTTATAAATACAGATAAATATCACCATTCAGTAGAAGTCTATTTCCCGGGTTTTAGTGACCACCATGGACAAATACTGAGTTTTGAAATACCCGAAAAAATCAATAATAATGAAAATGGAATAAAATCAAAGTGCATGTTATTCAATTAAACAAATGTTACATATTTCAATGACTTATTAAATAAGGAAACATGGTCAGAAATGTATAAACTAGGAGATGTAAATGATAAAGCTAATGCATTTAACAGTACCCTAAAACACTATTTTGAAACAGCATTCCCCTTTAAACAAAGAACTATTCAAAATAACAAAGCTAGCAATTGGATAACAACAGGGATTATAAATTCATGTCAAAGAAAGAAATTTCTACACAAATTATATAAACAATAACACACAACACCTGAATTCAATTTATACTACAAAAATACACTAGCATATTAAGTAAGACTAGCAAAGAAAATGCATAATGATAATTTTATATCCCAATCATCTAATAAAAACAGGGCTATATGGTCCGTGATAAAGAAAGAAACTGGAAAATCTGCTAAAATGCAAAGGAACATTACACTGACCAGCAATAATAACGTGATTAATAATCCAGAGGAAATAGCGAACACTTTTAATGACTATTTTTTGGAAATTCGACAAAAATTATTAAATAAATCACAGGTAGATACACTAAATTCTAATAATAAAATAAATATATGCAGTGATTCTTTATTTATAAATCATGTCACAAGTGAAGAGGTAAGAATAGTTATAAAAGAGCTAAAAAAATGAATTCTGTGCTGGTATTGAAGGCATCCCTGATGCAATTTTAAAGAAATGTACAGAAAATATAATAAATCCACTTACGCACTTAATAAACAGTCCAATTCTCTCAGGATCTTACCCGGATATTTTAAAGTTATCAAAAGTAATTCCAGTGCACAAAAACGGTTCTAAAGATGAATTAGATAACTATCGTCCTATTACCTTACCAACTGGTATTGCAAAAATTGTGGAAAAATCAAGTATAAGAGACTGATACGTTTTATAATAAAAAATAAAATACTATCAAACTCACAACATGGATTCTGAACGGAAAAATCTACACATACAGCAATTTATGAATGCATTAATATTATACTGAAATTAATTGACAAAAAGGAACATGTAACGGGCCTATTCTTGGATTTATCGAAAGCATTTGATGTTGTTGACCATAAAATCCTCCTTACAAAACTAAATCAATATGGTATTTGGAGGTCTAGCTAATAAATGGATAGAGTCTTACTTAAAACAAAGCGTAAACAACTAGTAAGCTTGAGACACAAGGACGATGGAACCAGATTACTTAATGAAACATTGTCCAATGATGGTATTATTAAATTTGGAATACACCAGGGATCGATTTTGGGCCCACTACTCTTTCTTCTATATATCAATGATATAACACAGAACGTTGATTCTCATAAGGAAATTTTGTTTGCGGACGATACAACACTCGTAATAAAAGGTGAAACTAAACAGGTCTTACAACAGTCTGCAGACTCTGTTACAGAAGAGTTAACCAAATGGTCACAAGATAATCTCCTCATAATAAACAATAAAAAACAGTATTTCTAAATGTCCACACTATACAGAATAGGAATCCTGCGACGCCCAATATAACATTAAATGGTCATCAAATAGAAAATAAATAATTGTTAGGTATTGTTATTGTTATGTATAATTATTTATTTGTTATGTATATACAATTTGCCACCGAGGGAGACAACCCCCCCCCCCCATTTTAAATAAATGAATGAATGAATGAATGAATGAATGAATGAATAAATGAATGAATGAATGAATGAATGAATGAATGAAAAATCAGAAACAACGTTTTTAGGACTATGGATACAACATGACTTGAAATGAAATAAACATATACAATATCTGAATACTAAACTGAACTCGATGTGCTTTGCGTTACGTATTTTGAGAACTTGCACTACCATGCACACATTAAGAAATACTTAGTTTGCTTATTTCCATTTATACTTAAGATATGGGGTCATATTTTGGGGTATGTCACCAGATGTACTAGGCACGTTTAGGATACAAAAGAGGGCGATTAGAATTATGGCAAATGTAAACACTAGAAAATCTTGTAGACCGCTGTTTAAAGATTTAAACTTTCTCCAACTGCCCTGCATTCATACCTTTTAAAGTATTATGTTTTTTAAAAAGAATTTAATGAATAAAGACGTTTTTCTTAAAACAAACAATGATGTTCATAGACATAACACAAGACAAAACCAAAACATTCATATTTCACACACACACACAAGCACATATCAAAAAGTAAATTTTCACACAGGAGTAAAATTATACAATAAACTACCCCAGTATATAAAATTTGCCCCAAAAATAAAAACCTTTGAATGAATGTTGAAAGCTTAACTGCAGTGCCATTGTTTTTACTCTGAATTGAATATCTTAGCATATAGGAGAGATTAAATCAATAATTATATTTTACTTTTCTATTTTAATTGTAATACCTAGCTGAAGTTGTTGTATGTATAGAATTAAGTTTTCATATTGTGATAATAGAACCGAAATAAATCAGAAACCTCTATGGAGATCAAATTGGCCGGTGAAAAGCTGAAGGAAGTAGGAGACTTCTGTTACTTAGGAAGCAGAATAACCAGTGATGGACGAAGCAAAGAGGATATAAAAAGTAGGTTGGCTCAGGCAAGGAAAGCCTTTCTACAAAAAAGGAATCGGTTGACATCGAATATAGATTTAGGTATTAGGAAGTCATTTTTGAAAGCCTTTGTCTGGAGCGTGGCGCTCTATGGAAGTGAAACTTGGACCATTGGTGCAGCAGAAAAGAGGAGAATTGAAGCATTTGAAATGTGGTGTTACAGGAGAATGATGAAGATCAGATGGGTAGATAGGGTTACAAACGAAGAGGTATTAAGGCGAGTGGGAGAGGAGAGATGTTTCTGGCGACTGCTAATGAAGAGAAGAGATAGGTTGGTAGGACACATACTAAGACACCCAGGAATAGCAAGCTTAGTTATGGAAGGAAGGGTCGAGGATAAGAACTGTAGGGGTAGACCAAGGTTAGAATATGTTAAACAGATTGCCTCGGATGTAGGGTGTGGTAGCTATGTAGAAATGAAACGATTAGCTCAGGACAGGGAGGCATGGAGAGCTGCATCAAACCAGTCAAAAGACTGAAGACTCAAACAACAACAATAGAGTATGGTGTAAATAGTTGTCCAATAAGATTGTATCTCTTAAGATCTGTTATTATAATAAATGATAAATAGTTATAGTATTAGTAATATATACCTGTAAGTTCTTTTATTTTCTATGTAATTTCTGACGTGTCCTATATCAAAAATGTATTGTACACATGTAATTGATCAAATGGATAAATAAAAATCTAATCTAATCTATGATAAATACTGTAGATTTTTAAAGATTGGAAAATTTCCCGTTTGAATTGGAATGTCCCCTCACATAGAATCCGAGAACTGGCACCTTTAAACATAAACACTATACATCGTTTGTAGTGAACTCAATGTTCACTTCTTTTACTATCGTTGTTTTTGTATTGTTGTTTTAAGCGGAGGAACAGTGAGGTCATCTGCCAAATTACTACCGTTCCTTCATATGCTGCACTATATTTGTTTAAGCATACTCACATTGCAATATCATTTACATATCCAGATAGTATAGCTGTTAAACTGTTCCCAGGATCTCCACCGTACGGGATGCTCGCTGTTCTGTGGCGCCGAGGCAGAACAAAACCAGGCGCTGCTCAAAAGGGTTCTGCTAGCCTACGCTCGCTGGAACAAGGCTGTGGGCTACTGCCAAGGGTTCAACATGCTGGCCGCTATCATTCTCCAAGTCATGGACCGTTCAGAGACTGATGCTGTCAAGGTGAGCGCTCAAACAGTTGCCGGTCCTGTACCTTCCTATAAAGATATCTGGAGTAAACACACTACTCATTCGACTACACTAAGTTACTGACAATTGTATTATTTACTGTGCATGTAAATATATGGTGTTGAACAAGCCTTTAGGGCCGCCATCTTCGAGGATAATATGACGGGATGAAGCTTACTCACGGATTCTGTAATTAAGCATACGCGATGCACGTAAATTTCAACCTTTTTCAAAACACACCCATCAGCCACCAGATTATTCTAATTTCTTGAACCGTATTTACCCGCGTACAACGACCGTTTTGTAGGACGCATATCCTATTTGAACGATACATAATGTTTAAACAATCAATGGGATAAGAGATTAATAAATGACGATAAGCATGCTTAACTTAATGGAAGAAACGTATAAAATACAGTACCCACAACTTTGACCGTGATATGGTACAAGAAGTCAATCGCAATTTAATTCAAAAACAAAAGAAATATTCTTACTCTCGGTGAGATTTTCGAAAGTTAAATTCAACAAGGCCAGTTTCTTGATTATCAGTCTTAAAATGGGTTAGCGTTTATGATACAGAGCAGAAACCGTTCTTCACTCTATTAACTCTGTATTCTCGTTTGAAAGGTAAGACAACAAAGTTTGAACCAACTGCAATATACACTCGAAATATCTGAAACTCACGATCATTATGCTACCAGCCGGCGTCCATTATGCTCCTGTGTACTACCTACTAGGTCAGCCTTAAATCAGCAATGATATGCAGGTACAACGTACAATACACCAAGGGCCGTCGACTGTCAAGTTACGAAAATACGAATCTTCATTTCGGTAACATTTCTTGCACATTCAACGACGGCAGCCATGTTTCATTTGACGTCAATTTATGCAGCCACTGATGCCAGCATATGGGTTGCAAAATAAATAAATAAATAAATAAATAACAGTATCAATTCCACTGTATGTACAGGAGCGCTCTTCTCCGTGTTTCAATCGGCGGTTGAATTGTTCCTCTTCACAGAAGTATGTAGCTAGTTCAATGGTGGAATTTCCACAGCAGGTAGGGCATGTGCGTTGCTGTCGGAGATTTCCGCTTCGGGTTTCACTCTGCTATTACCCAGTGCACTATTGAATCGCTCCTTTTTCTCAGTTCTATTTCGAGGCGCGTTATGGCAATGTGGCGTCGCGGACAGTCAATACGGAGATAGTCTGAAGCAGTATGTCTTATCTTGGTCGTCACAATTTACTTGTCCATGGTAACAAACAATCGCAATAAAGGAGAGAATCTGTTGCTTTAAATCTGTCTGAATTTACCTTATGCCGTTAGCTACGGGTAAATGAGTGATACCTTTAACCGTGCCAAATTTAAAGAAGTGGTTGCGGACTTAACTGTTGGAGGGATATTAAATAATTTGTAATGCTGAATGAGGCGTCATCGTACGATAAAATTTACTTAGGTATGGTACTGAAATTTGTCAAAATACCTTTTCTAATTATGAAAAATAAACCAGGAAATGATGTAGTAATAAATGTTTTATCCTCAGCTGTCCGTAACTCGCCCTCCCTTTGTAGAGCACGACTTGTATAGTAAAATTCCAGCTGTGTCCGCCATTATGCACGTGAATTATCGTCAAATACAATATTCCCAACCCCGCGCTTACAGTACTACCATACTACTGTGTACAGTATACTGTATAAGCGGCACTGAAAAACAAAATAGAGCCCAGTTCAATTGGTACTGCGCCTGGTTTTTGCCACGCATCAATAATCTTTAGGTAACGCTGAATGAATTAGTGTTTATTGTAATAGGCCAGAGTTGGACAGTATCGAAAATACATGTATTTAAAATACGTATTTTCGATTCTTTTGTATCTTGTATTTTGTATCTAAAACACATTTTGGAACATGTATTTTGTATCTGTATCAAAAATACTTTTCATGAGTATTTTGTATTTTCAAAATACATAAAATACAATCAAAATACAATCACTGCATTAGGTGATTTTCAGTTTTATCTTCCATTATCTTCCCTTTTCATGACTTAAGTTAATTGGTAGACATGACACAGGTAAGTTTGAGATCAATACAACTGTGCCAGCAGTAAGGCAACCTTGTAAGACCATGTGCAATGCTATTTATTTAGGATGCATTTAGAACAAAATCTCCGGAGGAATGTCTCCCGGATGTTTTGTTATCAGCTTGGTTAATCTTGAAAACGTTTCCACAAGCATAAGCCTCAAGCTACCTAGTATGAAGCTCCCAAATCACAAAAGGTTGTCTGAACCTGTTAACAAGTATTGTTCGAAAATTCATGTAAGTGCTCACTCAAGAGCTGTACAAAATGCGCCAGTGGTCTCCCATAAGAGCAGTGTAACAGTCGTATAAAACTTTGAATTGAAAAATAAGTCGCTGTTCTTTCATTTGACGGGCTTGGACATCGTGATCAATTAGTCCCATGTACATATATAATTATACCGTATATATCATTTGACTGATAACCGCGTCTTTGTGTGTCAATGTAGTAGTAACTTAGTACCGTGGTGTGTTTATTTTTAATTCGGGGAAGGAGACAGCCGTGGCCTTAAGTTAGGAACCATCCCGGTAAAAGAGTAAAACCACTTCCGCACTTCGCAGGTTTGCTAGCCATTGCGCCACGAGGCAGACCAAAATAAATATGGTGGTGGTTGTTAGTACATCTTGATCATCAGCCCGATGTATTTAGGTGTGTATTAAATGTGTCTAATAACCTGTGATTGTGTGGCCTTTGTAGCAGTATGCGTGGCTGTATTTATTATGGTCTAGAAATGAGCAGATGCCCTGGGACTTGAAATATGGTGGCATTCCGGCAGGTGGAAAAAAACAGCAAACTTCACACCGAGTATGACCACTGTCAGTGCCAGAAAAAGAAACTAGGATCTCTGTACATGTCTTGGATAGTTGCATGCGTTAAGGATGGATGACGATGATGATGTATGTATGTCTACCGCTTTATTTTACCCGTTTTAACGGGATCGGGGATGAGATGCGATGGAAGGCTATGTGGTGGAGGTTTTTAAGACCGGATACCCTTCCTGACACCATCATTAGAGGAGTTAAATAGAGATGAAGATGAATGAAAAAGGGCAAGGATGTGGAAGGAAGCCGCCGTGGCCTGTCAGATGGTACCGTCCCAGCAGTTGCCTAGAGTTGAAAGTGGGGAAACCACGGAAAACCATTTCAATGATGGCTGATGGTGGGGCTCAAACCCACGTCTACCAAGTCCGCTTAGAGATTGGCCCCATGGTCTAGCGCTGCGTGTTAGCAAGCTGTCGGTGATGATAAGATGATAATAATGTTACGGCTGTGAGTTCGTTTCATCACTCGCCGCATGAGTCAAAACTGCCCCAGGGCTGGACTGCTCTCCCTCGGTGTATTGCATGCGCGTTACGCAACGGACTGCGAAGTGAAAGGGATGGTCCAGAATTTTCGTGACACCACCAGCGAAGGAAATGTCGAGAAGCCGTGTGTCCTGGACGATTCTAGAATTTATTGAGTCACCAGCCTGCTATATAAGCAGCTTCAACAGTGAGGGGACCGAGTTTTCTGTTGTTGTGTTTTACGAGCTAGTGCGAGCGATTATCTTGTGCGACAGAAGTGTGGTGACAAAGTGCTGTGCGAGTTACGAAATCCAGTGACATTGTTTCTCCAGCTTGTGGACAGCGAAATAGCCTGCAGCAAGTGATCGTAAGTAATTGTGGTCGGTGAACATAAAGGAGAGGAGCAGGTAGTTTCTGTCAAGGCCACCGTACTCATTAGGACGGATTAACTTCTGTGATCTGTTGACAAATGGAAGGGCCAAGAGCGCTCAAGGAAGAGACTTGAGGAAACTGGAGGAAGGCTCCTAATTGCTTGTATTTGCTGATTAGTGTAATTTTCTGGCCATAATAAAGTTAATTGTTTATTTAAGCAGTAATTGGTGTTGTGCTTCCTACCCACCGTAATCCAGTTAACAAAAGTGCCACTAGGGGGGTGGCACGTAACAACTGGTGTCAGAAGCCGGATTACGAACTCAAGCACAACACCTGACGGTCCTGGTTTTTAAAACCCGAGCAGGTCATTTTCTCTAATTTTCCTGTGAGTGCATGCCCTTTACAAGGCAAACAACTAAAATGGAGGCGCAATTGGCAGCATTGCTAGAAACGTTAAATGGCATAGAAGACGGCCAGAAGAATTTAACCAAGGACCTAACTGCCAAATTAGAAGACGGCCAGAAGAAGCTAGAAGACGGCCAGAAGAAGATGGAAGACGGTCAAAATAAGTTAGCGGAGGACCTGAAGAAGATGGAAGACAGCCAGAAAAGTTTAGCCGAGGACCTAACTTCCAAATTAGAAGACGGTCAGAATAAGCTAGCAGAGGACCTAACCGCCAAATTTCTGGATGGCCAGAAAAATCTGGAAGAGTGTCTGCTGACGAAATTACAGGAAAGTCAAAAGAAATTGGAACAGGGTCTGCGTCAAGAAGTCAACACCGTCTGCCAGGGCCTACGTGAGGAAGTCACAGCAGTAGAAAAGAAGTTCGACGCCTTACAAGAGGAAGTTGCCGAACTGCGCCAACGCCCACTGACGGGGATGGAAGCGAGATTCAACGCTCTTCAAGAGGAAGTTGCCGAGCTGCGCCGACGCCCGCCCACAGGTACACCGGGAATATCAGGAACGGGACAGAGCAGAGTGACGCCCCCAACCTTCGACGGAAAGGTCCCGTGGAGCACCTATTTACGTCAGTTCGAGGCAGCCTGTTCAATAAACAACTGGAACAGCACGGAAAAGGCTACAGCCCTCATTGTAGCGCTGAGAGGGGACGCCCTTAACGTCCTTCAGGCCATCCCGACTGGATCCCAGGACTACGCTTCACTAATCGCCCATATGGAGTCCCGATATGGAGATAGCCATCTTCAGCAGGCCTACCAGATGCAGCTCCGGACCCGGGTACAAAAGAACGCGGAAACCCTGCAGGAGTTCGAGATGGACATCGCACGTCTCGTAAGGCTCGCCTACCCAACAGCGCCGGCTGACTTTCTGGAGCAGATAGAGACGCAGACTTTCACCGACGGGCTATGGGACTCGGACACTCAACAGGCGCTGCGACTCGCGCGTAATAAGACCCTGACAGATGCGCTGAGCCACGCACTTGAGTTCGAGACGGCAAAACAGGCATCCAGAATGCACGCGCGAGTGCGTCAAGTGGACGTCGACGAACCAGTAAAAACCAACGAGACCAAGCCCCTGGCCGACGAATTAATGGAGGCGCTAAGCCGTTTCTTCGATAGTCGCGGCACCACCAGCACCGACACAGCCGGAAGGCAACCGGAGAGGCGGCCCGGAAGAGGACTACCGACCTGCTGGACCTGCCGTAAGAGAGGCCACCTGAGCAAGGACTGCGGTGATCGCCGCCGCCAAGGGTTTCCGTCGGGACAGTCAGTCGTAGGGAAACCGCGCGGCCCAGGAAAGCAAGTATCAGCCAGCCTAGGGGGGCAAAGGTTGACTTGTGGCAGTCATCAAGTCCCGGCAGTCCAAGTTCGTGTGACGCAGTTACGGAGGGATAATAGCAGCCTGATGGTCGACGGAGTCGTCAACGGAGAGAGCCGGCCCATGCTAATCGACACGGGAGCATCGAGGACCATCGACAGCCCCACCGTGATCCCGAAGTGGAGAGTGCAACCCACACAAAGGAACCTCCAGCTAATAACCGCGACCGGAGAGACCACACCGGTACATGGCGAAGCATCACTGGAGTTCGTCATTGGTCGACGGGCGATAAAGCATCCAGTGCTTGTGGCTGACGTATCGAATGAAGTGATCATCGGACTGGACTTCCTGGACCAGAACAACATCATCTTGGACCTGAGTACCAACACTCTGCACTTCGGAGGTGAGGAACTTGCTTTGCAACCTGCGCAAGAGTCCATCACCGCACGACGAGTAAGGCTGAGAGAAGACGTCATCGTTCCCGCCAGGACGGAGGTCAGCGCTGCCGTAATTGTCGACGGAAATGCTGAGGGAGTGGCGGCTGTCATCGAGCCAAAATATGAGGACATCCAGACAAAAGGATTGCTAGTTGCCAAGACTCTCATCAACACGACGTCTCGGCCGTACGTCCGCCTGTCCAACCTGAACGACTACGACATTACGGTTCACCGGGACACCAACCTAGGAGTCTGCGAACCCGTTACCTGGATTGCCCGCATCACAGATACGACAGACGGACACCTGCAGACGGACAACCAAAGAAGACGCACACTGCCAGAGGAACTACAGAAACTGTACCAAGGATCCCAGGACCATTTAGACGAGGAACAATCACGCCATCTTCAGGACCTGCTACGCGAATTCCAGGACGTCTTCTCCGTGGGGAGCAAAGACTTCGGCAGGACAAGCTTGGTTCAGCACAGAATCGACGTTGGGGACAGCGCACCGATTAGGGCCCCATTCCGACGTGTCCCGCTCGCCAAGCAAGCCGAAGTCGACAGGATGGTAGAAGAGATGAAGGAGCAAGGGGTGATCGAGCCATCACATAGTCCTTGGAGTTCTCCGGTCGTGCTAGTGAAGAAGAAAGACGGTTCCACCAGGTTCTGCGTGGATTACAGGCGGGTGAATGACGTCACGAAGAAGGACAGCTACCCTCTACCCCAGATCGACGACACCCTGGACACCATATCAGGGTCGAGATGGTTCTCCACCTTGGATTTGAAGAGTGGCTACTGGCAGGTGGAGGTCCACCCTAAGGACCGCGAGAAAACTGCGTTCTCTGTGGGCAGCGGGCTCTGGCAGTTCACCGTCATGCCATTCGGTCTGTGCAACGCCCCTGCGAACTTCGAAAGGTTAATGGAGTCCATTCTGAGGGGACTACACTGGAAGACCTGCCTGGTCTACCTAGACGACGTCATCGTTCTGGGGAGAAGCTTCGAGGAGCACTACAGCAACCTGAAGGAGATCTTGTTGAAGCTACGGGCTGCCCAGCTGAAGTTGAGCCCCAAGAAGTGTCAGCTCTTCCAGAAGCGGGTCCAGTACCTTGGGCATATCGTCTCCGAGGAAGGGGTGCGCACCGACCCAGAGAAGACCGCAGCTGTGAGGGAGTGGCCAGTTCCGAAGGACAAGTCCCAACTACGAAGCTTCCTGGGACTCTGCACTTATTACCGTCGCTTCGTGAAAGGATTCGCCGACATCGCCAAACCTTTACATCGACTGACTGAGAAGGACCAACTCTTCACGTGGACAGCAGAATGCCTCAGTGCCTTCGAACAACTCAAGCAGGCTCTTTGCACCGCGCCTATTCTGGCCTACCCCAGACCTGGAACAAGGTTCATCGTCGATACCGATGCCAGCGACTTTGGCATAGGGGGGATCCTGTCGCAAGTAGTGGACGGCGAGGAGAGAGTAGTGGCCTACTTCAGCAAGGCCTTGTCAAAGCCAGAAAGGAACTACTGCGTCACCAGGAAGGAGCTGCTCGCCATCGTGAAGACCATTGAACACTTCCACAAGTATCTGTACGGGCAAGAATTTCTCATCAGGACTGACCATGCATCCCTGCGGTGGCTCCTGAACTTCAAGCAGCCCGAGGGTCAACTCGCGCGGTGGTTAGAGAGGCTTCAACAGTACAACTTTGAGATTCAGCACAGGAAAGGCCAACTGCATTCTAACGCCGACGCCCTGTCACGAAGACCGTGCCCCGAAGACTGCACCTTCTGTGCCCCAAGGGAGGAGAACACCAGGATACAGTGCCGAAGGACTACCGTGGAACTTCAAGGGAGCTGGAGCCCCGAATCTTTCACGCGGGCGCAAGCAGAAGACGATGACCTGGGACTGATAGCCGAATGGAAGAGGGCCTGTGTCCCCAGACCCGGGTGGAACATTGTGAGTGACTGCAGCCCAAAGTTTAAGTCCTACTGGGCGCAGTGGGACTCGCTGATTGTAAGGGATGGCCTCATCTGCCGTACCTGGGAGAGCACCGACGGGAAGACATCTCGGGAACAAGTCGTCGTTCCAAAGGCTATGACGGAGGAAGTCCTGAAGGAAGTTCATGGAGGATCATCTGGTGGACACCTAGGGATAAAGAAGACCCTGGAGAAGCTGAGAGAGCGGTTCTACTGGATCGGATGCCGAACAGACGTGGAGAACCACTGCGCGAGGTGCCACGATTGCGCAGCCAGCAAGGGCCCAGGACGAAGACGACGGGGTCCACTGAAGACCTACAACGTGGGCGGCCCCATGGAGAGAGTGGCCATCGATGTTGCTGGGCCATTCCCGTAAAGCGAGGCAGGGAACCGCTACATATTAGTCGTCAGCGACTACTTTACCAAATGGCCGGAGGCGTATGCGCTCCCTAACCAAGAAGCCGCGGCGATTGCAGAGACCCTGGTGAAGGAATTCGTCAGCCGGTACGGAGTACCCCTGGAGCTGCACTCCGACCAAGGGAGGAACTTCGAGTCGCAGGTGTTCCAGAACCTATGCCAGCTGCTGGGAATCCGGAAGACAAGGACAACGCCACTACACCCTCAGTCCGACGGGATGGTAGAGCGATTCAATCGCACCATCGAGAACCATTTTCGAATAGTCGTCAGCGAGCACCAGAGGGTTTGGGACAAACATCTTCCACTATTTCTCCTGGCCTACCGCGCCGCCGTGCATGAAGCCACCGGGTGCACACCAGCCCGGGCCATGTTTGGGAGGGAGCTCCGTCTACCTGTTGATCTTGCCTTTGGCCGACCTGGGAATGATCCGATCCTGGTAAGCCAGTATTGTCAAGAACTGGTCGACCAACTGGAGGACGTGCACG
Source organism: Meconema thalassinum (assembly GCA_946902985.2). Taxonomy (NCBI): domain Eukaryota; kingdom Metazoa; phylum Arthropoda; class Insecta; order Orthoptera; family Tettigoniidae; genus Meconema; species Meconema thalassinum. The sequence goes on from OX336390.1 coordinate 444,878,612, forward strand.
CATTCGCGAGGAGGAAACTGCGGATTGAGACCGACCGAATGAAGACCCGATACGACCAGCAGACGGATGCCGGCGGATTCCACGAGGACGACCTGGTCTGGCTCTTCAACCCATTACGGAAGAAAGGCCTGTCACCCAAACTGCAGAAGTCCTGGGAGGGCCCGTACCGAGTCGTGAAACGGATCAACGATGTCGTCTACAGGATCCAGCGGAGCCCGAGGGCGAAGATGAAGATCGTGCATCGAGATCGCCTGGCAGCCTACGGAGGGACACAGACGGACCAATGATTGATCGGGACGATCAGCCTTTTTAGGAAGGGGGTGGTGTTACGGCTGTGAGTTCGTTTCATCACTCGCCGCATGAGTCAAAACTGCCCCAGGGCTGGACTGCTCTCCCTCGGTGTATTGCATGCGCGTTACGCAACGGACTGCGAAGTGAAAGGGATGGTCCAGAATCTTCGTGACACCACCAGTGAAGGAAATGTCGAGAAGCCGTGTGTCCTGGACGATTCTAGAATTTATTGAGTCACCAGCCTGCTATATAAGCAGCTTCAACAGTGAGGGGACCGAGTTTTCTGTTGTTGTGTTTTACGAGCTAGTGCGAGCGATTATCTTGTGCGACAGAAGTGTGGTGACGAAGTGCTGTGCGAGTTACGAAGTCCAGTGACATTGTTTCTCCAGCTTGTGGACAGCGAAATAGCCTGCAGCAAGTGATCGTAAGTAATTGTGGTCGGTGAACATAAAGGAGAGGAGCAGGTAGTTTCTGTCAAGGCCACCGTACTCATTAGGACGGATTAACTTCTGTGATCTGTTGACAAATGGAAGGGCCAAGAGCGCTCAAGGAAGAGACTTGAGGAAACTGGAGGAAGGCTCCTAATTGCTTGTATTTGCTGATTAGTGTAATTTTCTGGCCATAATAAAGTTAATTGTTTCTTTAAGCAGTAATTGGTGTTGTGCTTCCTACCCACCGTAATCCAGTTAACAAAAGTGCCACTAGGGGGGTGGCACGTAACAATAATAATACGGCAATAATAACTATAATGCGTATTATTCCCGTTTCAACAGGGACGGAAATGAGATGAGATGATTTTTCGCGCCCTTGTGGTGGATAGTTTATACAGCCGGATGCCCTTCCTGTCGCCAACCTCATGAGAGGAGTTAATGAGAGATGATATGAATGAAGGTGAATGAAACTATGCACGGACTTGGAAGGGAGCGACCGTGGCACATTAGTAGGTGCCGTCCCAGCATTTGTCTGCAGTTAAAAATGGGGAACCACGGAAAACCATTTCAAGGATGGCCGACGGTGAGGTTCGATCCCACGTCTACCGAGATCGCAGATAACTGGGCTCCAGCTACCGTTGTGTGTTGCTGGTGATTAAGTGACCCAACTAATCCAGGTCTGGATATCAAGAAACCTGATGGGAGGGGATATTTATTTATTCATTTATTTATTGTTTTCTTTGGAGCATATAACTTACAAAGGAGAATGTATAATCGATTGCACCAATTTAACATTTGGAGCCAATTGACTGTAGTGTCCCTTGGTGCAGATTTATTACATCACCATTTTGGGATTTCAGAGGGTGGTCTGAATGTTATACCTCACTGTTTTTCTGACAGCGCTATAATCTTTAGCGTTTCTATTTTGAATAGTTAGTTATTGTTGTTTTAAGGGGCGGAACTACTATATTTTGAATATATAAGAACATATGAACAGACGGACATAATAACTACACCTTTTTTAAATATCTCAACTAAGAAACAGTTCTAAATAGGCTAGTAGGAAATATTATTTTATGGAGCTTTGAGTGGTGTTGACCATCAATAATTATTTTATTATGTTAATTTTTAAGTATAACTTAACTGGTGTATATTTTAATAGCCATTGCAATTTTTAAATGAAAATAACTTAATTTTACAATATTTACAAAGTGTTGCTCAATAAAAATAATTGATATTAACTTGCAAAAGGGATTGAAACGTGCTAGATATTAAAATAATTTCAGTATTATTCTGTGATAGTCTCATGAAATTTCTTCTTCTGAATTGATGTGTTATATATATTATTTTTTTACGACATTTCTGTTATGTTTTCTGGTTTCCAAATGGTGAGTCACTGAAAACTTTCTCGAACTTCCTACATTTGTTTCACACTAATATTACAATAAAGGACACTATCGTCGGTAGAAAAAATTCCATTTCCAAATGTTCTCACAAAATTTCACAATTTAACAACGTCATTAGCTTGTATTGCTTGCTGTGGTTGGCGGTGAGCATCTTGGCATTCCACTGAAGGTCAAAATTAAGTAATTTGAGATAATAGGTAGGGGTAATATTTCTGGAAATTCCTGGTCATTCATAAGCTGAACCCCTATTGTGAACTGGTAGTAAAGTGAAAGGAACGAAGGTATTTCTGTTGTTGGAGAATCCGGTTCTTCCGTACAGGCAGTGCAAACTACTAATTAGCATGTGATAAAAAAAATACTCTGGGTGATTTAAGGGAGGTGAAATCAACTTTATCAATAACAAGGAAATATTCAGGTTTTGACCTACCAGCCACGAGACTTTCGGAGTCCGAATAGAAATATACGACTGTACATGAAGTAACAAAAAGCGCTTCAAAACAATTAAATAGGAAATTAGAAATTACGCCCATCTCAAGCAAATGAGAAAAATATGATGCATTGTGCCAAATTAACCAAAATATGCATAACTATGCAAAAATATGATTTTGCATGATCTTCCGGGCCTTAGTTATTAAAGCTGTACATCTATTATCTTGACATGAGAGCTAATTATCCGACCACCTCTTGGCGCAATTCCTAGTATTCTTGGCTGTCCTGTCTCCTGAGGTCCAGTTTCGATTCCCAAATCTGTCAAGATATTTAATTCTGGTCTGAGGCAAAACTTAGAAGAGGTGGATTCAGTTCTCAACTGAATTATTCTGGAAGTGGTTTTCCGTGGTTTCCCAGTTCTACTTCAGGCAAATGCCAGGGTGGTGCCTAAATTAAGGGCATGGCCGCCTCCTTCCCAATCTTCATCTGATTTACAAATACACACACTAATACAGCCATCACAATAACACAATTCATCAGACGAATTCCAAGTATACGGGACTACATGAGTACAATATTGCAACGACAACTAGCTCTTTATCCGAACTGGTGCACAGTATTGGTGTTGGATCCTAAGTGGAACCACAAAGCTTCCACCAAATGTATTTCCAGACTCCACGTCTTGCGGTTGTCAGCAGTCTTTGAAAGATAGCGTTCTCTCAAGAGTTTCAGCCAATGTAAACAGTACACATATATACGTTATATAATTAGGTAGATTTCATTAGAAAGCTAACTATTGCAATGGGTACCATGTTTCGACTTCCGGAAAATTTCGACATATCTTCGCGTTTCACATCCCCCAGACCCCAAAACCACCGTCAGTTCAAAAGTTTATATATAATTTATGTATATATGTATCTATCTATATATATCACTTTCTTGTGGACACGATAACTTTGAATTTTTTACATAATATATATCCCTATAAAATCTCGGTCGAGTTCGTTAATGGGCAAAATCGGTCGAGGGGGGTATAAATGGGGGGCTTTTTTTCGAAAAAGTGAAATATTGCTATAACTCGCTTAATATGTGAAATATCGAATCCCTTCAAAGTTCATATTATGTGTCGGATAAGTGCCAAAAATTTATGTTTAAAAAGTTTTTTGATAGCACCAACCATTGGCCAATGGGGTGAAAAAAGTGGGTTTTTCGGGAAACATTAATCATATCTCTCTTAATAGGCACAATATCAAAATGGACGATATTCCCCTAATAATGACCTAAAACTTTTGTTTGAAAGAATTTTTGATACAACCCACCATTACGCCAAGGGATGAGAAAACTCATTTCGGAATTAGAACAAAATGCCAAGAGCCTTCAGAGGTTACCATGACAACGCCTCTAAATTGATGAGGGATGAGCTATCAGAGGTTGCCATGACAACAAGATCACATTCAGTTTTCCATCTGACTATGTGGGAAGCGGCTTCGGTGACGTAGCCTAGCTGGTAGCATGCTGAACTTCTATGCCCAAGGTCGCGGGTTCAAAGCCGGCCGATGTCGTTGGATTTTCAAAGAGCGCTGAAAATCCCTCAGTATGCTTTCCTTCAGAGGGGAAGTCCAACGTTTTTGCAAGTTACTGGTTGCGGTGGCATCTAGTAGCCAAGTTCACAGCTAAGTGTCGTTGACGGTATATTTGGTACCAACATTAGGAACTACTACTTGAAATTGACCGTCTGCAGTCCTTACCTGAATTACAGACTAATACAGCCATCACAATTAACACCGTTTATCAGACAGATTCTACACACACCCAAAGTACACGGGGATACATGACCGCGTTGTCACAGCCCTAAACTGAGGAATCAACCAACATCTCTGCGGGAGATAAAATTTGACGTGAAGAAGTAACAGACTGTTTGATAGTTACACATCAGTTCCAAACCTTGTATAAGGACAGTGTGACCACAAGTATAAAAATTGACCCCAAATGACAAGAAGGTTACGTCCCCCTAAGACAAAAAATGTTAAAAATATGCATAGTAAAACGAAAGAAAAGTTAATTGTGATCCAATTACATTGTAAAATACTTTCTCGCAATAAATGAGGTCTGATCCTTCTACGAAAACCTGCATATTTTGCCTATTATAGCCTATCCCCTAGTTTGCCCGGTGAAATCTACCTCCGCCTTGCGGCCTGCCGAGAGGACTTTTATTTTTAATTATATAAGTCCAACTCGTTGCGTAGTTTATTTATCGTATGGCTTTTATTGCCTGGAGTGTCCGAGGACATTTTCGGCTCGCCTGAGTCTGTAGCTGCTTCCAGCGGACACCCTTAGGATGAGCTACAAGTTCCGTTCAATTTCAAGTAGTTCCAACTTTCGCTACCAGATATCAATGATACCTACTGGTGAACGTTGAAACTTTGATAGAGCGTTCTGACGAAATCTAACCTAACAATTTAGCTTCACACAAGTTTAGTCTGTGGAAGGATCGTTTACATGCCATAAATCTATGGCATGGGACCGCCGGCTTTACTTCCCCTCCGAAGGAAGGCATACTGAAGGATTTTTAACGCTCTTAAAAACTCCGACGACTTCGGCCGGGTTTGAACCCGCCATCGTGGGCACAGCAGTTCAGCATGCTACCAACTACGCCACCGAAGTCGCTCGTTGCGTAGTGGCTAGCTTTCTTGGCTGTCAGCACGGAGGACCGGGTTCGATTAGCGGCTCTGCCAAGACATTTAATGGTTTGAGGGCTGGAATGGGGTACACAGCCTCGTGAGGCAAAACTGAGAAGAGGCGGGTTTGATTCTCATTCTAAGTAATCCTGGAAGTGGTTATCCGTGGTTTCCCACTAATACTCCAGGCGAATGCTGGGATGGCATCTGAATTACAAATACACACACTAATACAGCCATTGCAGTAACACAGGTTATCAGACATATTCCACACGCATACCCAAGCACACGGGGCTACATGGCCACGATGTCGCAAAGCCTCTTAATGAAATTAATCAGCATACCGTATATAAAAAGAAAGTCACAAATGTATACAACATAGTATTGTACCACTCTGGTGGATTAATGGTAGTTTTGATTCACGGCCGATGAAGGTACTAGCTCAAAAGATCTGCACGAGGTAGCTTAGGTCATACGATGATAATAATAATAATAATAATAATAATTATTATTATTATTATTATTATTATAACAATTTCTATACCATATATATTTCCCATTTTATGGGTTCGGGGTCGAGGTGAGGTAAGTTTCTATTTGTCAGTGGTTTTCATGGCTGGATGACCCTCCTGGCGCCATTCTCAACACAGAGCTGGATGGGAAACGAAATGACAATAAGGCAAAGGGTTGGAAGAAAGCGACCAAGGTCTATCAGGAAGTACCATCCTGAAAAACCATTTCATGAACGCTGACGGTAGGATTTGAACCCTTTGGCCTTCACGTTAATGCACGCACCCGACCAGATCACCGATAATAATATATATAATAATACACTAGTCCTAATAATGTTATTTTTAAAAGTTTGATGGAAGAGAAGGATATCTTATTAAAAGTATTTTGTGTTTTGAATTGTATTTTAAAATACTATTTTGTATTTTCAGGAATTTTATAAGTGTATTTTGTATCCAAAATACTTTTTTGTGAGTATTTTGTATTTTGTATCGAAAATACAGTTTGGGTATTTTGCCCAACTCTGTAATAGTTGAATCCAGACCAATGGTTTTTGTCTAGGCCAATAATTTCCGTCAAGACCAATATTGTTTGGTCATATTCCCTGTTTACATATTCACGTCCATTGTCGGACTGTACGGTGTACGCACTTTATTTTCAGACCGTGTTGCTTCTCGGCGAAAGTCTTGTACTCTCAGAACATTTGCAACACCTCGCACTTCGTCTTCATAAACCGTACCTCTGTCCATCTCGGATAGTCGACCGTAAATGTGATCATGTACTTGGATCCACCGTTCGACACTACACCCACAGGGCCGCAAACATCCGTGTGAATAACATCGAGTTTACCAGTCACACGATTTGATTCTTTCGGGAAAGGTATTCGAGTCATTTTGCATTTCGTGCAATTGTCACAAGTTAGATCTCCACATCTCCCTTTCAGTTGCACACCTCGAATGGATCCGCTCTTCACTGTCGCATCGAGATCACGAAAGTTGACGTGACCCATCCTTCGATGCCACAGCTACGCCACATTCTCGTCGCGCTTGTCTTCTGACACTGCGTATTGACATTTTTCCAGTGGGGTGCCCTGCACGTAGTACAGATTGCCCTTTCGCTTTTTTGCAACTAACCTCGTCAGTCCATTCTGGTCGAAAACTTCAGCCTTCTATTTGCCAAAACTGACCGAGAAACCACGGTCAGTCATCTTCGAGACTGATAAGAGATTAGTCCGGATCTTAGGAACGTGAAAAATCTTATTGAGAGTAACGTTGCAAGTTTTACCATCTACACTTGTTGCAATTTTTACTGTTCCTCGGGCCTATATCTCTGCGGTTATGCTGCTTGCTAACTTCAGTTTGCCAGTCTCGCCCTTGTCCATCTTTGTAAACATAGTCGCATCGCCGCACAGATGAGACGTGCACCCGCTGTCGAGACACCGCAGGTTTTCGACACTGCTCGTCGCGATCTGGCACGTATCATGTTCCTCTACTGATAAGAATGACGCGTCCGACAGCTGGTTTTGTTGACCTTGACATTGCAGTCTGCTGCCTTATGTCCTTTGATTCCGCACTTCGAGCATTTGTACGGAAACGATTTCTCCTCGTCACTCTTACTACCGGAATTGCCATTGTTTTTGTTTTGAGGCTTCGGCTACAGTTTCCTTGAAGGACCTTTCTTCTTCACATACATTGCGCCTTGATCTACCATCGGATCGACGAGGCAACTCACACATCGTGTTCTTCGATTATCTTCGTACATACTGTAGATTCTCAGGCTTCGGTAGATCGTCCCGGCTCTCGTTGGCAATTCTGAAGTTTTCAAAACTTGCCGGCAGACTGTACAGCATCATGATGGCAAGTAGGTCTGGGTTTGTAACTACTTTCATGTCAGCTAACTTGTCGACACAGTCGAAGTAGTTGTTGGGGTGCTCACGGATGTCGCCATCTTCAGTCATCTTTTGCAAGGTTAGACTCTTCAACAACGTGGTCTTGCTAGCCGGCCCCTTCGACTGAAACGTATCCTCAAGTTTTTGCCATATCTCGTTTGATGGCCTGCAGTTCTTCACCAACTTCAGTGGCTTGGTCCGATGGACAGGATTAGGTCTGACATGGCCTTTTCATCCTTAGTCGCCCACTCGGTCACTTGGGCTGCATTGTCCTCACCCGGCTCGGGTTTGACGATCTGGCGGCTGACATAACCCCACGCGTCATTCTATTTCAGCATGGCTCGCATTTGCATCTTCCAGGTGTCGTAATTATCGCACCCTAAGGCCTCGTTGCGCACTGCACCGTTTGAATTCATTGTCTCACTTCAATTGTGCTGCGTGTCAATGTCCGAAACACTCACGATTGTTTACAATTTGTTGTGTCGCATGTTATTGTCCGAAACACTCACAACCGGCCACACACTTTGCGTCGCTTGCTATTGTCCGAAACACTCGCAAAAAGGCCTAAGAAATATCGTGTCGTGTGCTTTTGTACACAACTCTCGCGATAAGCACGTTTTCTCGCGTCGCGTGTTATTGTCCAAAACACTCGCGATAAGCCGAAAACTCGCGTCACGTGTTATTGTCTGAAACACTCGTGATTGGCTTTTTCACTGCTCACTCGCGATCAAGCACACAATATTCGAAAAGACGGTGTTTGTTTCTTCTCGCTTCGTCGATGTCTAGAATCTTCTCGAGAGAACAAGATGTCTGCCAACCCGACGCGTCCTTCTCTTTGTGTGTCGGTTCGATCCCACTAAGTTACCTGTTTCTGTTTCCAGTTTAATCAAATCCGCGCTGATTGCCCGGGCCCATAACCTGTTAAGAGGTTTTAAGGCAGCAGTGAAACGTAACGCTCGATTTAATGTTATTCAACTGATTTATTTATCACAAAATACAACTTATTAAAAGCGTCGTTGCCGTGAACAGATAAAAAAAGGAACTGAAGAAAAGTTAGTTGAGGGCGCTAGTGCGCCTCTCGATCAGAATAGCGGTCGATACCGAAGGATGTCGATTTCACCAACAAAACCATTGGCCTGGATACAGATTATTGATGCGTGACTACCCCCACTGTGCCTGTGAAGGATCTTAGAAGCGCTTACTAGCGCTGAGATTGAGACTCTCTAGACTCAATCTATCTATTGTAGTTATATATATATATATTCTTTGTATTGTTGTGTAAATAAAGAAATAGTCTAAGACGGAGAGTTTCAGTGCGCATTATATATAGGCCTCACTTACGTAAATTCCCCAACATATTGGTGCTGAAACCCGGGAATTGGGAGCGAGCAACGAGGATACACTAACACGAGTTTCAAATAGTTTATTTTGGAATTGACGTAAGTGACCGTAGCTGTAAACACGCGCCACGTCAGAATCACATAGTACGCACGAGACTTGGAGAATGCTGATAAGTACCGTATCCAAATTGCCTACTTATACGGGAGTATAATTAATTGAAGGCTTGCCAGTTATGTATTAATTTGAGGTTGTATAGCTAAATGCTAGATCCCTTAGTTGAGAGTTTGGCCAGTAATAGGGATGTAGCCTGAGAAAGTTCGCGCCAGATAGCGCTCGTGTAGTACTGGGTAAGCGCAAGGCGATCGTCCTATGTTTCCCCCAGTAAGCTACGAGGAATGTATAGATTGTGACCGAGTTTTCTAAGCTAAAGTAAATTATATCTTCTCTAATTTTACTCCAAGACTATATTAATTAATTCTATAGTTATATCCTCTAATATATTATGAACGATTTTCAGCGTTTAAGTGTTAAACAGCTGTGAAATGAGCTACGGACTAGAGGCGCTAAAACTAGTGGGAGGAGGGAAGAATTAGTAGGCTACAGTGGTAATAACAAAATTCTAACACGCTTTATTATTCAAATTATGAATAAGAGTCAGCATGCTTGAGTATTGTAGGCCTATATTGATAAATAGCCTATATCTCCATAAGACTTAAATCATAAATAGAGATTTCCCGGTCAATGCATGGGAGATTTTCAAAGTGAAATGCCTTGTCCTGTTCGGATTCCACGTAAAGAGGAAGTCCTCTGTGCCTTATGATCTCTAGATTAACGGTCACGTAAAACTATAATCTTCTTTTATAAATAGAGATTTAAATATTCACTGGCTCCCCTTGTTTATAGACTTCGATTCGTGTATTTTTTTGGTTGATAGCGTACATGAAACGGTCTTGTTTTAAGGTAAACATAATCAAAGAAAGTTGATACCGGTACTGTTTACCTCAAAATGCATCGCAACGTTTGGTTCTTTTGTAATTTGTCAATTTCTTAATACAAATCGTTTCAGTACCCCTTGGAAACGACTTAGGGGTACAGTATTTAAAAAGTTTGAGAATCCCTGTTTTAAGGCCATGAACTGTTTCCATTCATCTGGCTAACTTAGGCCTATGACTCAAGAATGTAGAAGTCAGTCACTACCGGTACCACATTCTCCGTCGGGCAGATGTAAGTTGACGATTAATTCTGATTTCAAGAAGCCAACCATAATACGTTTTTGACTGTTAATGTTGTGACATTTTCTTTAAGTATTTGTCAGAGTATTGATGCCTTTGAAAATGGGAGTCACAAATGTTACATTCACTTCTCCCTGTATATTGACGATTTCTTCCCGTACCGTACTTCAATGGAGATAATTTATGCAGATTGCGATATTGTAGGCTTATCGTGGTAGACTGGCAGTTTCCTTGTGTATGGCCTCTTCCTTATTTTTGTTGTGTTCGTGGTCCACGGAAAAAGCGATGGAACAGTGCCCGGTTTTAATCTTGCTCTCTCACCTTCAAATACAAACGCATAAATTCAGTGGTTGTTATCGATATGTCTATTCAGTTTATAGGTAGGAATTATTTCCCTTTGTAAATCACACTTGCCCAACACAGTTTTCGTGAAGTCATCGAGTTGAAAACAATGGGAACACACTTTAATATTTTCGGTCAGATTTTCTTCACCGAAATGTTTCCTTCTAATAGCATGTAATCATTTCTTCCTCATTTCTTTATTTTGTGAAAATTGGTGACACGAAATCGGATTTCCCTGATTCTTGCAAAGAGGAACACTGCAATAGCTCGGCATAGTCGCGAAAATAGCAATTTAAACAACTTAAATTCGTGGATATTAGCGGCATGAGAACACAGGAGACAAATGAAGAGTGCCTTGCGCTTACCCAGTACAACAGCAGTGCGCTCTATCGGTGCTAGTTCTATACATCCCTATTCATTGTGAGGAGGAGCCTCCATCTTGTTTTCATAGATGCAAAGAGTGCTACAGGATTCTAAGAACGTATATGTGACTAATGCTGCTATCTAGCGGATTACTGTAGCAACGTAATAGAAGAGACCCTTCAGTCTCAAACAAGAAGCAACGTAATATTATTTATTAGGAATTAGAACGGTCTTAAATATAAGCAGCCTGTTTAAAGAAATATTTCACGAGCATGGCAGACGAGAACGGAAACAAGGCGTTAATGTTGTTGAAGAGAAAACGAAAGACAATGCGAACGAACATAACCAAATTCAGTAATGACATTATAAAGACAGCGTCAGACGCTAAAATAGATCACGGATATAACCGGATGAGATTGCAAGAGGCCTTGGATCAACTCATTCTCCTCGATAATGGCATTCACGAACGTCTATCAGATGACGAATATGACATCTAGCGGTAAAAATGAGAAACTTACAAAGTAGGGTACATTTGTCACGTCGTGACTGTTTGTATATGGTTTCTTGTATTGGTTAGCAGATCGTGGTAAATTCTTCGTGATTATACATAAGTAATAAGTTTTACTCGTTGATAAGAGTGCAAAATGAGTACAAGCAAAGTATATTGCTCAGTTTACGGCTGTAAGTCGATGTATAAGGGTGCTGCGGATATACGTTTTCATCATTTTCCAAAAGATGCAAATAGCAATAGCCGAAAGGTGACGATACCAAATAAAGACGGGGGGCAAGAGCGGGTTGGACCACTCACCACTACACTCACTGACGACAGGACGGATTGTTCACTTACGTCGTGCCAAGCCGCACCTATAGCCTATAGACAGCCAAGCACAGTCTCGCCAAGCCAAGCCGTACCAAGACAGCCAAGCCTAAGCCTACACCAGTCGAGGACAGCCAAGCTTCATCAGTCAGGTATCCCGCTCCCTAGTTCATTTCCAATAACCCTACCAACCGTCATCACCTCACTCTGCGATATCCGAGCCATTCCACTACGAGTCATATAGGCCTAATTTGACTTCGCAGGGTAAATACCATCCAAATCAAGCAATTCCTGTCTACCCCGAGTTTTAATACAAGTTAAACTCATCCCTTCGCCCTAGCAAGCAGCAAATAATTTCTAGAGTCTATGGTACAGTGAGCAAACTCAAATATAGCTTTTAACGTAACAGCGCCATGACTCGAACTGCACAAAAACAAATACCAGCAGACAACCGATGCTTGATAATATGCAATTGACACATAAAATCCAGTGGAACACACAAATTAGATCACGTGTATCGCACAATTATACATATATAGAATTGAAAATAACACTGTCATTATTTTAGTGACCACATTTACTGATTATAACTGAAAAATAAAAAGTGTTCTATATCAAACGCGTGTTATTGAGTAATTTAACCCTACTTATCCAGACGACCGCAGCGCCCCAAGTGTTAGTTTGAGTTGCCAATAGAGTGTGAGAAATACATTGAGGTCGGGAAGCGTACGATATATAATTCGACACGCGTTATTCTTGACAATCTATCTGATTCGTTCGGGAATATGAATTTTGACCCTTCCAGACCTTCATCCGCAGTATCAGTGCCATTAACCTTATCCGTCACGCACTCCGTAAAATTACCCACAATCAAATTAGAACCATTCGCAGGAGACGTAGAAAAATGGTCCCGGTTCTGGGAGCAATTCCAAACAGCGGTAGACAACAATCCAACTATCAACGCTATCGACAAGCACGTCTTCCTTCGTGGATACCTGGAGGGAGAACCAAAGGAGCTGATCGATGGTATAGCGGTGACTGCCAATGCATACGAGGAAATCAAAAGAATTCTTATTGGACGATATGGCGATAAGAACCGCATCATCCAGGCGCATCTGGATTACCTGGAGACCATGAAACCAGTTCTCGATGCTACGCTTAACGCCCTCAATTGTGTATATATAGAATGTAATAAACGTATACAGGCTTTAAGGGCATTAGGAGAAAACGTCGACCACTATGGGAGAATGCTAGCCCCCAAACTGTGACGTGCATTTCCGGATGACATCTGTAGAAGGTGGATCATCCACGCGAAGAGAGAGAAAATTTGCGAAGTGCACATAACGAGGCTTATGAAATTTCTAAATGAAGAAGTGGAAGGCGCAATGACAACGCAGAAAATCAAAGGAAACAACGCCATCTCAAACTCATATTACCCAACTGCTGCTGCCTTGAAAGTCACTACTAGGACGGGCCAGAAGACCCAGAAGACGAAGACGTTACCCTTTTGTGTTTTTTGCGAAGGAAAAGACCATTGGGCTCAAATTTGTGCCAAGGTGACAGATCTCAAACAACGCATAGAAAAACTCAAGTCTACCCAACGATGTTTCTTGTGCCTAAACAGAAGTCACACTTTGAGAAACTGCAGCAAGAAGGACCAAGTGCCCTGCGCTACATGTAAGGGACCGCATCACATTTCCATCTGTAAAGAACAAGTGGGAGTAACTGTAGGGAAAATACAGGTTAGTATGCCGAACTTGACATTCCTCCAAACAGCTCGGATTTGGGTTATCGGACCAACTGGTCTTCGGAAAAGAACGCGTTGCATTCTTGATGCCGGGAATCAGTCAAGCTTCATCAGCTCGGATCTGATAGATAACTTGAAGCTGAAAGTCACTGACCAGAGAGCGCTGTCAGTCACTGCATTTGAAGCAACATTAAGTACATCAATGACTCGCAGACTGGCCAACTTCAGCATAACTGGAATGTGGACAAAAGATTCCGTGCGAATCTCAGCTTTCGAGAGTAGAAACACGTACTCACCACACCCAACCGTCCCACGTGATATCCAGAATCTATCACGTCTTCACAAATTGCAACTAGCTGATCCTCAAGATGATGCAGACGATCTGACAATTGAGGTTCTGATAGGAGGAGACCAATATTGGCAGGTGATGAGGGACGAACAGCCAATACGGATCTCAAATTCCATGGTACTTCTCCCCTCTAGGTTTGGTTGGATTCTTAGTGGGAATAAGTCTGGTACTACAGTGAATCACCTGTCCGTAAACCACGTCAGTACCAATGCAGAATTACTATCTTCCGAGGAAAATCTACGAAAATTTTGAGACCTAGAGACGCTAGGGATAAAGGAAGATCAGCAACGAGGCATATAGGCCTCACTTACGTAAATTCCCCAACAGTGCCCAACAGAAACCAGGGGTGTTTATATTAGCTAACGTGGCCCCCAGGGCGAAAACCATTGGTCTGCCGCATGCGATATAGTACCGAATGCGTGGCGTTGGCAATATGGTGCATGACGGTACATGATGCTAAAATGGATGAATCAGCTGGACTTTTGCTTATATAGGTCGTGTTCAGATTTGGGACGGGGGGTCTCAGACAGCGGAGGAGTAAGCATCTATTACTACATCATCTCCAGATATTTTCCCGACTATTAATTCAGGTAATTTGAATAATTTCAGCTGTACTGCCTACTTTTGACCATCCATGTATCTATACTGGTGACTTTAACAGCCACCACACATCATGGGGTTATGATACAGTAGATGATAATGGAGAGACATTACTTTTATGGGCAGAAATATCGAATTTACATCTGGTCTTTGATGTAAAGGACAAAGGTACTTTCCATTCCACACGCTGGAATAGGGACTACAACCCAGATCTAGTATTTGTTTCTATGGATCAACTATCGCAACCCTTATATACCTCACGAAATGTTCTGTCTAACTTTCCAAACAGCCAACACCGTCCTGTAATTGTAGAGGTATGGCTGAAAATCCCTCTTGTGAATTCGATGCCCTTACCCAGATGGAATTTCCAACGTGCTAATTGGGACGCATTCTCTAAGGAACTTGATAAAAACTTAACTGAGAAGAACTTACAATCAACAGCAACCAACTATGGCGAATCTGTTGAACTCGTTATTAAGGCTGCAAAAGCAAACATTCCTAGGGGTTATAGGAAGGAATATGTGCCTGGATGGAATAAGGACAGTGAGGACTTGTATAAAGAATATCAAAGTACTGGAGATCAATCATTAGGCACTCAGCTACTACTGTCCCTCAATAAAAGCAGGAGAGAGAAGTGGGAAGCAACTGTTACAGAAATAAATTTTGTAAAGTCGAGCAGAAAAGCTTGGAGAATACTTCACGGACTGACTGGTAAGAAAAACTCCAGAAAGACATACGGTACTTTAAGTCCTGACACCATTGCTAATAGAATGGTAGATCTTACAAGGGCAAAGTGAGACAATTGTCACACCAAAATGGTGAAACGTAACCTCACTCTCCTCAAAAAGAACGCCCAGAGAAATAATCAACTAACCAGGGCGTTTTCTGCTGAAGAAGTTGTAGCAGCTATCAAGAAGTTGAAGACCAACAAGGCAGCTGGTCCTGATAACATCTATAATGAATTCATCATACACATGGGTCCACTCAGTATAAACTGGATTACTTCTCTTTTCACATATATCCTTGAAAAGAATCACCTACCCAAACAGTTTAAACTATCCAAAGTTATAGCTATTCTGAAACCAGGTAAATCTGAACACAATCCTGAAAGCTATCGTCCCATTGCCCTGCTTAGCTCCATGTTTAAACTTCTGGAACGTGCCCTTCTGAACAGGATAGCACCGTACATTGAAGATGTCATACCACCTGAACAAGCTGGCTTCCGAAACGGTCGTAGTTGCACAGATCAAGTTCTTGCCCTTACAACACATATTGAAGCAGGTTTCCAAAACCATCTAAAATCCACAGCTGTCTTCATTGATCTCACGGCAGCCTATGATACTGTCTAGAGACAAGGGTTACTTTTCAAACTGTTTCAAGTTATTCCATCTTTTGAAATTGTGAATTTGTTATCAAACATTCTCAGTGAAAGACAGTTTGAGGTGTTCTTGGGTGACTCTAAAAGTCACAAGAGGAAGCAGAATAATGAACTCCCGCAAGGATCTGTTTTGGCCCCAATCCTTTTCAACCTGTATATTCATGACTTGCCAAATACTAAGGCAAGAAAGTTCATTTATGCTGACGATATTGTGCTTGTAATGCAGAGCAGAAATTTTGAAGACCTTAAGAGAATGTCAGCTTTCCTTCAGTCCTGGAGATTGATTCCGAGCCTGAATAAAACAGAAGTATCTTGCTTCCACCTTGCACATCGGTTTTCTAATTACATACCAAATATTTTGCTTGACGGACAACAACTTAGATACAATCCCTTTCCTACTTATCTTGGAGAAACTATGGATAGAACCCTGACCTACAAAGAGCATCTCACCAAGCTCTCGCATAAAATTGCTGCAAGAAACAACATCCTACATAAACTTAGTGGTACTTCCTGGGGAGCCTCTGCTGACTGCTTACGCCTAACTGGCATTAGCCTTGTCTATTCAACAGCAGAATACTGTGCACCCGTGTGGTTGGAAAGTGCACATGTGCATAAAGTAGACTCAAGATTAAATGATACAATGCGATGCATCAATGGTACTATTAAGTCAACGCCTTGCCATTGGCTGCCTGTGCTGAGCCACATTCCTCCACCACATCTAAGAAGGAAACAAGCATTGTTGAGAGAGGCTAAGAAGATCAGGGCTTCACCTACTTTACCACTATACCATGAATTTTGCCATCCCTCACAACAGTGACTATGGTCTAGGAGGCCAACATGTGTTACTGCAGAAATACTATATGTGGATGGGTTTAATTTAAACCAAAGTTGGAGAAACGAGTGGTCAACTAAAACAGCGGGGATAAGTGCCCATTCTCTTGATCCCGCAAAGGAACTGAAAGGTTCTGACCTCCCAAGGAAACTGTGGTGCCGTCTTAACAGATTCAGAACCGGCCATGGCTGCTGTAAATTCTTTCAACACAGATGGGGCTGGACCAATTCAGCAATGTGCGACTGTGATCAAGAGGAGCAGACAATGGATCATCTGCTCCGACGCTGCCCTCTGTTCTCGTTCCCTGGGAACCCTGCTGAACTCTTTCATGTCACTCCAAATGTCATAACTTGGTTGCAGAATGTGGATAATGTTGTATAATGTAAATTTTGTATATAATTCACCATACGATTAAATAAATACATTTCAGTACTTTAAGAATTTTGTACCGATAAGTACCTCTTCTGAATTTTTAGCGCAATTTCATTTGGTAATGTTCCCCAGAAGATGAAACAACGTATGAAAATCATATATTGTCCAAATACAAGTGTAAAAGCCAGGATGACAACTGATTTAGAATTAATAAATAATCATAAAGGTGACATACAATATGCTTAGTGAACAGTAAAATGCGTCGATAACTGTATAAAACAATTTCATAGTGTGAATAAGTGTTTAACAAGGAAACAACATGCAACTAAATCGGAAAAATACAGTGAAATGCTCATTCGAGGGGAACATAACTTGGCCATCAGTAGCAGGGTCTCAGGCTTTAAAGTTTGATTATACCTTGTTATGTATAATTGTATATTGTATAAATTACCATACGATTAAATAAATAAATAAATAAATATATACTGTTCACAAACACTGTGGGCTGTCTGTTACGTACAACACTACCGAGCGGAGCACCATTACCTCATCCGTTCCGGTTCCGTTTTCAAACTCGTATTGGGGTTAACAAACAGAGGTTACTCAATGCATCTGTACACTCAGAAAAGAGCCCAAGGCTGCCGAGAACATCATGAAAGTCAAGACGATCAGTCTAATTTAAATTAAATAAAGTATTTTCCATTTGCGTGCCATCACATTTTTTAAAAATAGAACGGGGGAAAACCTCTTTTCAGTGTTGTTTTAGAAATGGTGGCGACATCTATAACGGATACTTTCCACCTCTTCACCAAGAAAGTAAAATACTTATTTTTCAGCTAAATTATTTAAGTTTGTTGTTGTTGATTAATTTAGGGACTTGGCAGTTGGCAACATCGTGGTTATGTAGCCTCGAGTACTCGGATGTGTGTGAAAACTGTCGGATAACATGTGTCATTGTGCTGGCCGTGTTAGTGGGTGTATTTGTAATTGGGGATAGGATTTGGGTAGGAGGTGGCCGTGGCCATAATTTAGGTACCATCCCTGGAGTAGAAGTGGGGGGAAACCACGGAAAAGCACTGCTAAGATGGCCAAGGTGTGAATCGAACCCACCTCTTGTCAGTTCTGCTACACCGTTCCAGACAAGAATCAAGCAGAGCTGGGAATTGAACCCGGACCTGCACAATGGCTGCTAAGAATGCTAGCCCCTACTCCACGAGGTGGGCATAATTATATCACTTAATAATGGCTGATGTAGCCTCCGTGGCTTAGGCGGCAGCACGCCGGCCTCTCACCGCTGGGTCCTTGGTTCAAATCCTGGTCACTCCATGTGAGATTTGTGCTGGACAAAGCGGAGGCAGACAGGCTTTCCTCCGGATACTCCAGTTTTTCCTGTCACAATTTCATTCCAGCAACACTCTCCACTATCATTTCATTTGTCATTCATTTAATCATTGCCTCAGAGGATTGCGACAGGCTTTGGCAGACAGCACAGTTCATATCTTCGCCGCTAGATGGGGGCTTCATTCATTCCATCCCTGACCCGGTCGGTCGAAAGGAAGCAGGCTGTGGATTTTCAATAATGTTTGATAATAGTTGTTTTTGTCTACAATGTGGAACAGGCTACATACTCTTAACTTTGAAATAAATATTCCAGACCGAAGATGAGGTGGATGGATACTATGAGGGAGAGCAATGAGAAAAGAGGAGTGAAATTGGAAGATACAATGGAAGAAGGACGAGAGTGGTGGAGACAGAAAAGTATGGAGGTCCTTGATTCACACCCCGACCCAGATCACTGGAACCAGGAAATGAAGAAGAAGATTCCAGAGAAACTAAATTTGTTGCACTGCAACGTGTGGTTGCTCAATAGTCGAATGGGGGCAAAAATAACTTTCTTTGACGGTAAAGTGAATTAGATGAAAACATCAGAAATAGAATTATGACTAAGCAAATTAGTACAAAAGTCAAATGTTTGAATCTCACATCTAAATTTATATTCAGTACAAATCAAGCAACACACTCACTCCTTAAATACTTTGTGAACAGACTGGTTTTGCGATCCTTTCTTCCTCACTTCCCACTCACAATGCTTCATGCCTTACCCACACGGGTAATTAAAATAGTCTCAGCCTCGTGAGGCAATACTGAGAAGAGGCTGGTTCGATTCTCAACCATCCTGGAAGTGGTTTGTGGTGGTTTTCCACTCCTACTCCAGGAAAATGCACGGATGGTACCTAACTTAAGGCCATGGCCGCTTCCTACCTAAATTCTACCTAGATTACAAGTAACACACTAGTACAGACATCACAGTGACACAGGTTATCAAACAACTTGTACACAGACTCATGTATGTGGGGCTACATGACCACGATGTCGCAAAGTCCGTAAATAATCAATATCAACAATTAAAAGTGAAATAGTATTTCATTTTGCACTTTCCACTTTTCACTTTCGCCACTATTGAGCCAGAGAAAGAAATTTAAGTTGTAAGAAAGATGTTGATGTTTTTGTCGATTTATTTAGGAACTTTGTGACATCATGGTCATTTAGCCCCATGTACTTTGGTGTGTCTTATTGAGATGGCTGGATTAGTGTGTGTATTTGTTATTCATGTGAGGATTGAGAACATGACGGCCGTGGTCTTAAGGTAAGAACCATTAAAGAATGTGCCTAGAGTAGAAGTGAGAAACAACGGAAAACCACTTCCAACATGGCTGAGGTGGAAATTGAACTCAGTTCTTCTCGGTTTTGCCTCACAAGGCTGAGTGTACACCGTTCGAGCCATCAGACCAGAAGTAAATATCTTGGTAGATCCGAGAATTGATCCCAGACCTCCAGGGTGAGTCAATCATGCTAGCTGCTACATTACGGTTGTTAAGAAAGAGAAGATGTGGCTAAGGTGCTGATGCACCGTTCATTTAGCCAAAAATAATAATTTAATTTTTAAAACTTTTAAATTGTCCAGAATTTTCCGATCTAAAGGTGTTGATATACCTACAATTGAAAAAAACTTTTACCCTAAGGATCCAGGATATTTTGGTACTGTGATTAAGAATAGCGACATTGCATCAAATTTCAGAGAAAAATTAAAAATTGATCCAGTCATCTCAAATCTGTTTGCCAGCGTTTCGTCAGGTAGGCTAGTACATTGACACTGTGCACATGGTTCATAAGAACCTTGCAGTGGCCTTCTCAGCATGTACTGGCCAGTGTCTTGGTGATGTGTACTATACCAATTGACGAGCCCAATGATACACTTGGGTGTAATGCTAGCAAACAGTTTCATAGATGACTGGATCAATTTTTCAATTTTCTCTGAAGTTGCCAGGTTGACTTGAAAGTGTATCGTTGTCGAGGTTGGGCCGTATTGGTGTGAGTGGCTAAACGCATCTGCCCAGACAGCAGGAGATCTGGTGCGAATCCCGGCTGCAGTCTTAATCAACAGATAATACGTAGGCTGTGTTACGATATAGTTAAATTTTAAGCTAGTTTTCAGGTGATGATCTACCTAATTGAAGGAGTACTTCCCGAGAGCTACTTCGCCAATAACCTTCGAGGACTGTCAGTTGATATGGCTGTGTTCAGAGATCTGTTGAGGCTACGTCTGCCCGCACTTTCCCGTCACTTGGAGCAACTGCAACACGATGCAAGAGATTCTGCTACAGGTAAATAGAACGTCAATATTTGTAGGTTTTGACATAAGCGATTCATGCAAAATTTGTCCAATACTCGTCAATTTATGTATTTTCATATTCTGTGACCTCACATGTGGGTTTTAAAAATGTTTTATCAGCAACAAATGCAAAATTATCAGCCTCCTAAATAAATGTGATTTTTTTGTTTTTTTACATTTTCTGCAAAACTAATTAGTTTTCTTTGAAAGTAACAGCTCTGTTAAAATTCCTTAGTAAAATATCTCTATTTTGGGTTAGCTACGTTTGATGGGATGCATCTCATTTCTGGCCAGCGAACAAACTGCTATAGTTCTCTCACTTTCCTCGTTAAGGAGCGGCTCGCCCTTGAAAGCTAGATGGGTGGATATGTTTACATTCCATGTCTGTGGGGTGCCAATGTTTTCCCAGCTGGAGGCACAGTGTTGTCAACTATCCACCGTAGCCACCCAGAACAATCAGCGAAACCGGACAGAACTACGTGAAGCTGTGAAACACTGGGGACCTGACACGTGAGCAGGTAGCTAGACCGGAAGAGGAAGCATGCTATTGGTCAAAAACCCAACAATGGGTATTGTTGGCGCATGCTACTGCGTAATGTTTGAGTCGCCGCTCGCTAACGAGGAAAGTGAGAGAACTATACCTTGTTATTACTAAAAGCAATGCTTCTATGCTTCAGTGCATTGTACAGACGTGGCCAAATTATTAGTATTACTCCTCAAGGAGTCTGGTGATGAAATCATGCTTGCATATACAGCCCTTAATGTACTTGGTGAAGGTGAACAGATACCCAGTTGCAAGCCTTTCATCCCCATAATCCTGCCACTAAGTTCCGCCCAAGTAGTTATGAAGGTCTGGTGTCGGCTTCCTTTAACTGGACATCAGACGTCTTGACCATTCCCTCGTTGTTTGAAGGGACTGTGGCTAATTGGAAAATAATTGTTGTTGTGGATTCTTTTAGGGGCTTTGTGACATCGTGGTCATGTAGCCCCGTGTACTTGGGTGTGTGTAGAATTTGTCTGATAACCTGTGTCACTGTGATGTCTGTAGTAGTGTGTGTATTTGTAATTGAGATAGGATTTGGGTAGGAAGCGGCCGTGGCCGTAAGTTAGGTACCATCCAGGCATTTGCCTTGAGTAGAAGCGGGGAAACACTGGAAAACTACTTCCAGGATGGCTGAGGTGGGAATCGAACCCGCCTCTTCTCAGTTTTGCCTCACGAGGGTGAATGTAGCCCCTTCCAGCCCTCGGACCCGAATTAAATTCCTTGGCAGAGTCGGGAATCAAACCTGGGCCTCCGGGGTGACTGCCAAGAATGCGAGCCACCTTTTAAAGCATATTACCCTCATAAACCTGCTCCCCTGCTTGGCAAGAAACACTTGTAAGAGGCTAAAGATCAAACGCAAGCCAAATTTTTGTTCGCCGGTTGGTACGCGTTGAACGTCGCGACTTTACAGTACATTTGGGGTGCATTTACATGACAAACATTGGCAAAAATTCACAACTGCATTAAGGAATTTTCGAGTTTACACCAAGTAACGACTCTGCATTATTGATGTTATTTAATTATAAATATTTAAATATAGTCATCGTTATACGTAATTTCTATTAGTTAGTGTGTTCTGTTATTACTAGACAGTGGCATGTGACAATAATTTGAAATTATATGGAAGCAGTGTGTTATTCTTCATAACACTGTGGCACATTAAAAGACTAATAATACTGGCTCACATGCTAGCTAAAGCAAATAGGAATTTCACAACCACCAGTGACATAAAGATAGCATTTAAAAATATGGGGATAAATTCTTCATCAATGTTGCAAACATATAATAAAAAGGGAAATGAAAGTTTATTACATTTATTGTGTCATGTTTGTAATTATGTGTGTATATGTATCGCGGCTTTGCTCCTGTAACTCCAAACTTTCTTCAGTCTTCACTCTTCCCCATAGTGTACTGTATTTTGTAAATAATATGACGAGCAGTAATATTGTGCTAATTATACTACAAAAAGTTAACTCTGAAAAGCTTACATTAAGTGCTGCAGAACACCAAATTCACAAATTAAAATGTTACATTTTGGATTCTTAAAAGTGAGAAACTACAAACTCTAGACATGCTATTTGCTCACAGGTACCAGCTACGAGCCACCCCTCACCAATGTGTTCACTATGCAATGGTTCCTTACACTTTTTTCAAACTGCCTGCCTCAAACCACTGTACTTCGAGTGTGGGATCTCATTTTCCTGGAGGGGAATGAAGTTCTTCTAAGGACAGCTTTAGCCATCTGGGATGGTTTAGCAGAGTAAGTGCTTCTTTCAGTATTATATGTATGTTTCCAGCTTGAGAAGGGATCTGTGAGAAAGCTTCTTGTTGTTGTTTCATCGTGGTCATTTAACCCCATGTTATAAGGTGTGTGTAGAATGTGTCTGATAACCTGAGCTTCCAATCAATATACAGATGAACTTGGTTCATTCGAAGTTTTTGCACTGTTGGTTAACATTTATCCCGTACCCATGGAAATGGAACATTTTTGATTCGAAATCTTAAATACAGTTGAATTTGATTATTTCGAAGTTGAAGAGACCGACAAAAAGGATCGAGTAATTGAAGATTTCTTGAAAATTTGCCACAGTCGGAGCGTGGCCGAAGTGGTGTAAGTGGCTAAACGCATCTGCCCAGACAGCAGAAAATCTGGGTTTGAATCCCGGCATTTCAAGTCTTAGTCAACAGACAATAAGGAAGTTGTAAAATGTCAGAAGTTCGTTTATATAACAAAAAAATGTTTTCCTGGAATGTTCCCCTGTAAAAGACATGTTTCTTGCAAGTTCTGAGCATTTCCTCATATCCACTGAAATAGACCAGCTATCGGCTCAAATGTTTCATTCGAAGGCAAAATCATTTTCTATTTCTTTTTTAATTTCTTGATATCGATACAAAAAGAAACTACAGTATCATTTTTATTTATTTATACTTTTAGATACCATAATGATCAATTTATGGCGAAATAGAAATTTGACTCATGTTGCCACAGCAATAAAGATGGTTCTGTAATGTTCTTAACAGAAAATAATAACAGTAGTAATTCTGTATGTTTCAGTCGTATTTTGGCTGTGGACAGTGCAGACGAGTTCTACAGCATCATGGGAGTGCTAACAAGAGAAATGTTGGAATTTGGACTCATGGACACCAATAACTTAGTGAAGGTGCAGTATCGTAATACCATCACTTCAATAGGTTATAAGAAGAACTGAAAATGATGAATCCAAACATAGTATTGATGTTGTTTAAAGGTGTATTTTAACACAAGTAATTTTCAACTCACTCCTCTTCTTGCCTAGTACGCCTCAATATGGCGCTGTCTTGGGTTTTTGTGGGTATCTACCCACATAACCTAACGGCGGAGCTTTTTGAGGATCCAACCAGCCTTCGGGCTGACTACCTAACAGACAGACAATTTTCAACTTTCTATTCCCCACAGTAGTCTACTTTGTACACCCCTACACTGAGTGCCCACTGAATTCCAACCACCTAGTTAATACTTTTTTGCAGATCCTGAACATGTCATGACAAAGATTTCACAAGCTGCTGATACAGTAGGCCTATGTATCCTCAGATATATCCCACCGTAATATATCCCTTGAGGCAGTCCATACCAAAACAATCAAATTCCATACAGGATGCACAATTCCACAACTTTCCATATGAGATTAAGATTAGAGGAGTTAGAGGGCCACTCCATATGGCGCTAGCACAATCAATCCCCTTTGGCAATGCACATTTCCCATGTGGATAGAAGTTTGAATTATCTCATGATTCACAATGCAACGGATATCACATGGCAGTATTTATATACTCAAGGGGTTGCCTGAGTGTATATTTCTGTTTTGCTGATGAAGTTATTTCTCACGTAGTGAACTTTGAACTAAACTCAGTTAGTTCACTGTCCAGTGGTCCTCTATTTTCAAATGAATGTCAAGATCACCTCTATGACAGGACTGGAAAATATTCATTATCGGTATTTTTCTTCCCATGTTTCATTCTTTAGACTAGAGAATGCCTAAGGAGAATTTGGAGCAAGGGCTAATCGTAAAAAGAATTCAAAAGTGGTATTCCTCTTAACCACATAACACACCCAACAGAATATTAATATCATTCCATTTCTAAACAATGAGACTGCTCTCAAAACTCAAACCTCCAGCATTTCGAGCAGATTCACTTTCCATGTGTATGACATTCGTACTGCATCCAAAGAAAGCTCATTTGCTATCCTTAGCTCAAGGGGCCAATGCAGAGCTGTCTACCCTGTGGTTCAAACAGAATGCAGGTGATTCAGGCTCAAGTCCTGAGGGGTGGTCCCATTTTCAACACACTTCTCAGATACCGTACGACCACTTTAAGAGGAGCTCTTCTCTGAAGTAATTTCCATTTATCATATAACTTGAATTTCTTGAGGCATTACAATTGACTTGAGTTATCTTGTTACAGACGATAGTGACCATAGCTCCATTCCCTTTCCCTGAGCTGTCCGAGCTACGAGACAAGTACCTGTACAACATCACGCCATGGACTCAGACAGTGTCCACAGCAGCCAGACGTGGGCTCAAGCTGTTCTACAGCGATGACGATGATGAGACAGATGAAGATGACGAGAAGATTGCTGTTGCAGCAGCTTATGGCATCTCTACCGTGTTTCGATCCCCACGTAGAAGAGGTAAAGGTTAAACTTCCCATGATTCTCTAACCAAAATCAACTTTATTTCAATCATTTTCTGAATTTTTACATACTGGAAGCCTAAGAAATG
Source organism: Meconema thalassinum (assembly GCA_946902985.2). Lineage (NCBI taxonomy): Eukaryota > Metazoa > Arthropoda > Insecta > Orthoptera > Tettigoniidae > Meconema > Meconema thalassinum. Next base: position 444,904,094 of record OX336390.1, read on the forward strand.
TATACATTTCTAGAGCAAACATATTCTCCAGTTCAAGACAAGTGTACTAAAAGGGCAATAGATGTTACCACATTAGTGAGTTAACAAAATACCGTACTGTATTTGCAAACACATATCTACGAATATTATTCCTTCATTCATTTATGTACAATCCAGCTTCAGAACAGGCGCCGATTCAAGGGAGGGGGGTCACGGGGGTCATGACCCCCCAAACGGAGACCAAATTTTTTTGCAAACTCAAAAAACGAAAACACAATAACCAGACAAATAAAACTTAACGAATTTTAACTGAAAAACAGTTTTTTTTTTTCATTTTATTCAATACTGAAAATATCTTTATTGCAATTATTATGCTCTGTTACAACTGTACATATTTACAACTTCATACCTGTTATATAAAAACGATTATTTATATAACAAAATCAACTCGTCTATTTTGTTTAGAAAACCTTGTGATTACCGAATCGATGTCTATAGTGATGTCACAATGAATGTGCAGCAATGCACGGATAGGAATTTGGGGCTTTTTTCGCATCAAAAAATTTTGCCGACGTCCAAACTGCAAGCCTGGTTGGAAATTTAAGCTGTGACTTTCTCCCTTTGTCGGTACCAACTCGACTTGCCGAAACTGTAACGTACCTTGATACTTTTCTCGAAGCTCGATGTAAAAGTCGCAAAACACGCCGTTGCAATTTGTACGAATATTTTTGGTGTGCTAAACGCATCAAATTTCTAACCATGTAGCTTGCAAAAAAATTGGTCTGGTTTTGTACGTTTGGTTATTTTGTGATTGCGTTGTTAGTGATACCATTTTTCTTAACAATTTCGATTCTGTGACCCTCTCCCCCAAAGCCAAACTCTAGATCCGCGCCTGCTTCAGAACACTTACAATACCATAGTATAGTGGGATATATTGAACATGCTTAGTGGCATAGAATGATTGGAAGCCCTCATCCATAAAATTCGGAAGCTCTCCACAGAGTAACGATTTTTAGCCTACTTTTCACATTTTGCACAAATGAGGAAAAAGTAGACTTATGAGATCGATCCGGGTAAATGTGTGTCTGTCTGTCTGTCTGTCTGTCTAGCTGTGTGTGTGTCCCTATCAACTCCTAAACGCTTGCAGCAATCAAAACAAAATTTGGTAGGAGTCATCATCATCTTGCACAGTTTCTAGCCACTGGCCGGGTCTATTTGGAACACAAGCCTCTCCAACGTCTTCTGTCATCCCACCATCTCTCAGCCTCCACCCTTGTCCAGTCTTCTCCTCTCTCTTCACGCTTTCTTCCACCCCCTTCAGCCACCTGTCTCTTGGTCTTCCTCTCGGTCTCTTTCCTTCCCACTTCGTCTCGTGTATCCTCTTCTCCGCCATTCGTTTTACATGTCCAAACCATCTAAGTCTAGAATTCTCTACACCATCCTGCAATTGTTCCTCCTTCATTAATTCTCTGGTCTTCTCATTTCTTATTCTGTCCATCTTTGTAGCTCCAATACTGCTTCTCAAGAACCTCATCTCACTGGCCTGTATTTTGCTCTTCTCCCTTCCTTTCATAACCCAGGTCTCCGAGGCATACGTCAGGATAGGGACATAGTACGTCCGATATATGATCTTTTTGCTGTTCTAAGGGACATCCTTGCTCCTCCTCCAGAACGCTTCTGCCTGTCTCCCCCGCTCATTTATTTCTCTATCGTTTCTTCCATTATCTTGTATCAGGCTTCCCAGATACTTGAAACTCTCCACTTTCTTCAGCTGTTCCCCACCAATTGTTATTCCCGTGTGGTTCTTTCCTTCTTCCTTGTTGTGATCACCATCTCACTCTTATTTATGCTAAATTTCATCCCATATCCTTGTATTATTCCTTCCCACACGTCCAACTGTTCCTGTACCTCCTCCTCCTTGTTTCCCCAAAACATCAAATCATCTGCAAACACCATTGCTTTCATCTTTCCTTCCCCAATTACTTGTGCCACTCAGGTCATTATGTCATCCATCACCACAATGAAAAGTAACGGTGACAGTGCACTTCCTTTTTCAGGCCGTTACTCTGTTCCAACCAGTCCGATCTCTCTCCTCCCACTTTCACACAGCTCACGCTTCCCTTGTACATCTCCTTTATCCTCCTTATAGTCCATCTTTCTACTCCTTTATCCTCCAGGGACTTCCATACTTTGTTTCTGCATACACTGTCAAATGCTTTCTCAATGTCCAGGAAGGCCATCAGTAGATCTGTTCCATACTCATAGTGCTGTTCTTGTAACTGCCTTACAGCAAATATCAAATCCACTGTGGACCTTCCTGCTCTGAAGCCATGTTGTTCTTCCCTCATCCCTCCTTCTATCCTTGTCCTAATTCTCCTTTCCAAAACTTTCTCAAACATCTTTGCACAATGACTCATAAGTGTTATTCCCCGATAGTTTCTGCATTCCGTTCTACTACCTTTCTTGAAGATTGGGACAATTATTCCCTTTTTCCAGTCCTCTGGGGTCTTCCTTTCCTTCCATGCTGTCTTCATCACTCCTTACAACCATTGTATCCCCACCTCTCCTGCTGCTCTCACCATCTCCACACTCAACTCATCCACACCCAGTGCCTTCCCTCCTTTCATCTTCCTCACTGCATCTTCCACTTCTTTCCATGTTAAGTCCTTTTCTGTTTGCAGTCCATCTTCCTCTTCCCCGATTTCTTCCTCCTCGCTGTGGTTTCCATTTGGGTTCAGAAGTTCTTCAAAATATTCTTTCCACATTTTCTTCAGTTCTTCCCTATTTTCTATCTCTTGTCCCCCTTTTGTTCACCATTCTAACATAATCCGTAGGATCCTTCCGCCTCTTATTTTTTACCATCCCAAACAGGACCTTTTTTGTACCTTCATTATCCTCCTTCATCATCTTTGTTCACTCTTCCATCCACTTTCTTCTCTCCTCAGCCACTACTCTCTTTGCCTCCTTCTTTCTTTCCTGGTACTCTTCCCTTGTCTCTACCATCCTATTTTGATACGACCTCCTAAAGGCTCTATTATTTTCCCTTACTATATCTTTTGTCTTCTCATTCCACCATGGTGTTTCCTTCCACCTCTTCTTACTACTTGTCCTCCCACATACTGCTTCTGCTGCACCCACTAGTGTCTTCTTAAATCTAGCCCATTCCTCTTCCACCCCTCTTTCTTCATCTGTTGGAATTCCTTCCTTTACCATTTTGAGGTACTCGACCCTTCTATCTCCTTTCAGTTTCCATATCCTTATATGTCTTTCCTGGTTCTCAGTCCCTTTCTTCTCCTTAGCCCCTCTCAGGTTCATTACCAGCAATCGATGGTCGCTATCCAGGTTCTCTGATGGTATAACCTTGATATCCGTGATGTTCTTATTTAAATCTTTCTCATACAGTATATAGTCGACCACCGACTTCCTGGTCAAGTCATCACTGTACCATGTGATTGTGTGGCTCTCTCTTTTCTTGAACCAGGAGTTCCCAACTAGCAGGCTGTTCCTTTGGCAGAAGTCCAACAGTCTCTTTCCTTCCTCATTTCTTCTGCCCCAACCCTCTGGTCCAAGAACACTCTCATACCCTTGTCTTTCTCTTCCTACATGGGCATTCAGATCCCCCATAACAATCATATTCTTTCCTACCAGCTGCTTCTGCAATTCCTCTTCAAACTCCTCCTTCTCTTCAGAGGCGCAGCCTACTTGTGGAGTATACACTTGCACTATTTCTACGGTCTCTCCCCTCAGTGCTACGTTCACTTTCATCATCCTATCATTCTTTTCACTTCTTCTTTTAAACCATCTCGTACTACTACTCCCACTCCATTCCTCTTTCCCTCTTCATTCCCACTCCAGTACAGTCTATAGCCTTTTCTCAGTTCTCTCTTTCCTTCCCCTTTCCACTTTGTTTCTGCCAATCCCAATAAATCCAACTTCCTTCTTTCCATCATATCCACTATCTCCTCCACGTTCCCCGTCAGCGTTCTAATGTTTAAAGTTCCAAATCTTAGTCCGTGTTTACAGCCGTGTCGTCGTCTATTATATCAGTCATGTCAGAGGCTCGTTCCATTTTTGAAAGCATTTGGTTTCATCCACCACTGGCTTGCTGGGCCTATCGTAGCTTCACCAGAGCCCCGTTAGCCGCCACTTTTCAGGGTTCCTGTAGGACCTTCACAGCTACCGTAACGGTCCCGGGGCACACGAAGTCACCACTGTACTTTGCCCCTACAGGCAATCCCCTACTTTGTGCCGTTGCCCGTCTCCCACGACGTGGACGAGGGGTTGGATTTATGGGACTTATAGGAGTAAAAATGAAAATGATGTCATTACTACCAACTGCTGAAAAATCACAATTGAAATTTTAGCTCCATGTCGGATATCCTGGAAGGTATTAATGGGATCTATTTCAAAATTGACACACGTATAGATAATAATATTTCAAGTTAATTTCCAGGAGGCCAAACATGGCAGTATTGCCAAAATGATTATAAGCCTTCTGATAAGTCCAATTTTTAAATGCATATAACTTCTACACTATCAATAATTGGAATTCAACCAAATTTCGTATGTGCTATGTGTACAAAAACAAATATGACTGAGCATATACTTAAGAGCCACCAGGGCTGCCAACTGTTAATAAATGCTCTCAATTTCTTTTATCCAAATATCAATATATATGAAAGTATGCAAGCCGACAGCTTTATACTATGCATACGTATAGTACCTGACATCCTATATTAATTTGGAGTAACTTATATGCGTCAGTGCTACCAACATGATTCTAAGCCTACTGAGAGGTCCAAATTTAAATACACGTAACTTCTATACTATCATTTGGATTTCAACCAAATTTCGTATATGCTATGTGTACAAAAACAAATATGACTGAGCGTATTCTTAAGAGCCACCAGGGCTGCCAACTGTTAATAAATGCTCTCAATTTCTTTTATCCAAATACCAATATGTATGAAAGTATGCAAGCCAACAGCTTTAAACTATGCACACATATAGTACCTGACATCCTATATTAATTTGGAGTAACTTATATAAGTCAGTGCTACCAACATGATTCTAAGCCTGCTGAGAGGTCCAACTTTAAATACATGTAACTTCTATACTATCATTTGAATTTCAACCAAATTTCGCATGTGCTATGTGTACTATAACAGATATGACTATGCCTATTATTAAGAGCAACCAGGGCTGCCAACTATTAATAAATGCTGTCTCTATTTTTGTTACCCTAGTATCAATATATCAGAAAGTATGCAATCCAATAGCTCTAAACTTTGCACACGTATATTACCTGGCATTCTAGATTAATTTGGAGTATCTAATTTACGTCAGTGCTGCCAACATGAATCTAAGCCTGCTGATAGGTCCAATTTTAAAATGCATGTAACTTCTATACTAACTAATGGATTTCATTCAAAATTGGCACAACAATAGATCATATTATTTCAGATTATTTCTGACCAATACATGCATGACATTGTTGACAACATGATTTTACGCGCGCTGTTAGATCCAATGTTTCACTGCATGTAACGTTCATGCTATCCATTGGACTTCAACCAAATTTTGTATTCTGTACCTTAAGAGATGGAACTAAGAATATATTCAGTCACCAGGGCTGATAACTGTAGTGCTCTATTAGGCTACATTATGCCAGGTATACAGTATTTTGAACTTATTAGAAATTCCTATATTACCAACTTAATTTCTTCATTATTCTAGATAGATCCATATAGATTAATCATTGGCATGAATCTTAAATTTTAAGAATAGTAGGCTCTTTAGTTCGTCATGGAACTTCTTGTTAGATTTGTATATTCATAACTATTTTGCACATCTTAACATTCTCCAAGGGACAGATGACCTCTCTGTTATGCTCCTCAACACAATAATAACTAACAATTATTCTCCTGCATCAATAGTGCATCATTCCACTCTCCAAAGCTATTCTTACTCCTGTGGCACAATGCCTTTCTCCTTCATGTCTGAAATGATCTTGGAAATGTTCTCTATAGCCAGAACTTAATCAATCCTTTACTCAATCAACAGATTCCATCAACCGAACAACTTCGCCATCAACATCACTGTCGGCTCTGAATTACTCTGCACTTGCTCCTGACAAAGATCGCCTGGCATTAGACATCTCGGCTCTGAAGCAGCAGTACGCCAAGTTGAGGGAGAGACAGCGACAAGCTCACATCATCCTTACAGGTGAGTCATATCAAATTCCAAACAAATTCCACAGTCAAAATATTACGTACACTTTCATGGCAATAAGGTTTATGAACACAATAACCACAACGGATAGAAGCTCACTAAGTTCAAGCGGGAACCACAGCATGGTGATAGGGTATGCTAGTTCAAACTTGTGGCCGATTGTCCTACAAAAGGTAATTTTTACAAGTAAATCCAGTAGTCGAATCACTTCGATACTGAAAGCATCAAATACCTGGTTGGTTAGTAAGTCGTTAATATTTTCCCCTCTAAAAATATATTATAGGCCTGAAGAAACAGATCAACGTTACTATGGCAACCGCTGAAATTTCACAGACCGGGGATAGTTTTCTGGCAATATCTCGAAAACTGTTCGTTTTAGGGCCCTAAAACGCGGGGTTCCGTTCACGAACATTGCTCCTCGCATTGATACGCGTAAAATGAGATATATTTTATATATAGAGGTGGTTTTTGGGGTCGGATACGAGCGTGATTTTGAGTCTAATTTTATACTCTTTGAGCTGGTTATTGTAAGCGAGCTTGCGTATCTTTACGGTAATTTACAATGCCAAGATGCTTTCTATTTTGCACGGTATGCTTTCATTTTCTTCATAAATTTGTTTTTGTTAACTGTATATTTCTGTTTGCCAATATTGATCTGCTCTTTTTCTTTTTTTTTTACCATGATCAGCAACCCATAATCACAGACGGATGTGTCGTATTCTACCGGCTGTCACATTAAATTATTATTTTTTCTTAATTATTCTTACTGAGGAATTGGGCAAACTTATTTCAATAAAGTTGGTATTTTGTCTTTCACGGCCATTGAATCCCTGCACAAGGCACGGCTTAAAACTAGAAGAGTTGCTGAGTTGGACTAATGGACTAATGGTGCAGCAGAAAAGAGGAGAACTGAAGCGTTTGAAATGTGGTGATACAGGAGAATGATGATCAGATGGGTAGATAGGGTAACAAATGAAGAGGTATTAAGACGAGTGGGAGAGGAGAGATGTTTCTGGCGACTGCTAATGAAGAGAAGAGATAGGAGGGTAGGACACATATTAAGACACCGAGGAATAGCAAGCTTAGTTATGGATGGGAGGGTCGAGGACAAGAACTGTAGGGGTAAACCAGGGTTAAACAGATTGGCTCGGATGTAAGGTGTGGGAGCTATGTAGAGATGAAACGATTAGCTCAGGAGTGGGAGACATGGAGGGCTGCATCAAACCTGTTAAAAAACTGAAGACTCAAACAACAACAATCGGCAATTTTAATTACTTAGAGAGGCATGTGAGGCAAAAGTGTTTTTGGAGAATTTCATCCCAGGGATGTAACACTGGAAGAGACTGCATAATGTACTGTACATCAGCGGCCAAGGTGAGAGATATTTAACTATAGGTCTATTAATAGCAATATGTTGACGTTCAAATCATCAGTAAGTATGGCAAAATTACATCCAGAATAGCTTAAGGAAAAATACTTTTAATTCCCCATATTCCGATAGATTTGCCATTCCAGTGTGCAAGAGTGCAGTTCCCTCTTCAAACAATATTCGCAATTTCTTTAATCAAAGCGCAATGACACACACTTAACAGTAGCACGTGTACATTTAGACAAAACCATTTTTTCCCATGGGCAACTGTAAGTGGCGTGCTCGTGAGCATCCAGACAACAAAATCGTTATGTCTCAGCAGAAGACGTAATTTTAAAATGTGTTAACATAATGTAACATCGAACCCTGCAGACTTTCACAACTCTATAAAATTCCTACTTTGCTGCTCATATCAATATCATGTATGTATCAGAATATTCAGAATTAAAATGGACCCAACTGTAACCGCGATTGCTGTAATAGAATAGACTAATTATCAGCAATACTGCATCGTCCCCATTGTCTTGATCGCGGGCGAAGCCGCGGGTACCTGCTAGTCAAATATATTAATAATGTAAGTAATCATATATATATATATGCACAATTTTTCATGCTGAACAGTTCTTGCGCTCATGGTATGTTGATATTTTTAGAGGTTTGTCCAGCGTGGGCTTGGAGAGCGCACGGACGTCAGGTTCTTTCTTCGACCTATTCACTGAAATCTAAAATCGTTATTGCTTGGCTCCCTTTGATCATGAATAAATTGTTTTCTGCAGGAGTCTTCCTCGATATTACCTGTGCAGAGTGGTGGGGGCCGCATCGGGATCCATCCAGTGGTTCTCGAGATTACCCGTGATATCCAAGAATCGGGGACTTTGTTTTACACTAAGTAGAGATAAGTCTTAGTCGTGCAATGCTTGGTGAACAGCGCTTTGTGAGCATTTGAGTAACTAACAAGATTTCATGAAAAAGGTCTCATTGTCTAGGCCGGTATGAGCGCATTCAGTCGGCCGTGGTATAAGTAAACCAAACACAACTGCTTTATTTTGGTCTTGAAGTAGGCAACCGATAAAGCCCCCCGGGACTCGCGCTTATTTTTAAGTCTGGAAAAATGAGAATTACTCCTGGAAAATTCCTGGAAATCTCCTGGAAAATCGTTGACGGATTTGAGTGGCCACCATGTGTAAGTTACTCAGTTCAGCCTAAATCTGCGTGAGGCAGACCCAACTGCAGGCCTACTGGAAGTTGTGTTATGGCAAAATAAATAAATTACATTTTGTAAGTATTTTCTAACTAAATTGCATTTTGTAAATATTGTCAATTCAAATAACAGTACAGTACGTATGTAGTTAGTTTTAGTTGTAACTAGGTAGTTAGTTTGTCTATTAGATATATGTCATTGTTCTATTAGACTGTGGTGTGTGTGTCTGGTAGCAGTAGCATTGTTTATTAGTTATAGTTCATTGTTTCAGTAGACTGATGTGTAAGGGTGCATGTGAGTGTGCCTGGTGAGAGACTGTTTTAGTGGTAGTATTTGTTGTTGGTGGAACTTTAGTATTTTTATTTAGTAGAATTTTAGTATTTAATTGTTAGTACGGTAGAAGGTTAGTATTTTTGTTAGTAGAATTGCTCTTTACTTATTCTGAAAGGGAGTAGCAGCCTTTCAGAATAAATCAATTCTTTACTAGTCTTATAGACGGTTAAGATATTGATAATATAAGCCAAATAATGGCTACACTGCGTCCTGCTGCACGGCTGAAAGCAACGGGAAACTACAGCCGTATGCTATTCCCGAGGATATGCACCTCTCTATGCATAATTACATGTGATGATGGCCTCCTCCCTTGTAAAATTTCAATCCGGAGGTAAACTAGTCCCCCGTTCGGATCTCCGGGTGGGGACTACTCGAGAGGGGGTTAACATCACAGAAGTGACAAAGAGGAAATCTGACATTCTACGGATCGGAGCGTGGAATGTTAGAAGTCTGCTAGGAAGTGGAAGGTTAGAAAACTTAGAAAGGGAAATGGATAGGTTGAGGTTGGATTTGGTTGGGATTAGTGAAATGCGCTGGCAGGAAGAACAGGACTTTTGGTCAGGAGACTATAGGGTCATTAGCACTAAATCAAACAATGGCCAAGCAGGGGTTGGCCTCATATTGAGTAGGAAACTTGGACAGCAGGTGGAATATTATGAGCAATATAGTGAACGGATTATTGTAGCAAAAATCAATACTAAACCTACCTGCACCACAGTGGTACAAGTCTATATGCCTACCAGTCAAGCTGATGATGAGGATGTTGAAAAGGTCTATGAAGAAATAGACGAAATTCTGAGGTATATCAAGGGTGATGAAAATGTTATAGTAATGGGAGATTGGAATGCTGTGGTAGGAAAAGGGAGAGAAGGGAAGATAGTAGGAGATTTTGGATTAGGTGAAAGGAATGATCGAGGAAGCAGGCTGGTAGAATTCTGCACTGAGCATGAGTTGGTCATAGCTAACACCTTATTCAATAACCACAATAGAAGAATATACACATGGATGAGACCAGGAGATACAGGGCGTTACCAAATCGACTTCATTATGGTCAAGCAGAGGTTTCGAAACCAGATTTTAGATTGTAAAACATATCCTGGTGCTGACATAAACTCTGACCACAATCTGGTTGTAATGAAATGCAGATTAAAGTTGAAGAAACTGAAGAAAAGTCAAAAGCCAAAAAGGTGGGCAATAGACAGACTGAAAGAGAAGGATGTAAACGAAAGATTCAAGAAGAGTATAAAGGAAGGACTAATGAAAAACCCTAAACAAACTTCAATTGCAGACGAATGGGCACTTTTGAAGAATGAAATAACAAAATCCGCAGAAGAAAACATTGGTAGGAAAGAAAGAATAGGTAGAAAACCGTGGATCACTCAGGATATACTAGAATTGATGGATGAAAGGCGGAAACACAAGAATGTAAGAAATGAAAAGGGGAAAGCAGAATACAAACGTCTGAGAAATGAGGTTAACAAGAAGTGCAAGGAAGCGAAAGAAGAATGGTTGAAAGAGAAATGTGCAGGTATAGAAACTTGTCTGAAATTAGGAAAAGTAGACACAGCTTATCGAAGGATTAAGAATACTTTTGGGGAAAAGAAGACTAAGTGCTGTAATATTAAGGACACAAATGGAAAGCCTCTAACAGATAGGGAAGAAAAGGTTGAGAGATGGAAAGCTTACATAGAGAGTTTGTATAAGGGAAAGGAGATTGAGAATCATGTAATGGAAAGGGAGGAGGAAATTGATGTGGATGCGAAAGGAGATTTAATATTGAGATCAGATTTTGATAAAGCTTTGGAAGACTTAAGCAGGAACAAAGCACCAGGCATAGATGATATACCGATTGATTTGCTACGCTGCATAGGAGATGAAGGTCTGATCAGGTTATTTCACTTGGTGTGTAGGATTTATGAGACAGGTGAGCTACCCCCTGATTTCAAGAAGAATGTAATCATCCCTATACCAAAGAAAGTGGGAGCTGACACATGTGAAGATTACCGTACAATCAGCTTGATTACTTATGCTTCAAAGATCCTGTCTAGAATAATTTACAAGAGGATTGAAAGCCAGATAGAAACGGAGTTGGGTGAAGACCAGTTTGGTTTCAGGAGAAATGTAGGAACAAGGGAAGCTGTACTAAGTCTTAGGCTGATTTTGGAAGGTAGAATAAGGAAAGATAAGAGAACGTTCATGGCTTTTGTAGACTTAGAAAAGGCTTTTGATAACGTTGATTGGACTAAATTGTTTGACATTTTGAAATCGATTGGAATAAAGTACAGGGATAGGAGGGTGATATACAATCTATACAGAAACCAGACAGCAGTCATTCGAGTTGAAGGACATGAGAGAGAAGCTGGTATTCAGAAAGGTGTAAGGCAAGGCTGCAACTTATCACCCATACTTTTCAATCTTTACATTGAACGAGCAATGAAGGAAATTAGAGAGAAATTTAAAGTGGGAGTGAAGATTCAAGGAGAAATAATTTCAACTCTGCGATTTGCTGATGACATCGTCATCTTGGCTGACAAGCCTGAGGATTTGAATGAGTTTTTGAATGGTATGGACTCCGTCTTACGGAAAGAACTTATGATGAAAATTAATAAATGTAAAACAAAAATACTGGAATGCAGCCGAAATAAATCAGAAACCTCTATGGAGATCAAATTGGCAGGTGAAAAGCTGAAGGAAGTAGGAGACTTCTGTTACTTAGGAAGCAGAATAACCAGTGATGGACGAAGCAAAGAGGATATAAAAAGTAGGTTGGCTCAGGCAAAGAAAGCATTTCTACAAAAAAGGAATCTGCTGAAATCGAATATAGATTTAGGTATTAGGAAGTCATTTTTGAAAGCCTTTGTCTGGAGCGTGGCGCTCTATGGAAGTGAAACTTGGACAATTGGTGCAGCAGAAAAGAGGAGAATTGAAGCATTTGAAATGTGGTGTTACAGGAGAATGATGAAGATCAGATGGGTAGATAGGGTTACAAACAAAGAGGTATTAAGACGAGTGGAAGAGGAGAGATGTTTCTGGCGACTGCTAATGAAGAGAAGAGATAGGTTGGTAGGACACATACTAAGACACCCAGGAATAGCAAGCTTAGTTATGGAGGGAAGGGTCGAGGACAAGAACTGTAGGGGTAGACCAAGGTTAGAATATGTTAAACAGATTGCCTCTGATGTAGGGTGTGGTAGCTATTTAGAGATGAAACGATTAGCTCAGGACAGGGAGGCATGGAGAGCTGCTTCAAACCAGTCAAAAGACTGAAGACTCAAACAACAACATAAAAGGCAAGAATGGATCCAAACTTCACAAGGAGGATGAACACAGGTTGGGCAGATAATTCAACTGGTTCAATGAATTTCTGGTAGTGTCATAGAAATATTGAATATTTTGTATTCATTAATAAGTCCATGCCTGGTGAAAGGGAAAACAAGGTACCAAGAAACGTCAGGTAGTGCAAAAACGATAGCAAAATTCAAATAAAACATTGAATAGAAACTTATTAGGTGTCTAAAATATAAAACAGGTTGAATGCACGATCATTTAACAAGTATCATTGGTTACAATGAAACAAAATTTCTCACCCTAAATAGTTGTCAGCTACTTTCAATAATTAGCAAGTAGACTTGGTGGACTTCCAGGCCTATGTTCTTATAGCAAGTTAATTCTACCTTTGGCTGAGGGCAGGTAATATTCAGCTCATATTAAATTACAATTCACATGTTTAGTTGCCTCTTCAGAGGCATAATGATCTTTTCATCACCTAACTAACCTGACCTTTAATATTATTACTGCTAGACTAACTTCGAGCCTGCCTTCATCAACAATATGTGACATCATTACCAATTCATCAGTAATACATGCAACTCTTCTCTATTTCTCTTCATTTACCTTCAGTTTTCATAGCTTAGCCCCAAGCCCTAGTGTAGAACGGCCAGCAGTTCCCTTAACAAAAGTAATAACAGCACCAGTAAATTTCTCTTACACACCAAGTTGTTTCACTCTCTGCTTATGTGTATAACGCTATATTATACTCTGGTATACTCTTATGTTGTAGCTGCATGTGCTCGCCAGCCCCTGGGGCCTTCTGTGCCCACACCAGTGGCGATGAATCATCTGCTGCTGGGGAAAAGTGCTCTCCTCAGCATGAGGGGGAGACGCGTCGGACCACCTCCCGGAGCAGTGCCACCGCCGACGAATATAATGCTCAGACCCAATGCTAAACCTCGCAAGCCCAAACAGCCAATAGTAACACCTCAAGGTAAATTTAGACCAGATTATTTCATTATGCCGCTTTTCAGCCTATCATAACTATTAAATTATAATACAGACAGACCATACTGTATATTACATTATTTAATTTAAAATGATATATATACAGTATATAATATCATATGGCTACATCACTAATTTCAAATTAGACTGTTTGTTGATGTGATCGTCATTTCCCAGTCTTACAACATTGTAGATATTGAAATTAATAGTTATTTTTTCGGGTGTTTAATGATTTAGTATTTAGGGGCCGACCACATATTGCGTAATCATTTTTAGTAGATTTTTAATCCCTCCCATGCATAATCATCACATTGACCAATCATTGCATAACTCCACTTTCATTAGTATATTGCAAATCTCATATATGTAAAATATTTGTCAAAATCAGCATTTGAACCTTACATCTGTTGAAATGAGGGAGAGCCTTATGATAACATTAATTTAATTTGTTTGGTCATCTTAAACTTCCTGGGTCTTTGGATGCTGAAACCAGTGAAGCAAAGCATTTTCAGGGATCACATTTGCAAAATCATGAAGGCAGCAATTATTAGCAACAATAAGTAAAGCAGTCTCTTACATCCATGCGGCCATGCCACGACTACGATTCATTTCCAAAAGTGAGCTATGATGTGATGTGTTACGTCTCCACAGGTCAACTGATCACACCTTCCAGTGACATTGTAACACCACAGACTCAACCAGAAGGAAAGAAGTCAGGAGAAACTCTTCACTGGAATGCGATAGTCAAGAGAAGACCTCGTAGATATTCTGAGGACACGAGAAGGGAGAGCCTAGCCAAGACAGCCGATACTGAAGATGGTAGGTTAAGTGCTCATTCTGTATTACATCTTAAGGAGATATCTAAGACAGAGAGGACACATCTCCCCCAAACTAAACATAATTTCTTGTTGTTTATAATAAATAATATAGCTATCACACATCTGACGAATCATTGTCGACGGTAGATATATGAACTACGAGTTCGTCAGCGGTGTAACGCATACTGTTTTCCTAGAGACATCGGTACAGTTGTGGTCATATTATTAGAATGATATGCGACCCTCCAAATGAATAAATGTGTTGTAAGAAACAAATAATTATTTACTTTAATTCCGGCAGTATATATCTTTAACTAAATAAATTCTTTGATATGTTCGGTATATTTAGAGCCCACGTACACCGCAAATGTCAGTAAATATACAAAACAATTAAATTAAGAAATATGCATTACTGCCGCATATTCTACCTGCACTTTGAAGTTTTTGGAATATAAATATTTATTTACAAACAATGTTACTTGTAACTAGATACAAGTTTTCCGGACTTGTAGGCAGTGGTCCAGACAGGATATCACCGGAAACTGTGTCCAGCATTATCAAGGGTCCACTCCTTTCGTTAGTCGGCAGTGGTATGAGCACCAGCTCCACCACTGCTCGGGTGTTCCCTGGGCAACTGCCCAGCTGTGACGGGAACTTTCTTCAGATTGATGCGAGCGTGATATCTTGGCGTAGGTGTTCCTAAGGGTTGGGATCCATGTACTTTGTACTCGTTCAATTTCTTTCTTCCGATTGAAGTTGTCGGGGTGTTTGAAGATTTACTGTATTTAGCTTCCCGTTGCAACCTGGCGTGGTAGTGTGTGGTGGTGGAGAGATATCCTGCCTGGACCACGGCCAACAAGCCTGGAAAACTTGTATCTAGTTATGAACTCTGGCCTTGAAAGCCTACGCTGTTGTATAATGTTGCATGAAATTACATAATTCATGATTACTGTATTTTAAACCTTCCTGCGCAGTGACAAAGGAGTGACATTAGTTTAAAGAGATTATGGGGTAGATTTTTTTTTTTCAAATAGCAGTTACAAATATTGCAAAAAACTGAAATTGATCAAAAGTTAGGAATAGCACAGCCATCAGCGACTTAAATCAAAACAAGTGAAAATAATCTGTGGAGTTGCAAGTAATTGAGAAAATACCTTTTTTCTTTTTCTTTTCTGATAAGTTAGCCATGTCTGTATGTTGATGAATCATCGTAACACAAGCTTTGAGCTTTGCATTTGCTCAGTTGGGTATACCCCTACGTTTGAGATTGCATTTTGACCAAAAATTCAATTTTCGTTTTTTCAAATTTACATATATTTCATGTCGATATTCCACCTGTAAATACAGTGAAAGCCCGTTATAACACACCCACTTAACACGCTCTTTTTGTAAGGACCCTGGACGGTTTGTATAAAAAACTGCATAATTTTACCCTATTATAACACTTCCATAGCCCTTCTTTCATGTCGAAAAAAAAAAAAAAAAAGGGAAAAATCCATATAATGTAATGTAAAATAGGCGTGGTGAAATACTTGTTGGTATCCCTGTACTGGAGGTCATTTACTTTGAGTAAATGAAAGGAATTCCCCACCCTAAGTTAAGAAACCCTCCGGCCAAGAGTGTCGAAATTTTAACTAATGACTTGCCTTTCCTTGAAAGGGATTTAACACTGATTTGTCAATACAGCTCATTTCTGTCCCTTCTTATTAGTCATTTTCTGAATTCGTGTCAGTGTAGTTATGAATGTTGTAGTGCAAAATGGCAAAGTGTAAATCTTTTTCTATAAGTGAAAAATTACAAATTCTTAGTAAGTACGAAGAAAATTCTAGTCTGAATCAAAAGGATTTCTGTGAATCTGTGGGTATCCCTTCATCCACCTTGAGAACATTAATAAACAATAGGCACGTTATTACCAACACAGCGAAGGGTGGTTGCAAACGTAAAGAAGTGAGAACTGGAAAATATTGTTCAGCCCTAGGGCCGAGACGACCCTAGGACCTGAAACGCCAACACACCCTTTCACCTTTCACCTATAAAACTACCCCTACAGGATAAGCCATGAGCCTACACAAATACACTTCCTTAACACAAGCAGGCGCAGTAGTCTAGCTGTCAGTCAGCCGAGCTTACATCATTCATACATAAACACACTATCACCGGAATCTAGAACACCAACAGTGATGACACGCCGAGTCAGCAGCTCGGGAGCCATTAAAAGGAAGGCCCCGAGTGCACCAAATATCTGTCGCGGCCGACGGCTCTGTGTCTCCAGTTCCATCTCCAGCTCCAGCACGTCATCGCCAGGTGAGATAGCGTGTGCTCAGATCTCCTTATAAAATTGTACTCCATTACCCACACCCACACTTATATTGTAACTCATTGTACTACACTGTCCATCAGTAAAAGGGACATCAGATCACCATAACTGACCAAATAAATACTTGGTCAGTAAACACACACATTTGTACTCATTTCACTTGTCTTTACATCCTTACACCCAACCCGCTCTTACTCCTAATTGCCCCTGACCGTGAACACCAGGAATTGCATCGTCAGGCGCTCCATTGTTCTCTCATAGCAGTAAGTCAGCTAGCGGCCAAGTTCCGACTTTGCAAGTGAGCTCGCTCTCGCTCGCTCACATTTAATTGCTAATCTAAGTTAATAGCTCCCTCTATAATTATACATCCCTTAATGAGTAAACGCACCCCATAGGATCGACCCCCATCACATTACGTCCTATAAACAGACACTTACACTAGCGGTCTCCCCCATTTACGGGAAACTGCACCTTTTCGGTAACCACCCCTAAATTATACATCTACGCACCCTTGTTCATCCCTTCCCCCAAAACCGGGATAGAACAATATGAAGATGTTGAGGAAATTCTTATTGAATGGATTTTCCAATCCCGGGAGGCCCAATCATACAAGGAAAAGCACGGGAAATAGCAGCAAATTAAAATGTACAGTGTGTAGCAGTTTTCCTAGCCCACACTTTGAGCGACAAGTGTAGCGGTTATTAATGCCCCATGTTGGTAGCGACAATTGTAACGGTTTGACTGCCCCTAACTGTTGGGAGATAAATGTAACTGTTTACCTTTGCCTAAGCTATGTTGTTTTAATGGGCGCCAAGACCTCAACGCAATGTTGAAATCTAAATTTGTATTTAACAACGTCTAGCTCTGGCAGAACACCTTCAAGACTCTATTCACTCAGTTCGTGGTATGATTTGATCATTAACCCAACAAACAATTGTATCAGGAGAAGGAATTGGTCTATATCTAATGCTACCTACTGAAAGCAAAGATTGCATTGTAAAAGAAATGAATTTATTATATAAAACAAGAATAGCAAAATTAATAATAATAATAAGTTTAAAATTTAAATTTGAGCGTTGCGATTTTAATATTAGCGATAGAAAATTACGTGAAAACGGAGTCTGATAAATTATTGATTTTACTCTTATTTCCAAGCTATGAAGTTATTGAAATATGAAATATAAAACAAAGAGAAATGAGAGATTGCGTATTTCTGCGTCATTCGCGCCTACCACTGGAAATGGCCGAAGCCTTTCCCTCGTACTGGATGATGCTGTGAGCTTCCCACAGTCTCCTGGACGTCGACATCTTTGTCGATATTTGATGAGATTCTGGTAGATTAGATAATTCTATGGTCCGTACATCGGACCCAAACACTCGTACAACCACACTGGTTAAGTTTTACAAAAGTTAGTCCTCCACTCCACGGAACATCGGAGCGACTTCCGCGTACAACCGTACTCGTTAAGTTCTATACAGATAGTCCTCGTTCCACGGAACACTGAACGATATATGCACCCGTCGCATCCCCACTCTTCATCCGACTTCTAGCTTGCGTGGTCTCCACTGATTGGCTGTGCACGCCGCTATATTCCCCTCCTCTGGCTCATTACACTCGGCGGTAGGGTGAAGTCGTATTCCGTTCCATACATCCGCCTTTTCGTTAAGCTGCAACGCAGGATTGAGTCATGCTTTCCGACTAGATTAATCCTGTATATGAATTTCCAGTGACTCATGTCTCTCAAAATATCCTAACTGACGAAAACTCCGTAAAATTCCGCAATCACATAATTTTCTATGATATTGTCGTTCGTAATAATTTGCTTGATAGCGTTTTCTAAGACATAGAAAACCTATCTGAATGCTAATAATTTTTATAAAATGCTCCGAAAATACCTTAATAATAATTATAATAATAAATTAACATGAAAAATTCTCTTGGCTGAACAATTTGCCGCGTAAATAAATATAGAATGGCTTCCTACTGACTTATGCCAGTTGCATAAAAAACCCTCGAAAAACACGTTACATATTCGCCTCGGATCATCGGATGATTTACCGTGACGACGGTCCATTATCCGATTATCCCAGACACGTTAATAAACCCCATCCAAAATACATATTACATAAATGAAATCACCCTAAATTACAGATATATACACTCATAATTTTTCTTCACGCACTTTGCGTCCAAGTTTGTTGTCACTATGGATTGCACTTTGCAACCAGTCCAATGTTTTACATATAGAATAGTGTTCCACGGATATTTCCGCCTCTCAAATTTCTCTATGTTGGAGAAATAGACATAATTGATGTGTGAGCACTATGTATTTATGATGTCATATCACACGCATTGAAGGTGTTCTGATATATTTATATCACCATAGAACTTCCTAATTTCACTGGAGGTCCCTTCCTTATGGTGAAATTTAATCTCACTTATCACTGAGCACACGATCACACTATTGTGGCAGCGCCTCGTGACCATAATACTTAATCTCTCTTTAAAGTAGATTAAATTAATATTGACTTCTGAGAAAGAAAAAAAACAGTAAATGCGCATTACATATAACACAAAATATTTCTGTGCCGTAATCGCCCTGTCTTGTTAAGTTCCCGTAGACCATATTCTACTTAATACTAGTTCTCAACACAGACCAGTTCTCCTGACACAAATAATACCTTTGTACAAATTACCTTAAATTACACACTTACAAATCTTACATGGCGAGGCAGTAAACAGAAATTACGTGTGCCGATATGTATGAGTTTCATGAAGGACTGTCTCGCCTTCTGATGGCCCATGTTTTGCCTCGTGGACGCCTTAAGCAAAAATACCCTGTTCAAGCGCTCACCCATCTCTAGGAGGCAAATGGGAATTCACCAGCGCTACCAAATTCTGGCCTTGGTGTATCGAGACATTTTAGTGCTCAAGAGCATCCGACAATCCCGTCATATTTCCCTGTACCTTAAAAACTCTCATTTACTTACATACTACCCCCCTGTGTGACTTCTGATACGCCTGCCTGGAAGACCATCTCCTCCCACGCACCAAATACCACACTTACTCATTTGATAGGCTGGCTCGCCAGCTAAACACACTCACTTTATGACACATATTTTCGTAGACTATGTATATTATACGTCCCGTATAATCTGTTTCCCTTACTATCCTCCAGCACATATGCTGTTTTTCCAATACGTTTGGAAACTATAAATGGGCCCTCGTTGAGATAAAAGAACTTGGACATGACTTTCTCTAGCTTATTTGACTGTTTCGGCACTCTAAGTAAGACTCTGTCTCCCAGCTTGAATAGGTCAAATTTAGTTTCTTTTTGTTGGCGAATTCTCTTTTGTGCTGACTTAGATAAATTCTGTTTCGCCAACTGGACAATGTAATCCATCCCCGGTTGCTTACCCTCATTTAATCCCAACACCCTCGCTAGTTCATTTTGTGGTCTTTTTCCGAAGTGAACTTCGTATGGCGTCAATTTCGTGCTCTCATGCTGGACAGAATTCAGCCAAGTCTCGACCTTGGGAAGATGTCCAACCCAGGCCGCATGCTTGTCATGCACTAGAGTCCGAAAAAGACGAGCCACTTCCCTTAATGGACGCTCTGCAGAATTACCCTGAGGGTACCTTACAGAGGAATGAACGTGTGTTATACCAGCTTCCTGCATACTGGTTCTCCATTTCTTTGCAGTAAACTGTGGTCCACTGTCAGATAGTATCCTGAGAGGAATGCCAAACTCAGGTACATACTTATTAATGATCAGACGGCTACACGCTAGTCCCGTGGCTTTCCTTAGCGGATATAGCTTGACATACTTACTAAAAGCGTCAATAACTATAAAAATGTACTCGTAGCCGTACTGTCCTTTAACGATCGGGCCAAATAAATCCACACACAGTAGTTCGCCGGGACTACTGGTGAGAACTGCAGATCTCTCCCCCACTAAATATTTAACTGGATATTTACTCCTTTGACAGGTGTCACATTTAGCTAAAATCCTCCTAACATCCCTTCCCATTTTACTCCAAATGAAGTCACGACCAATTTCATAGAAGACCTTGGCAGCACCAAAGTGTCCTAATTCCCTATGAATGAACCAAATTAGCTCCTCCCGCAAAGTGGCAGGAACACATATTGCCCACCGATTATTCCTACATTTCCGTGCAAGAAGCCTATCCTGCATCTTGTGCGTGAACCGTCCTACTTTCACATACTCTTCTTCACCTATTTCCAACCTAGCCAGTGGCTCCCTTAACTTAACGTCCTCACGTTGCTCCACTAGCATATTTCTCAGTGTCTGTAACGATGCCCTGTTGCTACTGTCCACACATGCACATATTAAAATACCGTCCTCTGCTTTAACCACAGGATAATCCCTACATAAATTAGTGTCCCTCGATAGCATGTCTGCAAGAATGTTATCTTTACCTTTAATATATTTTACTGTGAATTCGTATTCCTGCAGAGCAAGAATCCACCTACTAACTCTGTTAGAACTGAGTTTACAAGTTCTCATATACAGTAATGCATGGTGATCTGTGTGGATCTCAAATTTCCCCCCTACTAAATACATTCTAAATTTCCCTAAACTGAAAACAATACCTAAAAGCTCTAACTCAGTAATCGTGTATCTTTTCTCTGCTGCTGTCAGTCCTCGCGAGGCTAAAGATACAATGCACAGATTACCCTCATCATCTTTCTGACATAATACTCCAGCAATGCCTATATGTGAAGCATCTGTCATAACCACATATTCCTTATCTTTTAACGGATATTTCAGCACTACAGCTTTCTCAAAACCTTCCTTCAGCGCTCTAAAAGCCTGATCATGCTTGGACTCCCATCTCCACCGAGTCCCACTTTTAAGCAATTCCCTGAATGGTTCTACCAACCCAGAGTATTTAAGAACGAACCTCCTGAAAAAGTTGCAAATTCCCAGGTAAGTTTTTAACTGTTTAACATTCTGTGGCACCTCTGCGTTAAGTATCTTATTAACCCTACTTTCTTCTGGTGTTACATCTCTACTCGACACTCTATGACCTAAAAATGTCACTTCTGACTGACAGAATGACGACTTAGACAGCTTCAAAGTGAACCCTGCCTGATCTAACTTCTGAAAAACTATATCTAAATGACCTAGATGCTCCTCAAAACTGCGTGAACTAATTACCATATCATCTATGTAAATGGTTACAAACTCTCCTGTGTCATCCCCTAATGCGATGTTTAAAGCCCTAATTAAAGCTGCTGAACTACTCTTTAACCCATAAGGTGTTCTACCAAATTGATAAAGGTTATATTTATGACTAAAAGCTGTAAATGGTCTATCTTCGTACATAAGTGGCACTTGCCAAAAACTGGAACTCAAATCTACACAAGTGAAATACTTCTTCCCCTCAAATGTTTGCATTAATTCCTCTATTGACATAGATTTCAGCTGATCTGAACTAATTCTACTGTTAACCAAACGAGCGTCTAAACAAATACGAACCGTGCCGTCGGTTTTGGGTACCGTGATCAAAGAATTAACATACGGACTGTTAGAGTGCTCAATAATCCCATCTTCAAGCATCTGGTTAATTTGTGCCTCAACTGCACTCTGATAAGCGAAAGGTACAGGATATCTATGTCCTGTGAATACTGACCTATCAATAACGTTCAATGAATGGGTATAGCAATTGGCCATACCAATGCGATCCTCAAAAACTCTCCTATTACACAATAACACATCATAGAGCCGAACACATTGTTCCACCTCTATATTACCCTGAAATGCAGCATCACGTAACGAGTCCTCTAGACTTCCGTTCGTAATCACACTGCCCACTAAACATGGAGAACCCCGCTCTACGGCTGGCGATATCTCATTTAAAGTACAAATCACACCTACAATACTACTCCTCTGAATATGGTCATTGAACGCTACTTCTACTTCAGAATCACCCCATTTAAATTTCAAACTCCCTACATCATAACATAAGTTACCAGACACTCTACTTAGCCACTCTCAACCCAAGATAACTGAGCCGATTGGTTTCGACTCACAATACTTCGCCGCCGCCGCCCCCATGTGCCCCGCCCCCGGTCGCCGCCCCCATGTGACCCCCCCCCCCCCATTCTTCTGCCGACGATCCTGGCATTAATTGTGAATCATTTCTGGATACAAGAAGAAGACATAAATAACTTATATAACCATTATCTTTTAATGGAAAATATATTAACTAATTACTCCGGCCATTGATTGAATATAGCCATTGTTGACTGTCTAGGGAATAATATGTATGCTGGGACTGTACTGGATTTGGCGGTATTTGTTCAAATAATCTAAAGTCTGATAGCCAATCATTGACGGACACATCGATGAAAATTCTATTGCCAAATTAAATTTGGTTAAAAAGGGACGTTTCGATCATTTAAGAGGTGAAGGAAAATTAATTATAAAAGTTGGCATTAAAACTAGTGCCAGGCGTTCTTCATTTGTCATCGGTTTAAAATGAACTTCTGCACATGCGCAAAATGGCGTCCCAGTGTCGAAATGAAGCCAAGCTAAAAGAGAACATAATGTGAGCTTGTGGTGAAAGGACGCGGTTTGTGGTAGCCTCGGACCACTACCTAAATCTTGGTCCGAGAACAAGGTAAAACTGTTGGATAATGTTAATTAGGAACTCTAGAACCGTCAGACAAAACATTTATGACATTTCATGAAAGTGAGAATTAAGTTTGTGAAATTTAAGAGGCCAAGTGTCGTCTGGCCGGATGCATTGAAATAACTTTCGATTCCAAAAGGACGCTATTCTTCTTTTACCAAGGCGTTTTCTTGATTTGCTAATTTGTTCAATTTATATTTTAATGGGTCTATTATAATGTGGCCTAAGATTATTTTATATTCATAACACGCCTCCTATTATTTAAGCAGCGAAAACGAGTTGTTTTACTTCATCTTTCGAGATGTGTTTGGTTTCATTTTTAATCGTTTCATGCTGCTAATGTGAAATTAAATGATTTTACGAATGTAATTGTTAGGATTTTGGCGTGGGGAACTTGATAGTTTTAATAATGACAAACGGCCCCTTGCTTTTCGTTTGTCTGAGATGGCATCTTTTGGTCTATTATGGACGCATAAGCACAGCATTCATGCTGGTTGCAAAACATTTTCGGAAGCCTATTTGAAAGAATGTAATGAGTAACCAATTGAAATGAATCGAATGAGACTGTAGTAGTTTCGGATAAGAATTAGAAAAGGTTTAATATGTGGTGATTTCTAAATCACGTGAAAGTAACTTGTTTAATTATACAGCGTTGCCATATAATTTGGGGTATAGCTTGGCCTCCATTTTAGATATATAGTAGGAGTGCAGATTGGTGTTCCCTCCCATAGCCATTCGGCCTTGTATTCTTTTCCCTTGAGAATATATATTTATTTTTACCTATTGCTGTTCGAGTCCATGTTTCATTGTGCGCATAGAATAGTACTAGGTTAATTGTCTTCAGGCCACTTTGGCCTCAGGGTACCAAACCCAGCCCTCCTGGTGCAGATTTATGGTAGCTATAGATCGTGGTTCGATTTTCTGGAGCCGTTGCCTGGTGTTGTTTTGTGCCGTGGCATTGTGTAGGATTAACTTGCGTGGATTCGAGCAGCATGGGAGAAGTGAGTAACTGAAGGTTAACTAAGGTTAGGTAGGATGCCTACTGTGGTGCTCTGACTAATATATGTTTTTCTTTTCATGGCTGTGAATGGACAAAGCGTTGCTGGCATTCCTCAGTGCGTGAACGCACTGACGACGAGTCAAGTCCAGTTTTAATACTGGCACTCAAGAACATGGTCTCTCTGTAAGCATGGTAAAATTGGCTGATGGATTCTCTCTGTTATCACACTCTGTGATGTTCCGTACTACAAGCTACTTCCAAGGTAGGATCAAACCAGTACAGTAGTTATTTGATTCATGGTAGAAAGTTATCTATGCACAGCTGTTAAGTAAAGTGCTAATGGCTAATCGTTCTGTGTTCCTGTCAAGTTGTGTGAAAAGTGATATCATTCGCGTGTTGAGTTCTTGCTGAAAATCATTATGGCATGGTTGCCAAATTTTGAATTGCTATTTGTTCTGGCTGTGTTGCCAATGTGATTAAGTCATCTAAGCATTAATGAAATTTTGTGAACTGAATAGTCAATTATTTTGCTGTATTCTGTGAGAAACATCTGTGCGCAGATGATTGTTGTCATCGAGTTGAATGTGTAATGTCTTGTGACATATTAAGAGAAGATTTCAGTGAACATGCAGGTGGACGAGTAATGTACTGTGAGTACATACAACAGCAGTGTCGAGCTGAAGCTTTTCAGGTGGTGAAACAGCGAGTTTTAAAATTGCTAGGCCGAGGTCAGGTGTTAAGTCAGCTGTGGAGTCGTGAAGCTCCGTTGTGTTGGGTGTGTAGTTGTTGTGATTGTAGCTGTTCGTGCGACGTGCGGTCGAAAATTAGGAAGCAGAAAGCAGTTATAAGAAGAGCTGATCTAGGTGATCGTATTTTGGTCGTGTGAAGTTTTGATCTTCAGTCGGTAGATAGAAATTTTGAAATTTATTTCAGGTTTGGTTGGAGTTAGGAATCGAACGAGTGACGTGCCAGGACTGCACGTATGGTTGTTGGGTCGGTGATACCAGGATGTTTAATTCCCTGATGATGTGTGATGGATTGTCGAGTGGTGCCTAATGTCCTTAAGTGAAAGTGCAGGTGGCCTTTTCTTTGTGAAGAGGCGTATGCAGGTGGTCTTTGTGAAGAGGCGTATGCAGGTGGTCTTTGTGAAGAGGCGTATGCAGGAGGTTTTGGTGAAGAGGCGTATGCAGGCGATATTTCCTTTCATTGGCGCACGTGGCAGGTGTTCCAGACTAGTTCCGGAGATGGCTGGCAACTGTTTCTGTTATGGAATTAGGAGGATTGGAAATTGTTCTTGTCTGATATTTCAGACGACTTAGGTACCTACGGACGGTTGGTTTTAATGAGTGATCTGATGGTGAGTTTGAGATTGAGTTAGTCGAGTGGTGCCTTGACTTATTAATTAGAAGAGGTATATGCAGGGAGCCTTTTCATGAAGGGAAGGTATATGCAGGTGGATATTTCTTGTCGCTGAAACACGTGGCAGGTGTGGAGGCCAGTTTGGGAGCAAACTGTAAGCTGCATTTTGTATGCGATACAGGTGAAGGTTTTCTTTCTGAATTGATTAGGTGAGGAATTTATTTGTCTGGTTCTACAGACGTAGTCAGTTGGCACCTACGGACGGTAAGGCAATGGTTGCTCTTTAGTGACCCAAGGTAAGAGTTGGTTGCTCGTGAAGTGACACATAGGTAAGAGTTGGTTACTCTTAAGTGACCCAAGGTAAGAGTTGGTTACTCTTAAGTGACCCAAGGTAAGTTGGTAGTAGTCTTGCTACCTGTGATGAATTGGTAGTGCTACCTATCGTTGAGATGGTCGCACTGGGTTGGTAGCTGGTTGTTAGAAGTCGACTGGTGAATTTGGTGAGGTTATGTCTTGACAAGAGTGAATGTTGTGAGGTTAGGTGTGAGCTTGATCCTTTGAGTTGTCTAGTGTTGTCATTGTAACAGTGAGGTTAGAAGATTGCTGAGGGCAACGTGCGAGTGAACTTGGGTGATTCTGGTAGTAAGCTGACTATGTGTTTGGTTCAATAGTGAGGTTGTGTCAGGAGTAACTGCTGCTTCATGGTGATTGGTCGCAGATGTGAGATGGATTCCTGCGTTATCTGAAGTTGAGCACGTGTGTGTAGTCCTGTTGAAGTTTGGTTCACGTGAAATTGTGATTGCTGTTTGGTTGCTGAGATTGTTCGAGCGGTTCTGCGCCTGCTGTTCTACCTTAATAAAGTTTGAAGCCATGCTTGAGAGCTGTGTGTGTATATTTGTACTGGATGTAATTGTACATCAGAAGTAACTTACATGACTGTGCTGTTTGAGAGTACTCGGGAGGTACTGTGGTACCTTGGTACCTTATATAAATTGAGAGCCGATTGCCATGATTGTTGAGGGATGGCATGTTGTTAAGTGACGCTGCGTCCACTTAATAATTTCCTTAGAAGGTGAAAACAGGATTTATTTTGGCTGGGAACAAGCTAGAAATTTTAACAGAACATCGAATTGTGATGTTCATATTAGTAATTACTCATCACATTGTAAACTAACAATTTAAATTTAAACATCGTCTGTCGGTTTAAGCTCTAACAGTCTTACCTGGTCAAACACTGCAATTAATCCAAAAAGCCAAGGAATGTCACTTGCTATAACAACGACATTTGGTAACTAAATCTACTTAGATCATCGGTGAGATGGCGATCATGTGATCCTTATTGCCATCTGGTATCTGTTCCGGTTGGTCACGTGAGTGATAGTGAGACGTTTTGCTAGCTCCTAACTGTTGGGTGAGAAATGTAACTGTCTACCTTTGCCTAAGCTATGTTGTTTTAATGGGCGCCAAGACCTCAACGCAATGTTGAAATCTAAATTTGTATTTAACAACGTCTAGCTCTGGCAGAACACCTTCAAGACTCTATTCACTCAGATCGTGGTATGATTTGATCATTAACCCAACAAACAATTGTATCAGGAGAAGGAATTGGTCTATATCTAATGCTACCTACTGAAAGCAAAGATTGCATTGTAAAAGAAATGAATTTATTATATAAAACAAGAATAGCAAAATTAATAATAATAAGTATAAAATTTAAATTGGAGCGTTGTGATTTGAATATTACCGATAGAAAATTACGTGAAAACGGAGTCTGATAAATTGATTTTACTCTTATTTCCAAGCTATGAAGTTACTGAAATATGAAATGTAAAACAAAGAAAATGAGAGATTGCGTATTTCTGCGTCATTGGCGCTTACCACTGGAAATTGCCAAAGCATTTCCCTCGTTCTTGATGATGTAGTGAGCTTCCCACAGTCTCCTGGACGTCGTCATCTCCGTCGGAATTTGATGATATTCTGGTAGATTAGATCATTCTATGGTCCGTACCTCGGACCCAAACACTCGTACAACCAAGTTTTACAAAAGTTCGCCGCTAACTCCACTGAACATCGGAGCGACACGCACTTGCGACCGTACACCTCAAGTATTTCACAGATAGTCCTTGTTTCACGGCGCGTCGAACGATATAACCACACGCCGGCTCCCCACTCTTCAGTCCCAACTAGCTTACGTCGTCTCCCCTGATTGGCTGACCCACCACGCGATCTTCTCCTCCTCCGGGTCATTACACTCGGCGGGAGGGTTCCGCTCCAACAATTCGTCTTTTCTAGACCTTACGACCCAAGATTGCGTCATGCTTCTCGACAAGATTAAGCGTGTACTTGAAATCCCAGTGAGTCACGTCTCTCGATATACCCTAACTGACGAAAACTCCGTAAAATTCCGTAATCAGATAATTTTCTATGATATCGTCGTTCGTAATAATTTGCTGGATAGGGTTTTCTAAGACATAGAAAACCTATCTGAATGCTAATAATTTTTATAAAATGCTCCGAAAATACCTTAATAATAATTATAATAAATTAATAATAATAATAAATTACCATGAAAAATTCTCTTGGCTGAACAATTTGCCGCGTAAATAAATATAGAATGGCTTCCTACTGACTTATACCAGTTGCATAAAACCCCTCGAAAAACACGTTACAATGTGATCACTCACCACTCGTGGCAGTGGCCAGTGCACAGGTTACTGTCACCATGCACGACATAACATCTAGTGGAGGTGTTAGCCATTCTGCTGGTCAGAGTGGAAGCATTTACTACAACTTCGTGAGATGTCCAGCTGTAACGGTCCGGAGAGGCTGTATTGGAGAGCTGGTTCCATCCTGCTTGCAGCTACCATCGGGGATCATTTTCTGACCCCCTACAGGTGGAATCGCAGGGGGAGACTGAGCCGATTGGTTTCGACTCACAATACTTCGCCGCCGCCGCCCCCATGTGCCCCGCCCCCGGTCGCCGCCCCCATGTGACCCCCCCCCCCCCATTCTTCTGCCGACGATCCTGGCATTAATTGTGAATCATTTCTGGATACAAGAAGAAGACATAAATAACTTATATAACCATTATCTTTTAATGGAAAATATATTAACTAATTACTCCGGCCATTGATTGAATATAGCCATTGTTGACTGTCTAGGGAATAATATGTATGCTGGGACTGTACTGGATTTGGCGGTATTTGTTCAAATAATCTAAAGTCTGATAGCCAATCATTGACGGACACATCGATGAAAATTCTATTGCCAAATTAAATTTGGTTAAAAAGGGACGTTTCGATCATTTAAGAGGTGAAGGAAAATTAATTATAAAAGTTGGCATTAAAACTAGTGCCAGGCGTTCTTCATTTGTCATCGGTCTGAAATGAACTTCTGCACATGCGCAAAATGGCGTCCCAGTGTCGAAATGAAGCCAAGCTAAAAGAGAACATAATGTGAGCTTGTGGTGAAAGGACGCGGTTTGTGGTAGCCTCGGACCACTACCTAAATCTTGGTCCGAGAACAAGGTAAAACTGTTGGATAATGTTAATTAGGAACTCTAGAACCGTGAGACAAAACATTTATGACATTTCATGAAAGTGAGAATTAAGTTTGTGAAATTTAAGAGGCCAAGTGTCGTCTGGCCGGATGCATTGAAATAACTTTCGATTCCAAAAGGACGCTATTCTTCTTTTACCAAGGCGTTTTCTTGATTTGCTAATTTGTTCAATTTATATTTTAATGGGTCTATTATAATGTGGCCTAAGATTATTTTATATTCATAACACGCCTCCTATTATTTAAGCAGCGAAAACGAGTTGTTTTACTTCATCTTTCGAGATGTGTTTGGTTTCATTTTTAATCGTTTCATGCTGCTAATGTGAAATTAAATGATTTTACGAATGTAATTGTTAGGATTTTGGCGTGGGGAACTTGATAGTTTTAATAATGACAAACGGCCCCTTGCTTTTCGTTTGTCTGAGATGGCATCTTTTGGTCTATTATGGACGCATAAGCACAGCATTCATGCTGGTTGCAAAACATTTTCGGAAGCCTATTTGAAAGAATGTAATGAGTAACCAATTGAAATGAATCGAATGAGACTGTAGTAGTTTCGGATAAGAATTAGAAAAGGTTTAATATGTGGTGATTTCTAAATCACGTGAAAGTAACTTGTTTAATTATACAGCGTTGCCATATAATTTGGGGTATAGCTTGGCCTCCATTTTAGATATATAGTAGGAGTGCAGATTGGTGTTCCCTCCCATAGCCATTCGGCCTTGTATTCTTTTCCCTTGAGAATATATATTTATTTTTTAACCACTGCTGTTTGAATCCATGTTTTAATTGTGCGCATAGAATAGTACTAGGTTAATTGTCTTCAGGCCACTTTGGCCTCGGGGTACCAAACCCTCCCTCCACTCAAATTTATCGGTACAATAACACTGAATACTAAATTTGGAATTACAAGGCAAATCTGCTTCTCTACATGATTATTAATTTTAATGTCTACTAAAACTTACTTAGAAATTACTTTAGACCTCTTCCCAACAGCTGTGATAACAAAAGTGCTTTTAATTGGCATCTCCTCAAAATTTACTCCAGTTCCTTTCATTTTATCATAAAATGCACTACTTATGCAACTCTTCATACAACCACTATCAATTAAAACATCTGTGTACGCCTCGGACACATTAAATTTAACTATGGGGCTCTTACTAACCACTTCCTGAATAATACCTTCATCATTTAGTTCATGTAATAATTCATTTCTTACATTTAGGTCATAGGGTTCCTGTATAATTGTATGGACAGGGCATGCTACAGACTGAGATTCTGACCTTACTTCGCAGCCTGGTTCGCGTTTAAAGAACCGCTACAGCTGGCCGTAGTACTACTAACTACTGAACTGGTCTGGTTGTTCTGGGCTGTGTTGTCATTGTTTGGCTGTATATTACTACCACTAGGCTGTCCTCTTCCTTGACCCCTATTCTGGTTGTAATTATTGTCATTATAATTTCTCCCTTGATTTCCCCTGAAATCATTGTTTCTCCCTTTATTTCCCCTGTAATCATTGTTCCTCCCTTGATTTCCCCTGAAATCATTGTTCCTCCCTTGATACTGATTACCATAGCCATTTCCTCTGTTCTGATTTAGCTGATTATTATTATTTCTATTTTGAGCGTTGGCTCCTTCGCCATCGTTCCCTTGAACTTCTTGATGCCTGGCTTCATTAGGTCTATTATTATTATTACCCTGGTTCCGATTGAAATTGTCCTCATAACCCCCTCTCCCTAGTGCATCAAATGTGCTTAACAAATTTTCTACTTGTGATATTGTCTTTACATTCTGCATACAAGCAGCCTCCTTGATCCTATAGGGAAAGTGCCTAAGTAGCAACCTTACCACATCACTTTCCTCCTTCAAGCCATCCAGATATTTACACACTAATACCTGCCCTAAAAAGTATTCGGTCATGGTGGAGCTTCCTTTAGGGTTATATTTACCACACACTACTCCCTCACGATGCTGCGACTGAATAACCTCATTCCAGAACTTTTCACAGAATTTCATTTTAAAATCATTAATATCAGTAAACTTGTCTCTGTAGACAGCAAACCAATTCCTCGTTTCCCCCACAAACACTTGTTCTAAAATTTCAACTACCTGGCACCACTCAATACTACCATTTTCCAACCTCTCCCCGAATTTATTTTCTATAGTGTTCATGAACTCCATTGGGCACCCCTGTCGATTGCTGAACTTACCCAGTTCTACCTCCCTGTGTGTGCTATTCACAAAAACTGGCCTATTCTGACTATTTTCTTGCCTGATCCTAGCTTTTAATTTTAATTCTAATTCTGCGATTTTCTCCTCAGCCTTCCTCTCAATACTGTTTACTGTTAATTTAATGTTTCCTTCTGATTCTTCTACTTTATCATATAGCTTTGCTTGTTTCTCCTCAATCTTGCTAATGCTCTCTCTATTACTCTCTCTTAAATCATTTACTTCTGCAACTATTTGCGAGTGGACTTTCTCAATTCTACCCCCCAGCTGTTCCTTAACCTCTTTAGTTGCTACCTGAATTTTGTCAATTTCTCCCCCCAATTGCTTTTTGACCTGCTGTGTTTCCAGTTGCACTAGTTCTTTTAAATTTTCAGCCTGTGTACTGATTCTAATTTCTAACTCCTCCTGTACTTTTCCTAATTTCTTGTCTACATCTGCAATGATCTCTTTAACCTTCTCTTCCATTACTCCTCTGATTTCTCCTCTAATCTGCTCCATTTTCACACTAATTTCCTTGTTGTTCTTATCTAATTTTGCATTATTCTGTTCTAATTTTTTATTTAAAGCTTCTGTACTTTCTTTATTTTCCCTACTGTTTTGTTCTAATTTTGCATTATTCTGTTCTAATTTTGCATTATTCTGTTCTAATTTTGCATTTAAAGCTTCTGTACTTTCTTTATTTTCCCTACTGTTTTGTTCTAATTTTGCATTATTCTGTTCTAATTTTGCATTTAAAGCTTCTGTACTTTCTTTATTTTCCCTACTGTTTTGTTCTAATTTTGCATTATTCTGTTCTAATTTTGCATTTAAGGCATCACTACTAACTTTGTTCTGATACATGAACTCGAGAAGTAAAGTTTTTAATTCTGGTTGGCCGCCTACACTCCCTGTTTCAGTATCGGGATTTACCTCCGCTACCCCGGTACTACCATCACTCGACATACTGCTCGTATCATCACTCTCCAGTTGATGACCACTACGTAACCTCATCTGTCTTTCTTTCTCATCCCCCATAATGATATACACTGATAAAGACAAATAACCCCCAAAATACACGCACAGAAATATATACCCTTCTCCTTCCACAAATAATATTAGGTTTTCAGCCCCAAGTTGTCGGCGACAAATGTAGCAGTTTTCCTAGCCCACACTTTGAGCAACAAGTGTAGCGGTTATTAATGCCCCATGTTGGTAGCGACAATTGTAACGGTTTGACTGCCCCTAACTGTTGGGAGATAAATGTAACCGTTTACCTTTGCCTAAGCTATGTTGTTTTAATGGGCGCCAAGACCTCAACGCAATGTTGAAATCTAAATTTGTATTTAACAACGTCTAGCTCTGGCAGAACACCTTCAAGACTCTATTCACTCAGATCGTGGTATGATTTGATCATTAACCCAACAAACAATTGTATCAGGAGAAGGAATTGGTCTATATCTAATGCTACCTACTGAAAGCAAAGATTGCATTGTAAAAGAAATGAATTTATTATATAAAACAAGAATAGCAAAATTAATAATAATAATAAGTTTAAAATTTAAATTTGAGCGTTGCGATTTTAATATTACCGATAGAAAATTACGTGAAAACGGAGTCTGATAAATTATTGATTTTACTCTTATTCCCAAGCTATGAAGTTATTGAAATATGAAATATAAAACAAAGAGAAATGAGAGATTGCGTATTTCTGCGTCATTCGCGCTTACCACTGGAAATGGCCGAAGCCTTTCCCTCGTACTGGATGATGCTGTGAGCTTCCCACAGTCTCCTGGACGTCGACATCTTTGTCGATATTTGATGAGATTCTGGTAGATTAGATAATTCTATGGTCCGTACATCGGACCCAAACACTCGTACAACCACACTGGTTAAGTTTTACAAAAGTTAGTCCTCCACTCCACGGAATATCGGTCGACTCCCGCGTACAACCGTACTCGTTAAGTTCTATACAGATAGTCCTCGTTCCACGGAACACTGAACGATATATGCACCCGTCGCATCCCCACTCTTCATCCGACTTCTAGCTTGCGTGGTCTCCACTGATTGGCTGAGCACGCCGCTATATTCCCCTCCTCTGGCTCATTACACTCGGCGGTAGGGTGAAGTCGTATTCCGTTCCATACATCCGCCTTTTCGTTAAGCTGCAACGCAGGATTGCGTCATGCTTCCCGACAAGATTAATCCTGTATATGAATTTCCAGTGACTCATGTCTCTCAAAATATCCTAACTGACGAAAACTCCGTAAAATTCCGCAATCACATAATTTTCTATGATATTGTCGTTCGTAATAATTTGCTTGATAGCGTTTTCTAAGACATAGAAAACCTATCTGAATGCTAATAATTTTTATAAAATGCTCCAAAAATACCTTAATAATAATTATAATAATAAATTAACATGAAAAATTCTCTTGGCTGAACAATTTGCCGCGTAAATAAATATAGAATGGCTTCCTACTGACTTATGCCAGTTGCATAAAAAACCCTCGAAAAACACGTTACAAGTGTATCATCAAGTCTGTGCTGAATCAGGGTCAGTTAGGGACAGTGATGTTAAGGACTGGCAAAGTGAAGTGCTACCTATACTTACTAAAAATTATGCACCGCGCGATGTGTTTAAAACGGATGAATTCGCCTTATTTTTTAAGTTAATGCCCGACAAGTCATATGTCTTCAAGGGGGAGAAATGTCATGGTGGGAAATTAAGCAAAGAAAGAGTAACTTACTGTGCTTGTTGCTGCAAATGCTGATGGATCTGAAAAATTGCCTCTGTTAATGTTGGGGAAGTCAGCTAGACCCCGATGTTTTAAAAACATTAAACGTTTTCCGTGTGAATATAAAAATCAAGCACGTGCCTGGACAACTAGTGACTTGTTTGTTAATTGGCTCAAAAAAAAAAGGATCATAAAATGGTAAAAGCCAATCGCAAAATTCTACTTTTTGTCGACAATATTGTCAAGCTCATCTGAAAAATGTAGAACTAGCATTCCTGCCTCCCAACATAACCAGTAAACTCCAACCAATGGACCAGGGGGTGATAAAAGTGCTCAAGCATTTCTATCGAAAGCGTGTTGTTCTACGATATCTGCCGTGCATCGACAGTGG
Organism: Meconema thalassinum; assembly: GCA_946902985.2. NCBI lineage: Eukaryota > Metazoa > Arthropoda > Insecta > Orthoptera > Tettigoniidae > Meconema > Meconema thalassinum. The sequence continues at coordinate 444,938,531 of OX336390.1, forward strand.
AGCCGAAAACCGCATCACCTTATTGGACGCAATGAATTTCATCTCCGTTGCATGGGAAGGGATCGAAGCGCAGGCCATTGCTTTAATAAAGCAGGATTTTTTAAAGTAAGAATCTCTCCACAATCATTTCATTTCATTTGTCAATCGTTAATCATTGTCCTAGAGTGCAACAGGCCGTAACAATTCCTTTCCTAAGTGCTAGTTAAGAGCTTCACTCTTCCTATTCCTGATCCAGTCGATTGACTTGAAATAGGCTGTGGCTTTCCAGTTTCTGCATAAATTTTCATTTCACCAGGGGATTAATTTACCTTTTTAATTTTTTTAGGGACATGGTATAACACCCAGTGAAACAAATGTTCCTGTAGCAAATGATAATGACAGGGACTGGGCTGCTGTACGGGACAAGTTAGGAGATGTTAACTTAAGATTTTGGGTCAAATTACAATGGTCTTGTAACTATGGAAATCCGCGATGTCGACAACATGGTTGCGGATCATGCTGTCCAAGATGAAGATAGCAGTACACAAATTGAATCTGCGGATGGAAATGTCCCCAAACGAAATGAAGCTCTCGGAGCAATAAATCTGCTCCGAAATTACATACAGGATATTCCTAGCGACGTATCAAGTGATGTGAACAGTTACTACTTAAACCGCATAGAAAATGTGATCATTTACAGCGATAGTATACACAGTCGACAATCATCAATTAAAGACTTTTTAATAGGAAGTGAGATAAAATGTGCCTACATGCTGTACAGTATATATTATAATTGTGAAAGGTCTGTGTGTGTGTTTGTGTGTTAGTTTGTTACCTCTTGACACTATAACGGCTGGACGGATTTGGATGAAATTTGAAATGGAGACAGCTTATACCATGGGATAACATATAGGGTGCCTTTCATCCGGAAATAAATCATTGTTCCCGTGGAACGGGCAACATAACTAAAAGGTCACCAAAAATACTCAACCGGGACAAACTATCGAAGTTGTCGCATAAAGACTGGACAAAGCTCATTTTACGCCCCTCCCTATGGGACACCGAAAATCACATTTTAAGGCCCTAAAACTAACAGTTTTAAAGATATTCGCAGAAAACTATCTACGCTCTGATAAACTGATGAACTTATGGCAAGTCCGTTTCCATGGCAACAGTACGGTACCTCAAGGTATGACATCCGATTTTCTATATATCCCTGTAGGAGGCAATGCCAATCCATTAATTAGCTTTTTCAAGATATATATAAACCCAATAAGAGCAGGGTAGCGCGCCTGCCTCTCATCCGGAGACCCCGGGTTCGATTCCCGGCTCCGTCAGAGATTTTAGACACTGACCAGAGGGCTGCAACGGGGTGCACTCAGATTCATGAGGAAAATTGAGTAGCTGTCTGATAGTGAGGCAGCGCCCCGGTCACAAAGAACATGATTAACGGCCGAGGTGACACGATGCACTGACCACGCGTCACCACAATATCTGCAGGCCAAATGGCTGGGAAGCGGTTGCTTGATAGGCCTAGGCCCTTCATGGGCTGCAGTGCCAGGAGTAAAAAATAGGGGAAGCGCCTTCTAATACCACCTTTAAGTTTTAAACACTACAGAAGCGGCTACTAAATAAAGGTAGCGATACAGCTACGTTCAATTTCATAAACACTGGGCTCACAAACCCATATAGTTAAGTACAAATATCAGTCTGGTCGTTATTTCAGTAGCAACGAAACTCTGTGGCGGCTATTGCCGTTTCCGTAACACTTAATAATATAAGGCATTCCGCCGTAATATACCTCAATGTGCACTTACAAAATTGTGAACCAGTCTATTTTACTGAAAAGAATTTCTACGAGCGAGTATCCACTCCGGCAAAAACCACACTCACTACCTTTTCCAAAATTTACACAAGACATGATTATTAAAGCCCTCTTCTGTATGTTGAGGTACAGAGATATACTACTTGGGAGGATACAATAAAATGTTGGCAAATCGGAGTTCAAGGAACTGCTGTTCAGAATAGGCCTTGTGTTAAATCTGCAGAAGCTTTCGGTACAGGTTATCCGGCCCATGTTCGTAACATGGAATGTTTTCATTGACAATGCATCTTCACCATGTGCGAGGGCAACGCATTTCAAAGATCTCTAAAAACATAATAATCAGGAAATTGGAGAAAAATTTAAAGTGGGAGCGAAGATTCAAGGAGAAATAATTTCATCTTTGAGATTTGCTGATGACATCGTCATCTTGGCCGATATGTCAGAGGATTTGAACGAATTTTTGAATGGTATGGACTCCGTCTTGAGGAAATAATTCATGATGAAAATCAATAAATGTAAAACAAAATTATTGTAATGCTGCCGAAATAATTACGAAACCTCTATGGACATCAAATTGGCAGGTGAAACGCTACGGGATGTAGGAGACTTCTGTTACTTAGAAAGCAAAATATTCTGTTATGGACGAAGCAAAGAGGATATAAAAAGCAGGTTGGCTCAGGCAAGGAAAGCATTTTTCTACAGAAAAGGAATCTGTTGACATCGAATATACTGTTGATTTAGGTATTAGGAAGTCATTTTTGAAAGCTTTTGTCTGGAGCGTGACACTATAAGGAAGTGAAACTTGGACTAATGGTGCAGCAGAAAAGAGCAGAATTGAAGCGTTTGAAATGTGGTGTTACAGGAGAATGATGAAGATCAGATGGGTAGATAGGGTAACAAATGAAGAGGTATTAAGACGAGTGGGAGAGAAGAGATGTTTCTGGCGACTGCTAATGAAGAGAAGAGATAGGTTGGTAGGACACATATTAAGACACCCAGGAATAGGACAGGAACTTTAGGGGTAGACCAGGGTTAAACAGATTGCCTCGGATGTAGGGTGTGGTAGCTATGTAGAAATGAAACGGTTAGCTTAGGAGAGGGAGGAATGGAGGGCTGCATCAAACCAGTCAAAAAACTGAAGATTCAAACAACAACAATCAGGAATTTTAATTACTTAGAGAGGCATGTGAAGCAAAGGGGTTGTTGGAGAATTTCAATCCCCAGGATGTAACACTGGAAGAGACTGCATAATGAACATCAGCGGTCAAGGTGAGAGATATTTTACTATAGGTCTATTAATAGCGACATTTTGACGTTCAAATCATCAATAAGTGTGGCAAAATTACACCCAGAATAGCTTAAGGAAAAATACTTTTAATTACCCATATTCCGATAGATTTGCCATTCCAGTGTGCAAGAGTGCAATTCCCTCCTCAAACAATATCCACAATTTCTATTACCAAAGCGCAATGCCACACACTTAACAGCAGCAGGTGTACATTTAGACAAATCCATTTTTCCCATGGACAACTGTATGTGGCGTGATCTCGAGTATCCGGACAACAAAATCGTTATGTCTCAGAAGAAGATAGCAAAAAACAAAAACATAATTTTAAAATGTGTTCACATAATGTAACATTGTACCCTGCAGACTTTCACAACTCTATAAAATTCCCACTTTGTTGCTCATATCAATATACTGTATGTACCAGAATTTTCAGAATTAGAATGGACCAACTTGTAGCCGTGATTGCTGTAATAGAATAGACCAATTATCAGCAATAATGCATCGTCCCCATTGTCTTAATCGCGAGCGGAGCTGTGGGTACCTGCTAGTAATAATGAAATACAGTACTGTACATTACTGAAATAGTTTCCTAATGGTTTTCCCACCTCAGAAATCATTTCCCGTCTACAGCGCTGTCCCGCTTATTACGCGTTCAAACCTCGGTCCCTTGAAGAGCGTAATAATGGGGTTTTACTTCAGTTAAAAAGCTATTTTAAGGGGGCTCGTGGTCACATGTCTAGGGGCCGTGGCCCCACAGCATCTTACTTGCATCTAAATATCTCGGAATATGAAATAAGGTAAGAAAACCATGAAACTGACATATATTTGCTTTAACTTTGAAAGAATAATAAAATTTCCGCCTTTCAATATAGTAATAGATAAAATTCCCGCTATATTACACTATTCATACCCATCATTTTTCATAACATACTAAAGATTGACACCTCTCATTCTACGTAGTAATCAATCACCATAACAGCAATACACGGCGCGTCAACAAACCTCACTCATTCTCATTTCCTTAGCCTCCCACCTCCCACAACCCCAACCGCCACCTTTTCCCAAGCACGTCACTAACACTCAGCTGTAAGAGTCTTCGCAAGGCGCATTCGGTTTGTTTTTGTTCACGCCCGAGTGCACTGCAGTTTTGGCGGCGCGTGACGCGGCCACAAGTTTTCTCTGCCTTGACATTTGCCAGGAGCAACAGGGGGACTAGAGTGGTCCCACGATGACGCAGTGGGGGCAGCGGACTGCAGCACCGGCCCAATTCAGAAGTTCTGGTGCGCCTAGGCCTTAGTGATCCAATAAGAGTATCTTCTTTGGAGCGTCGAGCGGGAATTGTAAATAATCATTATTTCATTATTCATTATTCTTCATGTGATTTGTATGTGCTTATACAAGGAAAGTTTTTTCCTTTGTGAAGTTTTGTTGGACAGGCTGATGAAGGGGGAGAATTAGCCCCCGAAACATGTCCCTGTAAGTAATTAGCAATAAACAGTATTGAAAGGCGGAAATTTTATTATTCTTTCAAAGTTATAGTCACGTCAATACGGACCTGAATAATCGACATTATGAATATATTTGCTAAGCGTAGGATCCAGGTTCATCACTCCCAAAGAACTATCATTTTTAATATGTCTAAGTTAGTTTATTTGGTAATATCACAAATGTGTGACTTCATTTACGTTATTCTCAGAATTAAAATCTGTAACATTTTTTGCCCTTCAAATTAACAAAATCAACATCAAAAATTGACATAGGAATATTATTGATGCATCAAATTAAAGCTAATGGATATAGGAATGCTGTGGACTATGGATTTTTGAATACTTTGAAAGTTTTAGCCACCTTGTTTATTTTAGGTAATGATAAAATTGCATTTTGTTTTGAAAAATAAATAAAATAATCCTACACTCTGTCTATTAACTGCACGAGTCTAGTTCAGAACATTATATGAGTTAAATAGAAGAACTTGGTAAAAGAAATTTGATGATTGAATAATATTTAGTGATTTTAGGGCATTTTGAAAAAAATTGTCATTTTTGAATCTATTTTTCAAAAATTCAGAGAACTGAAAATAGAAAAGAAAGTTTCATATACGAACAATTGATGGTTGGGTTTCATGTGTGATGTGGTAAAAGTTTTAGAAGAATCGGTTCAAAAATGTGGATTTTCTTCCTAAACGTATATACAGTACATACCTTAAGTGAATAGTTTTTAGTATTCATGCGCTTAACTGAAGACTGGTGTATTATTTAAGTAGTATTAGTATTAAACAGTATTATATATTAGCACAAGCAGAGAACACACAATATCCAATTTGCCTGTAACACTTGATGCGGAGTGCACATGCCTCCCTCTTGCTCCACAACAGCTCTTAGTGCACCAATAGATGTAATCAACAGAACAGCAGAGACTGATTAGACAGGTAATATCAGACATGATCAAGGGGTAAGCATAATATCTTGATAACTCTGCCTTGGAAAATTTTAATAACCTAGTAGACTATTAGGATTGAAACAGACTTTACCTAGCCTTATGAGATGGGTTTTCATTCCACTCTCATCCATCCTGGAAGTGGTTTACAAGGTTTTCCCTTTGAACTCTGGGCAACTGCCACCTCATGCTTTTAAAAATATGGCAGCTGCAGACGCCAGACCTGCCGTCCAATGAATACTCGTTATCAATCCTAGAGAATACACTGGTGAGGACAACAAAGTAAAACAAGTTGTCAGTTACATACATACCCCAGATAAAATCCTGTGCAAACTTAGTGTACACCTCATGTGCGAGTTAAAAGCAACTTGCTTGGTGTTGCCCGATTCATTTCAACACCACTTGTCATGTGGCCTTAGCTGAGGGAAAAAGTGTATGGCTACCTAGCAGACTTCTGCAAATTAGCAAATATCCTCACCGACCCTGTCCTAAATGAAATAATAATTACTAGTTGAAACCCGTCAAAACATGACGGTCAATAAGAAAATATTTACTGAAGAATGTTCTTATATACGTTCTTTGTACAATTATTTTTTGGCGCTATTGAAACTTTAAGGGCGTCAAAAGATTGCACTCTAGACATTGCAACATACTGCTGGCCATGATTGAAAACTTGATGAGGCAAATTGAGACCTATACGTTCCAGAGTTCCCACTTGAGTTTTATTGATTATGATAAAGTATGCCAAGCGAATCGTAAAATGTTGCCTCTTAAAAGAAAATGATTGTTTTATCCGATGGTGTTAAATCAAGTCGAAGGATTAGACCTCTCTGCCTAATTTTAACTACACTTATTTCCAAATCCAAGCATTTTCATGCATATTTCTTATAATTAATATGGAATCAAGTCGAAGGGTTAGATCTCTCCGCCTAATTTTAACTGCATTTATTATTTCCAAATTCAAGCAATTTTCGTACATATTTCTTATAATTAATATGGTAGCATTTAGGAGCCCTTAGGAAACTTCAGATCTCTAAGGAGCATAACTATGGGTCAATCGTTTGGAGTATGTGGAAGCAAATCACTTAATTCCAAGGAATTCAAGAATTCTGAGGAGTCTAATATATACAACTGGCCGCAAGAACCGTCGCTTATAATTGTGGAATATACATTAGCGAAGAAATGCGATTATGTGCAATTCCATACATTTTAAAACAATATGGACCGTATGCATGTGGCACAGTGCCATGGGCACCAAATGAAACCAAGGACATAGCATTTGTTGTACTGCCGATTTTTCTCTCTTAAATTCCTTGAGATTTCATTTCCAGTGAAATATTGTTGCAGTCTGTCAAATATTTTATATTTAGTGAGATCAATTTTGCCATTACAACACCAAAGGTCAAAGTAACCAAGCGTAGATTTCTCGCTACAGAAATACAGTGCAGAACAATGTTTACATTTGTTCGTCAAGGACCCTACACAGTACGGCATATTTCTATTCGATTTTAAAAGTGGCTTCGTATTTTTCTCCGATTTCCTACTTTTTTGTGGCTAATGTTCTTTTCCGTCAAATTGGTATATTTTGTAGCATTTCTCTCCAAATTAACGTCATATTCAATAACACTATAGTGGCCTGCATCAATGCAGCCACCAAATATTAAATGGCAAATAATATTTCCATTGCCAAAATCAACAGCATGGTTAGACTCATTGTTATGTACTCTAAACAAATAATCAATAAACAATAATATTCATTTATACAATGAAGTTCAGATGAGAATGCGATGATACTGATCGCCAATAATAAAATCCTTTTAATTATTCATGCCAGCAACAATTTTTGCAATTTGCTTGCAAACGCAGCTCAGGGTGACGTTCTGCATTTTGGAATAAACAGTACGAAACTGCTCTAAATAAGCAATTTCCATCACCTGTTGTAGGTACAATCCTTTGCATTTCCATGACAGTAAATTCTTCGCCAACTACTGGAATGAGCATAGACTCACTTCGACAGCCACCGTAATGGAGGGAGTTTAAGAGTTAGACTATATGTTCAGTGCTTGTCAAAAATCGTATTAACACAGGGAAGCCCAATCTTAAGGCTACATTCTGAGCTATCGCCCCGGATTCCGGGTTCGATCCCTGGTTTGCCAAGAAATTTAATTCTGGTCTGAGAGGTGCACTCTTGAGGCAAAACTAGGGAGAGCAAGGTTGGATTCCTATTTCAACAATCCGGGATGTGGTTTTTCGTGGTTTGCCACGTCCACTGCAGGTAAATACCGGAATAGTTCCTAACTTAAAGCCTCGGTCGTCAATTCCCCATTCTCCACTTGAATTACGAATGCACACATCAGTACAGCCATCACAATAACACAGGTTATCAGAGAAAATTTTATACACACACACACCAAAGTAGATGGGGCAAAGTGACCATGTTGTCTGAGTCCATCAAATGAATTATATTCGTCAATTGTCTCTCATGGCGAAAGCGATTGTGGCCATCTTTTATTTAATAATTTAAAAGTATATGGCAATGTAAATCGTGGAGAATTTCTTACTGAACGGGAATAACGAAAGTAAAATATGTTAAGACAATGAATTACCAATAGCCAGAAAGAATAATTAGGACATAAAAATACATGCCTGAGGTGAGATGCGAACTCCTTCGACTATGCAAAATTCATTCCTGGGTCCGCAATGTTACCCCTGAGCCACCCAGTCAACAGACTTCCATAGCAATATTAAGTTACTTAAACAACGAACGAACTCAAACGCCTGTTGAAGTTCTTCAATCCCCTCTTTTTAATTCTCAAAAACAAAGATCACACAATGATAAGGTGGATCCCTTATCCGCCATTTCTCTAGAAATGTAATTCTGGTCTGAGGGCTGGAACGGGGCGCACTCTTGAGGCAAAACTAAGAAGGGCAAGGTTTGATTCCCATCTCAACAATCTGGGATGTGGTTTTCCATGGTTTGCCACTTCCACTGCAGGTAAATACCGGTATAGTTCCTAACTTAAAGCCTCGGTCGTCAATTTCCCATTCCCCACTTGAATTACAAATGCACACATCAGTACAGCCATCACACTAACACAGGTTATCAGAGAAAATTTGACACAAACACACCAAAGTAGACGGGGCTGAGTGACCACGATGTCTGAGTCCATCAAATGAATTATGTTCGTCAATTGTCTCTCATGGTGAAAGCGATTGTGGCCATCTTTTATTTAATCATTTAAAAGTATAAATCGTAAATCGTGGAGAATTCCTTACTTTCCGGGAATAAAAAAAGTAAAATATGTTAAGGCAATGTATTACCAATGCGATGCATAAATTAAGCGCCTTCATCTCTGCCGTCTGAGCTACTAATTCACTGGTGTAAGAGCACAATATTAAGGTACTTAAACAACAGTCACATTCAACAGTCAGTATAAGTTCTTCTATATTTCCCCGTTGTTTATAATATTCTATTCCTGTTTATATCGTGGAAACTTCATAATCAATATTCCCCTCCTTTATTATAATTCTTATAAATAACTATTACATTAAAACACGGTTGACATCCGCCATGTCTGTCATTAACCAAGGTGATTCTGCGCATGCGCTTGAGCCAATAATTTTGCAGTTTTGTTTATTAATTTAAAATATATATGGTAACATATTTGTTTATTTTAAAGACACTCTGCAAAAATACAGGCCAAGGGCTTTCGTCAGAGTGCATTACGAAGTCAATCGGTTCAGCCGTTTTGTCAATCTCGCCGTAACAAAAATCGCCTTAGTGTTTTAAATATATAGATAATACCTAATTGTGTTTCCTGATGGGCTATTTTATGAGTGAATGTATATTATGTAGTTTCCATTTAGGGGCTTGGACATCATGGTCCCCTTCGGGGGGAAAATTCCTGCACCTCGGCATCTCTAAATGTCTCGTAAAACCAATAACATTACCGGTATTATTATAGCCGTTTCAGCCCTATGTTCTCGGGTGTGTAGATTTTGTCTGATAGCATGTGTTATTGTGACATCTGTATTAGTGTGTTTATTTATAAGTGAGGCGAGGATAGAGATGGAGGCGGCCATTGTCTTAAATTAGGAACCATGCTTGGAGTGGAAGTGGGAAACCACTTCTAGAATGGCAGAGGTAGGAATCAAACCCACCTCTTTTCAGTTTTGCCTAAAGAGGCTGAGTGTACCCCATTCTAGCCCTCAGACCAGAATTAAATTTCTTGGCAGAGCCGAGAAACAAACCCAGACCTCCGAGGTGACAGCCAAGAATGCTAGCCACTGTGTCACAAGATACTCTGTGCTACATCAATATTACATTAATGACTATCCACTGTTAGGATTTCATAAGTATCCTAAGAATTCATACGAATTACATTAGGAACAAAGTTGGTAAGCCCATTTCACTTCAATGTTTCTTGGTAGACAAGTGTTTATGGTTGTAGCATATGGTGAGAAATATGAGGCACCGATGCTGGCAGGATTGTTGAGTCTTTGCTAGGCTTAGCAGGCTCTGTTAGGCTGGTGAAAATGGCCAAAATCTTTGTTCAGCCAAGATTTTAGAAAGTCAAAAGTTATTGTAAGTTAAATTCTAAACCCAAGACTGCAGGTTTTATCCCAGCTTGGTCCAATGGCAATTTAGGGTGTCCAATGTGACAGCCATCAGGGGGTATAGCATCAAAGACCTATGACATGATTGCTTACCTCTGCAGATGGTGAAGTGTCTGGGTATGGAGTTTGTCCTTTTTAATTGTACAGTGTATGTTCCTTGCCTCCAATCCCAACTGTCGGTCAGTGTGTTTGTCCTTCTTCATGCATCTTGCTTTCTTTTCTTGTCTAATAATATAAATCACCTTTATAGGTAGAAAACTTGCTCTGTGGAGATTATGATCCTCATGGTACAGCAGTATATCCCCGCCATGTATGCGTGTACTGTCCCACTGCACAAGGATTACTATATTTTACTATGTTCATATGACATGAAGTTTCAATGTTCATAGGTAAAAGAAAATACATAGCAGACAATTAGTATTTTTAAGAAAGGTATTTCGCAATAAAAACTGAACTGCCAAATGTTCCTTTATAATTTACTTTTTTATCAGAGTCTAAAAGTACCGGTATTTATCTAACTATATAATTTCGGAGTTCATTTAAATATTCATCATAACATACAAGCTTTTGTACATCCTCCTCTGCCAACTGTGAAGTCCAAGTTTACAGATCCAACCTTAAAATCTTCCAATCATAGTGTGGAAATTGTGAATCATCTGTCTTCATGGATTTTAGTGTCTATTGCATGCACCAAATCGTTGTCAATTACGAATGGTCAGACAGAGCATAAATCATCCACAACCTTGAACATTTTCATCCACTAATACACTTTGCAATTCTGGCAACAACACTGTAATTATTCTTGCACCCAAGAATCGAATAACTGACCATATCTCGCAGATGTCATATGCCACAAAGCACTCACATTGACAAAGTGGTTACAAATAGCACCTGTTGTATGCAAGAGATGGCAGAGGTCTGTGTGTATGCAAATTATTATGAAGGCATGGATTTTACAAAGACATTCGCCCTTACTTGTAAATAATTTGTATTTACCTATATATTAGGCAGCAATGTATCTAAACACTATTATAGGAAAAGTTTTAACCACCCATACAATTATGAACATTAATGAGCATTCTTCTTTTCCAGTGGTTGACATTGTGCCCTCTGTTGTTGTCCCGGCCATCATCGAGCCTGAAATGGAGGAAGATGAGACCGTCAGCACTAAGTCCAATGCCAGCAGTGATGGCAGCAGTACTTCGACTGAACTCTGTGATGAACCCGATAGACTGAGCGACTTTGACTCCGAAGACCTTACCAGTATTAGTGATGCATCATCATATGCTCCAGACATTGCAAGACTTTCAACGCTACCAGAAAGTAAATCCCCTGCATCACCTGAATCAACCCTACATTTTCCAGTGTCATCTGATGACTCCACCAGTAGTGAATATAGGCCTACCAACCAGAAAGATTTATTAAGAAGTGACTCTTTAGAGAAATCCATGCTTTCTCCCAAAGAGCACAAGGTAGTGTCAATGTCCAGCAAATCTTCTGAAGAAAATCTAGACACCTGTGTCCCTATCATAAGTGTATGTGACGTTCATCCTTCAATATCATCTTCATCTGACTTATCCGATATTCATCACTCAATATCATCTAAGGCATCTAGGGAGACCAGTCCATCTGAAGAGCAAACCATTGTGATTCCCAGTGTTGACATACCAGCAGTAAGAAGTGAACCAGAGCAGACACAATTAAACTCTGATCTAAGTGACAACCGTGAATCCCAAAAAGACTCAATTGGGGACAGGTTACATTCCCCAAGTCCAACTAGTGAAGCAGCTATCATCAGCTCACAGACATTTCATCCACAAGTGCCAAATAACAGCTTGAGTTTAGAAAAAGAGGAGTCAACCAGTATGAAAGATAAAATATTATCCCCATCAAGATATGTTACGGAAGAAAACCTACCCTCATCTAACATTTCGATTGACAATATTGTTGGTGGTATACTGGGGATTGAATTGAACAATGTACTCAGTGATTTTAAAGATATTCAAAGATTTGATGATTACATCATGCCAAAAGAGATAGATATGGACAAGAAAAGTGTATCACCTGAAAAAGCTCTTTCTCCAGTTCAGACAGAAGAGGTTTTAGAGATAAAAACTAGTGAATATGAGAAATATGAAGACATAAAACAGGAATTGAACAGTCTTGAAAGTGAGAAAGAAAGTGTGCCAAATATCATGAATGAGGATAGGGTAACCGACTTATCTGGCATAGAGCAGCAAGAGGATTTGGATGACCGCAAGGACAGAAGTATCGATGATGTGGATATGTCAGTACTTTTAGAGATTAACCATAGGCTACACTGTCAAGAGAAAGATCTTCAGCTTTCTCTAGAAGCCTTAACAGCTGAACTGAAGGACTCCCCAGACAAAGGAAGCATTATCGACTATGCCAAAATGTCCGAGTTACTGGAAATTGATCAGAAAATGAATCTGGGACGTAGAAACAGTGAACGTGCGTTAAAGATCATCCAAGAAAATTCTGAAATACTGCAAAGAATTCTCCAGTGTCAAGCGAGACGTCCAAGTAAATTGTCCGAGGAAGGATCCAATGGTGCAAATGTGCATTCAGAAGATGACTCAACAGATGCCAACTCATCTGTGCCAACCACCTCTAGTTTAGAAAACATGTATGTTCTACCTTCTTCACCTGTCTTAGTACATCCAGAGGGCGATAAGTCTCCCAAAAGGGAAGAACATAGAGGGAAAGAGGATCCTCTTTTGACTGACAACTCTAGGTGTCAACCAAGCAAACAAGTAGATTATGAATCTAATTTTCTCAAAGACATCAAGAAGCAAGAAATTATTCTTGAATCCACAAGAATTTCTATTATTGATGACCATAAGGAACCAACAAAGTATAATCAAGTATTTTCAAATGAGTCTAGAGATTCTACATTCTACCGTGCATCAGAAGAAAGTGTTCCACTTGTAATACAGAAAAGATATGTTGCAGAGAGTGATCTAAAACGTTCTGCAGCAGAATATCCAAACTATACTGAAGAGGATTCTCTAGGTAGTTTGAATAAATTTAAGGCAACTCTTAGACCACTTCTATTATCACCAGAAATTGAGAATATAAATGCCAAGGCGACACCTCACGATGCAAGTGAAAGTATCTCCAGAGTCAAACTCTTCGATGATCTATCTCCACTGCATCTTCAGTCACGTCAGAATATTTCTGATAGCTTACACAAAAAGCATTCAATTTTCTCCCCCACCTTAAGTGAAGAGCCAATAAGTTCAAGAAACAGATATGATTTTAAAACTGATAAAGCATCATTGTATGATCAATATGATTTCCAACTGTCCTCTCAAAAAGATTCTCTAAAAAGTTCATCAGATCAAACAAAAACATTAAACAAGCCACTTTATTCATTTGAAGAAGATATGAAAACAAGCACCACATTTTCTGATATAACTGATAATTATGACAAGTACAACAGTAGGACAGGAGACAATTCTGGAAATTCATTTCTTCCTTTTCAAAGTCATATTTCTGAGAAAAGTAGTCATTCTGCAGAACTTCCTTCTACAAAATACTCAACCACATCCAGTTCACCTTTGCATCACAGCAGCAGAAGTAGTTTTCTAGACTCACTTTCTTCTACAGACAGACTTAGTGCATACGAGAGCTCAAAGGAAACCAAAAAGCAATCATATTCAACATCATCCTATTCAGATATCTCAAGGCTTGATTCCCCACCATTAAACATAGATACACTAGCGAAAGAAACTATTGATTATTTCAATTTAGATTCCAGTTCGATCCTCTCTTCACCTACTAAACCAGCTTGGACTGGCTCTCCAAGGCATACCAACACCAAATCCCCAAGCCCCAGAAGAAAGGATTCCGATGAGCTATTCCGACGACGTCCAGCCTCGTCATCACCCACAAGAAGAACATCAGAAGAATTTCAGTTTGATCTCCGTCCTTTTCTAACTTCTTCTTCTTCTATATTAGACTCAAGAACTGACATGGTGCACACAAAACTCACAAGAGAAAGTCGTCCATCTTCTCCGACAGTAGGTGAATGTTTTCCAGATATGTTAAATCGCTCATCATCTTCTAGTTCCCTCCATGGTTTTCATTCCAAAAGTAAAAAGGATCTCTCCTCTCCACCCCCATCTCCTTTCCAGAGATACACTCCTCCTTTACGGAGAAGCATGAGTCGTGAACGGCCCGTTTCTCTCCACTTCGATAGTGATACTTCGTTTGATCTTGGCAAAGATTCACTTGGTCAAGGCAGGACAAGTTCACCCCTATATAAATCTTTTAGTATGTTATCTGTTAATGAAAATGTATCACCCTTTGATACATCATATGAGAAGCTGGATAAGAGCCACTCCAGGAGGAGGATATCAACAGACTATTCACATTCTTTACCTCGTACCAAAGGCAAGTTGTCTAGGATCAACTCACCAATCTACTCCCCAACAAAGAGTAAAGAGTTCCATTTCTCCTTGCCACCCCTCAAGACACCTCAGCACAGTAGTCCTATCAAGTCACCAATGAAATTTAATCCTTTTCCTCCCCGAGCTTCTATGCAGAAGCCAAAGGAATTGGGTGTTAAATTAGGCCTTTATCCAGTAACAGGAGAAGGAGTAAGGGGAAAAGTAATAGAAAAGAGTACATAACTATATTTTGATAAAACATGTATATTTTACTATGTACAGGATCAAACGAGTTACACGGAACTGACTGTAGTATATTAGTTCATTTGAAAGTTGCAATTCATCTCTCTAGAAGAGTTATAAAAAATACATTGAGGAATTAACAGTGGATTCATAGGTTATATAGAGGATTTGTAATGCCTTTTTGGGAACAGAAACTACTGAAGCTTCACTCATTTTAAAGATGCCCCACTTGAACGACAACTGTTTAAGTTCAAGCCTCAACAAGATGTAGACAATAATTATCAAAATTAGAACATTAGAAGTACAGTTAGGATCTGAATTAATTTAGAGTTAGCTGAAGTTAAACTGAATGGTACTTACCATACTTCAAATTTTGTGCAAGACATAGTTTGGTTGATCAATTTCTTCTTTTCTTCAGCTTTTAATTGCTGACATTCTATTTCACTTGGGTCTGAATTCCCCAGAATTATCATTATTTTGAGGATTGCACAAATCCCACAGAATATTTCTTACATATGTGTAGAGCTCTGACTCTTAACTCAGGGGATTGCCTGATGATTCTACAAGTAGGAACCATACCCACAAGTAGAGAAAGGCAGCAATCAAACCTAGCAGTAAAATAGGAGGTCTCAAATATTTCTCCAGGAGGCATATTTTTTAATCGCAACCAGTAAATTATGGAGAAGAAGTATTCTCTGACACACATAGAGAATTTCAATTTATATATTTGCCGAGTTGGTGGAGCCCAAGGGATTTATTTAGATTCCAACAAGGAGTCAAGAGCATTTTATACTTCACATTTAGACAGCAAGTGTAATTCCAAATGAGTAAGTTAGCTGTTCTGAACTGAAATTCAAACTAATACAATCTGCTAAACATGACACTTAAGAAATTGGATACAAAATCAGGATTGTCTGTTCTTCAATAACCACTCGTAAACAACTGTTATGTCTGAATAACAAAGTAAACAATTGTTTGCTATTGTCAGATTTCTTACTTCTTGCGTTTCACAGAGAAAGAGAGATGGGAAAACACTTTTTACAAGCTCTTTTGATTGCCATGGTTATGCATTCATACCGTCAATATTCCTATACTTCTTTTATGAAAGTTTCTTGCTAATTACGAACCATATTCTGGTTCGAGAATACCAAATCACAATAAATATGTATATCTTACAAGATACATGCTATTTATCATTAATGATACAATCTTCTTAAAATATTTTAATAAGGTACTGAGCAAAATAACCTTGCAATGAATATCAACAGAACAGATAAAAAGCTTCCTATAACAAAGGAACATAATAAATTGTCTCCTACTTAATCAAAGCCCTAAAGTTTTGTATATGAAGTTTATCAATATAATGACATCTTGAGTCATAATACATAAAAACTTGCAAGTAAAAGTTCTCAAGTAAAAGGCTAATTTTCAAATTGAGAATATTGTAACTAAATGCAAGAATGTTTGGACTTAAACTGTACAAGCAAAACTGTAAATGTCATGTTCCTTTTGTGCCTTGGGGTCTAATGATCCAGAGGTTCTTTATCTTAAAGTCAGATGGACAGTGAGACATGCTGTTAATGATTTGTTCTGCATGAGTATTTTTCACTTTAACTGCAATAAGACAGGAAAGAATAATTTAAAATAAAGCTGTCACCAATTGTTGTAAAATAACTTGTTAATTATATGAGTTTTCTTTTACAAGAATGAGTTACATCCTAAAAGGTCATACCTGTTTACATAATTCCCACTGGCAACTCCCTTTCCTCCACAGTGCTGTTTGTGATCAATTCAAGAAGATCATGTAAGTAAGCTATAAACATTGCTGACAAATGGAGGTTTTCAACTATTAGGTCATGGATATGAGTAGGAGATTTTAATTCCCTACCTTCCATCTAAATGACTTGTAATATTTGTACAATTTATGACCTAATCTGAAAGCCTCAATTTGTCATCATTGCAGTTGTGAAAATCCAATTCTAGGTATCACTAGCCCACAGTGGTTACTACCACAGTGTGATTGTACCAGCATACACTAGCTTCACAGATTTACTCATGGCTCGAGAATTAAATTGTCTCTGCATTAGCTTAGTGGTAGAACAACAGCGTTCAAATACGGAGGTTGCGAAATGTAGTTCCGTATCTCAGATGTTTTAAATCTCTACCTTCCATCCAAAGGGCCTGTACTTATACTACATACAACCTGATCACTGAAAGCCCCCGTTAGTCATAATTGCAGTCATAAAAATCTAATTCTTGGTATAGCATTGCTACCAAGGTTGCTAAACTAATTCAATACCGGTAATTGAAAATCTCTGAGCAAAAAAAAGGGGACAATTCAATTCTTATTGAAGCATTTTCTTGATGGCTGGTTATAAATAAAAATATTTCTCTATATTTTGGCAGAAGAAGACATAACCTCCTCCCTTATTTCTCGAACAATGTTTCCATTGAAGAAACTGATACATTTGGAAAATGTTCCAAAATGTTGGATTATAGTTCAGACAATGCGGTGTTTTAGATCCCTTATTTGGGGGTGGATCTAAAAGGGAAGAGTTATTGTACTAATTTATAAGGTTGTGCCTAAAAAGGGTAGCTTCCCTTGGCAGGGCAAGCTGACCAGTGTAGAGTGTTGTGGTGTGCTAGGAACTAGGGGACGTTCCTATAAATAATGTAGTAGTGTTTGAAGGGATGGGACCCAATGCAAGGGTCACCGTGCTAGTCGCTCAGCTGACTGCTTATTATGTAATTGAATCTGCTCGTATCAGCTAAGTGGCACGTGCTGCTTGCTGGCAGCCGGGCCGGCTCGAGGAACACAATGATATCTGAGTTAGCGCTATTAGACTACCGTCTGTCACGTCTTACCGTGACGGGAATAAGGAAGGGCGTCGGGATGTAAAGAGGCGTATAAACAGTAATGCTAGTGTGATGTGTTGACCAAGTGTTTATTGGTCTGTAATTCTGAGTATGAGTCCCTTGTAGGGAATGTAATTATGTTCACAATGTAGTACAAGTTGTGGGTTACAGGTTACAAAAGTAGGAACTCTGAACACGACTGACTTACCTCTGATGACACCGGCGTGGCCTTCGGCCGTATCGTTGAAGCACTGATAATGGAGAGATCCTTTGACCTCATTAAGATGCCTTCTTATACTCTCTGGCGCTATGTTGTCAGCAATGTGTTGGCATTGCTGGCCCAGTTAATAGTATGTCGCTATGTGTAACCATTGTGCAAGGACTGAGCTGCTTTTTAGAGTGGCAAGCTGTCCCTGCTACGTTTTATGGATGTTGGCCCGGCTTTCCAAGGGTTGCCATTTAGGGGATTTAGCCAGATGCCGGGGGGATGGACTCCAAGGGGTGCATACCCCTGGGAGGCTGTACAAGCGTCTTCCTTCATTTGTTCGCGTCCTCGCGAACGGGAACGGAACTGGAGGTTGGGATGTTGACGTAGTGGTCCTTGAAACCCCCTCGTATCTCCTGGTGGTGTCGTATCGAAGTGTGGGTGTGAGGTCAGCCCGTGTTCAGAGGGGAGGGTTATGGGATGTACAGATATATGTATACATTGATATTGACATTGTGAAAAAGGAAATTAACAAAACAAAAAAAAAATTGCATTGCGAAAAATTTGACATCGAGAAAAAAAATTGACATAAAAAAAAATTGACATTTGAGAAAAATTTGACATTAAAAGAAATTTGACATGTAAAAAAAATTGCCCTTGCTATTGCTGGCATATTGCTAGTTTCAAAAAAAACATGGTTTTTGATGGTGATTCGTTACATAGTTGTGCAGGGAGGAAAAACCCAGCCAGACGAGGAATTGTGTCGTCTGGCTTTACCTTGGGGAAAAAATGCTCCCTGCAAATAGAAAGATAGGAGAGAATAGAAAAAAAAATGGGTGTTCCAGGGTATAATTTAAGGGATATATTCAAAGTATTTATTTGTTTGGGAAAAAAAACGGAACACCCTGACAAATGGGGAAGTTAGAAGAAGGAAAAATGAAAGAAAACAAATCATACACATTATGTACATTGGTGGTCTTGATAATGGTAACAGATATGACCCGATAATAATAACAATAGTAATCCTTACATTTGTAAAATTCCTGACAAGTTATGATGGAACCTAGTAAACATGTAATGAAGATGAACATAGAAAAAATAATGTTTGCCATGTGGGTACCCTGTACGTATAAGTATTCTTGCCACTCTTGTGGACCCTTGCAATTGTATGACATGGCGAGAGAATACAAAATAATTTACACTTTATAATTATCACTAACATATATATATATAAACTTATAGAGCTCTGTTACCTGGCCAGTTACTGCATACCTCTTATACTTGGCGCGCACCGTACTATTATGCCTCGCCGACCGTTCTCTAATCGGCCGTTCCTGGTGCGGTTTAGTGGCTAGTCCACTATCCTCTCCCTGTATTTATCACCTAACCTCGTGGTTTTCCGTCGTGGGTCGGAATCCCACCTTAGGGTCGAAGGTCCGGCACTTACAAACCTTGTGTCGCCCTTTGAGCCTGAAGTAACGCTTCATTTGCGTATTCTGAAATGTGTTTGCGTTCAGCGATGGTCATCATCCCACGTATGCTGTCCACCGCTGACCGCTGGCGTTGTCACCTTTAAGGGTGCAACTAAAACTGATAAGGAGTGTAATTGTGTATGACATGTATGTGTATGTGGGTAATATGTTTACCATAGACATATTCACGTTCTTGGTTACCTGTAAATCAAAACAAAACAAAAATGCATCCATATTAAGATGTTTATCTCCTCGTATCTCCGTGGTCTTCCTGTGTGGGTAAAAGTGGATTAATTATGAATATTACAGTGCAATACATTATGATTCCTTACAGGTATATATATAACCTTCTTCGGTAGCGCGTAGTTTGGAAACTAAGTGTAGCGCCACCGAAGTCTAACTTAACCTAGGTTAGCCTATTTTAACCTAGTTTATCCTAAGTATGGTCGGGCTTACCTCGGTAACGGATTTTTAGTCACCGAGTGCCGAGATATTCTATTGTGATCTATATATATATAAAAAAATAGCCTTAAATGTAGGTTTATGTTACCTTACAACGAATTGTCATGCCTTATCATGAGTCATCGGACTTACCCTGATGCCGGGTTTCTGGGCTATCAGGCGCCGACCGGCGTTATCTTACACTACTTATGGTATATATATATAAAAATTGCATATCTAAACCGAGAGGGTTGCCTTAATCTATTGCCGAAAGATGCTGTGCTAACATTGCAACAGCGTTCAGTAATTTTGCTTAAATCTAGGTTGCGTGTCAAATGCAACCGTCTTACAGCTAAATTTGGACCAGGACGATCGCCTGGGGCAATTAAATCCCCAGGACACCACCCGCACGAGCCCCAGAAACACCGGTTGTCTCTAGGGTCGCTGGATTCCGTCCCCTTAATTCTAGGTATCGACGTCTATTACTAGTACTAATCTATTCGCAGGCGGCTTACGGTGCCACTAAGCTAACCGTTTCGCCCGCTGTAACTTCCTTGTTCATGACCGTTTGCTGTTCCGATTTATCGTAGTTGAGCCGCCCACTTGGCTCCTGTGAGGGGCGCGCAATGCCCCTCTCTTAATGCCCTCTGGTTGCCCGATGCGTCGCCATTTATGTGGGCATTGGACAGTGTGGTCCAATGGCATAATATTGTCTTCGCCTTTATCGGCCGTCGCAGTCTGCTTTTCGCAGTAATATTTGCCTCTATGGGCCGCCGTAGTATGCTTTTCGCATTGATATATGATTTTGCCTCTATGGGCCGCCGTAGTATGCTTTTCGCATTGATATATGAATTTACCTCTATGGGCCGCAGTAATATGTATTTCGCAGTTATCTTCCACTCCAACGCATAGGAGTTTTGCTTCCCGCTGTGGAAGCCGTACTTATCTAATTCTAACTAGGAGTCTAGTCATAATGGGGTCGTCTCTAGGGACAATTCCCGAGTCCGGCGCGGAGTGAGCTATTTCTCCCACCGTCCCCAGAAAGTCATCCCTGCAGATCTCGGCTCCGATGACCGGGACACATAGTGGGTGTAACCTTCTCCGACAAGGGGGATGGGCTAATATGCACCCCTAGATCTCGATGTTTGCCCGTGTCCGGTCCCGAATGCTTTGACCTTACGTAGTTCGTCTGTTCGGTCTAGTCGTTCGTGAAGTGAGGTCGCTGCGCTGTCGAGCCAACCGGGGTAAGGGTCCACATCGCCTTCCCCAGCTCTCAAAGTGTTGTTCTCCTGACCTTCCGCTTACACCGTTGTCATCAATCAGATCGTATCAGATTCCTTTGTAAAAAAAAATGTAGCGTAACCTGTGTAAATGGTTTAATCTCTGTGTAAAATGTAAAATATTTCCAGTGTTGTGGGGTTGTAGATCTTCTAAGTACATAGGCTACTTCTGGTCTACCATCGCTACGTCAGCTTTCCAGCAATAATGCTTTCTTTACCTTAATGGAGGTGTTAGTAGGGTCTGTGGCGTCAGGTACCCTGTTATTAGGATCTGGGGGTAGTTATTTGTTGAGTGGGCTTAAAGTATGGTAGGAAGGGGTTGCGCACCTTTGGGTTCCACGTTAGTGGTGGCCTGGAACCGCTGATGCCGCTGGGATGTTCCTATAGTGAGTGGACTGGGGAGGCAATTCCCGGGATTGCAAAGATACGAAAATTTCATGCAGGTTTGATATTAAAATCCCTGGTAAATGGATGGGATACTCATGCATGTGTCTGGATATGAAGTGTCTGCCTTCATGTACGGATAGGTGTAGGGTGGGGCATAATACCAATATGTTCCTGTCATGCGGGAGTGTTTAAGTACTAAAGAATGGTTAATATATATCTATGGCCTCCTCTCTCATTTGGAGAGGCGCATTATGCTTATTGAATGTTTGCTGAGCCACCCCTAATACTCAGGTGGTAGCATCGTGACGCAAGGCGTAGCATGCCTGCTCTTTAGACGCATGAAGTCCATCAACCCCTTGTGTGTACTTTGTAATGTAGTGTAGCTGTTTTTGGTCGTGTAGATGTGTCTGCGTTGGTTTATGTTGGGCGTGAGAGGGTTATGGGAAGGGAGTAAGGTGGTACGCTGGTAGCCTGTTCTCCTGTCATCCTCCCTTGGTCCATGTTGGCTGTCTATCCGCGCCTTGGGATAGTAGAGCTGCATGACCTAATCTGGTCTGCCATTTGTAGTGTAGATGTGGCCAGTGGTCGTAGTGCGACTGGTCATGTGCTAGTCATCTGTAATGACTCCTATGCCTTACGATCGATAAGAGAAGTTATTAGGGGGGAGATCTTGTCTGTGTTTGCTCCTAATTGTTGAGTGCGTGTGTGTGACCATGTTCCGCTACACCACGCGGACGGTTGGTCTGTTGCAGGCCAAGTCGTAATATGTATCGCCTGTGTGGGCAGAAGGCGCCCGTGGCATGCCAACGTCTTTGCGAACGTGCCCTTATAGGCCCAAGATAAGTTCCGCTGTGTCACGTCTTGTCCATTGCCAAATGTTTTTGCAGTGTGGGAAAAAAATGTATGGTGTTATAATTGTTATGTGTTTGTAATTTCATGGTCACTGGCGCTACGCAATAGTGTCTCGTCACCGCAGTATGGCAGTGTGAATAGTCTGCAAGTCAGCAGTTGGCATGTGTAATGTCAGGCTGGGCTGTTATTGTTTGTCATCCGCTGGCATGTGCTTTTCTGCACGTATGCAAGTGTGGTCATTGTTTTAGATTCCTAGCGGACTAATGTAGCAATTCATCCTAGTCAGGTAATGACGTTGTGTGGCCATTGTTTCCTAAGACTTGTGTCTTGCGAAATTTTCCTACCTGTGTTTGGGAAATGTATTCTCTATGTCTGGTGTAATTCGAAATTTTATGTCTGGCTTTTGGTGGGAGGAAATGTAGTATTCCCTGTTCATGCACTTGTATGGGCCAATTTCGGTGTGGTTGGGAGCCTGGATAACTGCTTTCCCTTGTGTCTAATTTTTACTGGGACTCAGACCCGTGACCTTATGTCATTCTCTGTGTTCTATGTCTGCGTTGTGTTTCAGGGCTTGGGGCTTCCCCCTTGTGGTGTTTGCTTGTGTTTCGTGTACCAAAAATACCATTGGATAGTTAGTTTTTGGTACGAGTGTGGTGTGTGGTCCTGGGTTCGAATCCGGTTGTCTGTAAAGACTTGGTGTGATCATTTCCGTGCCGCATATATTATGGCACGTTCCCGTGGCTGTGCAATGCGCAAATGAAAGCATGCATACCTGTGTAGAGTTTGTATGTTTTTGATTTCCCCTTGTAGTGTAATTTTGGAAGATATAGGGTCTCTAAATCGGGCGTGAATGATGCCGTGCGTTCTGCTCCGAGAGCTGTTGTCTGTAAGCTTGCAGGTTATCACTGAGGCCTGCGTTACTGCTGAGTATGGTGGTATCGGATTACAATGTCTTGCGCGCTCGCTTGTTACTTGTCTTGATAACGCTGTGTGTCCGGCACATGTGTTTTTAATCGCTTACTCTCTGTGACTGTGATTAGTGCTTTTCGCATTGTGAAAGAAAAGAGGGGAATTTGTGGTTTAACGTGACCGTATCTGGCGATCATGAGCCACGGGATTTCCGTTTTACTTGGAATCCAAACCACAGGCCATGGCATTTCACTTCGGAAATCTCATATGCGTTGGCCGTACTGTAGAAGAACCTTCCATTGACTACATTTGTGTCCCCAGATTTTGTGTTACTGTGCCGTGGTTCGATTATGTCCCTACAATGGTACGAAATGTCATTATGCCCGCGTGTCTCCGGGACAGTTCTGTGGGGTGTTAGGATCGTATCCTGGTGCGGTCAGTGGGCTATTTCTTGGCTTTCTTCCCACGTCTGCCAGCGGGATCGTTTCCTTTTCTCTTAGTAGTGTGCCTTCCTGTACGTGTAGGTGTGTGAGCTTCACGTGTATGATATGCCTTTATCCGGCGGGCGTGAATAGTGTCCTTTATGAGTTTTCTCCCATGGCGCACGCTCACTATATAATTTAGGTCAGATACCTTCCTGCAGACTTTGAAGGGACCTGCCCATCGTGGCAGGAGGAATTCGGACACGTTCTTCTTACGGGCAGAATTGGAGACCATGACCAATTGCCCGGGTGTGTATTCCACGATCTTTCTATTCCGATCGTACCGCTCTTTTTGCTTTTTCTGGGCCTCGGCTATGTTTTTTCTAGCGTCCATGCGGGCTATCTGCAAATGCTCTAGCCGAGCCGCATTGTCTGTGTGGGCGTCCTGTGGGATACATATATTGTCTATGGGACTTCTGGGTGTGTATCCGTGCAGTAGGAAGTGTGGAGAGTGTTTCGTAGCCGTAGATACAGAGGTATTATAACTAAAAGTAATGCTTTGCAGGTATTCATCCCAGTCTGTTCCTGCGTCCTCTGTAAATTTAGCCAGCGCTATTCCAAGTATTTTGTTCATACTTTCCGTGAGTCCGTTGGTTTGCGGGGAAAAACTCGTGGTAGTGTATGCCTTAATCCTGAGTATCTCCAGAAACTGTTGGAGCACTCTCGAGGTGAAAATAGTACCTCTGTCGGATAATAAGGTTTGGAATAGGCCATATCGTGTAATTATATCAAATAGAAATTCGGCTATGCTGTTCGTGTCTGCTTTGGGAACAGCCTTTGTAATCATGTATCGTGTGAGATACTCGGTGGCCACCAGGATATATTTATTACCTTTCTGACTCGTTGTAATGGGGCCTTTCACATCTATCCCGACTCTGTGAAATAACTCTCCCACGGGAATTGGGTTGAGTAGTCCATGAGGCTTGCCAGGTCTTGTTTTGAATCGTTGGCAGGTGTGACATGTCTTTACAAAGGTATCTATGTCGGCCTTCATGTTCACCCAATAGTACTTGTCACGGATTCTAAGGTATGTTTTATGCGTACCTAAGTGTGCCCCTGCCAGTGGGCTATTGTGGTGTCCGATCATGATATTTTCTCTCAATGATTCCGGAACCGCTATAGGTGCGCTATCGTGCATGGCTGTGGGCTTAAATTTCAGTACCCCGTCTTTGTCTAGGAAAAATCGCCTAGCCATCCGTGCTGTCTTGGAGTCCACTTTATCCAAGTCTTCTAGTGCCAATAGAATCTGTTTCAAGTGCGGATCACTTTCTTGCTCCTGTTTGATGTCAACCACCGTCAGGGCAAAGGTGGGCATATCGTCCCAGTCGTGGTCCTTACTGTCATCCGGGGGCTCGGCTACTGGCAGCCTAGACAACCCATCTGCGTCTAGGTGTGTAGCGCCTTTCTTGTGTTTGACCACGAAGTCATATTCATACAGGCGGAATATAAACCTGTTGAGTCGCGAATTTGGGTTTTTAAATTTGTCCCAAAAAAGCAAGCTCGCGTGGTCAGTCACTACCGTGAACTTGATACCATAGAGGTATACTCTAAAATAGTTCACTCCCCACGAAAATGCCAGCATTTCCCGCTCTGTGGCAGAGTATCTAGTCTCGACGGCCGTTAGCTTCCTGCTAGCGTAGGCGACGGGCCGTTTGCGCCCTTCGGCGTCTTCCTGCAATAGGGCTGCTCCCAACCCATACAGGCTGGCATCCACGTGTAAAAATGTGGGCCTATCACTGTGGAAGTGTTGCAGTAACGGAGGTGAGGTCAATAGTTGCTTCAGTGTGTTGAAGGCATCTATGTGTTCCTGCTTGATGCTGAAGGGCGTTCTTTCACGTGTGAGTTCAGTTAGGGGATGGGCGATGTGTGCAAACCTATAGATATGCTTGCGATAGTACGAAGCCAAGCCAATAAAACTGCGCAATTGTTTCAAATTTGTGGGCATTGGGATGCCCGTTATTGCGTCAGTCTTAGCTGGGTCGGGAATAATGCCCTCCCTGTTGACAATATGGCCCAATATGTTAATTTGCTGTCTGGCAAATTGACATTTCGCAGGTTTAAGCCTTAGTTTTGCTTCTCTGATCCTTGCGAAAGCCTCCTCCAAATGTACGATGTGTTCATCAAAAGTGTTGGAGAAGACCGTTATGTCATCCACGTACACTAATACGGAACGCCATTTAAGCCCTGAAAATGTCTTATCCACTAGCTTTTGGAAGGTTTGGCTGGCGTTCCGGAGACCCATCGGTAAACGGGTGTAGGTAAATAGTCCGTTCTCTGTAACGAACGCCAGCTTGTGCCTATCTGGTTCATAGACGGGGATTGAATAGAATCCACTATAGCAATCCATCGAACTGAACCAGCTAGCTCCACCAAGGGCGTCCAAATAGGTGTCTGCCCTTGGTAGTGGATAACTATCATTTTCGACTAACTTATTGAGCCTCCTGTAGTCAGTACAAAACCTGTGCGATCCGTCCTTCTTTTTGGTCAGCAGAACTGGAGAGGAATAGTTAGAAATAACTGGAACAATGACCCCTGCCTCGAGCATCTCTGAGATCTGGGCATCGATGGCATGTCTCTCCTTCTGGCTCACTCTGAAGGGAGGCTGGTGTACTGGTCGGTCACTAGTGAGTGTGACGTGGTGTTCAATGAGGTCTGTCACAGCGAGATCCTTCATTGAGTGGGCAAAAATATCTCTGTTGGTCTCCAGGAGCTCCGTGAGCCTTTTATTTTGCTCCGGAGTCAGGTCCTGCCTGTGGTTCTGGTTGGCCGCCTTATCCGTGTGTGTGTTTGTGTATTGGCTGATAGTGTGCAGTGTAGGGGCCTGATGCTCGTGGTTTTCTCGCTCCGCTCGAATCCCATCTCTGTTCCTGGTGTATACCATGGGATGTGTGGTGAGCCTCTGGTCGTGCTTTAAAAGCATCTGACCACTAGCGAAATTTATGCTAGCCTCATATCTAGCAAGAAAATCCATGCCAATTATGGCTGACGCAGAAAGGTGTTCGATAACGAACATGGGGTGCGTTGTGGCAAAATGGTCTATCCTAATATGTATGTTTGCTACCCCCATGTTTTCCAGCGCCTGAGCATTGGCCGCTACCAACCGAATGTCTCCCGTGACACCTTGTATTTGCGCCTCGGCAATGTGTCGTCTATTAACACAACTTACGGCTGCCCCAGTATCAATTAGGGCCTGCACTCTGTGGCCATTTATGGTGGCGTGTATCGTGAGGGCCGATACCTGAAATCCACTGCCCTGCACCGATGTGTTGTGTAAGACGTATGTTGTTGTTGTTGCCGGAGTGACATTTGTGCTGGGGAGGCATGGATCTGTCCGCTTATCGTACCTGGCACGCTTCGCCTCTCGGCTTACTTCCTGTCCTGAATACTTTGCCCCGGTCAGCAAAGTGCGTTTGCCAAGTACATTGCCATCTCCTTTAACCGGTCTTGCTGTGAGACTAGGAGTCTGCTGGCGAACGTTTAATGTATTAATCGTTCCCAGCCTTTGTGTAGTTGTGTTGTTGTTGGTTTCTTCCTCTCGGGAAGGTGTGTCTGCAAATGT
This sequence comes from Meconema thalassinum, assembly GCA_946902985.2. Classification (NCBI taxonomy): domain Eukaryota; kingdom Metazoa; phylum Arthropoda; class Insecta; order Orthoptera; family Tettigoniidae; genus Meconema; species Meconema thalassinum. The sequence goes on from OX336390.1 coordinate 444,965,774, forward strand.
GACCCTGAGCTTGCCCTTGTTACCCCGACTTTTGTTCCAGGCGGTCGCGAGTTCGACTCCTGTTGCTGGCTTCCCCATGCCGAGCGAACTCGCGTCATGCGCCTGTGTGTGGTCAATTCCCCCCCTGTGTTGTGGTGAAGGGGGTGGGGTTTTCTGTTTGGAGGGTGTGGGCGTGTTCTCGGGCTGTTTGCTTCTGATTGTGAGGGGTGTGTAATGTCCCGCCTTAGGGTTTCCTGTAAAAAGTACGTGTAGGTCCCTATTGAATCCCGCAGTTGAGAATAGCGGAGGCGAGTGCACATCCGTGTGTACATGGATGTTGGCTTTGAGCACCTTGCCGAGAGCGGTTACCTCTACGGCACTACCATAGGTGCCGTCCTTACCCATGTATTTTCGGTAATCCGCCCCGGTCTGGAATGGGTTTTCCCGCTCGTCCGACACAAAGTCCCGGTACTCTTTCCAGTTGGCCAGGATATGTTTGACCGTTTTCTGTCTGTAGTCCCCATGATAATCCTCGGTATTCCGGATTAGAAAGCTCATGGCCCTAAACAGACAGTTGCCGCCTCCTTGCACGGGGTGTGTTTGGAAACGGTCCGGGGGCGGATTGTCAGCCTTAGCTTTAGCTGGCTGCTTCTTCCCCTTACTCTTACGAGTTTTCTTGGGGGAAGGGCCTTTCTTGTGTTGTGTTGGGGGAGGAACCTCAGCTGCTTCATCAGCTAGCCGAACCTCCCCGTCTAGGCGTTTTTTGAAAATGTGGGTGTACGCCTGCCTGTAATGTATGTGCGCCCCCCCTCGGGGTGGCTGCGCCAACTCCCCGTTTGCGGTGTGTAAGCAGGTGTAGGGAGTATTGCCCCCCTGTCTGTCCGGCGGGGTGCTTCATCCCTGAACTCCCTCGGGTATTCGTCTGGGAGGGGGTAGTGTTCTGGGCCCTTCGTGTGTTTGTCTATGTTGTCCCTTTCTCTAGTGGGTTTCCTTCCTTGTCGGTTATTGCCCTGTTGTCCGTTATTCTGTTTCCGCCAGGGTGGGGTATATGTCTGCAGCTGCTGGGGCGGGTGTTCCCGTCGGTTCCCCTTTTCCCTATATTGGTCAGCTGCATACCCCTGTCTGGTCGAGGGTGGGTTTTCTCGCTGTTCCCACTTTCCCTTGTACTGCGGGGCCGCATAGCCTTGGCTGCGTGGGGGCGGGTTCTCCCGATATTCCCCATTTCCCCTGTACTGCGGGGCTGCATAACCTTGCCCGCGTGGGGGCGGGTTTTCCCGGTACTCCCTGTCTGCCCTGTATTGTGGGGCAGCGTAGGACTGTCTATTTGGTGGCGGGCTGTTTCGTCGGGGGATGTCGTGGTCGTACTCCTCAGGGTAGTACTCCCGTGTGTACGGAGATGGTGAACGCCTTGAGGGGTATGACGGCTCTGTGTCCGTGTATGCTATCGGTGAGTACCGCGGAGGGTAGTGTGGCCTATCCTGTGGGGGAGGTGTTGTTGGCCGCTGTGGAGGGTAGTAATTTTCTTCCCTCCCGTAGCGTCTCCTCTCTGTGTACCCCCTGTCCCTCTCAGTATGATAGTGTTCTCGTGTGTCTGCTTGCTCATCCCTTGGCGGTCTCCCGCCCGCTTGGATGGCAGCTATGGTCAGTTTCTCCATCCTGTCCACTAATTCGTCTATTTTGTCATTAGTGTCGTCTTTCCGAGTTTTGAAGTGCAGATCCACGGCTTTTTCCGTGATCTTTCTCCCCTCCTCTATGGTCTTTATGTTATTCAACATATGTTGGACCGTGAGGTTGTTCATGATGCATAGCTTTTCTACTATGGCTGGTCTGAGGCCCTGCATTAACAGCTTGACTTTCTGTTTATTTGTCATTGCTGCATTGTACTTTTCGCACATTATCAATTTAACATTGATGTATGCCTGGGCGCTCTCTTTGGGTCCCTGTGACCTCTGTCTAATCTGGTCATAGAGATCGTCATCGTCTGGTATAAGCTGGAACTCATCCTTCAACATTACCGCGGTTTCCTCCCATGTGGCAGCCTCTAGTGCGTCCTCATGGAGCTCATACCATGTCATGGCCGCCTTTGTGAGATAGGCAGGAAGGAGCCGTTTCCTAACTTCCTCGCTCCAACCATTGATCCGGGCCGTTCTATTGAAGGCCTTGAGGTATTCCTCGGGATCCTGGCCTTCCCCCGTGAACTTTGTGGGGTGGATCATGGGGTATTCAGTGTGTCTATTCATCTCGCTATCAGCTGTGCCTCGTTGGCTGTGTAGTGCTTCGGGTCTGTTTGTGCCGTTCACCCCGCTGTCGTGTGCCGAGGTGTTTGGGCTGTTTAGAGGGGAATTAGCCTCGCTTCCCGTGTACGACACCTGTGTTACGTTACCAGGTGGCTCGTCACCTGATATGTCTGTGCTGATGGATGGTGTATTGTCGTACTGTGTGGATTCGACTATGTGTACGGTTCTGTCTAAATCCTGTTTTACTGTTTCCAAAATAGTGTGGATGTCAAGAACCGCTTCTGTCGTGTGATTATTGGCTTTAATAGTGTCTGTCTTTAATAGCTCTGAAATGCGCTCGAGCAGGTTACTGGCTTTCTGCTCTGTGATCTGCAGTTGCTGCAACAATAGGGGATGGAGTGTTGGCAGGCAATCTACTTCACTAGCGCTGGATACTGGTGCCTCTTGTGTGTGTTCACTGGCCTGGGACCGTGTAAAATGTATAACTTGTGCTGCGGCGGCAGGGTGTTGAGCACGAATCTGTGCTGTTTTGAATTCAAGGTCCCTGAGAAGTTGTACTGCAGTCTGGTCAGTTATTAAGTCGCTGTTCCTAATTTTTAGCTTCGGCAGGAGTGGAGTCGTACTAGCCGACAAATGGTGTGCAAAGTCTCTTAATGTAGTTCTAAATGTGGACATTTAATCTAAAAAAAAATGTGACGCAATATGAGGTTAAAATTTTTTTTTCACTATTTGCTTGGCTTTTTGCGGTACGAAAGGGGTCGCTTTGACTACGAGGGCTCGTTGGTTGAGTCCCGTTCTATTGTGCGTAGTCCCGCGCCTCCACCAGTGTTTTAGATCCCTTATTTGGGGGTGGATCTAAAAGGGAAGAGTTATTGTACTAATTTATAAGGTTGTGCCTAAAAAGGGTAGCTTCCCTTGGCAGGGCAAGCTGACCAGTGTAGAGTGTTGTGGTGTGCTAGGAACTAGGGGGCGTTCCTATAAATAATGTAGTAGTGTTTGAAGGGATGGGACCCAATGCAAGGGTCACCGTGCTAGTCGCTCAGCTGACTGCTTATTATGTAATTGAATCTGCTCGTATCAGCTAAGTGGCACGTGCTGCTTGCTGGCAGCCAGGCCGGCTCGAGGAACACAATGATATCTGAGTTAGCGCTATTAGACTACCGTCTGTCACGTCTTACCGTGACGGGAATAAGGAAGGGCGTCGGGATGTAAAGAGGCGTATAAACAGTAATGCTAGTGTGATGTGTTGACCAAGTGTTTATTGGTCTGTAATTCTGAGTATGAGTCCCTTGTAGGGAATGTAATTATGTTCACAATGTAGTACAAGTTGTGGGTTACAGGTTACAAAAGTAGGAACTCTGAACACGACTGACTTACCTCTGATGACACCGGCGTGGCCTTCGGCCGTATCGTTGAAGCACTGATAATGGAGAGATCCTTTGACCTCATTAAGATGCCTTCTTATACTCTCTGGCGCTATGTTGTCAGCAATGTGTTGGCATTGCTGGCCCAGTTAATAGTATGTCGCTATGTGTAACCATTGTGCAAGGACTGAGCTGCTTTTTAGAGTGGCAAGCTGTCCCTGCTACGTTTTATGGATGTTGGCCCGGCTTTCCAAGGGTTGCCATTTAGGGGATTTAGCCAGATGCCGGGGGGATGGACTCCAAGGGGTGCATACCCCTGGGAGGCTGTACAGCGGTACCACTTGATCATGTAACAAACCTACTCATTCAATGCTGGTATGAGAGTTTAAAGTGTTTATGTTACCAGCATAATTACGAATCCAGGCATTTTATCAAATACTGGGCATTATATAGAATTCTCTACCGTACTCTTTAAAATGTGTTTTACACTGGAATGCTAAATGCAGATATGTATCAAAATTAATTTTAAAAATTAGAAACTATAGCCTATCTAGAAAACAAACCTCATTGGTATAATGGCTTTCACGGCCAGTGAATTAAAACTCAGCCAGCTTGGTGTTCCTAGGCGAAACCCCGCACTAAACTAGAAAAAATGCTGAGTTTTAATAAACCTCATTACTTCAGTGTTGCTACCTAATTACTTTTATGTAGTGAAGCATACAATTTGTAATTGTAGCCTATCTTTTATATCAGGTATTTGAGTAGAGCATATTAACATTTTCCACCCAAGATACTTGGGCTCCCTTATACAGGGTCTTTCATATAAAGTAAGAACGGTAAGCGGCGGTGGCCTTCGCTGAGCTTGTGACGCGCCATGGCCCCCTGCTTTAAGCGTGTGTACAATCCTATATGAAACATTACCTTATAAAAGATGCTAGAAGTGTCGTCCTTCATGGGTTATACAGGCATTGTATCTGGTAACCACATTCTGGCTGACGCGAGTGAGTTCTGCCACTGGAATGTTTCTGAACTATCATTTTATGTCTTTTATTGAGCACTGAGCCAGTAGTGTCAAACTTATTGAAGTGAATATGTGCTAGAGAAGGTGGCACTTCATCAGGAAATTGCTGAACAAATGCATCACGTACCCGCCGAGCCGACTCGTACTTAAAATAAGTTTTACATACAACAAAAATATGACGTAATGATAACTGTCTCACCATGTTAGCATCTGAGGTTCAGACTGGCGACTGAACAGTGAACACCTGCAAGCTTATTGCAAGGTCAAGCGTATACTGTACTATACGCGCGATTTCAATACTAGAGCAGGGGGCCGTGGGGCGCCACAAGCTCGGACAAGGCCACTGTAGCAGCGGATAACAAATCCGCCGCTCTCTGTTCTTACTTTATATGAAAGATCCTGTATGTGTTGACTGACTGAAGGACAATTTTGCACACAATCTAAATATACCGTATTTAATATGAAGCTTATTTCACAGCATGTACCGGTAATTCTCGTGCTTGCTTGCCCGGTCTCCCATAACCAATTGTGAAATAATATAATATACATGGCGGACAGTGTAAGTTCACGTCTAGAAGCTGATCTCATGAAAATAGTGAATATAGCGGATGCAGCAGGCAAATATCTAAAGGAGGAGGCAAAAGAGGATATTAAGGAAGCAGTGAGTGTTATTCGAGAATGTTTTATTACAATGAGAACCACATATAATGATATAAATAATGAAAACATGCAGACCCGCAAAGAGGTTAAGGAATCATACATAGATATTACACAAGAGGCCAAAGATAATAACTTCATGCGACACGTGCTGCTATCTGATGACATCAATCCAGATTCAGATCTCTTGGCTCTTTGTCATGATGAAACGAGCCTACAACCAACGACATCTCACGGAGAAGGTGAGAAATTCTGTGCCAATGAGATGAAAAGCAAGCAAGCTTGTAGTTTAACGTGACCGTTAATCGCGAGATCATGAGCCACGGGACCTCCTTTTTACGTGGAATCCGAACCACAGGACATGGCATTTCACTTCGAAAATCTCACATGCATTGACTGGGAATCGAACCCGGTCCACCTTGGTGAGAGGCATACAGCTTAACCGCTGCGCCACCAAGCCCCTACCAATGAGATGACAATGGAAGATAAAATATCAGCGAAACTAAGCACACAGCTTCAGTTAATGATCGAAAACCTGACATGTAACCTGAAATCAATGATAAAAGATGAAATAACGAAATGTCATACAGGAAATGATGAAATCAGAAAGGAGAAAGTAATGGAAGCAGACCCTATTACTCAGAGAAAAGATGAGACCAGGAAAACTGGAAACGAAAGACAGGAACAATTACCTCGAGAGCAACAGCCTATCGATGAGAAACAAAATTGTGACAAAGGAATATGGTCAGAAGTCGCAAGGAGGAGGTGTGGCAATACGCCACTATTCATACAAACTCCTACTATTATAGGAACCAAGCAATCCTTCAACGTTCCCACAACAGAGAACACAAATGTACACCAAGCTGTCTACCATAAAGCCTGGCTTTATATAGGACATCTTCACCGCAACACAACTTGTGAAACGGTGATTAGCCACCTGAAGGGACTGAACATATCTGAACCATCAGGCTGAGAAGAAATCCAAAAGAAAGGTAGCCTAAAAGCTTATAAAGTAGGAATACCCCTTAGAGACCTGAGTAAGATCACTAATCCGGACTTATGGCCGGAGGGCGCAATTATCAGGCGATATCGATTTAGTTCGCATGACCAAGGAGCAAGACTTGATACCCAAGAATACTTCAGCGCACAATTGCCACGCAACCAACATCAGCTACAACCATACTAACATAATGCTTTGGAACGTAGAAGGACTGAAATCCGTCCTTGACATGAACTCCACTTTTAACTTACAGGATTACGACGTACTTCTCTTCACAGAAACGTTCAGCACAAGTGACATAACCATCAACAATTTCTATGGAGCCCACTCCCTAGCTAGGAAAAGGGACGAGGAAGACCTTCAGGCGGAATAAGTTGTTACATAAAGGCCCACTTACAACCAATCAAGGTAATAGACTGCACTGCGAACACCCTGTCCATATCCATACGAATAATAAATATAATAGGAGTATACTTCAATCCTACGACACAACCGGAGACAATTATCGATGAACTAGGGAAAGCGCTAGAAAGCACAGACGATGACAATATTAATGGGAGACCTAAATTGTCGTATAGACAAACAGGATGCAAAAACTCTTAGAGGTTAAAGATTTCCTCATGGAGTACCAACTCAAATTACTAAATAAGGAAGAAGAATACACTTACATAGCACCAAATGGAAAAGGTACGATTGATTTAATCTTCACTAACAATCAAGGCCATGGGCAGCTAGAAACTGGAAAAACTACTCAGGAAACATCTACCCGATATAGCCAAAATCGAAGTAAAGGGAACAATGCAGGTCCTCAAGGACAAAAATGTCAAATCGAAAGTATCAAGATACATAAATGAAGAGAAATGGCAAGCATTAAGAATCCAAATACCATTAATAATGAGTAAGCAGAAAACCCTAGACGAGACTACTGAGGCCCTAAACGAAATAATTCTACAGGCTGCCACAAAAACACCAAGGAACAATCGGATAGCGAAACAATGGTTTGATTCTGAGTGCTATGCTATGAGGAAAAGAACTCTACAGTGCCTTAATGCAGCTAGAGAACACGGAAATGGTGCACTAGCAGAGTACGCTTCAGAACGTCGAAAATACAAGCAGCAGCTACTAAAAGAAAAGAAACTATCGTATGATCTCCACGTCGAACAGAAACTAATCGCAGAAGCAGAAAGGAGCCCACATAAGATCTTAAGGTCTTCGAAGAAGCAAAAATAGAGTTATCCAATAAACATTGATCAATGGGAACTACACTTCCTCAGCCTTCTAGGAGAAAAAGATAAAATATCAAATGAATTCACATCGACACCAGATCACTCACAAGACATTGACTTGATCACATGTGATGAAGTCATCCATCATATAAGAAACGGCAAAAATAACAAAGCGGCTGGGCCAGACGGAATTTACATGGAGCATCTAAAAGACACCTTACAAGACATAGCAGAACCTTTAACTGCTCTATTCAACAAATGTCTTATGATGAATTCAATACCGCATCAATGGAGAAGATCAACTATAATAGTACTTTACAAAGGCAAAGGAAGGAAGGAAAGAAGACCCAAACTCCTATAGGGGAATTTCTCTAGAGAGTGTATTGTTTAAACTGTTCTCTAAAGTCCTATTAGGACGCATCGCGCAAAACCTTTATGCAAATATACCTACATTTCAATATGGATTCACTCCAGGCAGATCAACACCGCACGCGGTGTAAGAAATTATTCAGGAAATAACTCTATCACTCGCTCATCGCAACTCCCCGATATATGTAATCTTCATAGATTACTCCAAAGCTTTTGATAGCATCAGCAGATCAACATTGGTAAACAAATTGGAGAGCATATTAGGCAAATCAAGTCAGGAGCTCCAAATCATCAAGTCTATCCTTGATGCAAACCATATAGCGGTGTATGATGGCATAACTACATCGAATGACATCATACAAACACGAGGGGTCTTGCAAGGAGACCCGATGAGTCCGGTTTTATTCAACGCCATGACAGCAGATATCGGCAACGCTATAAACGTCAATGTAAAACTACTGATGTACGCGGATGACAATGGCCATTTTCTCCAAAAGCCCTAAACATTTACAAACGGCATTAGACGACATCAGGAACTGGGCAACATACAACTCTATGGAAATAAATGGCTCGAAAACCAAAGCAATGAAATTCAGGAGAGGAGGCAAACTTGCAAAGGGGGATCATTTCACATGTGGCAACTCTCCCTTAGACTTCATAACAAATTTCAAATACTTGGGGGTCACCCTCCAAACTACGGGAATTACGTTTTCACTACACATACAAGAACGAACAGCAGCTTCAGCAAAAACAATATATGACATACCCAAATTACAACTACTGTAAGTTTCAACAGCAATGGCACTATTCAAGATCAAAGTCATGCCGAAGGCCACCTATGGAATACAACTAATCTGGAACTACCTGACGGTCGGAAATCTAAGAAAGCTGGAAAGCGTTAAATCTAGCTTCCTCAAAAGAGTGTTATCCATCCAGGCGCGGATTCAGGGGGGGGGGGTCACGGACCCCCCCCCCCAAACGGAGCCCAAATTTTTTTGCAAACTCAAAAAACGAAAACACAATGACCAGAGAAATAAAACTTAACGAATTTTAACTGAAAAACAGGGTTTTCTTTTTCATTTTATTCAATACTGAAAATATCTTTATTGCAATTATTATGTTCTGTTACAACTGTACATATTTTCAACTTCATACCTGTTATATAAAAACGATTATTTGTATAACAAAATCAACTCGTCTATTTTGTTTAGCAAACCTTGTGATTACCGAATCGATATCTATAGTGATGTCACGATGAAAGTGCAGCAATGCACGGATAGGAATTTGGGGCTTTTTTCGGACCAAAAATTTTGCCGACGTCCAAAATGCATTTGGTGCGCTAAACGCATCAAATTTCTATCCATGTAGCTTGCAAAAAAATTGGTCTAGTTGTGTACGTTTGGTTATTTTGTGATTGCGTTGTTAGTGATACCATTTTTCTTAACAATTTTGATTCTGTGACCCCCCCCAAAGCCAAGCTCTAGATCCGTGCCTGTATCCATCTCAAAATTCACAAGAAATAGTTATGCTTATATCCTTGCGCAGGAAACTCTCTTCGTAGATGACATAAAACACTGCTTTAGTTTATCAGAGACACAAGCATATGCAACCTTCATCGAAGAGAGGAGCAGCAAAGCAAGACAGATACCGGAGGGGATAAGAGAAACAGACGCAATGTCATCGACTGCTGAAAAGGACCAAACTTCCAACTCCGACACCTGTACACACGATTTGCAGTACAGGCTTTCATGGAAAGATTTGCACAGAAAGCACCTACCATGATCCTAAGGACAGCTGCATCTGTAAGCTATGTAATGAACGGTGCCCGAAATATCACCTGCAGGAGTGTAAAAATAGGACTTTATCACTAATTGAGCAATCTAAAGATTGGTGAAATCACGGCAATGTAACTTTTCATTTTTTCTCAGTACACATTGTGTTTAATAAATATAATATAAAATAATACTCGTGAAGTACGTGAAATAGTTCAGGACTTTTAACACAATACTGAAATTAGATTTAATTAATTTAATTAAATAAATTAATTTACCTTTATTTTCAACATACCTCCTCAGCAGCCAATAGTAGCCAATGACTACTTGGTGGTCATCTTGACCTTCAACACACCCTAGTAACTTTCATTCATTTGAAAAACACAATGTTTAACACTACCTATTATTTCTAATCTGAGAGACGTCATCACAGAACCAATTTATCATCAGACCAATCAGGTTTTCAGCCATATTGGACAACACTACGTAAACTACTATTTACTTTGCCGAGTTTGTACTTTCAAACGAAATATTGAAAAATACTTAGCAAGTTTGATTTTGTAATTCTATAACATGCTTTACCTCCGCATTTTTGGCATTCTATACAATTCTCTAGGCTATTTATAAAATGCCAGTTTTTAAACTTTGCCAGTAACATATACCATTTCTTTGAAAGGCGATAGAACTACTGTAGGTATAATTGATACTTTCACGGTAATAGTCACATAAATCTCACTGTGAAGATCCACTTGAGAATGGTTTCCTTGAATAGGATCTTCACAGGAAGATAGAAAATATGGAAATTAGGTTTCATACTACACAGTACTTACCCCAAAAGATTCCGCATATTTGGCATCCGGGACAAGGAGACGTTTAGCCCTCCCTCCACCCCACTACTGGGGTGACCAATACAGAGAAAACAAGGTTCCTTCTAATGGATTATGTATCAGCATTTAATTTAGTACAACCAGGGATGGTGCGTCATTAAGGGCCGAATAGGCCCTGCCCACCCAAGGCCGTTAGGCAGCTTGCAAAGAATTTATTTAATCAATGTCTTTTAAAATTACTTAAATTGCAGATACTCAACTTAAAATAATTGTTTTACCCTTCTAGAATCTCTAAAGAGAATTCATTATACTGTAAATAACTCATCCCTAGCTTAAAATCCTGACAGTCTCGTACGGTGTATCGTCAGAGCGAGGGCCGCTCCACAGAAAGTCCCATGTAAAGTATATGGCTTCATGGGCCGGGTGAGGAAACAGTGGACATAGCACTGTCTTGCACGCAAATTCTTCAGTGCTATGAAGGGAATTTTCTCTCTCTTCAAGGGCCAGCAGATTGAGCCCATAGCATTGCTTTGAAGCGAAATAGAAGATATCTCCATTTCACTTCCTGCTTCTGTCTCTGTTAAACTGGACTACGGGAGAAAGGTCCAACCCACCACGCGCCCTTAAAACAGGTATTCAGCTATTGTTCGCAGCTTGCTGACGTAAGATAAAAATATATTTATACATTTTCAGTTGTGTGATGTTCTAAGTACAGTACAAATGTGGTGTTTGAAGCCATATTTTCAGTGTTGCCTTAGTAAACAAGAGTTTAGTGCTTTTCAATATGTACAATATTTTCACCTGTATTTCAAACATAGATTTTGTAGCCTAAGTGTAATGGATCTGATGATGATCGCTTGACGATCGAAACTGGTCATCCTAGTGTTTTATTAATCTCATGTAATTTATTTCAGGATTAGGGCATAACCCATCTCTTTTGGGTACATTCGTGTTGACCGACTGAAAAGCACTAAACTCTTGTTTACTAAGGCAACACTGAAAATATGGCTTCAAACACCACAATGACCTCTGTACGTTGTGCCACTGTGTTACTATTGTGGTCAGTCCCATGACCACCACAAGAACGTCCATATGAACACAGTTATGCCACATGAGAATTTGCTCGACATGTGCTCCATAAGCGGAGTGATGTGGTTCGAACTGGTTCAGGATGATGTACAGGCCGTACACATTCAACAGCTGACTTCTGGTTGAAGGAACTAATGGCTGAATGCTACAAAACTGCAATTTGTGATATTCTGCAAGAGTGGAACCCATATCGGTGAAGACTCCATCTTAATGAACAATAAGTCTCATGCCCATCATATAGTTCTCATGGACACGTACTTGCAGCATGCTGCATCACCCAACTGAAGTGTCCTTCCTTACCCTAATAATTACAGATACACAACCTATAATTGGCAATGCTGAGGAATTCCTGAGTCGGATAAGTTTTCCAGTGACTTTTGGGATGATTCTCTCCTCTTTTACTTACTTACCTTTCTGTCTATCATTGCTTGACTTTCTTGTCCATCAACCATCAATCTTCAAGGGTTGAGGGTATTTCTTTCTCCCTTTTATTTTCCTTAATTATTTTCAATATTTCCATGGGATATTTCACACATAATTCAGAGCAAATGCCAGAATGGTGCCTTATTTCAAGTCTTACTACAATCTTGGGCCCTAATAATTACAGTTATACATCATGTTACAGTCATCACAACAAGACCCAAATTTTGCAAATACAAACAGTGCCTGCGATGGGAAATTACAATAAAAGTGAAATAATAGCCCAACGAATAAATCGAACACTACAAAATTTTAAAAAATCTAATATTCAAGGAACAGTTCAGAAATTAAGGTTAACTGCTAGACGAAAAAATAAAAATTCACGATAATAAATAATAATAATCATATACCAAGACTTTCCATGCCAATTAACACTTTGCTTTGCCATCAGCTCATGTACACCATGTTCTCTTGATTTGAGGCTATATAACCAACCAACTCCTTGAACCCACTAACATTAGCAGGTCGAGGACTGAAAATGTCCCCTGGTAAACTGTTCCATTCTACTTCCCCCTTTCCTATGAAGGTATCATTGCTCCAGTTCTTATTCTACTTCGACTGACTTGCAGGAATAAATATATCTGCACAAAGTTGATCCTTCCGTTCCAAACTTCCCATAGCCCCTAGTCTTGGTCATGAACATCTATCAGCCAAACTTTCCCAACCGAAATTTAATTTCATTTGCAATCCTTCCAACATCTTTGTTAAGTACCTTTGATACTGATCCCACGCTCCACCAGCACAACCCAGCTGGGGGATGGCCTAGGGACATGTAGTATGCCCTAATCTCTCCCCCAGCCCCTCTAAACAATCGCATAATCATATGTAGTAGCTTGTATGCTTATTTTACTATTTCTCCAAAATGCTTACCCCAATAAAAATTTCCCCCTCCCACTGTTACTTACTACTAAATACCTAATTCATACCCAAACATAACTATTTTCTCAGACTGAATGTTCATAGACAATTTGATTCCTCTTAATGGCAAATCTTACTATCCGACATTTATTCAAATTTATCTTCATACTAGTTATATCTGCCCAGCTTTGTATCATAATCAAATCCCATATTAAATTATTTATTTTTACCTAAGAAAAGGCAAAATAAAATTAATATAATTACCTTTAGGTCAATAATATATTGAAACTAATGAATGACAGACCAGTACTGGGATTCCCTTGAGGAAACCCTAGACATGGTCCCAAATCACCATACGACAGTACTGCTAGGAGATTTCAATGCCTAGGGGCACATGACCTTGTAGTTCCACCCCTTAAAACAATAATAACTAACTAGATTTCAATGCCCAGATCGGCAGGGAACAGAAATACCGGAAGATTGTAGGAAGATATCCTGCCCATAAGAGAACTGACACCAACGGAGAACGCTTAATCAGTGTATGTACCAAGTATGGATTACTCTTGATGTCTACGGTTTTCAAACACCTTCCCAGGAAGGCCATGACGTGGCGATGCCCAAACAGCATGTTGGGCGAGTTCCAGATCGACTCCGTAGCAATAGACAGGCAGCACCGCAGGGACATTATGAATGTCCAGGTGCTACGAGGAACCAACAACGTCTCTGATCACTACCGGTCTCTGGTCAAGACGAACCTGAAGCTACTAATATGTTACACCAAAGGTCACTAGGTTTGATATCACCAAACTTAAAGAAGACAGCACTAGTTACCAAGAGAGGCTGATTCATAATACCAGCCGGATTAACACCTCTACAAAGTGGGATCCACTTAGGGATGCCATAACAGTAGTGGCTCAGGAAACAATTGCCAATAGACCTAAAGGGAACAAGTATCCATGGTGGTCCAGCGAATGTGATGTAGCTATAAAGGCCAGGCGACTAGCATGGATCAAATGGAACCTACATAAGAATGAAGCTAATTTACAAGCCTTTCTTACACAAAGGAAGACCAAATCCAGCATCATAAGAGGGGCCAAGAGGAAGCACAACAAAGAACTGATTAAGCAAGCAGAGGAGGATTTTTTAAGGAACAACTCTAGAGACCTATATAAGGGCCTAAAGCAACCAACGAATCAATTCACACCAGAAAACAGATGGATCACTGTGCCTTAATGACAGTGACTGCACCACGACCCTAGCTGACTACTTTCAAGGACCTTTAAATGCCGAAGAACCTACAGAGCGTCTCCCAGTTACAGAACCAGCTAACCTTAATACCGAGTACATCTCTCCTCCCACCTACCAAGAAGTCAGAGATGTCATTAGACTCCTCAAGAACAATAAAGCCTCAGGAGAAGACGGGATCGTAACAGAAATGCTGAAACATGCCGGAGAACACACCTTCAGGAGAATACATAAGTGATCCTGGACATATGGGCTAGTGAGAGGCTCCCAGATGATTGGACGTCAGCCATTATCCATCCGATACACAAGCGAAGCAAAACAGACCCCAGTAACTACAGAGGAATATCACTCCTTGCTGTCACCTATAAGATATTTTCCAAGATTCTGGAACGGCATGTAACGAGACAGCTGGATAATGAGTTAGGAGAATATCAAGCAGGGTTCAGAGCATTAAGGTCCTGTACCGAACAGATACAAAACCTGAAGACCATCCTTCAATACAGCATGAATGGGTAGCTATCTTTGTCGACTTCCAGAAAGCATACGGCTCTGTGGACAGAATTACTCTCTTCAACACCTTAAGAGAACTAGGACTCAACTACAAGATCAATAGGCTGGTGCAAGCCACCCTGCACAACACCATAGCCAAAGTAAAGTTTAGAGGACAGCTCTCGGAGAATTTCGCCATTAAAACAGGGGTGAGGCAAGGAGATGGCTCTCATGCATATTATTTGTGTCCTGGCAAAGATCATGACAGATTGGAGGAGATCCCTACCAGCTAACACCGGATTAAGGATGGGGATGAAAGCAGACAACCTTAGGATCCCATGCCTAGCCTTTGCTGATGATCTTACTTTGTTGGCAAATGACATGCAAGAGGCTGCTACTCAACTCCAAACACTGCACTCAATAGTGGCTAAAACAGGTCTCTTGATCAACATAGGAAATATCGAGTTTGTTACCAACATCGAGGATGCCCCTAGAACGATGAGAGTCAGTGATAATATCTACATCAAGAGAGCCAGAAGTGTCAAGTACCTTGGAGAATGGTTTTCAGAGGACCTCAGCGAAACAGTGGCTCTCGAACACAGGAGACTCAAACTAGACAAAGCATATCATCCATGCCTGTAGAAAACTGTACGCTTCCAAACATTTATCGATGAATGTCAAACTGGGACACTACAATGCAGTAGTCAGACCTTCAGTCCTCTAGGCAGCAGAGTGCCTATATCTAACTAAGAAGACCCCATTAGAGCCCTTGAGGTAAAGCAAGAAAGTTCCTGAGAAGGATAGTAGGACCAAGGATTGTACCAGATAGAAGACGATGGTATAAACCAATCGTGAGCTCTACCAGCATCAAAAAAATCTCATTGATGCTATCAGAAGAAGGCGACTGACTTTCTACGGACACCTGTCCAGAATGGACTCGTAACAGGTTATCCCATAGGATCTTCAAGGTTGCTAACAAGGGCAAAGCCACTGGATTCTTGTGGATGAAGCAAGATGAGAAGGATCTTGCGGAACTCCATATTTAATCAAAATGACATAGATGACCAGAGTAAATATCATATAACTGTCAAAACTACACCCTTCGTAACGTCCCTCACAGAAGCTACCCACAGACCAAAGGACGAGTCCAGGAAATGGTCTGAGGAGCGCAAGATTGAATTTAGCAGGAAAATGAAGGACTACTCAGCCATCAGGAAAGCTCAAGGCAGTTGAAAGAAAGCAGCTGCCAAACCCACCACTCAGAACACCAATCGTGGCAAACAACGACGATGACAGCAAGAAACATACAACTAAAACACAAGCATCGTGATCCATAGATGGCCCTAACGAACTGAAAAAATAGTTGAAACTGTTGTGTTTGAGTCTTCAGTCTTTTGACTGGTTTGATGCAGCTCTCCATGCCTCCCTGTCCTGAGCTAATCGTTTCATCTCTACATAGCTCCGACACCCTACATCGGAGGCAATCTGTTTAACATATTCTAACCTTGGTCTACCCCTACAGTTCTTGTCCTCTACCCTTCCTTCCATAACTAAGCTTGCTATTACTGGGTGTCTTAGTATGTGTCCTACCAACCTATCTCTTCTCTTCATTAGCAGTCACCAGAAACATCTCTCCTCTCCCACTCGTCTTAATACCTCTTCGTTTGTAACCCTATCTACCCATCTGATCTTCATCATTCTCCTGTAACACCACATTTCAAATGCTTCAATTCTCCTCTTTTCTGCTGCACCAATAGTCCAAGTTTCACTTCCATAGAGCGCCACGCTCCAGACAAAGGCTTTCAAAAATGACTTCCAAATACCTAAATCTATATTCGATGTCAGCAGATTCCTTTTTTGTAGAAATGCTTTCTTTGCCTGAGCCAACCTACTTTTTATATCCTCTTTGCTTCGTCCATCACTGGTTATTCTGCTTCCTAAGTAACAGAAGCCTCCTACTTCCTTCAGCTTTTCACCTGCCAATTTGATCTCCATAGAGGTTTCTGATTTATTTCAGCTGCATTCCAGTATTTTTGTTTTAAATTTATTAATTTTCATCATGAATTCTTTCCGTAAGACGGAGTCCATACCATTCAAAAACTCATTCAAATCCTCAGGCTTGTCGGCCAAGATGACGATGTCATCAGCAAATCTCAGAGTTGGAATTATTTCTCCTTGGATCTTCACTCCCACTTTAAATTTTTCTCCAATTTCCTTCATTGCTTGTCCAATGTAAAGATTGAAAAGTATGGGTGATAAGTTGCAGCCTTGCCTTACACCTTTCTGAATACCAGCTTCTCTCTCATGTCCTTCCACTCGAATGACTGCTGTCTGGTTTCTGTACAGATTGTATATCACCCTCCTATCCCTGTACTTTATTCCAATCGATTTCAAAATGTCAAACAATTTAGTCCAATCAACGTTATCAAAAGCCTTTTCTAAGTCTACAAAAGCCATGAACGTTCTCTTATCTTTGCTTATTGTACCTTCCAAAATCAGCCTAAGACTTAGTACAGCTTCCCTTGTTCCTACATTTCTCCTGAAACCAAACTGGTCTTCACCCAACTCCATTTCTATCTGGCTTTCAATCCTCTTGTAAATTATTCTAGACAGGATCTTTGAAGCATGAGTAATCAAGCTGATTGTCCGGTAATCTTCACATCTGTCAGCTCCCACTTTCTTTGGTATAGGGATGATTACATTCTTCTTGAAATCAGGGGGTACCTCACCTGTCTCATAAATCCTACACACCAAGTGAAATAACCTGATCAGACCTTCATCGCCTATGCAGCGTAGCAACTCTATCGGTATATCATCTATGCCTGGTGCTTTGTTCCTGCTTAAGTCTTCCAAAGCTCTATCAAATTCTGATCTCAATATTAAATCTCCTTTCGCATCCTCATCAATTTCCTCCTCCCTTTCCATTACATGATTCTCAATCTCCTTTCCCTTATACAAACTCTCTATGTAAGCTTTCCATCTCTCAACCTTTTCTTCCCTATCTGTTAGAGGCTTTCCATTTGTGTCCTTAATATTACAGCACTTAGTCTTCTTTTCCCCAAAAGTATTTTTAATCTTTCGATAAGCTGTGTCTACTTTTCCTAATTTCAGACAATTTTCTATACCTGCACATTTCTCTTTCAACCATTCTTCTTTCGCTTCCTTGCACTTCTTGTTAACCTCATTTCTCAGACGTCTGTATTCTGCTTTCCCCTTTTCATCTCTTACATTCTTGTGTTTCCGCCTTTCATCCATCAATTCTAGTATATCCTGAGTGATCCACGGTTTTCTACCTATTCTTTCTTTCCTACCAATGTTTTCTTCTGCGGATTTTGTTATTTCATTCTTCAGAAGTGCCCATTCGTCTGCAATTGAAGTTTGTTTAGGGTTTTTCATTAGTCCTTCCTTTATACTCTTCTTGAATCTTTCGTTTACATCTTTCTCTTTCAGTCTGTCTATAGCCCACCTTTTTGGCTTTTGACTTTTCTTCAGTTTCTTCAACTTTAATCTGCATTTCATTACAACCAGATTGTGGTCAGAGTTTATGTCAGCACCAGGACTAGTGATATAATAATATTGTATGGTCTCGGGTGCCGGGTGCAAGCTTTGCTAATTGATGCCCAGAGGGCACCTTGCATGTCAAATTTTATCGCTCCTTGAAGTGCTATGAAAGTCAAGGAAGTTAGATATCTAAGCTCCTAAACACTATAGCGCTTTCTAGTAGAGAAATGAGGAACTTTGTGTTGGCAGAAAATCCAGAGAGTAATTTTGCCATTATGAACACGGCCTACTGAATTCAAATGGGTTCTTTAACATGCTAACATCGTATGACATGCATATCGTGATTTTTGTCGCCTTTCAAAAATCACTTACTATGGCCAGGAGCGAACCTGCAAGCTTGGGGTTGGCAGTCCGACACAATAACCACTCACCCACCGTGGCAAGCTAACTAATGATAATATAATACTAGTTTCGGTTAGCTTGTAACCGTCCTCAGTTATAATTAAAATTAAAAATATTAAACTAAGAGCGCCACTAATCTAAATTAATTATAATAAAAAATTTCTAACTTGATAGCAACAGTATTTGAAGAGATCCATTAAGAATATGGTAAAAATATAATGGACATTTGTTTAAAAAACCAGATCTGTTACATTTGAAGTATTAATGAAATTTTAAAAAACATAGGTAACTTAAAAATATTGCTTATAAAAAATTTTGAAGTTCAAAAACTATGAGAAATCTGCTTCTATGGAGTAGAAAACGGTAGTGAAAACGTCCCTTATGTTTTTCAATATGTTATTAAACATGACTAATTCCAATACCATGCAAAAAATTCACTATTGAGATCAAGCTTTTGATTATAAAAAATAATCATGAAATAAAAATAAAATAAATATGTGGCTTACCTTCCCAATATGCCGTTGAAATTAAGATTATTTATCCTTCTGTATATAACTATATCATTGGCAAATAAACTTATCTGGGATGATATTTCAACTCCAATGTCATTCACATAAAGGAGAAATAGTGAAGGTCCCGATTTACTTCCCTGAGGTACCCCCCCTTCCAAACCTATACTATTCTGACATTTGATACCCCAAACCTTATCCATTCACCATTGTATACTACTTTGGTTGGTTGGTTCCTTAGTTTAGGGGCTGCGACAACGCGGTCATGTAGCCCCGTGTACTTTGGGTGTGTGTAGAATCTGTCTGATAACCGGTGATAAATGTGATGGCTGTATTAGTGTGTGTATCTGTTTTTTAAATCAAGTAAGGACTACAACTTTGAATTTTTCAAATAGTTCCTACTTTTGCCGCCAAACGCCACCTTCAACGACTAATAGGCCTAGTTCAGAACTAGACTACTAGACGCAACCGCAGTCGGCTCTTGGCAACGAACGTAGAAACATAAAAGCGTTGTTTACATTCCTAACCTATATAATTTAGCTTCACACAGGTGTAATTAGTGGAAGGTTCTATAAATCTATGACATGGGACCGACGGCTTTATTTCCCCTCCGAAGGAAGGCATAATGAGGGAATTTTAACGCTCTTTAAAAAATCCGACGATTTCGTCCGGGTTTGAACCAGCTATCTTGGGCATAGAAGCTCAGCATGCTACCAACTAAGCCACCGAAGCCCCTGTATACTGCTTTCCTGTCCACTATTACAGCCATTATTTTCATTAATAGATTGACCCTATCTAAAATCTTGTATAGGTCAACTTGATCTCTTTTATTCAAGGTCTCACAGATAGAATATCTTGCTGAAAGCTGTAACCTATTTTATATTAACAGGTGGAACAGGTCCAGCTATTGGTTCACTGTTTAGTATAGGTGGATGGGGAAACTCTACATTAGAGCCGGGCAAATTTTCCGATCGGGATCGTAAGTTTCCGCATGGCTAGTATGGTCCCCCACCAAGCGCACTCAAGGCCAGGTCTCACCGCTGAACGAGAATCTTAAGTCTCGATAATACCGGTACTGAGTGGGAGTCTCGATAATACCGGAACTCCTTTTTTCTCGGCGTTATTGACAGTATCTATTTAAAGGAAAAAGCAGACTCACTCACGCCCCTGCATTCGTAAAGTCAAAGCCTTCTGCAATAACTCCGGAATGTAAACCACTCCTCGTTCTTACATTTGACAAATTTAAAGCAGTATGAAGTGATCCACCCCAGGAAGATCACATTGAATTGAGTTCGCATCTGCCACCTCCTTACCACTCCTACCCTCGTTACAAATATACACACACTACTACAGAACCATAATAACACAGGTTATTAGACAAAGTTAAGAACACAAAAATGATCACGATGTTGTAGCCCCTAAAGTAAAATAAACTCAAATAATTGGCGTAGCAGAGAAGAGCTACAAAAAAGTCTCACGTGTATGACTCATGAATTTTTAGCCCTACTGACTAGGAATTTGCTTTAAAGAATACTTTCAACCTTCTTCTCCACCTTGTAACTGGTTGTTATTAGAGGCAACTATAGTGCAAAAATTGGCTGCGATGGTGAAAATGCACTTGGGAAATATTACGCTGAAAAGTTTCAACTAATTTCATCTGCTAAAAACTCTGATTTTGTGCTTGAAAACAATACCAGTTTGTGGCATGCAGTGTATTATGCATGTCAGTGCAAACACCTCACTAATTTGTCCATAAATGCCAATGATATGACAGTTTGAGTGAGAATAGTGCGACGGGAGTTGCACTGAGAACAACTCATTACCGCGGGAATGTCACTTCGTCCGATACTCCAAAAGTCTCGTTCGATCACAAGGTAATATCGTTGCTCTCTCTACCCATGATGCAACGTGTGAGCACATGCATAGGGATGCGATTGTAATGGCGGTGGCTTAAGCATGAGGCAAAGCCATTATGACGAAAGATAAAATCAATCTTATTCTTGAAGGTGAACATTATTTTTTCGTATGCCCGACGACTAGAGAATATTATTCAAACTGGTAGAAGCATTTGAGATAAAGAGAGTCAGGTATCCAACGCAAAAGTTTTCGCTGTGTATGTTTGTAAAATTTTCCCTCGGTGTATAAGAGTCTCAGTAGCTGAATGGGTTACGCGCTGGACTCATGACTGAAAGGGCCGGGGCTCGATACTCGGTAGGGGAAGTAATTTTAATTTTTGTTTCGTTACGTTTTATTGTTTATTTCGACCACTTTACCAGTATCTTACTACAAAAATGATACAACAGAACACAGTTGCATCACAGGGGCTTTAGTAATATAGCGAGTGCATGAATTTTCAGGTTTTATTACGAGAAAGTTACATACGGTAGTGCTTGAATGTGGCACTACACGAAAAAATCTTAATATGTAGCCTACACGTCAAATAGAATTTTCTTTTGCTGAAATTTAATGACCAAAAAATACCGACTGATGATCAAAATCTCCTTCCATAAATGTTATTAGGATGATATGCTCAATATACCTTAGGTAGTCTGTTAATATGATATCGTTGAAGTTGAGTGGATTCTTCCAATTCGCAGACTCCAGTCAACGGAATGAACAATTTCCATTGAATCCTTACACAACAAGCCTCAGTGCCTTCAGGCAGCACCATATTGCCGAATTGAGAACGAGCGATAATGTCGAGAATTATCGTTATCGAGCCCACATTATCGGTAATACCAGTTCCGGAACAAGCATTTCCGTTTTTTATTCTCGTCCAACGAGACCGATCGGAACTCAAGGGCTTTTTGCCCGGCTCTACTCTACATTGCACATTAATTTGAAGTAGTTTCTCCAATGGTGTATAATGAAAATCCACAGCCTGCTTCCAGTCTCCGACCGGGTCAGGAATGGAATGAATGAAGCCCCGATCTAGCGGCGAGGATATGGACTGTGCCGGCTGCCGAGGCCTGACGCACTCCTCTGGGGCAATGATTAAATGAATGACAGATGAAATGAAATGATAGTGGAGAGTGTTGCTGGAATGAAATTTTTGACAGGGAAAACCGGAGTACCCGGAGAAAAACCTGTCTGCCTCCGTTTTGTCCAGCACAGATCTCACATGGAGTGACAGGGATTTGAACCACGGACCCAGCGGTGAGAGGCCGGCGTGCTGCCGCCTAAGCCATGGAGGCTTACCTCCAGTGGTGTAATAAGGCTATTTATTGGTTCTCTAAAGTGTTGGTTGTTAATCTGCAGGACATGTTCAATATCTTTAATGGTTTGATGGCAAGCTTTTGCAAGGTGGTCGATTCCATTCACACCCTCTGACATGTCCAGAAAGTCGAACAGCTCTTGACGGTGGAAGTTCTTTGCTCTGGTGACAGCTTATTTGGCAGCTGATTTCAGCATTTTGCGATGATGTAGATCTTTACTTAGTCTTGATTGATGCCAAGCATTAATAGCCTGCTTGTTTGCTTTTATAGCCAATTGAACATCCTCATTCTATCAATGAACCACTTTTCCTGCTTTGTCTGGGTTACATTTTACACACATGAACTCAAATAAGTTTTCTCCAGGAGCGCACTCGAAAAATAGTTAAACTAGATGTAGGTAAAGACTGCCTTATGTAGTGACTGGCTAAACGGGTGACAAATTAGACTTTTAGGGGGGATATATCCCCTATGCCCCCCTCGTGGGTATGGTAAAAGTTAAGAATTGCCACTACTCGCACTACTACAAGGTCTGTTGTCAGCAATTATAAAGCACTGAAGTCAAACACGAGTCAAACTTTTCCATCTCTTTGAACAAATGAATAGCATAATTCACAACACCATAGAGATTAAAAATACAAAGTAAATGGTTCTATAGACTATTACCAAAGAGCAGGTAAGTCTACTTTCAAATAACATCGCCTCAAACAGCCCTTGAGTATGTGAGAAGTCCCAGATTATGAGCATTTCATGCACTATAAATACAGTATCTGAAAGAGCAATAATAAACCATTGGAAGGAGACTGAACAAAGGATGAGGGAGGAAAGTACTTGTAAAAAAAAAATATCCACAGCCTGCCTCCAGTCTCCGACCGGGTCAGGAATGGAATGAATGAAGCCCCCATCTAGCGGCGAGGATATGTACTGTGCCGGCTGCCGAGGCCTGACGCACTCCCTTGGGGCAATGATTAAATGAATGACAGATGAAATGAAAGTACTTGTAATAGTTAGAAATATTTGAACAGTCATATATCGTCAAAAATTAACACTCATCGTTACCAACACAAGAAAAAAAAAACAATAATACTTTATCCTCAGAGTGACTTTCTTACGGCTCCATGCTTATGCTTCATGATACCTGATGATTGACCAGCAAGTGTGGCTGGCAGTTTCAAAGAGTTCTAATAGTTTGAAGTGACATCCATGACGAGTTTATTCTAGAACAGAGGTGTCCTGGTGTCTGGGCACGGACGGCCTCGCAGCGATGGTGGGGGACGACTATAATGTTTGTCTCACTAGCTTGCTTTCCGTCTCACTCCCTCCTGTACTGTCTTCGCTGTGTTGTGGTTGATCGGTCGAACATCAAATGGTATTCAGTATATTGTAATTATGAAAACAAATTGAAAAAAAATTAAAACAAGTAGTGAAAAAATGTGACCGAAATTGCAAAGCTTTAAATGAGTTCCATGATACCTTCAGTATTTCTGGCTTTTTAATGCTAAGCATGTAATCTTCAAGTACCGGTATGCAGAGAAACACTTGTACCACAATGTAGACGTCAGACAACCAACACATTGGACGAGCGGTTTGTTTGTTTACATTACATCCGGTGCGCTAGCGATCCCAATGGTCAGACGCAGCAAAGAGCTGTTGCAGTGTCATCAGTCAGGGCAGGCAGCCCAGACAAGAGTGGCAGGAGTCAGCCTGCCAGCATGCAGCACAGCATAGTTAGCAAGGCCGGACACCGCTGTTCTAGAAAGTATTTCTGTGTCTTGGAATCAAATTAAATGAGCTTCTTCCCAGGCATGTCCAACAACAGAGTTTTCTGCCTGCTGGAGTCTGGAATGTTCTTGATTTATGCTATATTTCATCGTGCCAATATATGGTTGGTTGTATGCACCCTGAATTTTATATACACCTGCAGAGACGAGTGGGTCAATGAGATCCTTGGCACTCCTGAGATTTTCAGTGATTTTTTTGTGTCTGCTCAAAAATAGTATATCTGAGTGGCATTTGAGTATTCCTCCAATTTCGCCCATGACACATTTTCTTCTGATAGCAGTTGTTTACTAGATGAATGTGTCATTTGATTAATATCGGGGCGGGAGTAGCTAGTCACGAGTAATGCGGATGTAGGTTGTTTTTGAGATAGGCGCTTAGCTCGATCTTGTGGATCAGGTGGTAGATTGAGTGTTCTAGAGAAAATATCTATCTGTAAGGGTAGGTTTTTGATAGACCTTGTGTGACCAGCTGCTACCATTTCTGATCACCAGTGCATCCAGAAATGGTAGGCATCTACAGGGATGTCCCAAAAGTCTCCATACATAGAGAAAACTTGAATATCTGTATTATTCATTATCTGGTAAATACAATATTCATTTGTTGAAGGTAAATTTCCCTTGTCACATCAAGGCGGAGTTGAGATAATTCTCCTGAGTGGATCAGGTAGCAGCAGGCATGTGACACTAGACAAGGCTCATGACACTGACACTGTTTCTAAGCTAGAAAACAAATTTAAGATCAGTGGTAATGTTGGTGACCTTCCGAGATCAGATCACTCAGAGTGCCACAGACAGCTAAGTGATGCCAGACATCCTGTAAGATGTTTGGCAAATCTGTACAAACATGTTGTTCTTTGCCTACGATGTAATGGCCAACATATTGAGAAAGTTCTGTAAAGTGAAGATGGATTGTTCTGTAAAATTACATTTCCCAATATATGGAGACTTTTGAGATACCCTATAGTTCCATGGTGAATATTGGAACGGATAGTTAACTAGCAGCAAAATTCTGTGTTTTCATACAATTAACATGTCGTCTACATAACAGAAACAAGTGGGGGGATGAGGTTGTTTTACTGTATTCTGAAAGGCAACGTCTTCGAATTTCTCCATTCCTGGGCGGGACATCCCTCACAGCTAACCAACCTCAAAGAACAATAGCTTTTTCATGCACTAATGGAACCAGGAATGATGAGAATTCTTTTTCTGTTTCATGTGAATTCCTGAAACCCCACGAGCGCTACTTCAAACAATTCAGACAAATCTTTGAAAATGCCTGCCGCACTTGCTGGCATATAAGCATTAAGCATATAACATGGTCCAGCAACTCAAAATGCCACTCGGAAGATTCTTTACCTGGCCATGAAACTCTAAATTATTATATTAATTAATATCATACTCCATATATTTTCAAAATATTGTACTCTCATTCTTGAATTCATAAATTGTATACCGGTACATAAAAGGACTACTATCACAGTGTGCACAAGCAAAAACCACTTGACCTTCTGTTGGAAGAAAAAAAAATATGCCAAAGTATTACAAATGAAATGCATAGACAATTTCACAAACAAGGATATCAAAACATTAATATACATTCTTATGAACTGGGAAAAGGAATAGGCCATGTTTGAATTCCTCTATGTTTGTAATGTATTTTGACGAGTCTGTATGTAGCAACTGCAGAGGGAAGTCAGATATACTGCCATACCGAAGCAGCACACGACCTGCAATACAGACAATAGTAGAACTCAGTATAACTTCACTGTAAAAATACAAAATGTCATAGGCTTTCATGTGCAAGAGGCAAGTCAGTGTCACTGAACATTTATTACTACCATCACTGTTCATGCTCTTACCTCAATGGGGGATAATAATAATAATAATAATAATAATAATAATAATAATAATAATAATAATAATTACACTGGTCAACAATGATTTT
The DNA here is from genome assembly GCA_946902985.2 of Meconema thalassinum. Classification (NCBI taxonomy): domain Eukaryota; kingdom Metazoa; phylum Arthropoda; class Insecta; order Orthoptera; family Tettigoniidae; genus Meconema; species Meconema thalassinum. The sequence goes on from OX336390.1 coordinate 444,991,737, forward strand.
GTTAAATAAATAATTCAGGCATTTCTTATATATTGCCATCTGCTGATTCCAAAAATGAAGTCAGAAATTTTCCATCATCTACCATTTTTATTTTTATTTTGAAAATATTTTGTTCCTGTTTATTAGCATTTGTGGTATATAAAATGCTGAATAGAAGGAGTATTTTACATTTACATTTCATTCCACTGTGTCAACAATTACTTTTGGTGATTGTTGCCTGTGAATTCACAAATTACAACAATGACATTTCCCTCACAGAACTGAGATTGTATGGTAAAGTTCCCAGTTGAATAGACACTTTCTTTGAAGAAAGAAGTTAATCCTGTGCTGTCTTCCATTATCAATTGAATTGTGATAGAAGTGTATATCGTACCAATTAGTGCATTATAAAGTATTTAGTGTATACGAAACATGTCTCGAAAGTGTCTTAATGATAGAAACAAATTCTGTTACGTGTGTGGTGAGCTCACATTACAAGCGGAGAGGCGAAATTTTACTCCTTTAGTTAGAAGAGCTTATGACTGTTATTTTGAAACCAAAATAGACCAGAACAAGACATGGGCCCCACAATCTGTTGTGCCAAATGTGTAACACTATTAACTGGCTGGTTAAAGGGATCCCATTATATGCCTTTCGCAGTCCCTATGATTTGGCGAGAACCTAAGGATCATTTGGCAGACTGCTACTTCTGCTTGACAAATATATCTGGATTAAGTTCGAAGTCCAAACACACTGTTAAATATCCATCTTTAGGTTCAGCTATTCGATTGGTGCTTCATGGGCCAGGACTTCCCATACCAACTCCACCAGATGACATAACATTGACTGAAGTAATTCAAAGTGTTCCTGATGTTCAGAATGAATTACAGAATGATCCAGATTTTGTGGAAAATGATACCATAAATGAACCTCACTTTCTAACACAGGAAGATTTAAAATTTAAATGATTTGGTTTGGGATCTTGGTTTAAGTAAAAGCAGGCAGAATTACTCGCCTCAAGATTGAAAGCTGCTGCAAGGTGACACCAAAGTAAGTTTCTTCCGCCAACGCCAAAAGGAATTTGAGCATTTGTTTTCTAAAGAGGATGAGCTAGTTTTCTGCAATGATGTTGAGAAGTTGTTCGAGTCACTGGGTGTTGAGCAACCTGAGGATTGGCGTTTGTTCATAGACTCCTCGAAAACAAGTTTGAAAGGAGTGTTTCTACATAATGGAAACAAATATCCATCCATTTCTTTAGCCCATGCAGTTGGAATGAAAGAAAATTATGAGACTATGAAACTGTTACTATCCACTATTGACTGCGGTGGCATCTAGTAGCTAAGTTCTGAACTAGGCCTAGTAGTCGTTGACGGTGGCGTTTGGCGGCAGAAGTAGGAACTATTTGAAAAATTCAAAGTTGCCGTCCTTACTTGAATTAAAAAACAGATACACTAATACAGCCATCACAATTAACATCGGTTATCAGACAGATTCTACACACACCCAAAGTACACGGGGCTACATGACCGCGTTGTCGCAGCCCCTAAACTGAGGAATCAACCAACCAACTATCCACTATCAAGTATGACAATTTTTATTGGCAGATATGTGGGGATTTGAAAGTAATGGCTATCTTACTTGGGTTACAGCTTGGCTATACTAAATTTTGCTGCTTCTTGTGCAAGTGATAGAAGTAATCATCATATAAAAAAGAACTGGCCAAATAGGGAGTCACTTAATCCAGGACAAGAAAATATTCTTCACCAACCACTTGCAAGTTCTGAAAGAATCTTATTGCCTCCACTGCATATCAAACTAGGCTTAATTAAGAATTTTGTGAAAGCAATGGATCGTGATGGCAGTGCATTTATCTTCCTGAAGAATAAGTTCCCAAGAATCAGTGAAGCTAAACTAAAAGAAGGAACATTTGTTGGCCCTCAAATAAGGGAACTGATGAAAGATACACAATTTGAAAACCAGTTAAATATGCAAGAAGCAGCTGCATGGTTGTCTTTCAAAAAAGTTGACACGAACTTCCTAGGAAACTTCAGATCTGAGAACTACAGAGAACTTGTCAGTGAGATGATTGAGAACAACAAGATCATGGGATGTAATATGTCTTTAAAAATACACTTTCTGCACTTCCATCTTGATTTCTTCCCTGAAAACCTAGTGGCTGTGAGCGACGAACACGGAGAGCATTTCCATCAAGACATTGCAGAAATGTAAAGGTGCTACCAGGGTAAATGGTGTCCAAATATGTTGGCAGACTACGGTTGGAAACTGAAGAGAGATGTTCCTCAAGCGAAGTACAGCCGAAAATCTACTTCACATACATTTTAGGTCAGTAAATGTAATTTCAGCTAAGATATCATAATACAGGGTCTTTATTTTTGCTTGGCAAGGACATTCTCGCCCACGCGCTCCGCCTGTGACAGCTCTGTTCCCGGCGACCGCGCGCGTATATGTACGGCAGAGTACAGCGCTTAAAATCAGTATCATGCATTTTTACTCACCATGCTTACAGTAGATGCTGAAAATGTTCCCCATCTGCTGCCAAACATAATCGGCATCTCCTTATGAAGTTTCCGGTTACTCCGGTTAATTTAGCTTCAGTAAGGAAATAACGACCTTTACGTCTATTTTTATCGTTTACTGACCCTGTACATTTGAATCTCTTGGCCAGTTGATTTGTTGTCCGATTTATAGGAATGGGCCTCCCTAGAAATGTAATTCGAAACTTTTGTCTTGTTCTGGCGCACGTTATGTACGTCACGTATTGTGCAGACCTTCGCTTGACCTTGGCCGCCGGTCCCCGGCGCGTAGTCTCCAACCGTATTGCCCGGGTATTCCCTCGCTCTTCTGTAGACGTGTGAGCTCCGAGCTAATTGGGTGTTTCAGTGTTTTATAAAGCTACTGTGTACCGGTACTGTATATCATATTGTGTAGTGTTTTATTGTGATTGTATGTAGTGCTGTAATGCCTTATGTGAAATATTCGTTACGTGAACGAGTATATCTGCACAATACGTACATAAAGTGCAGGAAATCGTGCGCTAGAACAAGACAATAGTTTCGAATGACATTTCCAGGGAGACCCATTCCTATAAATTGGACAATAACTCAACTGGCTAAGAGATTCAAATGTACAGGTTCAGTAAACAATAAAAATAGACGTAAATGTCGTTATTTCCTTACTGAAGTTAAATTAACCGGAGTAACTGGAAACTTCATAAGGAGATGCCGGTTATGTTTGGCAGTGGTTGGGGAACATTTTCAGCATCTTCTGTAAGCATGGTAAGTAAAAATGCATGATACTGATTTTAAGCGCCGTATCCAGTCGTGCATACGCGCGCGCGGTCATCGGGAGACGAGCTGTCACTGGCGGAGAACGTGAGCGAGAATGTCCTTGCCAAATAAAAATAAAGACCCTGTACTATAATGTATACCTAGGTAGACACGAAAAATATTTTTCATGTGATTACTCAGAAACCCTGGGTGATGGAAAAGTTCTGTAAAATTATTTGAAATCAGCATTAAAAAGTCACTTAGAATCACCCATTGTTTTCCTTTTGACAGACAAAAGTTTAAATTTTGTGTTACGGTATTACTATTATTATTACAGTATATGGGATATTCTTAATATATTAATTGTCATATCTTAAAGATTTCATCTGCATCCAAACCTTTCAAGAAATGCACACCTCCTCCATTGATAAACGTAGCAAACAATCTCATGGAAATGCATAGCTCGGAGAGAAATTCAGGGTGTCAAGGAAGGCTATTGAAATACGGTATTTTCCAAGAGTGAAGGCCTGATGATTATCTTTCTTCGTACACAAAGAAGAGAAATGAAACAAAAATGATCACAAGCTGCTGATAACTAATTATGAAGGTATGATTAACATTTGCGTCAATTTTAACAAGATGGCGATGTTAAACGTAAGTCACAAACGGTTATCCCTTGAAAATTGTTCCCAATCGGGTGATGTAAGTGTTCAATGTGATAACAATTCTTTATTTCTTGAAGAGGTATGTCTTAATTGTGAAGACAAATCATGTAGTGGCAAAAAAATTGTGAGATGTGAAGGAAATCAACAGGGAAACAAGTGCGAGTTGCCGCGAGCGGCGAATGAAGCTGAACTCTTCAAATTAGAATTGGCCTCCAAAGAGGAAATAATCAAAATGCTTGTGGTTGATTTAAAAAATGCACAGTCACAAATATGTCTCCTTAAAGAACGACTACAAGCAGAAGAAGATAGGCCAACTCAGGCAGACTATTTAGAGGTTAGGTCTAAAACCAATGCACGCTTTCCAAGAAGTAGGCCTAACTTGGTGAAATCTGGGAATATTCCTAACGACTTTATCTCCCAGAATCAGTTTGAAATCCTCAGCCGTTCCGATTCCCAAGTAGAAGAAAGACAAGATACCGGTATTGAAAACGAGATATCCAGACGCGACAAACCTACCCATAACCCTAAGAAAAGCAGACGTCCCCGTGTACTTGTCATGGGTGACTCAATTCTGCGAAATGTAGGCCCAGTAGTTGATGATGCCGCAGTCTATTGCTATCCAGGAATAAGAACTGAGCAATTAACTAGAACAGTATGGGCAAACGAGGTTCGAGAAGACCCTGAGGTGGTAATGATTCATGTAGGGACCAATTGCTTGAACAGTTCTCCAACACCAACTCACATTATGAATGACATGGACAAGCTCGTGGACGAAGTGAAAAGTGCCTTTCCGAGTTCAAAAGTGTGTGTTAGTGGTGTATTACAAAGACGTGACATAGACCCACGATACATTAATGCCGTGAATTCAACACTGGATTGGTTGTGTAGTGAAAAAAACATTATTTTTTTAGAAAGGAACTCTTGGTTACAAGACAGGGACCTTGCTTATGATGGTCTCCACCTCAATAGAAGAGAAACAATGAAATTTGGAAAACTTTTAAACAGAGTTGCCAAGTTTTTACTCTCGGAAAACTAATTGCTAGAACGAGTGATGATATCTTATTGTTTAGAGAGAAGAATGCGCTGACTACAAGTGGACACCTAGGTGAAGTACAGTGCAGTGAACATAAGTACAACTGTTTGGATGAGTTCATGCAACAGGACTCTAATATAAGTGCATGCATAAACTCATTAGAATTAGGTGGAGAGGTTAGGTGTTTGTACATTAATAGCAGAAGTATTCGGAATAAGCTTGATGACATTGAAATTCTCGTGCAAATGATAGGTCAGATAGATGTATTGGTAGTTACAGAAACCTGGGTGAAAAGTAATGAGGCAGATTTTTATAACTTCTTCACAAGCGTGTTTGCTCATAGAGATGACAAAGTTGGTGGGGGTCTGGGTATTTATGTATCACACAAATGGAAAGTGAATGTTAAAAGAAAGTGTGAAATGAATCATAGTTTGATGTGGATTGAGGTATTCAGAGATGATGTTAAAAGTAATAGGCCAACATATAAAAGCATTGATATTATTGCAGCATATAACCCCAATAGAAGCAATGCCATACCCTTCTTAAATTCATTTGAAAGTTTTCTTAGCCAGATAAACAATAAATTATGCATCTTCCTCGGAGATACCAATAATGATATCCTAGCTGATGATCAATTAAGAAGGAAATATCTAAATCTAATAGCATGCTATGGTTTTAAACAGTGCAACACTAAATATGCTACACGACTTTGTGACACTGCAGCTACCTTAATAGATCACGTGTCGCTAAACAATTCAGAATTAAGTTATAAAATATCAAATGTCAGCAATGATATTTCCAAGACCAATTATAGCACGTACACTCAGTCAAATAACTCGACAAAATCAACAACACACGAGGACTCTTGGGGTAGGCAACACACTCCTGAAACTAATATATCTATAAATGCAGATTCCTATAATGATGCAAACAGTACTGTTAACTCTCTATATAACTCTTTCATCAAACAATTGAATCTAAGGAATAGGCATAGCCAAAGAAAAATAACAAACAATACTAACAATAAAAGACAGACTACTAACTTACCATGGGTCACAGCTGAACTCCTTACACTTATAAAACAACGAGACACTCTGCATGCAAAGCTCAAAAATCCCCTTCACAAAAATAATAATGATATGAACCAAGAATACTGTAGATGCAGGAATAGTGCAACAAACTTAAAAAGAAGACTAAAGTCAAATTACTACTCAGAAAAATTCAGAACATATGGAAACAATTCCAATAAAACTTGGGAGACTATCAAAGAAATCATACACAACAAAAAACCAACAGTTGAGACATGCACTTCACTTGAAATAGACAACAAAATTATCACAGACAATCAAGAGCTATGTGAATCATTTAACTTGTTCTTCACAAACATTGCTGGAAGTCTAGAAAAAGCTATTCCTGCACAGAAGGAAATCCTCAGTAAGAACCACAAGCAGTGAAATTCCCTCTACTTACATCCAACAGATGAAACAGAGGTCAAGTCCATCATCACAAATTTAAAGAATAAAAAGAGCTGTGGCTTAGATAGGATCAAGACAAATTTCATTAAAAACAATATGCAATCATTTATTAAAATCTTGGTTGAAATGATTAATGAGTCCTTAGTTACTGGCATGATACCAGATGACTTAAAAGTGGCCAAAGTAGTTCCTATATTTAAGGGTGGTGACAAAAGAAATCCAAATAATTATAGACCTGTTTCTATTTTATCAGTAGTTTCAAAAATTCTGGAAGAAGTGGTAAAAACAAGATTGCTTTCATTTCTGAACAAGAATACATTCTTTCATAATATGCAATATGGATTCAGGGAAAATTCTAGTACTGAGGCAGCAACTATTGACCTAATAACAATGCTGCAAGAAACTATTGACAAAAATAATATGGCAGTTGGGTTATTTATTGATCTCACAAAAGCCTTTGATACAGTAGATCATAAAATACTGTTGTCAAAATTAGAAAATGCTGGTGTCCGAGGTATAGCTCTAAAATGGTTCCAAAGCTACCTTATTGGAAGAAAGCAGCATGTAGCTTTGAATAAATGCATAAGTTCAGGAAAATATATAACTCATGGCGTTCCACAAGGATCTATACTTGGACCTACATTATTCTTAATTTATATAAATGATATTGTGGAATGTAATTTGAGAGGGCATATCAAATTGTATGCAGATTATACAAATATCTTCTACACTGGGAAAGACATAATTGAAATCATACAAAATGTGCAACAAGATATAAATACTCTCTCACAATGGTTCCAGGCCAATAAATTAACAATGAACCTACAGAACACCAATTACATGGTAATTTCAAAACAAAGCATGAAAGAAATCACACATGACAAAATATATATAAATAATATTGAAATAAAAGAGGTTAATCAGGCAAAGTATTTAGGTCTAATCATCGACAAACACCTGACCTGGATTGAACACGTTGAACGAATTGCTAAGAAACTCTCACCTATAGTAGGAATCCTAAGGAAACTTCAGTATCTTATTCCCCTAAACCTTGTAAAACAAATCTACTATTCACTTGTACATAGCAAGCTCCAATATTTAAATGTTATTTGGGCTCACTGCAGGAAATCCACACTGAATGATTTAATGACTATTCAGAATAGGGCTATTAGAAACATATTTAACCTTCCTTACTGCACTCCAATAAAAGATCTGTACATCAGAAGTAAAATTCTACCCCTCAGCATAAGTGCAGAACTCCGAGCAGCTATGCTAATATACAAGATTAAACATAACACAATACTCTATAGCTCTCCCTACATCTTGAACTCGGACAATCATTCTTATGGAACTAGGCATGCGAAGGACGTAGCCTTATATATAATTCACTCTTCTAAATATGGTAGAAATAGCTTCAAGTTCTCTGCATCACAGTCATATAATAAACTTCCTGATGAAGTAAAAAGTGCACCAACTTTGTCAGTATTTAAGAGGAAAACTATGAAAGTTTTGTGGGAAAAATTCGATGTATCTTAATACACCAAATAAGTTATGTAGTTAAAAATCCTAAGTGCTTATCATTTTAAGGGACCTTGGTCTAAACAATCTTAGATATGGTATCAACTTTATAATAGGTCTATGTCCTTATTCATCAATTTGTGTTACCTTCAGAATTTTCTTCCTTGGTGTGTAAACACACATATTACTGTACAATTCCTCTGTACGAGCCTATGGCTCTTTGGAATTAATTGAATAAAATATCTAATTACTGCATAGTTCTAAAAATAAATAAATAAATGTTTATGCTTATTACAAACATCTCACTCCTACCGCGAGGTAAAAGCGTTAGTTCATTCAAATCGCTATAATATATTTAATAATAAATATTTCAGTGATAAGCTACAAAATTATTTAGAAACTAGAATAGTTGCTAGGGGTGTAAAATATACAATATCTCCTTTTGTGATAATATTAAGGGCTTCAAGAAAATTCTGACGAGTTCGATAATTTACGATAATATTATTTTTTATTGCAATCTACTACTTCAGGCTTAAAAGAAGATTACTTCTATATTGCAAACAAAATATTCAGGCAAGTTTTGCACTTAAACTCGAGAAAGATTTTCCCACATGCTTCCAACTACAGTTCATTAAGTACGGTACCGTGCGTTTGCAGTAGCTCTCACTATGATTATTACCATATGCACCGAGTCATAACTCTGTCAATAAGCTTGCTAATTCATTGTGGTGATATCATTAACATTCCTAAAGTCTGCTACTTTGCTTCACCTAAGCTATGTTATGCCGTAACTTTGGAGAGAGCAAGTTGCTACCCAAAGCAAAATCAAGTCTAAGAAAACACACAAAAAGTAAAGGTAATCTGTCAGTTCAGAGATAAAAAGGAACTTACCATTTAAAGGATAGCATGAAGGACTTTTCCACTAGTAGCTAAATGACGGGTGACCACTGAGACCGATATTCCTGTAAGTTCTGGTTGCATTCCAACTTGTTATTTTAAAGGAAGATAAATATTACGGTATGAGAGGTTCCACGCCACTGATATCACCGCCGTTATCTCTATCCTTCTCAAATTATCCCCATAAAGTACATACCAATTCATGGACTAACCTTGAAGTTCGATTCTTCGCCCTGTGGTTTTCAGTTCACCCTTTCCCTTAGTCACCCTACCCGGCTTTGACATAGCAAAATATAATATGTAAAAATACTAATAATATGAATGAAACTAATAAAAGTCACAAATATACTTAGTTTTCTCCTCAAAATACTACTATATAGTTTATTACTAAAGCACCAATGCACAGTTACTATAACGTTAGCATCAACAAGTGATCACATGGTACAAGTCACTGACACTGAAAGCATATGGACCGTGAGATTACAACGCAGGGTGTTTATGACATCAACTATGTGAACCTAGATTGGTCGAGAGGCGGAGGAGTGATGACTGACATGGAATTTCAGGCCAACTGTCAATCTCATTCTCCAAGCTTACAGAGCATAAGTAAATAAAATTGAGTTTAAGTTTTAAAATAAATAAAATAACACCACTGACAAATTCATTTATCACAAAAAAATTCTATGTAACTATAGGTAATGTTTACAGACTTTGACGAGACACATCCATCACAATCAATATACTTAATGTGAAGATTTAAATTACTAATGTGATAACGCACAAAGTTTTTGTAGATCTTGAAAACACAGTGGGCCCATTTGAAGTCAATTCAAAAACATATCAGATATCTAGAAATTGAAAGTTGCAAGGACATTGATTTACGATCTGAAATAATTATTTTCATTACAACATGAATTTTCACTCTGGTTACTTATTTACTTTCACTGAATCTAATATGTCACTAATATACAGGGTGTCCGAGAAGTCCCAGTACCCCTATTTTCATATTATTTTGTTATATTATGACTTGGACAATTGCGTTTGTATAATCGGGGAATTAAATAGATGTTTTATTGGTATCCCTGCTTTGATGCTCTCAAAAGCGTTGATGTCAGACTCATTTCAGTTGTGAAGCCATGGCTGACGTGAGCGGACACAGTGTAACGTGTTTTTCGAGGGGTTTTATGCAACTGGCATAAGTCAGTAGGAAGCCATTCTATATTTATTTACGCGGCAAATTGTTCAGCCAAGAGAATTTTTCATGGTAATTTATTATTATTATTAATTTATTATAATTATTATTAAGGTATTTTCGGAGCATTTTATAAAAATTATTAGCATTCAGATAGGTTTTCTATGTCTTAGAAAACGCTATCAAGCAAATTATTACGAACGACAATATTATAGAAAATTATGTGATTACGGAATTTTACGGAGTTTTGTCAGTTAGGGTATTTGAGAGACATGACTCACTGGGAATTCGAATACAAGCTGATTCCTGTCGAGAAGTATTACGCAAGGCTGGGTCGCAAGGTCTAGAAAAGGCGAATTGTTGGGACGGAAAACGACTTCTCCCTCTCGCGCGCCGAGTGTAATGAGGCAGAGGAGGGGAACTGGCGGCGTGCTCAGCCAATCAGGGGAGACAACGTAAGCTAGAAGACGGTACCGTGGTGGGGGAGCCAACAGGTGCATATATCGTTCGACGCGCCGTGAAACGAGGACTATCTGTGAAATACTTGAGGAGTATGGATGCGCGTGCGAGTCGCTCCGATGTTCAGTGGAGTTAGTGACTATCTGTGTAGAACTTGCGGAGTACGGTTGCAAGTGCGTGTCGCTCCGATGTTCAGTGGAGTTGAAGACTAACTTTTGCAAAACTTAACCAGTGCGGTTGTACGAGTGTTTGGGTCCGAGGTACGGACCATAGAATTATCTAATCTACCAGAATATCATCAAATTCCGACGGAGATGACGACGTCCAGGAGACTGTGGGAAGCTCACAGCATCAGCAAGTACGAGGGAAATGCCTTGGCAATTTCCAATGGTAAGCGCAAATGACGCAGAAATACGCAATCTCTCATTTTTCTTTGTTTTACATTTCATATTTCAGTAACTTCATAGCTTGGAAATAAGAGTAAAATCAATTTATCAGACTCCGTTTTCACGTAATTTTCTATCGGTAATATTCAAATCACAACGCTCCAATTTAAATTTTGTACTTATTATTATTATTAATTTTGCTATACTTGTTTTATATAATAAATTCATTTCTTTTACAATGCAATCTTTGCTTTCAGTAGGTAGCATTAGATATGGACCAATTCCTTCTCCTGATACAATTGTTTGTTGGGTTAATGATCAAATCATACCACGATCTGAGTGAATAGTGTCTTGAAGGTGTTCTGCCAGAGCTAGACGTTGTTAAATACAAATTTAGATTTCAACATTGCATTGAGGTCTTGGCGCCCATTAAAACAACATAGCTTAGGCAAAGGTAAACAGTTACATTTTTCACCCAACAGTTAGGGGCAAGCAAAACGTTTCATTTGTCGCTACTAACATGGGGCACTAATAAACGTTACACTTGTCGCTCAACGTGAGGGCGAAAGAAACCATTACATTTGTCGCCGACAACTTGGGGCTGAAAACCTAATAACATTTGTGGAAGGAGAAGGGTATATATTTCTGTGCCTGTATTTTGGGGGTTATTTGTCTTTATCAGTGTATATCATTATGGGGGATGAGAAAGAAAGACAGATGAGGTTACGTAGTGGTCATCAACTGGAGAGTGATGATACGAGCAGTATGTCAAGTGATGGTAGTACCGGGGTAGCGGAGGTAAATCCCGATACTGAAACAGGGAGTGTAGGCGGCCAACCAGAATTAAAAACTTTACTTCTCGAGTTCATGTATCAGAACAAAGTTAGTAGTGATGCCTTAAATGCAAAATTAGAACAGAATAATGCAAAATTAGAACAAAACAGTAGGGAAAATAAAGAAAGTACAGAAGCCTTAAATGCAAAATTGGAACAGAATAATGCAAAATTAGAACAAAACAGTAGGGAAAATAAAGAAAGTACAGAAGCTTTAAATGCAAAATTAGAACAAAACAGTAGGGAAAATAAAGAAAGTACAGAAGCTTTAAATCAAAAATTAGAACAGAATAATGCAAAATTAGATAAGAACAACAAGGAAATTAGTGTGAAAATGGAGCAGAAATCAGAGGAGTAATGGAAGAGAAGGTTAAAGAGATCATTGCAGATGTAGACAAGAAATTAGGAAAAGTACAGGAGGAGTTAGAAATTAGAATCAGTACACAGGCTGAAAATTTAAAAGAACTAGTGCAACTGGAAACACAGCAGGTCAAAAAGCAATTGGGGGGAGAAATTGACAAAATTCAGGTAGCAACTAAAGAGGTTAAGGAACAGCTGGGGGGTAGAATTGAGAAAGTCCACTCGCAAATAGTTGCAGAAGTAAATGATTTAAGAGAGAGTAATAGAGAGAGCATTAGCAAGATTGAGGAGAAACAAGCAAAGCTATATGATAAAGTAGAAGAATCAGAAGGAAACATTAAATTAACAGTAAACAGTATTGAGAGGAAGGCTGAGGAGAAAATCACAGAATTAGAATTAAAATTAAAAGCTAGGATCAGGCAAGAAAATAGTCAGAATAGGCCAGTTTTTGTGAATAGCACACACAGGGAGGTAGAACTGGGTAAGTTCAGCAATCGACAGGGGTGCCCAATGGAGTTCATGAACACTATAGAAAATAAATTCGGGGAGAGGTTGGAAAATGGTAGTATTGAGTGGTGCCAGGTAGTTGAAATTTTAGAACAAGTGTTTGTGGGGGAAACGAGGAATTGGTTTGCTGTCTACAGAGACAAGTTTACTGATATTAATGATTTTAAAATGAAATTCTGTGAAAAGTTCTGGAATGAGGTTATTCAGTCGCAGCATCGTGAGGGAGTAGTGTGTGGTAAATATAACCCTAAAGGAAGCTCCACCATGACCGAATACTTTTTAGGGCAGGTATTAGTGTGTAAATATCTGGATGGCTTGAAGGAGGAAAGTGATGTGGTAAGGTTGCTACTTAGGCACTTTCCCTATAGGATCAAGGAGGCTGCTTGTATCCAGAATGTAAAGACTATATCACAAGTAGAAAATTTGTTAAGCACATTTGATGCACTAGGGAGAGGGGGTTATGAGGACAATTTCAATCGGAACCAGGGTAATAATAATAATAGACCTAATGAAGCCAGGCATCAAGAAGTTCAAGGGATCGGTGGCGAAGGGGCCAACGCTCAAAATAGAAATAATAATAATCAGCTAAATCAGAACAGAGGAAATGGTTATGGTAATCAGTATCAAGGGAGGAACAATGATTTCAGGGGAAATCAAGGGAGGAACAATGATTACAGGGGAAATCAAGGGAGAAACAATGATTTCAGGGGAAATCAAGGGAGAAATTATAATGACAATAATTACAACCAGAATAGGGGTCAAGGAAGAGGACAGCCTAGTGGTAGTAATATACAGCCAAACAATGACAACACAGCCCAGAACAACCAGACCAGTTTAGTAGTTAGTAGTACTACGGCCAGCTGTAGCGGTTCTTTAAACGCGAACCAGGCTGCGAAGTAAGGTCGGAATCTCAGTCTGTAGCATGCCCTGTCCATACAATTATACAGGAACCCTATGACCTAAATGTGAGAAATGAATTATTACATGAACTAAATGATGAAGGTATTATTCAGGAAGTGGTTAGTAAGAGCCCCATAGTTAAATTTAACGTGTCCGAGGCGTACACAGATGTTTTAATTGATAGTGGTTGTATGAAGAGTTGCATAAGTAGTGCATTTTATGATAAAATGAAAGGAACTGGAGTAAATTTTGAGGAGATGCCAATTAAAAGCACTTTTGTTATCACAGCTGTTGGGAAGAGGTCTAAAGTAATTTCTAAGCAAGTTTTAGTAGACATTAAAATTAATAATCATGTAGAGAAGCAGATTTGTCTTGTAATTCCAAATTTAGTATTCAGTGTTATCTTGGGTTCAGAGTGGCTAAGTAGAGTGTCTGGTAACTTATGTTATGATGTAGGGAGTTTGAAATTTAAATGGGGAGATTCTGAAGTAGAAGTAGCGTTCAATGACCATATTCAGAGGAGTAGTATTGTAGGTGTGATTTGTACTTTAAATGAGATATCGCCAGCCGTAGAGCGGGGTTCTCCATGTTTTGTGGGCAGTGTGATTACGAACGGAAGTCTAGAGGACTCGTTACGTGAGGCTGCATTTCAGGGAAATATAGAGGATGAACAGTGTGTTCGGCTCTATGATGTGTTATGGTGTAATAGGAGAGTGTTTGAGGATCGCATTGGTATGGCCAATTGCTATACCCATTCATTGAACGTTATTGATAGGTCAGTATTCACAGGACATAGATATCCTGTACCTTTCGCTTATCAGAGTGCAGTTGAGGCACAAATTAATCAGATGCTTGAAGATGGGATTATTGAGCACTCTAACAGTCCGTATGTTAATTCTTTGATAACGGTACTCAAGACCGACGGCACTGTTCGTATTTGTTTAGACGCTCGTTTGGTTAACAGGAGAATTAGTTCAGATCAGCTGAAATCTATGTCAATAGAAGAATTAATGCAAACATTTGAGGGGAAGAAGTATTTCACTTGTGTAGATTTGAGTTCCAGTTTTTGGCAAGTGCCACTTATGTACGAAGATAGACCATTTACAGCTTTTAGTCATAAATATAACCTTTATCAATTTTGTAGAACACCTTATGGGTTAAAGAGTAGTTCAGCAGCTTTAATTAGGGCTTTAAACATCGCATTAGGGGATGACACAGGAGAGTTTGTAACCATTTACATAGATGATATGGTAATTAGTTCACGCAGTTTTGAGGAGCATCTACGTCATTTAGATATAGTTTTTCAGAAGTTAGATCAGGCAGGGTTCACTTTGAAGCTGTCTAAGTCGTCATTCTGTCAGTCAGAAGTGACATTTTTAGGTCATAGAGTGTCAAGTAGAGGTGTGACACCATAGGAAGGTAGGGTTAGCATGTGTGGACAGTAGCAACAGGGCATCGTTACAGACACTGAGAAATATGCTAGGCAGAGCAACGCGATGACGTTAAGTTAAAGGGAGCCACTTGCAAAGTTGGAAGCAGGTGACGCAGTAACATTTATAGTTTCCAAACGTATTGGGAAAACAGCATATGTGCTGGAGAATAGTGAGGGAAACAGATTATACGGGACGTATAATATACATAGTCTCCGAAAGTATGTGTCATAAAGTAAGGATGTTTAGCTGGCGAGCCAGCCTATCAGATGAGTAAGTGTGGTATTTGGTGCGTGGGAGGAGATGGTCTTCCAGGCAGGAGTATCAGAAGTCACACAGGGGGGTAGTATGTAAGTAAATGAGAGTTTTTAAGGTACAGGGAAATATGACGGGATTGTCGGATGCTGTTGAGCACTAAATTGTCTCGATGCACCAAGGCCATTTTTGGCAGCGCTGATGGGTTCCCATTTATCTCCAAGAGATGGGGGAGCGCTTGTATAGGGCTTGTTAGCTTAAGGCGTCCACGAGATAAAAGATGGGCCATCAGAATGCGAGACAGTCCTTCATGAAACTCATACATATCAGCACACGTGATTTCTGTTTACGGCCTCGCCATGTAAGATTTGTTAGTGTGTAATTTAAGATAATTTGTACAATGGTATTATTTGTGTGAGGAGAAATGGTCTGTGTTGAGAACTAGTATTAAGTAGAATATGGTTAACGGGAACTTAACAAGACAGGGCGATTACGGCACAGAAATATTTGGTGTTATATGTAATGCGCATTTACTGTTTTTTTTTTTTCAGAAGTCAATATTAATTTAATCTACTTTAAAGAGAGATTAAGTATTATGGTCACGAGGCGCTGCCACAGTAGTGTGATCGTGTGCTCAGTGATAAGTGAGATTAAATTTCACCATAAGGAGGGGACCTCCAGTGAAATTAGGGAGTTCTATGGTGATATAAATATATCAGAACACCTTCAATGCGTGTGATATGACATCATAAATACATAGTGCTCACACATTAATTATGTCTATTTCTCCAACATAGAGAAATTTGAGAGGCGGAAATATCCGTGGAACACTATTCCATATGTAAAACATTGGACTGGTTGCAAAGTGCAATCCATAGTGACAACAAACTTTGACGCAAAGTGTGTGAAGAAAAAAATATGTGTGTATATATCTGTAATTTAGGGTGATTTCGTTTATGTAATATGTATTTTGGATGGGGTTTATTAACGTGTCTGGGATAATCGGATAATGGACCGTCGTCACGGTAAATCATCCGATGATCCGAGGCGAATATGTAACGTGTTTTTCGAGGGGTTTTATGCAACTGGCATAAGTCAGTAGGAAGCCATTCTATATTTATTTACGCGGCAAATTGTTCAGCCAAGAGAATTTTTCATGGTAATTTATTATTATTATTAATTTATTATAATTATTATTAAGGTATTTTCGGAGCATTTTATAAAAATTATTAGCATTCAGATAGGTTTTCTATGTCTTAGAAAACGCTATCAAGCAAATTATTACGAAGACAATATTATAGAAAATTATGTGATTACGGAATTTTACGGAGTTTTGTCAGTTAGGGTATTTGAGAGACATGACTCACTGGGAATTCGAATACAAGCTGATTCCTGTCGAGAAGTATTACGCAAGGCTGGGTCGCAAGGTCTAGAAAAGGCGAATTGTTGGGACGGAAAACGACTTCTCCCTCTCGCGCGCCGAGTGTAATGAGGCAGAGGAGGGGAACTGGCGGCGTGCTCAGCCAATCAGGGGAGACAACGTAAGCTAGAAGACGGTACCGTGGTGGGGGAGCCAACAGGTGCATATATCGTTCGACGCGCTGTGAAACGAGGACTATCTGTGAAATACTTGAGGAGTATGGATGCGCGTGCGAGTCGCTCCGATGTTCAGTGGAGTTAGTGACTATCTGTGTAGAACTTGCGGAGTACGGTTGCAAGTGCGTGTCGCTCCGATGTTCAGTGGAGTTGAAGACTAACTTTTGCAAAACTTAACCAGTGCGGTTGTACGAGTGTTTGGGTCCGAGGTACGGACCATAGAATTATCTAATCTACCAGAATATCATCAAATTCCGACGGAGATGACGACGTCCAGGAGACTGTGGGAAGCTCACAGCATCAGCAAGTACGAGGGAAATGCCTTGGCAATTTCCAATGGTAAGCGCAAATGACGCAGAAATACGCAATCTCTCATTTTTCTTTGTTTTACATTTCATATTTCAGTAACTTCATAGCTTGGAAATAAGAGTAAAATCAATTTATCAGACTCCGTTTTCACGTAATTTTCTATCGGTAATATTCAAATCACAACGCTCCAATTTAAATTTTGTACTTATTATTATTATTAATTTTGCTATACTTGTTTTATATAATAAATTCATTTCTTTTACAATGCAATCTTTGCTTTCAGTAGGTAGCATTAGATATGGACCAATTCCTTCTCCTGATACAATTGTTTGTTGGGTTAATGATCAAATCATACCACGATCTGAGTGAATAGTGTCTTGAAGGTGTTCTGCCAGAGCTAGACGTTGTTAAATACAAATTTAGATTTCAACATTGCATTGAGGTCTTGGCGCCCATTAAAACAACATAGCTTAGGCAAAGGTAAACAGTTACATTTTTCACCCAACAGTTAGGGGCAAGCAAAACGTTTCATTTGTCGCTACTAACATGGGGCACTAATAAACGTTACACTTGTCGCTCAACGTGAGGGCGAAAGAAACCATTACAACAGTTACACTGTTGAGGAGCGATTAGTAGTGTCTGTGTGGATGCACGAACGAACACATACGGTATTGTTTTGATGGGCATGTGAATGGAAAATCTTATTTGCATATGTTACAATCTTGGTTAATACCTCAGCTTCAAGACAAGGGAATCATGGATCATGTGTGGTTACAGCAGGATGGGGCTCCAGCACATTTTGCCATTCAGGTTAAAGAGTTCCTTGATGAACAATTTCAAGGCCGCTGGATTGGCCGTGGCTCACCAACATCTCCAGCCCCATTGAAATGGCCACCACGAAGCCCGGACCTTACCACGCCAGACAACTCTTTATGGGGAATAATCAAGTCCCATGTAGCTCAACGTCGGCACACGACTAATGAAGAATTGCGCCAAAGTGTGGAGGAAGCCTTTCGTACCATAACTCCTGAGATGCTCCGTAAGATGTCAATGAAAATTTGGAGACGGTTATAACTCTGTGTAAGGCATGATGGTGCACATACAGATCCCCTGGATACATAGCTTTATATGCAAGTACTCCAATATACAGTATAATGTTTTGATGAAGGGGTACGGGGACTTCTCGGACACCCTGAATACAGATCGCTGTCTCAAACTGAGGCTATTACAGAATAAACAAACACTTTCTACGGTGTAAGTAGCAGCTGGTTCAATGCCCGAATTGTGAGAAGTATTCTGAGCTCAACCAGTTACATCTTTCAAATCAGTATTTCATCACATCACAATGAAATGAATCCCATAGTTGGCTACAGACCTTCAAATTAGGTTAAAAACAAATTTTAAGAATTGTGTTTTAACTGCTGATAGTATACTGTAATATGCCTGTATATCAATGCATGGTTATTGTACTACTCAACTCGAGTTCTGGCAAACTGCACTGGAATTATCATCACATGTTTAGTTCATTTCATTATACAGTAAGATTCTTTTCTGGAGAGGAGCCAGCATCCAACCACCAGGCACACACGCCCTCCGCCAGCCAACCAAACTCGGTCCGCAGATTGCGCTGAGGCGAGCTAACCAGGGACATTAAAGTCATTAAGTCACTAAACTTTCATCAACGCACAGATAAGAAGGTAACATAAACAACAGCTTCCTACAAGATTTAATTAAAGAAGTACAGATGCTTTTCATATTTCTTGGGAATCTGGATGAGCTCACGTCACCAGTTAAAGGTTAGAACTTATCTATCCACAGAAGACGCTGAAAATGTTCTTCCTCAGCTGACAGACAGTAACTTTGGAAGTTACATTGTTACATTATGTAGCTACTCCCATACCCCCCTGCATGTTTACTGTAATTAATAGAAGCAAGGACCTAAGCCCTTTTGATGTTTCATTGAATGGTAATTTAAAATACAAAGTGTACAGATCAATCACCCGTACTCTAGTACAGCTGGAGAACAATATACGGCAGCAGATATCCCTCACAACAGAAGGGAATTACAACGTGTAAACGTTAATTTATTTACATGATACAGCGCCTGTCTGTCAGCTGAAGGATAACACCCTCAGCATCCTCTGAGAAAAGGTAAGTTCTTTAATCATGATTTGCTGGTGAATTTACATTTAATTTATGTATTTTGTTACAGTCTCCACCTGCGCGCAATCCGTGTTCCGAGCTCGGCCGGCTGGCGGAAGGCATGCGCGTCCGGCCGCCGGCCCCGCTCAGCAAAAGAATCTCCATGAAAAAAAAAAACATACAGTAACATTCGACTGTTATGCCTTTCAGTATGCAGTCTAGTCTAGTCTTAACCAAGCATCATCAGGATTCTTTATCTGCATTTAGCATTGTGCCTGATCAATGACACAGCATGGATACAAATTTCAGCAAATTTTTTTCTCACTGAAGGAATCAAAATTTTGGGATGTTCCATAACTGATAAAATATTTGTGTCAACATGGTATTTAAGATACATTGTACAACACATGCGGTATTCATTTAAATGAATCAACTTACCTTTTGATTGTTCCTCACTATTCTTTGAATTTTGTTGGCTTTGAATGGAACTACACATTTTAGGTGATGGTAAACAAGTTGCAGCCTTTTCTTTATTGACCTTTTTCTCTGTTTTCTTAGTCTTCTTCTCTTCCAGATCAGCATGTCCCACAATCTATATAAGACACCATAAGAATGTACATTTCCCCTAAAACATGAAGACAATTCTTAAATAAAACTAATTACATGTTGTGGTGTTGCTTCAATTAGGGGCTTGAGGAATCAACACCATGTGTACTGTATGTGATATTTGTCTGATAACCAGTAGTGTGTGTAATTGCAATTATTAAGGTCTAGGATTAGGGTAGGTGCTCTGGGACTTGAAATAGAGTACCATCCCAGCATTTGTCTGTAATCAGTATGGAAAAACTACAGTCAGGGTGGCCACTGTCCATGCCTGGATTCAAAATTGGTATCTACAAACTGCCGCCTCTCATGACGCATGACTTAACCACACAAAGCCATTCTGCTTGATACAAAGAAAGCCATTCAAGAAATTTTAGCTACTGATAATCTTGGCATGAAAGTTAATGGTGAGTTGTACAGCATCATACGTTTTGCAGATGATATGATGATAATTGTTGTTTTAAGGGGCCTAACATCTAGGTTATCGGCCCCTAATGGTCTGGGTGATAGCGAAAAAGACAATGAAATGGAAACCAGAACGAAAATTAAGTGGGACGGAAAATACTCACAAAAAATAACTCGGATTGAAATTACTCACAAAATGGAGAGCGGTAATAATTACAAAAGGGAATTTAGGACAAAAATACTCACAAAAGGAATAGATTGAAGAATATGCACAAAATGCAGGTTACGGTAGGTTCAAAATACATACAAAATGCAATTTAGAGTCGAAATACTGTCAAAATGCAACCGATATTCAAAATACTTACAAAATGCAAATGAGATTGAAAATACGTACAAAATGCAATTGATATTCAAAATGCTTACGAAATTCAATTGAAATTGAAAATGGTTACAAAATGTAGGGTAGATTCAAACTACTCATTTGGATGGACGATACTTACAAAATGCAATTTAGATTCAAAATACTTACAATATGTAATTTAGATTCCAAATACCCACAAAATGCAATTGAGAATTAAAATACTTGCAAAATGCAATTTAGATTGAAAATACTTGCAAAAAGCGGTTTAAGCTGAAAATACTTACAAAATGCAATTGAAATTCAAAATACAGTAGAACGTCGTTTATCCGGACATCAAATAACCGGAACGTCAATTATCCGGACGAGCCAAAAAGAAAAGATGGAGCAGCGCATGCTTACTGTTGTTATGCGGAAGTGCACGCAGCCTACAATAGTGAGTCGGTTCTAGGTTTGAATTGTTGTCTCTGATGTCTCCTACCTTTTGTTTACTCTATAATGTCTCAACGTGTTACAATGTGTGACTGTGCTTACTTTATTGTATTACGCTGTGAAAATAGCTTCTACGAGTGGCAAAAAGGAAAAACGAAATTGCAATGTTTCAGCGATTGAGAAGAAGGTGGAGATCATTAATAAACTGGATAAAGGCGAGAGTGTGCAGTGTGGAATGAAAACTTACAGTGTTGGAAAATCCACAATGATTTTAAGAGCCGAAAAGGTGAAATTCTGAATTATGCATCGAAGTAGGATTGTGAACAAGGGTCTAAAACAGAGAAAAACCATGAGATCAGCTACGGAAGAAAAATTGGTTTATTCAGACAAGAAGTAAGGGAGATCCCATTTCTGAACCTTTGTTATGTGAGAAAGCGTTGCTGCTAAATGAGAAGCTTGGTGGTTATCACTATTATGTACTGTGCATGTTTCTTTTTCCTATGAAATAAACACATGTTTGATTATCCGGAAAAATCATTATCCGAAACACTTTCGGTCCCAATTAGTCCGGATAAACGACGTTCTACTGTACTCACAAAAGTTCCACCCCCATATTGAAAGACTTACTAAAATGCAATTTATATTGTTAATCCTTACAAAATGCAATTGAGGTTGAAAACACTCGCAAAATGCAAATTAAATCGAAAAGACTTAGAAAATGCAACGTAGTTTGAAAATACCCACAAAATGGAGAGGGAAAAAAAAAGATAAAGGGGATTTACTGTAGATACACGGGGAGCCAATTAACAAAAACAGTGCGGGAATCTTAAAGAGAAAAGGAGTTATAATGAAAAGAAAACAAGACGTCTGACCCCTCGAAGAAGGAGGGATCAGAAAAGATGAGACAAGGGCCAATTATGGCGGGAAAGTGAAAGACTCCCTAGGCCTCAGATACCCTAATACCGTCGGGGTCGGAAAAGAAAATGTAAATAATAGTAGAAGTATGTAGCTGTTCAGGTAGTACTATTTAAATATGCACTATGTGATCTTAGAATTCCCAATTCTTACTTAGCAGACCACGGTAAGATATATTGAGCTGGGTATTTGGGTGTCTGCAATCCTTTTCATCTCAGCGGATATAGCGACGGCTCAGTTCAATACTGTCGTAACTTGCATTTTTCTAATTTACAGGAGAGCAAATTTAAAGTTCCTATGTATACCAGAAATCACCATGGAGACTTATGGCTGTAGGTAATGCCTAAAACTGCCTATTATTTAATCATCCTTCAGTACTGTATAGATTGTGTCTTTGTGAGATTTCCTCGAAGTGGAAATTGCTGATAAAGTTACTAATTAATGGAATTATTGTTACTGACAATCGTATTACCCTGAAAATTATGCAAAATATTTAACCGGTATTCTATATTTCCGTAACAGTTAAAGATAACACCCTGAAATTTTGTACAGTGATAAAGGGCACTACTAGAATTTCCCATATGCGACTTTCAAAAATCTGCCAAGTACAAAACCAACATGGCAGCCAAGGGAAATTGGAACATTTAAATGGACTTTTCTCGCCATTTCACCTCGCGAGCGCAGTGAAGCTTGGTACGGTAATTGTTTATAAAAATTCTAATCCACCAGCATCTAATTTAGTTCAATTGTTTACATAACGTCAAGATGGCGGCTGTGCGAAATTATAAAATTAATTTTTATTTCTTGTGACCTAATGATGCAATTGAAGTGAATGTCTTAATAAGAAGCCTACACAATAATCTTCATCTAATGGTACATAACTCTATGGCATACATAATATATAAAAATCCAACATGGCGGCTGCGCAAAATACTTGTCCGGCATTCTATATCTCCGGAACTATTACTGATATCACCCCCAAATTTCGTATGGTGATAGAGAATATTATCTACTATTACCTTACCTATGTGACATTAGAAATCTTGTTATTCACAAAACCAACATGGCGGCCAAGCAAAATTAAAATATTTAAATGGCATTTTCTCGAGATTTAATCATCTGAACAGAGATAAACTTGGAAAGGCACATAATTATACATGATTGAAGCTACCGGCATCAAATTTTATCGAACTGATTTAAAAAAAACTCAAGATGGCGGCTGTACAAAATTTAAAAATTATTTTTTAATATTTTGTGTCGTAATCAAGTGATCGAAGTGAACTTTTTAAGCAATAATCTTCATCTAATGATACATAACGCTATGATCCACATATAGAACAACCTAACATCATGGCCAAGTGATTTTCAGATACTCAAAATAATATTTCTAGCATCTAATCACCGAAGTGCAATGAAACTTGGCACAGCGAATCTTTATTCATAGCTTACTATAGAGACATTTAATGATGTTTAATTGTTTTCAAAACTTCAAGATGACGTCTGATCGAAAATCTTCTTTTTTATTTCTCGTGTCATATCAAGCGATTGAAAAGATGAGCTATGATAATAATCATTATATAATGGTACTAAATTCTGTAGCTTACATTTTGTTATTCATAGAAGCCAAGTATTTGGGTTATCTAATGATTAATACCATTGGTTCGTCATGGAAAGATGCCACTTAGCAGGAGGTGTCTAATCACCGAAATTGAAAACTATCTAGCACATGACTGTAAGCAGTTACGATGTCAGGTCACGCAACTCTCGGACAATACTGGCAATGCTAGTGCAACAAAATCGTAACATCACTTACGTTGTTGTTTCACCGACAACCTGGCTGATATTATAGTTACGATGTTAGGTTATTCGTTTTTTCATGCTGTTTCAGTAATAGGAGCAGATACGTTCTTATTGCAATGGATGAACATGACGTTGGGCGGTCGAACTACATCGTAATATCATTTTCCCTCAAAATGTTAGTTACGATAGTATTGAACCGAGCCGTCGATAGGTGCTGATTGGAGAATTCGGGTGCAGTACCTAACAAAACATAGAGGGTCAGTTTTTATGTGACGTGTATTGCGTTTTGTCTACAAGGCTTTCAATTCTATTTCACGTCAGGAAGTACACATTAGGTGAATTTAGTTGGAGAGCACATTTTAACTAATCTTTTTTTTTTTTTTTTTGACATACGGGTTCATCGTAAGGATGATTTTGTTTGATACTGTGTGGTAGATATACCCATATTTGGATATCTGGGTGATATGTTGTAGACAATAGAATTGTCTGTCTGTCTTTCTGTGTATCTTTATGTACGCCTATAACTCGTGTTCGGATGCTTGGTGCATCGTAAAATTAGGTATGGTATCCATGAGAGTGTGTTGTTTGAGTCTTCAGTCTTTTGACTGGTTTGATGCAGCTCTCCATGCCTCCCTGTCCTGAGCTAATCGTTTCATCTCTACATAGCTACCACACCCTACATCCGAGGCAATCTGTTTAACATATTCTAACCTTGGTCTACCCCTACAGTTCTTGTCCTCGACCCTTCCTTCCATAACTAAGCTTACTATTCCTGGGTGTCTTAGTATGTGTCCTACCAACCTATCTCTTCTCTTCATTAGCAGTCGCCAGAAACATCTCTCCTCTCCCACTCGTCTTAATACCTCTTTGTTTGTAACCCTATCTACCCATCTGATCATCATTCTCCTGTAACACCACATTTCAAATGCTTCAATTCTCCTCTTTTCTGCTGCACCAATAGTCCAAGTTTCACTTCCATAGAGCGCCACGCTCCAGACAAAGGCTTTCAAAAATGACTTCCTAATGCCTAAATCTATATTCGATGTCAGCAGATTCCTTTTTTGTAGAAATGCTTTTCTTGCCTGAGCCAACCTACTTTTTATATCCTCTTTGCTTCGTCCATCACTGGTTATTCTGCTTCCTAAGTAACAGAAATCTCCTACTTCCTTCAGCTTTTCACCTGCCAATTTGATCTCCATAGAGGTTTCTGATTTATTTCGGCTGCATTCCAGTATTTTTGTTTTACATTTATTAATTTTCATCATGAATTCTTTCCGTAAGACGGAGTCCATACCATTCAAAAACTCATTCAAATCCTCAGGCTTGTTGGCCAAGATGACGATGTCATCAGCAAATCTCAGAGTTGAAATTATTTCTCCTTGAATCTTCACTCCCACTTTAAATTTTTCTCTAATTTCCTTCATTGCTTGTTCAATGTAAAGATTGAAAAGTATGGGTGATAAGTTGCAGCCTTGCCTTACACCTTTCTGAATACCAGCTTCTCTCTCATGTCCTTCAACTCGAATGACTGCTGTCTGGTTTCTGTATAGATTGTATATCACCCTCCTATCCCTGTACTTTATTCCAATCGATTTCAAAATGTCAAACAATTTAGTCCAATCAACGTTATCAAAAGCCTTTTCTAAGTCTACAAAAGCCATGAACGTTCTCTTATCTTTCCTTATTCTACCTTCCAAAATCAGCCTGAGACTTAGTACAGCTTCCCTTGTTCCTACATTTCTCCTGAAACCAAACAGGTCTTCACCCAACTCCGTTTCTATCTGGCTCTCAATCCTCTTGTAAATTATTCTAGACAGGATCTTTGAAGCATGAGTAATCAAGCTGATTGTACGGTAATCTTCACATCTGTCAGCTCCCACTTTCTTTGGTATAGGGATGATTACATTCTTCTTGAAATCAGGGGGTACCTCACCTGTCTCATAAATCCTACACACCAAGTGAAATAACCTGATCAGACCTTCCTCTCCTATGCAGCGTAGCAACTCAATCGGTATATCATCTATGCCTGGTGCTTTGTTCCTGCTTAAGTCTTCCAAAGCTCTATCAAATTCTGATCTCAATATTAAATCTCCTTTCGCATCCTCATCAATTTCCTCCTCCCTTTCCATTACATGATTCTCAATCTCCTTTCCCTTATACAAACTCTCTATATAAGCTTTCCATCTCTCAACCTTTTCTTCCCTATCTGTTAGAGGCTTTCCATTTGTGTCCTTAATATTACAGCACTTAGTCTTCTTTTCCCCAAAAGTATTCTTAATCCTTCGATAAGCTGTGTCTACTTTTCCTAATTTCAGACAATTTTCTATACCAGCACATTTCTCTTTCAACCATTCTTCTTTCGCTTCCTTGCACTTCTTGTTAACCTCATTTCTCAGACGTCTGTATTCTGCTTTCCCCTTTTCATCTCTTACATTCTTGTGCTTCCGCCTTTCATCCATCAATTCGAGTATATCCTGAGTGATCCACGGTTTTCTACCTATTCTCTCTTTCCTACCAATGTTTTCTTCTGCGGATTTTGTTATTTCATTCCTCAAAAGTGCCCATTCGTCTGCAATTGAAGTTTGTTTAGGGTTCTTCATTAGTCCTTCCTTTATACTCTTCTTGAATCTTTCGTTTACATCCTTCTCTTTCAGTCTGTCTATTGCCCACCTTTTTGGCTTTTGACTTTTCTTCAGTTTCTTCAACTTTAATCTGCATTTCATTACAACCAGATTGTGGTCAGAGTTTATGTCAGCACCAGGATATGTTTTACAATCCAAAATCTGGTTTCGAAACCTCTGCTTGACCATAATGAAGTCGATTTGGTAACGCCCTGTATCTCCTGGGCTCATCCATGTGTATATTCTTCTATTGTGGTTATTGAATAAGGTGTTAGCTATGACCAACTCATGCTCAGTGCAGAATTCTACCAGCCTGCTTCCTCGATCATTCCTTTCACCTAATCCGAAATCTCCTACTATCTTCCCTTCTCTCCCTTTTCCTACCACAGCATTCCAATCTCCCATTACTATAACATTTTCATCACCCTTGATATACCTCAGAATTTCGTCTATTTCATCGTAGACCTTTTCAACATCCTCATCATCAGCTTGACTGGTAGGCATATAGACTTGTACCACTGTGGTGCAGGTAGGTTTAGTATTTATTTTTGCTACAATAATCCGTTCACTATATTGCTCATAATATTCCACCCGCTGTCCAAGTTTCCTACTCAATATGAGGCCAACCCCTGCTTGGCCATTGTTTGATTTAGTGCTATGACCCTATAGTCTCCTGACCAATAGTCCTGTTCTTCCTGCCAGCGCATTTCACTAATCCCAACCAAATCCAACCTCAACCTATCCATTTCCCTTTCTAAGTTTTCTAACCTTCCATTTCCTAGCAGACTTCTAACATTCCACGCTCCGATCCGTAGAATGTCAGAGTTCCTCTTTGTCACTTCTGTGAAGGATCCATGAGAGTCAATACACCAATCATTTATAAAACTCTTCACCGTACATTTCATACAGTAGAAAGGTGGATATAGGGAAAACCTTCTCAAAATACATGCTAAACGAAATATAAAAATTATCTTAGAAGGACGACCAAAGCATATGTTGCGCTTCTCAATGTGAGACACAAAATTCGGGAGTCTATACAGGGTCTCCTAAAACCACATTTTAAAGCCCTTAAATTAACAGTGTGTGTGATATTCCCAGAAAACTAACTTCATTCCGATAAGCTTATGAAGGAATCACAAACCGCTAACCATCGCAACAGTAGCTCAATTGATAATGTCTGGTGTTAACACCGAACACCGTTCGAAGAACGGGTACTTCTGCTAGTATATAATATTTTGATTGCAAATACACACTATACATGCTTAACATTATAACGTGTGAGTAGTTATAAATAAATACCAAAAAAAATGAAATTAAAAAATTTGAACCTGCAGGGATTTGAACCACGAACCCCGAAACTATGCGCCCAGGTCGGTACCATTACGCCACGGATGCGCTACGATAATACTTGGTAAGCAACTGGTTTAGTAAAACTGTATCATATTTTGAGTTGAAATCAACGATTTCATTAGCGTTTTCTGCCGTTTCTATAAACCATTTGATATAAAATATGTTTTATTTTGTTCAGTACATTCCTAAAAGGATATAAACTTACAAAGTTATGGAAATATATGGATTTACTAGCAAATATAGCAGCCATTTTGACAACGGGACGGCACGGCTCCACCACGATAAGCTTGACCTGTTAGTCACTTCTACGGTTACATATTATATTATAATATGCTAATATCATACCGGTCACCTCCTTGAGGACAGTTTAAACCTCCCTATGTACGATAAGCTGAATTGTTGAGGCCAGGCCTTGTTGAATCGTAAGTTACGGTTAGGGTATAATACTTGCACGATTCATACATCTGCCATCTTGAAACTATTTGGTTGATGACCTTGTAGTTTGGGCAAAAGACGCTTCCCACATTAAGGTATATTGTTGCAAAATTATGTAGAGATTGGATGAATATGTTAGTTGTAATTTGATTTTTGGGTGGGTGCCATTTCTATTTTGTTTTGATAGCGGCGATATATAACATGACACTGAGTTGTCCCTTGCTAGTGCTATCTCTGTACCCAAGGTGGTTCGATTTGGTTTCATTGTGTTTGAATTGAAAGGGGGGATCGATTTGAACACATACAAGGCCGCCAACTTCAAACTATTAGGCTGATAACCTTGAAGTTTGGTCAAAAGACGCTTCCCACATGAAGGTATGATGTTGCAAAATTTAGTAGAGATCAGGTGATTAGGTGAGTGGTAATTTGATTTAAGCTTTGAACATTTGGGTTGCCGCCATTACGTCTCCATCAAGATGGCGGCGATATAGAACATGACACTGAGGTGCTCTTTGCTCCAAATTTCGTTCAATTCGGTTTCACCGGGTTTGAATTGATGGGGGGGGGGAGACAGATATGCAGAGTACACAGACACACAATATTTGGCCCTGTGTTGATCTCATAAGTCTACTTTCATTTTATGCAAAAATCGAAAGTAGGCTAAAACCGAAGGAACCGACAACGCCAGGCCGCGTGTCGCCAATGCTGTTACAGGGTTCCTGGCACAAAAAGGCATCTCTACGGTACCCTATCCACCTTACAGGCCTGACTTGGCTCCATGTGACTTTTTTTCTCAACAACACTGTGGCCAAAAAGGACCTTAAGGGACGTTGATTCGACAAAGAGACCCAGGCTGTTAAAGCTTTAGAGGCGATTCTGAAGAGGATGACAAAGAATGGCTTCCTGCACATCTTCCAGGAATGGCAAAGGAAGTGGGATCATACATTGAAGGGGACAAAAGTCTGTATGTGTAAATCATGACAATAACTGGTTGTATGAGCATTAGTGCCACTTTTAATTGAACACCCCTCATATCTCATAGTATGGGGAGTTTGAAAAAGAACTCCCTAGTTTTAATGTGTCCTAGAATCTGTACAAAGAGACATACACTATAGTTTGTGGTGGGTGATTCATCAACTCTCCAAGTTTGGCTCCCCTGCAGTTGGCAGGTCTGCTTGACCTTGAGACGGCCCCAGTGCTGTTTGTTTCCACTGTTCCCTCAGTTCTGTCCAGGCGTGCATGCAGTGCAGTGCAACTCAGTAGCAATGTGTACTCCGCAACAGAAAGTGCAGTGTGTTATTTGGTTTGTGAAAACTGAGTCAGTTATAACAGTGCAACCTAATTTTAGACGTCAGTATGGTGGTGAATCACCTACAGCAAACACTATCCATCATTGGCTAAAGTCTCTCAAGGAAACCGGTAGTGTTTTAAAAGCAAAATCACCAGATAGACCGAGAACTTCTGAAGATGTTGTTGAATAGATCCGTGTTTCGTGTGTTCGGAGCCCGAAGAAGTCATTGGTCAGACGTAGTCTACAATTAGGAGTGCCTAAAGGTACTGTGTATGATGTTGTACGTAAAAGACCTAAGTTGTGCCCCTACAAATTGCAACTGTTACATGAAATAAAACCTGCTGATAAAATCAAAACTTGGAGAGTTGATGAATCACACACCTCAAACTAGAATAGTGTATGTCACTTTGAACAAATTCTAGAACACATTAAAACTAGGGAGTTCTTTTTCTAACACCCTGTACATTGGTACTGCTCGTGGCATCATAGAAGCCTTGAAGTGGCCTTCCCAGCACGTACTAACCGGCATCTTAGTGAGGTGTAAAAATAGACAAACCTGGAACAATTTAAGTTTCTCTGTAAATTCTTTGCAACACCCCTCATCAAGTTGTTTTTTTTTTTTTTTTTAATACTTTGCATTCTCTCCTTCAGGACCTAAAATTGACATAAAAAGTACACGAGTCCTTCATTCAGGACCTAAAATTGACATAAAAAGTACACAATATACGAACCGTAAATATGGCAATTTCAGAAAGGTTTCATCTCTAGAGAAGTTGTCTTCCATCCTTTCCTATGGATCTACAATATGCTTCCCTCACTTAACAACATAACTGTTTCTTTCTTCAACATAAAGTTTTCAATTTATTCCTATAGTTCTCCCATTCCATTTTCTTTCAGACTGCAAAACTCTTTCCTGAGTAGCTATATGCATTAATACATTGACCTATCTCTAGATTTGAAAGACAAGTTCAAACCCACCACTGGCAATCCTTGGAAAGGTTTTCCATGGTCTCCCATTTTCAACTCCAGCGTAATGCCAACACAGAATCATCTGATAGATACAGTAGCTCTCTGCCAACTCCTCACCCTAATTCATTGATTTATTCCCTCATAAACTCCTCTCATGAAGTTGGCATCAGAAAGGGCTTCCAGCTGTAAAATCTATTGCCACAAAGAAGACTAATCTCACTTCAGCCCTGACTCTGTGAACTGACCTGTGTGGAGAGTTTCCTTAAGTTGGATTTGTTGCCACCTACAGAGTGATCATCAAACCATTTTCTTATTTCTTGAGTCTTGATATCCTTGATAGTTTCCATCTGGACAAAAAAAAAAAGAAAAGTTAATAAACTAGAAAGGAAAGAACGAAACTACATCTGGACAGAGGAGAGGAAAAAGAAGCAAAGTGGTGTAATGCAGAAATATTGACAAACAAGAAAGGAAGCAGGATACAAAAGGAAGTGACTACAGTGGGTTATTTTACGTGGTCCTAAGATGGCCAAGATCGAGAAAAAAAAAGAAGAAACCACAAAAAAATAAATGGTTAACACCCACTAGAGATAGATCATTATCTAGATGAGTCCTTATTGATCATGAACCAAATGGTAATGAATATATTATCCACCATTATAATTAATATGAAATTAATTAATCAATAAGTACCAGTTCTGGCCACATTGTGGCCTCCTTCAGTTTAGTGTGGGTCTTTAATTTATGCTTTTATTCATCGTAAGGAATCTCCACACATTCAAGACATTTATATATACAGTAAATTTTAGATAATACCAATTACTTACATTACTTTAATGTGAAACTTGGACTGTTGGAGCAGCAGAAAAGAGGAGAATAATTGGAAGCATTTGAAATGTGGTGTTACAGGAGAATGATGGGGATCACATGGGCAGATTGGGTTACAAATTAAGAGGTATTAAAGCGATTGGGAAATATGTTTCTAGCGACTGCTAATGAAGAGAAGAGATAGGCTGGTAGGACACATACTAAGACACCCAGGAATATCAAAGATAGTTATGGAAAGGAGGGTCAAGGATAAGAACTGTTAGATATTGTTGTTTTAAGGGGAGGAACTAAGAGGTCATCTGCCCCGAGGATAAGAACTGTAAGGGTAGACCAAGGTTAGAATATGTTAAACAGATTGCCACAGATGTAGGGTGTGGTAGCTATGTAGAGATGAAACACTTCGCTCAGGACAGGGAAGCATGGAGCGCTGCATCAAACCAGTCAAAAGACTGAAGATTAACAACAACACCAACATTAACATTTTCTAAATTTATTCATAGACATTCAAAACATTGCTTATCTGAAATTTCCAATAAGATTATAATTATTACTACAAAGTTAAAATTAACCTCACTCTTTGTAACAGATCTGATATTATTGGCTTGCAGTTCTTAAGATATTTTCCTAGGTTATTATTAGAATATAAATATTATTAATAGTATGGTAAATTTTTATGACAACAGAATTCAATGTTTCAGCTTTGATATTCTTTTCATTAGCAATTTCCTTTTCATTGGGCAATATCACAACTCTTAGACAATTTTACTTCATATTTTTATTAAAAATTTGACTGTTAAGATTAATTTCAAATTTGTTTTAGAACACGCTGATCACATTGTATTATTACATGCTCGCATTTGGTTTCCACTAAAGCTGAAGAAGGCCACAATGTGGTCGAAAATGGCATTAATTAATTAATGTCAAATTAATTATAATTACTGATTAAGGTGGAATAAAATATTCAATAACATTTGGTATTTGCTTTAACATAATAAATCTGAATACTGCATTTTTATTTATTTCTGTCCATTGAGAATTAAATGCAAAATTACTCCAAGGAATCGTGAACGGTGGAACAAATGGTACAATGAAACATGTTGTTGATTCTTTTTGGGGCTTTGCGACATCGTGGTGTGTGTAGAATTAGTCTGATATAATCTGTGTCTCCCATTTTTTTTATTTTTATTTTTTAAGAGTATGGCTTTTTTTAGTGCCGGGAGTGTCCGAGGACATGGTCGGCTCGCCAGAGTTAGTAGATGCTTATATGCGGACACCCATGGGGTGAGCTACAAGTACCGTCGCGTGTGGAGTGTTGTCTGGGGAGGAAAGTGTGATTGTAAGGACTAGAAATTGGAAGGTAGCGGCTGTGGCTTATAGTTAGGGACCAACCCCGGCATTTGCCTGGAAGGAAGATGGTAAACCACAGAAAACCATCTTCAAGGTTGCCGGCGGGGGAATTCGAACCTCCTCGCCTCCCGGATGTGAGCGACTGCCTGCAGCCACGCCATAACAACCATGGCTAACTCACCTGTCACCCATAAAAAATGCCAAGCTCCTTGGAAATGACCAAACGACTTTTATCATTGCATCTACGCTGGCACGAAGTGTGAGTGAGGTTGCCTCTCCCAGTCTTCTTGGCCATTAGTGAACTCACAACACACACGTCTCAAAGCGAGACACTTTTCCTCATCACCAGCTGCATTTCCATAAAAATAACAATGAACATTCGTCCCTTGCTCCACAGAAACTGAAAATACGTCACTGTTCATATAGCATGGACGCATTGAGCACAGTAGCCATCACTACCGACTGAAGCAGCACCATGCTGTACAGCAACCGAGAGTCAATGCAGGGCTGTCCACACATACCGTAACCTGTCAGGACTCACACTCTGTTTTGTAATGTATAAATTTTACACAAACAATTTATCATTATGAAACTCCATATGTAATCACTCTACTCGCTTTTCAAGAAGTAAAAGCAATTATTATATTATCTGCCATTAGTCCCTAACATTCATTAGCAATCTTTCCATTTCGAGCTTCTTCTTTGGGACCTGGTAAACGAATAACGATATTTTGGGCTCTGGTGCAGCCCCTTTGGGGAAAGATAATGTTGTACCATATGGTACTGCGCCCGAATTCACCAATCAGTACCTATATCCGCTGCACTGTAAAGGATTGCAGACACGTAACTACCCAGCTCACAAACTTACCATTGTCTGCTAAGTAAAAATTGGGAATTCCAGGAACACACAGGGTAGATCTATAAAAGAAAATAGTACTACCAGCGTAGGTACAAATTCCTACTAGCATTTACATTAAAGCAAATCGAGAAACTCCAATCTCGAGGGGTGATAAGGTTTGTCTATAGTGAGCGCCTGTATCTTACCTAGCAGTACTATTTTCGGCGATGACAAAATGAAAACGATGTCAGCTAAGATAAAAATTGGCTAATTCGCTAAAGAGCGCCAGCCTTTTATTGTGCTAAGAAAAATACAGACATATACTGACTTCATGTCTATCATTAGTGTCTACCTGACACTGCAAGAAATAAACTCAAAATAAATTAAAACGTGGCACTAATATAACAAGAAAAATTATGAAACGGCGTGATTTTAAACATTACCCTATATTATACATTCCGTTTCATATTTGAACCGTAGTTCCACATCTAAATATGTAAAATAAAAATTTACTCAGTATTAAATATGTCCATATATACAATGATTCATGGATCGCACAAATATACACTTAACTGTGTTGAAGTGATTTAATTACCTATAATACAAATGAGTCTTCACAACTCAACTTCCGTAACAAACACCGTAACTCTATCGGTTGAAAGTATAAATACTAGTCTGAATTAATAGAACATAGGTGACAAACATTTAAGTTCAGCACTGTTCTTACTTTGTCTTCTCCCATTTGATCATTAAATCTCGAAAAATTCCTGAAATTCTTTGCTCGGCTTACATTTTCTTTGATAAACGTGAATATTCGAAGTGCATGGCATTTGACCTTCCTTACACACTTCTCTTCCAAAATTATACAACAATCACATTGTTTCTTAAACACCCTGTACAGAACTTTCCTTGAATACAATTAAACAATGTCACATTCGCTGTGATCAAAACTAGAAAAACGAGACTCCTCAGTCTCCTTTCGTGAAAATACGTAACTCATTTACGTCTACGATTCCTTTCTTGCACGGTATTCCAAATCTAAACTCCCATTTCAGTGCATTTTCTCAATCTATGCAAAGAAAATTAGTAACTTCATTAAATATCCACGTCCATTGTGAATATTGTTCAAGAAACAAACATCAACAATCTCCTCTATCCTTATACAAAATTTCATCGTGCCTATAACTTCACTTCTGTAATTACTTTTTGTACAGTTACTTTTATCTCACCCTGTGATTTAACTTTCTTAACTCCTTTTCACGTATTTAAATTCAGTTTTACATTATTGCAACTTTCAAAGAATTATCAGCAAGAATTCATATTTAACAAATGATATAAGTGTGTCCTCCTTTTGTGAAAATACTTAAGCCTTAACTATCTTCGTGGAATATTTGTTTAACAAATTTATCTGGGCTTTTTAATGCTCTAAATGTTTTATTGGACATATATAAAGGTTCTTGAAATACCTTTGTTACTAGGAAATATGGTTTATCACGTTACAGCATAGTTCTACATAGCTATCTGTTTCATTACAGTGAATTTGGTATTCATTGATTTAATTATCTATCAAGTATTTGGACTATCTTTTATCAGATTTTGTGTCGTGTAACAATCCATTTTTTTTGTTCACAATTGGTTTAAAATAAATTTCTGACACTCGAATCAACATCATGAGTTGTCGAAATATTTGACACTTCGTGACATAACTTTTTGAATATACGGTACTTAAATTGTTCAATATACGTTCCATCGCTGCGCATAAAACAGACTTATTTAATTTAACGCGAGTATCTATAATTCTAAACGATTTTATATTGAAATGATTTTAACGTTAACAACTGCGATACGCAAATAAAATTTCGTCCAAGTGACAGAAATTTTCAATGAAAAATAACTCCTAATAAAATACGAAAAATACTAGATCAAAATCTACACAATTTTAAATACAATGACAAAATTATACGGTTGGTCAATTAGGATAAACACAGAACATGACTACAATTCTACCAAATATAAATCAATCTCTTCTCTACCTTGAGTTGAAGATGGTCTCAGATGTACCATGTCTCGTCTGGCAAGCCAAATGTGTGTGTGTGAGCGCACCGCCCACAGCTATGCGAACCGGTTGTGACGGGGCCTGCTGGACATCTCTCCCAGTGGAACAAGGTCGGTGACATAACTGGGTTAGCGACCTCGCCGTGAAACAGCATGTCTCTTCCGCACTCCCTCGCTCGTCTCCCGCACGTTGACTGGATCTTCTTACGATACCCCTTCACTGCGCCGACATCGCTTCTCAAGGTTGAAATTCGTTTGTTTTATAAAAGTCTTTGAGAGTATACTGGATGTATATGAACTCGTGTTAAGAAGTAGAGATTTGTTCGGCATTTCTGCGCATCGCGTAGATGTTCCGCTGTGCCGTCCATGTTGTGGAATTCTGGACTCAACTCTTCATTTTTGTAGCTTCTACTTCCCTATGATGTGCACCTTAGCACGTAGTCATACTCATTTTAATGATGACACAAACAACTTCCCCGTTGCCAATTCACGAACTGCATTCTGTATAATTTCCAAGTATGAGCTAAATTGTAGAAATAATGAAGCTCTTCTGTAGAAGTGAAACGTTTGCATCTGTCTGCATGCGATGTATAATAGCTTCGTTTTTGGAATACTGTAATATCAAGCTGTGTTTCAAAATCACTGGTCTATATGCTGTGCTGGTCTGAGTTAGAATGTTCCTTGCTCTGCAAGTCACAGCCTTCTGTACTTCACACTCGTCCTCTCCACTTTCGTAATGCGTAGCACTATTCTGAAAACTACTTGTTTCTCCACTCGCGGTCTTGTCTCGTCGCGACCTGAATTTGGAAAGAACTCCTCGTCCTTGCCCTCTGTGTACGGCAAGTTCCTCGCTCTGCCTCCCCTCTCGCGGTGTGACGTAGCTCCATAAACTTCTCCTCACTCAGTGTGTCATCAACCTTGATCCCTTCTCCCTCTGCATGACGTTTCTCTCACTCCTCGTGGTGTGACGCACTCTTACAATGTAGGCCTCCCTACATTCAGATAATAAATATACAACCATATTTAAATCGTTCCTTCTTGCCTTCCGTAATTGTTTAATTATTAATGATGCATAGTATTACACTATTTCAACTCAGGTTTTCCATATCTCACGAATTTTTAGGAATAAAAGATTTTAATTCGTTCTTTTATTTTTCCTGAATCCCAGTTCATATCCCGTCTGGATCTTTGGTATTGGCCTTAAATAAATTCGGGCGCAGTACCATCCTTTCCCTTATAAACATCAAGTCTCATACCTAACGGTA
The DNA here is from genome assembly GCA_946902985.2 of Meconema thalassinum. Taxonomy (NCBI): domain Eukaryota; kingdom Metazoa; phylum Arthropoda; class Insecta; order Orthoptera; family Tettigoniidae; genus Meconema; species Meconema thalassinum. The sequence goes on from OX336390.1 coordinate 445,028,469, forward strand.
CATTATCCTCATCAATTTTATGTTCAGATTCACTGGAAGAAGTACCTTTGTGTCCTGACGCACAGCTGTCCTGCTCGGTATCGCTACCATAATCACTTTCATAAACTACGTCTATATCTGAATTGCAACTTCCATCACCAATTTCATCATCGTGTTCATCGTCACCAAGTAAATCACTTATATCCTTATCAGTTAGTCTGTCCATTATGAAACTTCTGCCAGTCCACAAGAAAATGAGATCTCACTGTAATCTTACACGAAGCATACGCGCGAGTGACGTTAGCATACAAACGTGTCAAAAGCTCGAACAACACTAATATTAAAACAATGGAAAGCAATATGGACAGCAAGGGAACGTTCATCGGTAAAGTAGTGAGGGGTGGAAGGCAGAATACCCGTTACACCAAGAATAACAATTCAGTTTGCCCTGGGTAAAAGATACCCACGCAGGCGTCCTAACAGGTTAAAAGCGAGCCTGTAGTTTTATGTGGCGGCTTCGGTGGCGTAGTTGGTAGCATGCTGAGCTTCTGTGCCCAAGATCGCGGGTTCAAACCGGGCCAAAGTTGTCGGATATTTTAAGAGCGTTAAAAATCCCTCAGTATGCCTTCCTTCGGAGGGGAAGTAAAGCCGGCGGCCCCATGTTATATATTTATGGCATGTTAAAGAACCTTCCACTAATTACACCTGGGTGAGCTAAATTATAGGTTAAACATTTGACAAATGCTCTTAGGTTCCAACGTTCGTTGCTAGGAGCCGACCGCGGTGGCATCTGGTAACCAAGTTCTGAACTATTAGTCATTGACGGTGGTGTTTGGTGGCAAAAGTAGGAACTACTTGAAAAAATTCAATGTTTGCAGTCCTTACTTGAATTGAAAACAGATAACACACACTAATACAGCCAGCACAATTAACACCGGTTATCAGACAGATTCTACACACGCCCAAAGTACACAGGGCTACATAACCGCGTTGTCGCAGTCCCTAAACTAAGGAACCAACCAGTTTTGTGACACTATTAAGCAATCATAAGCCATGGGACCTCTTTTTTAAGTGGAATCCCAAACACTGGATGTTAACTTTTCATCTTGAAAATCTCACAAGCATTAACTGAAAATTAAACCCAGTCCACCTTGGTGATAAGCATGCAGCTTGACCAATGTGACATCATGCCCTTCACGCATCGAAAGTATATCTTGGTTACGCAATCATGCTAATATTTTCGGTGGAAAATAATTGTGGCCAAGACTTTGGTTTTGCCTTCACGTATTGTCTGAGAAGGAGTTCTCATACAGTACATGATTCCTCATTGATTAATTGCCCTTCAAGGGATATCAAGTACACCATGTGGTGTAGCAACTAGCATTCTTTGCTGTCACCCCAGAGGTCCGGGTTCGATTCCCGACTCAGCCAAGAAGTTTAATTCTTTTCTAAGGGCTGGAACAGGGTACACGCAGCCTCATGAGGCAAAACTGAGTCTCCCACCTCAACCATCCTGGAAGTGGTTTTCCGTGATTTCCCACTTCCAGGCAAATGGTTCCCAACCTAATGCACGGCCGCTTCCTTCCCAATCCTAGTTTCAATTACAAATACACGCACTACTCCAGACTCCCAGATAACACAGGTTATCAAACAAAATTTAAATTTATATATATACACACACACAAATTACACAGAGCTAAATGACCATTATGTCCAGGCCCCTCGAATGAATCAACATAAATATTCTTGAATTAACTTCTTCTTTTTGGAAAGGTTACTTTAAGAATCCCAACTGGTTTATTTCCAGATCGTTTTAAAATAATGTATTGCTCTAGCTAGGCCTAAATTATTTTCTTTCCACTCCATGATACTTTGGTCATTTTTTCTTTTTCGTGTTTAATAAAGTTTACACAAAGTTAAATCTCAGATTGATCTACAATCATGCAGGTTGGAAAAGAAGTAAGAGCAGTGAATGTAATTAATATTGTGTCATTTAAATGACAAAACTTTCATTGGCTATGAACAAAAGCTTTTCCAAATACATTAAATGAAGTTTACTAAGACTTGAAGTACTCAACAGAAGCCTAATGCAATACTTCAGAGGAATTTGCATAAAACATTTAAGACATATTTTACCAACTCTCTACACCAAAGACAAAAAATTTAAGCATTTTTAAATTTTAAAAATCCAATGCCATTAAAATTGGTGCATGTTTTTATGATTAATATTAACAATCAGACTGATTATAATCGATTTGTGACACTATTAGGATTGAAAAAAGGACTTTAAATTACAAATTTGTTATCAATCAAAAGATATATTTTATTATCAAGTAACTCAACATCTTTATCATCACCACTTTGTTCAAATAAATTAATTATGTATTTCTCATCTCATTCTCAGGCCCAACTGTTAGGTTTCAAGATAATATTGAACTTAGAAATTTCAGAAGCCATTTATACAGTGTTGTCTTAATAATCTAGTAAGAGAATTGCTTTTCAGTTCGTCAACACGATAATGTGTCCAATTAAATTGGGCAAGAAACAACACTTATCTAATAATCACATCTACTAACTTAACCTGGAAAAAATTTACATGAATTAATAATATACTTTTATAGTCTTCTCGAAGAAATAAAAAAGAGGGGGTAAATGGATGACATTTCATTCGCCAGGAGATCATCAGATCCTATTCACTTGGGCTTTTCTTAAAGTTTGGCGGATATGTATAGAACACTTATGTGCAACAATATACTGTATACAATTATTAAGTTATAAACGGTCAGTTTAGGATGTGGCAAGCGATAGAGATTAATCTATAATAGTTGAGATGGTCCAAGAACCAAATTTATTAGACAACTTCAAGCCTTGAAGTCAACAGCATCTCCGTCTTCAAATTATGCAAATCCCTTCACAGTATCTGAGATTGATATAGCATTGAAAGATCTAAAGCAGTGTTTCCCAAACTTTTTCGTGTGTGTGCCACTTTAAGGGATGAGAATCCCTCGCGTACCACCTAATGGTTGGGAGATATAGTAACTATAATCACCACCACCACGTAGTAGACCAAAAGACGGATAGTAAATTGTGTTTGTTAGAGTTAGACTGTTGGAGTTTAAGTTCAAATAATAAAAAGTATGTCCAGTTGTTTTATTATTTATTACAATTAGTATTCAATAGCGGCTTCAGTGGCGTAGTTGGTAGCCTGCTGAACTGCTGTGCCTAAGATAGCGGGTCCAAACCGGCCGAAGTCGTCGGATTTATTTCAGAGCATTAAACATCCTTCAGTATGCCTTCCTTCAGAGGGGAAGTAAAGCCGGAGGTCCCATGTCATAGATTTATGGCATGTAAAAGATCCTTCCACAGACTAAACTTGTGTGGAGCCAAATTTCTAGGTTAGATTTCATTGGAACGCTCTATCAAAGTTCCAACGTTCACCACTAGGTATTAATGACATCTGGTAGCGAAAGTTGGAACTACTTGAAATTGAACGGAACATGTAGCTCACTCTCTGGGTGTCCGCTGGAAACAGCTATAGACTCTGGCGAGCCGAACATGTCCTCGGACATTCCCGGCACTAAAAGCCATACGATAAATAAATAAATAAATAAATCAAGTATTCAATTCAAACATTCAGAAATGACACTGTACAAATAATATTAATAAAAGAACATGTAATAATTACAAGTTCAACTAACAACTTCAATGTGAAGGGTGAGCTTGTAGATTAGAAGCCCACTTAGGAATGTCTGGTTTAAGATTGCTGAGTCTCAAACGAAGATCGTTTTCCACTGTAAGGAGCCTATTCCGGTTTTTATTCTTGAGATAAACAAGTGAAGAAAATGCAGTCTCACACAAGCACGAAGTAGTGAAAGGCATTAAAAATCTAACTGCTTTGTCAGCTATGTCTGCACGCCTCTCAACCCAAAAGTTCACAAGAGCTATTTCTGAAAAAGTTTGCCTTAGTTGTGAATCATAATTCAATTCATAAAACTGCTCCTTATCTTTCGCCTTAAAGTCCTCCAGCAAAATATTAATGTTTTTATATTTTTAAATTTTATATTTTTATATTTTTCGTAACGTATCTAATATTTTTTATATTTTTCGTAACATCACCGCGTACCACTGCAGCAGTACGAGCGTACCACCAGTGGTATGCGTACCACAGTTTGGGAAACGCTGATCTAAAGCCATTTAAAGCTCCTGGCTTCGATGGAATTCATCCCGAGTTCTTGATCGATCTGGGGAAAAATGCGAAGAATTGGCTGGCAGAGTTTTTCTCTAATATCTTACTAACTGGACACCTGCCACTGGAGTTCAAAAAGGCTAAGATAATTGCAGTTTTAAAACCAGGCAAATCCAACAATAAGCCAGAAAATTATCACCCCATAGCCCTCCTTAGCTGTTGTTACAAACATTTTGAAAGACTCATATATAACAGAATAAGCAGTACCATTCTACAGCACATCCCCATGGATCAGGCAGGCTTCAGACCAGGTCGCAGCTGTTGTGATCAAGTGTTGGCACTTACAGCATTCATAGAAATGGGGTTCGAAAGTAAACAGAAAACAGCTTTTGTTGATCTCACTGCTGCTTTTGAAACCGTGTAGAGGGAAGGCATGGTCTATGAACTTCTCCGGGTCATACCATGCAGGAAGATGGCAAGCCTTATTAATAATATGCTGAGTGACAGGAGGCTCCAGGTTATCATCGGGAACAATGTGAGCAAAAAGAGGTAGCTTAAAAATGGTTTGCCTCAAGGTTCAGTGCTATCGCCACTCCTGTTCAGCTTATATCCGATCTTCCCGAAGTTAAATCACAAAAATTCTGCTATGCTGACGATATAGCATTAGCTGTGCAACACAAGGATCTGGAGAAAACTGAAGAGATGTTGACAAGGGATTTGCCCATACTGGAAACTTACTTCAGAAACTGGAGACTTCTACCCAGCACCAATAAAACAGAGGTGTCTTGTTTCCATTTAAACTATCATTTAGCAAGTACTAAATTGAACGTGAGTTTCTGCGGCAGGGTACTTCGCCACAACTGGAAATCAAAATACCTCGTAGTAATCTTGGATCGAACACTGTCCTACAAGCAACACCTGCTAAATTCCACACAGAAACTAAAAACACCTAATAACATCATCCATAAGCTTTGTGGAACCACCTGGGTATTTTCAGCAAGTGTTTTACGGTCTTCAGCCTTAGGCTTGGTGTATTCAAATGCTGAGTACTGTGCTCCATTATGTATGAACAGTCATCACACAAGACTATTGATACTCAACAGAATTCCACTATGCGCATAATAACTAGCGAAATTCGGCCTACACCAATTCATTGGCTACCGCTTTTGTCTGGAATAATGTAATCTGATTTACGCAGATCCACCGCTCATATCAAGGAATTCACAAAAATCTTGAGTAATCCTGATCTACCTGTACATGAAGATCTACCCACTCTGAATCAAAACAGATTACGTTCACGCCATCCAGCTCTACGGAACGCCTCTGACATGGTTGCTAGAGGCTACGACCCAACTACAGATTGGTAAAAACAGTGGGAAGCAGCAACGAAGATGCACCTACACAGTTTGTTCTCGGGTGCCAAACTTCCAAGTGGATTCCAGCTACCACGTAAAACATGGACTGCCCTGAATAACAGGTCATGGTAGGTGCGGAGACATGCTGTTTAAATGGAACAAGTTGCCGACAGCTGCGAGTGACTGCGGAGCTGCGCGACAGACCATCCACCATATTGTGAGCGAATGTGAAACGCGGGCGTACACAGGTTGCCAAGAAAATTTCTTGATGGCAGTTCCAGGGGAGGTACAGTGGATCAATGATCTTGACATTCAGTTGTAATGTGTTGTTTATTGTTCTTCTTGTTATGTAAATATGTATATATTTTATTATTACGTACATAACTTAATTGTGTGGGCCATACACTAAAATAATACACTCATATGTGAGAAGTATCTAAATAATTCATGCAATTTACTTCAGGTACTAGGAAAGTAACTAATGTAATTGGGCACACTCATGTTGACTGACTGAAAAGCTTCTACTAATAGATTACCTAGGCAAAACTGAAAAATGACTTCTAATATTTCAAGACCAAAATGATTTCAAGCCCCTCAATGAAACAACAATAACTTTACTACACCATAATTTTTAACATATTTTAACAGTATGAAGATACCTCTTTTTCCAGCCGATCGAAAACGAAATCCCTCGAAAAAATTTCTTCCCAGTTACGATTCACTTCTTCCTTCAGGTGCAAATCACAACACTGCTTTAAATTAATTAATGTCTGGCGGATAGCTTCAATATCTCTCTCCGGCATCCTCTTTAGCAATTTTGAGAATGACTTCAAAAATGCCTCAATTCTCTCATCAACATATTCTGTGCTGCAAAATACACAATAAATTGGACTGATTAGCTTTCAACGGGCAAGATTAAAAAAGGAATGAGTCCACTCCTTGTAACTTTCTGTAACATGAAGAAAAGAAAAAAAAATGTTTTGAACTAAAACTGTATTACAATTTTCTTTTAACCCATTTGTTTGTAAGTATTTCAACATTGAATTCCAGATACTAATAATGAGCTTTGAAAAAGACCATTTTGATGTTTTGGTAGAATGTCCATATTGACTTAAAAAGAATCATTTACAAGACATATAAGATTTCAATCCACCTATGTGCAATGGTATACACGAGTCTTGCATTAGATATGGTCTAAAAATAAACTCTAAAAAGACTAATTATTGGTAGTAATAAAAGATTAATTTTTAAAAGTATTGACTAGATGAAAATCTTATATGTCTTATACATAATTCTAGATACTGGTCGTACTGATATAACAGGTGGCTGCATTGAAAGTCAAAGGAATCTTCTTGATATCAAGTTGAGAAATGCATAGAATTAAATAAAAGTCCTACTTGCAATAGGAAATGGACAATTTAAAAATAAGACTATTTTCTTTAGTACAAAAACAAATAGAAACAAATCCTAAATAAGAAACACAAAGCACAAATGGTAAATTTTTTATACAAAGAACGTCCAGTATAGTATGATGGATATAACGGTATAGTAAGTAATTTGTAACCAATTGCTTCTTAAGCAATTAGATAAGGCTAAAAATAAACTCTAAAAAGACTAAATTATTGGTAGCCACCAAGGATCAATATTATCAAGCACAATTACATCTGTTGTTGTTTGAGTCTTCAGTGGTTTGATGCAACCCTCCATGCTTCCCTGTCCTGAGCTAATCGTTTCATCTATACATACCTACCACACCCTACATCCAATAATTAACATATACTAATCTATCTCTTCTCTTTATTAGCAGTCACCACAAACATCTCTCCTCTCCCTATCGTTCTAATACCTCTTCATTTGTAACCCTATCTACCCATCTCATTTTTTTCATTCTCCTGTAACACCACATTTCAAATGCTTCAATTCTCCTCTTTTCTGCTGCTCCAACAGTCGAAGTTTCACTTGAATCGAGTGCCACTCTCCAGACAAAGGCTTTCAAAAATGACTTCCTAATACCTACAGTAAATCTATATTTGATGCATAGAGAGGTACATATCCTCGGGAAGGAGCATTACGGCTGTAGTTTGCTTTCAGCCATCAAGTAACAATAACAACTGTCTAGTGAAAATATAGAATGTGTTAAATCCCATAGATACCTTAGTTAGTTACTGCTGTTTTAAGGGACAGAACTACGAGGTCATCTGCCCTTAGTTATTATTTTAAGGGGCAGAACAGCAAGGTCACCTGCCCCTACAGATGCCTTGGATACCTTCTAAATTGAACAAGCAAGGAACACTATCAACAAATTGAGGACTTTATTAACCAATTAACACTTCAACATTGGCCTCAGGATTTGCATGTTGGGATTTTATGTATTTTCAACACTCTTTTATCTTATGGAAGGATAGACACTCACTTCCAATTTGTGCAAATGATTAGAAGCATTTAAAATGTGGACCTATAGTAGTAGTATGCTTCATATCTCATGGATGGATAGGATTACAAATACTGAAGTTTTGAATGATATGGATATACAGTACAAGTAAAAATTCTGATGATGATTAAGAAACAGAAATTGAAATACTTTGTACACATGTGTGGCAAGAAGTACAGGAATTTGCTACTACAGACAGTAGTAATGCAAGGGAAAATTGTTGGCAAATGTACAGGGTCTTTTTTTAGGTCGCTCCGCAGCACCAAGAGCACGGCACGGATGGCGCAATGACACTCCGTCCCTAGCCGTATAATGTGCGCTAGCTTATTGCTACAGTACTGCATTAGGTAATCTTAGCCGTCATGAAGGGATATATCTCTCGGCAAATGAGTCACCCGGCCGGGCTATCGCCTTCCGTGCATGTTCCCCAGATACTCGGAGCGACCTAAAAAAAAAAGACCCTGTAGATGTTACCAAAGAAGGATGTCTTGGTTGCATAAGGGCCGGTTCTACCATTTCCGGGTACACTTGCTGGAAGCTGCACGGGAGATAAACTATCTATGGCGGTCTTAATGCAATCGAAAATAGGGGGCACGCCATTGGCTCTGCGACTCCGCTGCACAAAAGCAGGCCTGCCATCTTCAGTATCTAGTATCCCCATTAGATAAACTATCTGCCGGCATAAAATCCCTGGCAACTTTGATTGCGTTCTACCACGTCCGTATGAGCGGTGAGCAGCTACCCTGAAGTAGACAATGACATACTGAAGATGGCAGGCCTGCTTTTGTGCAGCGGAGTCGCAGAGCCAATGGCGTGCCCCCTATTTTCGATCGCATTAAGACCGCCATATATACCGTATTTCAAATGTATATGATATGAAACCTCATCAACAGTAAGACCATGATGATGATGATGATGATAATTGTTGTTTTAAGGGGCCTAACAGCTAGGTTATCGGCCCCTAACAGTAAGACCATTTCTCTCTTAAGTCCGAGTTGAGATGTGTCCTATTACTCCCATAACAAAGATATAAAAAATAGTTAATCTTGTTCATAGAGCTTAATATGATACGGACGTAATGATAGGCCTAAGAGTGGCTACGCGGTTAGAGTTGATTGTTTCGGAGCATGAGATTTGAAGTTCAATTCCTCTAATAGGGAAAGTGTTATTATCAAGCCTCCGTTCTTATTTGTTACCAGTGCATTATTATTCAAATATTGTCAGTTAAAATCATTCACAGTGAATGTTTCAGTAGGACTGAGATATATACCTACAGGGTGGGCACAAAGTCCCGTTACCCCTATACATTTCAGGAAATACATTGATTTTTTAAGATTTTCTGTTTCAGATATAATCAATGGCTGATACTAGTGACTATAGCATTGAAGAATGCATTGTCACAAGCACTTGGGTTCATGAGAGACCAAGAACAGGGAAAACGTTGGAACAGGTGCGTACTGACTTTCAGCAGCGATTCGGACGACAGCCTCCTCAAAAGACAACTCTTTGGTCGAAATGGATGCAACTTTAAGTCATGTTTCATGTGTTTGCGCAGAGTTGACCGGGGTATACCCAGTTCCACGGATCGTTGACGAGTTGACTTCGTTGGTAATCTTTCCACTGTCTCAGCGACTTCTCGGCATTGTTCCTCTCTTGTTGATGGTCAACCACTTCTTGGTTTGTCCTTCACGCTGCCTGTAGTGAACAGTTTCTTTTCCCAACGTAAAAGTGTTGTCTTTTGAGGAGGCTGTCGTCCGAATCACTGCTCAAAGTCAGTACGCACCTGTTCCAACGTTTTCCCTGTTCTTGGTCTCTCATGTATCCAAGTGCTTGTGACAATGCGTTCTTCAATGCTATAGTCACTAGTATCAGCCATTGATTATATCTGAAACAGAAAATGTTAAAAAAATCAATGTATTTTCTGAAATGTATAGGGGTAACGGGACTTTGTGCCCAGGGTGTATATACAATGATATAATTCAGCAAGTTAACATTTCCAAACCATTGTTTTATTGCATACGGTACGGAACCCTTCTGTTTCACATCTGGTTAAAGTCATTGGCGCATTAATGTACTGTTATGTTAATAAGATTATTATATTGTACGAAGTAAAAAAGGATGTAGGAGGTGTAAGCCAAGATACAAATACGTGAGATCGTGTAGCCAGATATTTCACCACCTCTTTGTTGACCTGGGTCACGGCAGAGATACAATGATACTGACAATCAAATATTTATCTTCGTCTACGGGGAGAAGATCTAAAATACCCACAAAACCATCCATAATAAGGCGAACTTTCGTTTCTTTAAATGTTGAATTAAAACATAAATATGCTTGTAAACAAAGTACGCACTACACCTATTCTAAGTGGTGTTATTTGGTTCATGCTGTATCAATTAATAATAAGGGAGCGGCAGGGGAAAAAATGCTGAAGGTGGAAATCGAACCTGTTACGTTAAGATCCACAGAGACCAACTCTGACCACTAGACCACGCTGACATGCCTTCACTGCAGTGTTTACAAGTATACAACCAAATGATAACAAGATGAATGCTTCAAATAATAATAAGTTATTTGAAGATGCAAGCTACTACCGGTATTTCTAACATGGAACGTTCATTGCTTTTGTGGCTGTATTAAACAGAAGACCGCAAATCATCTAAATTACGCGTAAGGCAAACGTTCGTCGGCCATTTTGGAGCGTTACTCGGCTGGTAAAGCTCTATTGGCCTCTCGGAGCGGCCGACAGTTTACACCACCAGATAAACAATATCTATCCCGCTGGCAGCACTACCTGCTGATGGTTGAACGGAAATCTCAGTTTATTCCGCAGGCAAGTTACCTGGTCCTTTGCCCGGAGATGGTTGAACCGGCCCTAACTTGCACAATTGGTATCTGCAGGATACATGCTCTCAATTTCATGTAGCAAATGATATATCCGACATTGCCAGGATGATCGGTAACCTTCTTCGAACGGAGAAGGAACCAGAAGAAGGCGAAAAAGGAGAAGCTTCAGCCTGCATGTGTTTGTAAATAGATTCTGTGCAACTGTTATCATGAACTGTGTATATAATTATTTAGTTATCTTTTAAAGAAATTTGAGTTGTGCTATTCTGTGTCAGTCGGCAAACATATATAATAGGTAAGACAAGTAAATAACCAAATATCATCATGTCATCTTCACCCACGATATTTGACAATGGTCTCGTTAAAATGTTAACATAAAACAGTTTGAACTGATAATGTAAAACTTTTAACATGTTTTGGAGTTTCTTTTTCTTATAGTCATGCACATCGGAAAGGAAGGATTCAATTTCCTCTTGTAAACAGTTGAACGTTTCGATATGCTGTAGTAGACTCGGTCATGGTTCCGTATTGATTGACAATCAAGTATAATATAAATTGGGAGATCCGCCTGATCAATACAATACAATTTTGTATTGATCAGGCGGATCTCCCAATTTATATTATACTCAATATGCTGTAGCATATATTTTACAACTAGATGCTTGTATTGATGCAGCAGGAGATCCTTAGCTCTCTCACTCAGTTTGCTAGTAACTATTGGACTTTTAAGGTGTGTTGAAAGATTTATTATCATGATTAAGTGTACACTACAGTATGTATTTGGTCAAGTGTGATTTGCACAAGAAGAAGAAAGCAGTTAAAAATTGCCTTCAAAAATACCATAGACAGTTTCCCGGTTCGACCTTACCATCACATTGTTACATACCATAACTTGTTCACTAGTGGCATAGGAGTGGTTCCACACATAATAGGAAAAAGCAGAGAAGAAAGATAGGAAAAATTAGGCAAGACTGCATGTCAGTCCACGTAAGTTGCTCTGGAGAGTAGCTCAGGGAACTTTTATTTCGCATCAGCTCGTAATGCAACAAAATTATTATAATTTATGATCTTGCCAGTCCATAACATACAGCCTGAAGATTTAATTGCAAGAATAAGATTTCGCAATTGGCTAATGAACAGTGTTCATGACATTAACGTGGAAACAAAAATTTACTTTTGAGCAATGAAGCATGTCTTACCATAAATGTCAATAAGACTAAAGTCTTGGCACAACCTTCACCAGGCACACCTCTTCCTCAGTTCAATATCTCCATCTCAAATTTGCCATTAGAACAGGTAGACCACTTCTCGTACCTGGGTAGTACCATTTCTGTGAGCTGTACCCGTGAGCAGGATGTGAATAAGAGAATTGGCGCAGCTCATGCAGCATATGGACGATTAGCGCACCGGGTCTTCATGAATAAAGATCTGTCCATGAGTACAAAGCTTATGGTGTACAAAGCAGTAGTCATTTCCACAGTGTTGCATGGCTGTGAAACGTGGACCCTTTACCGACGTGATCTTAGGAAGCTTGAGCGTTTCCCCCTACAAAAACTTCGATCAATCCTGAGGATTAAATGGGAAGACCGCATTACCAATATTGCTGTTCTGGAAAAGGCTCAAATCAACAGCATAGAATCATCCATAATAGGTCACCAATTTAGATGGATTGGTCATGTCCATCGGATGGATGATGTGAGATTACCTCGTCAAATGCTATATGGTGAGTTATGCTATGCACCAGACCTCGTGGTGGTCCTAAGAGGCGCTACAAGGACTAATTTAAGCAGACCCTGAAATTGACAGGTCTTGATTCACAAACCTAGGACATGTTGGCTGAAGACCGCTCAACTTGGCACCGTACCATCTCGGATACTGTAAAGACGTTTGAAAGGGATCGACGCACACATGAAGAGGCCAAGCATCAAGCTAGGAAACTTCGAGCAGCCCAACCTCGTCCTCCTCCAGCAATACTATGTGACTTGTGTGGACGCTTGTTCCATGCCAGGATTGGACTCTTTAGTCACCATAAACATATTCACAAACTAGACTGAAGGAAGAAGATCTATACTCGGATTCGAGTTAAAGCCGATGATGATTGGTGTTCAACGAATTATGAGTCCAATATTCTTTCTGGACCCAATAACTTCCAACCAATATAAACAACATTCTCAAACCATTCTTTTTATTTGGTGAACTGACTTACAAAGAGAAAAGGTACTGCTATTTTCAGCAGGATAGTATGATGGCCCATGCAGCGCGAGGCTCTTCGTGATGATTACAGGAAGTGTTCAATGATAATCAATTTATCAGTACAGGCTCATGCCCCTCCCCTCCACTCAACCGTAGTTACTGTAATATGCTAATGAATTTTTGCAGGGCGAAGCTGAATTCCCAGTCCCCGAGAAGGTAAGTAAAGGTAGGTGTGCCCCGTGTAGTTTGTTGTTGATCCACAATATTCTTGTAACTGCTGTATGTAAATCCCTAAAGGCCATGTTGGGAGCGATTTCTAATGTAGTAATAGGCCGGTGCTGTTAGAAATAGGCAATCCAGCTGGGGCAATGGATATTCCAACAGGCTACTTTCCGGATTTACGGGTACAGTACCATCCCAGCATTTGCCCAATGACGAAGTGGGAAACCACGGAAAACCACTTTGAGGATGGCTGAGGTAGGAATCGAACCCCCTCTACTCATTTGGACCACCCGAGGCTGAGTAGACCCCGTTCCAGTCCTCATACCACTTTTCAAATTTCGTGGCAGAGCCGGGAATCGAACCCAGGACCTCCGGGACGGCAGCTAACCAGGCTGACCGGTACGCTACGGAGGCGACATTTTGGCTCTTGCCAAACCAAAATGGATGCGGCACTTTCCAACATATAATTGTACGCGCCAGTTCACTCCGCTTCTGTTTATTTCAAGACGGCAATCAACCAAGTCCTTAATGACAATAAAATACAGTTTAACAGTATATAGGCCTATATATACGAATATTTGTTAGTGAATTAATGAGCAGCAATTTTACTCGATTCCGTGCAAGCTTTGATAGCGCAATGGTTAAGTCAACAGACTACAGTCTGTAAGAATGCAGGTTCGAAATCTGCCTCTCACAGTTTGTTTTTTTTAACACAGGGGTATTGTTTTATTAAGGATAATTATTACTGTTTTACATTTTGTAAGCGAGTTATGCAGCCACTTACAGTTTAAAAGGAATTATTTCATCCGTAAAAGTGGTAAAACAGGCTAGGCGAAAGCAATACAAGTTCTTCATGCGTCAATACCAAACTGTGTAAGGTTCCAAGATATGTCACTCATATTGACAAAGGAGAGACCAGACCAAGGAGTATAATAGCATGTTGTCGACCAGTAATGAAGTGAGTGTGAATCAACTCTTCAGCAGGAAGGCTTTGAGCCTTGGCAGTCCTTGGGACAGCTAAACAACAGACTTCAACGCGAACACATCTTTTTCAGGCGCACAGAAAAATGGCAGTAACTTATTTAAACATTAATGGTGAAGTGTTGCCACATAACATTGTTCCTATAGTTGGTGACAGTGCGTGTCTATTTAGATCTCTTTCTTACATTTTATATTCTACTCAGTTACGGCATAAAGAAGTTCGCGAAGCTACTGTTTCGTATGTTGTGAACAACTGGGTCGAGTTCTCCACTTTGTCCAAAAATCATCTTGGTAATAACCATTCCTCCGCAGAAGAGTACCGAATTTTCATGTCAGAAGATTCAACTTATGGTGGGACATGTGAGTTGACGGCCGCAGGCAAAATATTCCCATTCCGCTTTGAAGTTTATCGTGATGAAAAGTTATACTGGGCATTTGGTGATGAAGCCAATACCGTAAAAAGATTGTGATTTACTGGTAATCTTTCTAACGGACATGTTGAAGTATATGACTTTCTGTGCGAAGAAACAAGTGCTTCAGTCGTTGTTAGAAAAGTATCAAAAAAACGTCGTACACGATACACAAATACAAGGGAAAAAAATAATAAAAAAAGCAGCATCCACATTTTCACAGAATAATCCTTTCGCACATGCCATTGCTGCAAGTAAATACCAAAAGAAAAATCCAGAAATCCATAGAGCAGTGGCATTGACATACCAAAAGAAAAATCCAGAAATCCATAGAGCAGCGGCATCGACATACCAGAAAAATAATCACGAAAAACACAGGACAATTCAAACGCGATATGAGCAACATCACCCTGGGGTCCGAAAAGAAAGACTATTGCGTCCATGGAAAATTAAGTTTCGTTCCGGGATGTCTTACGATCCTGAAATAAATTATGAAGATAACAGCTTGATAACTATTGATACAATGAGCCAAAAATGCCAATTCTGCTATGCTCTCAAGTGGAAAGATGAAACACCAGGTATATGTTGTAATTCTGGCAAGGTTCAGCTGCCACCTCTCCAATCTCCACCTGAACCATTGTACAGTTTACTAATGGATGCCCATCCAGATCATGGCCATTTCTTGGATAGAATTAGAAAATATAACAGCTGTTTTCAAATGACATCTTTTGGAGCTAAACAAGTCATCCAAGATGGCTTTATGCCAACTTTCAAAGTACAAGGTAAAATTTATCATTCCATAGGCAGTCTATTACCAAATGCTCATCAAGAACCTGGATTTCTGCAGATTTACTTCGTTGGCGAAGATGAAAGCGAAGCACAAATACGATGTTCTAAGATACCAGATGTTAAGCCGGCTTTGGTTAAACAGTTGCAAAGAATGCTTCACGATGTTAACTGTTATGTGAAGAACTTGAAAACAGCTCTTGAGAAGGTGCCTTCAGGATGTCAAGATTTTAAGGCAGTTATTCATGCGAACAGAAAGCCGGCTGACGCTCACATTGGAAGATATAATGCTCCAACGTCTAATGAGATTGCTTTAGTAATCGTTGGCGAACAATTTGAAAAACGAGATATAGTTATTCACAGCCACAATGATAAACACTCAAACGTATCAGTGAAATTAATGCGTCTTATGATGCACTTCAATATCCTTTGATGTTTTGTTATGGTGAAGATGGCTCTTCAATAAATAATCCTCATAAAAGTAATTTCTTGAAGAAAAAGGTATCAGCGGCGAGCTATTATGCCTTTCGAATAATGGTGCGAGAGGGCGAAGATAATTTACTCTTACGTTTTCGTGCTTTGTTAAATTAATATTTAGTTGATATGTATGGAAAAATAGAAACTGAGAGGCTAAATTTCATTCACAACAATCAAAAGCAGCTAAGATCAGAAAATTACATTCATTTAAGAGATGCAGTAAACAGGCAAGATATAAGTGCCAATCAACTTGGACAAAGAGTAATTCTGCCTTCTTCATTTACCGGAGGACCTCGATACATGCACGAACGTACGCAAGATGCAATTACATACGTACGTCATTATGGAAGTCCTGACCTTTTTATTACATTTACGTGCAATCCTAAATGGATTGAAATTTCGGAAGCAATCTGGAAAGGGCAAAAGCACTACAATCGTCACGATATCATTTCGAGGGTATTCCGATTGAAGGTGAAAAAACTAAATGGATCTTTTCAATAAAGCAGGAATTTTCGGTAATGTGCGCTGTTTCATGTACTCAGTAGAATGGCAGAAACGTGGATTGCCTCACATTCATATATTACTGTGGTTGGTGGAATGCATACCATCCAACAAGATCGATGACATCATTTGTGCCGAAATTCCTGATCCAAATAAAAGATCCTATTTTACACGATATTATCAAGTCAACAATGATTCATGGACCTTGCGGGAGTTTGAATCCAAATGCACCATGCATGGAAGATGGACGTTGCAGTAAGAGATACCCACGACCACTTCTTCGTCAAACACAAACTGGCCATGATGGTTATCCGCTGTATCAAAGATTGGCTCCACAAGATGGAGGATGCACAGTGCAGATCAACGGTGTAGAGCTTGACAACAGATGGGTAGTGCCTTTCAATCCTGTTTTATCTCGCTTATTAAAAGTTCACATCAATGTGGAACACAGCAGATCTGTTAAGTCGGTTAAATATGCATGCAAGTATATCAACAAAGGCTGCGACCAAGCAGCTTTATCACTATAAAATGAACCACTTGATGAGGTAAAATTATATGAAAGCGGAAGGTATATTAGTAGCTCAGAGGCAGTGTGGCGAATTCTGGGATTTCCTATCCATGAAAGACATCCCACAGTTTTCCATCTCGATGTACATCTTGAGAACGGGCAACGTGTCTATTTCACTTCGGATAATTTGACAGAAAAAATCACAAATCCTCCAAAAACGACTCTTTTGGTTTTCTTCGATTTATGTGATACGGATTCCTTTGCAAAAACTCTCCTTTACCATGAGATTCAATCATACTATGTACGTCAGAACAATAATTTCGTAAGAAGAAAACGAGGCGATAACGTTGAAGGTTGGCCAGGAGTTTAAAAAGATTCTGCATTAGCAAGGGTGTATACTATTCATCCAAATAACGAGAGCTGAACATTCGTCAAGAATGAAGATCTACTGGCAGACAAGAAAACAAGCTTTACAGTGATCATATGAGTGAAGAACATCGTGGTCCATTGATGGCCGAAACGACTCAAAAAAAAAAAAAAAAATCATCCAAATAACACTGAATGCTCTCACCTTCAACTCCTTCTTCACGAAGTTCGAGGACCAACATAGTTTTCTTCAATAAAAACTGTGGATGGTGTCCTACATCCTACATTCCACGGTGCATGTAAAGCTCTGGGATTATTAGAAGATGACAGACATTGGGAGTTAACTCTTGAAGAAGCAGCTTTGAGTAAATCTCCTTATAAAGTACGTGAACTTTTCATTGTTATGCTAGCGTTCTGTCAAATTTCTGATCCCGCTAATCTTTGGGAAAAGTACAAAGATTTTTTGTCAGAGGATATCTTATGGCAAACAGAAATGCAGAAGGAAGATTGTACTCTAAATCGCAGTGAAGTATACAACCAATGTCTATTATTAACTGAAGACGCAGTGTTATCTGTAGGAGGACAGAATTTAAATCAGTATGGCTTACATCAACCCGTAAGGTCAGGAAATGAAGAAAATAGGGAATACTTAAAGGAAACCAATTATGATATTCAATCTTTGGAAAAGTCAGAAGTACTAGAAACATTGCTGTAGCTGCCGCATCGTCTGGGATTGCCGCAACGTTACTGGAGGGAGGTCGAAGAGCGCACGCAGCCTTCAAGCTGCCCCTTAATCTTACTCACACCGAGACTCCCATCTGTTATATTTCTAAACAATCTAACACGGCCGAGGTTTTGCGACAGTGTAAACTCATTGCTTGGGACGAAAGTACAATGGGCCATAAATGCGGATATGAGGCTATCGATAATACTCTCCAAGACTTAAGGAGTAACACAGATATAATGGGTGGAGTTACTGTGCTACTCGCTCGAGATTTTCGTCAAACTTGACCAGTGATACCAAGAGGGACGCGTGCTGACGAGGCAAAGGCATGAGTAAAAACGTCATACTTATGGTCGAAAGTACACCAACTTGCTTTGAGAAAAAATATGAGGGTCCATTTGAGTGGTGATCTTTTGACTGGTGAATTTTCGGAACTTCTTCTGAAAATCGGAAATGGAGAATTATCAGAAGTTAGTGGGAAAATTTTGATTCCTGAAGGTTTAGGTGCAGTCGTCAACTCTTTAGGAAGTCTTATTTCAAAGATATATCCTGATGTCGCTAATCTCAAAGACAAATCTATGGATTGGCTATGCGAGTGAGCAATTCTCACACCTAAAAATGAGACGGCAAATGAAATAAATGAAGCATTGCTTACATATTTTGATGCAGAAGAAATAGAGTATAAATCAGTCGACACGGTATTACATACGGACGATGCTGTGAATTATCCAGTAGAATTCCTAAATACTCTTCATCCTCCAGGATTCCCATTCACAAACTTCGTTTGAAAGTAGGAGCACCTGTAATGTTGTTACGTAACCTCAAACCACCTAAGTTGTGCAATGGCACTAGATTACGTGTGACTGCTTTAAAAAAAAAAAGTAATACAAGCTACTCTTATTACAGGCTGTGCTCGAGGAGAATCAGTGTTCATTCCACGATTACCACTAATACCATCAGATTCTCCGTCTGAGTTTAAAAGACTGCAATTTCCAATCAGAGTATGCTTTGCTATGACAGTTAATAAATCAAAGTTTAACATTTGCAGGAATAGACCTACGCGAAGACTGTTTTTCCCACGGACAATTTTATGTTGCCTGTTCCAGAGTAAGTTCTCGAAGTAGCTTAGTCATTTTGGCACCAGAAGGAAGAACAGCCAATATTGTATATAAAGAAGTTCTTAACTAAATTATTATATTTAAAATTCTTTTATTTGTTGTTATGTGACGTACAATTTTACGTTACTTATACATTCATTAAGTATATTAAAGTTCATATTTTCAAAATATATTTAAGTTACGTCCACGTCTTACATTTCTGACGAAAGTCGATGAACATCTAACGCTTGGTTCGGTGGCATTCAAAAGAAAATGGGAAATTACACTAAAAAAATAATGGGACATTACTCAACTATGATGCGAGCGAAGCCGCAGGCAAAGCGCTAGTATACAATAAATCATCATCATCTTGAGCAGTTTCCAACCGCTGGTCGGGTCTGCTTGGAACATAACATAAGCCTCTCCATCGTTTCCTGTCCATCCACCATCTCTCGTCATTTACTGTGTCCCAGCACACTCCTCTTTCCTCCGCACTCTTCGTAACTCCTTTTGTCCATCTGTCCCTTGGTCTTCCCCTTGGCCTCCTTCCCGTCATTTCCATTCCAAACATCGTCTTCGGTATCCTCTCCTCTTGCATCCTCCTCACATGTCCATACCACTGTAGCCTAGATCGCTCTATTCTATTTTGCAATGGTTCCTCTCTTACCATCTCTCTGACTCTCTCATTCCTTACTCTGTCCATTCTTGTCACTCCTACCCTACTCCTCTGGAACTTCATCTCCAATGCTCGTATTTTATTCTTGTCCCTTTCCTTCATCACCCATGTTTCTGAACCATATGTCAAAATACAATAAATAAAAACATAAAAACACATCTTTATGTGATTTAGCACATATATCCGGTGCAGAAGTGATCAAGGTTAGTAGTTACAATTGATAATGTCCCCCCGTCAAAAGATGAAATAAGGTATGAAAATGATATATTATCAAAGTGAAAGCGAAAAGGAAAAGAAAGATACGTGGTACAGAATTAATCTGAAATTTCACTACAGTATATAAGTCGTGTTATAAAAGGAATAGCGGGTGGGTTACAGACAGCGATGGAGAAAACATCTATGAGGACATCATTTCCACAATTACGAGGGTAATTCCAAAAGTAAAGTCCGATTCGCCGTAAATATTTGAAAGCGGCGCCAAGGGCAAAACACGCACGCGCGCCAACTCCTGGCATGCCTTGCGCGGCAAAAGCCGCCAGTAGCGTTGTTACTGTTGCTGTGTGCTGTTGATAGTGTCAGTTCACAATGTTTAAGACAATTAATCAGCCCGCCGATTGTGAAGTAAGGGCAGTGATACAGTTTCTGTCTGCAAGAAACATTTCTGCGGAAGAAATTCATCGGCAGATTACTGAAGTGTACGGTCCTAACATAATGAGTGACAGTAAAGTGCGCAAGTGGGTGCGAGCCTTTAATGAAGGACGGGAAAATGTGCATGATGAACCCCGCTCTGGCAGACCATCAGTGATTTCAGATGAGTTGGTTCATGCAGTTGATGACAAAATTTGTGAGGATCGACGATTCACAATTTCAGGGACAACGATCAATAAAGCCGCCTACTGTGCTAACCTGACTAAACTTCGACGTGCAATCCAGAATAAGCGACGTGGTCTTTTGTAGCCTGGAGTGTTGTTGTTGCATGACAAAGCCAGACCCCATAGTGCGAATGACACGCAAACTCTAATCAAGAAATTTGGATGGGAACAGATGGACCATCCACCATACAGTCTGGACTTGGCGCCAAGTGATTTCCACCTCTTCCGCTACCTAAAGGAGTTTCTTGGGGGCAAGCGCTTCGACACAGATGATGAAGTGAAAGAAGCTGTTAAAGACTGGTTAGCTTCGCAGGCGGCCAAGTTCTACGACTTAGGCATTCAAAAGCTCGTGGAACGATGTGACAAATGTGTAAATAAGTATGGAAATTATGTAGAAAAATAGAGAAAGATGTAAGGAATGTCAATAAAACAATTGTTTTGGATCAATTTTGATTTTGGATGTTTTTTTTTAACCGGACCTTAGTTTTGGAATAGCCCTCGTATTATTCATCATTACACAAGGTATTTAGGCTAATTTAAGTATTCTACTTGGTTCATGGAGGGAAGAGGAGGATGCAGTGAGGAAGATGAGAGGAGGGGAGTCACCAGGAACAGAAAAGGACTTAACATGGAGGGAAGTGGAGGACGCAGTGAGGAAGATGAAAGGAGGGAAGGCACCAGGTCTGGACGAGATATATGTAGAGATGCTGAGAGCGGCAGGAGAGGTGGGGATGCAATGGCTATATCGAGTAATGAGGGCTGTATGGAAAGATAGGAAGACCCCTGAGGACTGGAAGAAGGGAATAATTGTCCCAATCTTCAAGAAAGTTAGCAGAAAGGAGTGCAAGAATTATCGGGGGATTACATTGATTAGCCATTGTGCGAAGATCTTTGAGAAAGTTTTGGAAAAGAGAATTCGGGCAAAAATAGAAGGAAAGATGAGAGAAGAACAACATGGCTTCAGAGCAGGAAGGTCCACAGTAGATCTAATTTTTGCTGTAAGACAGTTGCAGGAAAATTATTATGAATATGGAATAGACCTATTAATGGCCTTCCTGGACATTGAAAAAGCATATGATAGTGTACGTAGAAGTAAGGTATGGAAGGCTTTGGAGAAGAGAGGGGTAAGAAAGCAGACTATATGGAGGATAAGGAAAATGTACAACGGAAGTATAAGCTGTGTGAAAGTAGGAGGAGAGCAGATTGGCTGGAACAGAAGAATGGCTTGAGGCAAGGAAGTGCACTTTCACCGCTACTCTTCATTATTGTGATGGACGATATAATGACTAGAGTGGCGGAAATGATTGGCGAAAGAAGGATGAAAGTAATGGCGTTTGCAGATGATTTGATGATCTGGGAAAACAAGGAGGAGGAAGTACAGGAGCAGTTGAATGTATGGGAAGAAATAGTACATGAATATGGGATGAAGTTTAGCATAAGCAAAAAGGAGTGGATGATCACAACCAGATAGTCACAACTGGAATAACAATTGGTGGGGAAGAATTGAGGAAAGTCGAGAGGTTCAAGTATCTGGGAAGCATGATACAAGAAAATGGATGAAACGACAGAAATAACTGAGCGGGGGAGGCAAGCAGAATTATTCAGGAAAAGTGTTAGGAACCTGGTATGTAGTAAGGATGTCCCTCAAAACAGCAAAAGGGTCATATACATGACGTACTACATTCCAATTCTGACATATGCCTCAGAGACCTGGGTTATGAAAGGAAGGGAGCGAAGCAGAATACAGGCTAGTGAGATGAAATTCTTGAAAAACAGTATTGGAGTGACAAAGGTGGACAGGTTAAGAAATGAGAAGATCAGAGAATTAGTCAAGGAGGGAGCATTACAGGATAGGATAGAGGAATCATGGCTTAAATGGTATGGGCATGTTAAGCGAATGGATGGGAGGAGGATACCCAGGAAGATACACAAGATGAGAATAGAAGGAAAAAGACCGAGGAAGGCCAAGAGATAAGTGGCTGCAGGGTGTGGAGGACTGCGTGCGAAAGAAAGTAGAAGAATGGACCAAGGTGGTGACGGAGAGATGGTGGGAAGACAGAAGACGATGGAGAGGCTTATGTTCCAAACAGACCTGGCCAGTGGCTAGAAACTGTTCAAGATGATGAATATGATGATGACTTGGTTCATCACTCCTAAAATTTTACCTCTATTATGTATGTCGTTTTGCCTTGAACAATTTTTTTATTTTAGAATATGCACTGAAAATTTTAAGGACTTAGATTTTTTTAGAAACCCTTTCAATATCACAACAATGCTATTAATATTATGATCATGTAGAAATGAGCAGGAATGTGGAGGACGTACGCACATAGTAGGCATAGCCAGCAGCATTCGCGACACGCTGCCTTCAGTTCAATGCTGTCACCATATTCCCTCTCATATATTCTGCTCTCGCAAGTAAAATATCACAGCTCTTCACAGAAAATTGTTTTGTGTTGATATCTTATAATTATAATTTTCGAGATATTACTCCGTCGATAAAGCTTGCCTTTCAACGCCTGTATTTAACTCGTCAATTTGTCAGTGAATTCAGTGAATTTTCTGCAAGTGGCTTTTAATGTGCCAAGCGACGAGAGGTCAGGAGAGTATTCTACCAACCATCTCGCGCTGTGCGGCTAGCATTTTTTGGCAGTTGGTCCAGGTTCGATTTCCAGTTCTTCCAAGAAATTTTAATTTTGGTCTGAGGGATAGAACAAGGCACACTCAACCTCGTGAGTCAGAACTGAGAAGAGGAGGGTTCAATTCCCATCTCAGCCATCTTGGAAGTGGTTTCCGCATTTCTATTCCAGGCAAATGCCAGGATGGTTCCTAATTTAAGGCCGTGGCTGCCCCTCATCTGAACAATAAATGCACACACTAATATGGCCATCACAATAACACAGGCTATCAGACAAATTCCACACGCACAAGTACACAGATCTACATGACCATGATGTCGCAAAGCCCCAAAATCAACCAACAACTGCTTTCTACCATTCCAAGAAGAAATCTTAGAGTTGTCATTACAGTCTTATGCCCCTAAAATCCACAACTAGTTCGAATGGTTTTAGGCCTAAGCATTGGAACAACCATCTTCTTGCATCTCAATAGGGATTTGCCAATAGGCTTTCAACAGCTTGTGACAATTCTGCCTCCATATATGTAGGCCTATACATGTAAGAAATGAGTATGGTACTTATCAAAAATAAAGAAATAATAAGCTAATATGTACCCTACTATTCTATTTCTCTCCTACTCCTAAATCCTTCCCTGAACACTCATCTTAAAACAGAATGGTCTGCATTTTTGGACTAATCATAAAAATGTAGCCTATAAAAAGAAATGAACATGCTCATCTCTAGCTCCCCGAATAAACTGGAAAAAACCTTCAGTAAGTATTAATGTTTCTGTTCTTATGCATTTTATATGAGCTAATTTAAGTTAACTTCACTACCATAATACTGCTTAAGAGTTAGACTGTTGAGGACTGATGACCAAGATGTCCCTAACTTGAGCAAGGACTGCTTCACAACTTTATGTAAAATGTATTTTCGTAAAAGGGCCTTTACTTAGTTTGGATCATTTGCGATACGTGTTACATGGATGTGTGTGCTGACTTTTTGGTGTTAAATGATGTGAGTTGGCAACACCAAATGTGGCGGCCATGTTGGTTTTTTAGGAACTTATTTAAGGTGGCCCGGACTATAGCAGTATCTGTGAGGGGTATTAGATCCAGGAATTCTTCGACTAAATTGAAATCTTGACCAATTCCCCTAATAAAGACTAACTGTGCAGTGTCACAAATATCAGTACTTTCGTCCAGAGCCTACGTGTAGTACTCGAAAGTGGTACATTTCTCCTTGAACTGTTTTTTGATGTCCGTTAAAAGATTCCATCTGTTGTACCAGCATCAGTTCCATCACTCCCGAACATAACACCATGCAATTCTTCCCGAATTCCCCTCTGTGAATGACCTGATGGACTTTGCTATTTCCTGTGCTACAAGGTAGCTACAATACAGGGCGTTTTCCAAAGTATTTTCCGTAATCTGAAATTGAAAAAACATGACAGTGCTATTGTTAACTTTTACGGCCAAATGAAAGTTAAAAGTCTTCTAATCATGAGTACTTATTAAAAGTAAGAAATATAATTACAAATGTGTGTGACCAGTACAATACTAATTTAAATTAATAAATATTAAAACTCCACGGTTGAATTGGTTATTAAGAGACGCACAGTTTAAAAATTCGCAAAAACAATGTATAAAATATTCACCTCTGTCTTGTTCTGGAGATCCGATTTTAGTTGAGCAATTAGCTCTCTCCTCTAGTCGCCAATGCAGTTATCTTGATGGAAAGCATGCTTTGAATTGTAATATTTAACGATATTGTATTTTTTATTCTTACAAAAAGTGTGACATATCGAACACATCCATTTGCCATCCGTTGGCGGTGGGGCAGGTACTACTAAATAATTAAATTCCTAGGAAGGGTTGCTTCCGCCACCCACCTCTGATGTTGAACGTCTTTTTGCAATTCGTAACTTTTCTAAAACTGATGTACTGGTACCGTTCTATTTAAGAAGAGGAAATCAGAATCTCCTTCTTGCCTTGCTTGACACTTGGCTTATGACCCATTTCACTACAGCGCAGCATGTTTAGGCAGGAGTGTGGAGGCAAGGGGGGCAAGAAAAGGTAGTGAGAGGAGAAGCTGGTGGGAGTGGCGGTGGAGCGGGGAAGAGTGGGACTTCAATCTTCCATGAAGCGAGTCTTGTGGCAAGCCGTGGCGCTACAGCCACCAGTGGCATGGCTGGACAGGAGGTGTATTCCTTGGAATACACGTTCAGTTAAGAGTTAGCTCTTGCTGCTCTTTGCCTTTTTTCATTAGTTTCATTTATTTAATTTCCCTTCTTGCAGACACCAACAGTGATCCCTCTGTATTCCTTCTTTCCTATGAGCAGGAATTTATTGTGTTTTTGAGTTTGTTTCAGTTGCTTATTCTGTGAAAACTTCACTGGCTCACCACGCGGCAACACGCCGAAGTTTTTCGGATTAATTAGGTCAAGAGTACTTACATACCTCTCCAACAGACTTCGCCGCTGTCGTCAGCTAACATCTCCTTGAAGACACTGCTCCATGAAGAAAATTACATTCTGTAAAGGGCTTGTACTGTTGTAATGTTTCTCATTCTGCTATATGTTCCTTTGTTTTCTACCCCCTCCTCTTCGCCTACCTAGCTACCTCATTAGCTCTTCCGCTCGCTCTTACTTCACATCGAGTCGTCAACGTGAGAGTTCGGCCTTTTTCAGAGGCTACCTCCTCTCAACCGAGGTACAAATTCAAATTGCCGCCATGTTGTGGCATTGGATGTAAGCTAACAGCTACCAGGAGCCATCAACCTTCAGTGGCTATGAAAAAGTTAAGTACAAATCTTCAATGATTTTAAACACCTTTTAATGTTTTTATTCCAAGCTGAATGATTTTAATGAAAATTTATAGACAGTGTGGAGAATTACGCACTATTGTGTAATAACCGTCTTCGTGGGATTTTCTTTGTCATGCTTTAGCTAACCAAGCTTGCTTTAAAACATGAAATTTAGTACTTCTTGTGCAAAATAATGGGGATACCTTCCCTGCACCGTGGGATTTCTGCTAATACTCATAGCTGTCTATAAACTTAACTTTTTCCACCGTGGGATTTCTAACGCTCTATTCAACTGCCACTACAGTTCTGGAATTTTCCATACAAAATATGCTTCAAACCGCAAAGAACCATGCTCAATACCGTCAAATTGCTGGAACCTCAAGTTAACTAGAACTATTAACTACAACCCATAAACTTTCCAACGCAATAAACTTATTCAAGTCAAATTCAACTAAGTGTTCTCCATAAACTGCAATAACTTTTCACTTGTTCCATGAACTTTCAGTGCTCCAATAGTGAAATCTTCTAATCCATCAACAAACTTTAGTGCAAAACAGTGTCCGTTCAACCATCTATCGCACCGCGTACGATTGAGAGCAGTAAAATTGGCCAGAACTTTGAATCCTTATTTCCTTTTCCTCAAATACCTTTTACTAACAAATTTAAGTTAATTTAAATATCTAGTTATTACTCTACGAGGCATCACCCAAATTTTAGCGCCCCCCCCATTTTTTCTCCATGCACCACTTATTCATTCTGTATAAATATTAGTAGTTATAGAAACTACTTATTAATCTTCCTGTTCTTATCCTGCTGGCTCAAGAATTGGTAATTTTCTAATTGTTAAACTTTTGTACCTGATTTTTTTTTCTCCAGGCTTCGTTAATACGACCTGACCCTTTTGAATGTAAAATTTATTAACCTCTGTTTAAATAATAGTGGTAACCTCCGCCTGTAATTCTCCTTTTTCCTCCTGCTGTGATCAGAAATTTAATCTATTTGTTTATAGCCTTTTCGTTCGCCATAAGGGCATTCTAATAGTGCTTGTATCCCTACCTAACTAATTTATCAAAGTTATAATTACTTTACAATTGTCATTACAAACTTTAAATTTCTTAATTTTAAGCACACCTTAAAACCTTTGTACAGGTTTAGTGCTCGTAATAGGTTCAAAACCATTTAAATTGTTCAAAATTACTTGTCAATTGTAATGTCCAAATATTAGGTCTTAGACCTCGAAATTTGTACACAAAAACAAAAAAAAAGGTTGTTCTTATCTCAAAATAAGATTCTAAATCTAATAATTGTTAATTTTTCCAAATTCTACCAACTGTTAAATAACTGTTGTTTTGTTGCTATCTCTATTACTAGAACAAAGGTTAGGCAGGGCCTTCTCCTCCCTGATTCTTCTCCCGAAATTATTTCCTATTTCAAAATAAAAAAGGCAATCACTGAATCAATAAAAACTTTACCACTTGTTGTGTTTAAAATGAAACTTCAAATAACAACATTTGCAAAGTTTCTCTTAGCTGTCACAGCTAATTCTAGTAAATCATTAAGGCAAGTACAGCTTGCTCCGTCAGCTTCCTATTTGTAGAGACTTCCTCTCTAACTTGTGTTTTACTCTTCAAAATTTTAGTTTGGTTTAAGTTAGGTCTGAGGGTTTCCTCCGTTCTAAGCTTTTAGTCGGCACCCTGCTGGGTAAAAGCTTAGCCTGCTTTAAGTGCGACAAATGGTATTCTTAAAAGATTCTCACTAATAACAGCAAAAAAAACATTGCTAAAGGCACTAGAGTTGTTTTATCTCTTCCCACTCTGGGGGCATTCGGCTGTTCTGTCGGGGATCCAACAGTGTCTAGTAATAAAAATATTACTACAAATTCAAATCCTTCTAGTACTCCAGAACGCTTTCAAAAATCTTACTGATCCGGTACAATTTTAAGATCCGTTCGACGTTATTTCCATCTAGCGGACACTAGTAAAACATCTAAGTGATCGTAATTTCCGCACGTCTGGAAAAGGAAAGCGCCCGCGATGGAAAACCCATCTTAGTCTAAGAAACACGCCTTCGGCGATTGTTATCGCGACTGAATTGTTATGACGAGGAGAGATATAAGATGTTGAGCCGACATAATGCCCACTACCGACAGTTCTATTGAAAATGTTACGTGTTAATTATTATCTGTTGATCTTCGAGGTTATAAACATTGAGGAAACACGGTGGGATTCCGGCCTCTGTCTAGCAGTTGAGATTTCTTGTTATATGAGATAGTTATTAAAATGGAATATCATCAGAGACCTTCTAGAACGTCTCGGAAAAAAAGCTAAGTGGAAATGGTCCTTGTTGTTATTCTGTATTAAAGTGTCATGCTTCGAAGAAAACTGAATATATATATATATATACTCCCCAAGTTTCAGTGTTAAATGTCCCTTCATTTAACCTACAAAAGGATAGGGTTAAACTGGAGATCTTTCATGTCTTTTCTTGAAGTTTACTGGTTTTAATTTGGTCCCTAGTTATTTGTTATATATACGTACGTAGTGGAGAATCGACTTGCTTGTTTTGGGGTTTATTCATTTTAAGGGATTCTTCTTGTTGTTGTTTCATTTCCGTATCTTGTAATGTTTTATTTTGTGCGCGTTCTTGCAATTGTTTTGGTCACGAAACGTGATTGTATTTCTGAGAGATGTTTCTTACCAGTTCCTAACCCCTTGTAAAAGTATGGGATTTTTCGAGGACCTTTAGGGACTGGTATCATTAGGTTAGTTTCGCGGTTTGTATCCTGACGAGGTGGGTGTGTTCGTTCAATTGCCTTGGATTTTCTTCTGTATGGTCGGAATGCACACCAAGTTTTATTTAATTGTGTTATGGGTTTTGTTTATGTGTCTTGTCATTTGTGCAAATCTAAGGATGACCGATTAGGGTTTCTTTTATCCTTAGAGACTGGGCAGACACTAATTATGTATGCGTCTGAAATATGTCTCATTTATAATCACGGTTCTGAACTTATGATTAAAGGTGGGTTTAGGTTATTTGTTTAAGTGGGACTTTAACTGAAGGCCGAGGGTCATGTTTAGTTCTGTTCTGTTTTGTTGTGGCTTTCAGTCAAGAAGCAACGCATGATCCCATTACGTTATTAAATGAGGTATATTGGTTACTCTTCCGAAATTATGGAATGTGTGTTCGTTGTATGTGTCCGGGACTGCAATTGACGCTTATTTGGTATCTCGTAAGGTAACTGAATCTTGTGCTTTCGTTCGACAGAAGTTTTATTCTACCAGCTCATGAAATTGTTTTGTTTTATCATCATTTGTGAGTTGCTTGTTTTATTTTACTGAACTGATCTATGTTCCTTTGCGGGGTTTGTATGTCATGTCACGTCATGTTTTGTGAAGTGTTGTCGTTTTGGATGTCGTGTATTTATTTTGTGTTTCTTGACGTGACATTTAAGGGTCGTCGTTTATAGTAAGGGTTTGTTTCTTTGGGTAGTTTGATGTGACATACATTTTAATATAAGGGTGGACGGTTAGACGGTTCGTGGGATACACGTTTTCATGTACTTCTCAGAATTATGCTTCTGACAACTTTCCGGTAGTTAGCCTGTGGTGGAACGAAACGTACTATTCACACTATTCTTAATTTATGCCCCTCTAATGAACGATCTCCAGTGACTTAGGCTTCTCCTCGTCGTCAACATTCTCTCTTTTATAGTTCTATATTCAGAGTTTTATATTTTATTGTTTACTGTTTTATAATTACGTGTATATTTTATTACAGCCCCTTCATCCCTCATCTTACCATTTCATGCGCTACTCACGCCCCTTTTATTTGTCTTTTTTTTGATATATTAAAATATTTTATACAACCTCTACTTGAAAAGTGTAGTCATTGGATGGTCGGTGCTCCATCTAGTTCGGGATGTATTAAAGAACTCGACTTTGGTCTCCAGGTCCGCGTCCAATAACATCTGCACGCCTCTCAATTGGTAGCAGAGCCTGATCGTAGCGCTTTCACATTTTGAATATTGGGAGATTGATTATGTGATGACTGCATTTTTCTTGTATTGGTTGTGTTGACCATTTTTATCTTAAATTTATTATTTTGAAAATTTACTTCTATTCGGAGATGTCCTAAGTCACCCTGTATTTCCTGTTTCTAAACTTGAGCGAAACGTATTACTATACCTTGGTTAATAAAAAAGAGCATTACTGGCAAGTGTAGTGGGAGACTAAACTGCGTAAGAACTGTTTGACACGAACATTCTCTGCCTCTACAATACATATGACTCCTACTATAGCGTTATTCTGCCTTCCTTGAAATCTACTTCTATGAAATCTGCCCTGCCATTCCTTACTATCTCTTTGGCGAGTTATTGCAAATCAGCTGTGACTGGTTCTGACGTCTTGACATTGAAAAACCCACAATCCTCTCTGCTCCGTGTTACGTCAGGTCCCGACTATCACGTGATGCAGACAAATGACAGTCACGTTACCAGCTGATTAATGTCAACATGAATCCATGTAGTGATTGCCTTTTACATTCTACGTTGGACTTGTAAACTGCGTCCAAGATTGGGGCAGTGGAGAGATGATCCGGTACAATTTTAAGATCCGTTCGACATTATTTCCATCTAGTGGTCACTAGTAAAACATGTAAGAGATCGTAATTTCCGCACGTCTGGAAAAGGAAAGCGCCCGCGATGGAGAACCCATCTTAGTCTAAGGAACACACCTTCGGCGATTGTTATCGCGACTGAATTGTTATGACGAGGAGAGATATAAGATGTTGAGCCGACATAATGCGCACTACCGACAGTTCTATTGAAAATGTTACGTGTTAATTATTATCTGTTGATCTTCGAGGTTATAAACGTTGAGGAAACACGGTGGGATTCCGGCCTCTGTCTAGCAGTTGAGATTCTTGTTATATGAGATAATTATTAAAATGGAATATCATCAGAGACCTTCTAGAACGTCTCGGAGAAAAAGCTAAGTGGAAATGGTCCTTGTTGTTATTCTGTATTCAAGTGTCATGCTTCGAAGAAAACTGATCATCGATATATATATATATATATATACTCCCCAAGTTTCAGTGTTAAATGTCCCTTCATTTAACCTACAAAAGGGTAGGGTAAAACTGGAGTTCTTTCATGTCTTTTCTTGAAGTTTACTGGTTTTAATTTGGTCCCTAGTTATTTGTTATATATACGTACATAGTGGAGAATCGACTTGCTTGTTTTAAGGTTTATTCATTTTAAGGGATTCTTCTTGTTGTTGTTTCATTTCCATATCTTGTAAGGTTTTATTTTTGTGCGTGCTCTTGCAATTGTTTTGGTCATGAAACGTGATTGTATTTCTGAGAGATGTTTCTTACCTGTTCCTAACCCCTTGTAAAAGTATGGGATTTTTCGAGGACCTTTAGGGACTGGTATCTTTAGGTTAGTTTCGCGGTTTGTATCCTGAAGAGGGTGGGTGTGTTCGTTCAATTGCCTTGGATTTTCTTCTGTATGGTCGGAATGCACACCAAGTTTTATTTAATTGTGTTTTGGGTTTTGTTTATGTGTCTTGTCATTTGTGCAACTCTAAGGATGGCCGATTAGGGTATCTTTTATCCTTAGAGACTGGGCAGACACTAATTATGTATGCGTCTGAAATATGTCTCATTATAATCACGGTTCTGGACTTAGGTCTAAGGATGGGTTTATGTTATTTGTTTATGTGGGAATTTGACTGAAGGCCGAGGGTCATGTTTAGGTTTGTTCTGTTTTGTTGTGGCTTTCAGTCAAGAAGCAACGCGTGATCCCATTACGTTATTAAATGAGGTATATTGGTTACTCTTCCGAGATTATGGAATGTGTGTTCGTTGTGTGTGTCCGGGACTGCAATTGACGCTTATTTGGTATCTCGTAAGGTAACTGAATCTTGTGCTTTATTTCGAGAGAAGTTTTATCCTACCAGCTCATGAAATCATTTTATTTTATCTTCATTTGGGAGTTCGTCTTTGTTTATTTTATTGAACCGATCTATGTTTCTTTGTGGGGTTTGTATGTCACGGCACGTCATGTTCTGTGAGGTGTTGTCGTTTTGATGTTGTGTGTTTAGAATGCAGAAACTATCGGGGAATAACACCGATGAGTCATTGTGCCAAGATCTTTGAGAAAGTTTTGGAAAGGAGAATTAGGACAAAGATAGAAGGAGGGATGAGGGAAGAACAACATGGCTTCAGAGCAGGAAGGTCCACAGTGGATTTGATTTTTCTGTAAGAAAGTTACAAGAACAGCACTATGAGTATGGAACAGATCTACTGATAGCCTGCCTGGACATTGAGAAAGCATAATATGACAGTGTATGCAGAAACAAAGTGTGGAAGTCCCTGGAGGACAGAGGAGTGGAAAAATGGACTATAAGGAGGGTAAAGGAGATGTACAAGGGAAGCGTGAGCTGTGTGAAAGTGGGAGGAGAGAGATCGGACTGGTTGGAACAGAGAAACGGCCTGAAACAAGGAAGTGCACTGTCACCGCTACTTCTCATTGTGGTGATGGATGACATAATGACCCGAGTGGCACAAGTAATTGGGGAAGGAAAGATGAAATCAATGGTGTTTGCAGATGATTTGGGGAAACAAGGAGGAGGAGGTACAAGAGCAGTTGGACGTATGGGAAGGAATCATACAAGTATATGTGATGAAATTTAGCATAAATAAGAGTGAGATGGTGATCACAACAAGGAAGAAGGAAAGAACCACAACGGGAATAACAATTGGTGGGGAACAGCTGAAGAAAGTGGAGAGTTTCAAGTATCTGGGAAGCCTGATACAAGATAATGGAAGAAACGATAGAGAAATAAATGAGCGGGGGAGACAGGCAGAAGCATTCCGAAGGAGTGTGAGAAGCATGTTATGGAGCAAGGATGTCCCTCAGTACAGCAAAAAGATCATATATCGGACGTACTATGTCCCTATCCTGACGTATGCCTCGGAGACCTGGGTTATGAAAGGAAGGGAGAAGAGCAAAATACAGGCCAGTGAGATGAGGTTCTTGAGAAGCAGTATTGGAGCTACAAAGATGGACAGAATAAGAAATGAGAGGACCAGAGAATTAATGAAGGAGGAACCATTACAGGATGGTATAGAGAAATCTAGACTTAAGATGGTATGGACATGTAAAACGAATGGAGGAGAAGCGGATACCCAGGAGGATACACGAGACGAAGTGGGAAGGAAGGAGACCAATAGGGAGACAGAGAGACAGGTGGCTGAAGGGGGTGGAAGAAAGCGTGAAGAAGAGAGGAGAAGACTGGACAAGGGTGGAGGCTGAGAGATGGTGGGAAGACAGAAGACGTTGGAGAGGCTTGTGTTCCAAACAGACCCGGCCAGTGGCTGGAAACAGTGCAAGATGATGATGATGTTTAATTTTGTGTTTCTTGACGTGCCATTTAAGGGTCGTTGTTATTGTAAGGGTTTGTTTCTTTGGGTAGTTTGATGTGACATACATTTTAATATAAGGGTGGACGGTTAGACGGTTTGTGGGATACACGTTTTCATGTACCCTCAGAATGATGCTTCTGACTACCTTCTTGTAGTCAGCCTGTGGTGGAACGAAACGTACTATTCACACTATTCTTAATTTATGCCCCTCTAATGAACGATCTCCAGTGACTTAGGCCTCTCCTCGTCGTCAACATTCTCTCTTTTATAGTTCTATTTTCCGAGTTTTATATTTTATTGTTGACTGTTTTATAATTACATGTACATTTTATTACAGGCCCATCATCTCTCATCTTACCATTTCATGCACCCCTCGTTTCCCCTTTGGCTATGTCTTGTGTTTTTTGATATTAAATTTTATTCTACAACCTTTACTCGAAAAGTGTAGTCATTGGATGGTCGGTGCTCCATCTAGTTCGGAATGTGTTAAAGAACTCGACTTTGGTCTCAATGGTCCGCGTCCAATAACATCCACACGCCTCACTTACCCTTTTGTAGGGAAAGTGCCTAGATCCTTTCCTTTTGATATACCTTGCCTTGCTATAGTATCACCCTTCCCCATAGTACCCGAATACTTGCTCAGGAGGGAAAGAGCACTTGGCGAAAGCTTGCCAGTAACCTCAATTCATGCCGCGCTCTCCGCTTGCCTTCATAAGTTTTGCACTGCGAAATTTCGGTTTATATCGGTGTTTATTAATGGTTTGTGTTGGATTCTCTTCCTCTCAGCCTAAAAATTGTTTCCACTCCTAAACCCACCTCCTTTTCTCTCTCATCATCTTCCCTTAGGTAGTGTTAATATTCAGTAATAACCTACCCTCAGGTCTGATATATAGGAACTCTCGCCAGAGTTTTGAAGTGCAATGCTAAACCAACCGCGCCACTCAACTGAATGCCAGTAATATTCAATATTGTGTAGGTGACCAACAAGTCATTAGTATTCATTACAGTTTTTCAGCATTTAATTCATTTTGAGTAAAAATGTCATTGTTTCGAGAGTTGTGGCATCTTACTAATTAACTAAGAATTGCCTGAAGAAAAATAACGGAAGTACACACTGCAGTCAAGAGTGAGAGGGAGAGATGCTCTAGTCAAGTGCCTTCACTATAGTCATCATCATCATCATCATCATTTCCCCTTATCCAGCTCCTGCCGGGTCGGGGTATTTATGGCACTTCTCCACTTTCCTCTTTCCTTCCACAATTCTTCTTCCACGATCTTGTCCCAGTCCAGATTCCTTT
This sequence comes from Meconema thalassinum, assembly GCA_946902985.2. Taxonomy (NCBI): domain Eukaryota; kingdom Metazoa; phylum Arthropoda; class Insecta; order Orthoptera; family Tettigoniidae; genus Meconema; species Meconema thalassinum. The sequence continues at coordinate 445,063,226 of OX336390.1, forward strand.
TTCTCACGCTGTTCTTCACAGAATCGATCCACCTTGTTCTAGGTCTTCCCCTTGCTCTCTTACCCTTGCACTTGGCCTCCAGCATCTGTCTTGGTATTCTATTTTCCTCCATCCTCTTTACATGTCCAAACCACCTTAGTTTATTCTTCTCAATTTTCTCATTTAGTTTTCCCATCCCAACTTTTTTCCTAACATCTTCATTCCTCACTCTGTCTTTCCTTGTCTTACCTATCATACTTCTTAGGAATTTCATTTCACTGGATTGGATTCTACTCTCTTGCCTGCTCGTCAGGGTCCAAGTCTCAGCTGCATAAGTTAATATGGGTACATAGTACATTTTATACATTACCTCCTTGCTTTTCCTTGGTACTTCCTTATCCCAAACAAGTTTTCTTACACTTTGATAGAATGCATTGCTCTGCTGTACCCTCCTGCCAATCTCCATGTCCAACCTACCAGTTTGCATCAATTCACTTCCTAGGTATTTGAACGTGTCCACAATTTCCAAACTCTGACTTCCAATTTTCACAGTGCCCTTTCCTTGTCTTTCCCCTCTTGTCATCACCATGGTCTTGCTTTTCTCTATACTGATTTTCAGGCCATACTTCTGAATATTTTCGTTCAGTGCATCTAGTTGTTTTTGCACTTCTTCGGTGTTCCTTCCCCAGACCACAATATCGTCTGCAAATAATAGTAACTTCATTTCTTTATGTCCATATGCTTCCTTTGTTTCCTTTACAATTTCATCCATTACCATTATGAATAAAACAGGTGACAGCACACTCCCCTGTCTTAGTCCAGTCTTGTTCCTAAACCAATCTGTCTTTCCAACTGGGGTCAGTACCCTGCTAACACAGTTGTTGTACATTGCTTGCACCATTTCCAACATTTCTCTTCCCAGTCTCTTCTTAACCATGGTTTCCCATACCTTCTCTCTGGGGACACTATCATATGCCTTTTCTAGATCTATGAAAGTCATGATCAAATCCTCTCCATATTCCCAGTTCTTTTCCATCACCTGCCTCAAGCTAAAGATTGGGTCCACTGTGGATCTTCCACTCCTGAAGCCATACTGTTCCTCTTGCAACTCTCCTTCCACCTTTCTTCTCATTCTTCTTTCTAATATCCTTTCCAGTATTTTTACTATCTGTGATATGAGGGTGATCCCTCTATAGTTATCACACACCTTCTTGTCCCCCTTCTTAAACACTGGTATTATTAGCCCTTTCTCCCAGTCTTCTGGTACACATTTCAGTTTCCACACACACTTTAGCAGTCGATACAACCATTGCATACCAACAGGTCCAGCAGCCTTTATCATTTCTACACTGATTTCATCCACCCCTGTTGCTTTTCCCATCTTCATTTTCTGTACTGCTAATTCCACCTCCAGCATTGTTATATCATCTTCTGTTATAGAGTCATCAGGCTGTGTCACTTTGATCTCACCAGTACAATTGCTCACATTCAATAGCTTATCGAAATACTCCTTCCATCGTCCCTTTATCTCTTCTGGGTGTGTTAACAACTCTCCATCTTCCTTTTTCACCAGCTTTGTAGTAACTCTTTCTTTCCTCTTACTTCTTAGAAGCCCATACAGCATCCTTTTACTGCCACTTACATCTGTTTCCATTCTTCGTGTAAATTCTTCCCAACTTTTCTTCTTTTCTTCTCCTACCACTTTCTTACACCTCCGTTTGCTGTCGTGATACTTCCTTTTGCTTTCTTCTGTTTGATCTCGGTTCCATTCTTTCCATGCAGACTTCTTTTCTTTCACTGCTTTCCTCACTTCCTCATTCCACCACGGTGTCTCCTTCTCTTTAACTCTTGTTGACGTCCTACCACAAGCACTCTCTGCTGCACCAGCAAATGCCTTTTTAAAGTGGGACCATTCCTCTTCTACATTTTCCACTTCAGTAACTGGGATTTGTTGCTTCAATCTCTCCTGAAAATCTTCCTGTACAGCTTTGTCTTTCAATTTCCATACTTTTATTTTACTTTCTCTGATTTCCTTTAGGTTTTCCAATTTTTCCCATCTAAATTTTGCCACCACAGTTCTATGGTCCCCATCAAATGCTTCTCCTGGTAAAGCTGTCACATCCATCAGCTTTCTGTGATTTGTCCTTTCTACCAGGAAGTAGTCAATTACTGATTTTGTTCTTCTATCACCCCACCCATATCTCGTAATTTTCCTGCTGTTTTTCTTCCGAAACCATGAATTACCCACTATCAGTCCATTCCTTTCACAAAAGTTTACAAGTTCCTCTCCTTCCCGGTTCTTTTTCCCATATCCATATGGTCCAACGACTTCTTCCTTTCCTTGTCTCTCATTTCCGACTTGTGCATTCATATCTCCCATGATCACCACTTCTACATCTGAGATTACTCTTTCTACATCCTCCAGGAATACTTCAATATCTTCTTCTCTGTTTCCAGTCTGTGGTGCATACACTTGTATGAAGTCCATCACGTCATTCTTTAGTATGGTGCACAAAATGGAGGCAGACCACACCCTCACTCATACAAACTCAATTGCAGTATGGTAAAGGTTTTATTTATATCATGTGCCCTAATGACTTACCTGTGTTTGCCTGCTTGGCAATTAACAGTGATGGAATACCCAATGACTCCATATGTATCTCTATGAATACAGTTGACATTATAACCCAGCTGCTCTTTGGTTCGGAGAGTATCAAAAATAGGCTCATCCATCACCAACTGAAAAGGAAAAATCAACTAGTTATTTATACTGCTAATAACAAATAATCCATCGTAACCCACAACAATAGCTACTGACAAAGACAGCATTGGGGGCCAAATCTGAAGATGTAGGCTCTTAAGTCCCACATGCTGCAGATATTTTAACTCTCTACCTTCCACCTCATGATAATTGATCATGGCGGCCAGGTCCAACGCATAGTTCGATTAAGGGACCTGGAGGTTGTGCATTCCTTCGTCCATCTTGGGTCAACCATTTGCGATACAGGAAGTTGTGAAAATGAGGTAAGAAGACTGATCAGGTTAGGACAAGTGGCTATAAAGAAGCTCCTCAAGATCTGCTAGTACAAAAATCTGCCTTGTTGAAACATTGTTACACAAATTCATAAATATTAACGACAATAATACAGGCTGAAACACTGATAAGGCCGTTGATTCATTTTAGGTGTTAGGGACTTTTGGATTTGCCTGATAAACCAGTGTGTCCACAGTGGCTGTAATAGAGTATGTGAGGGATCAGGGTAGGGGCTCGAACCCGAACTTATTGAACCTCAGGTATGCAGGAGACAAGGATCGAACCTACATTTACGTAACAATTGTATGTTATCATTTAAAGGAGATAGGTATACTATATGCACTACATGCGTGCATTCAGATGCAGCCAAGGAGCTGTGGACTCGCTGCATGGATTTATAAAAGCATAAAATGAAAAGAGAAATGCATTGTTTTCTAATATGAATATTTTAACATGGGTTGAATGAGAATTGGTTGGTGCTGCGAGATGACATTTTCAAGAGACCTTGACAAGTTTCACTCGCACAAACCAGTTTTTTGAAATTGTGTGAGAGAGAGAGGGATAGAGTCTTCAGACAGACGACTCCTTTGCTCATGACCCTCTATACGCGTGTCCGGCATCACTCCATGTCGCACGACCCCAATGTTGTCTCAAGTATACAAAGAAGTCATGTGATCACGGATTACCCAATCAGATAATTTATAGCCTATGACGCAGGTATAAATATGAATTCTAATTAAAACAATTATAAATAATTAGAGTATGGAAACACGAAGCCACTTGGAAATTAAACATATTGGACCGAATTATATTTTAAGATGAAACCTCATTGGAGAGATATTCAATAACGAAGTGAACATCTATTAAGTAAAAACTCAGACTTTCACGACCGGCGTTGAAATAGGAATCTCTGTTTCGCGGGCTTATAGACAAAATGTCCTTAGAACACGGCCTATAAGCCTGCGAAACAGAGATTCCTATTTGAACATCTATTGTTTGCGTGCTAAGACGCCATTTTTCTAAATTGAGCAGAGGAGACTTGCTTCGACGCTCAGATCATTCCACTCCGAGCTATAGAAGCAGTAAGTCAAGCTAGTTTGAGCGCTCCGATACACATCGAGATTTGAGCCAGTGAGGAAAGCTAAGTTGACGGAAGGAGAGAGGCTTCTTTCGGTCAAACTATTCGAAGGAGCTTCGCTGAGATATTAGACAGTATAATAAGGACTTGTAATTTGAAGCTACAGCAGAATATAACAATCTACGAAATAAATACAGCTTTTAGCCAGCAATAAGAAGGTCGACTACAATTGTTATTAGAAGAAGCTTATCTACATTACTACGAGTTCACGACAGATCTACACTTCGACATATTTACGAAATTATGCTACATGTCGATGAATTTGAGTTAACAAGGATGTTCTAGTATGAATTCTACAGGAGGAGACATGGTTTACTAAATGTATGATGGGGAAATAGCTTTCCACTGATGATGTGGATACCAAAGGTGACATAACCAGACGATAGAAGAACTAAAATTCCAACAATAGTCCACTGATGTCACGAAAAGTAATGCAACTATTCGAGTTTCCGACACCACCCTGGAATACTCGCAATATCATCGCTATATTATATCAATTCGCCGAAGAACGTCTAGAGAGCAGCCGAATGAAGAGATTATCAACAGAATCATCTGATTCAGAAGCGTACGAGAGATCCCAGTAAGAGTTCCACTATACGAGACCAGGAAGCAGCGATGGTTCAACTCCTATCTTACGAGAGTTCGAGTTGGAGCGGACCGTGCCAGCTGATGCAAGTTCCAGCAAGGCAGTCCCGCCTCGCTTGCAGGCATTCAGGGAATGTCTACAGAGGAATGCAGTTCTCAGCTGTTCACCAACAACTCAGGTTATCAAGAATTATTCGGGCTGAAGGTAATTGAGCGATTACGATATATTTAGTACTTGTTGCCATAAGTCTCCCATAAGTCCAACCCCTCGTCCCCGTCGTGGGAGACGGGCAACGGCACAAAGTAGGGGATCGCCTGTAGGGGCGAAGTAAGTGGGGACTTCGTGTGCCCTGGGACCGTTACGGTAGCTGTGAAGGTCCTACAGGAACCCTGAAAAGTGACGGCTAACGGGCCTCAGGTGAAGCTACGATAGGCCCAGCAAGCCAGTAGTGGATGAAACCAAATGCTTTCAAAAATGGAACGAGCCTTGGACATGATGGATTTAATAGACGACGACACGGCTGTACACACGGACTAAAGATTTGGAACTTTAAACCTAAGAACGCTGAGGGGGAAGGTGGAGGAGATACTAGATATGATGGAAAGAAGGAAGTTGGATTTATTGGGATTGGCAGAAACAAAGTGGAAATGGGAAGGAAGGAGAGAACTGAGAAAAGGCGATAGACTGTACTGGAGTGGGAACGAAGAGGGAAAGAGGAATGGAGTGGGAGTAGTAGTACGAGATGGTTTAAAAGAAGAAGTGAGGAGAATAAGTGATAGGATGATGAAAGTGAAAGTAGCACTGAGGGGAGAGACCGAAGAAATAGTGCAAGTGTATGCTCCGCAAGTAGGCTGCGCCTCTGAAGAGGAGGAGTTTGAAGAGGAATTGCAGAAGCAGCTGGTAGGAAGAAATATGATTGTTATGGGGGATCTCAATGCCCATGTAGGAAGAGAAAGACAAGGTTATGAGAGTGTTCTAGGACCAGAGGGTTGGGGCGGAAGAAATGAGGAAGGAAAGAAGACTGTTGGACTTCTGCCAGAGGAACAGCCTGCTAGTTGGGAACTCCTGGTTTAAGAAAAGAGAGAGCCACACAATCACATGGTGCAGTGATGACTTGACCAGGAAGTCGGTGGTCGACTATATACTGTATGAGAAAGAACTAAATAAGAACATCACGGACATCAAGGTTATACCATCGGAGAACCTGGATAGCGACCATTGATTGCTGGTAATGAACCTGAGAGGGAGTAAGGAGTAGAAAGGGACTGAGAACCAGGAAAGACGTATAAGGATATGGAAACTGAAAGAAGGGGATAGAAGGGTAGAGTACCTCAAAATGGTAAAGGAAGGAATTCCAACAGATGAAGAAAGAGGGGTGGAAGAGTAATGGGCTAGATTTAAGAAGACACTAGTAGGTGCAGCAGAAGCAGTATGTGGGAGGACAAGTAGTAAGAAGAGGTGGAAGGAAACACCATGGTGGAATGAGAAGACAAAAGATATACAGTAGACTCTCGAAAATCCGGACCAATGTGGCGGACGGCCGATCCGGATTCCGAAAAATCCGGATTTCCCGGAGACAGAGTGACGTCGGTCGCGGCAGTGGTTTGCGTGCCGCGATCGCCGCCACTCCGTGCCGATATGTGTACTTTATTGTTACTCGCATAAAACAGTTCTGAACTGCAATTAACTGAACACAGGGGTAGAAAAAATAGATGGTTAATAGTATTGAACAACTTTAATAAGACTTAAGAATTTACATTACAGTACTACAGTATGCAAAATAAATGAAAATAAATCATCAGAAACAGTGTGTAAAAACAAACTTACACATGCTTGAAAAAGTCTTGAATATTTTTCTGCTTCACAGTTTCAGCACGTTTTCTTGCCGCAATGTCTCTTAACTTCATTAAACAAATGATGTCAGCTGAAGATATTCCATCCTGCTGAGTAATGTACTCTAGGGCTCGGTCCAACATTTTAAATCCTTCTGAATGTGGAATCAGGTTTATGTTGCTCTCAGGTAGTTCCTCTTCTTCCAAACAATCTTCATTTGTCACCATTCTGACACAACACGAGGTAGCCACCGAAAATAACGTCTGCACAGAGAGAGTGAGCGCGGTCAACTAAGTACTGTATGAGTAAACAAAGAGCTGTTGGGGAGGGGGCGAGTCAATGACCTCCCGCCGTGCCGCACAGCCAGTAGAATAGAAAAGACGTCATTCTTGTAATGCGGAATGGTCGCGGAGAAATTGAAGGCGCTTAAGCATCACGTTACCTACATTTTACTGATTTTGTATTACAAAAAATATTTTTTGAGCGGTCCGGATTTGCCGGAGTCCGGATTTTTGAGGTCCGGATTTGTGAGAGGCTACTGTAGTAAGGGAAAAGTATAGGGCCTTTAGGAGGTGGTATCAAAATAGGACGGTAGAGACAAGGGAAGAGTACCAGGAAAGAAAGAAGGAGGCAAAGAGAGTAGTGGCTGAGGAGAGAAGAAAGTGGATGGAAGAGTGGACAAAGATGATGAAGGAGGATAGTGAAGGTACAAAAAAGGTCCTGTATGCGATGGTAAAAAATAAGAGGCGGAAGGATCCTACGGATTATGTTAGCATGGTGAACAAAAGGGGACAAGAGATAGAAAATAGGGAAGAACTGAAGAAAATGTGGAAAGAATATTTTGAAGAACTTCTGAACCCAAATGGAAAAGATGGTGAGGAGGAAGAAATCGGGGAAGAGGAAGAAGAACTGCAAAAAGAAAAGGACTTAACATGGAAAGAAGTGGAAGATGCAGTGAACAAGATGAAAGGAGGGAAGGCACCGGGTGTGGATGAGTTGAGTGTGGAGATGGTGAGAGCAGCAGGAGAGGTGGGGATACTATGGTTGTACCGAGTGATGAGGACAGCATGGAAGGAAAGGAAGACCCCAGAGGACTGGAAAAAAGGAATAATTGTCCCGATCTTCAAGAAAGGTAGTAGAACAGATTGCAGAAACTATCGGGGAATAACACTGATGAGTCATTGTGCAAAGATCTTCGAGAAAGTTTTGGAAAAGAAAATTAGGACAAGGATAGAAGGAGGGATGAGGGAAGAACAACATGGCTTCAGAGCAGGAAGGTCCACAGTGGATTTGATTTTTGCTGTAAGGCAGTTACAAGAACAGCACTATGAGTATGGAACAGATCTATTGATGGCCTTCCTGGACATTGAGAAAGCATATGACAGTGTATGCAGAAACATAGTATGGAAGTCCCTGGAGGATAGAGGAGTAGAGAAATGGACTATAAAGAGGATAAAGGAGATGTACAAGGGAAGCGTGAGCTGTGTGCAAGTGGGAGAAGAGAGATCAGACTGGTTGGAACAGAGAAACGGCCTGAAACAAGGAAGTGCATTGTCACCGTTACTTTTCATTGTGGTGATGGATGACATAATGACCCGAGTGGCACAAGTAATTGGGGAAGGAAAGATGAAAGCAATGGTGTTTGCAGATGATTTGATGATTTGGGGAAACAAGGAGGAGGAGGTACAGGAACAGTTGGACGTGTGGGAAGGAATAATACAAGGATATGGGATGAAATTTAGCATAAATAAGAGTGAGATGGTGATCACAACAAGGAAGAAGGAAAGAACCACAACGGGAATAACAATTGGTGGGGAACAGCTGAAGAAAGTGGAGAGTTTCAAGTATCTGGGAAGCCTGATACAAGATAATGGAAGAAACGATAGAGAAATAAATGAGCGGGGGAGGCAGGCAGAAGCATTTCGGAGGAGTGTGAGAAGCATGTTATGGAGCAAGGATGTCCCTCAGAACAGCAAAAAGATCATATATCGGACGTACTATGTCCCTATCCTGACGTATGCCTCGGAGACCTGGGTTATGAAAGGAAGGGAGAAGAGCAAAATACAGGCCAGTGAGATGAGGTTCTTGAGAAGCAGTATTGGAGCTACAAAGATGGACAGAATAAGAAATGAGAGGACCAGAGAATTAATGAAGGAGGAACCATTACAGGATGGTATAGAGAAATCTAGACTTAAGATGGTATGGACATGTAAAACGAATGGAGGAGAAGCGGATACCCAGGAGGATACACGAGACGAAGTGGGAAGGAAGGAGACCAATAGGGAGACAGAGAGACAGGTGGCTGAAGGGGGTGGAAGAAAGCGTAAAGAAGAGAGGAGAAGACTGGACAAGGGTGGAGGCTGAGAGATGGTGGGAAGAGAGAAGACGTTGGAGAGGCTTGTGTTCCAAACAGACCCGGCCAGTGGCTGGAAACTGTGCAAGATGATGATGATGATGATGATGCCATGTAATGAATATCTAGATTTGACCAACATTTTGTAGATATTCTGACCAGTTATTTTTCATGTTTTACATAGCTTCGTTTAGTCATTATTTGTCATGTTTTACATAGCTTTGTTTAGTCATTATTTTTCATGTTTTACATAGCTTTGTTTAGTCATTTTAATTGATATTTCAGTCATTTTAAATTCTGTACATATATTTACGTCATCGTGTGTCGATTTTGACATTACGTAAATGTTAAATTGATTCTTCATCGGCTTTATTAATAGTAAATAATCTTCCGATATGCGTGAATAAGTTTTATAGATCGTGGAACGCTTCATAATGCTTCATAATACATCTTGCATATTTGATTATACTTCATCATGCATTACCAGCATATTTTAGGAATGCTGTGGAAAAATGTTATAAACATTTATGAAAGGTTGTAAAATGCTTTGTAAGCATCTCGATATTTTAAAATACTTCAAAGTATTTCGTCATTCATATCTAAGGATTTGCAAGAAACATTTGACTAGTTCAATAGTGTACGACATGTATTATTCAAAGAAAGCAAAAAGTTGTTGTCATTGTAATAAGAAAGGTAACGAAAGAGTAATGCTAGCTCATTGTATAACGAAAGGTTTAATAACGCTATGCAAGCGTGAAATATAAGTGTATTACGAGGTGTAATTGTTACATCCACTCAATATTATGATGAAAGGTAAATAGAATAATATTAAACATTTATTTCAGTAAATGTTAACTAGGAACGTGAGGATATGATTTTATATATATTAACTCTATGACATATTCAGACAAATATCTTCAGTGTATTTGGTTAAATTGAAAGTTTACGACAACGAAGTTGATATCGCAATTGAATCGCTACGGTGTATAGTTATATGTTAGTTATTGTTGTTTTAAGGGGCGGAACTACGAGGTCATCTGCCCCGCTGCAGTGTATGTATTGGGATGAAGTGTTGTATGAAAGAATAAGCGTTGAATTATAGAACAAGTTAAAGGCACGAGGAAGATTGTATAATCGGTAGTGAAGTATCCTGTAATTTGAAAGTTATCACACTGTAGTGGATAACTAGTACACTTACTGATTTTCTCGCATCCCAGGCGATGTGTAGAAATGGTTTTTTATTATTATTATTGGAATTACGTGCATAGTTGTGAGGAGAAGGTTGACAGAAGATGTTTGCATATTAGGTAAAATCATGTTGGACGTGATAAAATAGATAAATATTGTAAATATTAATTATAATAATAATAAGGAATTTTTAATAATTTTATTTAAGCTACAGAATATTTAGGATTGCGAAGTTATGGAATGCTATGCATTTTTGCTATGTATATAATAGCATTAATTCGCGAGATGATTCGAATATCAAGCTACAATGTGATCCGTAAGTGATCAAATAATTTGAATATTTCACAGACACGATGTCTAGTAACAAGAATATTTTTTCTTTTGAATTAGGACAGCAGAGATGAGATTCCTGAGAAGTATGGTCCAGAAAACGAGGAGGGACAGAGTGAGAAATGAAGATATACGGAAAGAACTGGGAGTACAGAAACTAAATGACAAACTGGAGCAAAACAGATTGTATTGTATTTTTTATTCATCCATTCAATCATATAATGTACATTGTACAATGATATAGGACACGTCAATTCACAAATTATACTAATACTAATTTACAATCACAATAATAATATGGGCCTACACAAGGATAACCTTACATCATTTAGTCCTATGAATACATAAACATAACTATTGATATTCTAAAAACTCTTTAACTGAGTAGAAGCAGTGCTCCAGCAAGAACTCTTTAGTTTTTATTTTGAACTTTATGTAATTTACTGTACTTTTAATATTATTTGGCAAATGATTATACAGCGTTATAGCTGCATGGAATACACCATTTTTACATAGTGTTGTATTTGCAGCATGTACATGAAGATTGTTCTTTTGTCTGGTCTGGTAGTTATGTATATTTGAATTCATCTCAAAGATATCCTCATTTCCTAAGCTTTGTTTGACAAATAATAGAAGTTCAAAGATGTAAATACATGGCAAAGGTAAAATTTTCAGTTGTTTAAACAGAGGCTTACATGTATGCAATCTAGTAGTTCCTTTCATTGTTCTAATTATTCTTTTCTGGATAATAAAGATTTGGTGAGCAGCAGGTGAATTTCCCCAAAGTATGATTCCATATTTCATAAGCGAATAGCAATAAGCAAAATAAGTACTAAGAACAGTTCTCCAGCTAGTCGATTGTCTTAATACTCTTAATGCATAACAACTTGAGCTTAGTTTCCTGGCAAGTTTAGTGGTATGAGAGTTCCATTTTAGGTCATCCTGCAACCAAAGGCCTAAGAATTTAGTAGAAGAGGCGTTACCAATTTTAAGGTCATTTAAGATTATGGAGGGAGAATTAATACTTTTATTCTGAGCTGTGTGAAAGTTAAGAACCACTGTTTTACTAGTGTTGATAAGGAATCCATTATTGTTGAACCATAAGGACAGCTGACCTGTTACTTCCTCTACTGATTTTTGAAGTTCAGTGTCATTTTCACCCCTCATCAAAACACTTGTATCATCTGCGAATAGTACAGTTTTAAATGCAGGTATCTGAGATGGCAAGTCATTTACGTAAAAGAGAAAAAGTAGTGGCCCTAGAACGGACCCCTGCGGAATGCCATACTTCAAAAACATAGGATCTGAGTGGTAATATTTAAATATGTTTGTGGTATTTTCTAAACTTTTTTGTTCGACGATCTGTTGGCGATTATTTAAATATGACTGAAACCACTTACTAGCGATACCCCTGATACCATATTGATGGAGTTTATCAATTAGTATCTGATGATTTATCACATCAAAAGCTTTAGACAGGTCCAAAAACAGGCCACATACTCTCTTCCTTTCATCAAGTGACTCAAAAGCAGGATTTAAAAATTCATAAATTGCGGACATTGTTGATTTTCTTTCTCTAAAGCCATGTTGAGAGTCAGTTAACAATTTATATTTGTTTATGAAGCTAATTAGACGGTTGTACATTATCTTCTCTAAAATTTTTGAAAATATCGACAATAAAGAAATAGGTCTATAATTGGTTACGTTTTCTCTATCTCTCCCTTTAAATAATGGAATTACTTTTGCAATTTTAAAGATATCTGGAAATATTCCTGACATGAGAGATTGGTTACAGAGGTGTGTTAAGGGGGTAATTATATTTCGGATACATTTTTTAATTAGTATATCAGGAATGTTATCAACTCCTGAGCAATGTTTATTCTGTAGGTTCTTTACAATATTGAGGATTTCTGCTTCTGTAACATTTTCAACAAACATTGATTTTCCATTAAATGTTATATTTGCGAGTGTTGATTTTATTGCTTGTATATTGTTTACATTTAGTAGTTTTTCAGCTATGGTAGCAAAATGCTCATTAAAAATTCTTGAGACATTTTGTGGGTCATTGATCTTCTTGGAGTCTTCTGATAACGTTATGTTATTTACTGCCGGTTTTGTTTGCCTGGTTTCATTTTTTATGATATTCCACATAGCCTTAGTTTTATTTTTAGATTCCAGGATATAATTATCATTTGACCTCTTTGCTAATTTTATAACTTTGTTAAGTATGGTCTTATAGGTCTTGAAATACATGTTAAATTCATTGGAGGTTTCGTGCGTACTTTGAAAATCGTGGAGGAAACGCTTTCTTTTGCATGAAGTAATTATTCCAAGAGTAAGCCATTGTTTTGATGGAGAAGAAACTTTCAGTCTGATACTCTTCAAAGGAAATGCAATATCAAAATAATACAGGAAAATATTAATGAATTCCTGGAATTTTTTGTTTGTATCTATTGACTTGTACACACCTTCCCAAGTTTCTCCTTTTAACAAGTTGTTGAAATAGTTTATATTGTGCTGACTAAAGCTTCGACATTTATCAAACTGAGCATTGTCAACTGGGTTTGAAATATTTAGAGGTATTATTTGAGCTAGGTGGTCACTGAAACCTGTGTTGATTACTTCGAGAGAGTTGCAGTTCACATTGTAATTAATTATTATCTGGTCAAGTGTGGTTGCACTTGAGATGGTTTGGACATGTCAAACGGATGAATGAAGTAAGGCTACCAAGACGAGCACTGGAACGACGGATGACAGGGAAGAGAGGACGAGGAAGACCAAGAATGCGTTGGATGGACTCGGTGGAGAATAGTATTAGAAAACGGAACCTGGATTGGAACACTGTGTCGGAAGAGGAATGGTGGAACGACAGAACAAAGTGGAGAGGAACCATATTTGCCCCCACCCAGTGTCGACTGGAAAAGGGGAAATGAAGATGATGATGATGATGATGATGTCCTAGTAACGAAATTCACAGTTTAATTTATTTATTATAGGAGACGTCATTATTTTATTCAAGTAAGGAGTGCAGTGTGTGATTTATATTATTGTTAATGGTTTTTTTTTTTTTTAGCGTATGGCTTTTAGTGCCGGGAGTGTCCGAGGACATGTTCGGCTCGCCAGTTTTGTAGCTGCTTCGAGACGGACACCCAATGGGTGAGCTACAAGTACCGTTGGGGAGGAATGTTGGATGGGAGGGTTGAGGAGTTGGAAGGTAGCGGCTGTGGCCTATAGTTAGGGACCAACCCCGGCATTTGCCTGGAAGGAAGATGGGAAACCACAGAAGACCATCTTCAAGGTTGCCGGCGGGGGGATTCGAACCTCCTCGCCTCCCGGATGTGAGCGATTGCCATCAGTCATGCCGTAACCACCACGGCTAACTCACCCGGTGTTAATGTGTTGATTATCTTCGACATTTTTTAATAAATCCCGACTGGCACTTTTTAGTCTGCCTGTTCCCTATATAGAATTTCACAATCTCTTCATTTAACAATTAATTGCGGTGGTACTACTAGTTAGATACAGGCGCCCACACATTTTTAAACCGTTCACCCTCGAGATTCCGAGAATCTCCTCCTACCATACTTTATTGTAGGAGTTTTTGTATGTAGCTAGGTAGTAGTACAATCGTGTTTTATATACTGTAGATGCACCGAGAGGTTCCTAGCTAACCATCTAGCGGGGATTTGTTAGTTTATCTAGCTGGGTTTCAGCAGTCCTTGCGATCCTTTCCATCCTTCGGATAATAGGCGGTGGCTATGTGAATTTCGGGTACAGTACCATTCAAGCATTTGCCTGGAAAGTGTGTGGAGAGGGACACTCAGAATGGCAGTTGTCAGCACCAGGGTACAAACAATCAATCTCTGGATTGATGCAGCTCCCATGGTGCAAATTTAAAATGCCTGGCTAAGCCGCGGGTAAACAATGAAACAAAAGCAAGAGGAATTTGTTCCATGGCATATCGATCCGCTTAATTATCCAATTTACAACAGCAGAGCAACACACCTAAATTCCAAGATTCCCAGTTATTTGCACCAAACTTGCACCTGGCTGTGTAATGAAACACCTTAACACAACATATTACCAATCGACAAGTGAGGTCTTTGTTTAAACATTTTCAGTTAGCTTCCCAAAATATGAATACAGAAATAATAGTGTTTATATGCCATTGCATGTTGTTTTCTTTAACAAAGTGACAACAGCAGCAACTAGCAAACTGGCAAGAAAGCATCTGCCTCAATTAATGAATAATAATACATGTTCTGAATATGTAGGGCAAAGCGTTCTATATTTGATCAACATTACATTTGCCAATGCTAGTAAGAACTGTCTTGTGAGAAATTAGGTATGTGCAACTTTAGCTGCTCCTTTCACGTCAGGTTAAGTCCTGAGGAAAATATCCTCCGCACATCTCCTTTCTTTATTCCTCCTTGTGTTTCTGGCATGATGTGCAGCCGATTGAGTATTTGAAACTAGCTTAACCACAAGAGACTTTATAGTGTGCGGACCTTTGTTTAACTTCAATTACTAATAATAATGTAATGTTATTGGTTTTACGTCCCTTTTAACTACTACAGCTTTTAGAGACGCTGGGGTGCCAAAATTTTGCACCAAAGGGGGTCTTTAACGTGCCAGTAAATCTACTGACACTGCTTCCTTGTATTTGCGCACCCTCAAATGCCAACTGGTTGTGCCAGGATTCGATCCTACAACCTTGGGCACAAGAAACGAGAACGTTACCGCTGGGCCACGCAGCCAGTCTCATCAACTACTAATTTATCTACAAGTATACTTTCCTATCATGTGTGGATCACCCCTGTCGAAACCTGAGACGCTGAGATTATTAACAACATTATTATAACACGGTTTTTATTAGGCGAGGTATGGCATAAACTATGAGCACGACTGGCATGTGTCCTTGAACCCCATCAACCAACTAATTGCAGTCAGCCGTAGTTCATCTTTTCTAGGGAAAGATAAAAGTAGAGTGGGAGAAACAGGTTGTTTACAATTCAAGTGTTCCTTGAAGGGTTACGACACCTATCCTTGAAATTCAGAAAGCAAAAACGAGCTACTGACAGCACAAAGACCCAGCTGTAACATGAGGTGGAGGGTGATTAAAACATAAAATAATGATTATGACGCTCATAGGAAAATAAGTCAGGTGTAGTAAGCTGAGTTAGTGTATCTCATTACGGGAAAGTATTATCCATCTTCAAAATGCTTTCAAAAATCATGGCGAGTATATAATTTCGGTTGAGCTGACAAGTATTGAGAAATAAACACTCTCCTATAAATAAGATAAAATGTTAGGATATAACATATACTGTATAATGTGTATGCAACTTACAGATATTGTTGTTAATCTTCCTCCATCATTAAAAAGAATGAACCTTACCCCTTGTAGTGAATTGAGATAGAAAAAAATGGAGGAAGGGAGATCAAGTGAAGACGAGACAATCAAGAAATTGCTCATTACTCACACCAAGGCACATAACCACGAAACTCATTTGACTACTCTGGCCTCTTGACTCTCCGGAAAATTAGGACTATTATATGGTCTAAAGATCTTGGAAAAAATAATTGCGAAAAGACAACGCAGACACTTAGAAAAGGCTTTAGAAGAAGAACAACATGGCTTTAGACCAGGAAGGAGTACTATTGACTTGATCTTTGCTGCAAGAATGCTTATTGAGAAACATCTTGAAAAAGGGAAAGAATTAGTAATGGTATTTCTAGATATAGAAAAAGCTTATGATAGCATCGCAAGATCAAAAATTTGGGAATGTTTAGAAAGGCACAATGTCCCAAAAGGCTTGATAAACAAGATCAAAATGCTGTATGAGAACACAAGGGCATCTGTAAGAATAAGTAATGGGGAAAGCAGATGGTTCACAACAAAACAAGGAGTCCAACAAGGAAGTTCACTGTCTCCAATACTATTCATCCCAGTGATGGACATAATCCTGAAGAGAATAAAAGAAGAACAGGGTAATGAAGCAAATGCCCGGGTCTTTGCAGATGACGCCATGATTTGGGGAGAAAGTGCCAGAGAGGTACAAGAAAAACTGGATTCATGGGACAAGCTGTTCAAGGAGTATGGGTTGAAAATAAGCCAAAGTAAGACAGTAGTGATGACAACAGGACTGTCTAATGCAACCATTTACCTGAATAATCAGCCTCTACAAATTGTTGATCAATTTAAATATCTTGGTAACACAGTGTGTAAGGATAACAACAACAGTGAAGTAACAAATAGAACTAGTAATGCAGCCTCCTTCTATGCAAAAGTTAGAACACTACTGTGGGATAAAAAAGTGCCCAGGAAGTGTAAACATATACTGTTTAAGACATACTACATCCCAATTCTAACTTACGGAGTAGAAACATGCACCCTGTCCAGAAGAGAAGAAAGTAGGATTCAGGCATCCGAAATGAAGTTTATAAGAACAATGCTTCAAAGGACAAGGAGAGACAAAGTAAGGAACGAAACAAACAGGACAGAGGCTGGCATAGATATCAGTGCAACAAAATATTTGCAGAAGCAACGATTAGGATGGTATGGGCATCTTCAAAGAATGGGAGATGAGAGGACACCAAAAGCTTATTTCAACAAGGTTATCCCAGGAAAAAGACCAGTAGGAAGACCAAAGAAGAAATGGTTGGACCAAATCAAAGATGTTCTAGAAGACAAAGGGCTAGACTGGAGAAGGACCCATGAAGACCAACTATTCATGGACAGGAAAAGGTGGCGAGGGCTCGTTAACAGCACCCGGGCGACTGGAGCTGGAATTTGATGATGATGATGATGATGATGATAAGAAAGAAAGTAAATGACACATTGAGACAGAAAAAAAAGATGGTTTCCCAAAAGCGAACTGAAAGAAACTTTAATACCATAGATTTTAACATCCATGGGTATGTTTTTGGGCTGGAGGTTTATCTGGAATTAGCGTGGACATTTTAGCACGGACAAATTTCCAACACCTAATTAAAATAAAATAAATGCAAGTGCACTTAGTTCCCTCTAGTTGAAGCGTGCGCGCTGCTTATAATACAAATAGACGAATAAAAACATATCCAGATTCTATGTTTTGGTTCTGTAACACCATAACTTTATCTTATTTCATTCAAATGTCATATCCTTAGTAAACAAAAATCTAATTTTCTGGTAGGGTTATGTTTGTATTACTAGTGTTTTGCAGTTATCCATAGGGGGCGTGGTGGAGCAGCGGTCAAGCTGTTGGCCTCTCCCCACGGCGGACCGGGTTCGATTCCCGGTCAGTCCATGTGAGATTTTCAAAGTGAAATGTGGTTCGGATTCCACATAAAAAGGAGGTCCCATGGCTCATGATCTCGAGATTAACGGCCATGTAAAACTAAAATCTTCCTTCTTCTTTCAGTTATCCATACCCCATGGCATAGCCGAGCTCATTTAACCATGCACTACGACCACGCGGGCAGCTGTAGCAAGTCCGGAGATCGCAGGTTTGAATCCTAGCACTGACAATAGCTATTTAAGTGTGGTTTTTCCACACTCATTCCAAAACAAATTCCGGGATAGTATATTACTTCAAGTCCCAGGGTGCCTACCCCATTGTAATGGTTTCTTTGCTCCACGTTGAGCATACAAGTGTAACGGCTTCTTTAACCCTGCCTTGCACTTTAAAATACATATATAAGAAGCTCCACAGTTGGGCGGCAAGTGTAACGTTTTCGCTCCTCGTTTAGCGCACAAGTGTAACGGTTTTACTAGTGACCCCACTGTTGGGTGACAAGTGTAACTGTTTCTTTTGCTCCACGTTGAGCGTACAAGTGTAACTGTTTTCCTGGTGAGAGTGTGGAAATACCACAACAAGTCCCACGTTTCAGGTGATGAATGAAATGTTTACTCTAACCAAGATACATTGTATTAATGGGTGCCAAGACCTCAATGCTATTTTGAAATCTAAATTTACATTTAACAACACCTAGCTCAGGCAGAACACCTTGAAGAATCCTCACACTCAGATCGTGGTATGATTTGATCATTAACCCAACTAACAATTGTATCAGGAGAAGGAATTTGGTCTATATCTAATGCTACCTACTGAAAGCAAAGATTGCATAGTATAAGAAATGAATTTATTATATAAAAAAACAAGTAGTGGCAATTTTAAAAATAATAATAATAATAAATTTAAATTGGAGCGTAACGATTTGAATTTACCACTAGAGAATTACGTGAAAACGGAGTCGGATGAATTACTGATTTTACTATTATTCCCAAGCTAAGAAGTTACTGAAATACTGAATATGAAACAATGAAGCGAGAGATTATGTAGTTCTGAGTCATTCGCGCTTACCATTGGAAATTGCCATAGCATTTCCCTCGTACTTGATGTTCTTTAAGAGAGCTTCCAACAGCCTTCTGGACGTCGCCATCTTCTTCGTCAGTTGTGGAGATTGTTGTAGAAATGATAAAGTTATGGTCCGATCACACCGGAACCAACCAAACGAGCAACCACATCGGTCAAGTTTTACAATGATAATAGTCCTCCCTTCTCGGCGCGCAAACAATATATGCACTCCTCGAATCCCCTCTCCGGAGCCGTCTCCAAGTCGCCCGGCCTCCTATGATTGGCTGAGACACCACGTGATACTCCCGACATAAGGGTCAATATACTCAGCGCGACGATGTCGATTTCCAGTCCAGGCCATTTCGCCTTTTCTTGATGCAGCCAGCTGGAAGTGCCCCACGGCTTTCGTCACGCTTCTCGACAAGAATATACCTGTAGCTGAATTCCCAATGACTCATCTCTCTCACAATACACCCTAACTGACAAAATCCGTTAAATTCCGTAATCATATAATTTTGTGCGATAATGTTGTTCGTAATAATTTGCTTGATAGTGTTTTCTATAACATCGAAAACCTATCTGTATACTTATAATCTTATAAAAAAACGCAAAAAAAATACCTTAATAATAATAATAAGTTACATGAAACATATCTTGGCTTAACAATTTGCCGCGTAAATAAACATTGAATGGCTTCCTACTGACTTATGTCAGAGGCGTAAAATACCCTCGAAAAACACGTTACATATTCGCCTCGGATCATCGGATGATTTACCGTGACGACGGTACATCATGCGATTATCACAGACACGTTAATAAAATCCCCATCCAAAATACATATTACACAAATTAAATCACCCTAAATTACATATATATATACACTCATAATTTTCTTTATGCACTTTGCGTCAAAGTCTGTTGTTATATTGGATTGCCCTATGCAATCAGTCCAATGTTTTTCATTTTGATTAATGTTCCACGGATATTTCCACCTCTCAAATATCTCTATGTTGGGAAAGATATACAAAAATAATGTGTGAGCACTGTGTATATATGATGTCACATCACACGCATCAAAGGTGTTCTGATATATATATCACCACAGAACTTCCTAATATCACTGGAGGTCGCTTTCTTCTGGTGAAACTTAATCTCACTGATCACCCGAGCACACGATCACACTATTGTGGCTGCGCATCGTGACCATAATACTTAATCTCTCTGTGTATTAGATAAAATTAATATTGATTTCTGGAAGAAAAAAAAAAACAGTAAGTGCGCATTACATATAACACCAAATATTTCTGTGCCGTAATCTTACTAAGTTCCCGTAGACCATATTCTACTTAATACTAGTTCGCAACCCAGACCAGTTCTCCTCACTCAAATAATACCTTTGTACTAATTACCTTAAATTTCACACCTACAGCCCTTACATGGCGAGGCCGTAAACAGAAATCACGTGTGCTGTTATGCATGAATTTCATGAAGGGCTGTCTCGCCTTCTGGTGGCCCATCTTTTGTCTCGTGGACGCCTTACGCAAAAATACCCTGTACAAGTGCTCACCCATCTCTAGGAGACAAATGGGAATTCACCAGCGCTACCAAATTCTGGCTTTGGTGTATCGAGACATTTTAGTGCTCAAGAGCATCCGACAATCCCATCATATTTCCCTGTACCTTAAAAACTCTCAATTACTTATATACTACCTACCCCCCCCCCCCTTTGTGACTTCTGATACGCCTGCCTGGAAAACCAGATCTCCCACGCACCAAACACCACACTTACTCATTTGATAGGCTGGCTCGCCAGCTAAACACACTCACTTTATGACACATACTTAATGTCATCACGTTGCTCCACTAGCATATTTCTCAGTGTCTGTAACGATGTCCTGTTGCTACTGTCCACACATGCACATAATAAAATACCATCCTCTGCTTTAACAACAGGATAATCCCTACATAAATTAGTGCCCCTTGATAGCATGTCTGCAAGAATGTTATCTTTACCTTTAATATATTTTACTGTGAATTCGTATTCCTGCAGAGCAAGAATCCACCTACTAACTCTGTTAGAACTGAGTTTACAAGTCCTCATATACTGTAATGCATGGTGATCTGTATGGAGCTCAAATTTCCCCCCTACTAAAAACATTCTAAATTTCCCCAAACTGAAAACAATACCTAAAAGCTCTAACTCAGTAATCGTGTATCTTTTCTCTGCTGCTGTCAGTCCTCGCGAGGCTAAAGATACAATGCACAGATTATCCTCATCATCTTTCTGACACAATACTCTAGCAATGCCTATATGCGAAGCATCTGTCATAACCACATATTCCTTATCTTTCAAAGGATATTTCAGCACTGCAGCTTTCTCAAAACCTTCCTTCAGCGCTCTAAAAGCCTGATCATGCTTGGACTCCCATCTCCACCGAGTCCCACTTTTAAGCAATTCCCTGAATGGTTCTACCAACCCTGAGTATTTAAGAACGAACCTCCTGAAAAAGTTGCAAATTCCCATGTATGTTTTTAACTGATTAACATTCTGTGGCACCTCTGCGTTAAGTATCTTATTAACCCTACTTTCTTCTGGTGTGACACCTCTACTCGACACTCTATGACCTAAAAATGTCACTTCTGACTGACAGAATGACGACTTAGACAGCTTCAAAGTGAACCCTGCCTGATCTAACTTCTGAAAAACTATATCTAAATGACGTAGATGCTCCTCAAAACTGCGTGAACTAATTACCATATCATCAATGTAAATGGTTACAAACTCTCCCGTGTCATCCCCTAATGCGATGTTTAAAGCCCTAATTAAAGCTGCTGAACTACTCTTTAACCCAAAAGGTGTTCTACAAAATTGATAAAGGTTTTATTTATGACTAAAAGCTGTAAATGGTCTATCTTCGTACATAAGTGGCACTTGCCAAAAACTGGAACTCAAATCTACACAAGTGAAATACTTCTTCCCCTCAAATGTTTGCATTAATTCCTCTATTGACATGGATTTCAGCTGATCTGAACTAATTCTACTGTTAACCAAACGAGCGTCTAAACAAATACGAAATGTGCCATCGGCCTTGGGTACCGTGATCAATGAATTAACATATGGACTGTTAGATGCTCAATAATCCCATCTTCAAGCATCTGGTTAATTTGTACCTCAACTGCACTCTGATAAGTGAAAGGTACAGGATATCCATGTCCTGTGAATACTGACCTATCAATAACGTTCAATGAATGTGTATAGCAATTGGCCATACCAATGCGATCCTCAAAAACTCTCCTATTACACAATAACACATCATAGAGCCGAACACACTGTTCTTCCTCTATATTTCCCTGAAATGCAGCATCACGTAACGAGTCCTCTAGACTACCGTTCGTAATCACACTGCCCACAAAACATGGAGAATCCCGCTCTATGGCTGGCGATATCTCATTTAAAGTACAAATCACACCTACAACACTACTTCTCTGAATATGGTCATTGAATGCTACTTCTACTTCAGAATCACCCCATTTAAATTTCAAACTCCCTACATCATAACATAAGTTACCAGACACTCTACTTAGCCACTCGGAACCCAAGATAACACTGAATACTAATTTTGGAATTACAAGACAAATCTGCTTTTCTACATGATTATTAATTTTAATGTCTACTAAAACTTGCTTAGAAATTACTTTAGACCTCTTCCGAACCGCTGTGATAACAAAAGTGCTTTTAATTGGCATATCCTCAAAATTTACTCCAGTACCTTTCATTTTATCATAAAATGCACTACTTATGCAACTCTTCATACAACCACTATCAATTAAAACATCTGTGTACGCCTAGGACACGTTAAATTTAACTATGGGGCTCTTACTAGCCACCTCCTGAATAATACCTTCATCATTTAGTTCACGTAATAATTCACTTCTTACATTTAGGTCATAGGGTTCCTGTATAAGTGTATGGACAGGGCATGTTACAGACTGAGATTCTGACCTTACATCGCAGCCTGGTTCGTGTTTAAAGTACCGCTACCGCTTGGTGTAGTACTACTCACTACTGCACTGGTCTGGTTGTTCTGGGTTGAGTTAACGGTATTTCTCTGTCCGTTATTACCATTGGGCTGATTCCCTCCTTGACCCCTGTTCTGGTTATAATTATTACTGTTATTATACCTCCCTTGGTTACCCCTAAAATCATTATTTCGGCCTTGATTTCCCCTGAAATCATTATTTCTACCTTGGTACTGCGTACCATACCCATTTCCTCTGTACTGATTTTGCTGATTATTATTATTATTATTATTATTCTGGTTCCCCCTATTTTGGACGTTGGCCCCTTCGCCACTGTTCCCTTGAACTTCCTGATTCCTATTCTCATTAGGCCTGTTATTATGGAACCCTGGTTCCTACCGAAATTCTCCTCGTAACCACCTCTTCCCAGAGCATCGAATGTACTTATTGAATTTTCCACTTGTGAAATAGATTTAACATTTTGGATACAGGCAGCTTCTTTGATTCTATATGGAAAATGTCTTAGTAATAGCCTGACTACATCACTTTCCTCCCTCAAAACATCCAGACATTTACACGTCAATACCTGTCCTAAAAAGTACTCGGTCATAGTGTAGTTTCCTCTCGGGTTATATTTCCCACACACAATTCCCTCACGATGCTGAGACTGAATTACCTCATTCCAAAATTTCTCACAAAATTTAACTTTAAAATCTGAAATGTTCTCGAAACTGTCTCAGTAGACAGCAAACCAGTTTCTTGTCTACCCTACAAATGCTTGCTCTAAAATCTCGACTACCTAGCACCACTCAATACTACCATCTTCCAACCTCTCCCTGAATTTATTTTCTATTGCATTCATGAACTCCATTGGACAACCCTGCCGATTACTGAATTTGCCTAGTTCTATTTCCCTGTGTGTGCTATTCACATAAACTGGCCTACTCTGACTATTTTCCTGCCTAATTCTAGCTTTCAACTTCTGTTCTAATTCAGCAATTTTCTCCTCAGCTTTTCTTTCAATATTAGTTACAGTTAACCTAATGCTCCCTTCCGATGCTTCAACTTTACCACTTAACTTGGCTTGTTTCTCATTAATCTCATTAATGCTTTCCTTATTCCTCTCCTTTAAAAACTTCAGTGATTATTTCTGCATGAACTTTATCAATTCTTCCCCCCAGCTGTTCTTTAACCTCTTTAGTTGCTACCTGAATTTTGTCAATTTCTCCCCCAAATTGCTTTTTGACCTGCTGTGTTTCAAGTTGCACTAGTTCTTTTAAATTTTCAGCCTGTGTACTGATTCTAATTTCTAACTCCTCCTGTACTTTTCCTAATTTTCTGTCTACATCTGCAATAATCTCTTTAGCCTTCTCTTCTATCACCCCTCTGATCGCACCTCTAATCAGCTCAAATTTATCACTAATTTCCCTACTGTTTTGTTCAAGTTTAGCATTTAAAGCCTCAGTACTCTCTTTATTTTCCCTACTATTTTGTTCAAGTTTAGCATTTAAAGTTTCAGTACTCTCTCTATTTTCCCTACTGTTTTGTTCAAGTTTAGCATTATTTTGTTCGAGTTTAGCATTTAAAGCATCTGTGCTAATTTTATTTTGTTGCATAAACTGAAGAAGCAAACTCTCTAACCCTGCTTGACTGTTTTGATTACCCCCCTCAGTATTGGGATTTACCTCCGACATCCCTGTACTGCCATACTGCTCGTATCTTCACTATCCAACTGGTGACCACTACGCAACTTCATCTCTTCCTCAACACTACCCATGCTGATACACACCGATAAATGAAGAAACCCCCAAAATACAGGCACAGAAATATATACCCTTCTCCTTCCACAAATGTTATTAGGCCTCACGTTGGTAGCGACAATTGTAATGGTTTCTTTGCTCCATGTTGAATGTACAAGTGTAATGGCTTCTTTAGCCCTGCCTTGCACTTTAAAATACATATATAAGAAGCTCCACAGTTGGGCAGCAAGTGTAACGTTTTCGCTCCTCGTTGAGCGCACAAGTGTAACGGTTTTACTAGTGACCCCACTGTTGGGTGACAAGTGTAACTGTTTCTTTTGCTCCACGTTGAGCGTACAAGTGTAACTGTTTTCCTGGTGAGAGTGTGGAAAAACCACAACAAGTCCCACGTTTGAGGTGATAAATGAAATGTTTACTCTAACCAAGATACGTTGTATTAATGGGCGCCAAGACCTCAATGCTATTTTGAAATCTAAATTTATATTTAACAACACCTAGCTCAGGCAGAACACCTTTAAGAATCCTCACACTCAGATCGTGGTATGATTTGATCATTAACCCAACTAACAATTGTATCAGGAGAAGGAATTTGGTCTATATCTAATGCTACCTACTGAAAGCAAAGATTGCATAGTATAAGAAACGAATTTATTATATAAAAAACAAGTAGTGGCAATTTTAAAAATAATAATAATAAATTTAAATTGGAGCGTAAGGATTTGAATTTACCACTAGAGGATTACGTGAAAACGGAGTCGGATGAATTACTGATTTTACTATTATTCCCAAGCTAAGAAGTTACTGAAATACTGAATATGAAACAATGAAGCGAGAGATTATGTAGTTCTGAGTCATTCGCGCTTACCATTGGAAATTGCCATAGCATTTCCCTCGTACTTGATGTTCTTTAAGAGAGCTTCCAACAGCCTTCTGGACGTCGCCATCTTCTTCGTCAGTTGTGGAGATTGTTGTAGAAATGATAAAGTTATGGTCCGATCACACCGGAACCAACCAAACGAGCAACCTCATCGGTCAAGTTTTATAATGATAATAGTCCTCCCTTCTCGGCGCGCAAACAATATATGCACTCCTCAAATCCCCTCTCCGGAGCCGTCTCCAAGTCGCCCGGCCTCCTATGATTGGCTGAGACACCACGCGATACTCCCGACATAAGGGTCAATATACTCAGCGCGACGATGTCGATTTCCAGTCCAGGCCATTTCGCCTTTTCTTGATGCAGCCAGCTGGAAGTGCCCCACGGCTTTCGTCACGCTTCTCGACAAGAATATACCTGTAGCTGAATTCCCAATGACTCATCTCTCTCACAATACACCCTGACAAAATCCGTTAAATTCCGTAATCATATAATTTTCCGCGATAATGTTGTTCGTAATAATTCGCTTGATAGTGTTTTCTATAACATCAAAAACCTATCTGTATACTTATAATCTTATAAAAAAAACGCTCCAAAAAATACCTTAATAATAATAATAATAATAATAAGTTACATGAAACATATCTTGGCTTAACAATTTGCCGCGTAAATAAACATTGAATGGCTTCCTACTGACTTATGTCAGTGGCGTAAAATACCCTCGAAAAACACATTACACCATCTGTGTTCCTACACAGATACACACACTACTACAGTCATCACAGGAATACAGTTTATCAGATAGGTTGAACACACACCCAACTACACAGGGCTGATAACCTAAATGTCCCAATGAATTTTTAAATGAATTAACAAATCAACAACATCCGTTATCCATGCGATAACAAGTCCGCATAAACACGGATAATCAAGAGTTTACTGTATTATTTTTTAGGATAACAGAACATTAATTCACAATTTTAAGGAACCACTCACTCAATGTTCTTAGATTAATCTGAGAGTTGAAACTGTTTATTTCACTTGTACCAAAATTATGTAAATATTCTGTCCCATTGCTTCAAGCCAAATTGTAGAATAAATAGCATGAATCTGTACATAGAATGGAAAACTTACCATAAGAAGCTCTATGATACAAGAATTCTTAATTGTTGCAAGACCAGATTGGTAATAGTTGGTGATGATGCTATTATGATCTTCCTTGTTATAGGACTGAACACTGCAGTAACTTTCACCCAGTGGGATCTGATGCACTCTCATCTGTAACACAATATCAGAACATTTATATTATATCTTTAGATACATATATCGAAGATAAAATAAACATAACTGCATTCAAGAAAAGGCTCCTTACATCAGGAAATCAGAATTTTAATTCAAAATGATTCAGCATAAAATTCTGAGTACTAGATCTCAAGCGTGACAGCCAAGAATGCTAGCCACTGCACCACGAGGGTCTATAAGTAAATAGAATAACAGAAATCCAATTTTAAAGACATTATGGGTTCACAGGTACCAGAAGATTCTGTAACGAGTTAAGTGAATTGTCAGATAAGTTGTTGATTCATTTAGAGGCTTTGTGACACCGTGGTCATGTAGCCCCGTATACTTGGATTTGTGTGGAATCTGTCGGACAACCTTTGTAGTTGTGATGGCTGTTTTAGTGTGTGTAGTTGTAATTCAGATGAGGATTGGGAAGGAGGCATCAGTGGCCTTAATTTAGGAACCATCCCGGCATTTGCCTGGAGTACAAGTGGGGAAACCAGAGAAAACCACTTCCAGAATGGCTAACATGGGTTTCGAACCCTGTTAGAGGAATTCCTGTATCAGAAATTGACATGCACGCTATCTGTGAAAAGGATGTAATAGATTTATGCACCTGCAGATTTAGATTATAATGGAGGTTCCCTATGTCATATTTCAGTCATCGACTTGTTCATTTATGAATTCGGTGAATTCTTGTATGAAGAATTTACTAGTGTGCCATCTGTAATTTATAAAACATACGGACACCATGCAAGATGTCATTAGCAACATCTTATCACCATACAAACCTACAAGTTGATTGCTGAAATCATTTCGGAGATATTGAGTACTGATGAAATGATTCACACAGCCGTGATGTTGGTTTGACGACACCAAAATTCAAGAGAAATATTGAAAAAATGTTGGACAATTTTTCTGACTGAAGAGCAATTCTGTTGATTGAAAATGTCTAAGAAAAGGTCATGGTCGGATGGGACAGCAGGAAGTCCTTACCAAGTAACACTAAAATATCACCAACACACATACACAAAACGTTGATCTTGGAAGCCTATATTTCATATGACGAGAAACTATAAAGAAATGAGATATTCAGTTAAAATGGAAAATGTTCACGCTAGGTTGTACCGTACTCATCATCATCGTTGTAGACCAACTCTAGTTTCCCGGGTGTGGTTTATGAGCCTCTTCCATCTTTGTCGGTCCAGATAGATCTTGGTACTGTGTACCATTATGTACAGCACAACCTACTCTTAAAATGTTCAAATTATTGCACCCCTTTCACTTCTCTATGACTTCTAACCTTACCTAGACCATACTGTGTCTTGGCATGTCTCTGGGGCTGTATAACCTAGGAAATTCATCTTGATATCTCATTAGAAATGCTGGCAGGCTTCATTCCCTATCCTGGCCTTGAGGTATTTTGTAATGTATCACCCTGTACCAGTATCCTCCTGGGAAACGGAACTCATTATTTTGATAAGAATACTATGAGCCACGATTTGTGAGCTCAGGATTTTACATACGTAAATCTAAATTCCTCATCTAATTGTTTGTGCCGTCTCTTCATCTCCTACGTGTCATTACTCATTTCAGTGGTCATTACACTGACATGACTGAGCTACCGTCCTATGAACCTAACTCTAATGTTATACCTTGGTTGTGACAGCGAGAAGATGGAGGGTGATTTTGGCATGTCGTGTGGCGAACACTTGCTTTAGCAGTTTTGAAAGGCAGTGGACTTGAACAC
The DNA here is from genome assembly GCA_946902985.2 of Meconema thalassinum. Lineage (NCBI taxonomy): Eukaryota > Metazoa > Arthropoda > Insecta > Orthoptera > Tettigoniidae > Meconema > Meconema thalassinum. The sequence goes on from OX336390.1 coordinate 445,091,691, forward strand.
TTGGTGACTGGGAAGAACGGACAGCATACTGAGGTCTCCCCGTTTCGGATTTTCTAGCCACAGGCTAGGAAGCCAGGGACCCACAAATAGGAATTATAAGGGCTTAGAATGATATGCGAGTTTCTGATCCAATATTACAGTATATGCATTTTGGGAGTGCATTGACCAGCTTACGTGAACTCGTCCGTGGACTGATTCAACTCTTGTGAATATCACTGACAACTCGGTGTGGCCAGAGTGTGCAACAATGTATGTCTGGGGGAAAGCAATTTTTATTTGGTCCTCATGTAAAGTGTTGTTATTCTGTCAGAAACTTGGTCAATATGATTTTTATGTCTTGTGTATCTTTCTGAATGGGGTGGTTATTTGTTCGGTAAGTTGGTATCCCTTTATGTGATCATATTCTGACTGGTAGCAGTAATTGCTGGACCAAGTTAAATTGTTGAGTTGAGATTGTAAATAACATGGATGTTCTGGAATTTTTTTTGAGGTTCATGTTGGCTTGGAAGTATGAGAGGGCTTGTTTGAAGACTTGCTGGACCAGGTGTATTTTGCTTCCTCCATGCACATCTTTGCAGGGATCCAGTATGCGAAATTGGGACAACTCAGTTTCGCAACATGAAAAGACTGTTACCTTATAGAGACGAGGCCGCACTGGTTTTAGCTCCAGCCTTCATCTGGTTTAAATTAAATGAAGGTTTGTTATGAATAATGTTTTGTGATTTGGTTTCGAAGGTTTCATGGTGAATTGTGCAATTGAAGAGTCAGTTTAATGTAACTTTTCTTTAAGTCACTGGTAATATATAATGTGTGGAGACTTGGTAGGATGGTTGGTCCCTCAGTTTAGGGGCTGCGACAACGCAGTCATGTAGCCCCGTGTACTTTGGGTGTGTGTAGAATCCGTCTGATAACCGGTATTAATTGTGATGGCTGTATTAATGTGTGTTATCTGTAATTCAGGTAAGGACTGCAGATGATCAATTTCAAGTAGTTCCTACTTTTGCTACCAAATAATACCCTCAACGACACCAAGCGGTGAACTTGGCTACTAGATGCCACACAACTGGCACCTGGCGACAAACGTTGGAACTCAGATCTAACCTACAAATTTAGCCTCACACAATTGTAGTTAGTGGAAGGTTCTCTTACATACCAAAAATATATGACATGGGCCCGCAGGCTTTACTTTCCATCCAAAAGAAGGCATACTGAGGGATTTTTAACGGTCTTAAAAAATCCGACGACTTTGGCCGGGTTTGAACCCAGTTGGTCATAGAAGCTCAGCATGCTACTAACTACGCCACCGAAGCCGCTCTAAAAGACTCTGCAGAATATAGGTGTGTTAAGAGTAAAAGGTAAAGCAGGACAAAGTGAATATGTTGATAAATATAAGTGTTTGAGGTGTGATCAAGGCATTTGAGGGGGGGGCCTAATTTGAATATTGCTAGTTTAAAAGACAGGGTCCAGTAGGTCCAAAGTAGTTGTCTGTGAAATTAGATGCTCCCGAAGTGTGTACCAACTATGATCAAAGCATGATATAGACAAATGGGGTGAGTAATGTGTCATTTTATGTATTTTCTGATGTATAAACCTTCATTCCTGCTCAAGGATTTATTGTAATCCAACGTCATGATGTGTTTTATTACCGTAATACATATTTTGGGTTTGGGTTTGGTGGAATTTATTTGGTAGGACACGTTACCAGATTTCTTAGGTAACTTCCTATTTCAGACCTCTTTGTCTACTCCTGGGGCTGGTCTCGTCCACTCCTTCTCCCCTCCCTTGACATAGCAGAGCAAATTTGGGGTTGGGGTGGTGCAAAATAAAATAAAATAAAATAAAATAAAATAAAATAAAAAGGAAGTACCCACCTAAGCTGGTGTTGCATTTATCACCACAAAAGGAAATCACCTTGTCAATATTACTTCTCCACAATGCACAAAATATGTTTTGTTGGCAACTCTACCAATTCCGCTAAAAGGTGGTTGTTGTTTCATTTGAGGGGCTTGGGCTTTGGGTTTTACATCCCTTCTAACTACATCAACATTTAGAGACGATGGGGTCTTGGAATTTTGTCCCGAATGGAAGCTTTAATGTGCCTGTGACACAACCCCCTCACATTTAAGCACCCTCAAATGTCAAATGACTATGCCGGGATTCAATCCCACTATCTTGGGGTCAGCAGGTGAGAACGTTACCGCTGAGCCATACAGCCAGTGTGGTCATTTAGCCTAGTGTACTTGGGTGTGTGTAGAAATTGTCTGAAAACCCGTGTTATTGTGGTGTCTGTAGTATATTTGTAATTCAGGTGAGAATTGGGAAAGAGATGGCAATAGCCTTAAGTTAGGAACCACCCCAACAATAAGTCTAGAGAAGAATTGGGAAACCACGGAAAGCCACTTCGAGGATGACTAAGGAGGAAATCGAACCCACCTCGTCTCAGTTTTGTCTCTCAAGGTTGAGTGTTATAGCCTTCAAATCAAAATTAAATGTCTTGTCAGAGCCAGGAATCGAACCCGGACCTTCACAGCTGAAAGGTTCAGAAACTCCAGCAATTTAATGTGTATCCCCTTATTTGATATGAAATACCTTAGAAAAGCTAGAATCACTTAAAGTCATTGTGGTTTGAAGTATCACTACTAATATTTAGATCTTTTGTAAGTTCATGATAATTGTGCCGGCCAAAAGCCGCCACACTGTTATTCTCACTCTAACCATGAACCATGAATAAATAAATATCTACATTTTCCTGTTCCTCCTTGGAACATCAACTTGCGGGCCACCCTGTACTGGTTGGTCTCGCCGATTCAGAACTTTCGAGAACAATTTGAAAATACTGCTTCATCATTCCTTTGTGGGTAATGCCACCCCTTCCCGACCAAATCTCCTGGCCTGACATAGGCGGCTCAATGCCCAGTGTACTCTGCGAGGTTGGCATTGGTGCGCATATGCGCAGAACAGCGCCCTTTTCTAAGAAGGAGGCATTGCGCGTCTAGCGACGGAGACACGGCTTCCAGCTATGTAGTAGTACGGACGTGTGGCACAGAGGGCTTTGGCTCCGTGACTGAGCTGAGATGGTAGCCTTGGGCTGCCAGGGAAGAATAAAGGTACTGTTTTGGAACATTAAACTTGAATCGCTGTGTGCTACAAATTTACGCTTGAACTTTTTGAATATAATATGCCCAATGGCTTCAGTGCACGAATTGAAAGAGGTCGCGGCAGGACTTTCTATCTTACACATATGGCCCACCGCATGGCTTCTACTAGAACCAATTTGGTTTTATTTGAAGAAGGCTTGGTCCCGCCGATTCAGAACTTTCGAGAACAATTTGATATTCAACCCGGGCTTTTGGCCATGTCGTCAGACTGGCTTTGTTCATTTTACGTTATCGCACATGGGGTAGGCCACGCCATTTGCTAAACAAGTAGGAACGGCACCATCGTAACTCAGGTGTTGTTATTATTATTAATATTGGTTTTCAGATTTCGTTAATAAAGGGACGATTACTTTTCTTACACATGTTTTGGTGAGGGTAACGTGTCTGAAACAATAGGCGACATGCCCCTTTCTGTTGTCGTCTTAGTTCGCTTTGTTGTCTTGTGTTGGTGCGCTTAGCGCAGATCATCTTGCTCTGGCCTTTATCTAACTTAATTTTGTCATGCGAGCTTGATAATGTATTTGATTTCCTTTGAGTTGTCTGGTGCTCAGAATGTTTATTGATACTCAAGTAAATTTCAGGTTAGGGATTTATCTCCCTTGTTTTCTGGCCACGAGGTTGTGGTGTATCAGACATGGTATTTTGTTCCACGTGATACTGTGTGTTCAGCAAGTCGAATTGCCAAGTATTTGCTCGTGGTTATTCATATTTAATCTCGGGTATTAATTGTCCACCCAGGGGTTGTTAGGATAAGTGTTCTGTTCTGTTATTATGTGTCATTGTTTTTTCCTTTGAATATTATCTTTATTAAGAATATAGTTGCGAAGCCTCCGTGGCTTAGGCGGCAGCACGCCGGCCTCTCACCGCTGGGTCCGTGGTTCAAATCCCGGTCACTCCATGTGAGATCTGTGCTGGACAAAACGGAGGCAGACAGGTTTTTCTCCGGGTACTCCGGTTTTCCCTGTCACAATTTCATTCCAGCAACACTCTCCACTATCATTTCATTTCATCTGTCATTCATTTAATCATTGCCCCAGAGGAGTGCGTCAGGCCTCGGCAGCCGACACAGTTCATATCCTCGCCGCTAGATGGGGGCTTCATTCATTCCATTCCTGACCCGGTCGGAGACTGGAAGCAGGCTGTGGATTTTCATTAAGAATATAGTTATTTCCTTTGCTTTGGTAGACATGATTCCACAACTAGCACATCCTCATAACCACCCCTCTGGGGAACAATCCAGCCGCCCGCTCCAAGAGCATCCTTCTCTAAAGTCCCTCACCCCTGTCTTCCAGGTAGCTAAAAATCTAGGCAGGGGATAAAGGGGGCAGTCTCATCTTTTGGGCCGGAATTCGTTCTGACACAAAGGTTGGGACAATAATGCTACAAGGCTGAGACATTACTCTTTCACATAAACTATGCATGAAAGCTATTTGAAAAGCGAGTCACTTTGTGTCCCTTTTCTGTTTGTCATGACAATGAAACAACGGACAAGTTCTTACCTCTGGATAAGTGTTTGGCAGTAGAGGTCCACACTTTAACCATTGAGTAATCTTGGCACAGGCCAGCAGTGCCTCGGATTCAGTGTAGTTGCCTTGGACCAGGCACTGAATGAAGAAACGCTCTCGGAATTGGGAAGAAAATGTCTTCAGTTTGGCAAAGGTCACCTCACTAATTGCCATCTGCCTGTCAACACTTGTCCAGTGAGTCTGAAGAAGAAGAGAAAACCGCAGATCTCTGTAAAGAGAACGAGGAGAGATTTGTATGAGCAATAATAAATTTGGAAGGGGGAAATATTCAGCCTGCTCATTTCAGCTCTATTCCAAATATACACAGGTTGAGTTTTGGTTCCAAAGTAGAGGAACTAGCAGCCTAACACAGAAGAATAAAGTCATTATAAAAAATCACCCCTATGAGGTGGTACCCAAAATATTCGAGAATTTGATTGTACCGGTCCAACCAGTAGTAGGACAACATTCCGCCCCGCTAGGTGTCTCGAGGTACACGTCTTAGCTACTGTGGTACAAAGTTGCGGCATCTTTAGTGCATGCAGTTGTGAGTTGTAGTGGAGCGTGTCAGGACGTGTTCAGGACCCACTGCGATTCCAGTTGAATGTCTTCAATGGAGTCAAAACGTCGCCCTTTCAATACAATTTTCACCTTCGGGAACAGGAAGAAGTTGCACGGGGCTAGGTCTGGCGAGTAGGGAGGGTGGGGGACCGTTGCCATGCTGTTTTCGGCCAGGAACAAACGACTTATGCACAGGTGCGTTGTCATGGTGCACCCACCAGTCTTTCTTTTTCGACAACTCTGGCCATTTTTCCCTCAGTAGCCTCAAAACCTTGTAGACATGTACCGTACCACAGCCCAAGTCTGTTACAAACATCGTGAATTGTCTGCCTTCTGTCTTCATGAATCACATCACTCACTTTCATAATCCGGTGTTGTGCATGTTGATGGTCGACAGAATGTTTGTCATCTTCCACAGATTGTCGGCCTTGAAGCGCTTGAACCACTCAAATGATCTTGCTTGACTCAGTGCACTATCACCAAATGCCTCTGTCAGTATGAGGTGGGTTTCAGCTGCAGTTTTCTTCAACTTGAAACAGAATTTGATGCAAATATTTTGCTCCTTCACTTTATCTATTAGACAATTCACAGAAGCACTGAAACACATCCTGACAACTCACAACTGCATGCGCCAAAGATGATGCAACTTTGTACCGCAGTAGCTAAGACATGTACCTCGCGACACCTAGTGGCGGAATGTCGTCCTACTACTGGTTTGACCGGTACAATCAAAATTCTTGGATATTTTGGGTACCACCTCGTATAAAGAACTCTGATACATGTCATTCTTCAAAATACCCTGGGAAAATGTTTCTGACTAACCAGGATTTGGGAGGTTGTTGGATGTTTCGTCCACCAACATTTTCTCCATTTTCTTATTTGTCCTTAAGGTTCATTGTGCGTTATAAATACAAGTCCAGTCATTTTATCCCCGGATTCTACAGGTGTCTCACTTGGTGGCCCATGCTCAAGCCCGTATTCCCTTACTCGCATGGAGCACAGTTGTCATAATTACCTGCCAAAAGCAGTAGGGGAAGGTGCTGTACCTTGGGTCAAATTACAGTTTTATATTTTTCACTGTCTATCGTGAAGGAATAAAATTAATTGAACACTGCCATAAGATATGGCACTCCTTTGCCTAACAAACTCCATTTTAACTTGATTATTGAATTGCATATTATGTCTATATTTCCTTTTTTGAAACATCTTACACACTGACCCAAAGTACAACTATGTGCTGTCACTGTGTGTTGTACTTTGGGTTGCTATTCAATGATACATAGGCCTAATTACACATTTAAACAATAATTTATTATTATAAGTTTTGACTTGAGTAAGAAAAATGTATTTAGCTGTCCTTTTTAACTCACAGTAGCATTACAAAAGTTTACTTCAAACACTATACAGTCACAAAATTGGAATGTAAATTTTAAATACAAACAAACTTTGAACGTATAGTCGTAGCCAGTATGATAAGACCAAATTAGCCCATAAAACATCAAGAAACATAGGCTCCACGAACTTATTAAACTAATAGCAACATCACTTTAAATGTATCAGAAATTAAAACTTGCAAAACTTGGTGCTCAGAATGCCCTTCAGCAAATGGAGGTGGAAGCTTCCTTTCAATGCCCTCGCTCGGAATCGCCTGAATATCATCCTGCATGGGACACAGAGAATACCTTGTATTCGACCATGGCCTCCTCGAATACCTGGCCACACTAAAGCCGATTTAAAGCGCTGGAATGTATATTTAACTTCATACTCCCCATAAGAAACATCCCTTAGCACTCGTTGGTAATTTTCTAAGAAAATTATAGCTCTCTCAAGGACTCCTACATCTATTGGGGGCCTAGTTTTTCCACTTCTACTCCTAGGCAAAGGTTCTGTAACCAAGAAAAATGGCTTGATAGCTTTTCTATCTAGAATAAATGTCACAGTGTTGTACCTTGAATCGACCCAATGTACAACACAACAACTGACTCATGGTACAATAGGCATTAATTTTAAAGAGTAGGCTTACTATGTTTTAGATTAGTTTTAGTTCAAAACTAAATAAATGACACGAAAGACAACAGAAAGCAGTACTTACATATCAGATCATACACAAAGTGCATGTTACTCTCAACAGAAAGTCAGTGAAAGTAAGGTACAAGTTCACTTTTTCAACATAAAATTCTTTAAGTCTTGGTAGCTTTGTAAGCACATGTGCTATGGACTTCAGTACAAGCTACAGCACACATTACTGGATCATTTGAGAATAATCCTATTTAGTTCACACTGATTTCTCACAGATGAAGCCATAATATTAAATGACCCAAAGAACAACATCGTGAAGGAATAAAATTAATTGAACACTGCCATAAGATATGGCACTCCTTTGCCTAACAAACTACGATTAGTCAGTGTGCTGAAAATCAGATTGTTGAGTGCATCAAGAAGGAAGTGACACTTGTGTTTGAGACTAAGTGCTAAGTTCTCTCTGCAAATTGTGAAATGGAGGATTTATCTGAACTGTGTGTTAGCATCAAATTCTGCTTCAAGCCACGGAACAGATTCAAAATGTTATAAAATTCTGAAGATGGATTTTGGGGAGCAGGTTATGAGACGATTCCAAACATTTTGATGGTCTTCCTACTTAACCCTCTGATACCATGATATCATCAAGCATTACAAGTTTCACTGAACTAGTACTAGTGTCGAAACAGGGGTTTAGTTGGCAGTGCATACATTCCTTGGCTTGAAATGAAGCATATGCTCCTGAGGAAGCTTCCAACATTTACGAGTACTGTAGTTTGCTAGCTGGAGCAATCTCATGAATTCATATGTAACAAACATTACCAAACCTACAATGACACCCACAGATAGTCTCTACCCTCCAAAATCAAAAAAATCAAAATATAAAACTGCCCGAAAACTTAGTGAGTATGGTAATTATTACTAATACATATTAAGGCATTAAGCATCCAAAAAAGAACTAATTATTTTGAATGTTGCAAAACTTAGAAATTATGATCCCATCAACAAAACAGCCTTCCTCCCCCAGCTAATCTATGAAGGTGTAGCTATTATTTATGTGATACACTTAAGCATCATCTTCTTGAACAGTTTCCAGCCACTTGCCGGGTCTGTTTGGAACATAAGCCTCTCCATCGTCTTCTGTCTTCCCACCATCTCTCCGTCTCCCATAAGCCCAACCCCTCGTCCACGCCGTGGGAGACGGGCAACGGCACAAAGTAGGGGATTGCCTGTAGGGGCGAAGTACAGTGGGGACTTCTGTGTGCCCCTGGACCATTACGGTAGCTGTGAAGGTCCTACAGGAACTCTGAAAAGTGACAGCTCTGGTGAAGCTACGATAGGCCCAGCAAGCCAGTAGTGAATAAGACGCTTTCAAGAAGGGAACGGGCCTCGGATACACTTAAGCAAGACCTAAACTACTATACAGTGGAATCCCGTTAGTATGTTCCTCACTAACACGTTTTCCCGCATATTACGTCGAATTATAAAAGTCCCAGTCCCAAAGCACCAAATTGTATATCAAATATTGCTTTAGCACGTTTTAGCAAGTTTTAGCGCACCCGCTTACTACGTTCAAATTTTGACGTTCTTTGTTCAATATTTTGGCCAGTCCTCGTGTATTTGTCAGTCCACTTGGACTTCGGCTACAGTTAAGCAGCGAGTGTGCTTTGTGCGTAAGCTTGGCAACGCAGTGATCGAGAGCTTGACCAAGGTTAAGTGATTGTGTACGATTGGCGTGGCAGCAGTCTAGAGTGTAGCTCAGTTTAGCAGCGAGTGTGTTTCCTGTCGTGTCATCTATTCATTCAATGACGATAGATTGCCGAACAGTGATATAGTGTTCTTGGCTATTTTTATCTGGGCCTTGTTTACGTGTTTGCAATGGAGAAGAAGAAGAAAGTGAGGCAAATAAAAAACAGTGAAAAACTAAAAATCCTTCAAGAAGTGGATCGGAATCCAAATATGAAGCGTGTAGACATAGAGCGGAACTTAAACATTCCTCCGTCAACTTTAAATACAATTGTTAGTAAACGTAAACTGATTAAGACTGCTTTTGAGGAAGGGAAAAGTGCTCAAAGAAAACGTAATCACCAGGGCTAGTTTCCAGAATTAGAAGAAGCTGTTCTAAAGTGGTTTATTTTCGAAGTGAAATGCCATGTCCTGTGGTTCGGATTCCACGTAAAAAGGAGGTCCCGTGGCTCATGATCTCAAGATTACCGGTCACGTTAAACTACAAGCTTCCTTCCTTTTTTTTCTAAAGTGGTTTGTGTATGCGCGAGCTTCAAATGTGCCGATAGACGGTACTGCGGTTTGAGCTCAGGCAATACTTATTGCACAGAAGATGGGACTTGATGATTTTAAAGTATCTAATGGCTGGATTGACAGATTCAAGAATCGACATGACCTATTTTATAGATGTGTGCGAGACGTAGCTGCTGCGCTGGATAATGACGCTACACTGTGTGAAACTATTGAAACATGGAAAACTATAACGCTTCCTGTAATTTTGAAAGACTATCCTGATGATACTTTTAATGCAGATGAAATAGGGCTGTTTTTTCATCTTCTTCCAGATAAAACCCTGGATTTTAAAGGCGCGAAGTGTCATGGTGGCAAACTTAACAAGGAAAGGCTTATTGTTCTCCAGTGCTGTAATGAAAGTGAAATCGAGAAGTTGGTACCGCTGGTTATTGGAAAAACACGCAATCCACAATGTTTCAAGAATGTGCGATATTTTCCATGCACGTACACTTCTAATACGAAAGCGTGGATAACTTCCGCAGTATTTGAGAATTTCTTACACGCATGGGATGCACGGCTTGGCTTAAGAAATAGGAAAATTGCACTCTTCATTGATCAGTGTCCCACTCATCCCTCAAATGTTTCTAATTTGAGAAACATAAAGATCATTTTCCTCCCAGCAAACTGCTCGAGTAAGCTACAGCCGTTAGACCAAGGCATAATGTGGTGCATGGAGCAGAAGTATCGCAAGAGGCTAGTACAGAGAAGATTGGCTGCAGTGGAATCAACGACGAGAAAGATGCCATGCATTTCATTAAGTTTGCCTGGGATTCTGTGGAGCAAAACACCATTCAGAACTGCTTCAATGCAGCCGGCTTTTGTCGTGTTCGCGCTGATGACGTGCTGGATGATTTTTCTGAGAGTGAAGAATGGCACCAAGTAGCAAGAGAGGTCACTTTCGAAACTTACATGAACGTTGATGACAATATTCCAGTGTGTGAAACTACGACAATAGATTAAATTCTTGAACAACAGAAGATGGAAAATGTGTCAGTGCAGGATGAAAGTGATGACGAGCCAGATCTGGAGCCAGTTTCCATGGTGTCAAAAGTGATGGAGGCAATGGACATAGTGAAGCGATACCTGTGTAGTTTCGAAGTTGATGACGAACTAATGACTTTATTAACCTCTCAAGCCGGTTCTACATACGCGAGTACGCATGGTAGTAGTTACTGCACTGGCGGTTTGCCGTACAGGTATACGCTGCGCACAGCACTTCGCGAGAACTGCGTTTGTGCGCTATATGGTGGACTCATATGTGAACTGCTTATACTAATGCATTTTAGAAGACTTGACCTTGCAAACCACATAATCTTACAACAAATAGTTCATAGGTTTTCTGTTATGTTTTTGTTTTCTTTTTTGGGGAGGGAGAAAACATATGAGAACCGTCGTGCTATCTATTGAGGCAAAATAGAAACAGACGACACGTTGTCACTCACCATGTTCCCTACTGGCATCTGTGGTAAGAATTTTAACCTCTTGTAAATGATACGCATGGATGGGAAATATTGCCAGGGGAAGGCCCTAACAATTCTGTGAAAAATGGCAGGGCCTTCGCGACGTCTTATGGGGTTTGAAATAGAAAGTGCTCTGATAGGTAAGGAAGACAGTAGTGCAAGTAGTTTTGCTAGTGATTCCGGTAGTGTAGAAAGTGACGTTGATTATGCCCAAGAAGAATTGTTGCCTCTCGAAGAGGAAGATGAAGAATTAGGACATGTCAATGTCCCATCAGCTGATAAGTGACATTCCGTGGGAGTGGCGCACGTTGCATGCAGCTAACATAGAGCCGAAAATTCCTTTCACTGGGCAACCGGGGGCCCACAGAAGGATTTTGATAGAGTTTTGGATGCGTTTTTACTATTTTTTGACGCTGAGGTAATAAATATCATAGTGGAGGAGACCAACAGTTATGCTGAGCAATGCATAATGGGAAGTGTCTGGAAGTCGAGATCACGGGTTAGGAAATGGGAGCCCGTGACTGGCGATGAGATTTATGTGGTGTTTGGCCTCATTATGTTGATGAGTATTGAACAGAAGCCCACTATAAAAAGTTATTTAATTAGGGATACACTGTAACCAAACTTTAGTAGGTTACAGAGACTGCTTCTAGTTTGTTTTGTTGGTAGTAATTATTTTTCTTTCATCAGGTTGCCAGCCATGGCCGCCTGATGGTGGAGCACCATGGAGAAACTTGTGTGTTCAGTGCCCATTGGATTCTTTTGTGATGGTCTACCAATAGGTGGCTTTGCTATGGCAAGGTTTGCTTTGACTTGACTAGGTTTCTATGGTGATGATATTGATAGTTAGGATGCTATGCAGAATGGAAGCTGGCTTTTGATGAAAATGTGATGTGGGAATTGTTGTGCTCTCTGGTCTGGAGATTGGTGTTGGGGGGGTTGAGGATTCTGTGATTTTTTAGAAAGGGTCTGGCAGTTGGTTTTGGGAGAGAGGAGTAATGGTTGTGTTGGATGCTCTGCAAGAGATGCAGGTAAAGGAAACCTGCTTATATGTTTGACAAAAAGATATTGATAGTTTATGATTGCCAGAGAATGACTAGAAAAGAAGAATTCGTAAGTAGAAAGGAATACAAGTTGTAGTGGACACGGTTCAAGAGATGCAGGTAGTGGAAACCTGCTTATATGTTGACAAACTGGTATTGATAGTTTTTGATGGTCAGAGATTAACCTGAAAAGAAAAATTATTATTAATAAAGTGTATTTTGAGATGTCAGTTTTTTTCTCTGGGTACTCCGGTTTTCCCTGTCACAATTTCATTCCAGCAACACTCTCCACTATCATTTCATTTCATCTGTCATTCATTTAATCATTGCCTCAGAGGAGTGCGACAGGCATCGGCAGCCGGCACAGTTCATATCCTCGTCGCTAGATGGGGGCTTCATTCATTCCATTCCCTGACCCGGTCGGTCGACTGGAAGCAGGCTGTGGATTTTCATAGTGTATTTTGAGAAATCAGTGTACTGTTCTTAGTGGATTCATTTTAGCGAGAATATCGCTCCGCTACCCTGAGGTGGGAAGCTTGGAGTTTTATATTTATTACAATGGCTCCCAAAGTGAAAGCTCAAAGAATTCAATGAATCACACAAAGACAGGAGTAGGGATGGGGGAAAATAGAAGAAATATTGAAGCTGAGATGATGGCCATGTTGAGGAGGCTCATGTATCTTAGCGACAAGTATGCAGGCATGGAGGAGAGGTCAGTGAGCATTTGTCGGAGAAGCTTGATGAGGTCTCAGAGCATTTGTCAGAGATTATCCCAGACAGCCAGGCCAGTGAAGTCAGTGTAGAAAACACTAATCTGGAAAATAACCTAGGTGGTCAGATTGCTGTTCAGGAACAGAGCCACCCTGAAGTAGAGAAGTTGGCAAGGGAAATTTCGAGCCAAGCACTGGAGACCAGCCAGAAATTTACCAGGGCAGATAGGAAGTTGGAAGAACTCAGAGTGGAGATCATATGCATGGTAGAAGAGAAAGTTGAAATGGTGGAATCTGTGAGTGTGTCTGTGAAGGAGGAGATCTGTGATGTACGTGATGCTAGGGGGCGTAAAGAAGAAAATGAAGAAGTGGAAAAGATAAGGCGAGGTTGTAGAGGTATATATTGGAGAGACCATAGCAGGAGAAGAAGAGAGAGCAGTTGCAGAGGTAGACACAGAGGTCGCCGCCGACGTAACAGAAGAGGATGTCAAATTGGAGGAGGAGAATAAAACTGAAGACAAGGAAGATGAGATAGAAGATAACGTGAAGAAGCGTTGGAGGAGAAGGACGGGGAGGATAGGCAGGAGGACAAGGTCGACAGAGAAAAGGATGAGATGCAAGGCAAAGAGAAGGAATAAGAAAAGGAAGAGACGTCAGACAGATAAGAGAGTGAAAGATCAGAAGAAGATGAAAGGGGTAAAGGGAAAGGGAAAATAAAAGATGAGAAGAAAGGAACTGTTGAGTAAGATAAGGCAGATGAGGAAAATCAGGAAGAGAAGGAAAGAGAAGCAGGAAGGGAAGGTGAAGAAAAAGAAGGGAAAGGAGAGAAAGGAGAGACTGAAGGCTGAAGGCAAGTGGCTGACGCCCAAGCTGAAGGCAAGTGGCTGACGCCCAAGCAGAAGGCAGACTGGGCGTGTGCTCAGGCCCTGCTGAAGGCTCGCATGGCCCAAGGAATGGAGCTACCCGCGGCGGGCGACCGCAAGCCTCCTCGACCCGGCACCAGGATACGGCCCAACAAGACCAAGAAGAACAGAAGGTGGAGGTGGAGATTGTTGAACAGGTCCCCCTGCCGTCAGAGGGCAGCACGGAACACAAGAAGGAAGAGGAAGAGGAGGATGTGAAGGACATCTGGGATACCGTAGAAATGGTAGAGGAAGTGCGGGAGGCGGACGATAGTGACGGTGAGGAAGTGGAAGGAAGTACTATGAAATCGGTGGCGCAGAAGAAGAGAGAGAAGAAGGAAAGGGAGAAGCAGAAGAAACTGGAACAGAAGAAGAAGGCCAAGAAGATTGAAGGAGCAGGTGAGACACAGCCAGCTCCAGCTGAAGTACCTGAAGAAGCACCGCTACCAGCCAAGACTGAAACAGGACAAGCACCTGCAGAAGGAGACGATGCAGAGGGAGATGACAAGACGAAAAAGAAGAAGAAAAAGAAGAGCAAGGAGGAAGGTAAAGAAGGAGGGAAAGTAGAAGCAAAGGAAGTAGATGAAGGAAAGGAAGAAGTAGAAGTGGAAGGAGAAACAAAAGAGAGAGAAGAAGTTGATAAAGGGGAAAGCGTGATAGTAATGAAAAAGACTGCGCTATAGAAGAAATAATGGAGACAAGCCTCAGAGAGGTAGGAAGGATGACAAAGAAGATTATGATAATGGTACAGACAGGTCTGATGACAGTTCTGCCATTCCTACTGAAAGAAAAAAAAAAGCTTGTGGTGACACACCTAATGTCAAGAATCCCGTTGATATGTCTGGCAGTGAAAGATTCGTAACCACGTCTGTTGATGATGACGAAGATAATGATCAATATTGGTTTCTCTGTGTATATTTTATTTTAGTCTGTGTATGTTTCATATATTCCTTATAAATTTATGTATTTGGGTCGAGGGTTGAGAATGAATCTCTAACCTTCGGTTAGAAATTCACTCTCAAGGGGGCGTTTCTGTAACCGAACTTGAGTAGGTAACAGAGACTGCTTCTAGTTTGTTTTGTTGGTAGTAATTATTTTTGTTTTATCAGCTCAAGCCATGGCCGCCTGTTGGTGGACACGGTACAAGAGATGCAGGTAGTGGAAACCTGCTTATATGTTGACAAACTGGTATTGTTAGTTTTTGATGGTCAGAGATTAACCTGAAGAGAATTATCATTAATAAATAGTGTATTTTGAGAAGTCGGTGTACTGTTCTTTGTGTATTAATTTTAGCGAGAATATCGCTCCGCTACCCTGAGGTGGCTAGTTTGGAGTTTTATTACAACACTTCTGGAGACCCCAATATTTCCACAAACCATGAAACAGGACAGGTTCGAACTCATAATGAGATTCCTGCACTTGGTTGATAATAAATCAGCTGACAATTATACAGGACCTCGTAAGTTATTCAAAATTCAGAATATTCTGCAAATAATGAACACAAAGTTCCAGTCTGCTTACATTCCATCACAAAACATCACAATAGACGAATCATTGACCTTGTGGAAAGGACGGTTAGACATAAAACAGTATATCCCCCTGAAAGCCGCGAAATTCGGAATAAAAACTTACGAACTTTGCAAATCATCTACTGGCTATTTGTGGCATTTCATTGTTTACTGTGGTGCTGGTACAGAAGTCTGTACTACCATTAGCATTCCAGATGGCCTGAAAAGCTCAAAAATAGTGGTGAATTTGTGTGAGCCCCTGATGAACAAAGGGTACACTTTATGGATGGATAATTTTTATAATTCCCCATCACTTTGTGTACTAATGAGGGACAGAGGCGTCAATGTGGCAGGAACATTGAGACTGAACAGGACACTCGTCCCCACAGTGGCGAAAAACAAAAAATTGAAAAGGAGGAATCCATCTCAGCCGAGGCCACTGGTGTCGGTCATGAAATGGAAGGATAAAAGGGATGTTTCCTTTATCTCGACATTCCATGACAACACAATGACTACCAAGAAAATTAGGGGTAAAGATGTGTCAAAGCCAAATGGCATATTTGATTATAATGGCTGTATGGGAGGGGTTGACCGAAAAGATCAGATGATTCAGCCATATCTCCTGGAAAGGAAAAGGTCCAAGAAATGATACATAAAACTATTCAAGAGACTCCTAAATGTGTCAGTTCACAACGCATATGTACTGTATTATTCCAAAACAAATATTCTGCATCTCACCTACAGACTGGACTTGGTAAAATCTCTCATTTTGAACCACAGACCACAAATCTCACAGTCCTTAGGACCTGGTCGTCGTCCTGTAAATCCACCACATTCTAGAATCACAGGCAGACATTTCATTGAGAAGATTCCCCCGACAGGAAAAAAAAGCAAAGCCTCAAAAGAGATGCGCTATCTGTGCCATACAAAAGAAAAAGAGGAAGGAGACAATCTACTGGTGCCCTAACTCTTCAGTACGTTTGTGCCTGGAGTACTGTTTCAAAGAGTACCACACAAATGTCAATCTGTAGAAGTTGCTCATTGACACCACCTACGAGTGTATATATGATGATGATGATGATGATAATTGTTGTTTTAAGGGGCCTAACATCTAGGTTATCGGCCCCTAATTATCCGGGTGATAGCGAAAATGATGATGAAACGGAAACCAGAACGAAAATTAAGTGAGACGGAAAATACTTACAAAAAGGAATTCAGATTGAAACAACTCACAAAATGTTCTTACAGAAGGGAATTTAGAACGAAAAGATTCACAAAAGGAATAGATTGAAAAATACCCACAAAATGAAGGCTAGGTTCAAAATACGTACAAAATGCAATGTAGCGTCGAAATACCTACAAAATGCAATTGAAATTCAAAATACTTACAAAATGCAAATGAGATCGAAATTACGTACAAAATGCAATTGAGGTTCAAAATACTTACAAAATGCAAT
Source organism: Meconema thalassinum (assembly GCA_946902985.2). NCBI lineage: Eukaryota > Metazoa > Arthropoda > Insecta > Orthoptera > Tettigoniidae > Meconema > Meconema thalassinum. The sequence continues at coordinate 445,108,312 of OX336390.1, forward strand.
TGAAATTGAAAATACACGATGCAATTCAGATTGAAATATCCCAGATCCAATCCAAATTGTTCACAAAGTGCAATTGAAATTCAAAATACTTATAAAATGCAATTGAAGTTGAAAATGCTTACAAAATGTACGGTAGATTCAAACGAAAAAGGAAGCTTGTAGTTTAACGTGACCGTTAATCTTGAGATCATGAGCCACGGGACCTCCTTTTTACGTGGAATCCGAACCACAGGACATGGCATTTCACTTCGAAAATCTCACATGCATTGACCGGGAATCGAACCCGGACCGCCGGTAGATTCAAACGACTCATGTGGATTGACAATACTTACAAAATGCAATTTAGATTGAAAATACTTGACAAAATGTAATTTAGATTCAAAATACCCACAAAATGCAATTAAGAATCAAAATATGTGCAAAATGCCCACCAAACAAAATGCAATTTAGATTCAAAATTCCTGCAAAATGCGGTTTTGGTTGAAAATACTTACAAAATGCAATTGAAATTCAAAATTCTCACTAAAAGGCCCGGGGCTACCTGCATTGAAAGACTTACCAAAAAGCAATTTAGATTGTCAATCTTTACAAAATGCAATTGAAGTTGAAAACAATCGCGAGATGTAATTTAGATCGAAAAAAATTTACATAATGCAACGTAGATTAAAAATACCTTTAAAAAATCGCTAAAAGGGAATTTAGATACACGGTGAGCCAAGTAACAAAAACAGTGCGGGAATCTTAAAGAGAAAGGAAATATAATGAAAAAGGAGAGGAGAGGGGAGAGAGGAGAGGAGAGGGGAGGGGAGAGAGGAGAGGGTCCGCCCCAAAGGTAAGGGACAAAAGGGGAAAATGGACCCAGCTCAGGAATCCCTCGGGGTCGCCAACTCCCGAACTCACCGGCCGCGAGCCCCTGAGGGTGTAGCATTATCTAGGGTGCACCAGAAGGGGTGGGGCTACATACACCCGGCCTCCTTAAGGGCCTTGAGCACAAGGCAGGAGGTAAAAGGAAAAGAAAAAGAGGGCTGACCCCTCACAGAAGGAGGGGATCAGGAAAGATGAGAGAAGGGCCAAACAAGGGGGGAAAGTGAAAGACTCCCTAGGCCTCGGATACACTAATACCGTCGGGGTTGGAAGAGAACAAGAGTTGACCAAGTGAGGTCGACAGGAAAGAAGACGGAGAGGAGCCCGGCACAAGTAAGTGGAAGCAATGCCGGACTCAGCTGGGGCCCCGTGGTCGCCAACCCACACGAGGGTATATAGTGTAGATAAAACTCTCTGTAATGTACCGATACACAATAAACGAACTATTTGTGAGGTGTATACGTATGTATATTGTGCATAACACACAGTGACAGTGAAATGGATACCCTCAACACCCGCAATATGAAACGAACCGGCTTCAAATTCATCCGCTATTTACAGCCAGGGTCGTTCAAGACACCATTGGTAAGTCATCCTGAAAATATTGTGTTATTAGCTTGTTTAATTTTTGAGATATGCAACATTATTTGAAGTTCTTCAAAACTCACTCTCCAAGCCAATTTAAATACCGCCTGGGGTGCAGACGCTAGGGCATTTAAATGCCCGCCTGAGAGGTTAAACAGGATGGACAGTACAATTTTAAAATTAAAACCAAGAAAGCAATGAACCATACAAATGTATTTCAAAACAGTGTAAATATTCGTGTTCGACTGTGAGGTAAGATGTATTATTAGGATTAAAGTTCATATTGTACTGTAATTCATTTTTACATCGTTATTTATTCCCCCTGTTAGTTACTGTCAAACCTATGTTTATGTTGTGACTAGTAGTGCTTTAACTAATTCTTAAGGTCGGCAATTTCACGCCCACATTCATGACGCACGTTTTTAAAATTATTTTTACACGATTCTTAAGATCGGCAATTTTACGCGAACGTTCATGACGCGCTTATACAAGATAAGCCGTATTTCATTTAAACAGGTCCAATATGCAAGGGTTAGTTATTTTTGATTTAAAGGATGAAACAAAGAGGTCTTCTGCCTTTAATAATCTTATCAGTCGATTTTCAGTCGAATTTTAACACTCGCATCTCAGAATAGCAGCTATTATCGAAGATCAAAACTGAAATGCGATTTGGATGCAGAGAACGGAAACTAGCTAGGGAGTTGAAAATCCGGAAAAACTATATTAATCCGGACAACCGGAAAACACCCCAAAAATCTGGAAACCTTCCAGGAAAACCGGAAAACTTGGCAGGTATGCATTACCAACACGCAGTTCCGGCTACCTAACCGCTTCAAAACCACGTGGATGCATCCTTGTTCCGAACATTGGCACATTTTTGATTATATCATTACCCGGCAATGTGATACGAAGGACACTCTTATTACCAGAACAGCAAGGAATATAGACGATTGTTGGACAGATCATAAACTTCTCATATGTAAGCTCAGGATATCCATCAGACCTAAACCACCTAGGAACACCAAAAATTTGCCAAGAAAGAAATTTAATACATCCAAACTTCAGGATGAATCCATCTATAAACATTTTGGAAACAGGATCGTCACCCAGTTATCAGAAAACCCAGTAACGAATGACATTCAGCAAGAATGGGCCACACTACAGAAGATTATCACACAGTCAGCTGAGGAAACCATTGGTTTTATAGTGCGGAAAAGACAAGACTGGTTTGATGACAACACTGAAGAAAGTCTGTCTCTCATCAATGCCAAAAGGAATGCCTAGCTTGCCCATCTTCAAGACCCAACTTCCAACACAAAGAGAGATAAACTACTGGAACTCAAGGGTAAATGTCAGACGCAGATAAGGCAGATTAAAAATACTTGGTGGCAACAGAAGGCTCAGGAACTGCAGAGACTATCGGATGCTCGACACTTAAGGAATTTCTATGCAGTACTCAAGGAAATATATGGACCATCTCGCTCATCATCAGGTACACTGAAAAGCGCTGATAATTCTACTACCTTTACTGACAGTCAAGAAATCTTGGAACGCTGGAAGGAGCACTTCTCCAATCTCCTAAATCGTCCATCAGCAGCTGCTGAAGACTTTATTTGTGATGTGCCGCAACAACCTGAACAACTGTGGTTGGCAGTATCTCCTACTTATCATGAATTCACTGCAGCTCTCACTCAATTGAAACCCAGAAAGGCACCTGGAACAGATATCATCCCTCTAGAACTAATTCAAGCCGGAGGTCATTCTCTCAAAACAAGGATTTTCACCCTTATCCTCAGAATATGGGAATCAAGAAAGGTACCTGGAGACCTAAAGAATGCCACTATCATCACTATCTTTAAGAAGGGTGATCGCAGTGTTTGTGGCAACTACCGTGGTATATCACTGCTATCAATTGTGGGGAAGATTCTTGCAAGAATTCTACTTAACCGCCTCAAGGTTATCTCTGAGAAGATCCTCCCCGAGTCACAATGTGGATTTAGAGCTTGGACCCTTATGTATGCAGATGATATAATGGTTGCAGATGACACCCGAGAAAAATTCCAATGTCAAGTTGAAGACTGGAATAACTGCCTCTCCCAGTATGGCCTATGTCTGAATGTGAATAAGACGGAGTATCTGGAGTTAAACCCAAGCGACGGTACCATTCAAGTCGCTGGACAAAATCTAGTCAAGACAGAATGCTTCAGGTACCTTGGATCTCGTCTTCAGAGTGATGGCAACTTCAATGATAAAGTAAGAGCCAGGGTGAACGCAACCTGGTTGCGGTGGAAGGAGGTCACGGACGTACTTTGCGACAAGAAAATGCCACTTCGTCTCAAATTGAAGATATATCAGACAGTGGTACGGCCAGTTGCGCTGTATGGCGTTGAATGTCGACCATCCGACAAAATTTCAGAACGCCGCCTGCACGCCATGGAAATGAGAATGCTTCGTTGACCATGTCAGAAACGACACAATTCAGGAGCAAATGGGCGTCGCCCCAATTGTGGACAAAATGAGAGAGAAACGGCTCCGATGGTATGGCCATGCCATGCGTGCAGCGCCTGATACTGTTACTAACTCTGTCCTTCATTTTGAGGTTGAAGGCCCATTTTGAGGTTGAAGGCCTACGCCCCAGGGGACGACCGAAGCAGCGTTGGCAAGACACTGTAAATGGTGACTTAAAAATTACTGGCCTAAATCCAGCCGACGCACGAAACCGGACAAAATGGAGGTCAATGACCAAAAATTGGACCCTGCACCAGCGGGACAACGCTAGGAAGAAGAAGAAGAAGAAGCACAACTGACTTGATTTTCTGTGTGAGAAGAAAAATGTAGAGAACAACAGAATCCACTCTTCTTAGTCTTTATGACTTGGAAAAGGCATTGGATTCGGTTCCAAGACCGGCCATGTGGGCGGTGCTGAAGCGGTTTGGTTGCCCTCAGCGTTTTGTAGATCTAATCAAGGCTCTCCATGATGGCATGACAGGTCAGGTTTGCCATCAGAATAAGATGTCCGATGAATTCCCTATTACCCATGGACTGTAACAAGAATGTGTACTGGCTCCACCACTTTTTGCGCTGTACTTGGCTGCAATGCTTTATGATTCACCCACAAACATCCCAGGTGTGGAGGTCAAGTATCGTTTTGATGGAGGGCTTTTCAACCTAACTCGTCTCCGCTCCTTGAGGGAAACTCAGGTTACTAATGTTACTAATATGTTGTATGCAGATGATGCTGCGGCACCAACTCTCACACCAGAAGAGCTGCAAGAGTCGGTTAATTGTTACAAAAGTGCATGTGATCGCTTTGGTCTTACCATAAATGTCAATAAGACTGAAGTCTTGGCACAACCTTCACGAGGCACACCTTTTCCTCAGTTCAATATCTCCATCTCAAATTTGCCATTAGAGCAGGTAGAACACTTCTCGTACCTGGGCAGTACCATTTCTGTGAGCTGTACCCGTGAGCAGGATGTGGATAAGAGAATTGGCGCAGCCCATGCAGCATATGGACAATTAGCGCACCGGGTCTTCATGAATAAAGATCTGTCCATGAGTACAAAGCTTATGGTGTACAAAGCAGTAGTCATTTCTACATTGTTGTATGGCTGTGAAACGTGGACCCTTTACCGACGTGATCTTAGGAAGCTTGAGCGCTTCCACCTACAAAAACTTCGATCAATCCTGAGGATTAAATGGGAAGACCGCATTACCAATATTGCTGTTCTTGAAAAGGTTCACATCAATAGCATAGAATCATCCATAATAGGTCACCAATTTAGATGGATTGGTCATGTCCATCAGATGGATGATGTGAGAATACCTCGTCAAATGCAATATGGTGAGTTATGCTATGGCACCAGACCTCATGGTGGTCCTAAGAGGTGCTACAAGGACCAATTTAAGCAGACCCTGAAATTGACAGGTCTTGATTCACAAACCTGGGACATGCTGGCTGCAGACCGCTCAACTTGGCACCGTACCATCTCGGATACTGTAAAAACGTTTGAAAGGGATCGATGCACACACGAAGAGGCCAAGCGTCAAGCTAGGAAACTTCGAGCAGCCCAACCACGTCCTCCTCCAGCAATACTATGTGACTTGTGTGGACGCTTGTTCTATGCCAGGATTGGACTCTTTAGTCACTGTAAACACATCCACAAACTGGACTGAAGGAAGAAGATTTAGACTCGGATTCAAGATAAAGCCGATGATGATGCCTATCAATTGAAAAAAAAAAAAAATTGGAAAGAGGAGTAAGTGAAATAAAAGATGCTGCATCTGTATATCATTGGCTATTATAAAAGTAAGACAGCAATAGTGTCGTCTTTTGCCGCATAGTGCCGTAGGAAAATAATCAGAGCACTACCGAAAACTTCGGCAGTCCCGAGCTCCTCACGGAGCAATAGTGTTATTTGTCGCCACATAGCGCTGTAGAATAACGATCGGAGTAGGTTACATCCAAGAAAATTTGAAAGCACGAACACTTATTGCATCTGATAACCGCAATGTACTGCACCAAAACCATCACACTTACAGTATACACAGGCCTAATAATTTCATGATGATCACTGTTTTAAGGGACCTAAGAAATCATTTTGCACTAATTACTCCCCGTGTCTGCAATTTGTAAGCAAGATAAGGTGTAACAAGGTTCGCTTTTCTGCACCAGAACACGGGTAGGGACGGCATGATTCAGCCCGCATTGCCAGTCAACAATAAACTCTTTTAAATATTCTTACAGTTGCCCCTCAATTCCCAGGACCTGTGGAACCATACTACAACACCGAAATATTTCGGACACAGTTGGTTCTAGGGTCGTAAAACGTGGTTTTCGAGCCCATTTGCCTGTTATTTATATAAACACCGTTTCAGTAAACTGGCCAAATTTATCATACAGTATTTTGTTTCTTGCATTGCGAGGCTTAATTTGAGCCTTGTTTAGACAAAGCTACACCATTTCACCAAACACAGCCAAATTTTAAGTAGAGAGTTTTGTTTTATGCATTGCACGGCTTAAAATGAGCCTAGATTGCTCCTTCGACAATTTCGATATTTCGTCCAAGGGGCCTACATGCAGGGAATGGAGAGGTCTGTCCGAAATTTCAAATCAACAGTGATATTTTTTCTCTTTTGTTCCATATTGACTTAAATAACATAATTTATTCAAAATGAATAAGCATTTAAAAAAAAGTTCTGCCAATACAATGGCCTTTTTGTTTTGTTTAAATCAGTACATATGGAACAGAATTTTGATTTCATTCTGATTCTTCATAATTTGTGTAGTTACTCCCTTATTGCTGCAGGTTGGGGCACAAAATCCCTTTGATGTTAGAACCTAAAACCAAACCTCAAAAAAATGAGTAGAATAATCTTTTATTATATAGAATACACACAAGAAGAGCTCGCCGCAGAAGGCTGCACAGATCTTCGGCAATGTTCGGGTGGGCTCAGTAGTGGCAGAACACTTTGCTGCAGTAGCTCGCTGGCAGCAGTTCTCAACGGACCGTCCGCCCAGGCTTGGCAGGCTGAACTGTGACTGGGGTTCACGTGATATCTCAGCGCGTGTGTGTAATGCCTTACACAGTAGTTACAACCTGAGCAAATTAAGTAATTAATTTCTCTGTCAGATATTTTTCGTAATTTTTATAGTTCATCTCATCGTAATAGTCCCTTATTATTTAGTTGGATTTGAAAACCAACAAAGCATTTGGAACGAAACCTGCATGTACCACTATTAATCTTTGCCCTTTCGAGATAATAATAATATTGTATGGGCTCGGGTGCCGGGTGTAAGCTTTGTTATTTGATGCCCAGAGGGCAGCTTGCATGTCGAATTTTGCCATTCCTTGGAAAGCTATGAAAGTCAAGGAGGTTAGATATCTAAGCTCCTGACACTATAGCGCTTTCTAGTAGAGAAAGGAGGAACTTTGTGTTGGCGGAAAATCCTGAGATTAATTTTGCCATTATGAACACGGCCTACTGAATTCAAATGGGTTCTTTAACATGCCAACAATGTATGACATGCGTGTCGTGATTTTGTCGCCTTTCAAAAAGCACTTAGCACGGCCAGGATCGAACCTGCAAGCTTGGGGTTGGTAGTGAGACACGATAACTACTCACCCACCATGGCAAGCTCCTTTCGAGATAGGCGACTTCAGTCCATGAAGAGAACCGTCACTCCAAACACCTGGCTCAGTGTGCGAACTATGCAAACATGTCTCATCAGTGTAAATAATAGGCCTACCTTGTTGTCGGTACCACCTTATGCTCTGTAAGTACTGCATACGGAGGAGCCATATGTCAGGCTTCTCCAGAAGCTTTCTACGCATATCATCTGTCTTCCTCCATCTAAAACCTAGGCCATGAACTATCTTGCTTAATGTTCATACACCACCTTTAAAATTTATATCCACAACCTACGGATCTATTCCAGCGTTGGCCTCTCCCCTTTGGTATCGTGAAAATTAGTAATCGTACGCCTGACACGCATTTATTCTAATTCACACTTCCTGACAGATTTTGGTCTTCTCTTTCCAGGTGTTGAAAATGAATCCACCTCATCACTTTCAATTCTTTTGGTGCCTTGTATTAATTACATTCCGCACTGACCTTTCTGACACACCTGTTGCTTCAGCCACTTTCTTTTGAATTGCGCATATGGTCCCAGCAGAATGTGTTTCATTTTTCATGAATTTATACACATTATGAATAATAATAATAATAATAATGTTTTTGGTTTTACGTCCCTTTTAACTACACTGGCTTTTAGAGACGCCGGGGTGCCGGAATTTTGCCCCGAAGGGGATCTTTAACGTGCCAGTAAATGTACTGACACGGCCCCCTCGCATTTGCGCACCCTCAAATGCCAGCTGACTGCGCCAGGTTTCGAACCTGCAACCTTGGGCTCAGCAAGCGAGAACGTTACCCCTGAGCCACGCAGCCAGACGCATTATGAATAACTTCCCTAGTTTGACTGGGTCAAGTTTTGGCACTCCCCAATTTAAAGCAAAACGGTGGCATTGCTCACTAAGTAAACTGAATATTATACACAATTTTCAAGTCTTTAGGTATATAACGAACGCACTTTCAGCGACCGGTACATAATATACATGAAATAGTAAGTTGGTCTGTCCGACAATTAAAATTCCCTGCTTCAATGGTCATTCTATTTCCATTTGCCTTCTGTGGCACAAAGTGTAGTTCCGCTATTATAGCCCAGTCAAGTTAGCCCAAAAAATAGGGGTAAGGTTACAAAAATTCGCATAGAGCTGAAAATTTGTACTGAAGGTCTAAACACCATTATAAATGAAATGTGAAAAGTCCCCATCGGTCCGACAACGGCAAAAAAAAATATTCAAGGTCAAAGTTTGCAAATATGTTTTTTTTTGCGTTTTTCAGCCAAACGGTAAGTTTTATCATAAAAATAGATCAGAGTAAAATTGTAGATCATGCCATTATATATAAGAATTGTCTTATCACTTTTTATCCTAAGAGTCACCGTTTTTGAGATATAACGATTCAAAAAGTTGTATTCTTCATAATATGCACACGTTTCCACGCCACCTTGAGGTAGTGCACTTGGAGTTCTTTTTAACGAGGTTTCCCCGGTAGGCCTGTTCCACTATCTATTGTGATCCTATTTAATTCAATAATATTTAATCATATATATTATTTCAGTAGTATAGATCCCTCCTCCGGCGCTTACAAGAGACCAATCGAGACAAATGAGCATTCTAATGAAAGAGAATAGACATTAGCAGTGACGAATTGTACTCTAATGTCATAAATATCTATACTTTCCTTAAAAAGTGACTTTCAAAAAAATGTAAGAAGTGTGCGATTTGCATATACTGTTGCTGTAGGAAAATACGCTCCTTAATTGCTGTCCACTTCACATTTTAATTGCTGTGATGCCTGTTTCATGTCTTTTTTAACATCTGAGGTCTTTCCTTTATCATTGTTCATGGATTTTAGAAACAGTAAATCAAAGAAATGAATACTCAAATCGTATAATTACATAAATATCGAATAACCGGTGAGTGTTATGATGATCCAATTTTCAGTGATTGCCTTCTTAAGTTAGGGAACGTAGAACTTGGAATTCTAACTGAAATGTAAATAGTGTTCTATTATCATTTGGTTGAAATAAAATCATAACAATCTTTCTCCTTAAGTCTCTCATTATAAACCTATTGGGGAAAGTATGGTTTATGAACTTCTCGCACGGGTCCGCTAGTAATAAAAAATGGTACTATTGGATATGATGAAAGTGGTGTGAATTTTAAGAAATTGGGGGAAATTATTTGGAATCATCTAATATTTCTGCTTCCTCATGTTCTTGTTCTTCTTCTTCTCCTTCCTGCTGGGTGCAGGTAAATTGTCCTAACAGCAATGAATCAGATGTCTCCTCGCTGATATCGTATGAACACTCTTCTGATGTCAATCAACATCGGAGCATGACTGGCCTTGACAACTGGTACATGCTAATGAACAAAATAATCCAACTTTTTTGCACCGCATTTAGCATTACATCCCTTTTTATAATTGCTGATGTCCTGATAATTGAAATAGCAATAGAACAGTTCAACTTGACAAATACAACTATTGTTGTTGGTGAAGACGTTTACTTACTGATATTACCGTACTTACTGCTCGAACTCCAACCGAAGAAATTATTTATTTTTTTAAACCTGGGAAAGCTCAACATCAGTTGGAATAAAAAACAATTGCAATACCTTGCCTTCCTCCAACCTGTGCTTCTGCTCATCAACATCTATTTCGGGTATATTATCAAGTTCAAGTGTGGCTTGGTAATCAACTAGATCCAGAAGTTAATATTGGAAGTTAATTGACAATACATTGGAACTAATCCAGTCTTTACTCCCACCTGCACCGGAAATCTCCTAAACAAAGTTTTTTGCAATTGTTAAAAGGGATGTAATGCTAAACGCGGCTGCAAAAAAGTTGGATTATTTTGTTCATTAGCATGTGCCAGTTGTCAAGGCCAGTCATGCTCCAATGTTGACTGCCATCAGAAGAGTGTTCATACGATATCAGCGAGGAGACATCCGATTCATCGCTGTTAGGACAATTTACCTGCACCCAGCAGGAAGGAGAAGAAGAATAAGAAGAAGAAGAAGAAAAAGAACATGAGGATGCAGAAATATTAGATGATTCCGAATAATTTCCCCCAATTTCTTAAAATTCACACCGCTTTCATAATTTTCAATAGTACCATTTTTTATTAATAAATATTATTGAATTAAACAGGATCACAATAGATAGTGGAATAGGCCTACCGGGGAAACCAAGTTTAAAAAAAACACGCCAAATACACTACCTCACAGGTGGTGTGGAAACGTGTGCATATTATGAAGAATACAACTCTTTAAACTTTTTAAATAAAATATTTATTGCGGCCAATCGTTATATCTGAAAAACGGTAACTCTTAGGGGAAAAAGTGTTGAGACAATTTTTATAGAAAATGGCAGGATCTACAATTTTAGTCTGATCTAGTTTTATGATAAAACTTACCGTTTGGCTGAAAAACGCAAACAACCCATATTTGCGAACTTTACCTTGAATAATTTTTTTTGCCGTTGTCGGATCGATGGGGACTTTTCACATTTCATTTATAATGTTGTTTTGACCATTAGTACAAATTTTCAGCTCTATGCGAATTTTTGTAACCTTGCATGTCTAACTTGACCGGGCTATTATGCCCTCTTGTTTAAATTCTGGTTGGAAATAAGCACCTATCAGTTCTAAGAATTTCGTTTCAACCATTATGATATTAGAGCTGCTATATACCGATCTAGTTGGAGCAAGTTTTGGATTTATTAGACACGTTATACCACCGCTGGGTCTACCTCTCTCACCTTGCGATGCAAATGTGTGCATTACATACGTATTATTTCCACATATTGAACACAAGATGTCTCTAACACACGGGTCGGCAACACGTCGATCGCGATCTACCGGTAGATCGTGAGTGCTCATTTAGTATATCGCGTGAGTACTGAGAGGGCAGGAGAAAAATTATTGAATAAAATGGACAATTGTTTTTCGTAGCAGAGAAAATGCGTGTTAATTCGAAACAAGTTTGTAGAACTAGTATCGACATCTACTAGCCCAGGCAAATTAGACATATGCTTCCCGAAAAATCGTCCAAAGCTGGAATGTGTTTTAATACCTTTTGGGGGTCCCAAATAAGAGTCCTGTGAGTTTGCGATGGGTTCTGACTTCTGTTTAATTTTTGGGAGTCAAACAAACACGAAATTTTTGCACTTTATTCAGTTTCTTTGGTTATAACTTCTAAACGACGCATCCTACAGAAACGTTTCCTCATAACGTGTTTAAAGAACATTAAATTTTGCGTCGAATGGTTTTTAGTCCGTCTAAATCGGCCCAGTAGTTCAGCCGCAGTCGATTTCTGAAGTGGGCCATGTTTTACCAACTTGGCTAAAAAGTTAATTTAGCCCTTTGAATGGATCATATTATGAATCATTTGATGATGTTTTATTGAATGAAAAATCATCTGGGCGGATGCAGAATTGTTCTGGGGTTTCAGAAATTCTAGGATTCGTGCCTCCCCCTCCTATTGGATCCGCACCTAGACACTCCAAAATGATGTTATGTGGTTTCAAAATACAGTATAAGAAGGCATTATTATGAATAATGTTTTATTGAAAGTAACAAAAGATGTATACATAATAAGATATAATACATTTACATAAGATGGTTACGTAAATGATAACGATATAAATTATGTACAGAAAGATGTATTAGTTGTGTACATGAAACATCATAATATGAAAGTTGTACAAGGTACTCATGTTGACGATTTCTTTCGCCGTTTAGGAGATAACGGTGGCTCTTCGCCGATCACGTCATCTAGCTCCTTATCCTCGGAATCTTGAGAATGAGGATTCATTTCTTGCTCTTCTTCGATGATATCAATCTCCTCGTCACACTGGGTGGGATCCAGTATAACATCCTTGTCTTCAGAAATGGAATCGAGGCATGTGTGCCCTTGGCAGGTCATGCAGATGGTGGTGCATTTTACTCCTGCCTTCCTACAGGAACAAGCTGCTTTGCACCCTTTTTTACATTTGCACGATATGGAGTTGAGAAGTTCTTGTCGAGCCGGTGGATCAGTCGTCGTGATGGGAGTTAAGCCATTGGTGGTTATTTCCATCCCCATCTTTCTGAATCTAGTACATTACTCCTCCATACCTGCACCTGTAAATAAGCTCTGAAGGAGTGCTGGCAAGCATCCGCTTCTGTAGGAGGCAAGGGCGCCAGGTTGAAACTCGTTTTTGAAAGCGACCTCTGGAAGAGGTCAAACCTCACTTGATTGAGGGACTTACTGCTGTTTTTTTTAATGTTGTGAACACCCACATTTGCAACTTGGTCAGGGCTTGAGATCGGGTCAAGAAAAAGAGAGGCCTGATGAAAGAGGTTTCGGTCTGCCATGAATTTCTCGATACATTTTATTTTCCCCTGACGGAAAAATGAGGATGTGGTGTCGCAACCCGTGAAGGCATGGAGAAACAAGGCATGCTTCCTCATGTCTTCAGGCGGCTGGCAATTGCTCGGACTGTAAACGACAGTTTCCTGGTTCTGTTTCCCGGGTTTGATGAGGAACACGTTGGAGATGGGCTCTTCGGAGACAGCAACATGAAAATTGAGCATGACCAACATATCGGTGCCCTCTCCCACTATGAAAACATTGCCTCCTTCCATAGACCTATTCATTGCTGTGCTCACAATAGAGAATCTGCATCTTCAACGGCTTGTTTCACGTGAATGCCCTCATCCATCAGTTTGCTTGTAAGCATCGATATGTTGTGATCATTCAACAAGAAACGATCTTTGGGCATTGTGGCCTTGGTATTTTCCTGGAATATAACAGACTTAGATGACATAACACGGGCTCTTCGTGCTCTTTCAGCTGACTTTATACGCTTCTCGGCCACATCCTCTGGGTACACATCGAAAACTATGGTGATACTGTCAGACTTGTAGTTGGATTTCACGTAATTTACGTACTTCTGAATGATATTGGAAAACTGTTCTCCGCTGTTCCACACAACTCTGTGCTGGAGGAAACCACCATCCACTACGTAGTCTGTATTCACAGTGAGATCTACTTTGATTGGAGTGAATAGCTTGTACAGTTCTGATTTTCTACTCTTCCGCATCATGCCATCATCAACAAACAGTGAGAGTGGGTACGGGGCCAATTCGAATTCAAAGTACAATTCAAGCTGAATTTGGGATTTCATGTGTAATGGAATGAGGCGGAAAATTATGTCCGGACTGATAGGGACTGAGGGAACCGGGCCAACCCGGATTTGCTCCTTTGCCACATCGAAAACTGCACGACTGGAAAAGAAAATTACATGAGACATGAGAGATGGTATAAATGGCCCAACGCAAAAAATCGATTGTGACTAAACGGCTGGACCGATTTTGACAAACTAAAAACCATTCGACACAGAATTTAATGCTCTTAAAACGCTTCGAATTCAATTTTCTATAGGATGCGTTGTTGAGGAGTTTTAAGCGAAAACCTAAACAAAGAATCAACTTTTTAAACAAAGAATCATATTTTTAAACAAAGAATCAACTTTTTAACCAAGTTGGTAAAAATGGCCCAAATTCAGAAATCGATTGCGGCTAAACGACTGGGCTGATTTAGACGGACTAAAAACCATTCGACGCAGAATTTAATGTTCTTTAAAAACGTTATGTGGAAACCTTTCTGTAAAATGCGTCGTTTAGAAGTTGTAAGCAAAATACTGAAAAAAGTGCGAAAAATTCGCGTTCTTTTGACTCCCAAAAATTAAGCAGAAGTTAGAATCTGTCGCAATCTCACAGGGATCTTATTTGGGACCCCCAAAAGGTATTAAAACACATTCCAGCTTTGGACAATTTTTCGGGAAGCACAGCATTTTTTTGGTCTAATTTGCCTTGAACCTCAGATTGTTTTTCTTGCATTAGTTCAAACAGCCGCTACTTGCACGCCACTTGTCTCTACACTGTTTCATTTATCTTTGTGCAATGTGTTGTATTGGTTTGTAACGTGTCTGGAGAAGGCGGTGTGTAATTTGAAAGAAAGCTTCTTCCAAATTAACAGGCGGTGGGTGGGTTTCGTGCCTCGTGCTGTTTATTGTGGTTACAATATTAACTTCTTTGGTGTCGTTACTGTGAACTGCTAACTTTCGTGTTTTTATAGTGTGTGGATGAGATAGCTTGTGACTATTTTCGAACGTGATCTTGTATCAAGAACATAATTGCGTACGTAGTGCAACGACACTTGACGCATGATGAGTAGCGCGTTAAAAACGTAAAGTTTATAATTTTCATTCGTCATATCGCTCATATTGGCCCGTATTGACGCAAATAGAATTCAGTAAAGTTTATTTTATTTTCCGCCCTTTTCAATACAATTAAACATTTGGTTTATGGAAAACTAGGATACATGTTTCGGGAATATACGGTCCCTTCTTCAGTCCAACTGGTGACCTAAATTTAACACCTTGACATCATACAGAGAAATTGATATAATCCTGGATAGAGTAACAATTATATTAACATTCTAAAACGAATAAACCCTGTCGAAAAAACATGCTATGTTACCGGTATGTGCCTATGTGTAGGAATATAATTGGTGCATTAAAAACATATGTAGGTTATTATACTAAAAACAACATTGATACATGTTGCCTTGAGTAGCCTAGTTATATATATTGTGCACTGTAAATTAAAAAATAGAGGACATATTAAAACATGATTAAAATGATTCAGACAGTTCTATATTAAAGGCTTGTAAGTTTGGGACTGTGGTGTGTCCGTTCATTATGCAAAATTCAGTAGTCCAAACTGTGAATTCTTCTCTGGTGTGGTATTTTTTCGATATACGCTGGCCCATTTTATAATTGGTGAATGGCGTGGAAAGCTGTTCAATTTGCGTGAGACACGGTGCAGATAGTATGCTTATTATGACGAATTTATGTTCCTGAAAGATTGAAAAAAGAAAAAAAAACTACATTAAGATCGATGTTCATCGAAAGAAATATAGGTAAAAAAGAAAAGATTCCGGTAGGCATTCATTGGGCTAACTTACTCATTGGGATGTTGAAACTGCGGCATCCAACTCCGCTGACTCAAAGAATGGAGACGCAGATGGGGGTGTGGAAGAAAAACTGTGCATAAAGAATAATAAAAATTGATAAAGATCGAGAAAAACAACTTATTATTGATGGCGGAGGGAGGGAGATAACTAACTTAAAATGGAGAGTATTTGTCAATCAAATGTGCATCTTACCTTGCGTGTGTGTGTGCCGTGGCTCAAGCCTCTATGCATACTGATGGTCTAAGGTAGGAGCTCTCTAGTGTCGCGCGCGGGGAAGGATACGTCAGATGGAGGGAGAGGGGAAGGGGGAGCCATCTAAGGGAGGGGGAGGGGGTGGAGTTGGAGGACAGTAGCCATTTGCGGAGAGTATTGTGATGTTGATCCTCCTATTATGGTCCTGTGCTATAGATGATTAGCCTATAGTGGAATTACCTGTTGTCATATATTAATCCTATTAGGGTGTCAAATAAAATGTTGGAATCAAAATTAATTTCGTTTATGTTGTGTGAGGGATTAAATCTTTGTGCTTTGTTAATTTCTACTTGTTCTAATATGTTCAAAAGAGATCCTTTCTTTTCCTGGTGTAGTATTTTCAAGTCATTTTCTATGGTAGTAAATTTGTGTCCTGTTTCTGCCATATGGTTCCCCATCGCTGAAAATTTGTTGTGTTTAACTGCATTAACATGTTCCAAAATCTGACCTTGAACCCTCTCCCGGTCTGTCCTACGTAATCGGTATCACACTGATTGCAATTAAGTTTGTATACTCCTGAATTATTGTATTTGTTAGTTACGTTAATATTTTTGGAATTAATTTTTTTTTTTAATTAAAACTTACAATTTCCGCCTAGTCACACCCTTTGTTGCCTCTTGTCCCCATCTCTGTTTAACATTCTTGTGAATTTCATCCATGACTATGATGAATAGTAAGGGGGACAATACACTTCCCTGTCGGAGACCTGTTTCCACTTTAAACCATTCTGTTTCTCCTATACTGGTCTTCACGCTACTCACACAATATTTGTACATAGCTTTTAACATTTGGACATCAGCTCAGGTAACTTTCCTTTTCCTTAATACATTCCAAACCACCTGTCGAGGCACACTGTCGTACGCTTTCTCAATATCAATAAATGTCATCACCATGTCTTTTCCAAATTCCCATCTTTTCTCCATCATTTGCCTTAATGCAAAGATTAGGTCAAATGTTGATCTGTCTTTCCTAAAACCATACTGTTCTTCTTCCATCTCTCCTTCTATCTTCCCCCTCAGTCTGCCTTCCAAAACTCCGTCAAAGATCTTAGCTACATGAGCGATAAGAGTGATCCCTCTGTAGTTATTGCATTCCTTTTTGTCACCTTTCTTAAAAATCGGGATAATTAATCCCTTTCCCCATTCTTCTGGAATCTCTTTCTTCTTCCAAATTATTCTAAATAATCTATACAACCACTGTACACCTATTGGTCCCGCTGCTTTTATCATTTCCGCGGACACCTCATCCTCTCCTGCTGCTTTACCGCTCTTCATCTTCTGTATGGCTTCCTCTATTTCTAGCATAGTGATCTCCTTTTCTTGTTCTTCTTCTTCTTCCATTGTTTCTTCTTGCTCTTTTTCATCTTCCAGTTCAATGTGTTTAACATTTAGTAGCTTTGAAAAGTATTCTTCCCATCTTTTTAATATATCATCTCTTTGATACAATATCTGTCCTGCTTCAGTTTTTACAAATTTTGCGTTTTCCCTACCTTTTACACTGTTTTTCACCAGTCCATATAGAACCTTTTTACTTCCTTGGATATCCTCCTTCAAAGTTTCCGTGAAACCTTCCCAACTTTTCCTTTTTTCTTCTTGTACAATTTTTTGGCATGCCTTCTTTGCTTCTCTATATTTTTGCCATTTCTCTGCATTTTTACTGCCTATCCACTTCCACCATGCCATTTGTTTTTCTTTAACAGCTTCCTTTACCCTGTTGTTCCACCAAGGAGTCTCCCTTTCCTTTTTCTTCCCTGATAGTCTTCCACAAGTGTTTACTGCACACTTCGCAAAACAATTTCTAAAACATGCCCATTCCTGTTCGACACTTTTTGCTTCGTCTTTGGGAATTTCCTTTTTCAAGTCTTCTTGGAACTTTTCCATTGCCTCTCTCTCTTTTAGCTTCCACACCTTTATTTTTCTTTCCCTTTTCTCCGCAAGCTTTGTGATTTTCCCAAGCCTTAATTTGGCTATCACCACTTTATGGTCTCCTTCAAAATCTCCTCTTGGCATAGCTGTCACATCTACCAGTTGTCTACCTTTATCCTTTTCCACTAGGATAAGATCGATCATTGTTTTTGTCTTTCTGTCTCCCCATCCATACCTAGTTATTTTTTGGGAGTTCTTTTTCCTAAACCATGTATTTCCAAGAATTGATCCATTCCTTCTACAGAAATCTATTAACATTTCTCCTTCTTCATCCTGATTTCCATAGCTAAATGGGCCAATTATCTCTTCTTTTCCCTGCCTATCTGTTCCCACATGTGCATTCTTCTTCTTCTTCTTCTTTTCCCGGTTCCAGTGATCTGGGTCGGGGCGGGAATCAAGGACCTCCATCCGAGGCCTCGACTCGCACACTATCATATTTAGGCTATTTGTACGATGGGTTCGCCACACCCAAAGGTTCCCACATGTGCATTCATATCCCCCATTATTATAACCTCTTTGTCTTCTATACCCTTTTCCAGTTCTTCTAGAAAAACCTCTAAACATTCATCTACCTTCCCTGTCTGGGGTGCGTAAATCTGTATAAAATCCTTTGTTCCACTCTCAAGTCCTAGTCTAATTTTCATCATTCTGTCATTAATTTGGTCTACTTTCTCAACATACTGCACTAAGTCTTCTCTCAATATTATTGCAACACCATTCATTGCCTTATTTCCTCCACTCCAATATATTCTATATCCCTTCCTTTTCTTGACTTCTTTCTCACCTTTTCCCTTCCATTTCGCTTCACTGACTCCCATCATTGCTATTTCCTTCTTTTCCATATAGTCCACCAATTCTTCTGTCTTGCCATTTAAGCTCATCACGTTTATGAAGGCGATGTTTGTGGTGTCTGGTAGCCTACTTCTCACAGTTCCCCCAGACCAATAGTGAATTAAAGAAATAGCCCAACATATATACTAGCTCAATTTGGCCACAAATTCCTCAATTCTCATTATAAACTTAAAGCTAATGTATTGTTTAAAAATTCCATACATTTTTGTGAGACAACCAGCAAACTAAACATCGCAAAAACTCACTCCCTACATACAATAGACGTTAAGGACATGATAAAAGTATACCAATAGCAGTCACTATAAAAATCATAGAAAGTAATCTAAAGAATAATAGTAACCTATCACAGGTCGAGATATCGGGAGTTCATAAATATCTTAACTTTCATCCTGGACAACAATCAGTTTAAGTTTAATGAGAAAATATACAGACAAAAAGAAGGCTTAGCAATGGGCTTACCCCTATCAGGCACCATAGCGAATATATTCATGGACAACCTAGAATATGAACACATTATTAAGAACAAAAAAGAAGGAGTTTTCTTTTGGGGAAGGTATGTAGGTGACATATTTGTAATTCTGGACAATTCAAAAACAAACATGGAACAATTCTTAACCTACCTCAACCAATTAAGCAGTAACATCAAATTCACGTCTGAGAATGAAATCAACCATTCCATAAGTTACTTGGACTTAGTGATCACTAAAGATAAGGATCACCTCAGTTATAAAATATACAGGAAACCAACACAAACCAACACCATCATTAGGAACGATTCCAACCACCCGGCATCCCACAAAAAAGCAGCAATTACATGTTTCATCAACAGAGCCCTAAGCATTCAACTCACTGAAACAGATTACCAGAAAGAAATATCCATAATTTACCAAATGACAGAAGCCAACGGATTCAATAAGAAATATGTAAACAGAATAATCAATAAAATCAAAAGCAGACCCGTAACAAAATTAACTAAACAGGAAAAAGAACCTCTTACATATGCAGTCTTCACGTTCACCAACCAATCCACTTACAACGTCACAAGTACCCTTAAAAAATATAAAATCAAAACAGCATTTCAAACGAAAAACACTAATCAGAAAAGAAAAAAAAAATCCAAAAATATTAACGTAACTAACAAATACAATAATTCAGGAGTATACAAACTTAATTGCAATCAGTGTGATACCGATTATGTAGGACAGACCGGGAGAGGGTTCAAGGTCAGATTTTTGGAACATGTTAATGCAGTTAAACACAACAAATTTTCAGCAATGGGGAACCATATGGCAGAAACAGGATACAAATTTACTACCATAGAAAATGACTTGAAAATACTACACCAGGAAAAGAAAGGATCTCTTTTGAACATATTAGAACAAGTAGAAATTAACAAAGCACAAAGATTTAATCCCTCACACAACATAAACGAAATTAATTTCGATTCCAACATTTTATTTGACACCCTAATAGGATTAATATATGACAACAGGTAATTCCACTATAGGCTAATCATCTATAGCACAGGACCATAATAGGAGGATCAACATCACAATACTCTCCGCAAATGGCTACTGTCCTCCAACTCCACCCCCTCCCCCTCCCAAGCACATCGCACATCTCACACAGACTGCCCCTCCCTTAGATGGCTCCCCCTTCCCCTCTCCCTCCATCTGACGTATCCTTCCCCGCGCTCGACACTAGAGAGCTCCTACCTTAGACCATCAGTATGCATAGAGGCTTCAAACACGGCACACACACACGCGCAAGGTAAGATGCACATTTGATTGACAAATACCCTCCATTTTAAGTTAGTTATCTCCCTCCCTCCGCCATCAATAATAAGTTGTTTTTCTCGATCTTTATCAATTTTTATTATTTTTATGCACAGTTTTTCTTCCACACCCCCATCTGCGTCTCCATTCTTTGAGTCAGCGGAGTTGGATGCCGCAGTTTCAACATCCCAATGAGTAAGTTAGCCCAATGAATGCCTACCGGAATCTTTTCTTTTTTACCTATACAGTATTTCTTGCGATGAACATCGATCCTAATGTAGTTTTTCTTTCTTTTTTCAATCTTTCAGGAACATAAATTTGTCATAATACGCATACTATCGGCACCGTGTCTTACGCAAATTGAACAGCATTCCACGCCATTCACCAATTATAAAATGGGCCAGCGTATATCGAAAAAATACCACACCAGAGAAGGATTCACAGTTTTGGACTACCGGTATTGCATTTTGCATAATGAACGGACACACCACAGTCCCAAACCAACAAGCCTTTAATATAGAACTGTCTGAATCATTTTAATCATGTTTTAATATGTCCTCTATTTTTTAATTTACAGTGCACAATATATATAACTAGGCTACTCAAGGCAACATGTATCAATGTTGTTTTTAGTTCAGCCTGTACATAAAAATAACAAAGATAAATTACCTTTATAAGAACATACGTTACATGAATAAAGATTTGTGAAATAAATAATAATCATCATCATCTTGCACAGTTTCCAGCCACTGGCCGGGTCTGTTTGGAACACAAGCCTCTCCAACGTCTTCTGTGTTCAATTGTTTCCGTTTCTCCTTGGAAGATCTTCCAATTGGATATCCAGGCCTGGGTGCATTAAAAAGCCGCTGAGTCAGGCCGGTGTTGTGAGTCGCTATTTGGTTGCGTCATCGTTTTTCGAACTAGTCTCTATGCTGCCCTTGAAGAACATCATTGCAAAGAAATCAACATAATCCCTGTAGTAGTGCCATGTCCCGCTGTATGTAGTGTGTTTGGGCGTGAACAACAGCAGATCAAAAAACGTGTCTCAAACAAATATCACTCCTTTGCTTGTCCAAAGACATACTAGGTGAGAAGGGGAAAGGAAATAGAGGACGGGAATAAAAATTAAGGAAAAAATAAATGTGGAATGTTTATGAAGTGCCGATGGCTGTTGTTTTGGGGTGGATGAATGCGGAAAAAAGAGAGATATAATCATTACTGAATTTGGAAAACAAATGGTATGAATGGTGGAATACAGCTGATCAACTTATCTATTACTATATAATGCGTCTATTAGTGTTCTGTATAAAATACTGGTTTCAAAAACTATTTCATTAAGATTGTGGGAAGGGTTAAATCTTTGTGCTTTGTCAATCTCTATTTGTTCCAGAATATTCATGAGTGTGCTTTGTTTTTTTGATGTAAAATAACTAAATCATTCTCTATGGTTGTGAATTTGTGCCCGGTTTCTACCATATGGTTGCCTATCGCCGAAAATTTATTATGTTTCGAGGCATTAACATGTTCCAAAAGTCTGGTGTTGAACCCTCTTCCCGTTTGTCCTACGTAAGCCACGTCACAATCATTACATTTGATTTTATAGATGGCAGAATTATTATATTTGTTTGTTTTATTGAGAATATGCAAGTTGAAAAATTTATTGTGATTAGTGTTGTTGGTTCTGAAAGCTACTTTTACTTTATATTTTTTGAGTACACTAGTAACATTGTAGGTGGATTGATTAACAAAGGTGAACATTGCATAAGTGGAAGGTTCTTTATCCTCTTTTGCTAATCTGGAAGCAGGTTTGTTCTTGATTTTGTTAATAATACTGTTAACATATTTTCTATTGAAACCATTAGCTTCGGCAAATTGGTGAATTATTGAAATTTCTTTAAAATATTCTATGTCAGACAGTGGGATGTTCAAAGCTCTGTTAATAAAACATGTGAAGAAGACTGCTCTTTTATGGGATGCGGGATGGTTAGAATCTTGTCTAATAACAGTGCTGGTTTTAGTTGGTTTTCTGAATATTTGATAGCTCAGGAGATTGTTTTCATGTTTGACTAGTAGATAAAAGAGCAGCCTTCACATGTGCTGTGCTGTGTCTATTTTTGTTACCCTAATATCAATATATCAGAAAGTATGCAAGCCAATAGCTCTAAACTTTGCACACGTTTAGTACCTGGCATTTTAGATGAATTTGGAGTAACTAATATACGTCAGTGCTGCCAACATGATTCTAAGCCTGCTGATAGGTCCAATTTTAAAATGCATGTAACTTCTATACTAACTAATGGATTTCATTCAAAATTGGCACAACAATAGATCATATTAATTCAGATTATTTCTGACCAATACATGCATGACATTGTTGCCAACATGATTTTACGCACGCTGTTAGATCCAATGTTTTACTGCATGTAACGTCCATGCTATTCATTGGACTTCAACCAAATTTTGTATTATGTACCTTAAGAGATGGAACTAAGAATATATTCAGTCACCAGGGCTGCCAACTGTAGTGCTCTATTAGGCTACATTATGCCAGGTATACAGTATTTCGAACTAATTAGAAATTTCGATATTAGCAATTTAATTTCGTCATTATTCTAGATAGATCCATATAGATTGGTTGGTTGGTTGGTTCCTTAGTTTAGGGGCTGCGACAACGCGGTCATGTAGCCCCGTGTACTTTGGGTGTGTGTAGAATCTGTCTGATAACCGGTGTTAATTGTGATGACTGTATTAGTGTGTGTATCTGTTTTTTAATTCAAGTAGAGACTGCAACTTTGAATTTTCAAATAGTTCCTACTTTTGCCGCCAAACGCCACCGTCAACGACTACTAGGCCTAGTTCAGAACTAGCTACTATACGCCACCGCAGTCGGCTCTTGGCAACGAACGTAGCAACCTAAGAGCGTTGTTTACATTCTAAACCTATCCAATTTAGTTTCACACAGGTGTAATTAGTGGAAAGATCTTTAACATGCCATAAATCTATGACATGGGACCGCCGGCTTTACTTCCCCTCCGAAGGAAGGCATACTGAGGGATTTTTAACGCTCTTAAAAAATCCGATTAATCATTAGCATGAATCATAAATTTTAAGAAAAGTAGGCTCTTTAGTTCGTCACGGAACTTCTTGTTGGAACATAATAATAATAATAATATTGTCATTTAGACTTTCACGGCCCGTGTTATTATTCATAATGTTGAATTTTGGGTTTATGCCGTGTTTTATTATATTGCAATTCGACGCGTTTCGAAAGAAACCATGTCTTTCATCGTCAGGAATAATCTGGAATACGACAATGTTGCTAAGAGAAAGCAACGAAGAACATATAGAAGGTGCCCAAAGATGGACGCCATTATAGCCCCATGTTAGGGACAACGGAAAGCAGCAGTGAATTACTTTCTCAGGGTTCTGATAATAGGTAGCCAGGATTCACTGAGATTGTAGCCGGTGTCGCGGTTGAAATTATCTGGGTGTTTACGTATTTCAACCGCCTCCCTGATGATTCTGGGACGATATTGCTTTATACGGGCAAGAACATCCACCCCTTGGAACATGACATCATGGCCAGGTGTTAAAGCATGATCGGCAACAGCTGATTTATCAGGTTGAATGAGCCTGATACATCTATTATGTTCCTTAATGCGAGTGCATATTGTTCTCGAAGTCTGCCCGATGTAAACCTTGCCACAAGTACAGGGAACTCTGTAGATACCCGGTTGTTGCAATTTAGGCAAACTGTCCTTAGTTGGTCGCAGGAGTTGCCTAATCTTAACAGAAGTTCCAAATACAGTCCGTATGTTGTATCGACGTAGGATTTTAGCAATACGATCCGTTGTGTTATGTATGTACGGAAGGTAAGCAGTTCCTCTTACATCTCTTTTCTCAACTGACGTCCTATTATTATTTGTTGGTTTCAGAACCGTAGAAATCAAAGCCTTGCTATAACCGTTGCTCTCAAAGGTGGTTCGCAGGGTGTTAATTTCTTCTTGTAAAGAAGACACTTCACAAATCCTCCTAGCCCTGGTAGTTAGAGTTGTAAGGATACCATGTTTCTGGGCAGGGTGATGGTGAGAACTTGCGTGGAGATATCTATTGGTGTGTGTTGGCTTACGAAAAACGCTGTGTCCTAAAGAACCATCCTCTTTCTTGGTGACGAGAACATCTAAAAAAGGTATTTTGCCGTCAGATTCCTTTTCCATGGTGAAACAAATAGAAGGGTGCTGGAGATTAAGGTGATCCAGGAAATGGCTAAGATTTTCCTCACCTTCCGTCCAAACAACGAACGTGTCATCCACATAACGCCACCAGATCTTCGGTTTGAAAGGAGCCGACGACAAAGCTTTCTCTTCAAAGTTCTCCATGAAGAAATTAGCCACAACAGGAGAAAGAGGACTACCCATGGCCACACCATCAGTCTGCTCATAAAAATTCCCATTCCATAGAAAGTAGGAGGAGGTCATGCAGTGATAAAAAAGTCTTGTGATGTCTTCAGGAAAAAAGCCATTAATGAGAGACATAACACCATCAATAGGTACTCTCCAGCACCCTTCTATTTGTTTCACCATGGAAAAGGAATCTGACGGCAAAATACCTTTTTTAGATGTTCTCGTCACCAAGAAAGAGGATGGTTCTTTAGGACACAGCGTTTTTCGTAAGCCAACACACACCAATAGATATCTCCACGCAAGTTCTCACCATCACCCTGCCCAGAAACATGGTATCCTTACAACTCTAACTACCAGGGCTAGGAGGATTTGTGAAGTGTCTTCTTTACAAGAAGAAATTAACACCCTGCGAACCACCTTTGAGAGCAACGGTTATAGCAAGGCTTTGATTTCTACGGTTCTGAAACCAACAAATAATAATAGGACGTCAGTTGAGAAAAGAGATGTAAGAGGAACTGCTTACCTTCCGTACATACATAACACAACGGATCGTATTGCTAAAATCCTACGTCGATACAACATACGGACTGTATTTGGAACTTCTGTTAAGATTAGGCAACTCCTGCGACCAACTAAGGACAGTTTGCCTAAATTGCAACAACCGGGTATCTACAGAGTTCCCTGTACTTGTGGCAAGGTTTACATCGGGCAGACTTCGAGAACAATATGCACTCGCATTAAGGAACATAATAGATGTATCAGGCTCATTCAACCTGATAAATCAGCTGTTGCCGATCATGCTTTAACACCTGGCCATGATGTCATGTTCCAAGGGGTGGATGTTCTTGCCCGTATAAAGCAATATCGTCCCAGAATCATCAGGGAGGCGGTTGAAATACGTAAACACCCAGATAATTTCAACCGCGACACCGGCTACAATCTCAGTGAATCCTGGCTACCTATTATCAGAACCCTGAGAAAGTAATTCACTGCTGCTTTCCGTTGTCCCTAACATGGGGCTATAATGGGGTCCATCTTTGGGCACCTTCTATATGTTCTTCGTTGCTTTCTCTTAGCAACATTGTCGTATTCCAGATTATTCCTGACGATGAAAGACATGGTTTCTTTCGAAACGCGTCGAATTGCAATATAATAAAACACGGCATAAACCCAAAATTCAACATTATGAATAATAATAATAATGTTATTGGTTTTACGTCCCTTTTAACTACACTGGCTTTTAGAGACGCCGGAGTGCCGGAATTTTGCCCCGAAGGGGATCTTTAACGTGCCAGTAAATCTACGGACACGGCTCCCTCGAATTTTCGCACCCTCAAATGCCAGCTGACTGCGCCAGGATACGAACCTGCAACCTTGGGTCTTGTTGGAACATGTTAATGCCTCGAAACATAATAAATTTTCAGCGATAGGCAACCATATGGTAGAAACCGGGCACAAATTCAGAACCATAGAGAACGATTTAGTTATTTTACATCAAGAAAACAAAGGCACACTCATGAATATTCTGGAACAAATAGAGATTGACAAAGCACAAAGATGTAACCCTTCCCACAATCTTAATGAAATAGTTTTTGAAACCAGTATTTTATACAGAACACTAACACTTTGGTTGTGGCATCATACGCAACCATTAACCCGGCTCAAGGGAGATAGGGTCACCTTCCCTATCCTCCACTTGAGTAATTCTTGTTTGGCGCATCCACGCTGCGGGGGTGGGTATCCTCCACATCAGTAGGCCGGTGTGAAGGAGAGCTAAGTTCAGACAGGGACCCAGTCTAACGTGAAACGTGAAACCCATGCCCAGGGTACGGGTGAAGACCTTAACAGCATCTTAGGCAGAGAAGGAGACCTTCAGAATGGCGAAGATGGTGGATGAGGCAACCCATCCTCTCTGGGGGAAATTAGAAGAGGAAACCACTGCCTTGTGGAGAAGAGGGATCTTCAAAGGCTAAGGGAGTAAACCCCAAAAGAAAATCCTCAGATGCGTTAGGCTTAGCAAGCCAGCAGACGAGTAAATTTGTAGTTGCTTTCAATTATAATACAAGTCTCGGATCGAAGAAAAACGGAATTGACATGACTCTGACTACAGTTGCAGCGTATGATGGTAATGCTGATGTTTGTGCAAGTGTTAGATCAGAGAACAAAACCCGATTTGGAACAATAAATATTTTAACACTGAATGACAAGGAAAATGAATTGATTGACCTAATGGAGACACGAAAACTCGACATCCTGGGACTAAGTGAAGTGAAACGGAAGGGAAAAGGAATGAAGAAACTAAGTAAGGGGTACACCTTGTACTGGATGGGTAACCGTAAAGAGAAAAGAAATGGAGTGGGCTTTATAGTGAATCAAAATGTTGGACCAATAGCTAAAGTTGAGTATGTAAATGAAAGAATTATAATAATGCAAATACACATAAATAAGGAACTACTGAAGATAATACAGGTGTATGCTCCACAGACAGGATGTAGCTTGGAAGAAAAAGAAGATTTCCTCAGTGAACTGGAATCACATATTGTTGGAGATGGGATCATGATAATGGGAGATCTAAATGCTCATGTAGGAACTGATAGAATGGGATATGAGAATGTTTTGGGTCCACATGGGTATGGCGATCGAAATGAAGATGGAGAGAAACTGTTGGATTTTTGTGTCAGAAATAACCTGATAATAAAGAACACGTGGTTCAAGAAGAGGAATAGCCATAAGATCAGCCGGTATAGTTGGGATGGACAGTATGGTACTCTCATCGATTTTGTGATAACAGACCGAGAATGGGGAAGATACGTCATGGATGCGAAGATAATCCCCAGTGAAAGTATGGGAGGTGATCACAGGTTATTAATAGTGGATTTAAAACGAGTAAAAATCCCTAAAATTGTACTTAAGAAAAAAACAAAGATCAGGATTTGGGAATTGGAGGAGGATGACAAAAGGATAGCATTCCAAGATAGGATAAAAATGAAGCTGCCTAACACAGAAACACAAAGTGGAGAAGAAGAGTGGAACAATTTCAGACAGACATTTGTTGAAGCAGCAGTTGAGGTATGTGGGAAAACAAAAGGACAAAATAAAGCAAGAAATAAAAGAAAGGAACAAGGTGAAGAAAGAAATGGATAAGGAAAAGCAAAAAACGTATCAGAAAGATGAGGATAGGATAGAAAGGTTACATGTGGAATACAAAAGATTAAAACTACAAGTAAAAAGGAGTATCAGGAAAGAAAAAGAGAAATGCTGGGGAGAGTTCATCAACAAAATTGAGCAAGATAGTAGAGGAAATCAGAAACTACTGTATAGAGTAATAAAATCGAAAAGAGCAGACCAAGAAAAAATCAAGGCATTAGAGAGAGAAGATGGTTCCATAGTACATGATGAAAAAGGTCTTCAGAAGGTGATGTCTAAGTATTTTGAAAAGCTTTATAATGGGGATGACTTCCCAGAGGAAGAACGAGATAAGAAAATGGAAATAGATGGAGAAAAAGAAGAGAACCCAATAACATGGTTGGAACTTGAAAGGACAGTGAAAGCAATGAGCAAAGGTAAAGCAAGTGGAAAAGACGAATTCAATGCTGATACGATTAAGGCAGCAGGAAGCATTGGACTACAGTGGCTATACCGAACCCTCAATGCCATATGGAAGGATGAAAGGATACCTGAAGATTGGCAACAAGGAAGCATTGTACCACTGTTCAAGAAAGGAAATAGGAAGAAATGTGAAAATTATAGAGGTATAACATTGTTATCACATGGGCTAAAAATAATGGAGAAAGTCATAGGCAAGAGACTGAGGGATATAATAGAACCTCAGTTAGAGGAAGAACAGTATGGCTTTAGACCGAATAGATCAACAATAGACTTGATATTTGCAGTGCGAATGATAATGGAAAAGCATCTAGAAATTAACAAGGAAATCATCTTTATATTTTTGGATGTGGAAAAAGCCTATGATACAGTTAAAAGAAAATATGTTTGGGAATGCCTACTGAAAAGGAATGTACCAAAATCACTAATTAACAAGATAAAAATGTTGTATTATGAGAGTAAGAGCAGTGTACAAGTGGGTAGTGGTGATTCTGAAACATTCTATACAAAAAAAGGCCTCAAGCAAGGAAGTGCACTGTCACCATTATTATTTGTTATATTGATGGATGAAATCATAAAACGTGTAAAACAGAGTATCAGTAGTGATGAAGTGAAGGCCTTGGTATTTGCAGATGATGTGGTGATTTGGGGAGAGGGAGAAAAGGAAGTACAAAGGAGATTGGACATTTGGAATGAAAAGCTGAAGGAGTTTGGAATGGTAATTAGTAAAAAGAAAACTGTAGTCCTGCACTGTGGAAAAGAGGAAAAGAGAAGCCAAGTGAACATAGATGGAGAATGGTTGGAGAATGTGGAACAGTTCCCATATCTGGGTAGCATTGTTAACGGAGGTAATGAAATCAACCCTGAAATTAACAACAGACTAAGTAAAAGCACAACATTCTATCATCAAGTCAGAGAGCTCTTATGGGATGACAAAGTGCCCAGGAAAACGAAATTAACACTATATAAACAGTACTGTTGCTATGTATACTTGATTTCAGCACTGATTGTGCTTTCATTACACATTACTGGACACTTATGAAGCTTTAGATTCAGGAATTAATACGGTTATATTGTTAGAAGCAGTGCATTTTTGTGAACTTTGGATGACATTTTGTTTAGTCTACTTACAATTAAAAATAAAAGCCACGAACCTACTACGCTGTCGTAGCAGGCGGAGAGGTGATACTCCGACGTGGCGCGTCCCAGGGGGCGGATAGGGGGGTCCTCACCGGCATACCGGCGGACTTGAGTGAAATAAAATAGCTCTCGCGGACCAAACACAAACTTCACAATGTCATTAATCACCAATCCATATCTCACCAATCACCCTTTCCAGATCACATCTGGAATTGTAAACCCTGGCCTCGGTCAGAACTGTTTCGATCGTCAAGATCAGACAATCAATCAAACATGAAGAGTCTTCTAACGAATAAATCCACCGGCTTGGACATGCAACATCGAAGATCCAAGCAAGGCACCATTCGGAATACGGTGGGGTGCCACGTAGAAGATCAAGGCGAGTCGGAGCGCCTGAAAGCCCAACAGAAGAAACTTAAATTCAACAAGAAAGGAAAGTTTTCATACTTTGCGACATTAAATATTAACTCACTACTGAAACTTGGTAAGTTGAAACACTTAACAGATATAATGGATCAACATAAAATCTTAATAACAGCGCTTCAAGAACTTCGAAATACAGATCAGGATCCAATTGAATCAGGAGGATATCGTCTATATAAAGGACCCCCAGGGAAAAGGGTAATGAAGAATGTCCCGCAATTCGGAGTGGGATTTCTGGTTCATATTAGTATAATAGACTCAATAGAGGACTTCTCCTCGAGCACGGCGAGGACAGCAACCTTAACAATTAAAGTTGAAAACAAAACCTACACCTTGATAAATGTACACGCACCAACAAATGATAAAAACAGAAAGGATAGAGAAGAAGTGGACAAATTTTGGGAGGAACTCGACCATATGATATCAAGCATCCCTGATGCACATGTTAAAATCTTGCTTGGGGATTTTAATGCAAAAATAGGACGAGAAAGGCGATACCGCCCAGTAGTAGGAAAATGGCCAGCTCATAAATTAACAAACAGGAATGGTCAAAGGTTAATTGAACTTTGTACAGACCATGGATTTATTTTGGAAACTACCAGATTTAAGAGGCGACCACACAAATTAATGACCTGGAAATGTCCTAACATAAAATTGGGGGAATTCCAAATCGATCATGTTGCCATGGATAAAAATTATCATAAGGAAATTTATAATGTCAAAGTTCTCCGTGGAGTGGACATCGATTCAGATCATTACATATCCAAAATAAAAATAAAGCTAACACCTAAGAGAAAGCGTAAGCCTGCCCAATCCAATAGGAAGAAAAATTATGACCCCACTTATTTAATGAACAATAAAGTATACTTGGAGAGATCTAAAACACAACTAAGTGATGACTTAGAGGCGATAATTAATAAATTGAAATCAGTAGCTGAAGAACTTGCTCCCATTAAAAGGAGGAAGAAACATGCTTGGTGGAACGAGGAGTGCGATAAAGCAATTCAAATGAGGCACAAAGCATGGTTAAATGATCAACAAAGGAAAACCGACGAATCCAGAACAGAACTAACTAATGCTAGAAGACAAGCAGCTAAAGAAATTCGAAGAATTAAAAGGAATCATCAGAATGAAATGCTCAGAACAATAGATGAATCATTCAAGCAACATAAAACAAGGGATTATTACAAGTCGTTTAAACAGTATCAGTCTAAGTATACCCCACCTACACTTATGCTGAGAAATGAAAATGGGAAAATGGCACATAACAACCAAGACAATGCAAATATCTTGGCAGTCTACTTCAAAAAATTACTCAACTGCGAAGACCCAAGAGAAAATCTGGAATTTGACCCCAAACCTAAAAACAAAACACCACTAGAAAAGGTTATTCCACCAACATATGAGGAAGTGATCAAAGCCGTTAACTTGCTCAAGAACTATAAAGCAGCAGGAGAAAATCAGTTGGTTGCAGAATTATGGAAGAATGCAAATGATCAAACTCTACGAAACCTACATAAACGTATTATTGACATATGGAACTCTGAAAAAATGCCAGAGGAATGGAACACTGCAATAATCCACCCCCTACACAAGAAAGGTGATAGGTCA
This sequence comes from Meconema thalassinum, assembly GCA_946902985.2. Taxonomy (NCBI): domain Eukaryota; kingdom Metazoa; phylum Arthropoda; class Insecta; order Orthoptera; family Tettigoniidae; genus Meconema; species Meconema thalassinum. The sequence continues at coordinate 445,139,895 of OX336390.1, forward strand.
GATCCCAATAATTATAGAGGAATATCCCTTGTTGATGTCACATATAAGATCTTTTCAAAAATTCTTCACTCAAGAATACAGGAACAACTGGACCAAGAACTTGGAGAGTACCAAGGAGGATTTCGGCCAGGCAGAAGTTGTCCAGATCAAATCATCAGTCTTAAATGGATTATGAAGCATCACAGAGCTCGAAGTAAGAACCTAGTCATCACTTTTGTTGACTTCAAAAAAGCTTATGACAGTATTCATCGGAAGTCATTACTAAATACTCTTCAAGAATTTGGTGTTCACAGGAAATTGATCAACCTTATTGGAATGACTCTCAAGAACACTAAAGCAAAAGTTAAATTTAGAGGAGAATTGTCAAAACCATTTACAATCACAACCGGCCTTCGGCAGGGGGATGGTCTCTCACCTATTTTGTTTAATTGTGTACTGGAGAAGGTCATGAGAGAATGGAGAAAGAAATGCCAACCAAACATCAAGATTGGTAGAAATATTAAACTAAACTGCCTGGCATTTGCAGACGATCTTGCACTACTGGCAAATGGTGTGGAAGAGGCTAAAGTCCAAATTGAACAACTGGAAAACATTGCAGAAAAAGTGGGATTACAAATTTCATTTGAAAAGACAGAGATTATGCCAACCTTCGAGGTGGACACTCCTGTCCTTCAACTAAATGATAATAAACAAATTAAGGTTGTAAAAAAGTTCAAGTATCTTGGGGAAACTATAACTTGGAACCTAAATGAGAAAGCCGCAATAGAGTACAGAACAACAAAACTGAGACAAGCACAACGAGTCACATGGTCAACTTATAAGAAGAAATCTCTCTCGATGAATGCCAAATTCAAACATTATGGTTCAGTAGTTAAACCTGAAGCAACTTATGCAAGTGAAACCCTGTTTAAGATGAATACCAAAGCAACAACAGATAAAATCCAAAAAATAGACAGAAGGATCATCAGGACAATTATCAATAAAAAACATCAAGTAAATGGACAATGGAGACTGCTGCCTAATGAAATAGTCTATCGGGAAAATGAATCAATTGTGGATACAATGCGAAAAAGGAGACTTGCTTTTTTCAGCCACATAGTAAGACTACCAGACACCAGACTACTGAAACAATTATTCAATTTCTTTTGGAAAAGTAAAACCAAGAACAACTGGTTCGTTGAGGTCCAGAATGATTTAGACGAGCTAAATATTACAATGGAACAAATTGCAGAGAGAAAAGAGAAGAGGATTCTGAGAAGTAGGGATACAAGATTGAAATTAAAAACAGTCAAACGAAAACAGTACACCATTACAAATGAAGAGAGGGCGGCCAGGTCGGAGAGATTAAAGAAGCTCTGGGAGAAGAGGAAGTTGAGAAGCCATTACAACTCTAATATTGTAAAGACTGTAGTGTATATGGATTGATTTAAGTGCTCCAATGTGGGCGTAAACTATGTAAATAAATAAATAAATAAACAGTACTTCATACCAATTGTAACATACGGACTGGAAACGCTGGTAACTAACAAGAGACAAGATAGTAAGATCCAAGCAGCAGAAATGAAATTTTTAAGAACATCTGTAAAAAAGACAAGAAGAGATAGAATTCAAAATGTTAAAATCAGAGAGGAGCTAAATGTGGAACCGTTAGTACAGAAGATACGGAAAGCAAGACTGAGATGGTTCGGACATGTGAAGAGAATGGGAAAGGAACGAGCGGCAAGAAGGGAGTTGGAAAGAGAAGTTAAGGGTAAGCGATCAGTTGGAAGACCAAGAAGAAGATGGATGGATCAGATTCGGAAGGACATCGGAGAAGCTGGATTGGATGTGGAGGAAGTAATGGAGCAGGAAAAGTGGAAGGACAGAAACGAGTGGAAGAGGCTTGTCAACCACACCCGGGCGACTGGAGTGGGACATTGATGATGATGATGAATAGATGCATTATATAGTAATAGATAAATTGATCAGCTGTATTCCACCATTCATACCACTTATTTTCCAAATTCAATAATAATTATATCACTCTTTTTTCGCATTCGTCCACCCCAATTTGTATTCCCGTCCTCTATTTCCTTTCCCCTTCTCACCTAGTATGTCTTTGGACAAGCAAAGGAGTGATATTTGTTTGAGACACTTTTTCGATCTGCTATTGTTCACGCCCAAACACACAACATACAGCGGGACATGGCCCTACTACAGGGATTATGTTGATTTCTTTGCCATGATGTTCTCCAAGGGCAGCATAGAGACTAGTTCGAAAAAAGATGACGCAACCAAATAGCGACTCACAACACCGCCCTGACTCAGCGGCTTTTTAATGCACCCAGGCCTGGATATCCAATTGGAAGATCTTCCAAGGAGAAACTGAAACAATTGAACTTCATATTATTTATTTCACAAATCTTTATTCTAGTGTAAGAAGAATAGGGTAAAGTGAGGAAAATTACGTAGTTTATCAAGCTAAAAATTGGTGGAGAGGTTCCTTGAATAGCCTGGATCAAAATTCTAAAAGTCCCAAAAAATCCCTCTTGGGGAACATGCCGCCATCTTGGAAAAATGGCCGGCATCTTGGATTTCGTATCCAGCATCGCATTGAACGTCATAACTCGGTACCTAAGGGTGATAGGGACATGCGGTTTGGTCAGGATAACTTACCAGAATGCAGGCTATCATTTTGACACTACTTAACATATATAACAATCGAAATAGTTATTATAAATCACTTAAACAAACTCTCATAGGGTAGTGTTAAAATCCATCTTGATGTTCAATGTCGATTTTTCACCTTTTACTGTCATGGGATTGAAAAAAGTACTGAAATAAATGTTGTTAAGCACATTAAAACGCACAAAAATATGTGATCAGCACTTTTGTAAACCAAAAATTACGGGTGTGAGAAGTTGTCAAACATGCGCATGCAACTCGAGGAGCGGCGCGCTGAGGAGGGGGGCTTCTCAAAGCCGGTGCAACTGCTGATGTAAACATATTCTGCAGGCGCAACTAAGCCCCTTTTTTAATGATAATTAAAAATTTGACACTTTTATATAGAAGGATAGCATCTTATAACCTAATAAATAATAAAAATAAAATATTATTTTGTTAATACAGTAACTTAGGGCTTTAAAACTCTCTTTCTTAGCTACGTATATTATAAGTATATAGAAAAGGAATGATAAGGGTTACTATTAGAAAATAAATCAACAGTTATTTGCTTATTTGCTATCTTATACCCACCTTCAACACACTAACGTTTAAGCACATTACAATTTCTTTTGTACAAACACGAAAAACACGGAAAAGAGGATATTCTGCTGCCACGGGACGCTGTAGTGCGGTGTGCCTGTAAAGGAATAAAGCCAACTATTAATTATATCGTCATCATCATCATCTTGCACAGTTTCCAGCCACTGGCCGGGTCTGTTTGGAATACAAGCCTCTCCAACGTCTTCTGTCTTCCCACCATCTCTCAGCCTCCACCCTTGACCAGTCTTCTCCTCTCTTCTTCACGCTTTCTTCCACCCCCTTCAGCCACCTGTCTCTCGGTCGTCCTCTCGGTCCCTTTCCTTCCCACTTCGTCTCGTGTACTCTCCTGGGTATCCTCTTCTCCTCCATTTGTTTTACATGTCCATACCATCTAAGTCTAGATTTCTCTATACCATCCTGTAATGGTTCCTCCTTCATTAATTCTCTGGTCCTCTCATTTCTTATTCTGTCCATCTTTGTGGCTCATATACTGCTTCTCAAGAACCTCATCTCACTGGCCTGTATTTTGCTCTTCTCCCTTCCTTTCATAACCCAGGTCTCCGAGGCATACGTCAGGATAGGGACATAGTACGTCCGATATATATTATTTTTGCTGTTCTGAGGGACATCCTTGCTCCATAACATGCTTCTCACACTCCTCCGAAATGCTTCTGCCTGCCTCCCCCGCTCATTTATTTCTCTATCGTTTCTTCCATTATCTTGTATCAGGCTTCCCAGATACTTGAAACTCTCCACTTTCTTCAGCTGTTCCCCACCAATTGTTATTCCCGTTGTGGTTCTTTCCTTCTTCCTTGTTGTGATCACCATCTCACTCTTATTTATGCTAAATTTCATCCCATATCCTTGTATTATTCCTTCCCACACGTCCAACTGTTCCTGTACCTCCTCCTCGTTTCCCCAAATCATCAAATCATCTGCAAACACCATTGCTTTCATCTTTCCTTCCCCAATTACTTGTGCCACTCGGGTCATTATGTCATCCATCACCACAATGAAAAGTAACGGTGACAGTGCACTTCCTTGTGTCAGGCCGTTTCTCTGTTCTAACCAGTCGGATCTCTTTCCTCCCACTTTCACACAGCTCACGCTCCCCTTGTACATCTCCTTTATCCTCTTTATAGACCATTTCTCTACTCTATCCTCCAGGAGCTTCCATACTTTGTTTCTGCATACACTGTCATATGCTTTCTCAATGTCCAGGAAGGCCATCAGTAGATCTGTTCCATACTCATAGTGCTGTTCTTGTAACTGCCTTACAGCAAAAATCAAATCCACTGTGGACCTTCCTGCTCTGAAGCCATGTTGTTCTTCCCTCATCCCTCCTTCTATCCTTGTCCTAATTCTCTTTTCCAAAACTTTCTCGAAGATCTTTGCACAATGACTCATCAGTGTTATTCCCCGATAGTTTCTGCAATCTGTTCTACTACCTTTCTTGAAGATCGGGACAATTATTCCTTTTTTCCAGTCCTCTCGGGTCTTCCTTTCCTTCCATGCTGTCCTCATCACTCGGTACAACCACTGTATCCCAATCACTCCTGCTGCACTCACCATCTCCACACTCAACTCATCCACACCCGGTGCCTTCCCTTCCCTCCTTTCATCTTGTTCACTGCATCTTCCACTTCTTTCCATGTTAAGTCCTTTTCTGTTTGCAGTTCATCTTCCTCTTCCCCGATTTCTTCCTCCTCACCATCTTTTCCATTTGGGTTCAGAAGTTCTTCAAAATATTCTTTCCACATTTTCTTCAGTTCTTCCCTATTTTCTATCTCTTGTCCCCTTTTGTTCACCATTCTAACATAATCCGTAGGATCCTTCCGCCTCTTATTTTTTACCATCCCATACAGGACCTTTTTTGTACCTTCACTATCCTCCTTCATCATCTTTGTCCACTCTTCCATCCACTTTCTTCTCTCCTCAGCCAGGGGCGTGGTGGCTCAGCGGTCTAGCTGTAAGCCTCTCACCAAGGCGGTCCGGGTTCGATTCCCGGTCAATGCATGTGAGATTTTCGAAGTGAAATGCCATGTCCTGTGGTTCGGATTCCACGTAAAAAGGAGGTCCCGTGGCTCATGATCTCGCGATTAACGGTCACGTTAAACTACAAGCTTCCTTTTTTTCTCTCCTCAGCCACTACTCTCTTCGCCTCCTTCTTTCTTTCCTGGTACTTTTCCCTTGTCTCTACCGTCCTATTTTGATACCACCTCCTAAAGGCTCTATTCTTTTCCCTTACTATATCTTTTGTCTTCTCATTCCACCATGGTGTTTCCTTCCACCTCTTCTTACTACTTGTCCTCCCAAATACTGTTTCTGCTGCACCTACTAGTGTCTTCTTAAATCTAGCCCATTCCTCTTCCACCCCTCTTTCTTCATCTGTTGGAATTCCTTCCTTTACCATTTTGAGGTACTCGACCCTTCTATCCCCTTCTTTCAGTTTCCATATCCTTATACGTCTTTCCTGTTTCTCAGTCCCTTTCTTCTCCTTACTCCCTCTCAGGTTCATTACCAGTAATCGATGGTCGCTATCCAGGTTCTCCAATGGTACGCGTTTAATATTGGTCATGTGTTGGTAAAAAAAAACGTGACACTTGCCTTAATTTTGACGCTTTTTCTTTGGTAAGGTTGAACTTTCAGAAGAGTCTACTCTGCGGCGAAGAGGTGGCGAGGATCTGTATGGCAATTCTTCGGGGTTGTCCTCCTGTTCCTCACTCACCATATCGTCAAGAGTATCTGGCTCTGGCATGCTAGAACAACCATCACCAGTGCAAGCAACCGCAAGATCTGCTGCCGCATCCTGTCTTGCACTCTCAGCTGATGAGGTTTAGGAGGAAGTCTGGTGCGGGAGGAGATTCTGTTGCAATCGGTAAAAATTTGCCGATTCTGTTCTTCTTCCATCCTCACTCTGTAGGTGGAAGAGAGATTCCGCGCCATTCCTGCACTTGGTGGTAAACTCTTAGGCCATGCTGTCGAGATGCTGCTGATGTTGGTGGAAGACTTGAGAGGTCGAATTCTGCATGGAGACGTTGTTTGGCAATGGTCTTAAGGTACTGACTATACCTTGTCTTGTTTAGGCTATCTGTAGTTTTACCTCCGTATAACGCTACGAAGAATTCTTCCCCTGCCTTCACGATCTCTTCCACTGCAGCGTCTGCGCTGTTAAGAGCAGCAATTCTTTGGCGAAGAACTGGGTTATTGTTTAAAGTCTTGAACGCGTGTACCCCCTTCCTGTAGGGAGCCGAAGTTGTGTCTCAACCAAGAGCCTTCTGCAATTCCGTAGAGCTAAAGAGTTTCTTCGGATGGGCTTTTGATGGTGGCACCAGCATATCGCGTTCTGCAAGGCTCGAAAGAAATACCAACAAATCGGTATCCTCTCCAACAATTGCCACATGACCTCCCTTCTCTGCTTTCTTGATCGCTGTTGTCACGATGAGACGATCAGCATCAGACTTGGCATGAATAGCTGGAATCCCGTATCTTTGAAACAACAACCTAAAATGGCGACAAATCTTGATTTGATTGAAGTATTGGCTAGGAACTGATTCTGCGACGAGACCACTTGCATTTCCAAATCCACCAAAACTTCAGAAGATGACGTCTTGGCACGTCGTCTCATGTGCTCCATGTCTTTCGTCGAACATTAAGTTACAATAGCTTTCCCTTGATAGTTCGCATTGATGTACGAAATGTAGTTCTTACAAACATCATCAAAGGTTCCCGATTTCGGCAATACCACCCGGTGCAGGAGATCTCCCCCGTCAAACATGTAGGTAAGGTCTTCGGGAAGACGGGTCGGTGCACACAGCTTCTCTATCACTGTCCGTAAAGTTGATTTTGTACCTTTTCTGATAGTTGAAGCATCGAACAGTGCTGGCGGCAATAAAGCCAACTCGTATTCAAAGCAATATTCAAGGGCCTCTTCATTGCGAGCAACACACGCAATTCGATGAAACAGCTAGTTCGGATTCACAGGCACGGACAACAAGAGCTGCAAGAGTGACAACTTTGTCCTTTCGTTGGAGTTTAACTTCGGCGAATGATTTCCCTTCCAGTTTCTTCATAGTCGCGGTTCCTATCTCCCAAGTTGAGTCGCAGGTCACCGTTTCGTCACCTATAACACCGGTTGATTAGGACACCAAAATATCCTGAGGTTTGTCGAAAGGAGAATGTATACGTAGCCATTCTGTGAATTTTTCGAGATGCTTGAACTCTCGCCTTTGGCAATCTTGCCCAAGTTCCACGTGTTGCATAGAATTTAATGGTAAAATCGTTTTTAATGTAGGACATTTATAAAGTACAGGAAACGGCATTAACTTTTAAACCGGATGGTAAACATCGGCTAAATAAGCATAAAGGGACAGTTCAAACTGAAACACACATTTTTCGCTTTTATGATTATTTTCTGTGGAATACCGTTTAAGATAAATTTTATGGTAAACGTTACCGTAAAGACGTTCATTTCGGCCGGCCGCCACTGCTAAGCAACACAGGGACAGTGGAGTGGGGGAAAGAGAGTGCTCTGACGGCGCAGCGACAGGGATGTCGCTCGGCAACGCGTGGACGGACAGTCCATTCCTAGTTTAATTACATACGAGTGTAGTGCAAAAAATACTTAATTATTAAAATTAAAAGGAAATATTCCCTTCTCTTTATACATACAATATAAGTAGCTAAGAAAGAGAGTTATAGAACGAAAAATTACTGTATTAACAAATTATTATTGTTTTTTTATATTATTTATTAGGTTATAAGATGGTATCCTATATAAAAGTGTCAAATTTTTACTTATCATTAAAAAAGGGGCTTAGTTACGCCTACAGAATATGTTTACTTCACCAGTTGCAACGGCTTTGAGAAGCCCCCCTCCTCAACGCGCCGCTTCTCGAGTTGCATGTGCATCTTTGACAACTTCTCACACCCGTAATTTTCGGTTTACGAAAGTGCTGATCACATATTTTTGTGCGTTTTGATGTGCTTAACAACATTTATTTCAGTACTTTTTTCAATCCCATGACAGTAAAAGGTGAAAAATCGACATTGAACATCAAGATGGATTTTAACGCTACCCTATGAGAGTTTGTTTAAGTAATTTATAATAACTATTTCGACTGTTATCTAGGTTAAGTAGTGTCAAAATGATAGCCTGCATTCTGGTAAGTTATGCTGACCAAACCACATGCCCCTATCACCCTTAGGTACCGAGTTATGACGTTCAATGCGATGCTGGGTACGAAACCCAAGATGCCGGCCATTTTTCCAAGATGGCGGCATGTTCCCCAAGAGGGATTTTTTGGGACTTTTAGTATTTTGATCCAGGCTATTCAAGGAACCTCTCCACCAATTTTTATCTTGATAAACTAATTTTCCTCACTTTGACCATATTCTGTCTAATATTCCTGCACTGTTCATGCAACTTATTGAGACTGTATTTTGTAATGAGTTGGATCTATGTTGGACAGGTGTGTACTCAGGTGCATTCCTGCGGCGCTATTTGCACGGCACACAGCACATGGATACTCTGTGGCGAGCTTAGGAGCAACTAGGCAGCCCGTTCTACATCCTTGAGCAGGTGCTTTGTTTTAGTACAAGAGAGGTCTACAAAATGGAGACGGCAGTAACGTCAATCTGATGCAACATGATATACTTTGATATAGTAGCCATGAAACAGAATAGTAATTGACAAATGCATTATGTTTAGAGAAGAGGAAACTTGAGTGTATTTCACACATAAATAAATGCAGATAACAAAATATCAGAATATTATCGAACATGATCCAGTGTCGATATCGATAGTCAATATCGTTCCTCAACGAACAGCACTATGGGTTTCGCAGAGCAGTAAGCAAAGATCTGTCCAGGCAGAGACACGAGATTGCAATATACTTCGCTGGAAGTACGACACTCACATCGTGCGCAAGCAACGCGGACGTGTATTTACTTAAAGTTAGACAGTTCGTACCGCAAATTTTTGTGTCTCAGCTTATTATAGCTGAAGACTGTGTTAAACTTCATCATCAGGAGCAGTGAAATTTGTATTCACCAGGACTTGTGTGATATTTTCTATGCCAGTACAAGACTTTATTCTACAACAGTACAGTTTATGACTTCAGAACAGAAGTTGATTGAATGGATACTTCACCAAGACATGACTATGTCAATTATGGGCTAAAATGAAAAGCAGGAATGCAATAGTGGAATTGACTACTTAGGATGATCACCAGCACCAAACATGGATTATTATAACAGCAGAAAACTCTTTAAGAAGAGGTGGAAGACGTCTTGGAGATGTTTATTGTACATTCATACTGTAACTGCATGAAATATAATGGCATACTACGAATAAGCTCCAGCTACATCTTGGGAACGTGTGAGAGCGATGAACTTGTTTCGCGAACAGCTGTTTTTCCTTTTCAAACGTTCGGACTCGGGTTCGGTTCTCTACAAGATCCAGTCGTATCGAGGACTACGCGACCTGATGAACGAGGGTTCAGTTCCAGAACGAGGACAGAGTGTTTCTCGCATACTCATATTTCAACCAGATGGCAACGTACAAGGTAGCTGACCACCCATTTTCATAGTAGACAGTATGAATTAGACATACTCTAGAGTGTTCCTTTTCACCAATTTTTATTAGTAGTTAGAAAATGCATTCCAGGGCTAGACCCGATTTTCTATCGCTTCTGTCTTGGAGTGTATTTTATTTTTGTAGTTAACATTAATATTTTATTGTGCTATTTTTTATGCATTAATTCACTTCTTTTTCTTTCTAAATTTGAGCATTTAATGGAATTATATAACTTGTTGAGAAGATTAATATGAAGAGTAGGGAGAAGACTACGATAACTTTATATAAGAATAGTAGTTAGCAAGCAGATGACCAATACGCTACGTATACTTGAAGATTATTTGAATAGACATTTCTACGAATTTCGAATTTTGAATTTGAACACTTATGCATTTCATGCGAGTTTCTTTAATAGACGTGCGGGTCTATTTTTCATCAAGTGCAGTATAAATATGGAAACATGATGATTTATAGAGCAGGTATTTGCGATTTATGGATTCATTTTGGCAATCTACAGCTTTTGAGATTTTTCTTTTTGGTTGTCTTGGACACTATAAGATCGTTCAGTTTCTATTTTGTTCAAGATTCGTTTGTTGAACTCCATCCTGGTTAAGCATTGGATTCTAATAGTTTTCGTGTACCTTCATAAGACAGGCTCATTACTATGGTGTAGGATCTTTCGTGTTTCTTTGGGTGAGGATCTCCAGTCGAGTTTTTGTCTAGTAGAGCTGAATCGTTCTTTTTACAGTGATCTATCCACAATTTCTTGAAAGATATAGTTATGAACATGAGATTATAATGAGAAATAAATTACTATTGTAAAATGATTGTATAAAATATTTTCGTTACAAAGCGAAATGATAATGTCGAAAATTCTCAAGCACTGTTATTTGAACAGCTGATTATATATTATATTTGCCTTAGTTCTGATAAAAATTGTCCATGATACTTTAACTTATGTTAATTTGATGCACGATATTTCATGACTTTTATGTAAAAGCTTATTTGAACTTAATGATGTTTGGAAAAATGTTTACAAGCTATGGAGAGCTTATCTATGAATGAAGCAACGTGTGTTTGCGAATTTGATTGTTATAATGAGATATTAGACATCAATGGATGATCTATGTCATTTTTCTGTCCAGTATAAATTAGCTATTGAGCTATGTCTGAATACAATTATGTGTATATTTTGAACGTGCAGTATAGTCACGAATATTAATACTAGAAGGTTAGTATGAGGTTAATACATCCAACATTTAAGTAAAACAGCATTGTGATAATTGTTCTAGAATGGATTGTTCAAATTAATAACATTTGTTTTTGGAGAAAGGTTAATTGGAAAAACGAGTAATAATATTGATATAATCCTGTAATAATAACCACTAAAAGCTTTAGAGATAATAATAATAACATGAATAACTAAGTGATTTAAAATGTTGTTAACATTTTTATGCTATGATAATGCGTTCGATAAACTTAACCATTCGTCGAACTAGCTATGATTTGACTTGAACTAATACTACAGAATGCTTATTGATGGAATCGAATTTATTACTGATGAAGAATTTGAACGTGTACAATAATGTATAATTGTAAATAATATCATAAACTCTGAGGATCATTTAAATATGTAACGAGTGTATATAATAATGTTTAAATATTTTTGAACATGCGATTAGGATGCTGTATTTTGATAGCATTTTTGATTATTTTTCGATGCTAATGTCATTATGAGATTTCTACGCTTCAGTAGAGGTGAATTATTTTGTTCAGTGGAGAGATAGTCCACCATGCAACAGTCCTTAGATTAATAAACTGTTGGTCAATTTTAAATACTTCAGATGTCTTTGTCATTTATACTAGAAATAGGATGCGCTACGAGGACCAGTGGGTCAGTTTTTAGGATGCCTAGCGCCACGCTCGAGATTAATTTAGTCATTTTTAGAGTCTCGTTAGCTCACTTTGAATTATTTTTCGTTTTCATTTCATCGACCACTGGCATCTTCCTATCGCATTCTTTATAAGAGAGGTATCCTTATCCCTGGTTGATCCTAGTCGGTAGAATTTTAGGGGCATTTCAGCCGGGCGCTTCCAGATTCTACGATCCAGCAGTTCCAACGGATTTCAACAGGTAAGACAACGTGGATACGGGTGCATCTTGTTCTTATAAAGGTAATTTATCTTTGTTATTTTTATGTACAGGCTGAGGAAGAAGGAGTTTTACCTTCGAAACATGTACTTGGAAAGGCAGAATCCCTTTATTTTCTTTCTAATTTATAGTTAGTCAATACAGACCTCAATTACTGTCATTATGAATAGAGGATGAGTTCGCTATAACTTCCAGTGAAGATAGTGACGCTGACGATGTAATTCGTGATAGAACGCCAAGAAATACGAACACATTGGGTGACTGTGATATTGTCCCAGTATTGACGTGCCGCTGACCAGGGATAATCAGGTTATTGAAAGTTTATAATATTATGTTATATGTTGTTATTGTGTGTGTTTTTTGAAAACTTTTGCCAGTGCGTTTGGAAGTTATAGCGAAATGCATATGATACCGCGCTTACCATTGGGAGTAGGCTAGAAATAATGCATGTTGTGGGTGCAGCCCAGAGTTTCACAATATCACGCTTGAGGGGTTAATAATTTCAAGAACAAGTCTGAAATAGTGGCTGCCATCGAATCGCTTCAACTTTCGTCAAGAACGGTCACAAGAAGAGTTGAAACAATGTCTCATGATGTTTTCTCTCAATTGAAAACGGACTTGGAGGAGTGTTGTTATTTTTCATTGCAGTTCGACGAATCCATTGATGCACAGTTGGCAGCTTTTGTAAGGATGATTTTTAATAACTTTGTAACGTGTTTTTCGAGGCGTTTTATGCAACTGGCATAAGTCAGTAGGAAGCCATTCTATATTTATTTACGCGGCAAATTGTTCAGCCAAGAGAATTTTTCATGGTAATTTATTATTATTAATTTATTATAATTATTATTAAGGTATTTTCGGAGCATTTTATAAAAATTATTAGCATTCAGATAGGTTTTCTATGTCTTAGAAAACGCTATCAAGCAAATTATTACGAACGACAATATTATAGAAAATTATGTGATTACGGAATTTTACGGAGTTTTGTCAGTTAGGGTATTTGAGAGACATGACTCACTGGGAATTCGAATACAAGCTGATTCCTGTCGAGAAGTATTACGCAAGGCTGGGTCGCAAGGTCTAGAAAAAGCGAATTGTTGGGACGGAAAAGGACTTCTCCCTCTCGCGCGCCGAGTGTAATGAGGCAGAGGAGGGGAACTGGCGGCGTGCTCAGCCAATCAGGGGCGACAACGTAAGCTGGAAGACGGTACCGTGGTGGGGGAGCCAACAGGTGCATATATCGTTCGACGCGCCGTGAAACGGGGACTATCTGTGTAGAACTTGCGGAGTACGGTTGGAAGTGCGTGTCGCTCCGATGTTCAGTGGAGTTAAGACTAACTTTTGCAAAACTTAACCAGTGCGGTTGTACGAGTGTTTGGGTCCGAGGTACGGACCATAGAATTATCTAATCTACCAGAATATCATCAAATTTCGACGGAGATGACGACGTCCAGGAGACTGTGGGAAGCACACAGCATCAGCAAGTACGAGGGAAATGCCTTGGCAATTTCCAATGGTAAGCGCAAATGACGCAGAAATACGCAATCTCTCATTTTTCTTTGTTTTACATTTCATATTTCAGTAACTTCATAGCTTGGAAATAAGAGTAAAATCAATTTATCAGACTCCGTTTTCACGTAATTTTCTATCGGTAATATTAAAATCGCAACGCTCCAATTTAAATTTTAAACTTATTATGATTATTAATTTTGCTATACTTGTTTTATATAATAAATTCTTTTCTTTTACAATGCAATCTTTGCTTTCAGTAGGTAGCATTAGATATAGACCAATTCCTTCTCCTGATACAATTGTTTGTTGGGTTAATGATCAAATCATACCACGATCTGAGTGAATAGAGTCTTGAAGGTGTTCTGCCAGAGCTAGACGTTGTTAAATACAAATTTAGATTTCAACATTGCATTGAGGTCTTGGCGCCCATTAAAACAACATAGCTTAGGCAAAGGTAAACAGTTACATTTGTCACCCAACAGTAGGGGCAGCCAAAACGTTTCAACTTTACTGTCAAAGAAGAACTTTTGCAAGTAATTTCTTTGAAAGGCCATACAAGAGAAGAAGATGTATTTTTTGCTGTGAAACATCTCATCTTGTCAGAGAAAATACCTTTCCAAAAGCTTATAAGCATTATCACAGATGGAGCCCCAGCTTTAAGAGGTTCTAAAAATGGTTTTCTTGCTCTGTGCCAAAGAGATGAAAGTTTTCCACAGTTTTTAACTTATCACTGTATTTTACACCAGCAGTCTCTGTGTGGAAAGATTTTAAATTTAAATGAAACCATGAAAACTGTTGTGAAGATAGTGAACAAAATTAGGTCTCATTCTCTTCAAAGAAGACTTTTCAAAGATTTGGCAGACGAATTGGAACTGCAATATGGAGATTTACTTCTCCATACTGAAGTACGCTGGCTCAGTAAGGGAAAAGTACTTGAACGTTTCCACAAGGTTTTACCAGCTGTCAAACTGTTTCTGCAGGAAATAGAAGAGAATAGCCTGTTAACTTATATTGAAGATCCTCTCTGGCCTATGCATTTTGCTTTTTTAGTTGACTTAACAGAAAAGCTTAACAAACTAAATTTGAAATTTCAGGGCAGGGACAAAGATATTACTGAAATGATATCTGAAGTAAATTCTTTTACTGAAATTTGTGTTTATGGGAGTCCTGCCTTAAGAGAGGTGAGTTAAGACACTTTCCAACTCTGAAGACCCAAGTAGAAGAATGTGAGATATCCTATGATAGAAAATGTTATGTAAACATGATCTCCACTTTGAGGGATGATTTCAAAAATCGGTTTTCAGATTTTCAAAAGATTTCTGTGGTAACCCAGTTTGTATCTTTCCCTTGGGCTAACCTTGCACTATTGAATGTATCTTCTTCCATTGAAAATGTTTTTGACGTAGATGGGGCAGCTCTTGAACTTGAAATCATATCATTAAAAAATGATTTGTATCTCAAAACTATTGCGGAACCTAAAAACTGTTGGTCTTTAATTCCTCAGAAGAAATATCCAGTGTTAGTTGATGTTGCACTTAAAATAAAGGCCTTGTTTACTTACCTGTGTGAATCATTGTTTTCAAATATGAATTTTATTAAAAATAAACACAGAACAAGGTTGACTGACGAACACCTTGACTCGTGTATTCGACTAAGTGTGACAAGTTATACACCTAATATCAAAGATATTGTTAAACGAACATCTCCTCAAGTTTCACATTGAATGTAAATTTTTGTATTTTCAGCAAATAGTGAAGATGTAAGAGTTTCATTGTTAAATCTAGTTGTTTCACAGTATTAAAAAATTTAAAATGTAGCAATTACTATATTTTTAAAAGAAGTAGATCACTTTGATACGGTAATATGAAACACTAGATCACGAAGGCTTTGTGGTTGCCTACCCCTGCTCTAACACAATTCTGTACCAAGCGAGATTCTCATTATTAATGTAATCTGCGCACAGTGTGCATTTCCTTATTATTATATTGTACGTTAATTTGATTGGCTGCAATAAATGTTACTTATACACATTAAATAGTAATAATACACACGTTTACTGCTTCCTGCACTCTTTGCTTGATTTACAGCTGTAGACCATGTCTCACAGGGAGCCCGCAGGGTTGAAGAATGGAGCAAGCAGTGAGCCCGGTAATCAGCATTCGGGGGACACACAGGAGCCCCTCAATGAGCATTAAAATATGTCGATTGATATTGGTTTCTGCCCATTGTTGAGTTTTGGCAAGCTCTTCTTGCGGGTTCTCTTCTAATAAAATCTGACACCACAGGGAAGGTTATCATATAAACTCACTGTTGGGACTTGACAAAAAGAGTTACAGAGTGTGTGCTCATTCTTTGCTCAGTGACTGAATATGTCTTATTGTCATTCTCACCTGCTGTAACGAGTGTATTTGACAGTACAACATAATTATAATGGAATACCAATGGCAAGACTTACTTGGCTAGTTTGTTTGGCTTCAGGAAAGTATTGTAATAGAACTTGGTTTGTTCTTCCTTTATTGCATCAAAGAGAACTTCAGTTAAAGTTTCTTCAAATGCAGCCATTTTTTTTGCAATTGTTTCCAGCAGTAGCTACAGAGAGAAAGAAAGAAAGAAAGAGATTCTTCAGACATCTTTCATAAAATTTTGGGAATGAAAAATAAAAAATGTAAAATCATTCCTCCTTTAATGTGAGCTTCTGTTTTCATATTTAAAATGACATCAACCAACAAAGAGAAAATAATTACTATAGAAATTATGCTTCCCAGTAACTCTCAAAATAAAGTACTACTGAAGAGAATGTTGGCTTTTGTGTCTTAAGTGCCTAAACACTATCGAAGTTATATCAAGTTCAAGACTTCAAACGTTTTCTTGTCAAATTGTTCTCAAAAAGCCTATACTTTGAGGGCCTTAAATAGAACTGAGACATATTTGACAAGTCATTGAAGGAATCTACCGATGTAATGGGGGGGATATTGTACAAAACAAAAGTTTTTACATGCTTACTAGATTATGTGAGCATCTCCAATTCTCTAAAATACCATTCCCTTCTCTTTTTTTTTTTTTTGTGTGTGTTATTTTACTGCATAGGATCACTCCAGTCAGTCCATTATTGAGTCAATAATACATAAAGAAAACTAATACTTTGAGAAAATAGCAAACCAAAATCCCAGTAAGTACTGACTTACAGACTTTTAATGATAGCGGTCAAGCTGGTGGCCTCTCACCAAGGCGGACCTGGTTCGATTCCCGGACAATGCTTGTGAGATTTTCGAAGTGAAATGCCATGTCCTGTGGTTCGGATTCCACGTTAAAAGGAGGTCCCGTGGCTCATGATCTCAAGATTAACGGTCACGTAAAACTACAAGCTTTCTTCCTTTTTATAACTTGTAACTACACAGAATGACAGTTTCTGCCATGTTGCATTTTGGAGCAACCTCATTCAGCACGGCACAGAAACAGCTTTGGATGTCTTGTTGAATCTTTTCCAACGTTGGCCAATCATTGAAAGCTTTTCTTGAGAAGTATTGAATTAATAATACAGCAATAATGTCATAGCGTCCTACAAGGCCTAGAGCAGGTCGTTTGAGCCGATGACCATAGATGGCACATGCGCCATCATGATAATGACATGATGATGCAAACTCACAAACATTCAGTCCCAAGCCAAGGAAATCAACCAAAGGAGTTTAAACCCTCATGGTCTGGCCAGGAATCAAATCCCAGAACCCTTCAAGCCAAAGTCTAGCATGCTAACCACTGGGCCGGACAGTGCTGAATTGAAGAAACTACAAGGCCCTTGTACATCGGATACTTACATGAAGTTTCTCATTGTAACCCTCTACTCTGAGCATCATGCCTCTGTCACAAGAAAACAGAGATGAGTTTAAGTGAGCCACCTCAGCTGGATATATTTCTTCCACGAGCAACTGTTTCATGATCACCACAAACATGTCCAGCATTACTGCACTTGAAAAAAAGAAAACCTGGTTTTTAAAATAAAAGTATAAGCAATACCACATTTACTCACATAACACATTACTCATTCTTTTAAAAGACTGATATTTGGTTGAGACCATTCTGAATGGAAAATTTTCAAATACGAGGGCAAGTCAATAAAGACAGAGTTTTCTTTTACTGCGCACAACGAAGATACTTTGTTGAAACAGTTTTGCATGATCCCAATGAATCAGCCCAGCTTGGAGAACAAAGCACACACTCGCTTGCGCTTGCGTCTGCACACAGGGGGTGAGCAAAGTAGGTCAGTTCGCCAGCCGCCTACAGAGGAAATAGACGTGTTATGTGACAAACAATACACTGCGTTGAAATTTTGCTTTTGTTTGCCGAAATCCAGCATGGAAGCTTACAAAATGTTGCAGGAGGCATATGGTGATGATGATCTGCCAGTCCACAACACTTCGATGGTTCAAGTAATTTTAGGAGGGTCGTGTTTCAATAACAAAGCAAGGTGGGCCAGGTGCTGCAGCAACAGCAATAAACGAAACCACGATAAACACAGCTGGCGTCATTGTTTATGAATACCGACGAATAACAATTGACAGACTTGCCGACATGTTATAGATTTCCCATGGCAGTGTGTTTTCAATTATGCAACGACCAGAACTGCATCCTTCTTCTTGGTGCTTGCACCATGACAACGCACGCCCTTATGTGTGCAACATTGTTACCTGATATTTGGCCAGCAAAAACATCGAATGTGTTCCCTATCCCCCATACTCTCTAGACTTAGCCCCCCTGTGACTTTTATCTCTTTCCCTGCCAGAAAAAGAAACGTAGGGGGAAGATTTTGCTACTTTCGAGGCCGTTGTGAAGAAGGCAGAGGCAGTAATAAAGAAGATGTCAAAAGATGGCTTCCAGCAGGTGTTCCAGGACTGGCAAAAGCATTGGGCAAAGTGCATTCGACTCAACGGAGGATACTTTGAAAAAGACCTCATCAATCTGAACCGAGACTAGTGTATTTCATGTGTAAAAAAAGCTTTCTCAGTCTTTATTAACTTGCCCTCGTAGTTCCAAAATTCATAAGAATGCACAATATAATACTCCAGTCATTAGTTGCAAGCTAAGTAGGCTACCCAAAAGTAGAATGTTATGTTATTGTTATTTTAAGGGGCAAAGCAAAAAAGTAGAATTATAAAGCAAATCTTGAAAACAAATGGAAATACTTTATCACATATAGTATACCCTTTCATGAAGGAGCATATATGGTAATACTGTGCTAGCTCGTTGGATCGGGGTTGTTACGTTCTATCCCCAACGTATAATACATACAGTATATTAGGATTTGAGCAAACAGGTAAACAATCTACAATGACAAATACCACATCTCTACCAAATGAAACTTTTACCTACTTAAAACATGGCAAAAATAAAATAAAATCTTACATTTACTGTACAAAATAATAACCACATGATAATGAAATCAACCCTTCTCGCTGTCAATATTTCCTGTTACAATACAAATCACATATCAAAATGACTTCACTCATCCTCACTATTTAAATTTCATGAATAATCAACTTCATCTAATTATATTCAATCAATAATTAGCTTCTCATAATTAATTCATTAATACTGATAGTCACATTATTAAATTCCAATTACTTCTCTCGTTTACAATGAATTTCATTCACAATTCTCACAAGTTATTAAATTTCAATTTGACCTCTCAAAAGTTAGATCTCGGATACAACTCTTCCCTTCTACAACATGCTAATTACTTTAAGTATTCATCCACCATGCACCATTCAATCTCATTACGGAAATCAACTTCCTTTATTGTTGAATTTCATTAATTCTAGGCTACCCGTCTTATACCTTCTACAAGGACAGATACAAATCATTTTACTACCCTGCCAGTGGTACATTATTATTATTATTACTTCATCAAAGTGGCAATTTTAGTCCTTTTTACATACATTTTTCGCAGGCTATCAACCTTGACCTGAATACAATTGACTGCAACTCCTATTATTATGGTATCACAAACCTCATCATCATCATCATCATTTCCCCTTATCCAGCTCCTGCCAGGTCGGGGTATTTATGGCACTTCTCCACTTTCCTCTTTCCTTCCACCATTCTTCTTCCACGATCTTGTCCCAGTCCAGATTTCTTTTTCTTACGCTGTTTTTCACTGAATCAATCCACCTTGTTCTAGGTCTTCCTCTTGCTCTCTTACCCTTGCACTTCGCCTCCAGCATCTGTCTTGGTATTATATTTTCCTCCATCCTCTTTACATGTCCAAACCACCTTAGTTTATTCTTCTCAATTCTCTATCACAAACCTATCATTGTTAAAATAAGTAGTATCTTAATTTCTACTACTATTAGAATGGGCTACATTCATGGTCATCCCGTACACCCGAGACTGACTCTGACCGTACTTAACAAAATTTATGGGCTTAAGAACACGCCCTTTTAGCAATGGCTGCCGTTTATGATTGACAGACCCTCTTTTCAAATACCAACTCAACATCTTAGAGACCCAGATCCTGTGTCTGGCCACCCTACAAATATGTGGAACTAATTACATGGGCATATCCCTTTTACACCGTGAACATTCTGTTGTTTTTGAAAGATTTCAATTATTTATCCTCGACGTACGACTTCTTACATTACTTTTCTCGCCTTATTACCGGTCTAATTGTATTACTGAAGGATTAGGTAATATAGCCACGGGTTTACTTCTGGGAAAGCTGATGGTCAGATTACAATAGCAGAGAGTGAATGACAACATTCCCCGGCTCCTCTCACCCTTCGTAGAGAGCACAACAAATATATAACAGAACCAGGTCGGGAATCAAACCTTGAGCCCGGCTGTTCTGAAGCTTTCTTTATCACGACGCTAGGTGCTCACATGGCTACCTTTATTTCAACTAGTGCACACTCGGCACATTTATCTCCATCGCCTGTCATTAAAGCACGAGAGCTCATTACTGGATGCATTATGCATATTTCGACGAACATCCTAACTCATTCAGACCTTTCCCAACCACTTCGTGGTCCTTCGAACCTCAATGCTATACACTGGCATCTACATTTTAACTAGCTTATTACAGCTGCAATGAAATGATCTCTCTGCTGAAATCTTTCGGTCTTTATCTTATGCTCACACTTGCAAACCCACATTTAATCCTTTAAAATAATATCTTAAATCTTACAATGTTTTAATCTGGCCCATTCTAATCTTACTTTTAATTATTTATTCAGTTTATCGGCCCTGTCTTCTTTTAACATTTAGTTACATAAATGATTTTTATCCCTTCGGGTCCCTTCTAAAATCTGCATAATATGTTAGCTTAATTACATGGTGGTACATGCACAATTTATACATTTTAATACATTTGTGTTGTACTTACAGTTTCCTTAGGGTGGTCGACCCCAGTCATGAAGCATTTTGCTCATCATCGAGCGTTTAAGCCTCTAATCACAATTTCATATTGCTTCCTGACCATTTCGGTCACTTGGCTTTAGTATAATAACATATTCTGAACCTTTTTACACTTTTATAAACAAACATATATTTTAACAATGAAAATGCACTTTTCTTGACACTAATATACAACACTTTGACACTAAAATATAACACTTTTGTACATTCTTCTTCTTATTTACTCTGTCTAATCCCGGCCGTGCAGTGAATCTGAAACTTCCCCCGCGATGGTGGAATGTATCGTCACTATTCCTCAGCTGACTCTACCTGACGAAGATCTCCTCATTCGAAAGTCTATCTTGAAAATGTCAATATACTTAATAAGGATCTTCTTCCGTAGACTGCCTCTACTCTGGCAGCTACCAAAGTTTAGCATTTAAATGTCTCTTCTTTCACCATACCCTTAAGGTCCTAATATTTATTATGCCTTAACTCACAGATACCATTCTCATACTGTCTCTCGTGATACTCTATACTCACTTGTAAACTTAACTATTGTGTATTCATATGCTTTAGTCCTACTTGTGATAGTATTTGTTCATTCTTATCACACGAACTTCTCCTATGGTGGTCTGTTAATTTATATTCACTTAATACTTGAATATTAAACTTTACATTTGTACGTATTACCCATTATGCGGTACTGTGTATAACTGAAATACTACACTTTACACTTGTATTATATCATACTTTGTGATAAATGTTCACTTATGCTTGCTCACTAGCGCATCACCTGGACCACAAAGTATCGCAGGTATCCCTCTGGAGTCTCAAAGAACTGTATATTGTTCACTTATTATTATCACTATTCACTTCATGCTTTTACTTTTTATGATTTACATTTGTAGCGCGGCGTCCTATATGAAGCGCGGACCGTCGCAGGTTCCCCGTCTGAGGTTCAGGAAACCTGTGTGTAAACCTCCCTACTGCAAGCTTATATAGCTTTGAGGCAAGAAATTAGTCCACAGCTTCCACTCAGGATCTCACTTTCTTAATTCTTGTCTCTTCTGACCTCTTGGCATCATCTTCCTATGTGAAATCTCATAGAAATCACGATTATCTGCTTCCGAGATCAATCTAATCGGCCAATTAATTTATATTAAATTATCAAATCTTAGCGTGGGCACGCTTGGACGCGGGGGTTCACAGCTAACTTTACGCCGGCACATTACCTCAGTATGTTACCTATTCCACGATGATTCTTAATTTTGCTCTAATTAAAGCGTAGCCTATTTCATCTTCTTAATTATCTCCTTAATTTTTCCTTTCTAATTATGTCTTTCATAGAATTTTAGATTGCCCCAATCTTTGGATCTCGATAAAAGGGGGCGTTACTCCTACCCTCTCTTCACAGCCTCCTTTGTTTTAGACTCATTACGACATCACTAGCAGGATTTACTCTCCGCAAAAGTAGTCTGAGGTGACTGATGTTAACGACTCTAGGAGACTGTCTGCCACGCCTCTTGAAGAAGTCAATTTGACAACTGTCAAGTCCCCTAGACTCTGTGCGTTTTAAGCCTGAAGCTGGGCTAAACTGCACTAACTGAGCGATATTTAATTCATTTTACTCAATGTTTCTTTATTTCCAATGTCCCATGACATGATCTCACATCAATAAGTAGCGGATTCTTTTAATTTACGTAATTTCCATGTGTCTCAGTTCTTGGTTCCTTTCCAATAAGCCTGGGTTCACCTCCCATTTTGCTACTTGAATCTGCGTTATCCATAAGCTTCTTGGTTCGTATCCAGTCATCTGAACCGTTAAGGGTACAATATTGATACCTCTACTAAAAGATGATAGCAACCAATGTTTTTTGTGTACCTCTATTTAAAGATCATCCCCCTTTCCAACCAAAAGTTTTAAAAAGCCATTTCTTCAGTGTTGCCTTCATAATCTACGAAGTTTTGCTTTTCAGTCGGTTACCGCATTAATGTGCCCAATTAGATTGGGGGAATAACACTTATTTATCACACTACTTGGAAAAAATAACATGGTTTTATTCTACCCTTCTCCTTGGATACACTTCTCTTACCAAGGTCTATAAATGGATGACATGCTATGTTCGCCAGGCAAACATCACCAAATTCTCTTCACATACAGGCCTTAGAAACTTTTTAATAATAGAGTACCATATACAGTATAACATAACCATTAACATATACAGTAATGTACAACAGTATATTCAAATTATTATTTTTTTATGATTATTTATGGCACTTCTTTTATTATACGTTTCTTCGATTACTATTATTAATATTACTAGGTAAAGTACTCACTCTTTGAACGGCTTTTTGTACTTGCCAAAAAATACTCTCATAATCACATATCCTTACCTCTTACAAAGACATATAGAAAGTTCTCTTGCTGCCCTATAAGTATGGAAAAATGAAAAGAAAGTGTAAAAAATGTGCCAAACAATTACTCAAAATCTATGATTTTAGCGCCTTACAAAACTGTAAAAGTACATTATGCAACGAGCCTAAAATGGCAATAATTAAGACACGAGTATGTTTATAAAACAAGCGAAGCGAGTTTTATAATTTCCATATGAGTGTCTTAGTTATCATTATAGGGGAGTTGCATACGACTGTTTATGTTCGACGATAATTATAATTTTACTATTTGTTCTAACATAAATATTCATAAATATCTGTCGAGATTCTGTCAGTTGACCTTCGTGAAGAGTCTGGAATAATTACCTCCATTTTATTGATCCGTATTGACGTTATCAAATGTAAAATATGTTATTACACAAAAGTCCGTCAAATCAATACTTTTAATTTATATAACTTATTGGTACATGTTTCGACCCATTCTTACGTTCTTCAGCCAATGTTATTGCACTAACCTACATTAAAGAAAACATTGAATCGGCCTTGTGTGTTACAAATCATTGTTTTCTTTAATGTAGGCTAGTGCAATAACATTGGCTGAAGAATGGATCGAAGCATGTACCAATAAGTTATATAAATTAAAAGTATTGATTTGACGGACATTTGTATAACAACATATTTTACACTTTATGAAGAGCGCATGCGCTGGATTCCCACTGAGAATCAAAGTCCTTCCAAAGCTTTGTTCTTCTTTCTCTTGGGAATTGTGTGGGCTCAGCATTTGCTCTCTACCCAATAACAAATTCCACAGCTTTGAAACATTGTTTATCCTGAATTAGCATCGACAGATAGCGCACAAGTACTATGTGGGATCATTTTGTTATTTTGGTTAAATAACACAAAATAGGCTGTTACAAACACTTTAAAATTAAAATGTATCATATTATCAACTAGTTATTCTTCAAATTCAATGCGTATAGAATGTCAACAGAAGGCAAATCAATGGAGTCCCAAATAGAACAGTCATTACATCTGGCAGAAAAGTTTCGCATAAGAAATCCCTTTACTGAACAGAGCTGGGTTATTGATTTCTGTGGATCTAATGTCATATGCTTGCTGCCTCCATGACATTCTGGTGTGTTTTTTATTTATTTATTTATTTACAAGGTCCCAATGAGCCTGAGCTCATGTTAGGGACAATCAAGTAACATAGTTACAGCATGGCATTTATATATAATTTTTGTAATATTATATTGTTTAGTTTAATAGTAACTTATATTAGATTGCTAGTGACTAACTTTACAGAGATGATTCGGTATGATACATTGCGTTGCTTAAGGCTATTGGATATGAGCTATTCATTCCTTAATAGGAAGTCTTTTGTTTTCCTCTTAAATGCTTTTATAGAGAAACTTTCCCTTATGTCTAATGGTAGCGAGTTGTATTCCTTTATTATAGAGGACATAATTCCTTTAGTTCCAAATTTAATGGATTGGGAATGGCTGGTGAATATTCGATTTACTCCTCTTGTTGCATAATGATGAATGTCATTTGCATGGGTAAAATGGATGTGTGTGTGTGTATCAATTTGTTTTCTAATTTGTATAAAAATACTGTTGCTGACATAGCTATTTGTTTTTGCAGTGGCATAATTTTAGTTCTTGAGTATAATTCATTTGAGGGTGTGAGCCAAGGAAATCCAAAGATAGATTTTATAGCACGTTTCTGGAGTATCTCAAGTTCTTTTAACAGCTCCTTCTTACAATACCCCCATATGAAATTCATGTACATTAGATGTGAATGTATCAGAGCAAAGTATATATTTTTCAATTGTTGGCTAGTAAGACAGCTATATCTTAATCTGAAAATAATACCAATTATAGGGTTGATTTTATGTTTTACATTTTCTACATGATTTTCCCAGGTTATTGTACTATCTAGTGTGATACCTAAGTATGTTGCCGATTTAACCCTTTCTATTTCTTTGTTGGCTATTTTGACTATGTTGGTGGTCTCAATCTTGTATGATGGTTTATGGAAGAATAAATATTTTGTTTTAGTGATATTGATAACCATTTTGTGTGCTCTCAACCAATCCACCAGCTTATTGAGATCATAATTAATATTTAGCATAATTTCCTGTTCAGATCACAGATTACCTACTACTACAGATGGCCAACAGCCATGCTAATTCTTGGTACCTAAGACTTCAGCGCTGTCTGGTGGTTGACTGATGTACTAGCAACATGTCGAACGGTAGCGCCACCTATGAGCAGATCTCGTAAACACTAACCCTCCCGCCCCCTCCCCTCCACCCTGCCCCTTCCCCTCGTTCCGCTAAATATTCCCGTCCTAAATGCTCTGCCCACTTCAATGTTCCGAAAATCACAATCTCCCAATACTTATGGCACGTTTTTAAGTGTGGAGATAATAATATGATCTACAAGAAATAAATCACATTCAAAATGCCAATAACAGAAAAAATTAATAAAAGTAATAACAAAGTGGGAAATTGTGAATTCCAGAACTTTGAAATGAACAATCACAGCATTTAGAACATAACCTCATCACTAAGTTAATATACATGTTTAAATTTCTTTCAGTTGCAATTGGAGCATATTGCATTGGTGACAAAAATTAGGCTACTACAAGGCCTGCAGCATATTATTACTCAGCTTAAAAAATGGCCCAATTAGGCCTATAACCAATTAGTTATTAGAAAAAACTACAAAGGAAAAGTACTGGGAAGGGAGAAAATTCATATTTTAAAATGCTTGATGCTGTTAGCAATAACAGTAAAATTTTAAGAGAGAATGCTAAGGAATCAGGTGGTGTAACCAGATCCTCATCACACTAAAATTGTTAGTGTAATCAGTGCCAAATACATTAGGGGACAGAAAAAGAATTGGATATCACAAAATTTCTATACAGTAGTTCATTTCATATGCCCTTTAAAATATATCCAGTTAAAAATTTTGAAGGGTGAAATGCAGAAAGTAGGCTACATCAAAAATTAACATCGCACTCTAATACAGTACATTCCATGACGTGCTGTTAAGGGGAAAGGAGAAATAGGACTATCAATGAAAAACAAGAAAAACACTCAATACTGCTAGAATTCATCATGTTTTATTTAAAAAGTTGTCAATGAAGAGAAGATAACAGCAAGAGCCAAGATCAAACTTAGCAAAAATACAGTAATCAAATCTGGTCCTCCTAAAAGTATGTGTTGAGGCATGTTCCTTTCTTCTTTCTTGCCAAAGTATAACAGTAGGGACCAGCACATAATAATGGACCTAGTTCCTCCTTGATGTAATGGCTGACACCGATGAACCGCAAATTCCTACAACACATACCAGTGTGTATGTTGAAACAGTAAACTTAATAAATGTGCAACTTAATGCTTGAAACGGGGAACTTGAATTTGCTGACATGTGTATGTTTGCACCTACTGTAAGTTAACTACATTTTAAAAGAATCATTGTGTTTTTGATATTAATTCATTTAGGGCTTTCGATAACATATTCATTTAGCCCCATGTATTTGGAAGTGTGTATGATTTGTTGATGATGATATTTGTTGTTTTAACGAGCCTAACATCTTGGTTATCGGCCCCTAATGGTTTGGGTGATCGTGAAGATGAAAATCAAATGTAAACTATAACTGAAACTAACTACAAACTTATATAGGCTACTAGAAGAAGAAATGGAAAACAAAAGGAGAATAAGGCAAACAAAGGACAGGAGGAAAAGAAATGCCCTCAAACCCTCGAAGAATTAGGACCGAGGGACTTGGAAGGAAGGAGAGCCACGAAAGGCCCCAGAGGCAATGGAAAAAAGGGGAAAAACCGGACCCAGCTCAGGAATCCCTCGGGGTCGCCATCTCCCGAACTCACCAGCCGTGGGCCCCTGAGGGTGTAGCAATATCCAGGGCGCACCAAAGGTGGTGGGGCTACATACACCCTGCCCCTTGAGGGCCTTGAGCAGAAGGCAGGAGATAACAAGAAAAGAAAAAGAAGGCTGACCCCTCGCAGGAGGAGGGCATCAGAAAAGATGAGAAAGGGCCAATTAAGGCGGGAAAGGAATAGACTCCCTAGGCCTTGGATACCCTAATACCGTCGGGGTCGGAAGAGAACAAGAGTTGACCAAGTGAGGTCGACAGGAAAGAAGACAGAGAGGAGCCCGGCACAAGTAAGTGGAAGCAATGCGGGACTCAGCTGGGGCCCCGTGGTCGCCAACCCACGTCCCACTAGATGTGAGCCCCTGGGGGAGTGTATGATTTGTATGATAATCTGTGTTATTGTGGTATCTGTAGTAGTGTGTATACTTCCTGTAATTCAGGTGAGGACTGGAAAGGAGGCAGCCGTAACCTTAAGTTGGGAACCATCCCAGCGTCAGCCTGGAGAGGAAGTGGGGAAACCTTGGAAAACCACTTCTTGGATGGCCGAGGTGAGAATCGAACCTACCTCTTCTCAGTTCTGCCTCACAAAGATGAGTGTGCGCCGTTCCAACAGTCAGACCAGAATTAAATTACTTAATCAAGCTTGGAAACTAGCCCAGGACCTCAGGAGTGGCAGCAACCACACCACAAGGTGGTCTTATTACAGAATCAATTGATGAAAAAATCCCTCCATGTAAGCTTAGACATTGGCATCCTACATGTTGAAAAATATTGTAAATAACGTGTGGGAATAAAATACTACCTATAGGTATATCAACCATTACATTGGCATACAATAAATCAATTATATTTGCCTTGTATCTATCTCACTGTTACAGAATATCATCGACAGAACCTAACACTTATTAACTTACCAAGAGTATAAAATAAAAATTGGCAGATAAGGGTGGGGTTATCGGGCCAATGGTTCCATGGTTTTATTGGATTTTCACGTTGGACTTAGTTCCACAGGACAAGAACACAATGTATATAGTTACGCATTGGTAAGACTATAATATGATCCTAGGCCATTAAACCTATTAGATCATGGGGGTGAATGTTAAGTTTTAATAACCTGTAATTACAGTCCTACATCAGTATTGCCATTACTACCGTACCAATTCGACCAACTGAACACCCAGCCCAAACACTGCATTCCTACCATAACATAAACCGTACAGCTTATTTTCCTGTGTATCTACAAAAATAAATACAAAGTGCCCTTAGCATGAATATGGAAGGAAACACATCTACACATTTGTTTGTTCTTGGCTTATTAGAGGAGGACAGGTGCATTTGAATGGTATTTGGGTCGCAGAACATTACACGAGTCGACTACTTTAGCACCATGACTTAGCAAAAGTATATTCACGTTGGACATCGTTCCACAGGATAAGAACACATTAACTTAATGTATATAGTTACACATTGGTAAGACTATATGATCCTAGGCCATTAAACCTATTAGATCATGGGGGTGAATGTTAAGTTTTAATAACCTGTAATTACAGTCCTACATCAGTATTGCCATTACTACCAATTCGACCAACTGAACACCCAGCCCAAACACTGCATTCCTACCATAACATAAACCATACAGTTTATTTTCCTGTGTATCTACAAAAATAAATACAAAGTGCCCATAGCATGAATATGCAAGGAAACACATCTACACATTTGTTTGTTCTTGGCTTATTAGAGGAGGATAGGTGCATTTGAATGGTATTTGGGTCACAGAACATTACAGTTCTACATCAGTAATGGCATTACTACCTATTCTACCAATTGAATAGGTACTTGCCACAGCACCAGTAGCTAACATGTACAAGAACTGATCTTTTTTGAATACGGTACCAATAATAATTTGAAATTCAAGGAAGGGGAAAATATTAAAGCTTCGACACGTTGTCAAGAATCATGACATTTTTAATCTACCGCAATGTAAAATGAATTATTAACACACCTCAAGAACTTGAGTACACATATGCAATAGGCTCATGGTACTGGACGTATCTCTGCAAGATGTAATCAAGTTGAAAATATTACGGAAACATAGACTCTTACCTGGTCATTTCTAAGGAGAGTAGGCCTAATTGCCACATTCCTCTGCTATTTCGAGAACAGCAATTTACGATTTGTTTGTACCCAGAATTTGGTAGGCCTACCTGTGGGATAAATAATAGTGAAAGTTAATTAATATGTCAAGTGGAATGTCACCTGTACACTGCGTCTAATATAAATTCAAAACTAGGCTACGGTATATTTTGCACACGCAGAAACACGTTTTTACTTAAATTCTTAAAATAAGCATACTTACTTGGAGTAGCAGAAGAAGAACTGTTCACTTCTCATTACCACGAAGACAATTTGATATAAGAAAGATGAGATAGAACACATTAGCTTATTTGTATACGGCCAATATTATTACATACAACACATAAACAGAGCCGCCATGGCATGGTCAGTGCCACCAACCCAGTAGAAATAATGTTTATTTAATGATAAGTGCCGTAATTATCGTCTGTGAGCAAGATAATTGCAAGGAAATGTCAATTAGGAATTATGTGTATATTTATTGACTAAATATAGTGATATGTTTGCAATTTAATTACAACGTTGTATCATGCATATGTTGGCAACACGATATACACGATATACAGCGCTCCATACGACTGGCACGTGCTACTACACCGATGGTGCCAAATGATCCCTATCTGGTTGACACCCCCTGGTTCAGATGTTCCCAGATAGAGTATAAAAATATCATCTGCAAATAGTTTAAGCTTGCCTTTCAATTCTAATAATACTATATCATTAATATAGGCCAAGAAAAGAATTGGTCCTAAGACAGAACCTTGAGGTGCTCCTGTGTCAATTCTCATTTGAGATTCTTTTACATTATCGATTGCAACATATTGTTTTCTGTTTGTGAGGTAGTTATTGAACCAATCATGTGCCACTCCTCTGATGCCTGCAAATTCTAGTTTATTAAGGAGAATATTATGGTTAACCAGATCGAAGGCTTTTTGAAGGTCAATTAGTACACCAGCAGCTAGTTTGTTATCATCTAATGCCTTTTCTACATCAGTTACTACTTCAAATATAGCACTATCAGCTCCTCTATTTGGAATGAACCCATATTGGCAGTTTGCAAAGTAATCATTTTTCATAAAGAAATTCATAAGTCTTCGTTTAACTACGCTTTCTAGAACCTTGCTGATGGCAGATATAATAATAATGGGTCTGTAATTTGATGGGTGGGTTTTGTCTCCTTTTTTGTAGATCGGGACCACTGTAGAGACTTTACAGGCATCGGGGAATATACCAGTCATCAGTGAAAGATTTATTATTTTGACAAGATATGGTGTAAGGCCCTCAAGACACAATTGTAGCATGACATTAGTAGTGTTGTCCTCACTTATATTGTTTTTGTGTTTTAGGGAGTTTATAATTGATTGTATTTCATTAGCATCAGTAGGTAACATAAAGATGGTCTTGGTGCTAGTAGTATTTTTATAGCTTGTAATGTCCGAGGTAGAACCGTTACCTTGATTTTCCCATATACTGTTAGCAATATTGACATAATATTTATTAATTTCATCACATATATTTTCCTTTTTTTTTTCGATATTTGTGCCGTCGACTATAAGTTTGACAATTTCATTTTTCCCCTTCCTTGGCCTATTTAACATCTCATTAACAACACTCCATACTTCCCTCTGATTATTTGCATTTTGAATTTTTTGGTCAAAGTAGTTTCTTTGTAGGTTTCTCTTAAGTTTTGTAACTTGGTTGCTAATAATTGTATATTCTTCTAAAATTTCTGCAGATGGTTTTTTAACTTTGGTTTTTGTATATATCTTATCTTTCCTGTGTATTAGTGCTAAAAGATCTTGTGTGATCCAGGGTTTTATTGGTGGGACACTTGACTCCTTATTCGTATATTTCATAGTACAGGCTTCTATTCCTTTATTAATAAAATCACAAAATTTATTGTAGTAGTCATTGATGTTAGTTTCATTGCATACAAATTCTTGAGTTACTAAATATTTATTAAGTTTTTTGTAGTTTATTTTATCCTTTTCTATTGGCCTATCATCACATATTGAGTTCCTGTTTATCTTTTTGTTTCTAATTTCACAGATTAGTAAATGGTGATCGCTCAAATCATTATCAATATTATAGACATTACATATTTTGTCACAGTCGTTTACCAATACATGATCAATTAGAGTAGAGCTAGTTTGTTACACGAGTTGGATATTTTGTATTACATAAGACTAGACCGTATGATTTCACTAGGTTAATATAACTACTAGTATATCTGTCCCCAAATAATAGATCGATATTCATATCACCTAGTATTATAACAGGATTTGTTGAGTAAGAACTAATAATTACTTCGAGATCAGTTAGTAAGTGTGGAATGTTGATTTTATGAGGGTTATAAGCAGTGATTATATTGTATTCTTGATGGCCTTTTCTCACAGTAATATGCAGTATGCTGTGGGTGGAATTTATTTCCTTTACAAGGGTACTGCTACATTTGTTTGAAATATACAAAGATACTCCCCCTCCAGTTTGCTTTCTAACTATGTGATATGCAACATATTTCTTAATATTGAAAAACATTTTTGTTTGTTCTGTTAACCAATTTTCTGAGATTGCTAGGACATCTACCCCTTTGATTCTGTCTAAAATTATTTGGATATCATCGAACTTGTTTTTATGCTATGTACATTTATGTGTACGCATTTTAGTGTACTGGTATCGGTTATTATCTGTTAACTGTCCTTAATTTTATAATAATCGCTAAGTGTATTACAGTTACCCTCGGTTAACTCTAGTGTATTATTATTTGCATTACCTAAAAAATTTAATTTCTGTAATTCTAGTTCCATATGGGATAATTAGTAGATATCTTACTACGGTATTAAGTTACATGGATTTTGATTTGAGAGGGCGAGTTCATCCAATATTTCAGCACTTGATATAAGCTTTGAGGGACCATTTTGATATTTCCGAATGTATATTTTGCAGTCTCTGACCCAAGTTGCAAAGATTTTTCCCTGTTGTCTCAATTCATGGCACTTTTTGGCAATGGATTCATTTCTTGGGATCAGGTGTTCATTGATATATATATATTACCACCATCACTGTAACCAATTTCACTCATCTTCAGGGTCTTCTTTTGTCTTTTGCTACTGAGAATCTCTTCCTTCTTCCACCTATTATTTAATTTCACAATTATCGGTTGAGGCCCAGGCTTTGTTGACGGGAGGCGGTGAGCTGCGTCTATGTTTGCCCTGGTGATTTCAACTCCTAACGCCTTGCCAATGTCAGAGATTTTGTGAAATACATTCTCCTCTCTTTCAGTGGGTATTCCATATACTATCACGTTGTTCTTGCGCTGGTTCTGTTTTAGTTCCTCCAATTCGTTGATAGCTCGAGATGCTGCCATTTCTGCGTCCTTGACGGTTTTTCTCTCTTTCTTCAGAGTTTCAATTTCCCGGTGGAGTTCATCATACTTTTCTGAGAAGAAAGTTGCTAGTTTTTTTACCTTGTGGTTTTCTTCTCTCATCGCCGAAAGAGATTCCTCAAGTTTCTGGGAAAATGATGCCATAACCTCTTTGAGGTTAGGTTGCGGAAGGTAGCCTTCACGATTGCATGACCATTTGAAACTATCATCTTTCCGGAGTTGTTGGTACGTGTCTTTGGTCATTTTCATGCATGTTACATGGAACCAGCGTCCACACTCACCATCACATCCTACAGCTTGCTGATTGTTCTTGATCTTTTTGCCGCATGGAGCACAGTTGACCGTCATGATATTAAATGTTATATGTCTTCTCTTTTAACAAGTTGTGTACCGTATTGTATTTCTCTTACGTATTTTATCTACACTATTTACACTATATTTAACACTTTAGTCACTCGCGTAATCCTCGGTAAACCTGCATAATTTCTTAATTTTGCTTACGTTTAGAATATAAACCTTTTACATATCCGCCATCTTGTTTATATCAACAACAGCATTCAATAAAATTGTCAGCGAAATCGTAGGCAATGCCCTGTGTAGAAATTGGAGTCATATTCCCCAGTTTGTTTATGCATTGATCGGATATCCTTTACATTGTCAACTTTCAAATCATGTAATTCATGTCCGACATGTTGGATTTTGTTTGCATGTGCAAAGCTATCAAATGCCTAATTGGTCACACAATTGTATCATAATGAAAATCTTGAGCTCTGATTGGTGGGAGAAACTGTATCATAATGAAACTAGTACTTGTTAGGCGTGTTGGGGTTCTGTTTCAAACTCCCTTCTCCACTTACGTTGCACTTCAACGGCATTATCAAACCTGATCAACCACTTCAGAATGTACTTTCGCTGCTCGAACATCAAGCGTGCTCCAGCCATTTCGTTTTCCCACTATCGTGGTGCAAGTACCGACATCTGTTGAGCGAAAGACCATACTACAACAATTAAAAACAATGATAACAGTTGAGAATGTCCATATCCCGATATCGTCTGACAAAGAGTGTATACTTTTTTCTGGTGGACTCTGTATATGGTTCCGCCCATGGTGGGCAAAAAGTAGTAAACATATGGTTCCGCCCGCCGAAAGTTAATATTCGACTTCGGCCGGGCCAAGCTGCACGCTAGTAACGCCATCTCGTGGCCAGAATCGGTAACATGGCATCTGCCATCTCCGAGTTCAGATCTTTGTTTACATTCAGGAGCCCGAGCACAGTCGTAGCATAATTATCTCCGAAACTTGAGAAAACGGTTATTTGTTCAATCGTTAATTGTGTTTCCCGTTCAAATCGTGATCATGTACTGGGTGTAAGATTTTTCTGTATTATTTTCATCGTGAAGAGCAGCTGGAGAGCCTAGGAGGAAGTAGCGGGAAGACTTTTGTTTAACTCCAGAAAGTTACTGTTTTTCAGGTCTACAAAAGCACTAGGGGCTCAAAGCTAGTGTTTTATGGGTGGGCAACCACGGGACCCCAGCTGAGTCCGATATTGTGCCACGCTCCTCTTCATCATCATCATCATCACTTTCCTCACGACCTCCCTTGGTCAACTCTAGTTCTCTTTCGACCCTAACAGTAATAGGATATCCAAGTCCTTAATTGATCACAATACCCTCATTTTTAAAGGGATCAGACCTCTTCTTTTAAGAGCCGTGGTGGCGCAGCGGTCAAGCTGTTGGCCTCTCACCAAGGTGGACCGGGTTCAATTCCCAGTCAATGCATGTGAAATTTTCGAAGTGAAATGCCATGTCCTGTGGTTCGGATTCCACGTAAAAAGGAGGTCCGCTGGCTCATGATGGGATGATTAATGGTCACGTAAAACTAAAAGGTTCTTTCCTTTTCCTTCCTCTTATTTTACTATTTCCATAGTGTCTCCTGCCCACTGTTGTTGATTCATTTGCGGAGATTCGTTGTCGTGTGAACTTGGATGTGTGTGGAATTCGTCAGATAACCTATTGTGATGGCTGTATTAGTGTATGCATTTGTAATTGAGACGAGGATCGAGGAAGGAGGTGCCCTTGACACCATCTCTACATTTACCTGGATTCGAAGTGGGAAACCACGGAAAACCACGACAACAATGTGGAGCTGCAGCTGGTCCGGAGATAGGAGGTTCGAATCTCAAAGCTGACAGCAACTATCCTAAGTGTGACTTTTAAACGGTTTTTTTGCTCATCTACCTGGAAAATACCTGGATAGTACCTTATTTCTAATCCCTGGACACCTATCCCACTCCTGCCCACAATACAGCTACACACACTTCTACAGCAGGGTGTCGAGCGATACGGGAATTATACGGGAATTTTAGTGACCCGGGAAAAATACGGGAATTATACGGGAAATTCGCACTTGATACGGGAAATCTTGAAAAGTCTCATAATGCCTGACTTCTTAGCCCCCGAATGCTCGGTAGAGTCCTCCCGCTCAGTCTTCTATTTAGCCTGCAGACCGCACTGCCACCCGCATTTTGCGCCACCGATAGAGCGTTAAGCGAGATGAGAACCCAGCCAACGTCGAATGCATGCTTTGCCTGGCCGACCACCAGCCGTACCCTCTCCACGCACCGCGCTCGTTGCTGACAATGACATGCAGGAATCAGTCCGCATTGTTATTCAGAGGAGACCTGGGTTTCTCGACAAGAGCAGCCCTTAAAGAAGTTAACAGCTTAAGATCTCGGAAATTTCCAGACACGGATGTGCTGCAATTTCGCACCAACTGCCGAAAATTTTACATTCGTATCCTATGGTTGAAAAAATCAAAGAGAGGTCAACTCTTGCTCACAAGAGACCCGTACTATTTCCTGCCTAGACCCTATAGGGGTCGCTGCGACTCTTAAGTTAGAAGAAGTTAGGATCATCATTGCCCTGGAAATTCTTTGTAATCAGAATAATTTGCTTTCAGGCGCAATGGCTGACCGCATCAAGAGCAGCTACTCCGCACTTCTGAGACTCCCCTCCGTCACTGCGCGTTTGAAGCAGTTCGACGGAAAAGAGCCACGGCTCGACGTGCTGTGGTCTGAATTAGTGGCTTCAGCACCTTCCTCAGTTCCTGCCAAAATTATCTCACAAGCTTCGTTAAAATGATACCGATTTTGTATCACAACAATGCACCTCTAGACAGAGGTTTCTCCCTGAACAAGGAGTGCATGATCGTCAACCACAAAGAAGCAAGTCTGATTGGCTTGCATACTGTTCAGGACGCTGTGATGGCAGCTGGTGGAGTAGAAAAGATAACTGTGAGCAAGAGTCCATACTGCACGATACTCCTACGCCGTGTTCAAGGAAGCAAAACAGATGCAAAGCGACGGCTAAGGTGGCAGTCGAAAGAAAAGCCACGAAAGATCTCCAGGAATTGAAAAAAAAAATTGTACTGCCAAAAGAACTTAATTTTGTGCTGTGTATAACTGAAGTTCCTAGACAAAAATCTTGTATTTGTCAAAGCGACTTATTTAATTTCGTTTTGCATTATTTTATTTTCTATTATCTACTTTGATAAAATAAATCTAAATTAAAAAGTATTCGTGGCATGTCGCGTGGGAAATGTTACTGTTTTTAGCCTTTCTATGGTCTTCTTTTGCAGGGGAGATGCACATACCAAATTGTTTTAAAGTCCGTGCAAACACTCAATGCAAATGCGTCACACATGCATAAATTTCAAAAACTACAAACAATATCTCACAGCTCTCGACATTTTACTATCAAACACCCGTTACCAACATGTGACTACAAAATACACCACATGACAGAATTCTTCTCGTATGGGCAGGCATTGTTTCAGTCGCTTATTAACCACTGCCTGTTTCGGATTTCGTTTCATGGTCATTGTTTCCTTTCTTTTACTTCGCCGAAGTTCGACCCAAGGACTGGATACATCCCGTACAGCATGTGCAGAAAGAAACTGAAGACAATCTGGATATCGTGGTGGATGAAATGATTCTTAACCTTGGCAATTCATCAAGCTCTGACGAAGACAATGATGGTGGTGGTGATGATGATGATAGGGACAGTGAAGGGATGGAGGGTGTCAAAGAAATCCTTGCCAAGTGACTGAGGATAAGTTATTTATTGGTGTCAGTTCGCTTGTATCAATCGATAATAGAGCACAGGCTATTGTTTCCTGTCATAGTGTTCAAAATACCGACTGTCATTCAATAGCCTACAACTCGACAATATAAAACCACGGCAATAATATCGCCACAGAGCGGCTTGTTTGAGTGCTCAGTGCTAAATATGTCTTTACCTTAACATTACTTTTGTATTATCACGAAAGCTAATATTAACCGTAGCGAGTCGTGATTCAGTGAGTGTGCATGGTGTTATCTGTCAACCACTGTAGTAAGCTGTGAACGACCTCCGCTCAGACTCTTGTTTCATGTTAAAGGATAATCATTGCATGGCGAGTGCTTTTATATTCATTAGCTGTAGAGTGTTTGCCCTTTTAGTCGTATTTATTGAATTAATACCGATGATAAAGGTATCATAGCTTCGGTGTGTAATTTATTTATTCATCTAAAAGTATCGTATTTCTCTGTTTGAATGCCCTCGGCGTTGACTCAGGATCGTCTTTTAAAATATATTACATATACCGGCAATTGTACATAAATAATGTCTGAAGTGTTGCGCTGTGTATTATTCGAATCAGTTGATTTACAACAACACTAAAAACACAGCTCAGCTGTTCCAAGCTCCCGACATATCCTTCGTGTTGTTTCCTTCGAAATACAAGGTGTAGGTGAGAAGCATGGTGAGAATTCTTGCC
The DNA here is from genome assembly GCA_946902985.2 of Meconema thalassinum. Taxonomy (NCBI): domain Eukaryota; kingdom Metazoa; phylum Arthropoda; class Insecta; order Orthoptera; family Tettigoniidae; genus Meconema; species Meconema thalassinum. The sequence continues at coordinate 445,177,396 of OX336390.1, forward strand.
GTGTGGCGGTTGGACGTAGGGTCTTGTTATGTGGCCACTGTGGGTTGCGGAGAGGAAAAGCGGGGCATAGTGACAGGAAGGCTGTCGGTACCGAATTCATGGGGTTAGCAATACTGTATTTGTCCCATAATTTACGCGTGTAATAGCGGACACACCTCCAATTTTACTATAAAAGTCGTGATCTAAAAAGGGATAGTGGGTGGGTAACATCTGGAATTATTATTCATTATTACAAAGGGTATTTTGATTATTTTCAGAAGTGTAAAAATTAATATCGCCTTGTTCCGGGCTCCTATAGAGCTTACATTTTCTTTCGATCTTTCATTTGCCATAGGATGCGCCACTGGCGTATGGATATGCATTACCAATTTCTGGTTTAGTAGTCAGGTAATGGAAGCAATGGGAACTGAGTACTACAATTTTCCTTGCATGTAACTGAGCAAATTATTGTTGTTAAGAGAACGTAAAATGCACCAAGAATATGATCTTCAGCTGTGTGCATTGATAAAGCTCTGCATGTGTTCATTCCTTATGTATTAATGATGAGTAATGTCAGCTAACATTGTGCCACATACAACACTCGTAGTCTCTAAATGTTGCACATTTTCCCGTAAATTACAGTAGTTTATGTTTGAATTTCTTATAAGATCGTGACAAAGCAAGTGTTTCTCCAATTGGATGATTGTATTTAACTGTATGCACGTCGTATAATCTTGGCGAGGTGTATTTTTTTCACGGAGCAACTTTACACCGTAGTAGGCACGCAGATTTTTGTATTTAGTTTTCTGGCATCTTGTTTTAAATTATTGACTAACATATTTCTAAATGCAGACAATCCATACCTCCATTAGGATCGGGTTCCATAATTCATGCAAAATGAGGTTCGTTCGTTTGTGAAATTGAGGTCATAACCCCCCTACCCTTTCAGTGATTACCGTATGGTACTTTAAGTAGACTAGTGAAGATGTAAATGAGCATTTAAAAAAATTGTCGCCAGTTGTTTGGTTTATTAACTTTTGGTAATATTTTCCATAGATACTGATAACTAGGCACGGTTGGATTTTAAGGTGGAACCGCATGTGCTATCAGATCGCTTTCTTGCAATACCTGGAATTTGTATAGAATTATAAAATGATTATTGGTTAAATGACTGTTGAAGATAGGCTATTATAATTATAATGATTAAATAAATATTAAAGAAGAAACTATGCGTATTCAGATTGCGCCTATCTTCTTCTTTTTTCCAGTCAAAGCAAACTTTGCTAACAAAGTGGAACTAGCCGATGAGAAACTTCTAAAATGTAAATTTAACTATGTCAAGAAAGAAAATAGTTTGTATTATACCCCGCCAGTTGTGAAGAAAAGTATAGTCATACGTTTAAAATATCACCCGTGAGACTACAATGAGATGTGAGTAAATGAAGAGAAGAAAGAATTTAAATCAAACAAATTAATGGAAGTTTACAATTCGGGTTATGCAAGTTATTCGGAGAGTTTGCATGTAAATGTAGAGACTGTATCTTATATGGGTCACGGCTGCTTCCTTCTATTAGCCAAATTTCATTAATTTCAATTCGTCTCATCTCTCATGAGATGAGATTAGCGTCATGAAGGGGATCCGGCAATAAAACCATTTGTCACAATGAAAACTCATCTCTCCCCATCCCGATCCCGTAGAAACTGGAGTAATAATTAGGTCGAACGGATCCACACCACACAGTTTAACTTTCTCCTTATACCTTTCAAAATCGAAATGACTCAATTTGAATTGGTAATTAGGAACGAAAGACATAATAAGATTCTAAAAAGGCACGCACAACAAGAGCTCAACCACACATGACACCGGTAAACACACGAAGGATGTACTCACAGATGGCGGACGCTATGTTGATGGTCTCGGAGAAGAGATGGTGCCACGACCACGGTTGCGTCTTCGCTCCCGAATCGCCGCAAGTTGAAGCCGAAAATATTGACATTTAATGCTTTTCAGAAAAAATTAATATCAGTATTTCCCCCATATACTTACATGCCTAATGGGTGAAATTATTAATCTCATGTACATTTTTTTAAGCTTTAGGGAAACACCCATTACAATTGGGTACAATCATGTTGACCAACTGAAAAGCATTAAATCTTGATTACTAGCCTACACTCAAAAATGGCTTTAAACACGATAATGTAATATACTGTATATATTAAGTAAAACCAGAAACGCATGCTTTAAATGCTCACAACTGTTATTTGTTCTTGCTGATGGAGGCTCGAGAATAGGAGCCGAAACATGTACTAATTGATAGTCGTTGATAATAAAATACTAGTATTGTCAAGGTGGAAAAATTTAATTAATAAACCTTTATGTTCGACGATGTCGAAATATAAATATTAGGCCTATAATGTGTATATTAAGGCTTTCACGGCCCGGATTATATAAATAATTCATGGGTTTGTGTTTTCCATTGAAAAAGGAGGCAAGGTTTCTCCGAAACGTATGGTTCTAATCTAAATACACACGGCATTAGCCCAAAAAACATGAATTATTTATATAAATATTATATGTCAGAAAATGAGGGCCATTAAAGTACTAGTTTCATTATGATACAGTTTCTCCCACCAAACAGAGCTCAAGATTTTCATTATGATACAATTGTGTGACCAATTAGGCATTTGATAGCTTTGCACATGCAAACAAAATCCAACATGTCGGACATGAATTACATGATTTGAAAGTTGACAATGTAAAGGATATCCGATTACTGGGAAGTATGAGACGCATGGAAAGATTTGTGATATTCACAAGGAAGATCGGGAAGAACGCGTACTGCTACTTGTCGTGCTTCGTCGGCTCACGTGATGAGAGGTCTGCTAATTCTACACAGAAGTCTGCTAAGCAATGTGCGTGGGAAGTGAGGATTAGAGTGTACGACGAATTTTTAAAACCGCTAAGTGGAAAGTTTACATCCCACGAAGACTGCATGTGCTTAATGAGGACGATTCGGATTGCCGAATGCAATTTTACGAATGGTATCAGCAAATGGTAACCCAAGATGAGCAATTTCTGACTAAGTTAGTGTGGTCTGATGAAGCCCAGTTTAAACTTAATGGAACAGTGAATCGACATAACTGTGTCTACTGGGCTCCGGAAAATCCGCATGTTCATGTGGACAAGGTGGTCAATCTACCAGGGGTTAATGTGTGGTGTGAACTGTCATCGTGGGGCTTACTAGGACCCTTTTTCTTTGATGGCACTGTCACTGGAGCAATGTACTTGGGAATGTTACGCATATTAATTTTACCAGCTGTACTTTCGCTTTATGTAGCCGATGATGAAGTCTTCTACCAACAGGATGGGGTGCCACCACACTACCATGTAGCAGTACGAGCTTTCCTGGATGACAATCTGCCGGGACATTGGATTGGACGAAAGAGGGCCCATTGAGTTCCCACCACGGTCGCCAGATCTTACCCCTATGGACTTTTACCTGTGGGGAACTGTGAAAAATCAAGTCTATCGACATAAGCCGCGCACGCTGGAGGCCCTTTGCCAGGAGATTACAGCGGTCCCCATTCAAACATTGACGGACATAGTTGCAGCGACCGCTCGTCTTTCTGCTATGTGTCTGGCAGGCAACGGTGAACATTTTGAACATCTCATGTAACCATATGCTTAACTGAAGACAGCACTACATGTGTAATCAAAATTTAAATGTACAAGAAACACACAATAAATAGTTTTTGTCCCGTAAAGAGTGTATACATTTTTCTGGCGGACTCTGTATATACGTACTGTTCAAATATTGTGCTGCAGAGGTCAATGGAGTACACGAAAGTCCTCATAGATGGCGAGAACAGTTTATTTCAACCTTAATCGGATGGAGATTCCCTTTAGCATATCGGTAAGATTTTTTTCCTGGTAGGGACAGCTGATAATTACGCAAGTTGAATGACGCAGTTTTTTTGTGTCGTGGTATTTGCAGTATTTTGCGGTTTTTGGATAAAATGGCATCAGAAAAACGAGTTAGTGATGTTGAGATAGTGTCAATACTTGATTATTCAGATATAGATTTGTCAGATGTTACTTTGAGTGACTCTGAAATGGAAAATTCTTCCTACAGCTCATCTGAGAGCAACAACGACAAAAGCGACACAGCTGGTGAGCGCGCAGATAAGTGGACAGACGTGAGTAATAGGAATAGTGGACCCACAAATACCATCCCCATACAGAACATTGATCAAAGGTCAATATTAACAACAAGCTTTGATGTAGATATACACCCTGTAGATTTCTTTTATTTGCTTTTTGATGATGAAGTAATTGAAGATATTCTTTATGAAACTAAATTATAAGGAGAGAAACGAAAAGTGTTTCAAAGTGTAGGCTACCACACGCAACAAGAGTTCTGAGGAATCTGTTTCATAATGATTGCAATTTAGAGTGATATTTCTAAATGTTTAATTTAATTAACATGCTTTATTTTATAAATCACATATTTACGTATCTTTCAATTTATCTTTTTTAACAAAAATACTAAAACTCATTCAAAGTATTTCCTTGTACTTACATTTGCTAATAGCGAGTAATGAAATACCGACCATGTTAGGGCATAAGACCATGAACCTTGCTGCTCCGGATTGAATAGACAACGGGGTTCGAATCCCACCGTCGGCCATCCTTGAATAAGGTTTCCGTGGTTTCCAATTTTCAACCCTGGCAAATGCCAGGACGATACCATCTAACTTCCTTCCTTCCAACTCCTTGCTCAGTTTCACTTATTTTCATCCAATTCATCTTGCATACCTACTTTTTAAGGTCTGTGTCAGGAAGGGTATCCGGCCGTAAAAACCATTCACCCCGTAAATATTCATCACATTCCAACCCTGAACCCGTAGAAATGGAATAGTAAGGAATAGACACACAGTGAGCAACAAAATATGAGATCGTAAAGTGCAGTCTCCCTTGTGCTGTTCTTCAATTGACAAGACTCTCCAAATGTTGTAATGTCTTGAAACCTCTTCAACGATGGGTTTCCAATCCGGGAAAAGGTATGTAGATATTTTAAAGCATATTTGCATGATTCTAGTAACTTTTGAACAATTTGTATGGATTTTTTTTCTACAAAATCCTGTGCCGCCTAAAGCCATAAACTACTGCCACCCGCGAAGGGTTAAACATTACAATACTATACAACACATTTAAAAACATTTAAACAATTTTCCTGCAATATGTTAAAAATTATTATTTGATTTTAAAAATATTTTCTTTTATTTCTTTCTGTCTTAAATATTGATGTCTGTTGCTGTGTTGTTAATATTTTGCTGACTTGTTGGTTGACATTCCTTTGATTGTTACGATATTCCGAGTGCTTGATTGAAAATGGCTTAAAAGTTTAAAAAATATAGTCCCATTAAAAAGTTGTTGTTTGATGTGCGGAAAGAACAGAGTGAAAACTTGGACTTGTTCTTATTTGTCAATAAGGATCCATTGTTGTCTAATGGAGCAAATTATCCTTGTTCTTAATTCGTCATAATCAACAAAAGAAGAGAAAAGTTAATTTAAAATGGTGTTTGAATAGATAGGTGAAAATTGGAAAATCAAGGTACAATAACTACCCCCACCCATCGCCAACCATAAATCATATCCTCAACTCCCATCTGTCCCCTGCGCATTTAAAGTGTGCCCAGAAAACCACTACTCCTCTTCCCCCACTGCGTTTATGCAACACAACTGCAAGCATGCTATTACCTAACACACCAGTCTGGGTCCAGGCAGCTAACAAGCCTTGCTATGTAAGTTTATTCATCTCACCACACATTTTCCAAACCATCTGTGGTTGTAGGGTTGAGTGTTGGGTAAGCTTTGGGAATGCAGTACGCTGCAGTTATATTTCTTGTGGGAACACGTATGGTAGGTGCAACGGCTACACGTGCTGTGGTGCAATCGGTTCGCACTGAAAATAACCTGTTTGGAGTCTTCACTTTATCACACTCCTCGTCAGGTCGCTAGCGCTCCTGTTCATTCCTTCTTTTGACATACTGTACATGATAGTTTAATTCATGGTCGAATGACAGAAGATAAGCTTTAAATTGTAAATTATAATTTTTTTAAAGTGTAATTAAAATTGTAGACTTTAAATTAGTCATCAAGTTAATAATGTTATAAATTATTTTAGTTGTTTATGATTTTATAAAGACCCTTTTTTGAAATAGAAAAATAATTTCAACCCCCCTTGAAATTACCTCCACGTCCCGTTTATCATGGGGGAAAATTCCGCAGATTCAGTCCTGTGCTCAAGACTATGTCAAACTGATCTAGCTCACGCATTTCAAGCGAGGCTATGGGGGTCCAGGGTTCGGACTGAGCTGCTAATGTGGAGACCTTGGTTGATAGCACTGGTATAGGTGGTAGCCCAGGCATTTTAGTCTAAAAATCGTCAAAACCTAGAAAAAAATCATGTAAAGCTAATTTTCTCAGAATTTGATAATTTGACCCTGGGGAACAACATACTAAAATTCTCCAAGATTCCGATGCTGGCTTCCTTGTTTTCCAGGCCTGGAAACCTGGACTTTCAGGATATTCCTGGAGCGCCCACAAAAACTGAATCGTGTATCCAAAATTGACAAATTATGGTATCAAATGAAAGAGGAAAACATGCAGGTTCTAAAAAACACAATAAAAACAACATTCGGTCACTTCTAGTCGAATAAAAACAAAAAATGTGCAAAATTCAATTTTTTAAATATTTTGTTTCAATGAATGCGCTTAAATAAATAAATAAATATAGCCTAGATAATCCCATAAGGGCAAAGGCCTCCTGCGAACAGGGACGTGCTCTGGTTTAAACTCGTTAGGCGAGCAAGTCCTAAGGAGTTTTGTACAAGTTTTTACTCCACTTGCTACACTTCACTGTAGTTCACTTCACAAACACTACATTTCACTTCGCTTTACGTGCGTTGTTTGGCTTGTTACAGGTTGCAGAAGTGTATCTTTCATGTCATAGGTATGCTGTCTACCAGGATCTTTCATTGTTGAAGCTCTCCTTCTCTTCCCTTCTTATAGTTCCATACGTCTCCATTCTTGTCTCTCCCGTGCTATCCTCGTCCAGTCTTTGCCTGTCTTCCTTACGATTGAGTCATCCCAGCGGGTCCTCTGTCTACCCACGTTCCTTCTTCCTGTCCTGGGGTCCCATACCGTTAGTTTGTGCGTCCATCGAACGTCTTTCATTCTGGCCACGTGGCCTCGCCACTTCCATTTTAGCCTGTCAGCTGTTGTCACGGCATCTTTCATGGCAGTTCTTCTTCTTATCTCCTCGTTTCGTAATCTGTCCCTCAAGGAAACTTGAAGGATCTTCCGTTCCATTTTGAGTTGACATACCCGGATTGTTTGCCTTCGCTTCTCTGTTAACGCCCAGGTTTGACAGCCGTATAGCAGTACCGGCATTACACACTTTTCTAGCACTTCTGACTTTAGACTTATTTTCTGGGATTTGTCCATCAATATAAATTTTAAGGACCAGAACTTCTTCCATGCTTGTCCAACTCGTCTCTTGATTTCCTTCTCCTGGGAGCAATCAAATGACAGGTTTTGTCCAAGGTAGACGTATTCCTGTGTGTACGCTAGTGGTTTGCCATTGATGCGCTTATAAGTGACTAAAACAAGAGGTTAAAGGAAAATAAGCTAAATAGAACGAAAGAGGATTTTTTTAGATTTCCAGAAGTGTCTTTTGTTTGTTTGTATGTCTAATAATGTACGAGCTACAGCCAGAATAAATTGAACAACAAATAAAGTTGGTAGCGCCGTCGCGTCGTGTACATTGTTGGGTCGAATGCTCGTTGCTACTCCTGGGCTGCGGCTTATGCTGTGCAAGGGAAGGCTTGTTGTTGCTATTGTGTTGTTGTTGAGTTTAACGTTTATTGGTGGTAGGTTGCGATATAGGCCTACTATAAAAGTACAGTGAAGAAGGTTGTGTGAAAATGTGGAATTGCGTTTTATGTAAAGAACCCTCAAATGTTGGTGTTGTAAGTTTAGTAAAAAAGAAAGGCCTCGAAAGTTTAAAAATCGCAAGCGTGATACTTTTGGTGGATACTTTTGCCTCACCGGAATTTTTGAAAATTCACCTTCACTGCAGGTAAAGATGTGTTTTGTATTCTATATACTATATAGCTTATAGTATAAAGTGAAGATTCAAGGAGAAATAATTTCAACTCTGAGATTTGCTGATGACATCGTCATCTTGGCCGACACGCCTGAGGATTTGAATGAGCTTTTGAATGGTATGGACTCCGTCTTACGGAATGAATACATGATGAAAATTAATAAATGTAAAACAAAAATACTGGAATGCAGCCGAAATAAAACAGAAACCTCTATGGACATCAAATTGGCAGGTGAAAAACTGAAGGAAGTAGGAGACTTCTGTTACTTAGGAAGCAAAATAACCAGTGATGGACGAAGCAAAGAGGATATAAAAAGTAGGGTTGGCTCAGGCAAGGAAATCCTTTCTACAAAAAAGGAATCTGTTGACATCGAATATAGATTTAGGTATTAGGAAGTCATTTTTGAATGCCTTTGTCTGGAGCGTGGCGCTCTATGGAAGTGAAACTTGTACTATTGGTGCAGCAGAAAAGTGGAGAATTGAAGCATTTGAAATGTGGTGTTACAGGAGAATGATGAAGATCAGATGGTTAGATAGGGTGACAAACGAAGAGGTATTAAGACAAGAGGGAGAGGAGACTGCTAATGAGAAGAGATAGGTTGGTAGGACACATACTAAGACACCCAGGAATAGCAATCTTAGTTATGGAAGGAAGGGTTGAGGACAAGAACTGTAGGGGTAGACCAAGGTTAGAATATGTTAAACAGATTGCTTCGGATGTAGGGTGTGGTAGCTATGTAGAGATGAAACGATTAGCTCAAGACAGGGAGGCATGGAGGGCTGCATCAAACCAGTCAAAAGACTGAAGACAACAACAACAACATAAAATACAACGGACGTACCTTAAAAACACAATAAAAAATGTACTACCATTGAATTTAGTTTATAGATTTCATGTTTCAACATGCTTTTATGTGTCTATATGCCTAGGACTTATTGCCAGTCGCTTAAGGTATTGAGGCAGTTGTATATGTGCGGATTTGGGGTTTAATTCGATCTTTACACTCATTGATAAAGTCTTATATGTTGAAATTTAACGGATTTCAAGCCAATTGAAATTGCACAATTCACATTTGCTTTGTCGCGCAAGGGAAGGTATGCCAGCAAGCTATGTGCACAGCCGTCGGCCTAGAGGCTTAAAGTGCTAAGGAGAGAAGAAAAATGCTGGGTTGGAGTGAGATTTGAACCCAAGACGCACTCAAGCTTCGTAAGCAAAAGGGGAGCGCCTTAGCACCCGCAGCCGCCAGGCCGACACCTGTAAGCGATGCTTGCTGGGATAACTTCGTTATGCGACAAAGCAAACGTGAATTTCATATTTTTAATCGTCTCTAAATCCGTTAAATTTGAGCGTTTGGAATTTTATCATATACCACCGTGTTCGCCTTAATGAGACCTATGCAATGGTAAGGGTTTTTGAAAAAAGTAAATCCGCTAGCTTTTTTTTTTCTTTTTTTTTTTACACGTTAGAAATCGGGATACCGTCCAAAGCTTTTTTACAGCTTACTTTTTACAGTATTTACAGCTTTTTGTGCATGTTAGTAACGTTTTTAGTCGAAGTAGGTCTTAATGAAGTTTAATTTAAGAAAACTGACCAGGAGTTTGTTTTGATCTTAAAAACTCTGCTTCAAAGTTGGTTATTAGACGTACGAACAAACAAAATACACTTTGGGAAAGGTAAAAACTTGCTCTTTCGTTCTGTTTAGCTTATTTTCCTTTAACCCCATGTTAAAGGAAAATTGATTTTTTTTTATTGACCGGAAGTGACCGAATGTTGCTTTTCTTACGTTTTTTAGAACCTGCATGTTCTCCTCTTTCATTTGATACCATACTTTGTCAATTTTGGATAAACGATTCGGTTTTTACGGGCGCTCCAGGAGTATCCTGGAATTCCAGGTTTCTAGGGCTGGAAAACAAGGAAGCCAGCATCGGAAGCTTGGAGAATTTTAGTATGTTGTTCCCCAGGGTCAAATTGTCAAATTCTCAGAAAATTAGCTTTACATGATTTTTTTCAACCTTAAATCCTAAAATGCCTGGGCTATGGGGTTAGCAGTGTGATGCCTATTGATGTCATGAATGGAGGGGGGGAGGCCTGGTACCACAGTGTATTGCACACGTGAGTTGCGTGGAGTGCTGCCCAGTAGTCATAATAATAATTTTGATAATCCAGTGGTGGAACAACAGTGTTTTTATTGTTAATTTGGAGCATTATCAAAAAATATAGGAGTCTGTTTCGTACTTCTGATTTATGGTAGTAAGTAATCATTCTATTTCCATTGTTGAATTACAAACTGGTGGAATTCGACCACACCACTTTCTTGCGTGTAATATGCAGTCAGACACAGGGCCGGTCTTAGGGGTGTGCGACATGTGCGGTCGCACAGGGCGCCAACGGCTTGGGGGGGCGCCGAAGGCGTCCCCCAAAGATAGGCAAATATCGATGTATTTCCTATTGCACAAATGGCAAGATAGGTAAATGTGAGTTCATCAAACAAATATGGGAATCAGGTTTTTTTTTAAGTTCAATCGGTGTTATCTCTCACGACTGAAAACTCTACGCGCACCTTAGACCGTGACGGACTGAAGTTAAACTCAGTGAAATAGTGATTAGCAAACACTATATCTTTCTCTCCCTTGCCTTGCCTTTTCACTGTCGCGGAAACGCAACCCGGCTCGACACCCGTACCCAACCAAATCGCCCTTTGGCAGCGCTCGGGCATTTCCGTGATATTTCGGTTCGGTTCGCTGTTGTAGCAGAGCTGTAGCAAGGCGAAGGAGAGAAAAAGAAAGCGAGGATGGCAGGGAGAGAGGGAAGTGAGGTTGGAGAAAGGGGTGCGGGTGTGACACGAGCTGGAGACAGAGTCAAAGAGAAAGAAATCATAACAAATGGCACGTGTGGCTGGGTGAAGTCGGCGTCGACCCGCTCGTACATGGTAGGACGTTTTAGCTCAATACACGGGAGTGTTATGGCCCTTTCTAATTGTTGTTCATTCGAGTGCGTGGTGCAGATGGTGTAAAGTCGGGACGAAGAACGAGAAACCCTACAACAATGGCCTCCTCCGGTAAAGCTAGTGGAGCTGCAAACAAAGAAGAAGGCAGCAGAAGCTTTTAAAAAACTCGTTCGACCTTCAACATCAATAAACGGGAGATCTTCTCAAACAAATCCTACTGATAGTCCAATAATGTGCCGATTTGATCATTAATACTTTGACAGAAATGGGGCTAAAGCTAGAAGACCTTAGAGGACAAGGCTTTGACAATGGCGCGAATATGAAAGGTAAACATAAAGGAGTTCAAGCTCGCATTGTAAAAGAGTTCCCGCGCGCAAAATTTGTTCCATGTGGTAGCCATTCCTTAACCCTTTATAGGTTAGTGGTCCATATATTAACCACCAACTGTAAGGACAATTTATATTGTCAATAATGCTGATGGCTGACTTTCAGCCATACCAACAAATTTTATTTTGGAAGTGTTAATACTACTGAAAACCAAATATTATCACTTTATCTCCTTGACCTAAAGTACACGAAACAAGTTTTTTTTTATTTAAAAAAATAAAATTAAAAAGTTTTAAAAATGGTAGGCCTAATAAAATTATAATTATAAAAATAAGCTCATAAAAATCAAAATTATAATACTCTTATATCCTTAATTTTTAGAACATTAAAATGTTAAGGAAAATAAAAATAAAGAATATTAATTAATATTAGGGCGAAACAATTAAAATTAAAAAGTAAAAAAATGATAGTAAAATTACAATTAAAAATAAATAAGTTTATAAAAATTAAAATTCCATTATTTTATAATCTTCATTTTAAGAACATTAAAATGTTAAAGAAAACAAAAATTATAATTAGGCTAATAATAAATAAATAATAAATCAAAATTATTACAAATAAAAGATCTTCAATAATATTCTGCCCTATAAAGGGTTAAACCGACTCAGCCGAATGCTGTACTTACTGCGTTACTCTATTTGGCATTATTCAACGCATATATGTTTTATTTTCGTCGTCTCCTGGCCGGTGGTCTATTTTTTTGACTCACATTTGTAATTTGACTCTAAAAGTTTTGAGCGACACTCGCTGGGAGTGTCGCATAGATGCAGTGAGGCATTTTAGATACGATACGATTGGGGTAGTGACAGCCTTAAAGGCCATTAAGGAGAATCCTGCTTTTGATTCGGGGCTACGCCATGAAGCTGAATACTTGGCGAAAAAAATTGTGACATTCAAATTTGTCGTTGCTGTTGTAGTATGGCACGAGATTTTGTTTCATGTAAACATAGTTAGCAAAGCCATGCAAGCAGAAGCAATTGATATAGGCCTACAAAAGGAGTCTTCTTTCGCGGAAGGCTGTATCGCGTACCTTGAAAAATATTCCCAAGAAGGCTATGAAAGCGCTATAATTTCGGCTAAAGAAATCATTGCGTCTGTGTCTCTTGAGGTCGAAGAAGGTAGACGGAAAAGGAAGACTAGACCCCCTAAACGATTGATTGAGGAAGATGATTCGGACTCGGACCAAGTCATCGAGTCAGGCACTGAGAGTGACAGTTCTGAGTCAGAGTTGGAGCCGGAGCTGACGGAGGCTGAAGCTCAGGCTAAGGTTAAGCGCAAACAAGTGAAGCCACAACGACTCTTCAAAGAAAAAAAGTTTCTTTGACAAACTCCTAACAGTAGCTTTAAAGTCTGTAAGGAAGAGATTCTTTTTCTTTAAAGAGCATTTGGATATATTATAAAAATACCCCTTTACAATACATTTTTTTAATAATATATCATAATCAAGACGAGAAAATTTAGAATTATGACTGAAGTCATAGACATTCAGCATTCCGATACCCGAGGATTTTTGTACGATCTAAAGGTACTGCCTGGGTCTATTAAAGGTAGTAGTCCACTCATGGATCGTTGCTTGAACTTGCAAAAGCAGTTTTCCAGTGGAAATAATGAGTCTGACATAAGTGGGATGGATCTATGTTCTGAGCTGCAACATTTGAGCCCATGCCTACCACCAAACGCAAAAAAAAAAAAAACTCGCACAGCGTTGCAGTTCATTTACTGTATAGCTTGAATATGATTGACGTTTTTCCAAACGTCGATGTAGCTTCGCGAATTCTCTTAACCTTGCCGGTACTGTCGCTTCGGGTGAACGTAGTAGTTTTTCAAAAGTTGATTAAAAGCTACCTGTGTGCTACAATTGGCCAAGAGAGACTGTCAAAACTTGCTTTAATTTCAAGAGAGAACGATGTTGCACGTTCACTCGATTTAGCCCAGTTAGTAAAACAGTTTGCTTCAGTCAAAGCACGGAAAGCTCCCTTCTCATAAGATTTTGGGTTTTAGTGTGATTTTTTTTCCTGTGTGTCGTAGTCATTTGAATTAGTAAACCTTGATTCCTGTAAGTGTATTTTTCCAGTGATTTTGCTATGTTGACATTTTGCATCACAACTGAAAAAATAGTTATTGTAATATGTTACGCATCACCTATTAGATAATAAAGTCCAGTATTTTAGCATCATGCGAGCGTACAGTCGATATTTTGTATGTTACCTTGACTATCCCCTTACTACAACGCAAGTAAGGCATGTTCAAGTAATATATAAGGTGCATTCAAAAAGTAACGAGCCGGAGGCTGTAATGCGCAAACCGGTGACGACATCGGCTAATCGTGGTGTGTGTATTGAGGTGTGGTTCCGACCAGAGCGTGGAAGGTCACAGCCCGTCGCTAGAGGGCACGCATGCACGTCACGTGACGATACAAAGCGAGCAGCAGCATGCATCAATCGTCCAACCAAGACCAAGACAGTAGGCCATTCGACATGCTTCCTGGTGTGGTTGAAGACTGTGGGGCACCCATTGGGCACACACTTTCCGCAAGTGCAGTCGTTCCTTCATGATGGTGTGCACACTTACGATGCTCAATCCGACCACGGCGGCTATGGCGTTCACTGTCACTCGGCGGTCCTGGGTAACGTGTGCATCAACCAGCTGGACGTTTTCATCGGTAATGCAGGGGGGTGCCCCAGACCGGGCATCATCGGCTAACGACACCCGTCCTTTCCTGAAGCGCTTGTGCCACGCCTTGACCCTTGCAAGGGACATGCACTGTTCGCCGTACAGTTGTGACATTCGGCGATGAATGTCCGTTCCCCCCTACTCCTTCCGCTGTCAGAAACCGAACAACACCTCTTTGCTCTTCGTTTGACGCCTCCATATCACTGTTTGCAATGCGAATGGCAGCGTTGGACAATTGATGCATGCTACTGCTCACTTTGTATCGTCACGTGACCTGCACGCGTGCCCTCTAGCGACGGGCTGTGACCTTCCACGCTCTGGTCGGAACTACACCTCGTTACATACGCCACGATTAGCCGATGTCGTCACCGGTTTGCGCATTACAGCCTTCGGCTCATTACTTTTTGAACGCACCTTATAGTAAATGGGTAAATGTACTTAAGGTTCATTTTCTGCTTTATATTTTCATGATTCTTCTTTATACCTCATAATTTTTGCCAGAGTTAGGCAACCCGCCTCGCACAGCGGGGCGCAAAATCGAATTTCGCACAGGGCGCTGAAACCCCGAAGACCGGCCCTGGTCGGACACCACATAAACCAGCGGATCCAGCCATAATTGCCTGAAGTTTTCACATTAATTCACACTCATACACACTTTTGATAACACATAACTGGAGCATCTTATGTGAAATAACCCACAAATCAGCTTCTGTTCCACGTTGGGAAATTTGTTGCTTTTTGGGTCACGAAATGTACACCTGAACATATTTGTTTTGCAAATTTCAACCTTCTGTTTCCTTACCAACATTTCATTCACTCCATTACTTTGAAATTAATTTTAACAGTGCAACTATTATATTCACCCATCAGAAAAATGCTAAATTTAAAGCAGTAATACAGTAATATTATCTCACAAGTCACATTGAAAATTATGGATGCAAAATTACGAATGAAAGGTGCTCACTCTGGCTCAGCCCATAGTGCACGTTGATATTTTAGTGTTGCCAACTGAACTTATGAGAAAATCACCAAGTTTAGTTACTTCCCACATCAGTAATCAATATTTCTGTCACTAAATAAAGTTTCAAAAACCTGCTTAAAGAAACTATTTAATCAAGATGAAACGTAAGAGTATATTTTCTGTCTCTTTGAAGATATTTATTTAGCCTTATAATAATGTATGTATGTCTACCCCTTATTATTCCCGTTTTCCAACAGGGTCGGGGATGAGGTGCGATGGAAGTCTTTGTGGTGATGGTTTTTACGGCCGGATGCCCTTCCTGACGCCAACCTCACGAGAGGAGTTAATGAGAGATGAAATGAATGATGGTGAATGAAACTGGGCAAGGATGTGGAAGGAAGCGGCCGTGGCCTGTCAGAAGGTACCGTCCCAGCATTTGCCTGCTGTTGAAAATAAGAAACCTCGGAAAACTATTTCAAGGACGGCCGACATTGGGGCTCGAACCCACGCGTCTACCGAGTCAGCAGAGAGCTTGGTCCCATGACCTAACACTGCGCTTTAGCCAGCGTAGCCACTACTGTCGGTTTAGCCTTATAATAATAATAATAATAATAATAATGAATTGCCACTGCATAATTCAGGGAAGCATAAATCCATGAAATAGGAAAAGATGTGACACAAACTACATGCATCCATCCTACGTCACTGACCTGTGGTATATTTCTATCAAGATTAAGCTTAAAAATCAAAATGTAAATTTTGTATTTTCTGAATAGCCAACCATAAATCACAACCACTAAATATGTACAATGAAACCAGCAAGCATCAAAAGATTTATCATATCGCCCATTTGCTGCAACAGTGACATAACTCAATATATGTTTGTTCAAACTGCATTTCAAGATTTAAAAACATTTCCTAAACTGTGGATTATTCAAATAATGTCAAGGTTTTGGCACCATATTGAAGTGGTGATTTATTACTTTGCTTCAGATCAGAAGAGTGTAACAGACACCAACACAATTAAGAACTATCAGTGTTCTTGATGCAATTGCAATATTTTCGGAAACTGGCTCAAAGAATTATGTAGTCTCACATTGCCAGGATTAACGATAAGAGTAGGGTGGATTTCATTTGTCGATAAACAATTTTTTCCAGTACCACACTACATTGAGGTAAAATAAAATGAAAAAGCACAGATTCCTAGTTATGCCACTGTTGCAGCAAATGAACGATATATTCTGACTAGTTGAACTTAAACTGCAAAATGTTGGCAACAGGTGCATGCTGGCTGAGTGTGAATGAGAGCAAGAGGACAATGCTATGACCACAGTGTTGTCACATAATATGTAACCATCCTAAATTTAAGAACAATGTAACCTTATTAATAGTCCCCTATCATTACAAACATTTTACGCCAAGTTTTTTGGCCGGTCAATCCCGGTTTCAAAGTCGTACAGTGGACAGTCGGTGAGTCTTAGGCATGTGCAGTTGATAGGCGAGTTTTCACTTGCGCAGAAAGCAACTCACATATCAATTGCATATGCCTGACATTGCCACCTGCCCTCTGTATGACTGTGAAACCAGGGCTCACCGGCCAAAAACCGAGGCATGAACTGTACATGTTTTTTTTTTTTTTTTTTTTTTCGTGTGGTCTCCTCAGAGACCTAGTGCAGGTCTTTCTATTCGACGCCCGTGGGCGACCTGCGCGTCGCGATGAGAGATGGAATTGATTAAGGTGAATGAATTTGGAGAAGGATGTGGAAGGAAGCGGCCGTGGCCTGTCAGAAGGTACCGTCCCAGCATTTGCCTGGTGTTGAAAATGGGAAACCACGGAAAACCATTTCAAGGACGGCCGACGGTGGGGCTCGAACCCACGCGTCTACCGAGTCAGCAGAGAGCTTGGCCCCATGACCTAACACTGCGCTTTAGCCAGCGTAGCCACTACTGTCGGTACTGTACATGGTGATTTATAGAGTAATTTCTTATATTGTTGGGTCGAATTAGGGTTGCATTCATTCTTGCCACACATGTTTCAAAGTCACCATGATTGCAGACCTCTTATTATAAACACTGGACCTAGCATTTATACTCGCCCAATTAAAGCTATTTACCCAGTCATTCGGGAATAAAACTCAAATCACATTCTATCAACTTTAGAGTGTTACCTCCTTGGTGAGAATCGTCATCAATATAATTCAAATGCCCATAGGAGCATTTAGGACCAAGTGGAAAAGCAAACTAGGTTTTTGACCCATATGAAATTATACTCCAAGATCCCGACAGGGTGTAATAATAATTCTGGAAACTTACCCCTAGTAACGCTCGATGTCCCTCAGCCTTAGAAAACAACTGGTTAAGACCTACATATGGCCAGTTGCAATGTACTGCAGCGAGACCTGGTCAATGAATAGAGGTGACATTAAACGACTAGAAGCGTTTGAGATGTGGTGTTGGCACCGAATGGAAAAGATCAGCTGGGTAGAGAAAATGACCAACATAACGGTGCTGGATCAAATAAAGGAAAAACGGCAAATGATCCGCCAGATATATAGAAGGAGATCCACCTGGCTTGGCCACAGGTTACGACATGGTGGTCTGATGATCGACATTCTAGAAGGCAAAATACCCGGAAAACGCCCTCGCGGGAGGCCACGGAACACTTTCATGAGATCTTTCCTACATAGCTCTGGCCTACGAAATTATGAAATGGTCAAAAGGACAGCACAAGACCGAACAACGTGGAGAAGACTCATTGTAGGGGCAGACCAGTCGCTTGACTGAAAAACATGATGATGACCCCTAGTTGGGCTATCATTAACCACTTAGTTAGTTAGTTATTGTTGTTTTAAGGGGCGGAACTACGAGGTCATCTGCCCCTCTTAACACAGATTAAAGAATACAAATTTTGAATTGAATTTAAAATTTTGAGGTGGACATCTAAATCTAAAAAGACCAAAAATTAATAAAACAAAACAAACAATTAAATAATAATAATAAAAAAAATTATAAAAATAAACAAAAATTACGGACAAAACAAAACATTATCATTCAAAAACGAACAAGTCGTTGAGTCAAAGTTCACTGGAAAATTTAGATTGCTGGCCCTAACCCACTCTCACTTATAAAGCGGATAACGCGATCAGCAGCCACCGCGTCATCGGCTAATATAAGTTTGAGTGTCGTCTGCAAACCAAGGTTTCTTCGTAAGTCAGCAAGATCCACACTTATGATCTCAGGTATTGGGGCAATATACTTGCTATAAATAATAATATCGTATGGCCTCGGGTGCCTGGTGCAAGCTTTGCTATTTGACACCCAGAGGGTAGCTTGCATGTCGAATTTCGTAGTTCCTTGACTATGAAAGTCAAGGAGGTTAGATGTTAGATATCTAATCTCCTTGAACACAATAGCGCTTTCTAGTAGAGAAATGAGGAACTTTGTGCTGGCGGAAACTCCCGAGATTAATTTTGCCATTATGAACTCGGCCTACTGAATTCAAATGGGTTCTTTGACATGCCAACATCGTATGACATGCGTATCATATTTTTGCCGCCTTTCAAAAATCACTTACCACGGTCAGGGGCGAACCTGCAATCTTGGGGTTAGTAGACCGACACGCTATCCACTCACCCACCGTGGCAAGCTAATATACTTGCTTAAATATCCACACAAAGACATAGGACACCAACTTCTATTAAACATACACATTTATTACACATACACAACTGAGCAGGCCTCCATTTTCCTTGCCTCATCATCCTAAAATAAACCAACTGGCCTCCATCTTGCCACACAACATCCTCTAAAACAGCCCATCACCATGGCAACCATGCCATGTCATCTTTTTTTCAACAAGAAGAAATCTGAACAACCGACTAATAAAAGGAACATACATCCTGCAATGAAACTTCATTGGGCAAAGTCCCCTATTACCTCATTGCTAGGACACCACAAATAATCCAATAAACACAAGTATAAGACTCCTTGCAGTGCCCAGTAAGAGGTAGCCATTACCGAACCTAAATACAACATTAAACAAACCGAAATCGTGAGGGTGTACGCTGTAACCAAATAAATTCGGTTATAGAACGCCCCCTCGAGGATAAATCTCTAATTCAGGGTTATAGATTCATCCTCGACCCTCATACAAGTACATAACACTAAAACAAATGCACACCAAACATAAATTAAAAAGGAATACAAAAAAAAAGCAAACACTAAGACAAAATCACAAACTGAACAAATATACATGATAGCCAGAAAAACCATTGACACCACCATCGCAGAAACAATTATTCTAGGCTCACCAGAAACACCAGCATGAATATTTTCTTCTGATAGAGTAGTTGAAGCTATCTGATCCGAGTCTATCAGACCTTCCGGCAGCATCGGAAAAAAACGACAACAATATCATGGACAGAAGAAATAGCAGAATCTTCATCAGACCTGTCTGCGCCGTCATCATAATCATCTTCGTCTTCATCATCATCGAGTTTTTTCTTCTTCTTCTATCTCTTCTTTTGGTCTGTCTCCTTCCGCATCGTCTCCTTCTGCAGGTGCTTCTCCTGCTTCATTCTTGGCTGCCTCTTTCTTCTGTTCCAGTTTCTTCTGCTTCTTCCTTTCCTTCTTGTGTTCCATGCTGCCCTCTGACGGCAGGGGGACCTGATCCACAATCTCCACCTCCACCTTCCGTTCTCCTTGGTCGGCAATAGCTAGCTGCTGCTTGGTCTTGTTGGACCGTATCCTGGTGCCGGGTCGAGGAAACTTGCGGTCGTCCGCCGCGGGCAGCTCCATGCCATGGGCCATGCGAGCCTGAAGCAGGGCCTGAGCATGCGCACGATCTGTCTTCTGCATGTGCGTCAGCCACTTGCCTTCAGCCTTCATTCTCTCCTTCTCCTTTCCCTTCTTTTTCTTCATCTGCCTTATCTTGCTCAGCAATTCTTTTCTTCTCATCTTTTCCTTTCTCTTTGCCTTGATCCCTTTTATCTTCTCCTTTATCTTCTTCTGATCCTTCACTCTTTTATCTCGATCTGCCTGACATCTCTTCCTCTTCTTACTCCATCTCTTTGCCTTCCATTTCTTCCTCCAACTTGTTCTCCTGCGTATCCTCATCTTTCTCCTCCTACGCTTCTTCACGTTATGTTCTATCTCATCTTTCTTTTGACGTCCTCTTCTGTTACGTCGGCGGCGACCTCTGTGTCTACCTCTACAACTGCTCTCTCTTCTTCGCCTGCTATGGTCTCTCCGATATATACCTCTACAACCTAGTCTTATCTTTTCCACTTCTTGATTATGTTTCATACT
Source organism: Meconema thalassinum (assembly GCA_946902985.2). Taxonomy (NCBI): domain Eukaryota; kingdom Metazoa; phylum Arthropoda; class Insecta; order Orthoptera; family Tettigoniidae; genus Meconema; species Meconema thalassinum. The sequence continues at coordinate 445,197,822 of OX336390.1, forward strand.
CCCCCTATCATCAAGTACTTCATAGATCATCTCCTTTTCCTCTACAGACACACTCACAGATTCTACTCTTTCGACTTTCTCTTCCACAATGCACATGACCTCCACTCTCTGTTCTTCCAACTTCCCTTTTTCTTTCTCCTGCTCCTTCTTCTCATTCTTCTCCTCCACAACTACACTCACAGGTTCTACCATCTCAACTTTCTCTTCCACAATGCATATGACCTCCACTCTCTGTTCTTCCAACTTCCCTTTTTCTTCATCCTGCTCCTTCTTCTCATTCTTCTCCTTCACAACTACACTCACAGGTTCTACCATCTCAACTTTCTCTTCTACAACACATATGACCTCCACTCTCTGTTCTTCCAACTTGCCTTTCTGCTTCTCCTCCTGCTCCAACTTCTCTTTCTCCTTCGCAGCCTTCTGCCGGTTGATCATCCTAACCTGCACCTCTAAGATCTTCTTCATTATGGCTATCATCTCAGCTTCAGCTTCAAAACTTAACTTGTTTTCCCCCATATTTCTTATTTCGTTATTCGTGCTCCTGTCTTTGTGTGATTCATAAATTCTTGCTCAAACGTTGGGCGCCAATGTAATGTCTAAAATTCTGAGCTAGCCACCTCAGGATAGTGGGGCAATATACTTGCTTAAATATCCACACAAAGACACAGGACACCAACTTCTATTAAACATACACATTTATTAATAATTATTATTATTTTACACAACTGAGCAGGCCTCCATTTTCCTTGCCTCATCATCCTAAAATAAACCAACTGGCCTCCATCTTGCCACACAACATCCTCTAAAACAGCCTATCACCATCGCAACCATGCCATGTCATCTTTTTTTCAACAAGAAGAAATCTGAACAACTGACTATCATAAAAGGAACATATATCCTGCAATGAAACCTCATTGGGCAAAGCCCCCTATTATCTCATTGCTAGGACACCACAAATAATCCAATAAACACAAGTATAAGGCTCCTTGCAGTGCCCAGCAAGAGGTAGCCATTTCCGAACCTAAATACAACATTAAACAAACCGAAATCGTGAGGGTGTACAATGGAGAGAATTCTAGTTATACATATCTCAACGTTCCTCTAGGAATTATCCGGAAATCACGAGTCAGGTATATATTACCCTGAATTAATTTTCACTTGAGACAATTTATATAATCTTTCTCCTAAAATGACACTCTTAACTACTTTGATAAATGAAAAGATCTTCCTCTCACGAGATCACATTTAATTTACAACCATAATTCACAACATAGAAAACCTTAAGAATACCTTAAATACTACCTAGAAACTAATGATCACTAGTTTACCTTGTTTAGCCAACTGATGTACAGTGTGTCTGCAAATTCTCTCTGCAGCGGCGAGCAACGCAGGTCTCGCCATGCGGGACATATTAGGTTGGCAGTACATTCACGTTGCTGTATACGCAATCTCACCACAGAGCTTCTTCCGTGTTGACCTCCAACTGGAGTGATAGGGTAGGGAATCCCGGGTCATTATTGCCGACAGTGAGTGCTTGTGCACGACAGTGTTGACGTTGTAAGTCGTATTCTTGTGTAAGCTGGGTCTAGTGGGAAAGCTTACTACTGAAGAGAGTGTGTTTTTAGTGGAAGAAGTTTTCCATGCTGGTGGAAACTTTACGGAGCATGTGAGGCGGTAATTTAGTTTACGTTTTCCTGCTTCAAGGTGTCCACATCGTGACACTGTACGTGATTTAATTACGTGTCCACATCGTGACACTGTACGTGATTTAATTACGAATTGCATGTGCATTCGATTTAACGTCAAACGTGTTGAACTATGCCTTCCAAAAAGAGGAAAGCACTTCCAACACTTACTGTGATTGTGGTGAGCACTGTACATATAATTGCATTACTTAATTTAATGTAATTGGTTTCCTTGTAACAACATAACATGAATGTACTGCCAATCTAACACGTTCCACACGGCGAGACCCACATAGCTCGCCGCTACGGAGAGAATTTCCGGACACACTGTACTTTACCTCTTCCAATTTCAGATGTCAATTTCTTTCTCTTTAATCATGGTCTTTTTCGGAGCATTATCATGATTATGCTAACCAAGCAAATAAATTGAGCTGAAGAAGGGTTCCAAATTAACTTTAAACAATTGTTCACTATTTTATAAGTTTTTAAATCTTGTAATACAAGTGTTGACTAGGTGGACAAATATATTTTATTTGAAGTGAATACGAAACAATTTTCTAAGGACCTAACTATGGTCCTTTTCAGAGCTTATCACTATAACTTAACACGATCTCACAATGCTACTGAAGTGGGAGTCTGGTAGCACTGCATAATATAACATCCTGCTCAAGAGCTGCCTGGCCATGAGGCAGTACATGAGCTGTGTTAACTATAGTGCTCTATATAAGGAATATTTCAGTACAAAGGTTAGGGACTAACCTTCAGTTTGGACACGCAACTAATTCGCCCACGTGCTTTGCAGCAAGTATTGTCATATTGGATCATCACATAAACATACCCTCTCTTGGAGTAAGGAGTATTGGCAGCCAGCACAACTGAAGTGTATGGATGTGCGGAAGGGAGAGGGAAGCTTCAGAAATTCTAATATTTTCCAGGCTTTTGGTTCTACCAATAATGAGAAGCTACAAGTTTCTGAATAAATATGTGACTTACTTGACTGGAGAAGCCAGTGGAAGAGGTGTGATGAAATAATAATTGAGGAATGCAACAGGAAGTTTAAACTTGACATCTGGTCGGTACCATATTTCACATAATTCATCACTTCGAATCTTTATGGGGTATGGAGGTATTGGTTCAGAATATTCCTTCAGAGCAAAGTCCTTGGTCAAGAATATATTCGGCTCGGGCAATGAGAACTCTGGGTATGGTTCCAGTGAAGACCATGACTCTAGCCATTCAGTAGGTATGTCTGCAAAACATCAAGCATATTATTAGACATTGGACTGCCACCACAAAGCAAATGGAAGAAATTAGGGTCAAAAGAGGTAGGCAGGAAAGGGAAAGGAGTAGAACTGTGTGCTCAAAAGTTGGACCCAGCTCATAAAACCTTCAGGGATGTCAATTCTTGAATTTACTGGTCACAGATCTATTTTAATCCCCACCCACAAAGAGAGAGAGAAAGAAAACAGGGAGGGACAGGAATAAAACAAGAGGTCTGACTCCTCAAAGAATAAGAGTATCAAGTTAAAAAAATAAAATAAAAAGACAAGGTAAATGATGGTGATAAAATGTTATGGCTTTAATGACCCTTTTATTTACTATGGCTTTAGAGATGCCAGCATGCTGGAATTACACCGTGGGCGGTATATAAAATGTGCTAGTAAATTTACTGGAAAGGGTCTCTCACATTTAAGCGCCCTTCAATACTCATCAACTGTGGTTAGATTTGACACCGTAACAGTAACAAGAGATAAACGTGTACAGTACTTCATTAATACATTAAATTGCTTGATTTATTGGGGTAGATATTTAGAAAATACTTTCATTATCATAGATATATAATAGATCCCTTCTAAATTATCTGAATTCTATTGACCATTATATCCAGTTAACTAAGAATAAGAAAATAATAAATCATTGAATTTTTTTAATCACAGCCACAAGAGAAAACTGCAACTTCATTAACCCACCCAAACAGCCAATATCACACAAAATGACTCCTCATACCAAGGATCATATTTTTAAAAAACTACATTTTTAAGTCGTTACACAATACTATTGTATAATACGCTGAGGTGTATGTTTCACAAAACTCAAGCTCCTAAACCAGAGGGAGTTAGAACGTGAGCACCATTCATCACACAGCACACATCAGTCGATAGCCGAGTTCGTCCCAAACCTTGCTCAGTGTCTCTGCTTCAATCCCGTCTCTTAAGTCGGTTAGGTCAGCAGGTAGCGGAGGCACATACACATGATCCTTTACGAACCCCCAGAGATAAAAATCGCATGGCGTCAAATCGGGTGAACGTGGAGGCCATGCGAAACGAAGTCTGTCATCCGGAACGTAATATGGAACGCACGTTGCACTGTAACTGCAGATTCAGTCCTTGCAAACAGTAAAACACAAAGAACTTTCTTCTCCCTAGTCGCCATCTTGGCTACTAGTGGTTCAAATGGAAGATGGAGGAACCAGTGCATGTGCATGCGCACAGGTACGAACACGTGTAGGACAAACTGTTTGAGTTGCTCTTTAATTTGATGTATTATTTATAATCGTTTCCTGACCCGGTCGGAGACTGGAAGCAGGCTGTGGATTTTCATTTTCATTTATAATCGTACGTTAACTGTAATAAATACTACAAAGCCTTAAAACCCCGATATTAAGTTTGATTCACCCTGTATATTCAAAAAACTTTACTTAGACATTGCAATTAAATTATAAATAGAAATTTAAATTGATAACACCTACAGATTCCTCAATAGCTCAAGTTTCGAGGAAGTTAAAAAGGACCCCACCCAGTCCATCCAGAAAAAACTGAAAAGCATTTTGAAAAACTCCATTTTTACAATCGACGAAAAGCAAGCCAGCAAACTAATTAATATGAACCCAGGACTACCGACATTGAGGGCCCTGCCCAAAATACACAAAGGGGGAATTCCAATAGAACCGGTAATTAATTTCAGAAACAGTCCTCTAAACAAAACCGCCAAGTTCTGTCAGCAGTTCCTTGATAGGCATTACATCTTTAAAGCGAATAAATTCCTTAAAAATACTTTCCATTTCTGTGAAGAAACCATGAATTTGACCTTGTCGAATAAACACTCAATGTACAGCGTTGATGTCAAAGATATGTACACTTAACATCCCCATCATGCCATCGATCAAGGTCATTAAAAAAATCTTTTTAACAATAGCATATTGTCAGATATTGAAATTAACGAATTCATAACCTTATTGGAATTCATCCTCACTAACAACTTTTTCACTCTTAAATGCAAAATTTTTAAACAGAAAGAAGGTCTTTCAACGGGATCTCCGCTTTCCGGCATAATCGCTAATATTTATCTCGACCACCTAGAGCACAAGGAAAATGTGGACAAAATAAACGGTATAGAATATTGGGGAAGATACATGGATGACGTATTCGTGATCATTGATGATACTGCTCTGAATGTAGAAGGACTCCTACATGAATTAATTAACTTGGTTAACAACATACAATTTACCTCCGAATCAGCCGTTAACAATGAAATTAATTTCCTAGACAATACAGTTTCTAAGATAAATAATAAATTAGCCTACAAAATATTCAGAAAACCTACCCAAACCCATACAACAATAAGAAAGGATTCTAATCACCCTGGTAATCAAATGAAATCAGCCTTTTTCAGCATGATTAACAGCACCTTCAGCCTTCCTCTGTCCAAAAGAGATTTAACCCTTATAGTGCCAGGGGGCCGATCTATCGGCCCAGGGAGCCTGTGCTAAAAGTGCCACGGGCCGATCTATCGGCCCCGTTTTCTAAACATTTTAGCGATGTTTCCAGTAACGCAGCGATTTTGCTGTTGTAACCAATTCAACGCGGGAATCATTCTCATTCTGTATATATTGATGTGTATAAGTTCCGTGAGAATTAATAATAAGCACTCTTTGAGCATGCTGTAGTCAGCTGGCTTGGCACGTGTTTTATCTTTTGAAGTCATGATTGTTTATGTTCTTGCTTGGAGCTAATTACGTTACTTTGTGATAAATATGGCTAGCTCTTTGAACGAAGAGGAAATAACTAATGTCTTAACGCCGAGTGAAGACTGTGAGAGTGAATTTTCGACTGATGACGACGACTTTTATTCTGATGACGACAGTGACAATTTTATTCCTCTGTGTCCGCAGCCCGCGCGAGAGGAGCGCCAAGGCCGAGACACAGGAATACTTTCGAAACAGGCAGGATTTACGCTGACAAAATCAACAGTGATTCACCAGGTTCAGATTCCAATGATAAATCAAGTGATACCTCAACCAATGATGGGGAAGAGGTTACCACAAAGGTAGCAAGTAAAATAACTTTGTGCAATGCGAGACTACTTTATACGCATGTCTTTGTAGAAACTGATCGTACTCGAAAACTATTCGATAGAACTACTCCAAATTTGGAACATATATGTGGCATTCCATAAGTAATAACATGTATATAACAAAAGATAGTAATTCGAGTGTAGAGGCTGTCAACATTTTATCAAAAATTTCGAATTTCATTTATTTGTTTAAATATCTTTTGAAGTATTTTTGCAATTAACAAAATAAAGTGAAACAACAATTAATTAGCCTCCATTACGTTACAAATATGTCTACCTGATACAGAAAAAAAATTCAACATTCTATCTTGATAATTATCAATAGGAGATAATTTTTATCAAACCCTTGTAATTTCGCTAAACTTGGCTTGGCATTCTTAGCATATCCACCCAGTAATAGCTTGGCATCAAAAGGGTTAAATAGAGAAATCAGTACCATCCAACAAATCGCCAAGGTTAACGGATTTACATCCCTGTTTGTCAAAAACATCATCAATAAAGTCAAAAACAAACCAGTCATACGCCTAACGCCTGAACGAAAAGAAAAACCCATGCTGTATTTACTTATTTCAGTACCAAAACATACAGTGTCTTGAACATCTTTAAAAAATGTGGCTTAAGAATAGCCTACAGAACATCTAACAATACAGTAAAACTAATGTTTTGTTCAACACTAACAAATTAAACCCTAAGAATAAATTCAGCAAATAGGCATATATAGGTTGAATTGCACGGAATGTAACGCCAACTACTGTGGACAAACAGGTAGAGCATTTGCCACAAGATATGGGGAGCATTTTAACGCCATCAAACATTAAAAAATTTCCGCCATGGCAAATCACATGAAAGAAACTAAACACAGCTTCACAAGCATCAACAGGGACATGAAAATTTTACATTTCACTTACAAGGGAACTATCATGAACATTCTGGAAGAAATTGAAATAGATTTTGCTCTAACCCCCCCAAGTAATCTTAATGAAATCAATTTCGAAATTAACGTACTCTACAACACTCTAATTAATTATAGAACAAACTCTACAACACTCTAATTAATTATAGAACGAACTATAAACCACCTTGAGAAACTCACCCCCTCACCTTAGACCCATTCTTCCCCTTCCCTCCCTCCCTTCCACCTTCCCCCCTCCCCTTACCCTCCCCCGCATGCCATTATTTTAACTCCACCTATCCCTCCCCAGTTTTCTCAACTGGCTTGCTTATCGCCTTCACGCAAACACACTGACCTCAGTAGTGTCCTCGCTCCCAACCAGCACAGCGTGGCCCTGTGACACCTTGCCACATTGATACGTAAGTTTTTCTATCAGTATTCAACTCCAGAGATTTTCAAATTTCCCTTTTTCCAGATTTGGAGTTTTCACACTTAGCTTTCGTTTCTTCCAGTTGGGATTTGACACCCTTCCTGGACACATTGATGTCAATGGAATGCCAGCTTCTAAATTGGATTACTATAAGCCAGTTCTTAACATTACGTCTCCACATGGGTCATTAACTACATCGTATGTGTCCATTAGTTCATACCATGTCAACAAATGTATTCTTTCAAGCAACAAGTGTAATGTACTATGCCGCAACCAACATTATGAATTATATTGGACTGATTCAAGAATAGACTGATTAAGCCCGTTGGAGGATTTTTAAAAGTGTTTTATTAACAAAATGTTTTAGAAATTTTTAATGTTTTTTATATTTGAGAAGGTACTGGAGAGAAGAATTCGGACAGAAGTTGAAGATGGGCTGAGGGAAGAACAGTATGGATTCAGGCCAGGAAGGTCAACAGTTGACCTCATCTTTGCTGTAAGACAGCTACAAGAACACCATTATGAATATGGGAAAGATCTGGTGATGACCTTCTTGGATATTGAGAAAGCATATGATAGTATTAATAGAAACAAGGTATGGGAAGCAATGACAGCAAAAGCAGAGAACAAGGAGACAGTGGCAAGAGTGAAAGCAATGTGCGAGGGAAGCAAAAGGGAGAGAACGGAGTGGTTTCAACTGGAGAGTGGTCTGAAACAAGGAAGTGCCCTCTCACCCCTGTTATTTATAGTGGTGATGGATGAAATCATACGAAAAGTGGTAAATAGCATTGGGGAAAGGAAAATGAAGGCAATGTTGTTTGCTGATGACCTTCTGGTATGGGGAGAGGATGAGGAAGAAGTACAAGAGCAATTAGGTGAGTGGGAGAAGGTAGTGTTATATGGGATGAAGTTCTCAGCACCAAAGAGTGAAGTGGTCATCACAACGAGGAGGAAGAACCATCTGGATATGGGCATAACACTTTGAGGACAGCAGTGGCAGAAAGTAGAATGCTTCAAGTACTTGGGAAGCATAATTGAAGAAAAGGGAGGCAATAGGATGGAAATAAATGAAAGGGGAAGGTGCGCAGATGGATTTTTCAAGAGTGTTAGGGGGATGATATGGAATAAAGATGTACCACAAAAATGTAAAGGAATTATCTACAAGACCTACTTTGTGCCAATTTTGACATATGGTTCAGAAACATGGGTGATGAAGGAAAGGGACAAGAGTAAAATACGAGCAGTGGAGATGAAGTTCCAGAGGAGTAGGGTAGGAGTAACAAGAATGGACAGAGTAAGAAATGAGAGAGTCAGAGAGATGGTAAGAGAGGAACCATTGCAAAATAGAATAGAGCGATCTAGGCTGCAATGGTATGGACATATGAGGAGGATGCAAGAGGAGAGGATACCGAAGAAGATGTTTGGAATGGAAATGAAGGGAAGGAGGCCAAGGGGAAGACCAAGGGACAGATGGACAAAAGGAGTTAAGAAGAGTGTGGAGGAAAGAGGAGTGTGCTGGGACACAGTGGAAGATGAGAGATGGTGGATGGACAGGAAACGATGGAGAGGCTTATCTTCCAAGCAGACCCGACCAGCGGTCGGAAACTGCTCAAGATGATGATGATATGCATATAAAAAAATTCTTTTTTATGTGTGTTCATTCATATTTATATGCCACAACCATATTTCTTAATGTGTAAATGTACTACTGTCGACCAAATTATTATGTGTACTCGAGTTTGAAGGTTGTTTGTTAAGTAACCAATAGACCTACATAAAATCCAATACCATCAACATTTTCGTCGTTCTATTTTACGTTAGTTCATGTAGGTTTGGATTTTTAATTTATATTTTAATATTTTTTATCGCAGTTGGAACACAAAAAGTGCACGATTTTAAGCGTGTTTCAACCATGCGTCACATTTAAGAATTATTATCTCAAAAGCCCGTCATCAGATCGAATCCAAATTTTAACACAATATACATTGGAATGTTGTATAACTGGTTTATTAATTTCACAATTTTGTGTGTCCAAGAAACAAAGTTGTTATCATTGTTGTAAGGTAACATTTTCTCGGCTCCGGGAGGTTGGAAAATGTAGTTCTTGGTTGCGTTGTAATCGTTATACATCAAAAAGTTATGCTGTATGACTGTGAAATACGTAAATTAATTCACTTATTTTATATCGGTTTGTATTTGTACGAGGAAATAACACATGGTTCAACAGCTAGCCGCTCCAGCAAAAGCTGTACAGCGTTGCTGAGATGGAGCCCATCACCGCCGAGCGAGACGCGCCATGGTGCGTGTGGGCACCTTTTCGGCAACGCTGTACAGCTGTTCCCGGCACGGCTAGCTGGTGAACCATGTGTTATTGTTATTTCCTCGTACAATTACAAACCGATATAAAATAAGTGAATTAATTTACGTATTTCACAGTCATACAGCATAACTTTTTGATGTATAACGATTACATCGCAACCGAGAACTACATTTTCCAACCACTCCGTGCCGAGAAAACGTTACCTTACAAAAATGATAACAACTTTGTTTCTTGGACATACAAAATTGTGAAATTAATAAACCAGTTACACAATATTCCAGTGTATATTGTGTTAAAATTTGGATTCGATCTGATGACGGGTTATTGAGATAATAATTCTTAAATATGACGCATGGTTGAAATACGCTTAAAAACGTGCACTTTTTGTGTTCCAACTGCGATAAAAAATATTAAGATATAAATTTAAAAATCCACACCTACATGAACTAACGCAAAATAGAACCACGAAAATGATGATGTTATTGGATTTTATGTAGGTCTATTGGTTACTTCACAAACAACCTTCAACCTCGAGTGCACATAATACTTTGGTCGACAGTAGTGCTGCCCAATTCATGGCTGATGAAGACACCAATATTTTGATAGGGGTCGAAACATGTACCTTTCTATCATGACGAGTGATTAATTTTACTCAATTGGAATAAACAGTAATAACTGGGCCGAAAAATCGCTTTTGCATTTTATAATCATATTGTCAATACGTAAAAAAATATATGACTCTCAGAGTCCTAAGTAATTGCATTTAAAACCAAACACACTAATCAAATATTTATTATCTAGCGTATGGCTTTTAGAGCCGGAAGTGTCCGAGGACATGTTCAGCTCACCAGAAGCTGTAGCTGCTTCAATGCGGAGACCCATGGGGTGAGCTACAAGTTCCATTCAATTTCAAGTCGTTCCAACTTTCACTACCAGATGTCACCGACACCTACTGTCGACCAAAATATTATGTACACTCAAGTTTGAAGGTTGTTTGTGAAGTAACCAATAGATCTACATAAAATCCAATATCATTTTCGTCGTTCTATTTTAGGTTAGTTCATGTAGGTTTGGAATTTTTAATTTTTTTTTTTTTTTTTTTATCGCAGTTGAAACACAAAAAGTGCCCCTTTTTAAGCGTGTTTCAACCATGCGTCACACTTATGAATTATTATCTCACAAACCCATCATCAGATCGAATCCAAATTTTAACACAATATACATTGGAATGTTGTATAACTGGTTTATTAATTTCAAAATTTTGTGTATTCAAGAACGTAATGAACCCGCTGAGCTATGGTTCATGTGATATTTTTTTTATGACAGAGCATTCATGATGGGATGTTGTACTTTTGAACACACCCAGGAAGCCACCTGAAGCTGAGAGATCACGCGATACTTTGAAGTAGCGGTGAATCGCACTTTTGACTTTGGTGTAAACTGCTAATTATTATCTGAGGTCTTATTAATTATTTTTATCTTTCCTACGAGACTCAGAATATTCCATTTCGTCATGCTGCATTATTAAAACATTTTGGAGAATGTTTATTTTTACTTTAGGTAAGGTAATACCCTTGCAGATACGCAAAAAGGAACGTAAGTAGTCGCTCAACGTTTTCGTTTTGACGACCTACTTTCTAGAGACACCCAGTACCGGAGCACTGCGTCTTGAGAATCCGCCTTGTGTAGGCGTGGAATTACATTTGTCCTACGAGACGTAGAAGAAAATCCGCTGTTTAGCGTTAAAAGTGATTATAAGGTGCCATCGAGCAAGCAAATACTAATATCCACTGTCGATGAAGTCCAGTGAATTAAATAAGAAGCTTGGGAAATAATTATTGGCAAGTATAGTGTATTGCACAACATTGCTGTGACATCACATATTACCCACGCGTATGTGGAGGGCAGATGCCTAGTGGAAATATACAGGTAATAGTGTTACAATTATCCTGAATAAGTGTGATTATGATTGTATGAGATATTTAAATTGCCAAAGTGGAAATTTCATCTTTGAAACGTCGTATAATTCACGGATGCTGCGTGATACAAAAGTAGCGTCACTAGCACGTGCAGCATTATAAAATAGTGTTAGCTCACATGCTAATCCACATCTGCAAGATTAAGGCTGTGTCGTATTTTATAATTGAAGCCTATAATAGTCACGACGGACATTATAATTTTGGAAGTGAGAGGATGAATAATCACGCAATTTATTTCGCTACCCACGTGATTGGACTTTTATTCACCATGGTTGAAGCAGTCACCATGGGCTAATACCATCCCAGTATGGGGGGGTGACGTTTCTACAGGGACCCGCATGATGGTGGAACTTCCAGAACGATGAACGAGAGGGAAGGAGCCAAAATGCCATTTCCAGGCATATCCACGAAGATGTCGACAGGGACAAATCGAACCCTGGTCTTTGGGGGAGTCCAGATGGGAATCCTGATGAGGAGGATACCGATCCAGAGAGCCAGAGAGGTTTATGTACAACCCTTGTTGTGGAATAGAGAGCTGAGTGAGAACTCCTCCATTTCGTGAGTTTTTGTCACACCCCTTCTTTGTTCTAGTTTCTGGTGGTATAGTAGTTTTAATGTAGTTTGTGAATCAACCACACTCAGTGTCAGCCATTTTTCTAGGTAGGGATGTAACTAGATTAGTTAGATGTCATTTATTTCAGTTTAGAGTGAGACACCCTTGGGGTCAGACATTTTGGTCAGCCCTGGTGCAGCTTGGTGAACGTCGTGGAACGTCAATGCCTACCTTTTTGCTGAACCTGATCGTAGTCATTTTGAGGCTATTTTGTTCAACCCTACTTGGGGTAATTTTCAAGTCTTTGCTGACTGTAGTTATGGCAATCAGATGCCTTGGTTATTAATTGACTGCATTCTTCGCAGCCATCCTTTGTTACACCCCTGACTGTCGTTAGAACGGTCGTATCATTTAGGTAGTAGACAGTAACTACCAGTTTGTAAATGCATTATATTTCATTTTGAATAAGCTCAGAAGCTATTCTTGGTCATGTTTGAACCTAACAACTAGAAGGAACGTTTCGTTGCCTAGCATCGAACGCGGTTCCCAACGTATCATTAAGCAGATCTAGTGTGTGAATCTGTGCCACATTTATCATATTTTTCTTGTGTCGTGTGAGACACGTTTTTATTTGATGTTCTAGCAACTACTGAGTTGCATTTTTAAAGCAAAGAGCTTCAGTTATTGTAAGTTTACTTTCATTTAGACGTCTTTGGTAGAAAGACGGAAGTGTATTACTATACTCAGATTTATAGCGTGAGTTTGATACACGGACTCTGTAGAGATCCGTAACCTATGGTAAAGTTTTTTATGAACCGGCCAAGTGCAGGTTTTGTATTGATTAAATCGCCGGCCTTGAATAAACTGGTTATGTAACCCAGTGACCTAGAGCACGCCTGCTTTATTGTGAGACAAAACTACTATAGACGAGGACAGAGTACAATTTGTATTCGCTTTTCCTTTCATTGCTATTTTGCTTATGGAAATCAGTTTCCACTCTTGTATTTGTTCACTTGTTTTATGGATCGGTTTTTGTTAGTTTAACGCTCTGTTGCGTGTATTGTCGTATGACAGGTACAGTTATGTAAGGTTTTCTATAGGATGGTGAAGTCTACCCTGTTATAGCAGGATGTTATTGTATACTTCGTCCGGGGATGATCCCGTTGACCAGATGCTATTGGAAGGTAACTGTTGTACAGGCCTATCCCAGTGTTATTGAACGCGAGCTTAGCGCCGCTGGTAACCCGTGTTATTGTGTGTCCCAGTTGTTATACTCGTTGATTATATTCCGACTGTTGAGTCGAGGCTTTTTGGTGGAGAATGATCTCAGTTGGAGACACTCCGTGCCCAGGCTATTGTCAATGTTATTCGCCATAAACCTACGATAAACCTATAAACCGACATTCTAATAATAAAATGCATAATTGTTGTAAAACAAGCCTAACTAACGATTCTTTCTATCTAACTTTGTTCTTTGCATTCTGGAACTGTTGACATAGCCGTGCAGTTGAAGATAATTTCCTTGTGAGGAAATGACTAGGACAGTTGACATTTTTGTAGCGACCTGAAGCATGTGCGAACCTAGAGTTCGTAGCTTGTGGAGCTCAGGCCATGCGATGTCAGACGTGGTCTCAACTGCGCATTCGTCACCGTAACTATACACATTAGATGACTATGGTTTACAAAGAGTAAACCAAGGTGTAGGCAGGAATTTTTAATAAAAACTACTGTCTCTATTTCGTTATTAATTTATGATGTCAAGTGTATTAAACCCTACATGTTACTTTATTGTGTGCTGTTAGCACATAGTTATTAAGCATAATTAAATTGTTTGTTTTTCATGGCTGTACACTTAGCTTTTGGATGTAATTGTTTTCTTTTACGGACGTCATCGCCGTAAATTTTGTTAATTGATAGGACTTAGCTAGTTGAATTAATGTTAAATTTAAATGTCGAAATGGTACCATCCTAACCTAGATTTGTTTTGCTACCCTGTTAAATGTAAATTCAGATATTAGCTTGATCTTGTAACTTGAACTAGGGACTTGCGTCGTACCATATTCCTAGCGTTGCTGTTGTTGCTTTATCATTGTGAGTTAGATCTTTCGCGAGGGTTTTCAGTAACTTCTCAGGTAGGGGACCTGTTCTTTATCTTAGTTTATTTATTAATTTGCAGACTAGCCAATTGTAACCCTCCGAACTAGGCTAGGGGCTTGTGAATTTTAATAAATTTTCACGGTGTTTTACATGAGTCTGGATGTTTATTTTCTCAGTCTAGTTTTAAGGTGAACCTTTCCTTAGGCGGTCTATGACCATCGTCACCATGTACCACGATCCCTGTGGACTACGGACTCTCGTGCCGCTTTAGCCTTTATGGAAGGTCACCTGATCCTCACGGTATATTTTTATTTGATTTATGTGTCGTTAGTTGAGTCATCGTGGTTGTTGACATCAACTAAACGGTCTCATAAAATGGCGCACAACGTTGTGGGCTCGACTTGGACGACATAAAATGGCGCCTAACTCATGTGCCGACGTTAACGTGGTGACCCTCAGTACCATGTTATTTTTTTGAGGATCTTAATGTTGATTAATGGTAAATTGACAGGACTGGGACGAACTTAGAAAGTCGTACTGCAGATCAATTGACCGCATGGCATTCATGTTGGATAGAAGTCCATGGGGTGAGGCTTTAGTGTTGGATAAATGAAGGATAGGATTTTCTTTGATGATGCCTCATCCTAAGTAAATGTAATACTTTGCTTTGCTCACCGTTGTCTTTGTAAATGTAGAAGCACTTAGTTTGCATACTCCAGCTGTACTCGTGATATTTATATAAATGAAGCAAGCTTTATACCACCAAGTAACTAATCATAGCTGTAAGTTCCAGTAGAAATTGATCCCTCACTTTCTCATATATTTCTTATCTATGGATGAGGAAACTATTCGTCGTGTGTTTGGAGAGATGATGGCAGGTGTGAATGCCAATCTTCAACAGATTACTGCTGACTTAGGTCAGAATACTCAGGCTGTAAATACTGTAAGTGGTCATGTGGACCAGGTTAGACAGGAAGTCAACAATGTCAGTGGTCATGTGGACCAGGTTAGACAGGAAGTCAACAATGTAAGACAGGACTTAGAGATTAACACTCAGTCTATAAACAATGTAAGACAGGACTTAGAAATTAACACCCACTCTGTAAATAATGTTAGGGCTGATTTAACTCAAGTCAGGGCAGACATGGACACATATAGGATCGAAGCGAGAAATGATCTGACGACAGGTTTAGCAGCTGTTAGGGTTGATGTCATACGACACCATCAGGAGGCTAACCAGCGCGTAGATTGCTTAACCGACCAGATGAATAGAGCTAGGGAGGAGGTGCAAAACCGATTGGAGGAGCACACAGCTCAAATTCAGACAACCTTGAATAAAGTCCAGATAGACATGAGAGCAGATCTGGAACATACCAGGGAAGAATTCGGGACTCGACTAGATCACGTCGAGGGATTTATCGGAAATGTGAAGAAGGACATGGCAACCATGAACGTTGGTTTAATCTTGATGAGAGGAGCTGCCAATGCCGTTAATAACAACGTGAAGACTATCGTTGATGGCATGATGGAGATTAAAGAGAAACTTAACACCAACAGGAGAAACATTTCTGAATTGACGGAAACCGTAGCCAGTCTACGTGAGACAGTTGATGTTCATCATGAGGAACACAAAATTGACCTCATGTTATTGAGAGGTGACCTCAACGAACACGAAGCTACCGTCAAGGCTAAGGTAGCCGAGGTTAGAGACGATGTGGGTAAAATCCAAGAAAATATGTCCAGAGTTGAAGGAGATATCGATTCCTTACAAAAGAGATTTGAGGAAGTCGCGGTGACCGAGAGGTTAGACCTCAGTTATAACCTTAGGACGGCCATACGCGAGGTAGACACAAACCTCAAGGGAAAGGTTGACAGGATCGAGCTGCAATTGAACGACTTAGGCAACAAAGTCGCAGCCAGAACCATCCCAGGTCTTGAAGTAATAGAAAGACGCCTGGACAGACTCGAGACGACTCCAAGAGAGAGACACGTACACCCACAGATGGGAGAATCTCAGGAAACGCCTATATCTCAATCAGGAGGAATGATGCCTACCCATTTCCAACCCAGCGCGCCTATGGAATCGCAACCGTCACAATTCACTAATTTAGCGCAAGGTCAGACCTTGAACTTTGACGCTCACCCGTTTCAACCAGCATCTAATCGAATTAGTCATGAGACTAACACTCCTACGCAGAGTTACATGCAAAATACTTTCAGACCCGCGAATACGCAGGGAAATGTCACCATAATTCGTTCAAGAGAGGAGCAACCAGCTCGCTTCTCGGGAACTGGGAGCGGTGTTACTCCAGTGGAATTCCTAGCAAATGTCGAAAGCTACTTACGTGATACTATGGTAACTCCAGAGAGGGAACTAAGAGTTATAGAGCGACTGCTTGAGGGACAAGCCGGTACCTGGTTCAGAGCATTCCGATACTCATTCACAGGCTACCAAGACTTTAAGGAAGCGTTATTAAGAACATATTGGTCGAGCGACATCCAGCAGAGCATCCGAGCTGAGATGTACACTCGAAGGTACAGTTCCAATACACCTACTCGTTATGCGAATTACTTCGCAATACAGCTCGCGAAGCTCCGTTGTCTTCAGCCTCCGTTGTCCGAACAAGATTTGGTGAACACAATTGTTTGGCAGTACCCTGCGGATGTACAACGTGTGTTAATCGCTGCAGGGGCATCCACTTTCCAGCAGTGTGACCAGATACTGCGAAGGTTGGACGCTAATACAGAACAGTTTCCTACACACCGTCAGCAGAAGGCTGATAGGCGCGAGGATAGACATAGGAATCTGACGACTGTTGATAAAGTGAGCCAGACGCCACAACAAACACAAACCACAGAGGATTCTGGGCGACGTGATAACAATTACAGTTATAACAGGAGAGAATGGAATAACACTCCGTATACTCGAAATCAACATGATGACCGGCGAAGTCATTGGGACCGGCGATTCGACCGAAGGACGGACGACAATCGACGTCATGAAAACAACCGCCGAGGGAATGAAGGAAGAAATCAGCAACACGGACGTATCCGTAGAGACTATCGATATAGTGGGGGTTACGACAGAAATCGAGACCCTAGATACCAGCCAGACAGGGATTGGAAAGGAAGAGCGCGGGAGAGCCGTGAGTACCTCCAACAATTGAGAGAATTGCAGATCCAAGAAGAGGGAGAACGGAACCCTACTTCGAGGGAAAATAGACATTCGGCGCAGGAGACGGAGCAGAACCAGCCCAGTACTTCTCGCCATGACAGAAAAAAAAAACTCCGAAAAATCAATAGATTCTTGTTTGGTTGAGCACCGAGTAACTGCCTCTATATTACTCTGGGAGCCAATCCAAGAAGACTTGTTGGACGAACGACGAACGACGAACCACAATTATGAATTAACACGTCTACCCAAGATTGTAGCCACCTTGAATGAAGTCAGTGTAGTCATACTCATCGATACTGGAGCGATGATTAGTGTAATTTCCGCCGATTGCCATGCCAGACTTAGAGCAAACTCTGAGGTGACGGAGTTGCCCATTTCAGCTATAAGAGTCAGAGGTGTCATACCTGACCGCGTTGTAACGTGCAAAGTCCAGATTTTGTGTACTGTGAAGATTTCGAGCCACGTGTACTTGCACGAATTTCTCGTAATGAAGGGCCTGCATCATGATGCCATTTTAGGCGCAGACTTCATTAGAAAATATGATGGAATCATTGACATGGGACGGAATACGGTAGAGTTCAAGCCGAACGAACCCATTCAGATGAGCCTAATTGAAGAAGAACCGGAATTCCTATCCGAAGTAGACGTAGTCGAAGCATTAAATGGCAAGGAAATTGAGGCGACACTAGATGCCGACGAAGAGGCAGAATCGTTATCAGCACCCACACATGAGGATCTTGACGCAATACTGAACGAATACAGAGATATATTCGACACCACACCTGGTGAGATATTAGACTACGAGTATGATCTTGTATTACTGGACGATTCCCCATTCCAGAAAAGGATCTATCCGATTGCCGAGAAACATCTCGAAGAAGCTGCTAAGAAGATCCATGAGATGGAAGCAGCAGGTACAATCAAGAAATCACCGACTCCTTTCTTGAATCCCATAATACCTGTGGCTAAGGTAGATGGAAGCTTGAGACTTTGTCTTGATGCCAGAGCCTTGAATGAACGCCTAGCTCCTGAGCACGACAGACCGCCCAAGATTAGGGACATTCTCAGGAAGTTCAAAGGAAAAAGGATATTTTCATCATTAGACTTGGTTCAGTCTTATTACCATATCAGATTATCTGAGCATACTCAGAAATATACTGGATTCTTGTTTGATCAGACTACTTATGTATTCCAAAAACTACCATTTGGATTGAAAAATGCCGGAGCCGCATTAATCAGAGCACTTGATGCCAAGCTGACTCATGAAGTGAAGCAGAGAGTAATATGTTATGTGGATGACATAATCATAGCTTCGGGAACAGAAGAAGAGCATTTAAAGACATTGTGCCTTGTTTTTGAGAATCTCCGACAGGCAAATTTTAAGGTCAAGTTTGACAAGTGTCGATTTTTTCAGGAAGAAGTGAAATTCGTAGGACACATAATCAATGGAGAAGGATATAGACCGAATCCGGCAAAGATTAGAACTGTTGCTGCATTTCCAACACCAACCCGTGTGAAACACGTGAGACAATTCTTAGGAATTCTCCAATTCTTTGCTGCTCATTGTGAGAAGTATTCCGAAACTGTTGCACCACTGCAAGGATTATTGAAAAAGAACTGCAGGTGGAACTGGAATGATGAATGCGAGATAGCTTTCAGGAGAGCTAAACAGATGCTTGTGGACTCAATTCAGTTAGAATATCCAGATTACTCTCGGAACTTTATTCTAGAAACTGATGCATCTGCCATTGGTATAGGAGCCATTTTGCTGCAGGAAGATGATGAGAAGAAACGTCATTACATTGCTTTCTTAAGCCGACGTTTAAGAGCACATGAATCTCACTACTTCACGACCGAGATAGAAGCACTTGCAATTGTTTACGCACTTGAATACTGGCAGAAACTTCTGTTAGGTCAGAGGATTATTGTGAGAACCGATCATCATGCGTCGACCTTCATCTTGAGAACAAGACTGGCAAGCGACAGGATCACACGTTGGACGCTGTTTCTCCAACAGTTCGATTTGGAAATAGTTTATCGACCAGGCAGAGAGAATGTGTTGGCCGACATCCTCAGCCGGAATCCTGAAGCTACTGTTAATGCCATAGACATCGAGGGAGAATGCGAGGATCACCTTCGCCGATTTCGTCATTTACCTGAAGGACAGCGACGTGAGGAGGAACTCAGACATATTATCCGTTTCCTAGAACGAAGAATGGATCCACAGGATGATCATTATGCAAGGATTGCTGCTGTTGCAGATGATTATTTGATTTATCATCGTGTCTTATACAAGTTTGTAGACGAGGACCACACTCAACTGCGTGCAGTTATTCCTAGGAGATACCAAGAATCTGTTATTCTTATGGTACATTTATCCATTGGACATGGTGGAACAGACAAAACCATTGCAACTATCAAGGAGTCTTTCACATGGAAAGGGTTAGGAGCCACCGTTAGACAGTGTTTACGTGCTTGCGACGCATGCCAGCGGAACAAGTACACGTCACACTTGCTGAAGGAACAACCTAGACCAATACTACCAACTCAACCTAGAGAGTTGTATGCACAGGACCTGTATGGCCCAATACCTAAGGCTCGTCGTGGGAATCGATACATCGTTGTAACGGTGGATGTGTTCACGAAATATACGATGCTTCATCCAATTCAAAAAGCTACTGCACATCAGATTATTCAGAGGATTAGACGTCAAGTGATACCGGAGGCAGGAAAGCCACAATTCTTGTTGACTGATCACGGATCACAGTACACCTCAGCAGAATTTGCCAATGCCATGAATGAGCTTGAAATAGGTCATGTTTTATCATCTATTCGACATCCAGAGAGCAACCCAGCAGAATGCGTGATGTCTATTATCGCAAAATTCTGTCGATTATATTGTCAAGAAGAACACTGGCGATGGACTGAAGTCCTTGTTATTATGGCAAAATGTATTAATTCAACAGTACATGAAAGCACTGGTCAAATACCTATGGTCTTGCATTTGAACCAGATGCCGCTGAGAATATGGGATCGTGTGATTGTAAATCCACCTTGTTTACAACCATCACATGCCAGCAGACTTTTAGCTGCGAGAGAGACTATGGACAGACAAGCTGCCAAGCGCTTGAGAAGAACTAGACGCCAGAGGTTTAGAGAACCACTAGTAGAAGGAGACCTTATCCTTATAAGGAGACCCGGAATTTCTAGTCCTATAGACCGCATATATGGGAAATTTCTATCCTTGTATTATGGCCCTAGTCGTATCCGACAGCCTTTAAACAATGGAAGTTATGTGATAGAAGACATTAGGACAGGAGAGCGCATTGGAACCTTTAATGCAGCCAATCTAAAAAAATATCACTCTTGAATGAATTTCAAAGCAAATAAAAATGTTATCCCAACATTTTATTTGAAACGACAGAGAGGCAGATGAACCCGCTGAGCTATGGTTCATGTGATATTTTTTTTATGACAGAGCATTCATGATGGGATGTTGTACTTTTGAACACACCCAGGAAGCCACCTGAAGCTGAGAGATCACGCGATACTTTGAAGTAGCGGTGAATCGCACTTTTGACTTTGGTGTAAACTGCTAATTATTATCTGAGGTCTTATTAATTATTTTTATCTTTCCTACGAGACTCAGAATATTCCATTTCGTCATGCTGCATTATTAAAACATTTTGGAGAATGTTTATTTTTACTTTAGGTAAGGTAATACCCTTGCAGATACGCAAAAAGGAACGTAAGTAGTCGCTCAACGTTTTCGTTTTGACGACCTACTTTCTAGAGACACCCAGTACCGGAGCACTGCGTCTTGAGAATCCGCCTTGTGTAGGCGTGGAATTACATTTGTCCTACGAGACGTAGAAGAAAATCCGCTGTTTAGCGTTAAAAGTGATTATAAGGTGCCATCGAGCAAGCAAATACTAATATCCACTGTCGATGAAGTCCAGTGAATTAAATAAGAAGCTTGGGAAATAATTATTGGCAAGTCTAGTGTATTGCACAACATTGCTGTGACATCACATATTACCCACGCGTATGTGGAGGGCAGATGCCTAGTGGAAATATACAGGTAATAGTGTTACAATTATCCTGAATAAGTGTGATTATGATTGTATGAGATATTTAAATTGCCAAAGTGGAAATTTCATCTTTGAAACGTCGTATAATTCACGGATGCTGCGTGATACAAAAGTAGCGTCACTAGCACGTGCAGCATTATAAAATAGTGTTAGCTCACATGCTAATCCACATCTGCAAGATTAAGGCTGTGTCGTATTTTATAATTGAAGCCTATAATAGTCACGACGGACATTATAATTTTGGAAGTGAGAGGATGAATAATCACGCAATTTATTTCGCTACCCACGTGATTGGACTTTTATTCACCATGGTTGAAGCAGTCACCATGGGCTAATACCATCCCAGTATGGGGGGGTGACGTTTCTACAGGGACCCGCATGATGGTGGAACTTCCAGAACGATGAACGAGAGGGAAGGAGCCAAAATGCCATTTCCAGGCATATCCACGAAGATGTCGACAGGGACAAATCGAACCCTGGTCTTTGGGGGAGTCCAGATGGGAATCCTGATGAGGAGGATACCGATCCAGAGAGCCAGAGAGGTTTATGTACAACCCTTGTTGTGGAATAGAGAGCTGAGTGAGAGTTCCTCCATTTCGTGAGTTTTTGTCACACCCCTTCTTTGTTCTAGTTTCTGGTGGTATAGTAGTTTTAATGTAGTTTGTGAATCAACCACACTCAGTGTCAGCCATTTTTCTAGGTAGGGATGTAACTAGATTAGTTAGATGTCATTTATTTCAGTTTAGAGTGAGACACCCTTGGGGTCAGACATTTTGGTCAGCCCTGGTGCAGCTTGGTGAACGTCGTGGAACGTCAATGCCTACCTTTTTGCTGAACCTGATCGTAGTCATTTTGAGGCTATTTTGTTCAACCCTACTTGGGGTAATTTTCAAGTCTTTGCTGACTGTAGTTATGGCAATCAGATGCCTTGGTTATTAATTGACTGCATTCTTCGCAGTCATCCTTTGTTACACCCCTGACTGTCGTTAGAACGGTCGTATCATTTAGGTAGTCGACAGTAACTACCAGTTTGTAAATGCATTATATTTCATTTTGAATAAGCTCAGAAGCTATTCTTGGTCATGTTTGAACCTAACAACTAGAAGGAACGTTTCGTTGCCTAGCATCGAACGCGGTTCCCAACGTATCATTAAGCAGATCTAGTGTGTGAATCTGTGCCACATTTATCATATTTTTCTTGTGTCGTGTGAGACACGTTTTTATTTGATGTTCTAGCAACTACTGAGTTGCATTTTTAAAGCAAAGAGCTTCAGTTATTGTAAGTTTACTTTCATTTAGACGTCTTTGGTAGAAAGACGGAAGTGTGTTACTATACTCAGATTTATAGCGTGCGTTTGATACACGGACTCTGTAGAGATCCGTAACCTATGGTAAAGTTTTTTATGAACCGGCCAAGTGCAGGTTTTGTATTGATTAAATCGCCGGCCTTGAATAAACTGGTTATGTAACCCAGTGACCTAGAGCACGCCTGCTTTATTGTGAGACAAAACTACTATAGACGAGGACAGAGTACAATTTGTATTCGCTTTTCCTTTCATTGCTATTTTGCTTATGGAAATCAGTTTCCACTCTTGTATTTGTTCACTTGTTTTATGGATCGGTTTTTGTTAGTTTAACGCTCTGTTGCGTGTATTGTCGTATGACAGGTACAGTTATGTAAGGTTTTCTATAGGATGGTGAAGTCTACCCTGTTATAGCAGGATGTTATTGTATACTTCGTCCGGGGATGATCCCGTTGACCAGATGCTATTGGAAGGTAACTGTTGTACAGGCCTATCCCAGTGTTATTGAACGCGAGCTTAGCGCCGCTGGTAACCCGTGTTATTGTGTGTCCGAGTTGTTATACTCGTTGATTATATTCCGACTGTTGAGTCGAGGCTTTTTGGTGGAGAATGATCTCAGTTGGAGACACTCCGTGCCCAGGCTATTGTCAATGTTATTCGCCATAAACCTACGATAAACCTATAAACCGACATTCTAATAATAAAATGCATAATTGTTGTAAAACAAGCCTAACTAACGATTCTTTCTATCTAACTTTGTTCTTTGCATTCTGGAACTGTTGACATAGCCGTGCAGTTGAAGATAATTTCCTTGTGAGGAAATGACTAGGACAGTTGACATTTTTGTAGCGACCTGAAGCATGTGCGAACCTAGAGTTCGTAGCTTGTGGAGCTCAGGCCATGCAATGTCAGACGTGGTCTCAACTGCGCATTCGTCACCGTAACTATACACATTAGATGACTATGGTTTACAAAGAGTAAACCAAGGTGTAGGCAGGAATTTTTAATAAAAACTACTGTCTCTATTTCGTTATTAATTTATGATGTCAAGTGTATTAAACCCTACATGTTACTTTATTGTGTGCTGTTAGCACATAGTTATTAAGCATAATTAAATTGTTTGTTTTTCATGGCTGTACACTTAGCTTTTGGATGTAATTGTTTTCTTTTACGGACGTCATCGCCGTAAATTTTGTTAATTGATAGGACTTAGCTAGTTGAATTAATGTTAAATTTAAATGTCGAAATGGTACCATCCTAACCTAGATTTGTTTTGCTACCCTGTTAAATGTAAATTCAGATATTAGCTTGATCTTGTAACTTGAACTAGGGACTTGCGTCGTACCATATTCCTAGCGTTGCTGTTGTTGCTTTATCATTGTGAGTTAGATCTTTCGCGAGGGTTTTCAGTAACTTCTCAGGTAGGGGACCTGTTCTTTATCTTAGTTTATTTATTAATTTGCGGACTAGCCGATTGTAACCCTCCGAACTAGGCTAGGGGCTTGTGAATTTTAATAAATTTTCACGGTGTTTTACATGAGTCTGGATGTTTATTTTCTCAGTCTAGTTTTAAGGTGAACCTTTCCTTAGGCGGTCTATGACCATCGTCACCATGTACCACGATCCCTGTGGACTACGGACTCTCGTGCCGCTTTAGCCTTTATGGAAGGTCACCTGATCCTCACGGTATATTTTTATTTGATTTATGTGTCGTTAGTTGAGTCATCGTGGTTGTTGACATCAACTAAACGGTCTCAGTAAGTTGTTATCATTTTTGTAAGGCAACTTTTTCTCGGCTCGGGGTCGTTGCAAAATGTAGTTCTTGGTTGCGTTGTAATCCATATACATCAAAAAGTTATGCTGTATGACTGTGAAATACGTAAATTAATTCACTTATTTTATATCGGTTTGTATTTGTACGGGGAATTAAGGCATTATTCACCAGCTAGCCGCTCCGGGAAATGCTGTACAGCATTGCTGATATGGAGCCCTGCACTTCCGAGCGAGGCGCGCCATGATGCGTGAAGGAGCCCATCTTGGCAACGCTGTACAGCTTTCACAGGAGCGGCCAACTGGTGAACCATGTCTTAATTCCCCGTACAAATACAAACCGATATAAAATAAGTGAATTAATTTACGTATTTCACAATCATACAGCATATGATGTATAAGGATTACATCGCGACCAAGAACTAAATTTTCAAACCACCCCGAGCCGAGAAAAAGTTACTTTACAAAAATGATAACAACTTTGTTTCTTGGATACACAAAATTTTAAAATTAATAAACCAGTTATACATTCCAATGTATATTGTGTTACAATTTGGATTCGATCTGATGACGGGTTTGTGAGATAATAATTCTTAAATGTGACGCATGGTTGAAACACGCTTAAAAAAGGGCACTTTTTGTGTTCCAACTGTGATAAAAAATATTAAAATATAAATGTAAAATTCCAAACCTACATGAACTAACGTAAAATAGAACGACAAAAATGATGATGTTATTGGATTTTATGTAGGTCTATTGGTTACTTCACAAACAACCTTCAAACTCTAGTACACATAATATTTTGGTCGACAGTAGTGGTGAACGTTGAAACTTTGATAGAGCGTTTCAACAAAATTAACCCACAATTTAGCTTCACACAAGTTTAATTAGAGGAAGGTTCTTTTACATGCCAAAAATCTATGACATGGGACCGCCGGCTTTACTTCCCCTCCGAAGGAAGGCATACTGAAAGATTTTTAACGTTCTTAATAAATCCAACGACTTCGGCCGGGTTTGAAATTTTGGGCAAAGAAGCTTAGCATGCTACCAACTATGCCACCGAAGCCGCTAATTCAATACTAATACAACACAAATACATATTGACAAATGAATAATTTTTTGAACTCCAGAAATCCAAACTCTACATAACAAATAAGAAAACTAACAAATCCCCGCCACCTTCAATTCTGCAATTAAGCCCCCTCTTCCTCCCACCTCTGACGTCAAGTTGTTAAGCAACAAGAGGAGAGTCAGTCACTATGCAAAACTGGACAGGCATGCCCATATAACCAATAGCAAAGGTACGATGCTTAAATTTTTGTGTAAACTCTTGCCCTCTGTATTTTCAACTTTCCTTCTTTCTTTCTTTCTTTCTTTCTTTCTTTCATCCCTACAGATATTCTGACATTTTTTAGAAGGATGAATATATATGAAGACAAGGTCATTCAGCACTCAATGAATTATGCTTCTGTATTGAATAATAACAATAAAAACATAATTATATTGGCTACACCTTCCATCACAGCATTGAGAATAACACTCCACCTAGCAGGTTTTCTTGAGACATAATACAATTTTCAATGCTTTAAATGAAAAAATCTACAGAACTGAAACTTTTTATAATGAACTTCCACATAATGGACAATACAAATATCAAATATATTTTAAAATAATAATTTGTCAATAACTAAGGATTTTTCTCAATTATTTTAATGAAGTTACAACTCTCATTCATAACACTGTTCAACAGCATTTTTGTTACAAAGAAGGTGAATGGTATTCTTAGCTGAGTCGTTGGTGCTGAATTCGAAAATAAAATCTGTTTCCATCTATCGGGCTCAGTATTCGTAATATGGTACCCTCTATCTTTAAAAACCTTGAAAATGCTGAATTTTTGGTTACGTTGGTATTGCTTAATTAATTGCTTTCAGTTCTTCTTTTTTTTATTTTTTTATTTTGTGGTGGTAATTGTTGAAAAACAATCGAAATATATATACAAGAACGTCCATTCATTATCCTCAGCTCCGAAATCCACCGCCGGGGTACGAATGAGGCGGATAAGTCATGCTCCAACACATTGCAGCACTTTGGTGATTGTTGCATTGTTTAGTGTTATTCACTTTTCTTTACTCTCATCATCATCATCTTGTACAGTTTCCAGCCCCAGGCTGGGTCTGTTTGGAACATAAGCCTCGCCACTTAGTTCTTTCTTCCCACCACCTCTCCGCTGTCACTCTGGTCCAGTCCTCCCCTCTCTTCTTGACACATTCCTCCACTCCTTTCAGCCATCTATCTCTTGGTCTTCCCCTTGGTCGTTTCTTCTGCATCTGCATCTCATGTATCCTCTTGGGAATCTTCTTCTCATCCATTCTCTTTAAGTGTCCATACCACCTCAGTCTTGATGTCTCAATCCTACCTTGCAAGGGCTCCTCTTTCACCATTTCCCTGACCTTTTCATTCCTCACCCTGTCTCTTCTTGTTACTCCGATCCTACTTCGCAAGAACTTCATTTCACCTGCCTGTATTCTGCTTATGTCTCTTTTCTTCATTGTCCACGTTTCTGAAGCATAGGTCAGTATTGGGATATAGTAGCTTCTGTATAACACTTCCTTGCTTTTTTGTGGGACATCTTTATTCCACACTAAGCTCCTAATGCTTCTCAGAAATGCTTCTGCCTGTCTGCCACGTTCCGTAATCTCTTTGTCATTTCTCCCATTTTCCTCCACTATACTTCCCAAGTACTTGAGACTTTCCACCTTCTTCAGCTGTCCACCTCCAAGTGTTATCCCACTCATTGGTCTGTCCTTTTTCCTGGTCGTTAACAGGACCTCACATTTACTGATGTTGAACTTCCATCCGTACTCTCCCACTGTTTCTTCCCAAGCCTTCAGTTGCTCCTGAATTTCCTCCTCCTTGTTTCCCCAGACCATGAGATCATCTGCAAACACCATTGCTTTCATCTTATCTTCTCCTATCTTTCCTGCTATCCGTGTCATTACCTCGTCCATAACCACAATAAAGAGAAGGGGTGACAGTGCACTACCCTGTTTCAGGCCACTCATTTGTCTGAACCAGTCTGTTCTTTCCCCTCCAACTTTCACACAACTCACACTTCCACAATACATCTCCTTCACTCTGCCTACAGTCTCTTTTTCCACTCCCATGTTTTCCATTGCTTTCCAAACCTTCTCCCTGCACACACTATCATAGGCCTTTTCGATGTCCAGGAAGGCCATCAACAGATCCTCTCCAAATTCGTAGTGGTGTTCCTGGAGCTGTCTCGCTGAAAATATGAGATCCACTGTTGATCTCCCAGGTCTGAATCCATACTGTTCCTCTCTCAATTTTCTCTCCACTTTGGCTCGTATTCTACTTTCTAATATCTTTTCATATATCTTGGCACAGTGAGGTATGAGTGTGATTCCCCTGTAATTTCTGCACTCCTTTCTGCTTCCTTTCTTAAATATTGGGACAATTAATCCTTTCTTCCAATCTTCTGGGGTCTTTTTCTCCTTCCATATCACCCTCATCACACGGTACAGCCACTGTTTCCCAACCTCCCCTACTGCCTTCACCATTTCAACACCCACTTCATCCACACCTGGTGCCCTTCCTCCTTTCATCTTGTCTATAGCCATTTCCAGTTCTCTCCAAGTCAGGTCCTTTTCCATTCCTGTGTTGTCTTCTCCATCTTCCAATACATTGACTTCCTCCCTATGACCATTTGGATTCAGCAAATCCTCAAAGTACTCTTTCCACACTGTCTTGAGTGTCTCTTTGTTGTGTACCTCATTTCCGTTTTTGTCCATCATTACCACATCCTCTCGCAGACCTCTTCTCTTACTTTTGACCATCCCATAAAGAACTTTCTTATTTCCTCTGCTGTCTTCCTCCATCATCTCTGTCCACTTTACCATCCACTTCTTCCTCTCCTCTGCGACAATCTTGTTTGCTTCTTTCTTCTTTATCTTATAATCTTCCCTTGCCAGATCAGTTCTTTCCTGGAACCACACTCTGAAAGCCTTGTTCTTCCTTCCCACAGCTTCTTTTACTCTCTCATTCCACCATGGTGTCTCTTTACACCGCTTTCTGTTGCTTGTTCTTCCACATACTGCCATTGCAGCTTCCACCATTGTGTTCTTGAATTGCTTCCATTCCTCTTCCCCTGTTTTAGGATTGTCTGTTGGCATCCTTT
Organism: Meconema thalassinum; assembly: GCA_946902985.2. NCBI lineage: Eukaryota > Metazoa > Arthropoda > Insecta > Orthoptera > Tettigoniidae > Meconema > Meconema thalassinum. The sequence continues at coordinate 445,226,666 of OX336390.1, forward strand.
CCCTTATTATCTTCTGGAATTCTTCCTTGACTTCCTTTTCCTTGAGTTTCCATACTTTGATTCTCCTTTCCTGGTACTCTGTCCTCTTGCTATCCTTAACAACTCCCAGGTTCATTACAAGTATTCTGTGGTCGCTATCTAAGGCCTCTGATGGTATTACCTTTATATCTCTGATACTTCTCTTCATTTCCCAGTCGTACAGCATGTAATCTACCAAAGATTTCTTTGTTAAATCACTGCTGTACCACGTTACCTTGTGGCTTTCTTTCTTCCGGAACCAGGAGTTGCCTACCACTAAACCGTTTCTCTTGCAAAAATCCAGCAACTTTCTCCCTTCTTCATTCCTGCTACCCCATCCTTCTGCTCCCAATACATTTTCATATCCTTGCCTTTCACTTCCTACATGTGCATTCAAATCTCCCATGACAATGATGCTCTGACCATTCAACTGCTGTTGTAGCTCCTCCTCAAAGTCTTCCTTCTCTTGAGCTGTACATCCAACTTGAGGGGCATATACCTGGGCTATCTCCAGGCTTCTTCCCTTTACAGTTACTCTGATCTTCATGATCCTGTCACTTATTCCCTTTACCTCTTCCTTCATTCCATCTCTCACAACTACTCCTACTCCGCTGCTCCTTCCTTCACTGTTCCCACTCCAGTACAACCGGTACCCTTTCCTCAGTTCTCTGCGACCTTCTCCTTTCCATCTTGTTTCTGCCAAGCCCAGTACATCCAGTTTTCTTCTCTCCATCACATCTACAATCTCCTCCACTTTTCCTGTCAGTGTCTGTATGTTTAATGTCCCAACTCGTAGTCCATTAGCATATCCGGGTCGTCGTCGTTTGCATCCGTCCTTTCCGAGGCCTGTTCCTGGTTTGAAAGCAAATATGATATCCACTACTGGCTTGCTAGGCCTATCGTAGCTTCACCAGAGCCCCGTCAGCCGTCACTTTTCAGGGTTCCCATAGAGCCTTCACAGCTACCGTAGCGGTCCCGGGGCACACAAAGTCCCCACTGTACTTCACCCCTACAGGCAATCCCCTACTTCATGCCGTTGCCCGTCTCCCACCACTCTAATGGAACTAATTTCTTCGATTAATTTGTGTACTAACACAGACTTTTTTCTGGAGACCAAAGTAATTTTGTTCAATCCTTACTTCTTGGAAATAGCCACATTCCAAGAGACACACCTGCGCTTTCAACTTATTGTATGTGGGGTCAGACTTCCTCTTCTTTTCTTTTTATAGTGTCCTCTTCCTGTTGTAAGAGACCCTGTAGCTCCATAATGCATGATGTACCCTGGCTCAACAGCTCCCGGCTCGTGGACTTGAGAGTTGGTGATCCAGAGGAATCCCTCTGCTGGGTCCATTTCTTCCCCTTTCTCCAGTGACTTTAAGGCAGACCCTCTCCCTTCCCCCCCCCCCCCCTCCTATCAGCCTTTCATGGCTCTACTTCCAAGTCTCTCAATCCTAATTCTTCAAAGGGCATTTATTACACCTGTCTCTTTATTTTCCTTCTTCCCTTTCTTCCTTTGCCACCCATTCTTTTCTTTTACTGTAGTGTGTTGTAGTAGTAGTAGTAGTAGTAGTAGTAGTGTAATATAATGTTATTGGTTTTATGTCCCTTTTAACTAGTGCGGCTTTATCAGATGCTAGGTTGCCAGAATTTTGCCACGAAGAGGATCTTGAACGTACCAGTAAATCTACTGACACGGCTCCCTCGCATTTGCACTCCCTCAAATGCCAACTGACTGTGCCAGGATTCAATCCTGGAACCTTGGGCACAGCAAGCAAGAACGTTACCGCTGAGCCACACAGCCAGCCAGTAGTAGTCTAGTAATGTAGTAGTGCAGTAGTACTAAATGGGTGAGTGGTTAATATGTCGGTCTACTAACCCCAAGCTTGCAGGTTCGCTCCTAGCCGTGGTAAGTGATTTTTTTTAATGGCGGCAAAAATTGCGACACCATGTCATACGATGTTGGCATGTCAAAGAACCCATTTGAATTCAGTAGGCCGGGTTCATAATGGGAAAATTAATCTCGGGAGTTTCCGCCAACACAAAGTTCCTGATTTCTCTACTAGAAAGCGCTATAGTGTTCAAGGAGCTTAGATATCTAACCTCCTTGACTTTCATACTGCTTCAAGGAACTATGAAATTCGACACGCAAGCTACCCTTTGAGTGTCAAACAAAAAAACTTGCACCCAGCACCGAGGCCATACAATATTATTATTAGTATTTACATTACCATCTTTATCATTAAGAGCAGATGGCCTTTTGTTACGCTCCTTCACACAACACTATCACCACCACCACCCTCAAAGTCATTAGCCAAGAAATAAAATCTGAATATCAAAATTCTTGTTTATGCAAAACAAAATCTGGTGTTACCAGTGTTTCAAGCCATTCCTAATCTCCTAATCTCTAATCATTTAGGAAAAACTTGCACATAAATGCGATTCTTGTCTTACCTGAGTCAGTATACCGTGTTCCAAACCATGGCTCCACTTTATCATACACGATATTTGCATTTTTAGCAGAAACAAGGATGTTCACATTGTTTGGTCTTAAAGCATCTAGAAATTCTTGAATAGTCTGAAAAGTATCAAATTCATTCTATTTAATCTTTCAACTGCTATGTATTTCCAGATGAATATACACCCATGTGCCGAATTATTTTCACACAAATTAGGTCCATTCTACATCATGGCCCCTAACTCATTAAACATACTCTCCCTTCACCTATTGGTTCCATATATTACATATTACATTGGGTTACATTTTACACACATGTACTCAAGTAAGTTTTCTTCAGGGGTGCACCCGGAAATTAATTTCGGGGGGGATAGTGGATATGGATGTAAGTCAAGACTGCCTTATGTAGCAACTGGCTCAACGGTCTTTCACAAGGGATGACAAATTAACCTTTTAGGGGGGAAATACACCCTATGCCCCCTCCTGAGTAAAGAACACTTTTATAATCGCCACTACTAAAACTACTACTTGGTCTGTTGTCAGCCATTGCAGCGCACAGAAGTCAAGTCGAACTCTGACATCTTTTTGAACAAATGAATAGTGTAATTCACATCACCATAGAGATTAAAAATGCGAAGTAAAGAGTTCTATGGACTGTCACAAAAGAGCAGGTAAGTCAACTTTTTAAATAACATCGCATCAAACAGCCGGAATGTGAAACTAAAAATGTGTGCGCGTAGCAATGAACCATTTCGTCATTAGCACCACCACATGGTAGAATTGGTGACTAACCATTTCGTCAATAGCACTCTGAAGGTTAATGGTTAACCTACACAAATCAAATTATTTGGCATACATTTTCAGCACCTGACACACGTAAAACATATAGCGTATAAGTTTTAGAACCCATTTCTTCAGTATTGCCTTCATTATCTGTTAAAAAATCAATTTTCGGTCAGTCAACAAATTAATGTGCCCAATTAAATTGGGTGACGAATAACTACTGTTTATCACACTTACTAACCTGGAAATATAACATGGGTTAATTATACACTTTTGCACTTTGTTATAATTTTCTAACTAAGGGGATTAATTGGTGACAAGTTTCCTTCATCAGGCAAACATCAGATCCTGTTCTTTTAAGGTTTTTTTTTATTTTTCATGTGTTAATTTATGGCACTCTTTAATTATTAATATTATTATTATTATATTTTGATACCACATATGTTAGCATAATAATAATTGAAATGCAATAATTAACAGTGTGTCAAAAATTAACACATGATAAAAAACATATATTGTTGTACATGTTTTATAAACAGAGTCCGCCAGAAAAATCTTTACGGAACAAAAACTATTTATTTTGTGTTTCTTTTACATTTAAATTTTGATTACACATGTAGTATTGTCTTCAGTTAAACATATGGTTACATGAGATGTTCAAAATGTTCACCATTGGCTGCCAGACACATAGCAGAACGACGAGCGGTCGCTGCAACGACATCCGCCAATGTTTGAATGCTGCCACTGCACATGCCGCTGTAATCTCCTGGCGAAGGGCTTCCAGTGTGTGCGGCTTACGTTGATAGACTTGATCTGGCGACCCTGGTGGGACCTCAATGGGCCCTCTTTGTCCAATCCAATGTCCCGGCAGATTGTCATCCAGGAAAGCTCTTACTGCTACATGGTATTGTATGGCGCCCCGCCCTGTTGGTAGAAGACTTCATCATCGGCTCCATAAAGCGCACGTACAGCTGGTAAAATTAATGTGCGTAACATTCCCAAGTACACTGCTCCAGTGACAGTACCATCAAAGAAAAAGGGTCCTAGTAAGTCCCTCGACGACAGTCTACACCAGACATTAACCACTGGTAGATTGACCGCCTTGTCCACATGAACATGCGGATTTTCCGGAGCCCAGTAGACACAGTTATGTCGATTCACTGTTCCATTAAGTTTAAACTGGGCATCATCAGACCGCACTAACTTCGTCAGAAATTGTTCATCTTGGGTGACCATTTCCTGATACCATTCGCAAAATTGCATTCGACGATCGGGATCAAACTCATTAAGAGCATGCAGTAATCGTGGGATGTAAACTTTCCACTTAGCTGTTTTTAAAATCCATCGTACTGTAGCAGTTTCTATAGCCCTCACGTTGAGCGACAAGTGTAACTTTATTTAGTGCCCCATGTTGGTAGCGACCAATGTAGCAGTTTTGCTAGCCCCTAACTGTTGGGTGATAAATGTAACTGTCTACCTTTGCCTAAGCTATGTTGTTTTAATGGGCGCCAACCAAGACTTCAACGCAATGCTGAAATCTAAATTTGTATTTAACAACGTCTAGCTCTGGTAGAACACCTTCAAGAATCTATTCACTCAGATCGGTATGATTTGATCATTAACCCAACAAACAATTGTATCAGGAGAAGGAATTGGTCTATATCTAATGCTACCTACTGAAAGCAAAGATTGCATTGTAAAAGAAATGAATTTATTATATAAAACAAGTATAGCAAAATTAATAATAACAATAAGTATAAAATTTAAATTGGGGCGTTGCGATTTAATATTACCGATAGAAAATTACGTGAAAACGGAGTCTGATAAATTGATTTTACTCTTATTTCCAAGCTATGAAGTTACTGAAATATGAAATGTAAAACAAAGAGAAATGAGAGATTGCGTATTTCTGCGTCATTTGCGCTTACCACTGGAAATTGCCAAAGCATTTCCCTCGTACTTGATGATGCTGTGTGCTTCCCACAGTCTCCTGGACGTCGTCATCTCCGTCGAAATATTTGATGATATTCTGGTAGATTAGATAATTCTATGGTCCATACATCGGACCCAAACACTCGTACAACCACACTGGATAAGTTTTACAAAAGTTAGTCCTCCACTCCACGGAACATCGGAGCGACTCCCGCGTGCAAGCGTACTCGTTAAGTTCTACACAGATAGTCCTCGTTCCACGGCGCGTCGAACGATATATTCACCTGTCGGCTCCCCCACTCTTCAGCCGACTCCTAGCTTACGTGGTCTCCACTGATTGGCTGCACCCCACGCGCTATACTCCCCTCCTCTGGCTCATTACACTCGGCGGGAGGGTTCCGTTCCAACTATTCGCCTCTTCTTGACGCTGCGACCCAAGATTGCGTCATGCTTCCCGACAAGATTAATCCTGTATATGAATTTCCAGTGACTCATGTCTCTCAAAATATCCTACCTGACGAAAACTCCGTAAAATTCCGCAATCACATAATTTTCTATGATATTGTCGCTTGTAATAATTTGCTTGATAGCGTTTTCTAAGACATAGAAAACCTATCTGAATGCTAATAATTTTTATAAAATGCTCCGAAAATACCTTAATAATAATAATAATAAATTAATAATAATAATAAATTAACATGAACAATTCTCTTGGCTGAACAATTTGCCGCGTAAATAATTATAGAATGGCTTCCTACTGACTTATGCCAGTGGCATAAAAACCCCTCGAAAAACACGTTACAGTACACTTGTACTGTTAATCCCCACTTCCCGTGCACATTGCGTAGCAGACTTCTGTGGAGAATTAGCAAACCTTTCCAACACATGAGCCGACAAAGCAGGACTAGTAGGTGTACCCGTTCTTACCGATCTTCCTTTGTGAATATCTCAAATCGTTCCATGCGTCTCATACTTGTGAGATTCTCAAAATCAGGCCGTGGCAAGATTCCATCTTTAACCATAATACCATTTGTTTAGGAGGAAGGTTTGTCTTAAGTATATAGTTCTAGCTACTGGAAAGAAAGATATCATTTGAATAAAAAATTTAATAAGCAAAATTGACGCTGTGGTTCAGAAATACTAAAGTGAGCTTTTGAAAATTACTTAAAATACCACATGAACATAAGAGAATTGGAAGTATGAAATTTACTTGAAATGCAAACCTACTCAATTTACTAAATTTATATTATAAAGAGCGAGAAATTTGAGAGCTTGAATATGAGTCGTCATTTGGCTCACCAGCGAAGATACTAAGTTCTTCCAACACCATGATGAAAGGGCTTTGAAGATCCTCGGAGCGTGACACCTCCTTCTCGTTTAGCGGCGAAGCGTAGAATAATGCGAAAGTTCGAAATGTGCTGTAGCGGTGGATCAGAATCCGATAGCCGCATTTACGTGGACTGCATCGTCACTACAGAACACGTCGTATTCACGACTAATATTTGCCATAGAATATCTCAGCGAAAATTACTTTATGTTCACCATGGAACGAAATTAAAATGTCCGTAGACATTTAAACACGTGTAAAGATTTCCGTAACTGTCTTCTCACTTCACGTCACCGTAATACAGACTTGAACTTAGCACATCGTGATAACGATTAGAACCATTCAATAATTGAGCACTCTCACATCCCTGTAATATTAATTGACCTTGTTACTTATACCTCTCGTCAACTGTCCATCAAGTTCCGATGTACGGTCAAAAGGTGAAACAGCGTCTCCGCCAATCAGAGCACCACTTCCGCCTCCTTCTTCGAATTTGTCAGCCCCGCCTCTTCTCATGATTGGCTGAGCCGTCCGAGTCTTCCAACTCTTCGTTCTTCTTCCCGGGTTTCCCAGATGAAAATTCCGTTCAAGTAATTCACCTTTTCTTACTTGGAAGTGTTCCCTCAAGTTGGTTGCGAAATGTGTTATTGAGCAGCGTGTCTATATTTAGACCGTAGAATCCCAGATGACTCAAGCCCTCACTAAAACCCTATTTGAATATTAAAACCTAGCCTTTCGTATTCTCATATATTCACGTCATGTAATTTTAAATTATTAAATAGATCGTATTTTCTATGATATAGAAAATCTATCTATCGATTCAAAATATTTAAAATTCAGAAAATTAAAAAAAAAAAAAAAAATACAATTTCTAAACTTGGCCCAATATATGCCGCGTTGATTTCATAATAAATGGCGAGCATCTGACTTGTGTCAGTGGCGTAAAAGCCCCCATTAAAAACAGGTTACACCACAGTATTACAATCATCATCATTCACAAGTTTCCTATCCTTACCTTAAGATCATATTCAAAAAATAATCTTGGTCCAGTGATATAGTCTGTTGGAGGGTAGTACTGCATGCTTACTGACAGTGCTTCAACATAATCAACTGCTGAAATTTCATCAGTGAAACGAAAGCTTGTATCTTCAATGGTCTTCAATTCATTAAATATTCTTTCACAAGGACCTACTGATTGCATCAATTTGATGTAAGAAAACACGGCACGCAGAACCTACAACAAATAAAACAAGATTACACGTATCTCTAACAATACAAATACTTTCCTGATCTTAAATACTGATTAGAGACTGGATGTCCAAGCATTATTAATAATAGAAATAATAATAATAATAATAATAATAATGGATTTATTGCAGTTGAAAAACCAAGTGATCATTTTTTTAAATATACTGTTTTAAGATTTACATTTTACTGTACTCTGTAAGGGATATATTTCTTTGTTCACATCAAGTTATACGATATCTTTCACACACTGAGTGACATACACAAGTTGCATCTGGTTCATGAAAATGAGGCAGGTGAGCAGCACTTTGGAGATAGGTTGTAAATAATACTTTTTTTTTAAATACACTTACAATGCACAGTGGGACAGATTGCAAATCTAGCTGGACAAAAATGATTTTTCACACTTCGTCAGAAATGGAAAGTATTACTTTAATATTATAAAGGGATAGTTATTTTATACACCCCTGACCATGGTATACGAATATAGCCTTTGTCAGCAGTGAGACTAGCAGTCAAAGTTTGTTTACATAAGATAAGTGGACGTGCGCGGAGTGTTAAATGAGGGTTCAGTTTGAGGATGTGTATTTTAGTGAGGAGAGTATTTACTAAAGTCTTTCAAGATGGAAAATGTTGCTACAGGTATGCTCTATCAATTAAGTGCCTGTTATTATAATTATTTTTGGTAGTTATCGTTCCAGATTAAAATTATTGGAATGATGTAATTACTGAATTTTATTTTTGATTTTGTGAATTGAGATAGGATTTTAAAAAAAAGCGGCACGAGACCGCACAATCATACTTATGTTAAAATGCATTATAAAGCTCACGGTTTATAGCAGTAATAAAATTATTTGCTGAAAACTGCTGATTACTTGTCACTTTCACTTTTTAGCTGGAAGCGCGCGACCACATATCACGCGTAGGAAGTTATTTGATGTGTTAAACTCTAATGTTGTCGCCAAAGAAACTCTGTATGATTATGTGAAAACAGAACTCGGATTGAGAGGGTGTTCTGAGGAAGTGCTTAAGTCATTAAAGAAAGATATTATGCTTTTTAAGTGTGATTTCGACAAACGGTGGAAAATTTGTTTGCGAGTAAAACAGGCACTTCTTGTAATCTAATTGGTTAGGCAAAGAAATTACATTTTCAAAAAGTGTTCCTGATACATTTAGGACAAATAAGTCAGGACCATCTACTGCGGGTATTGGAAGGCCTAGAACATTATTTTATGATAGCAGTGACGGGACTAAAAGCAGGAAGATTAAACCACTTGTCAGTGACTATACATAGCAAGAAATTGAGCATGCTGCTCAAGTTACTTTAAGAAAATCTGGTAGGAGAGATGCAGCAGAATTGCTTTAAAAATGCAGAAGTCGCCAAGAAGAGCCACAAAAATTAAGATAGCCATGAGATCGCCTTCTACAGCTCCAATACCTTTTAAATACCTATGAAGAGGCATTATCATTTTTTAATAAACAATGACCTAACAATAAAACAATACATACAAATGAGAAGGGAATTTAAACAGAAAAATGCAAATATTTTACCTTCTTACCAAATTATACGCAGACAAAGTCACAGTGCTATCCACCGAAAGAGGACATAACAATACCAGATACTTCTGCAACAATAAGACTGCAGTCTCTTGTTGATCATACAATTAAAAGACTTGTCCAGGTGCAAGAGGATGTGCTGTTACAAACAATTTCCAGAAAATGTGCATGTAACATTCGAATGGGGCTGTGTTGGTTCTAGTGGGCAGTCAATATAAACAGAAATTTACTACACAATCGGAAGAATCTGTACAATGTGATTGTGATCTCTTTGCTATGTCACTTGTTCCTCTTCAGATGTATTCAGTATGCCCTGAGGTCAATAAAAACAGAACAACTCTTGGAACAATCTTCTACAAGATTTTGCAGACCTATAAAATTATTATTAGAGAAAGAAACAGTTGAACTAACAAAAAGAGGTAACTAACAAAAGTTACAATTAATGACAAGGAAATCCATATAAATCAGGATATGATGTTAATTATGGTATATGGAAAAATCTGCAATTCTCTCACCAGCACTTCATCTCAAAAATGTTATATTTGTCATGCTGGCCGCAAGGAAATGAACAATACTGGTCTTTGAAAAACTATACTGGTTGAAGAAAATTATAGTTTTGGACTTTCTACTCTTCACTGTTGGATTGGATTTTTTGAATGCCTGCTACATATTCCATACAGATTAGACATTAAAAAAGGCAAGTTAGGCAAACTGAAGAAAAAAATATGATGGCTGACAGAAAGAAATCAATACTTCAGAGGTTCCGTATTGAAATGGGCTTGCTAGTAGATCAGCCAAGATCAGGAGGAAGTGGCACACCTATTGATGGCAATACAGCACGTCGATTTTTCAGAGACCCCACTTTGTCGTCAAAATATAACAGGTATAAACGAGGAACTTATTAGAAGGTTTTCAGTAATTCTTCGTACAATATCATGTCCATATCCAATTAACATAACTGCTTTTGAGAAATATGCACAAGAAATAACCAACTTATACCTGAGACTTTACTCCTGATATTATATGCCTGTTACTGTACATAAATACTGATACATGGAGCCAAGATAATTGAATCGTGTATTATACCGATTGGACAGTTATCTGAAGAAGCACAAGAGTCTAGGAACAAAGATTTTAGAAGATACAGAGAAGCTCATGCAAGGAAATTTTCACCCAGAAGTAATCTACAGGATGTAGTCCATATGCTGCTTGTGTCTTCCGATCCAGTGATATCCCACAAAAACACATTTTCTAGATGTGAAGAAAAATTACCGATAGAAGTTTTGGAGCTACTGGAAGAACCAAACATACCCAGAAGCCATATGCATGCAACTAGCAATGCAGATGACAATTCATCACATGACAGCTCAGGAGCATGTATGTATGTAAAATTGGGTGATTGATTAGTAATTTTGTGTTGATGAAACACCATTTTACTGCTTTTAGTACCTTTGTAGGTGTATTTTCATTTATTGCATAAAAGGATCGCATACAGTAATACTTGCATACATTAATACATATAAAATTCATTTATAATACCATTCCAAAGCTCAAATCAAGTCTTTCATGTTCAGACAGAGTTATTCGTAGGTTGGACCTATAAGTTTCTCACGAATAATTGATTTCCAGTGAAATTGTAATTTTGTCCTGATAGAATTGCAATCTGTCCCACTGTGCAATGTGTGGACAACAAATTTGGTATTTACAAAATAGTCTGGTATTTTATGAATTTATTTCAGTTTGTACTTACAAGGAATATCTACAAAGTGTTGGACAGATATTGGTAAAATAATTAAGATGATGGAATGTTCGGTTGTAAACTAAGTCTATTTCACCACTTCTAGCTGCCTATACTGTAGTAGTAATTATACATGTTTATACATAATTATTAGACATCGGATGTATATGCTGTATAAATTTTCAATATAAGCATGCAACTATGCAGCAAAAATTGACTTATGCACAATTGCAACCAATGGCCATAGCGGGGAATTTTAATTAACGAAGGCTCCCGATCAAGTTCAATTTCAAGTAGTTCCAACGTTGGCTACCAGAGATGCCACTGTCACTGACACCTAACAGCGAACATTGGAACTTGGCCACTCATTCTGAAAGAGTGTCAAGCATCTTCATCCCTTTTTCTTGGTTTCCGTGATACCCAGGAACTGTACTCGGGTCTTCACAGCATTAATTACTTGTCTTTTTCTGAAGACTGCTGTAAAGCATGTTAAAATATGCTTTATTTAAGTCAAAAATATGCACAATATATCCCAATATGTTCTAATCTGAAATATATGCATATATACACTGACCAGTCACATTAATGTGACCACCTGTCAATAGCCTGCATAACCACCTTCTGCAGCACTGACTGCTGCAAGACGTGCAGGAGAGAGAGAGATCACCAAGGGAATGCCACGAAAACATTCCCCACACCATAACACTCCCTTGTCCGGCCTAGAACTCGAAGACAACTACATGCAATTGTATAGCGGTATCGCAGAAATTACTCGCGCTCAGGCAGGAATAACATGTCTTGTACGGGAAGAAGAGGTGCAAAATGTCAGGAGCTGGAAGTTTTTCTCGGAGAGGCTAATGACGGTGGATGTTCTAGACGCAAACAGCTTGTTTCCCCAATTAGCGCCTACGCCCCCAACGAGGATGTGAATGTTGAGGATAAGAACTCCTACTTCGAGCTCCTGCAGAAGACCATCGATTATTGCACAGGGGAAGTAATGATCCTAGGAGACCTTAATGCTCGAGTTGGAAACGAGTCGGACCACTGGGGTAGAGTCATCGGACGCCACAGCGAGAATGTCGTAAACAACAATGGAGAACGGATCCTGGAGCTGTGTGTGACAAACAACCTCATCATCACAAATGTCATGTTCCCTCACAAAAGAATTCACCTCTTCACCAGAGAGGAGCCGAGTAAGAGAGAAAGGTCCATCATAGACTACATAATTGTGCGGAGAGAGGCGTTCCCATTTGTACTTGACGTCGGGTGATGAGAGGCCCTGAGATTGGTAGCGACCACAGACTTCTAATCCTGAAGAAGCAAGTACTACTCTAGGGGCAGATGACCTCGTAGTTGTAGGAACGGAACATAGAACACTTAGTCATTTCTACTCAGAAAGACCCGCCTAAGCTCTATGCTGTGGTTTGTTGCTTAGGCTGTACTCGGAATAGTTCTTCCCGACCCTGAGCCGCGTGGCCCGACTGATTGGCTTCCGCTTGGCTTTGCATATTGAAAACTTTGAACTGTCCAAAATATGTCCTGAATTAACCCCGATTATAATCCCTTGATGGCCTAAAAAAAAATGCTAGGAGCCATGAAAAAACTTAAGAAAAAATTTTGAATTATACGCTTTTGACTTAGCCATGTACCACTGTATATACATGAAAAATGTGCAGTTTTTGTCCGTGAGTCTCTGTGTGTCTACCGTTTACAGGGATGGAACCTGCCCTTTGTGTGTCCATTGTAGTGTTTCCTTCATGTAAAAGAGCCAACCTGTATCTGTAATTGTGGTGCAAGTGACATTGATGTATGTTGTATTCCTGGTGAAAGTTGTTATCCCCGTCCGAGCGTCCTTGCTCGGAAAGGTGAATACTTTCGCCCTGTCACTAAGGTGTAGGCCCCTGAAACCCACTGAGGTGCTTCTTTGCTATTTTCTGGAGGAGTTTGTAGCAAAGTAAGCCTGGGCCTACTTTCACCGTAGTGCCTGGATGTTGGCCTGAATGTGTTTGTGTCTGAGGGGTTGATTGCACTCCGCGCTGCCCTAGCAGTGTTTATAGGGGTGTGTGTATTCCTGACTGCCCGGCCTCGTGGGGTAGGTAATAAGACCTTTCTTATACCCCGTGTACTGTGTGTCTGCGCATGGACAGTGTTCACAGGCGTGCGTTTTGCACCCTGATGGCCTGAAGGCAACACCCTCTTATGCATTTGCACCTGGGGTACATATGCTGGTGCCCGCTTCCATTCTGGCAAACTTGCCCTTTGAACTAGCGGTAAAAGCCGTGTAATTGCCTGTGATCGCCCTGGCGATGTATTGGAGTGTAGTCTAACCGATTTCTGGCCTATGGCCACGGTAGACTCCTGCCCTTGTGTTTGCCTATGTGTGTAGGTTTGTGTGGGCTTAATGTGCTGTAGGGCGGGCTCTACGTTCTCAGCCCATGGCATATTTACCTCCCGTTTTCTCCCTGTGTTATTATGTGTGCCCGAGAGTCCTGGCGTCAACTCCCTCTCGTTCGTCCGTTCCGAGGGGGTGGGCGTAAGTTCTGCCCTTCGGTTTGGCAAAATTGCCTTCCGAATCGGAGGTGAGGGACGTGTGTTGATGTGACCTTGGCCCTGTGATGTGTTGGAGCCTAACCTGGCCGTTTTCCGAACTGTGGCCACGGCGAACTCCTTCCCTTGTGTGGCAGGACGTGTCGAGAGGGACATCCTCGCAAATTGCCGAGTTAGCGTATCTACGCTTATGTCCTCTCTCGGCTGGGCTGATGGCCCTGCCGCGAACTCAAAAATGGCTTTGTTAGCCTGGAGCTCCCTATATTCTTCCCTAATTTTGGAACGTGGTTTCGTGTGAATGGGATAATATGCTACCACTTGTGTGTGGTTATGTATGTGTGCCGGGTGTGGACCTCTGTATGTGTCAACGTCTGTACTTGCACTCGTGGTCCTGGCATCGAATTAGCCATTGCGTGCGTAGTCAGGCCCGTGTGCCTGGTGGACATGTATGCCCTGTCGTCATATTGTACCGTGGATGTCCAAATGTCGTGTAAGTGTCGCTCTCGCCCGCCCCCTCAGTAGTTTCGCCGCCGATCGCGGGTTTCATCCCTTGTCGTGGCGTGTGCTCCTGCTGTCGTCTTAGTTGGGCCCCTATAGTCCCGGTAGTGTGTTCGCCTGTAGGCCCTCTCCCGCTCTTCCCTAATGTGTCTTTCCTTGTCCCCCCTGGTTGTTTGTTTGACTGTCCTTTTACGTAACGTCGGGGTGGGTAGCCCCGTTCCTCCCTGTATTGGTGTGGGAGGGACATGTCCCCGGTTTCGCCTGTTCTCTGTCCTGTTGGGCTTCCGGGCCGGTTCCGGTAATTGTTTGTGTGTGTGTGTCTGCCCCCGCAATGTGTTGGAGGGTGGTCTGCCCGATTTCTGGCCTATGGCCACGGCTGCCTCCTTCCCCTTTGTGTTGTTGGTGACTAAGATGGACATTCGTGCAAATTGCTGCGTTAATGTGTCCACGCAGATGTCGTTTGTGTGCTTCGTGAGTTTTCCAGCTGCCAGCTCAAAATGAATGTTAGTGGCTTGAAGCTCTACAAATTCGCCCCAAAGCTCGGCGTAATCGTTCGTGAGCTCTTTGGCTTGGTCAGCTACCTTCGTGTTCTGTGTTTGTGCCCTGTGGTGTTCCTCCCTCAGCCTGTAGTATTGTTGTGTCAATTCATCATGTCTTTTATGTAGCCGCCAGTGTGTAATATTTAATTGTGTGCGAATTGTGGCTATTCGAGCCCTGATGTCCCGTGACTCTCTACTGGAGCTCTGCGGGCTAGTGAGTGCCCTCATGATCGGCCCATAATGCATCCGTACGAGCTTTTGCACTTTTCGTAAGCGGTCCTGCTGGGCCCTAATTCTGCTATGGGATGCTATGATCCCCTGGTACAAGTTAATGATCCTCAGCATGGCCTGTCGTGCAGGTGAGTTCATATTTGTATATTGTGTTGAAGACGAAAGAAAAAAAAAATATTTTAGTTGGGGGTTGTTAATAATAACACTAGTCCCCATATAATAAAGGGGGGAAGAGAAAAATTTCCCTCGTGTTGCTAGGGCGAAGGAAAAATAATGCTTTCTGAAAAAGAGAAAAAAAAAATCAACTATCACTTGGCTGTGTGCGGTACGGGTCGTTTCTACCACGAGGGCTCGTTGTATGAGTCCTACCCTTACTGTGCGTGGTAGCCGTGTCTCCACCAATATGTTTTAGATCCCTTAGTTGGGAGGTAGTTAGGGCTAAAACACTTATGTTATTGTACTAATGTGGAAGGTGGTTCCCTAGGAGAGGGTAGCTTCCCGTAGCTGGGTGAGCTTACCAGTGTAGTGTGTTGTTTAGCACTTAAACGCTAAGGGGTGTTCCTGCAAAGACGCAAGTGTCGCTTAGGGGATGGACCTATAAATGCAGGCTAATACACCGGCCTGCCAGCTGGACGGAATGAGTGATACAATGGGCGTGCTTACGTCAGCGGCTCGACGTTATGTAGTCGAGTCGCCTGCGGGAAGCACAATGAAACCTGAGCAAGCAATTACTGGCTATGGTCACGGTCAATCGTGACGAGTCAGGAAGGGTATGAGGATGTAAAGAGGCGTGTAATTATCAAGACACGTGTAGTTTACTGACCATGTGTTTATTGGTCAGTGAGTGTGAAATTGTAAGTCCCTTTTAGGGGAATGTAAGTAATGATACAAGTTAAGTGTACAAGATTGTGGATGGGTGTTTACAAAGTAAAGGATTCTGAACACTTGCTGAGTCTCACCTGATGATGCAGCTGGAACAGGGCCTTCGGCGACACACACTGTATGACAGATAATGCTCCAAAAAGGCCTCTCTTCTTATAGTACCTGTCGTTGCTTAGTCAGCATTCCGTTGACGTAGCTGCCCCAGTTAGCTGGTGTGTAGATGTTTATGTTATGTGTTGCAAGTGGTTGGCCAACCTCCCAAGCTGGGTGGTCGCCTGTTGCCGTGTAAAGGTGATGTTCTGGTCTTATGATGTTGCCAGTTGGGGTGGTTTTAGTAGAAGATGGGGGGTGGCTTTCAGGGGGTACAGCCCCCCGGGCCTGTACAATATAATAACTTAAGTACTAGTCTGGAAGCCTCCACACCGGAACAAGCTCAACCAAAGACGATACCAAGTAACCAGCATCAGATCTTACAAACTTCAAGACAAAGAGACAAGGCGCCAGTTCCAGGAAAGGATCAACCGAGATATCACTAATATGAGCATGCAGGACCTCATATTCACACTCAGGCAAGACGATTGAGTATGGCAAGGAGGTACATCTGGCATACATTGACCTGGAACAAGCATTCGACCGAGTCCCACGAAAGGAATTATGGAAGGTGCTGAAAGCGCGTAGAGTTAAAACAACCTGATCTAGGCTATTCAAAGCTTCTACAGCACTTACAGGAATTACACGAGGACAGCAGGGGAGGAATGTAAGGAATTCACCAACGGTGCAGGTGTAAGACAATGAGACTGCCTCTCACCCTACCTCTTCATCATGGATGATGTCATCAAAGACACTAAACGAAACACCAAGGAAATCACTGTTGGCAACTGGAAATTGAAGCCTATCCTAATGTCAGAAATGGAGTTAGTTGATAATGTCGCTCTTCTTGCCAGGACTGGCTCTCAACTACAACACAACCTACATTTGTGGAATTGAGAAATGGAGAAAAGAGAAATGACCATCCATGTGGCAAAGACCAAGACCATGGTGATCCCTAGGAACAACAAGGCACAACATCCAACTGAAGGCACAAATGCTTGAACAAGTAGGAGACTTTAAGTACCTGGGTGCCACGAACAACAAAGAGGGAAGAATGGGCCCTGAGATTAACCAGAGGCTAGCTGCTGCTGGCCGACTCTTCTTTGCGATCAACCGCGGATTCCACAGCAAAGCAAAAGTCAGCAAAAATACCAAGATGGCAGTCTATCGATCGACGTACATTCCAACGCTTACCTACAGCAGCGAGTCGTGGGCACTCACCTCCCGGCACCAGAGCCAGCTACAAGCCATGGAGATGAGGTACTTGCGGAAGATCGAAAGAGACCGGGTACGAAATACAACTTTGCAGATCTGGCCACTGAGGACTACAACCGAACTGGGGCAACTACGATGGTTTGGCCACGTCAAACGAATGGCTGACACCAGGATGCCACGGCAGGAGTGGGAGGTGCGGGTAGGCAGCAAGAGATCCCATGGCAGGCCCCGTGTTAAGTGGCGAGATAACATCGAGGAGGCAATCAATGCCCACGGCAATAACCTGCGACAATCCAAGGTGCTATCACACGATAGGACCCGATGGCGTTCCTTTGTGAAAACTTCAACACCGCAAGGTAGAAGAGGAGGCGATAAAGTAAGTAAGTAAGTAAGTAAAGCTTTGAAGCTATTCTTCATTGTTGCCTTAGTGATGATTAAGGGCCTTATTTTTTGGTGAAATAAAATCGTTGATTTCGGTGTTAAAACTGACAGTATTTCGGTACGTATTTCGCGAAATAAATTGTCATAATGATCGATGTTTCTTCTGAAATTTTCCTTAGAGAATGGGGTAAATCTAACAAATTATGTGATAAGAGGGTTTTCGAACTTCTTTGCAATGTGTAGAGAATCACCGAATGTTATTTGCCTCTTAGAATTATGTTCATTTCCTTCTTTCTTCCTCTTTTTTGCATTGCTGAATCTCTGCAGTGTTTATCGCGCGTGTCTTTTCGTTCCCACTGAATACAAACATTGGATATTTACACATTATAATCTTTCTTGCAGCGTCAAATACATAGAACCCCTCACTGTTCTATTCCTCGGCCCTCGAGAACACTGTTGCGACTTTAATTTTCGGCATTTTTATACGTAAATGCTGGATGTTTGCCAATAGTTTTATCAGTCGCGAACTCGCACTGCTTTATCTACGACCACAACGCCATTTGATGCAATCGATAGCAGATATCGATTTTCATCGATAGCCTTAGAGATCGCGGAACTGAATACACATAGGCAGTTGTGTAGAGAATATGCAGCACTTGGTGTTGACCCTATCAATCAAACGAGAAGGAAACTACGATGTTCAATTCCTAAGAAGCATTTAAACGTTTATTGGAGAGCTTTTTCGATAATAGTTAGCATTTTCATATCAAGTGGAGTATATTTCGTGATTATTTGTGCAATTCGCGCAATAAATCAGATTTCGTGATATTTCGCGAGTTCATTTTGCTAAAATACGCTACCTTAAGTACCTGCAAGGTCATATATAGGCAAGAAAGGAGATATGAAAAAATTTTGCGCGTATTGCTATTACCAAAAAATATGGCCCCTAGTGATGATTGATATTACAACTTTTCAGCCAGTCAACACAATGTCCCAATTAATGGGACATGCGAAAAATAATCAGAAAAAATACATGTACTTAAGATATATATACCTGTATTTGTTTGTTTTAGACTACAGAAGAGGCGTAGGGATGTGGCGACCCCATCGCCCAGTGGGAAACCACTGCAATCAGCCTCCCGAGTATTGGCGGGAAAACCATATCTTTTTGGGGTAAGGAGGAAATGCCTACCCACAGCCAGATAACACCTCGAGGCAATTATTTCGGACTAAAAAACCGTTCTTCAGCTGCTGCCTTGCAGTGAGGCAGGGGACTGCCAAAGGCTAAGGGAGTAAACCCCGAAAGAAAATCCTCTCTAGCGTTAGGCCTAGCAAGTCAGCAAAGAGAGAAATGTTGTAATTGCTTTCAAAACTAAAAAGAGCCTCGGATACCAAACAAACCCTAAAGTGACTTCGTCTTTGCATAACTCAGCCAGGAATGAAGGCCAACAACCTGATGTTAGGCAGAGATATACAAAGACAAAAACCAGAACGAGACAGAACAAAACAAGGATTGGAACATTGAATATCGTGACCCTGACTGCTAAAGGTGAAGAACTCGTTGACCTCATGGAAAGAAGAAAGATAGAGGTACTAGGCCTGAGTGAAACAAAGTGGAAAGGGAAAGGTGTAAAATCACTACGGAAAGGATACAAGCTCTACTGGCATGGAAATCCAGAAGAAGCCCGTAATGGTGTAGCGTTCCTCATCAGCAAGAATGTAGATGCAGTTTCAGACATAGAATACACCAATGAGAGGATA
The DNA here is from genome assembly GCA_946902985.2 of Meconema thalassinum. Classification (NCBI taxonomy): domain Eukaryota; kingdom Metazoa; phylum Arthropoda; class Insecta; order Orthoptera; family Tettigoniidae; genus Meconema; species Meconema thalassinum. Next base: position 445,245,865 of record OX336390.1, read on the forward strand.
ATTAAACTGCGTTGGAAAACAAACAAAAAGATTTTGACCATTGTACAAGTTTATGCTCCACAGTCTGGATGTTCTCAGGAGGAGAAAGATGCATTCCTTGAAGACCTAGAAGAACATGTAGAAGAGGATAATATAATTGTGATGGGGGATTTTAATGCACAAGTTGGGGTGGAAAGACAAAGGTAAGAAAATGTGATTGGCCCCAACGGATTTGGCAACAGAAATGCAGAAGGAGAATACCTATTGGACTTCTGCCTCAGAAATAATCTCATGATTATACATTTTTCAAGAAACAACCCAGTCACATAATCACAAGGTACAGCTGGGATGGGTAAGTGAAATCCCTAATTGACTACATTGTCTCTGACAAAGAAGCTGGAACCCTAATCACGGATGTAAAAGTCCTCCCAGGAGAGTGCTTAGAGAGTGATCATAGACTACTAACTGCCACACTAAGAAATGTCCCAAGGGAAAAGATAAAACCAAGATGCATATCCAAGACAAAAGTTTGGAATTTAGAAGAGCCGGAGATACAGAAAAAGTATCAGAAGAAAATCAGTGACCACATCCCAAAAGATGAAATAAGAACAGGTCAAGAAGAGTGGAAAAGATTTAAAGAAACAATGGTTGGTGCTGCAGTAGAAATTGTTGGAAAAACAAGCACCAAAATAAGGGAGAAAGAGACCCCCTGGTGGAACGATGCTGTTCAGAAAGCTATAAAAGAAAGAAATATAGCTAGGAAAGAACGGGACAAAGAAAACCAGAAGGATACAAACAAAAATGAAATCAGACTGGAACAATTGAACCAGAAATACAGAGATCTTAAACTGAAAGCGAAGAGATTAATACAATTGGAAAAAGAAAATAGTTGGACAGAATTCACTATGAAACTAGAAGAGGAGAGCAGAAACAATAACAAGCTCTTGTACAGAATTTTGAAAAACAAAAGAAACCTGTATGTCCCAATAAAAGCATTAGAAATTGAAGATGGAAACATTGTATGGAAAGAGGAAGATGTAAGAAGGGAAATGAAGAAATATTTTCTCCAGCTATATAATGGTAAGGATGTAATGGAGGAGGAATGCAACACTCCAGAAAATCAGAGCAGCAGTACGGAATATGAGCCTCCTCTGACTTGGTCAGAGGTTGAAACCGCTTTGAACAGCATGAGTAGAGGCAAGTCACCTGGCATAGACCAAATGAGTGTAGAAATGATAAAGGCTGCAGGAATCCATAGACTTCATTGGTTGTTCAGAGTTATGAATGCTATCTGGAAGGAAGAAAAAATCCCAGATGATTGGACAAAGGGTATTATAGTCCCTCTCTTCAAAACTACAGGGGAATCACCCTTTTATCACATGGACTTAAGCTAATGGAGAAGATTATTGCTAAACGGATAAGGAACATCCTTGAACCCCAGTTAGAAGAAGAGCAATATGGATTTAGAGGCAACAGAGCAACCACCGACCTCATATTTGCAGTAAGGATGATCATGGAAAAATACTGGGAGAAAGGAAGGGATAACATCTTTGTCTTCTTAGATATAGAAAAAGCCTATGATAGCTTGCCTAGAGAAAAGATATGGGAATGTCTATCAAACAGAAATATCCCACAAACTCTTATCAGGAAAGTGAAAATGCTGTACAGTTATTGCCAGAGCTGTGTGCAAATAGGAGATGGGTATTCAGATTGGTTTGCCACAACTAAGGGAGTGCAACAAGGCAGTGCATTGTCACCACTGCTATTTATCTCTGTGATGGATGAAATTATGAAAAGGGTAAAACAGAATTCTGGAAATGATTTCAAGGCATTTGCTTTTGCAGATGATGTAGTGGTATGGGGTTGCACAGAAAATGAAGTACAGCAGAATCTAAATGCTTGGAACCACCAATTTAAGGAGTTTGGCCTCAAAATTAGTCATACAAAAACAGTAGCAATGGCAGTCAGCAGACAGAGGTTGCATACAAGCATTGAGCTGGATGGAGCGAAATTAGAACAAGTCGATTATTTCCAATACCTCGGTAGCATTATGACTGAAGATAACAGATGTTCTGCTGAAGTCACCAACAGAATCCAAAAAGGAGCTCAGTTTTATCACCAGGTCAGGAACCTCCTTTGGGACCAACAAATTCCTTTAACATCCAAGAAAATGATGTATCAGGCCTACTTCTTACCTATAATGACGTATGGACTTGAAACTTGTACTATCAACAGAAGAGATAGTGGCAGACTTCAGGCTACAGAAATGAAGTTCCTGAGAACAATGCTTCAGAAGACCAGAAGAGACAAGACCCGAAATGTGAAGATTCGTGCAGAGATTCAAGTGAAACCACTTCATGAAGCAATAGCAACATCAAGGTTGAAATGGTTTGGTCATGTGAAGAGGATGAATCCAAGCAGAACGGCAAGAGTATGGCTTGAGCAAGATGTGGAGGGCAAGAGACCAAGAGGCAGACCACGGACACGCTGGATCTCCCAAATAAAAGAAGACCTGCAGGGAAGAGGTGTCGATTGGCACCAGGTAGAGGAGGAGGAAATATACCTGAATAGACAAACATGGAGAGCGCTCTTATACCGCACCCGGGAAGCTGGAGACGGTTAATGATAATGAATGAAGAGGGAGAAAACTAAGGTATGACATGTTTCACTCATCAAGCAAGCATCATCAGATCCAAATCCATAGAAGACAAAATAGCTCTACAAAACACTACCAAACCTACCATGAAACCCACTAACAGTCACTGCCCTCCAAAATCAAAAAAACTCATCAAAAACTTAGAAAGTGTGACAACTACACTACAATTTGCAGAAAGTGAAACCACCAGAAGAAATGGTCGGAGACACTCCCAGAACAGGGGTCGTGTAAGCCTGTGGTACCATACTAAGTGATTGAAATCGCAGAGAGATGGCGTGCACATTGGCCCACCAGTGCCCTTTGTCGTGGGACTGGACAGAGGTCAGTGTTACGCACAGCTCTGTCGGCGTGGGGCTGTCATACCAAGTGGAAACTTGTAAGCAAGTACAACGATGCCTCGCCGACGTCACAGGGTGGACTAACAGCATGTGCGTGCGGTTGAACGGGGCAGAATCCTTGGGCTATGGGAGGCGGGTCGTGTTCCGGGACATTGCGGCTCGTACAGGGCACGCTGCGTCAACAGTAAGGCGTATGTGGATCCAGTGGAGAGAGGAGGGCCGTACACAGTGACGACAGGGTACAGGACTACGCAATGTGACCACAGCTCGAGACGACCGCCATCTTTTCCGCATGGATGTATCGGACAGAACAGCGTCGTCCTCAGAGTTGGCTCAACATTGGAGCACTGCAAAGGGGGTTGACATGTCTGCGTCGATGGTGTGGCGCCGTCTTTTGAGGGCTGGACTGGTAGCACGCATGCCACTGCGTCGTCTTTCATTGACTGGGAACCACCAACGCCTCCGACTACAATGGGCACGTGCACGCCGATACTGGCAGGCTGAGTGGCAAAATGTAGTGTTTTCGGACGAGTCCCGCTTCAACCTGTCCTAAAGTGATGGCCGCATAAGCGTTCGACGCCTCCGTGGAGAACGCAATCAGAGAGACTGTATTGTTGAGCGGCATAGCGGACAAACACCTGGTGTAATGGTTTGGAGCGCAATTGCCTATAACAGGCGATCGCGCCTCGTACTTCTTGCGGGCAATCTGAACACTGACCGCTACATCAGGAAGTTTTACAGCCCGCAGCACTGCCCCTCTTGCAGGCAGTTCCACAGGCCATTTTTCAGCAGGACAATGCCCGCCCGCATGTGGCGAGGAATGTGCAGGCCCTCTTCGCAGAACGACGGATACATCTGCTTCCCTGGCCTGCCCGTTCGCCTGACATGTCGCCATTCGAACATGTCTGGGATTTGGTCGCTCGGCAACTTGTTCATTCAGGCCCAGCTGCTGCCACTGTTGATACTTTGTGGACATGCCTACAAACCGAGTGGGACGGTATTCCCCAGCAGCATATTCAAGCGCTGTATAATTCCATGCCATGACGTCTAGCGGCTCTGAGTGCAGCACGTGATGGCGCAACGCCGTACTGAAGATCGACCGTCGACGTGCATGTACCGGACTGTCCTTCTAATCAGTAATGTATTCTCATGTCTCTAATCTGTGGTATAAGTGCAATGTGGTCACATCTCTTATTCTTGGTGTTTCACTTTCTACAAACAGTACTGTATTACTGGCAAGTATGGTTTTAGCTTTTAAATACTTCAGGAAAATGAATTTTGGAATTATATTCCAAAAACAAAAGCATTAGGAATACTTACTTCAGGCAAGTTCTTATACCCAGCATCAGTGAGAACTAGTGTTAAATGGCACAGTGAATACATTGAATTATGATCAAAACCAGGACTGTCATCGCCACTGAAGATTTCCAATGCCCACACCCTGAAATAAACCAAGAGACACATTGAAATGAACTCCTGAAAAGGAAGATATTCAAACAATGAGAGAAACCACAGTTATTTAAACATCAATTAATTTGGTGCAATATACAGTACAATCTTACTTCTTTCGGAGGTATGCCAGTAGACTTCCTTTTCCTTCATTGGCAAGAATATGTGATAAATAATGTATAGGCTTTGAACGGTACAGATGAATTAACGGTGGCATTGCCCATGTTAACTCCACCTGTGGAAACAACAATTTTATCATTCAAGGTTATAGACGACAACTCAATATCATTTAATACAATGAAGAAGTCTAGGATAATACCCTAGCATTATCTAAGTAAATGTCTAAATCTAAAACAAAATTTTTGCAGCAGTTCGATAGGAGGAATGACTAAATTTATTGGGCTCAAAATGGGTTCAAATTGAAGCCCTTAGTTTATACATGTGTGTATTCTACCTATGATTCCCATTTATATGGTGTTGACAAATAGATGATAATAATATTATTGGTTCTAAGTCCCTTTTAACTACTACTGTTAGAGATGCCGGAGTGCCAGAATTTTGCCCTGAAAGGATCTTTTACGTGCCAGTAAATATACTAACACAGCTCCCTTGCATTTGCGCACCGTCAAATGCCAACTGACTGTGCCAGGATTTGATGAGACAAGATGAGTTTCATATGTGGAGGGTGATTTTTACAGCCTGATAACATTCCTGAAGTCAACTTCATCGGAGGAGTTACAGATGAAAAGAATTTGACTGAAATTGAGCAAGGAGTTGGAAGTAAGTGACTGTTGCCTATTAGAAAGTACTGTCCAAGCATTTGCTGTACAACCCTATTTAATCCTTCTACCTGTAGCCTCCATCACATCAAAGTCAAGGTGCCACTGTGCTCACAGAAACCAAAATACACTGTTACGTCTCACAAAGACATCACATCCTGCATGCAGGCCAGCTGACCACATTGCTCAATGGCCATGCAAACCATTTGCAGACCACATCTTAACCCTTAGCAGACGATTTCTTTCTTGTGTAGTCCTGAGCTAGTCGTATTATTTTTCTTTTCCTACCATATCATATTAATAATAATAATAATAATAATCATTTTCCATCTCCAGTTTTCCGGGTGCGACAAACAAGCACTCTCCATCTTGCCCGATCTTGGTACATCATTTGTCCCAGTTACAACCATTCTTCTCCACCTCTGATCGAACTGTCTCTATTCAACGTCTCCTTGGTCTTCCTCTTGGTCTCTTCCCTCTGACATCCAGGTTGAAGTGCTTCTTAGCTGTTCTAGAGCTATCCTTCTTCATTACATGGCCATAAGTTTGAGTTTCCTCAGAAAGTTGATAACAGGGACCCTGATGCCGGCTGTGCTCCGTGTACCTCATTTCTGATTGTCTCTCCTGGTACTTTGGTTCATAGTCCTAATAAATCTAATCTCTGTGGCTTGTATTCTACTGTAATCCTTACTTAGCAATGTACATGTTTCCATACCATAAGTAAGGATTGGAACAAAGTAGGTGTGATACAACGTTGCCTTTGCTGTCAAGGGTATTTTTTGTCCCAAAGTAAGTGCCGAACTTGGTTATAGAAATGTGATGCTATCTGTGTCCTAGTTAGAATTTCTTGTTTGAGGGTGTTATCCTTGGAGACCATACTTCCAAGGTACTGGAAGTGAGAAACTGATTCTAGTTTTGCTCCCTCCAAATTAATGTTTGAACTTTTCCTCTCCCTGCTAATGGTCATTTCAACAGTCTTGTCCTTGCTGATCTTCAGGCAAAATTCTTTAAATTTGTTATTCCAAGCAGTCAGTCTCTTCTGTACTTCCACTTCTGTTTCTCCCCATACGACCACGTCATCTGCAAATACCAAAGCATGTGATTCATTTGCAGTTTCCTTAATAGATTTTAAAATTCTGTCCATAACAGTGACAAATAGTGGAGTGGTGACAAGGCACTTCCTTGTTGGACTCCCCTTTTTGTCTCAAACCATTCAGAATGACCATTTTCTATTTGGACACAACTATAACAACTCCGATATAACATCCTTATTTTGTCAACCAGGTAATAGGACACTTTTAAAGTCTTCAAGACATTCCCAGATCTTATTACGGGGAACACTATCATAGGCCATTTAAATGTCCAAAAACACCATCACAAGATCCTTTCCACGTTCCCAATATTTCTCAGCCAAAATCCTTACAGCAAAAATGAGATCAACAGTGCTTCGACCTTTCCTGAAACCATGCTGTTCTTCTTCTAATAAGGGTTCAACTCATCATCATCATCTTGTACATTTCCAGCCCCAGGCTGGGTCTGTTTGGAACATAAGCCTCGCCACTTAGTCCTTTCTTCCCACCACCTCTCCGCTATCACTCTGGTCCAGTCCTCGCCTCTCTTCTTGACACATTCCTCCACTCCTTTCAGCCATCTATCTCTTGGTCTTCCCCTTGGTCGTTTCTTCTGCATCTGCATCTCATGTATCCTCTTGGGAATCTTCTTCTCATCCATTCTCTTTAAGTGTCCATACCACCTCAGTCTTGATGTCTCAATCCTACCTTGCAAGGGCTCCTCTTTCACCATTTCCCTGACCTTTTCATTCCTCACCCTGTCTCTTCTTGTTACTCAGATCCTACTTCGCAGGAACTTCATTTCACCTGCCTGTATTCTACTTATGTCTCTTTTCTTCATTGTCCATGTTTCTGAAGCATAGGTCAGTATCGGGATATAGTAGCTTCTGTATAACACTTCCTTGCTTTTTTGTGGGACATCTTTGTTCCACACTAAGCTCCTAATGCTTCTCAGAAATGATTCTGCCTGTCTGCCACGTTCCGTAATCTCTTTGTCATTTCTCCCATTTTCCTCCACTATACTTCCCAAGTACTTGAGACTTTCCACCTTCTTCAGCTGTCCACCTCCAAGTGTTATTCCACTCATTGGTCTGTCCTTTTTCCTGGTCGTTAACAGGATCTCACATTTACTGATGTTGAACTTCCATCCGTACTCTCCCACTGTTTCTTCCCAAGCCTTCAGTTGCTCCTGAATTTCCTCCTCCTTGTTTCCCCAGACCATGAGATCATCTGCAAACACCATTGCTTTCATCTTATCTTCTCCTATCTTTCCTGCTATCCGTGTCATTACCTCGTCCATAACCACAATAAAGAGAAGGGGTGACAGCGCACTACCCTGTTACAGGCCACTCATTTGTCTGAACCAGTCTGTTCTTTCCCCTCCAACTTTCACACAACTCACACTTCCACAATACATCTCCTTCACTCTGCCTACGGTCCCTTTTTCCACTCCCATGTTTTCCATTGCTTCCCAAACCTTTTCCCTACACACACTATCATAGGTCTTTTCGATGTCCAGGAAGGCCATCAACAGATCCTCTCCAAATTCGTAGTGGTGTTCCTGGAGCTGTCTCACTGAACTATCTTCCTCAATCTCTTTTCTAAGATCTTTTCCAACAACTTCTGAGTATGCGATAGCAGAGTAATGCCCCTGTAGTTTCCACATATCTTGCGGTTTCCCTTTTTGAACAGTGGGATGATGATTCCTCTCGTCCAGTCATCTGGAATACTATTCTCCTCCCAGATGACTGACAGTACTCTGAAAATCCATTGTAGGCCAGGTGTTCCAGCAGCCTTCATCATATCTGAGGTTAATTCGTCAAACCCTGGAGACTTTCCATTTCGCATGTTCTTCAGTGCCATCTCTACTTCCAGCCATGTTAAACGTTGTTGTTCCTCATGAATTTTTTCAACTGTGCCATCACTAACATTACTGTTGTCAACATCACCATTCAGTAGCATGCTGAAATGCTTCCTCATTTCCTTTCTAACTTCGAGGTTTGTTCTTAACAACTTTGCATCATCAGTTTCCAGAGCAACAATATTAGTATGTTTACACCTTTTATTATTGACCACCTTAAACAGTAGTTTTTTATTGGCTTGGCCATCCTCCTTTAACCTAGAGGTAAAGTCAACCCCACATTTATCCTTCTCTTCCTGGATCAGTCTTTTAACAGCCAGCTTCTTATTCCGATATTCCTGAGACAGATGTTCAATTACAAGGTCATTACGTACATGTCCAGTTTGTTGTTTTTCTCCGTCTAATTTCTTGGTTATCATATTGCTTTCTTTTATTGCTGTCTTGACCCTATCATTCCACCCCATAAGGCCAACCCCTCGTCCTTGTCGTGGGAGATGGGCAACGGCACAAAGTAGGGGACTGCCTGTAGGGGTGAAGTACAGTGGGGACTATGTGTGCTCCGTGACCACTACAGTAGCTGCGAAGGCCTTACAGGAACCCTGAAATGTGACAGCTAACGGGGCTCTGGTAAAGCCGTGTTAGGCGTAGCTGGTCAGTGGTGGATCAAATCGTGCTTTCAAAACCAAAACAAGCCTCGGATGTAAAAATGGAAACGCCAGACATGACAGTTCTTCATGTACCCCATGAAGATATGATGGTCAAAAACCCGAAGTTTATCGTAGATACCTGAAAACACAGAAACCGAAGAGACAAAATAATGAGAATTGGGACTATCAATATCCTCACCCTCAATGGTAAAGGTGAAGAACTTGTTGATCTAATGGATAGGTGGAAACTAAGGATACTAGGTTTTAACTGAGACCAAGTGGAAATGTTCTGGCAAGAAAACCCTCAGGAATGATTGTGTTACACTAGTATGGTAATCATGCAGAGGCCAGAAATGGAGTTGCACTCCTGCTACATAGAGATATACACATACATTCAGATATTAGGTATGTGAGTGATAGAATCATCCAGATGAAACTACATTTTGACAATACATACTATTGGATACTCCAAGTTTATGCACCACCAACAGGGTGTACTACAGAGGAGAAAGAACAGTTCCTAGACGACCTAGAGGATTTAATAGCAGAGGACAATGTCATCATTACTGGTGATTTAAATGACCAAGTGGGAAAGGAGAGGCAGGGTTGTGAGAACATTATTGGATCTCATGGATATGGAAATCGGAACTCTGAGGGAGAATGCCTGATAGACCTGTGTGTGCGAAACAACTTAGTTATCCAGAATACTTGGTATCAGAAGACAGAGAGTCACAAAATTACTCGATACAGTTGGAATGGACAGCTTAAAACTGTGATTGATTATATTATAACAGACCAACAAGCTAATCGGTCTGTAACTAAAGTTCAAGTTATTCCAAGTGAATGTCTTGACAGTGATCATACAATGCTCATTGCAAAGCTGACGAATGTGTGGGTACCAACAGTCAAACACACAAAAATGCCAAAGATTAAGACTTGGCTGTTGAGAGACTCGGAAAACAGGAGTACCAAGAAAGGATCATGAGTAAGATACCTAAAACAGAAAAACTTGGGGTGGAGGAAGGATGGAAGCTCTTCAAAGACACTTTTGTTACACAGGTTGTTGAAACCTGTGGTAAAACAAGTACTACACAGAAAGAAAAGGAATAATGATAATAATAAAAATAATAATAATAATAATAATAATAAAATTAAGACATTATACCACAGTAATCACACCTGAAGCACAATACAGCACATTATTTTGACAATTGATGTTATAACTTTCAGTCGGTCAACAGAAAATAATTCCAATTACTGGAATATAATAATACAGTGCACTCCTGATAATTCGTTTTGCGGTTAATTCGCGGGTCTCCAAGAGTATTTTTTAAAATAGAAATTCTCACACCAACTAATCATCACGCTAAGTCAAGCAATCTCTCCATCGTTTAAAAGAATTTTGATGCGACACAATGCGTAAAGACGAAATCGTTGAGATTCGAGAAGACTGAACTGCGTTTCTCTGCGATGTAACAGTAGGCCTTCTTGCGCAATCTTCGAAACATAAGAGCATGATGCCGCGAGTGGTAGCCTATAGCACAGATTTCCTTTATCTTCGAAACCCAAACAATACAAGAGGAATGCACTTTCACTCAGAACCTACCCTCCCTTTCCCAACAGCCACACTTTAAGGTCGCTGATTTGTGAGTTGTGAAGGGTGGATGCACAGACTTGCGCGACACAAAGAGCGTGTTTGTTGGATGCTCTTCATGCAGTCAACAAGACATTGGAGAAAAATACCGCTACTACGCTCGTACAAAAGCAAGCGCTTGCCAACTTCTGTAACGACGATATTTTGAATGGGCAAGTTAGACGTCGATAAAGACGATTATGATTTAAGACATGAAAGCAAAGAAGAAATAGCACGGAATTTGACTGTTGATGAGTGCGGGAGAGATGCAACGGAAATCCCAAAAGTTTCCCACAGTCAAGTTAGTGTCTCTAGTAACATCTCTTATAGGGTCTATAGAAAAACGAGATGAATTTTTGTTCTCATGTTTTCTTCGGAAATGTGCAATCAAAAATTAGAATAACGATCTAAGAAACAAAACGTGATGTCTGGTTTTTATTTTTGTGTTAAATATTATTAATGTAGGCATAATCCACATAGGCCTACCTCTAGCCTAGCATGTCTTATAAGACACTACAATCAACTGTTATAATTGTTATTTTGAGTGTTCAAGCCTATTTCTGTGAAAAGATGACAGGGAAGAGACCACGAGGAAGGCCCCGAAAGAGATGGGCAGATACAGTGTGGGAGTGTGTAGAGAAGAGAGGAGGAAAACCTGAAGAAGTACTAAAAACAGGAGAGGAGTGGTGGAGAGACAGGAAACGTTGGAGGTCCTTAATTCACAACCCGACCCAGGAAGCTGGAAACGGGAAATGAAGATGATGATGATTATTGGTTATTAAAGACTTCATCATCATCATTTCTTCGCTCCAGCAAGCCGGGTGCGGTTATAAATGAGCTGTCTCCAATTTGTCCTGTCCATCCATAACTGTTGTTCTTGTATTTGATGCCAGTTCTTATCTCTAGCTTCAAGGTCCTCCCGGGTACACCCTGGCCAAAGTACACCCGAGTTATCCTGTGGGGGAGCCATCCTCTTCATGTGACCATACAATCTCAATCTCTTGAATTCGAGTCTCCCCAGCAGGCTCCTTTCCAATCCCAATTGTTGTCGGATATCCTCATTCCTTATTTTATCCATTTTCGTCTTTTGAAGGCAAGAACGGAGGAACTTCATTTCTACTGCCTGGAGACGACTGTTTGTTGGTCCAGTAAGGGTTGCTGCTTCCAGTCCATATGTTAGTATAGGTATTAAGTATATTTTGAACAAACTAATCTTGGAAGCTTGTGGAAATGTTTCGTCCCAAAGTAGCTGACGCACTGCCTGATAGAAATTGGAAGCTTTCTGTATTCTGTTGTTAATCTCTTGATGTATGGTATTGTCCAAGGAAAGACTACTACCTAAATACTGGAATTTGTCTACAACATTTATCTCCTCATCATACTATTCGTATGATAGCGATGAAACTTGGGTGAGGTGTTGTGTACACTTCAGGGAAGGTTTCTGGCTTAGTAAATCCACCTACAATAGGTATCGCACAAGTAGATTCAACAAATGAGCGACGACGCGCGAAGCGTTTCAACAAAGTCCCGTATGTGTTCATATTCTATTCGTCTGATAGCAATGAAACTTGTGGGAGAGGTTGTGTTCACTACAGGCAAGGTTTCTGGCTCAGTAAATCCATGTTATAATAGTTAGCGCACGAGTAGATTCAACAAATGAGCAACGACGCGCAAAGCGTTTCAACCAAGTCCTGTATGCGTTCACATACCATTCGTCCGATAGCGATGAAATTTGGGTGAGAGGTTGTTTTCACTACTGGCAAGGTTTCTGGCTCAGTAAATCCATGTTACAATAGGTAGCGCACGAGTAGATTCAACAAATTAGCAACGACACGCGAAGCGTTTCAACAAAGTCCCGTATCCGTTCATATACTATTCGTCTGATAGGGATGAAACTTGGGTGAGATATTGTGTACACTTCACGGAAGGTTTCTGGCTTAGTAAATCTACTTTACAATCGGTATCGCACAAGTAGATTAAACAAATAAGCGACGACGCGCGAAGTGTTTCAACATAGTCCCGTATGCGTTCATATACCATTCGTCCAATAGCGACTAAACTTGGGTGAGTTGTTGTGTACACTCCAGGGAAGTCTCAGGCTTAGTAAATCCATTTTACAATAGGTAGCGCACAAGTAGATTCAACAAATGAGGGAAGACGCACGAAGTGTTTCAACAAAATCCAGTATGCGTTCATATACCATTCGTCCGATAGTGATGAAACTTGGATGAGATGTTGTGTACACTTCAGGGAAGGTTTCTGGCTTAGTAAATCCACTTTATATTAGGTATCGCACAAGTAGATTCAACGAATGAGCGACGGCACGCGAATCGTTTAAACAAAGTCCCGTATGCGTTCATATACCATTCATCCGATTGCTATGAAACTTTGGTGAATTGTTGTGCACACTACATGAAAGGTTTCTGTCATAGTAAATCCTTTTTACAATAGGTAGCGCACGAGTAGATTCAACAAATGAGTAACGGCGCGCGTATCAATAAAAAAAAAACTCCGTATGCGTTCATATACCATTCATGTGGCTGCAATGAAATTTGGTGTAATGTTTCCACTACCGCGAAGATTTCCGATTTAGTAAATCCATTTTACAATTGGTAGCGCACAAGTAGATTCAACTAATGAGCGACAGCGCGTGAATCGTTTCAACCAAGTCCCGTATGCGTTCATATACCATTCATCCGATTGTGATAAGTGAGTTGTGTACAGTCCTGCGAAGGTGTATGAATTAGTAAATCCGTTTTTCAATGGGTGGCGCACAACTAGATTCAACAAATGAGTGACGGCGTGCGAATCGTTTAAACAAAATCCCGTATGCGTTCATATACCATTCATCCGATTGCAATGAAACTTTGATGAGTTGTTGTGTACACGCCAGGGTAGGTTTTCGAATTAGTAAATCCATTTTACAATAGGTAGTGTACGAGTATATTCAACAATGGGTGACGGCGCTTGAATCGTTTCAAAAAAGTCCTGTATGCGTTCATATACCATTCATTTCATTGTGATGAAACTTTGTTGAGTTGTTGAGCACGCTCCCATGATTTATTTATTTCAAGACAGTAAATCAATTTTACAATAATTTAGAGGTGGTTAACGGAAAAAGAAGAAAATATTGGGAATCCAAAAGCACTTCAATAAACAAAGTTATAACGCCAACACTTTCTTTGATTGGCATTGCATGCCGGGTACAGCTAGTAAGTTCATAAATTCTTTTATGGTATAGAAATTAGCCTAGTATACCAGTGTATTAAAATTAGGGTATTCCTAGAGTTCAGGTTCCAGTAAGTTGGCCTAAGGTGTTTGTCCACCTAGATGCAAGATTTTCTCTAGACCTTCTTGTTTAGGTCCTATAAAGAAATATTATAAAGCGTTTTTCAGGTGTAGCAATTTATCACAAATATTTTATTTTGTGAAATAGGGCATAGCTTAAAATTATGTCTGCCTTAATATATAAGGTCAATTGTTTGTTAGCTGAATTATTCCCGCGAGCTTTAATAGAAAGAACACTTCTTTCATCATCATCTTCATTTCCCGTTTCCAGCTTCCTGGGTCGGGTTGTGAATTAAGGACCTCCAACGTTTCCTGTCTCTCCACCACTCCTCTCCTGTTTTTAGTACTTCTTCAGGTTTTCCTCCTCTCTTCTCTACACACTCCCACACTGTATCTGCCCATCTCTTCTAGAATTTTCCCATTCAATTCTATCTTTCCTCTTCCTTCCTTCCTTCCTCTTGACATTACCATTGTCTTGCTCTTCTCTGTGCTTACTTTCATCCCATATTTCTCTATTTCTTGATTCCATACATCTAGTTGTTTTTGTACTTCCTTTTCATCCTCGCCCCATATCACTATATCATCTGTTGCCTCTTGTCCCAATCTCTGTTTAACATTCTTGTGAATTTCATCCATGACTATGATGAATTGTAAGGGGGACAATACACTTCCCTGTCGGAGACCTGTTTCCACTTTAAACCATTCTGTTTTTCCTATACTGGTCTTCACGCTACTCACACAATATTTGTACATAGCTTTTAACATTTGGACATCAGCTCCGTTAACTCTCCTTTTCCTTAATACATTCCAAACCACCTGTCGAGGCACACTGTCGTACGCTTTCTCAATATCAATAAATGTCATCACCATGTCTTTTCCAAATTCCCATCTTTTCTCCATCATTTGCCTTAATGCAAAGATTAGGTCAAATGTTGATCTGTCTTTCCTAAAACCATACTGTTCTTCTTCCATCTCTCCTTCTATCTTTCTCCTCAGTCTGCCTTCCAGAACTCTCTCAAAGATCTTAGCTACATGAGCGATAAGAGTGATCCCTCTGTAGTTATTGCATTCCTTTTTGTCACCTTTCTTAAAAATCGGGATAATTAATCCCTTTCCCCATTCTTCTGGAATCTCTTTCTTCTTCCAAATTATTCTAAACAATCTATACAACCACTGTACACCTATTGGTCCCGCTGCTTTTATCATTTCCGTGGACACCTCATCCTCTCCTGCTGCTTTACCGCTCTTCATCTTCTGTATGGCTTCCTCTATTTCTAGCATAGTGATCTCCTTTTCTTGTTCTTCTTCTTCTTCCATTGTTTCTTCTTGTTCTTTTTCATCTTCCAGTTCAATGTATTTAACATTTAGTAGCTTTGAAAAGTATTCTTCCCATCTTTTTAATATATCATCTCTTTGATACAATATCAGTCCTGCTTCAGTTTTTACAAATTTTGTGTTTTCCCTACCTTTTACACTGTTTTTCACCAATCCATATAGAACCTTTTTACTTCCTTGGATATTCTCCTTCAAAGTTTCCGTGAAACCTTCCCAACTCTTCCTTTTTTCTTCTTGTACAATTTTTTGGCATGCCTTCTTTGCTTCTCTATATTTTTGCCATTTCTCTGCATTTTTACTGCAAGTTTATGAAGTGGAAAAGAAACTTCGTTTACAATCAGTAGTTAGGCTAAATTTAAAATCAGAAGTCTTTGGTACCATCAATATTCACTCAGTAACGGATTTTCTATCAGATATCCCAGAATCACTCCCTAAAGTTCCCCTTCAATTTGAAAAGCTTGAGGTTGGTAGGTCAGAAGTTGAAAATGCCAGTGATGATTTGCCTGTGCTGACCTATATTGCAGAGTATTGTTGCTATTCAATTCTAAAGCACTCAAATTGTGAAATTTGTAAGGATCACCTAGTGCTCAATGACATTTTACAAGATCATACAATGTATACCTTGATAGAGAATGCAAGTCGAGGAAAGCTGCTCTTTCCTCAATATCATGTTATCAGTATTGTTGTCAATACTTATTTGATTGTTCAAAAATTGTGTGATCAGTTTGAACAGGAATTTCTTCATGTGCCAAACCAAAGAGAAGTAGCTACAAAGCTAGCTTTAGATTCTGTCCTAAACAATGCATTATTGTGGGAGAGAGAATGTTCTGAGCATAGTGCACAGGGCCATTGTAGGAAGATCGTTTGGATTTCTGTGAATGTTTGCCTTAATAATTATTGTAGGAACAAAAATCAAGGAAATCTCAAGGACACTGTGCCCAGAAAGACAAACATATTTTCCCAAAGCAACTGACACTAATCTTGATAAATCACCTATGTCCAAATCAACATATCTGCCTACTGTTCCTTTACTCCTTTTCTGCTTCAGCTTTCTCATAATCAGGGCTAGGATTTATATGTAAATACTTATTTCTCTATTACACAGATATTCATATCCTATTAACTTATCTCCATCGATTATGTTGTCCTCTTTCAAATTAAACAAATTTATTTGACACGTTTCTCCATATTTCTGACTTGAGTACATACATGCACAATAAATAATTTTATATATTTAGTAAATTTCAATCCAGTATTTGTACATATTTAACTCTTATGAGTAAAAATATATAGAATTGTAGTTTTCAGTGACTGGAAATATGACAGCACAGGACAAGTTTACAGTTATGTAATGAAAAGAAAGATTTCTGAAGTATATAGGTGTAACAATAGCAATTCTTATGAAAAGAAGCTTCAAGTTTGAAAATTTAGAACATATCATGGCATACTGTTATGGTAGGCAGGAATAACAGGAATAATCGATGAATGAAAGCAAGTGAAAAGTGAAATAAAAGAAAATTGGATCATTTGGTTTATAAATCCAGTATTTTTAATGCATTTATGTGGGTTATAGAAGTAACAAAGTTAGTATTATGGGGATAAATTTGTCTTTTGTCTATATTTCATAAAATATATTTACATTTTGACATTTTTTAGATTGTACATATTTTTAAAATATATATACATATGTACATATTTTGACACTTTTTATACATATAAATCCTAACCCTGCTCATAATTTTACCTTAATGTAGCCTATATCATTAATTGAAGATTTAGCTTTGGCAGTCCTGATATACCAGATGGGTGAAGCATATTTCTTAACATCTATACATATCAGAAAGTCAATAAGCTTATTATTGATTCCCAAGATTAAGAAATTTTCTAGTAGCAAAATGTAATTTTAATGTACAATCTGTTAAAATAATAGTTAAGAAACTGAAGATTTCCTATGCTCTCTCTATTCTCTATTAAGCTACAAGAACAGTAGGCTCATAAATTGAATTGTTGATGAGAGTTAATTATGTTCCTGCTGTACAATGTAGTCTCGGCTAAATATGTTTCAAGATAAAACTGTATTGTATTGTATTTCTGTTTGTAGCCAAATTGTTGATAAATTTTATGCAAATACCTGCAAAATTCAAAACTTTTAATTAAATTAATATTCTGTAATCCAACGCCAGTAAAATAATACTAAAAATTGAACGGGTGAGTGGAAAAAGGACAATATTCAAAGAAATGGGATAATATTCCAGCATATTTAATCATTAATTAGTCGCTAACTGATGACACTCCTATTATGACATTTTGAGACATAACTTCTTGCTACTAGTACTACAATTGCCAAATAGTGAATTTTACAATACGACGTACAGTTTCGACAGATGATCGTCTTTTTTCCTCTTGGAAATGGAATGTTATCGTTTTTCGACTCAACTGTTCAATTATTCTTTTCCACTTTTGCCTTTCTCCCTTCATTTAAAAGTGGGGTTAATAAGTTCATAACGTTCTGAAAAGCATAATAAACATCATTATCGTAATACTTACGGGCCTTTTTTTGTTATTATGATGAAACTGTTTATTTATTTTTCCTCCCTCAGTATAGAAGGAGTTTCATAGTTCAAGCATTACTGGAAAGCGTATTTTATGAAAGGTAAGGAAGAAGGTAAATTCTATGAGGTACGGGTAATTTAGCAATACTGGCTACTCAAAGACTTGCAGGCTATGCAGTGTTCATTTACAGTTGTACAGTGCAACAATATGAGCGTTTTCTTTGCGAGTAGAAACATCGTTTGGAAGGGCAGTGAGGAATGACTACTCTTGGCGCGCGTGCTTCCGAGCGCGGAGGCCTTATTATCTAGGTGGCGTTGCCGATACTCAGTAGTACCGTAGGAGGATAAAATATTTATATTATTTCTATTTGTTTCAGTTATAGGTGAAACGAACGTTGAACTTCAACAGTTGTGCAACATGAATCAATCATCTGAAGAGGTCTTTTCTCTTCTTTTCCTGAAGAGACGCACGGCCAAACTACACTGACCGGCAAAGAAAAGTGGAACACTTCAATTTTTTATTTAATTTCTTAATTTATTCCACTAAAATGTATCGGCTTTCCAATATTTGCATTATTCATGTAAATGTCAGATGGTTGGCTACAGAAAATACCGAAACATGTTTTACAACACGCTTTAACTCACAAATTTCGTTACATTTCATAGAGCTAACAATTTTCTATTTTTTAGTAATGTTCTTTTGGGCTGGTTTTTATCAAACATATTGCCAAACAAAACAGTGTTAATTTTTGCACTGCACTGCACAGCACGAGAACACTGGTCACTAAAAACGAGTGTTTCCACCCTTAGCGTCCATGACAGCTTGTAAACGCTCAGGCATACTGTTCACAACTCGTCGAATGGCATCTGCCGGGATGCGATCCCATTCCTCCAGCAGCAATGTTCTCAGTTGTGCCAAGGTGGTGCGGTCACGCTGTCTGACGTTCCTTCCAAGCATATCCCATACATGCTCGATCAGGTTCAAGTCAGGACTACGAGCTGGCCAGTCCAGGATTTGAATCCCCACTTCCTGCAGATATTGTACAACACAGCGAGCAGTATGAGGGCGGGCATTATCCTACATCAGCATGAAATTCTGACCAACGAAAGGCGCAAAGGGAATTGAGCATCCCGTGATCGATGCACACCAACTCAGTGCGGGCCATAACGTTGATGCCACCCCACACCATAACCGAGCCACCTCCAAATGGAGTCCTGGAGGAGAAAGCAACAGGGCTGTACCTCTCCCCGCGCCTTCTTCACACTCTCTCTTCCATCAGGAGATCTAAGCTTAAAGCGACTCTCGTCAGTGAAGAGAACAGAGGCCCAATGCTCATGGGTCCATCCCAGATGCTGCCTTGCGAAGCGAAGACGCACCTCTCTGTTTTGTCGTTCGAGTGCAGGTCCATGTGCAGGTCTCCGGGACGAAAGATGAGCTTCTTCAAACCTTCTTCTTACTGTTCGCTCACTCACTCTCACATTTCTAACATTTTCCAGTTGATTTCTTGCCTGGACTGCGATCACGTAGAACTTGCAGGGTGAAAAATCTGTCATCCCTGGCACTTGTGCTACTTCTACGGCCTGACCCTCGTCTCCTGTCGTATGTTTGGAGTTCTCTGTAACGTTGCACTGCACGGTGAATGCTACCGAGAGATGATCCAATGCCGTCAGCAACATAACGGAAGCTGCGGCATCCTTCACCAATGCAACTGCCTGTGCAGCTCCTTCACGGCTAAGAGGCATGTTTTAGTGTGAACTGCACATGGATAACCTACTAAAATGTATGATAATGGTTCCCAGGTGTTCAACAAATGCCAGTTGCTATCCCTAGAACAACAATAAGCGAGCGGCAACACTCATAAACCTTAAGCGCTTACAGTGCACTTCCCGCCATAAAACCATTAAGATAGGCTCATCGAAGATTGGGGGTAATTGGTGGTAATAAACCACCCTAAGAAATGTCATATTATCAATTTCTATTCACGGATGTCTCAGATGTGTGTTCAAATGCGTGAAAAGCTTTAAAAATGTGATTACATCTTTTTCATGGCTAATTTTATACTTTTTACATTACTTTTTTTAACTGTTCCACTTTTTTTGCCGGTCAGTGTATATTACAAGTACGTAACATACTCAACTGATCATGCGCACAGGATACGCACTGTGCATGCGTCACCTATGCAAAATTTCTAAGTATACCAACAATATCTCTTAGCTTTTGACGTACTGCACTACTGAATGCCTGGGGAAAATTACTGATGTACCAAAGATGGGTAAGGCAAAGCAATTGGTCGCTTCTTGGTTAGATGACACGGTCTGGACAAAGCCATTGGTTTCTACTAATCATCATCATCATCTTGCACAGCTTCCAGCCACTGGCCGGGTCTGTTTGGAACACAAGCCTCTCCAACGTCTTCTGTCTTCCCACCATCTCTCAGCCTCCACCCTTGTCCAGTCTTCTCCTCTCTTCTTCACGCTTTCTTCCACCCCATTCAGCTACCTGTCTCTCGGTCTCTTTCCTTCCCACTTCGTCTCGTGTATCCTCCTGGGCATCCTCTTCTCCTCCATTCATTTTACATGTCCATACCATCCAAGTCCAGATTTCTCTATACCGTCCTGTAATGGTTCCTCCTTCATTAATTCTCTGGTCCTCTCATTTCTTATTCTGTCCATCTTTGTATCTCCAATAATGCTTCTCAAGAACCTCATCTCACTGGCCTGTATTTTGCTCTTCTCCCTTCCTTTCATAACCCAGGTCTCCGAGGCATATGTCAGGATAGAGACATAGAACTTCCGATATATGATCTCTTTGCTGTTCTGAGGGACATCCTTGCTCCATATCATGCTTCTCACACTCCTCCGGAATGCTTCTGCCTGACTCGCCCGCTCATTTATTTCTCTATCGTTTCTTCTATTATCTTGTATCAGGCTTCCCAAATACTTAAAACTCTCCACTTTCTTCAGCTGCTCCCCACCAATTGTTATTCCCGTTGTGGTTCTTTCCTTCTTCCTTGTTGTGATCACCATCTCACTCTTGTTTATGCTAAATTTCATCCCATATCCTTGTATTATTCCTTCCCACACGTCCAACTGCTCCTGTACTTCCTCCTCCTTGTTTCCCCAAATCATCAAATCATCTGCAAACACCATTGCTTTCATCTTTCCTTCCCCAATTACTTGTGCCACTCGGGTCATTATGTCATCCATCACCACAATGAAAAGTAACGGTGACAGTGCACTTCCTTGTTTCAGGCCGTTTCTCTGTTCCAACCAGTCCTATCTCTCTCTTCCCACTTTCACACAGCTCACACTTCCCTTGTACATCTCCTTTATCCTTCGTATAGTCCATTTTTCTACTCCTCTGTCCTCCAGGGACTTCCATACTTTGTTTCTGCATACACTGTCATATGCTTTCTCAATGTCCAAGAAGGCCATCAGTAGACCTGTTCCATACTCATAGTGCTGTTCTTGTAACTGTCTTACAGCAAAAATCAAATCCACTGTGGACCTTCCTGCTCTGAAGCCATGTCGTTCTTCCCTCATCCCTCCTTCTATCCTTGTCCTAATTCTCCTTTCCAAAACTTTCTCAAACATCTTTGCACAATGACTCCTCAGTGTTATTCCACGATAGTTTCTGCAATCTGTTCTACTACCTTTCTTGAAGATTGGGACAATTATTCCCTTTTTCCAGTCCTCTGGGGTCTTCCTTTCCTTCCATGCTGCCTTCATCACTCGGTACAACCATTGTATCCCCACCTCTCCTGCTGTTCTCACCATCTCCACACTCAGCTCATCCACACCCGGTGCCTTCCCTCCTTTCATCTTCCTCACTAGATCTTCAACTTCTTTCCATGTTAAGTCCTTTTCTGTTTGAAGTCCATCTTCCTCTTCCCCGATTTCTTCCTCCTCGCCGTGGTTTCCATTTGGGTTCAGATGTTCTTCAAAATATTCTTTCCACATTTTCTTCAGTTCTTCCCTATTTTCTATCTCTTGTCCCCTTTTGTTCACCATTCTAACATAATCCGTCGGATCCTTCCGCCTCTTATTTTTTACCATCCCATACAGGACCTTTCTTGTACCTTCACTATCCTCCATCATCTTTGTCCACTCTTCCATTCACTTCCTTCTCTCCTCAGCCACTACTCTCTTTGCCTCCTTCTTTCTTTTCTGGTACTCTTCCCTTGTCTCTACCGTCCTATTTTGATACCACCTCCTAAAGGGTCTATTCTTTTCCCTTACTATGTCTTTCGTCTTCTCATTCCAGCATGGTGTTTCCTTCCACCTCTACTACGTGTCCTCCCACATACTGCTTCTGCCGCACCTACTAGTGTCTTCTTAAATCTAGCCCATTCCTCTTCCACCCCTCTTTCTTCATCTGTTGGAATTCCTTTCTTTACCATTTTGAGGTACTCGACCCTTCTATTTCCTTCTTTCAGTTTCCATATCCTTATACGTCTTTCCTGGTTCTCAGTCCCTTTCTTCTCCTTAGTCCCTCTCAGGTTCATTACCAGCAATCGATGGTCGCTATCCAAGTTCTCCGATGGTATAACCTTGATGTCTGTGATGTTTTTATTTAACTCTCTCTCATACAGGATATAGTCGACCACCGACTTCCAGGCCAAGTCATCACTGTACCATGTGATTGTGTGGCTCTCTCTTTTCTTGAACCAGGAGTTCCCAACTAGCAGGCTGTTCCTTTGACAGAAGTCCAACAGTCTCTTTCCTTCCTCATTTCTTCTGCCCCAGCCCTCTGGTCCAAGCACACTCTCATACCCTTGTCTTTCTCTTCCTACTTGGGCATTCAGATCCCCCATAACAATCATATACCTTCCTCCCAGCTGCTTCTGCATTTCCTCTTCAAACTACTCCTTCTCTTCAGAGGCGCAGCCTACCTGTGGAGCATACACTTGCACTATTTCCAGGGTCTCTCCCCTCAGTGCTACTTTCACTTTCATCATCCTATCACTTATTCTCTTCACTTCTTCTTTTAAACCATCTCGTACTACTACTCCCACTCCATTCCACTTTCCCTCTTTATTCCCACTCCAGTATAGTTAGCCTTTTCTCAGTTCTCTCCTTCCTTCCCCTTTCCACTTTGTTTCTGCCAATCCCAATAAATCCAACTTCCTTCTTTCCATCATATCCACTATCTCCTCCACTCTCCCCATCAGCGTTCTTATGTTTAAAGTTCCAAATCTTAATCCGTGTTTACAGCCGTGTCGTCGTCTAATATATCTGTCATGTCCGAGGCTCGTTCCATTTTTGAAAGCATATGGTTTCTACTAATAGGTTATGTAATTGTTTGGACAAAACTATTGGTCGCTACTATAGCTATATTTTCTATAGAAGCAATCAGACGTTATGGCGCCACTGTACAATAACTATTAAGGACTAGGTTGCACGCAGGGCTTTTGCCATGGAAACCATACAGTGATGCCAATTTGAATGACACCAACTGGCCACATGCTTTTTGCCGACTAGATGCCTGTTTTTTGGCTGTATAGTTGATTTTTTTCTTTTATCAGTTGAATTCTTTCTCATGTAGGATTTATAACTTTTTAGTGTCCGTATGTATGGTATTGATTTACCACAAATTAGTGTAGCGACTAGCGGAGGTCTGAGTTCAAGAAACTTAATTCTGGTCTGAGGACTGGAGCGGGGCATACTCAGCCTTGTAAAGCAAAACCGATGAGAGGCAGGTTCAATTCCCACCTTGGCCACCTAGAAGTGGTTTTCCGTGGTTTCCCATTTCTATTCCAGGCAAATGCTGGGGTGGTTTCTAACTTAAAGGCTCCGGCCATCTCCAATCCAATCTCCTTGCCTCAATTACAAATACACACACTAATACTGACACCACAATAAACCAGATGGGTGAGTTAATAGTGTACAGTTAATTGTGTGTCGCTGTTTGTGGTAGTGATGCAATTATTGGGTAAGCTTTCCAGACTGGTTAGCTGCCCTTGCGGTGTTAATAGATGTTGGTCTGGACTTAAAAGATTTGCCAGTTAGGGGATTTAAATAGATGATGGGGGGATGAGAGAGATGTCCATAAATGAAAAACAACAGAATCGCCTCCAGCATCCAGTCACCAAACACGCGACTAGCGGCCCGGACACACTCGTGTATAACGACATTTTGTACAATAGATAGGGACATACTCGACCCACGCTACATTAACTCAAAAAATTTGGGGACACGAATGTAGTTAGTGAGAGGTTCTTTTGCATTACGGAGAGCCTGCCTGCAATTACAAGAGACAGCAATCAAGTTCACACGTACACGCGCCGCGAACAAGAGCATGGGCAGAACATAAACAAATGAGAGCGCACGACATTGTAAGTCTACACTACCACTGTCAGCGATAAGGCCCGCATGACTGGCCGACCTTCACGCATACAGACGAACTAAGCCAGCTCCAAGTGGACAGGAAAGACGCGTTCATTTACGCCGAGTCCAAACACCTCATAACTCCCCAAATTACACTACGAGGAGAATTCAAAAACACACAAACTCTTCACAGGAATGCGTACTCCCATCTGCGCATTTCAAATACACGGTACATGTGCCATAATATATACGGCACAGATAGCGTCGTAACAAGCCTTTACACTAAGCCGGGTCCGAACCCATGATCACACACCACACTCGTACCAAAAACTAACTAACCAACGGTATTTTTGGTACGAGAGACACAAGCAAAAACCACACTGGGGACACCTCAATCCCTGAAACACAACGCAGACATAGAACACAGAGAATTACATAGATCACGGGTCCAAATCCCAGCAAAAATTGGACACCAGGGAAAACAACTATCCAGGCTTTCAATCACACCGAAATTGGCCCATACAACTACAGAACCAGATAATACCACATTTCCTTCGGCCAAAGGCCAGGCATAAAATTTCAATTACACCTGACATGGAAAATATATTTCCCAAACACAGGTATAGAAATTTCGTAAGACAAAGGTCTTATGGAATAGTGGCCACACAACAGTACTCGCTATTGCTACACTAGTCCGCCCGGAATCTAGAACAATGACAACACTCGCATACGTGCAAGAAAGCACGTGCCGGCAGCTGACATGCATAACGTCCGAGCCTGCCATTACACATACAAACCGCTGACTTGCAGGTTTCGTCACATTGCAATACTGCTGGTGACAGACACTATTGTTGTATCGGCATTGACCATGAAATTACAAGCACAAAACAATCATAAGGCCACACATTCTTTTTTAACACTGCAAAAACAAATGTGACATTTAGCAATGGACAGACGTGACAGACCGGAACTTATCTTGGGCCCATAGGAGCACGTTCTCAAAGACGTTGACAGGCCACGGGCACCTCCTGCCCATACACGCGATACACATTACGACTTAGCCCGTAACAGACCAACCGTCCGCATGGTGTAGCGGAACACAGTCACACACACACGCGCTCACTAATCAGGAGCGAACACAGACAGGGGCTCTGAGGAAACAAGACCTCCCCCCTAATAACTTCCTTTCGCGACTTTATTTCTAAAAGAAATCATTCCAGGCGATTAGGACATGACCAGGCGCACTACAACCACTGGCCACATTCACACTACAGATGGCAGACCAGATTAAGTCGTGACGTCACAGCGTCACAACGCTTTACTATCCCAAGAAGCGGATAGAGAGCAGACATAGACCAAGGGAGAATGACTGAAGCATAGGTGGATAATCCCAGAGGGATTAACGACATACCACCTAAAGGCTACCATTTTGAATACCTTACTCCTTTCCAATAACCTTCCCACGTCCAACATGACCAACGCAGACACATGAACACGATGAAAACACCTACACTACATTACAAAGATACATAGGGGTTGATAGACTTCATGCGTTTAAAGAGAAGGCTTACTACGCCTTGGCTCTCGATGCTACCACCTGAGTATTAGGGGTGGGTCGGCAAACATCAAATAAGCATAATGCGCATCTCCAAATGAGAGATGAGGCCACAGTTATATATATTAACCATTTTTTGTTAATTAAATACTCCCGCATGACAGGAATATATTATTATTATGCCTCACCCTACACCTATCCGTACATGAGTGCAGATGCCTCATATCCAGATACGTGCATGGAATATCCCATCCATTTACCAAGGGTTATTACTATCAAACCTGCATGGAATTCTTATATTTTTGCAATCCCGGGAATTACCCTCCCCAGTCCACTCATTGTAAGAGCAATCCTAGCAGCATTACCGGCTCAAGGCCACCATTTATTTGAGCCCAAAGATGCGCAACCTCTTCCTAGCATGCTTTCAGCCCACTCTACAAATAACTACCACCAGATCCTAATAACAGGGTACCTGACATCATAGACCCTACTAACACCTCCATAAAGGTTAACGAAGCATTATCGCTGGAAAGCTGACGTAGCAGCAGTAGACCTAAAGTAGTCTATGCACTTAGAAGCTCTACAACCCCACAACACTTGAAATATTTTACATTTTACACAAAATAAACTATTTACACGGGTTACGCCCATATTTTTATTTTATTACATGAAAAGGAATCTGAAACACTCTGATTGGTGATAGCGGCACAAGCCAAAGGCCAGAGGCACCACACTGGAGCAGAGCTGGGGAAGGTGATGTTGACCCTTACCCCAGTTGGCTCAACAGCTTAGTTACCCTAGTAACTTAACGACTAGACCAAACAGACGAACCACGTAAGGTTGAGGCACTCGCGGCCTGGCCGGGCAAGCTCTGGAATCCTAGGTGCACCTAAACTGCCCCCGGGAAGAAGGGATGCTACACCCACTATGTGCCACGGTCATCGACGCCAAGACCTGCAGGGAAGACTTTCTGAGGATGGTGGGAGAAATAGCTCGCTCCGCACCGGACCCAGAAGTTGACCCTAGAGACGACCCAATTATGACTAGACTTCTAGCTAAAATTAAGTAAGTACGGCTTCTACAGCGGGAAGCAAGACTCCCACGCGCGGGAGTGAAATATTATTGCGGCCAATAAAGGCGAAGAGAATATTATACTGCGAAAAGCATACTACGGCGGCCATTAAAGGCGAAGAGAATATTATACTGCGAAAAGCATACTACGGCGGCCAATAAAGGCGAAGAGAATATTATACTGCGAAAAGCATACTACGGCGGCCAATAAAGGCGAAGAGAATATTATACTGCGAAAAGCATACTACGGCGGCCAATAAAGGCGAAGAGAATATTATACTGCGAAAAGCATACTACGGCGGCCAATAAAGGCGAAGAGAATATTATACTGCGAAAAGCATACTACGGCGGCCAATAAAGGCGAAGAGAATATTATACTGCGAAAAGCATACTACGGCGGCCAATAAAGGCGAAGAGAATATTATACTGCGTAAAGCATACTACGATTGCCAATAAAGGCGAAGATAATACTATGCCATTGGACGATGTCCAATGCCCACATAAATGGCGACGCATCGGGCAGCCAAAGGGCATTAAATGGGTTGCACAGCGAGCAACTCAAAGGGGTTAAAGTGGGCAGACCCAACTACGACTACATACACAAAGGCAAAGGTAAAGAGCTGATAAAGTACAGCAGGCGAAACGGTTTGCTTGGTGGCACCGTAAGCCGCCTGTGACTAGATTAGTAGTCTACTAGTTAGTAAGAACTAGAATAAACGTCGACAATTAGGATTAAGACGGAGGGGACTACGAGGCATTGTTAGGTTCCGGTCCTAACAATGTACTACAAGGGAACCACCGCGAGAGAAATCGAACGGACAGCCTCCATCTAAATTTTAGTACCTAAGTACAGTGACATTTTTAAGGTCACTTAGATATAAGCAAATTCAACAAGCGCTGTTGCTACAATTGGGCACAGCACATTTCGGCTTTAGAATAAGGTCTACTCAGCTTGTACATACAGCATAGTTTTACAATTAAGGCAATTTTTATAATTAAGGAAATTTCTTTTTAGAGTAAGGTAGAATATCTCGGCACCTGATGGCGACGCAAACCCGTCATCAGGGTAAGCCCGATAGCACATAGGTTAACGATAGCACATAGGTTAACGAGAGCACATAGGTTAACGATAACACATAGGTTAACGATAATACAGTAAAATAAGTATAATTGAGATGGAATATATCGGCACCCGGTAACAAAAATTCCGCTACCGGGGTAAGACCGACAACACATTAAGAAACGGCATTACGGCACCCGGTAACAAAAATTCCGCTACCGGGGTAAGACCGACAACACATTAAGAAACGGCATTACGGCACCCGGTAACAAAAATTCCGCTACCGGGGTAAGACCGACAACACATTAAGAAACGGCATTACGGCACCGTATAGGATAAGCCCGGCCACACATCGATTAACACTAACCATGCCATTTTTTTTCACAGGTCCAAAGAGCTTCAGACTGTGGAGACACTACCACAGGAAGCGTCATAGAAAATAGGCAATATTTAAATGTTTTACTAACCTTTCCATTTTTTTCAGAGATCGTCACCAGGAATATGGCACTGGTGACTATGATTTTGCTGCCATATAGCAGCAGTATGCTTTTAATGCCCCCTTATTATTGTATTACACCTGTGCGCACTAACGTATATTTAATATTCATCTTCACTTACAGGATCACCACATTTTTACAGCTACACTTTAAAAATCTGCACAGCACGGCTGATACCTGTGGGGTATCAGGCTCGCTGGCAGATCAACATACACAAAATACATAAGGCGTCAAAAATGCGGCGCAAAATTACGGCAATGAGGGCGCAACCGGCTGTGGCGGCGACTCTCATTGTCAAGTGTGAAAGCATTCACCCACAGGGGATGCTTCACAGGATAGAAATACATTACAAGCGGTACGACCACTCAACCGTACCAGGAGGTGGCCGTGAAGGATTAGCCGTGAGACGGCAAACGTACGTACAAAGGGGTAGCGTGCACGCGAGGTACCAAAACTAGAGTCATAAGAGATTAGCGCGCTTAAGTTAGATGTAAGATCTTTGTAACTGATAATTTTAAAGGGTACCTTAATACAAATTCATGCGCCCACGGGCAACTATTCCACTAGAGATCAATAATATTCCTAAATGTCAACATATGAACATCGCAACATAGCACATTAAACGGTATATTTTTTTGTTTGTTTGTTAAAATCACATGTACACAGTGTCTATGATTTGTTTTCTTTCATTTTTCTTTCTTCTAACTTCCACATTTGTCAGGGTGTTCCGTTTTATCCCAAATCAATAAATGTATTTTGAATATTTCCCTTAAATTATACCCTGGAACACCCATTTTTGTCTATTTCTTCTCTCATTGCAGGGAGCACATTTTCCCTAAGATAGGGCGGACGACGCAATCATCCGTCCAGCCCTGGGTTTTTTTCCTCCCTGCACAACAATGTACCGAATAACTATCAGCACCATGTTTTTTTTTTCTTCAAACTTGCAATATGTCAATATCGATTTTCTTTTGCACTATTTTTATAATGTCTATGCCAATGTCAATGTTATATATATATGTCTATCCCATAACCCACCCCTCTGAACACGAGCTGATCTCACACCTACACATCTACACGACATCACCACATCTCTACGACGACGACGAAGAGGACACCAACAGAAGATACGAGGGGGCTTCAAGAACTAACTGCTACATCAACTATATCTAATACATCAACATCCCAACCCCAAGTTCCGTTCCCGTTCGCGGGGACGCGAACTAAATAGGGGAAGAGGCTTGTACAATCCCCCAGGGGTCTGCACCCCCTGGAGGCCATCCCCCCATCATCTATTTAAATCCCCTAACTGGCAAATCTTGTAAGTCCAGACCAACATCTATTAACACCGCAAGGGCAGCTAACCAGTCTGGAAAGCTTACCCAATAATTGCATCACTACCACAAACAGCGACACACAATTAACTGGGACATCTATACAGCGGAATGCTGACGGCACAACGCCGGAGAATATAAGAGGGAGCCTTAAAGAGGTCAAGCTCTCTCAATTACCAGTCTTACAGTGCGGCGGCCGGAGGCTACCGCTGTTATCATCAGGTGAGTCAGCAGTGTTCAGAATCCTGTACTTTGTAACCTTTACCCACAAATTGTATACACAAGTTTGTACACATACATTGTAACATCACTACATCCCTTAAAAGGGACTCATAATCCCATATTACTGACCAATAAATACTTGGTCAGTACATTACACCTGTATTACTGTTTACACGCCTCTTTACGTCCTGACTCCCTTCCTGAATCCTCCGTCACGATTAGGCGTGACACACAGTAGCCAGGCACTTGCTAGCTCAGGTAGCATTGTATTCACGCAGTGGCCCGACTGCTAGGAACAGCACGCGCCATATAGCTGACGCGTGCACGTCGGTTATCTAACCAGCCAGCCAGCTGGACGACCAGCGCGTTGACCTGTACGTTAAGTTCCATCCCCTAATATAGACCTAGATCTTATATAGGAGCAACCCCTAGCATCCTAACACTAAACAACACTCTACACTGGTCAGCTTGCCCGACTACGGGAAGCTACCCCCTTTTTGGCACTTCTTTATAAATTAACACAATAACTCTTCCGTTTTAGATCCAACCACCCCCCAATAAGGGATCTAAAACAATAGCCTACACGATACACTGAACAGTAATACAGTAGTGTGTTTCGTGTGCCTTGAAACTTCATATTCAACAGGAAATATAAATAGCCTAATAATCAAGGAATCTATCACAGGTAATTCTTTGGGAGTGATGAACGAAGTTCCTACACTATCACCTAGCTTATAAGTATGATTTTCATACCTTATTTGATACTCCGGGAGTCATTACCAATTGAAATTACTGTCCATTATGATTACTGCACAGGAAATGTTCTAAATTGCATAAATTTATTGTTCATTCAACGACAGCAATTGTAATTGCTTGTCGTTGCTCAACTGCTACTAAAATATGTGCATTAGGCTGTTCATTTGTTATTGAGACTTCATTTCACTGTTGTCGATGTATGGTACACAAAATACACGACACAGTTCATGCGTAGCGAGATACTGACTTCTGTCTGGCCGAAAATTACTGCTGCTACTAGGTTAGGCAATGTCTGGCCGAAAATTTCTGCTTGTACTACAAGCAAGGGGGTCTGTTTTTGTATGCAAGGCCTTATTAACACACAGAATTTAAGATGTATGCATCGTTTAAACCTTAGAAACACAACGTGGCGAACGAATAGTGCAACATAAAACAAACCCCACACGGTACCATATACGTGGGGTTGGCAACATTTTATTTATCCTATAAATCAAAGTTGCCGACACAACTGCAATTAGTAATGCTGTATGACTTACCACTCCCTCGTAACTTTTGTAAAGTACAAAAATTAACCAAAATAACTGTAGAATGGTCAGGAAAAAATCTGTAGATGATGTATAATAGATGCTTTCTCCTCCGCTGTCTTTAACCCACCCACCGTCCCAAATAGGATCACGACTTATATAGATGAAATTTCAACTGAGTCTGCCATTTCCGCCGTTAATTATGCACAAGTACAGTGTTGTCAACCCCGTACTTACGGTACCAATTTGTATATGCACTGTATTATGAAACAAAATAGCTCCGAGTTTGAGCCAGTTCGCAATAGATTGTGCAAGCTGTTTTTGTCTATACCAATAATTGTTAGGTCTTTAGGCCATACAATCACCCCTGGTATTTGTCACGCACAGTGGGGGTAGACACACATCAATAATTTTCATCCAAACCAATGGTTTGTGCCTAGACCAACAATTGTTAGGTAGTGCGGCGCTGGTTTTCCTGCTTAGTTAGAAACATGGAATCCTTGTGATCAGCGTTCATTCAGTGGTGAATACTCTTCTACATACAAAACAAACCTATCCCGGGGCTTACGCCCCAGACCCCCTTGCTTGTGGTGCAATCTGTAATCTTCATCCAGACAGTCGTCTAACCAAGTAGCGACCAATGGTTTCTTACAGACAGTCGTCTAACCAAAACGAGCCCGATTATTTCTTTTTTCACATAATTACAACGTTACATGTGTCGTTTAATGTATTTTGTATCGGACGTTTTGGCAACTACTGACGTCAATGTGTGCGCCTCGTTGTGAGCGCTCACTGCGGCAGTTTCACATACTAAATACGCTGTCGAACATGGCTGCGGTTGTTAAATAAATAAAATCACATATTTAGGTGATTTAGCACATATATCCTGTGCAGTCGGTGCAGAAGTGATCAAGGTTAGTAGTTACAATTGACAAAGTACAAAGATGAAATAAGGTACGAAAATGATACATCAAAATGAAAGTGAAAAGGAAAAGAGTGATACGTGGTGCAGAATTAATCTGAAATTTCACTATATAAGTCGTGTTATAAAAGGGAATAGCGGGTGGGTTACAGACGGAGAAGGAGAAAACATCTATTAGGACATCATTTCCACAATTATTATTCATCATTACACAAGGTATTTAGGCTAATTTTAGTATTCTACTTGGTTCATCACTCCTGAAGTGTTATCTCGATCACATATGTCGTTTTGCCTTGAACATTTTTGCTTGAAGACGGGCTATTATTTTATTTTAGAATATCCACTGAAAATTTTAATCTCTTTGATGTTTTTAGAAACCATTTGAGTAACACTATCATAATGCTATTAATATTATGATCATGTAGAAATGAGCGGGAGTGTGGAGGACGTACGCACATAGGCATAGCCAGCAGCATTCGTGACAACGTGCCTTCAGTTAAATGCATCTCCGCCGAATTATCAGAACGCATCTCTGGAAAAAACAACTCTAGGATCGAGAAAACTACTGGCCGCTACTAGGGTAGGTGGCTGTCTGAATAATAATGACTGCTTGTAATGCAAGCAAGGGGTCTGGGGCGTAAGCCCCAGGTTAGATTTGTCTTTAATGTAAAGCCTTATTCCGCTTTCACCACTTTCAAACTAAGCGGCAAAACCAGCGCCAAACAATAATGTTGGCACTGCTGAAAAATGTAATAACCCCCTTTAGCGATAAAATGTTCAACTCTTGTATCTTAAGTCACATTATGTATTACTGTAAAAGAATTTCTGGATATTGGTGGAGACTGACACAGTATTCCCTCTCGTATATTCCGCTCTCGCAACTTAAATATCTCAGCTCTCCACAGAATTTTTTTTTGTGTAGGTATCTTATCATTATAATTTTCGAGATATTACTCCGTCGATAAAGCTTGCCTTTCAACGCCTGTATTCAACTCGTCAATTTGTAGTGAAATCTTACTTTTTTATGGAACTAACCTTGGGCAGGTGCCTTTAGTTTTCTGCAAGGGGCTTTTAAGTGGCAAGTGACGAGAGGTCAGGAGAGTATTCTACTGACCATCTCGTGCTGTGCGGCTAGCATTTTTTGGCAGTTGGTCCAGGTTTGATTCCCGGCTCTGCCAAGAAATTTTAATTTTGGTCTGAGGGATGGAACAAGGTACACTCAGCCTCGTGAGACAAAACTGAGAAGAGGAGGGTTCGATTCCCACCTCAGCCATCTTGGAAGTGGTTACCGCACTTCTACTCCAGGCAAATGCCGGAATGGTTCCTAATTTAAGGCCATGGCAGCCTTGTTCCCAATCCTCATCTGAATTACAAATCCACACACAATAACACAAGTTATCAGATAAATTCCTCACGCCCAAGCATACATGTCCATGATGTCGCAAAGTCCCAAAATCAACCAACAACTGCATTCTACCATTCCAAGAAGAAATCTTCGAGTTGTCATTGCAGTCTTATGCCCTTAAAATCCACAACTAGTTTGAATGGTTTTAGGCCTAAGCATTGGAACAACCATCTTCTTGCATCTCGATGGGAATTTGCCAATAGGCTTTCAACAGCTTGTCTCAATTCTGCCTCCATATATGTAGGCCTATACATGCAAGAAATGAGTCCTTTTCAAAAATAAAGAAAATACGCTAATATGTACCCTACTATTCAATTTCTCTCCTACTCTTGAATCCTTCCATGAACACTCATTTAGACTGATGACTAAGATGTCCCTAACTCGAGCAAGGACTGCTTTATGTAAAATGAATTTTCGTAAAAGGGCCTGTACTTAGTTTGAATCATTTGGGATACGTGTTTCATGGATGTGTGTGGTGACTTTTTTGTGTTAAATGATGTAAGTTGGCAACACCAAATGTGGTGGCCATGTTGGTTTCTAGCAACTTATTTAAGGTTGTTTTGACTTTACTTGTAAAACTCGTAAAACAAAGGTATTAACACATCTAGAAGGCTGTGACATTGCTAATAGTTGTATACAATAACTACAGACAGCAGCACGTGAAATTGCTTCACACGCGTATATTCATATTTACCGTGGAAACTGCTGGCGGGTATATCCCGACATACATCCAGAACAGGCAACTAGGATGCCGGGAAATGCCCGACAGTCGTCCGCTAAGGATTAAAGATGTGACATTTCAGCAACGAACTTGTGATGACAGAGCAATCCCAATGTGACTTGGAAATTGGCACTGTAGTGAAAGAATGGTTCCAAAGACAGTTATACTGGAATTGTATTTTGATGCCTTCGGTGTTGTGTTAATGGAAGTAATTGTTATACTAATGCAGCCTCACATGTTATCCAGATAACACCTCCCAGGAGTTTACTAATCAGAGGGACAATACTTCAAGAATGTATGTGTATAATATTTCTTACTGAAAATAAACTGTTATTACAAAGAATTACTCAACTGCGAGGATCCAAAAGAACACTTCGAATTTGATCCCAATCCAAAAAATAAAACTCCCCTGGACAAGGTTATACCGCCAAATTATGAAGATGTGATTAAAGAAGTCGATTCACTGCAGAACCACAAAGCAGCGGGAGAAAATAAATTAGTAGCAGAATTGTGGAAGAATCCAAATAAACAAACTCTTCAAAATTTACATAAACATATCATAGACATCTGGAATACTGAAAAATTACCTGAAGAATCATCCACAGCAATCATCCACCCATTGTACAAAAAGGGTGATAGATCAGTTCCCAATAATTATCGGGGTATATCTTTACTTGATGTCACTTATAAGATCTTCTCAAAAATTATTTATACAAGAATTCATGAACAACTTGATCAAGAACTGGGGAGTATCAAGGAGGATTTCGACCAGGAAGGAGCTGTCCGGAACAAATTATTAGTGTTAAATGGATTAGTCATCACTTTTGTCGACTTTAAAAAACCTTAGGACAGTATCCATTGTGAGTCATTATTAAAAATACTTTGAGAAGTTGGTCTACATCGAAAAGTTATCAACCTTCTTGGAATTACCCTTGAGAATACTAAATCAAAAGTCAAATTTAGAGGTGAATTGTCAGAACCATTTGAAATCCAAACTGGACTCCACCAAGGAGATGGTCTTTCGCCCTTATTGTTTAATTGTGCATTGGAGAAAGTCATGCGAGAATGGAATGAGCAGTGTCCTCTAACCATTAAGAATGGCAGAAATATCAAACTTAAATGCCTAGCATTCACAGACGATCTTGCACTACTAGCAAGTACTGTGGAAGAGGCTAAATTTCAAATCGAAGAACTCAAAAAAATTGCATGCAAAATTGGTCTACAAATCTCGTATGAAAAGACTGAAATGAAGCCGAACTTCAGAATTGACACACCAACATTTCTACTAAACAATGGTAAACAAATCAAGATTGTGTATAAGTTCAAATATCTTGGGGAGATAATCACCTGGAACTCAAACAACAAACCATCGACAAGACAGTAGAACATCCAAACTGAAACAAGCACAACGAATCACCTGGCCAACCTACAAAAGAAAATCTCTCTCAATGAATGCCAAATTTCAGCATTACAATTCCTTTGTTAAACCCAAGGCAACTTGTGGTAGTGAAACACTATTCAAGTTGAACATCAAACCAACAACAGACAAACTGCAGAAAGCAGACAGGAGAATCGTCAGAACAATTATTAACAATAAACATTAAGTAAATGGCCAATGGAGGTTACTGCCGAATGAAGTGGTATATCGAGAGAGTGAATCAATAATATATACAATGTGGAATAGGAGAATCTCTTTTTTCTGCCACATCTCACGCCTACCAGAAACCAGACTAATAAAACAGCTCTTGAGTTACTTCTGGAAGAGTACTACTGGTTCAACGAGATCCAGCATGATTTAGATGAATTAAATTTAATAATGCTCCAAATTAAAAATAGAGAAGAGAAGAATATTTTAAGGAATAAAAACTTACAATTCACATTAACAACATTTGACAACGGGAAAACTACACTAACACAGATGAACAAAGGGCAGCCAGGTCAGATAGAATGAAGAAATTATGGGTGCAGAAGAAGCTGAATCGCTACTCTCCAAATACCGTTGTTAGACTTAATTGTATTTGTATTGATTAAGGTGGTCCAATGAGGGCGTAAAATATGGGGGGGGGGGGGGGCAAACTGTTACCCAATGGATTCATGTTATATTTTACTCGGAATGAACATAATTAAACTCCATCAAATTCCAATGAAATTGAAAATTATTTGAAAAATTAACCCAGTTTGCCAGTATTTTGCCCCAGTGTACCATTGGACTCATCAGTTGGTATGGTGCACCTCACCAAGATGCTGGCTAGTACAGTACATTCTGAGAAGGCCACTGCAAGGCTCTTGTGAACCACAAGCAGTGCCAATTTACTACAAGAGCTGTGCCCTGTATTATAGAAAACTATAACAAAAGAACATAACAAACAGCTAGTTGATGTATAGAATCAGCCACCCAGACTGGAAATATTACAAATATGGGTTAAGGTCCCGAACATTTTCAAAAGATTTTAAATGCCTACCAGACAGGCATACTCTTGTTGAAAAGCAGAACATGTCCAGCAAAAGCCTAATGGTAGGGAACACTAATTGTGAGTCTCAATTGGCATCAGTTCGAATGCCACCGCAATTGAAGGCTTCACATAAAAGTACACTGAACCTCTCTACAAACCTGACAAAGGTCCTTCAAAGGATCTATTCTGTAGAGGCGATTAAATGCAGGAGTATCAAATGATTTTCCAATGTATTCTTGAAAGTCATCTGGAGGGAGTTTATTATTGGAAACAGCACTGAAACACTTTGTTACCCAGTCTTCCAATGTAGACATTGGAAGTCGTGCCTAAAATGGAAAGAAAATGGAATTAAATATAAAATTATATAGATTGCATATGCAGTTAAAGCAAATATCTGTGAACAATCACTGCTCCGCCATACCTGCACAGCCAATGTCATCCGATGAGCTGAGTAGTGCCTCTTCCAAAACTCATGAACAGCATTATGCAAGACATCATCAGACACATCTTCTTGCAAAGTTTTGCTATTTCCCCAGGTAAATTTGGAAGCAGGATGCTTGGATTGAGCTAGGCTACTTAGCAACTGTTGTTTACGACTGTCATGTGATGGAAGTGACATCTGAAATTCTGAGTAACAAAAAGAAGAAAAATGTGCACATGAACTTGAAGTTAAGCCTCTTAAATCTAGTCAATAACATAAGGGGCACCAACATGACTTCAGCAAACTCCTGATTATCCAAGAAATAATACAAATTTACCATTTAACAGCTATGTGAATTAAAATATTGATTTTGGTACTAATGATGAAAGGCCAGGATATAGGCAACATTATCCAGCTGGAAAATGGAAAAACAGAAGTACAGTAAACTCTCGATTATCCGGTTTGCGAATTAACCGTGCACGTTTTTGCCTAATTAAAAATATTGATTGTGAATACAGTATGCAGTGAAAAAAAAATTCTCTATAGTTGATACTGTACTGTGAATTGATTATGTTTGAATTTATTTTCTTACATATTTTTGCGGTGGGGGTAAGTTATTTTTAGTATGGTACTTTGTGACAGGTCGATGACTTCTTGCTCTGTCCAGTCTTGTTTTGTAATAGCGAAGTGTAAGTTCCGTAAGAAGGTGGTGGTAGGCTTATTTCAAGGTTGCTGGAAGGCAAGTGCTGTCTGCATTCCATTGAGGGATCCACTTAAATAGTCAACAGCTGTTGAGCAGATAAACAACCAAAAGCAGAGCACAATAATGTGGATGAGGTATCTTTATAAATGTATTATAGCCTAATTTATATGGTACTGTTTTTAAACAAATAATAGAAGGCATTCGTCTTGCAATAAACACATGTTTTTGGTTTATCCGTGCCATTGACCCCGGTCATTAGCCCGGATAATCAAGAGTATACTGTTACTTGGAAGGTCATACAGCATGCATCATAAAAGAAGCACTAGTTTGTCTTACTAGCCTTACAACACTGGTGTTTAGGAAATTTGGCAACAGCATCTCTCACAGTAAACAAAGAAGTCAAACTCCATGTTTCATCAGTGTTGAAACCAATATTTCAGTGACCTTTTAGTCTTCTGGTGTGAAAACAGAATCAGTGTCTGATTTAAAAGGGTTGGCGCAATAAATAGTCAACATATCTACTGTATGTAGATTTGATGGTCGATGTTCAATGTTGAAGTCAAAACCACTCAAGAAGTGAGCACATCTGACAAACTCCTTTGAGAATTTAAATTGTATCACATTTATAATCGTGCTACTTGAACTGGCCGACCAAGGTTAGTTTCTATTGCTGTAAGACCATTCCTGAGTTGATGAACACAACCAGTCAGCAACTTACCATACAGGTCATTTGCAATCAAGATATCAATTTCCTATGGTCCTTCACCAGCACCTTCAACCCAAATCTTCTCTCCCTGAAGTTCTCTCAACCAAGGTCCTTAAGGCACTTGAGGAATCACTTCACACATCTGGAGGTGATCCAACACATTGATTTTCTCTTTAAATGAACCACTCACATTGCTTATATCTATGTGGTACACTTTATGCTCACGAAATTCCTTGGCACAACCAAATAACATATGCCACAATCTTATTTCCTTCATCGGATGTAGTCCTAACTTCTCTGCTGTTTTCTTCAGTATATAGGTTCTTTGCGACCCAGTGTCGAACATAACCCGTACTTTTCTAGTGATTTTTTTTAGTTTGGATCACTGCAAAAGCTGTCTGCAGCATGACATTTCCCAAGCAACTTGCCATACCAGATTGTACAGAAGTGGTGGTGGTATCCTTTACGTCTCTGCTTGCTTCTGAACACAGAATAGTATGACCTTTGTGACAGATTTGACACTTCACTGGCACCTTACCCAGTTTCGCTAAATGTCCTGTCTTCGGACAGTTAAAGCACGCTTTCTTACCTTTAGCATGTGCTCTCTTCTCATTCAATGAAAGAGAGAGTGCTTTAGTACACAACTGGCTATCATGGTACTTCCCACAAAAGATGCAGCTGGAGGATTGACTGGAGAACAGCCCCATGGCCGTCGGTATTTCTTCTTTCCGGCGTTGAAACTTAGGAGACTTATTCCTCTGTCACTCAATGGAAGAGTCAATAAATCCGCCCCTAGCCAGATTTCGTTGGTCCTCTCCTTCTACCTCACGTTTGAGAAAGTCCGTGAGGTAATCAAGTTCACACTTCTTTGAATTACCAGGTTTATCAGGATCAGTTGGTCCTTCCTTGCCATAATTGCAACTCCTTTGCTAGGCTACCATCAACTCCTCCGGAAAACTGGACTCCACCATGGGGTACAGAAATGTAGCTGTTAGTTCAGTGGTCACGCCTAAAGTCTCTATTGCCCGTAAATGTGTCTCTAGTTTATCATACATACGAGACACTTTGACTGCCTGTTTCGTGTTTGCATTGTCAATCACTAGTTTCAAAAGCTCACGCACGTACACCTGCTTCAGTAATTTCTCTCTTCCAAACCGTTGTTTGAGAACTTCAATCACCTTTGCGTAGTTTTCAGCAGTCTGTGGGTAACTACCAGCCAAATCCTGGGCTCTTGATCCTACTTCCATTGATTGAACCAAGTAATGGAATTTGTCACTGTCGTGAAGTGAAGTATCTTCGTGAATCTTCGAAAAGGAAGCCCAGAATCCTAGCCACTCCTTGAAGTCCCCATTAAACTTCCACAGTTCGATTTTGGGTAGTCTGTACCTCCTCGTGTCCTCTCCAGACGAACTCAACGCAGTGCTTGTCCCCGTTACACTGTTTGTTTCGTTGATTTTCAATGCTTTTAACCACAAAACTGTTGTTTTCCTTTCATACTCATCGATGGTATTTTGTTCTTTATCAAGAGTTTCTTCGTCACAATCATCATACAGCGCGTCTAACACCTTACTATCGAGTTCCTTAAGTTCTACCATCTTATTATTAATTAACTCGATTAATGCACTGATGACTTCTTGATCCCTTTCGTACTTCTCGAACTCCCGTGTAACTTAATTGCACAGCTTTGTTACCAATCGCCGAATCACGGAACAAACTTTCTTTGTCCTTTCAATGTTATCCATTTTCGTATCATGTCGGGGTCACCAGATTTATGTTATGTGAACTAACTTGGAATAATATTGACTCAGACCAAAGGACCGTCACTCACTACGGCTTTATTTTCTTTGCTTACATCAATCAGTATGTCCCTCAGCAACTGTTGCTATGCACACCTTAGCTGTCTGAATCACTGCCTCCTTATCCAACATCATCATTAACTTTCACGTATTAGGTTTAGCGGCCTGTTACGGTCTCTTGGCAGCGTTTCTTTGGTCTTCCCAGGTTTCTTCGACCACTTGGAGCATACGGAAGAATCTGGTTAGGGACTCGGCTAGGACTCATCCTGTCCACATTAGGTTTAGCGGCCTGTTACGGTCTCTTGGCAGCGTTTCTTTGGTCTTCCCAGGTTTCTTCGACCACTTGGAGCATACGGAAGAATCTGATT
Organism: Meconema thalassinum; assembly: GCA_946902985.2. Classification (NCBI taxonomy): domain Eukaryota; kingdom Metazoa; phylum Arthropoda; class Insecta; order Orthoptera; family Tettigoniidae; genus Meconema; species Meconema thalassinum. The sequence goes on from OX336390.1 coordinate 445,286,293, forward strand.
AGGGACTCGGCTAGTACTCATCCTGTCCACATGTTCTTTCCATTTTAGGTAGATTTCATTAGAAAGCTAACTATTGCAATGGGTCCCATGTTTCGACTTCCGGAAAATTTCGACATATCTTCGCGTTTCACATCCCCCAGACCCCAAAACCACCGTCAGTTCAAAAGTTTATATATAATTTATGTATATATGTATCTATCTATCTATCTATCTATATATATATATATCAGTTTCTTGTGGACACGATAACTGCCGTAATTTTGCACCAATCACTTTGAATTTTTTACATAATATGTATCCCTATAAAATCTCGGTCGAGTTCGTTAATGGGCAAAATCGGTCAAAGGGGGTGAAAATGGGGGGCTTTTTTCGATAAAGTGAAATATCGCTATAACTCTCTTAATACATGAAATATCGAATCCCTTCAAAGTTCATAATATGTGTCCGATAAGTGCCAAACATTTATGTCAAATAAGTTTTTTGATAGCACCAACCATTGACCAAAGGGGTGGGAAAAAGTGGGTTTTTCGGGAAACATTAATCATATCTCTGTTAATAGGCACAATATCAAAACCGCACAAAATGGACAATATTCCTCCAATAATTACCTCAAACTTTTGTCTGAAAGAATTTTTGATATGACCCACCATTACGCCACGGGGTGAACAAAATTATTTAAATTATAAGAAAATGCCAAGTGCCAAGAGAGGTTGCCATGACAACTTTACTTTTAATTGATAAGGGATTAGCCATCAGCAGTTGCTATGACAACGCCACTGCACGAGATCACATTCAGTTTTCATATGTCTGTGGGAAGCGACTTCGGTATCGGAACTGATAGCATGCTGAACTTCTATGCCCAAGGTCGCGGGTTCAAACCCGGCTGAAGTCGTCGGATTTACTAAGAGCGCTAAAAAAACTGAGTTTGCTTTCCTTCGGATGGGAAGTTCCAACGTTCGTTGCGAGTTGCTGATTGAGGTGGCATCTAGTAGCCAAGTTCACAGCTAGGTGTCGTTGACGGTAGTATTTTTAGGTAGATTTCATTAGAAAGCTAACTATTGCAATGTGTACCATGTTTCGATTTCCGGAAAATTTCGACATATCTTCGCGTTTCACATCCCCCAGACCCCAAAACCACTGTCAGTTCAAAAGTTTATATATAATTTATGTAATATATGTATAACTTATATGTATATCAGTTTCTTGTGGACACGATAACTGCCGTAATTTTGCACCAATCACTTTGAATTTTTTACCGAATATGTATACCCATAAAATCTCGGACGAGTTCGTTACTGGGCTAAATCGGTCGAAGGGGATGAAAATGGGGGTCTTTTATTTCGAAAAAATGAAATATTGCTATAACTCTCTTAATATGTGAAATATCGAATCCGTTCAAAGTTCATACTATGTGTCGGATAAAGCTCAGAAATTTATGTTTGAAACGTTTCTTGATAGCACCAACCATTGACCAAAGGGGTGGGAAAAAGTGTTTTTTTCGGGAAACATTAATCATATCTCTGTTAATAGGCACAATATATATCAAAACCGTACAAAATGGACAATATTCCCCTAATAATTACCTAAAACATTTGTCTGAAAGAATTTTTGATATGAGCCACCATTGCGCCAAGGGATGAGAAAAATGATTTCGGAATTATAAGAAAATGACAAGAGCTATCAGTGGTTGACATGGCAACACTACTAAATTGATGAGGGATGAGCCATCAGACGTTGCCATGACAACGCACTTGCGCGAGATCAGATTCAGATTTCCATCTGACTAAGTGTGAAGCGGCTTCGGTGACGTAACTGGTAGCATGCTGAACTTCTATGCCCAAGGTCGCGGGTTCAAAGCCGGCCAAAGTCGTCGGATTTTCCAAGAGCGCTAAAAATCCCTCAGTAAGCTTTCCTTTGGAGGGGAAGTTCCAACGTTCGTTGCGAGTTGCTGATTGAGGTGGCATCTAGTAGCCAAGTTCACAGCTAGGTGGCGTTGACGTTAGTATCTGGTAGCAACATTAGGAACTACTGCTTGAAATTTAGCGTCTGCATTCCTTACCTGAATTACAGACTAATACAGCCATCACAATTCACACCGTTTATCAGACAGATTCTACACTCACCCAAAGTACACGGGGTTATATGACCGCGTTGTCGCAGCCCCTAAACTGAGGAACCAACCAACATCTCTGCGGGAGATATAATTTTGCGTGAAGAAGTAACAGACCTTTACATAGTTACACATCAGTGTCGAAACCTTGCATAAGGACAGTGTGACCACAAGTATAACAAGTAGTTCCGTGAAGAACTGTACTGCCTATTTTCATATATCCTGCTCATGTTAATTGCCACTATCAACATACAAAATTTCAGTTTAATTGCTGTAACAGATTCGTAGATATTGAGAACCGTCTAAATATTTCAGATGGTCGCCAGGTTGGATTTTTATTTTTGTACTATTATATTAAGATTATTGTGTACGTGTGGTATTCAAACTTCAATCGCATGATTAGAACACAAGAAGTAAAAACGAGATTTTAAAATTACGCACAGCAGCCATCTTGTGATTATGCAAACAATTGAAATAAATTAGATGCCTGTGGATCAACATTTGTGTAAGCATTTAACGTGCAACGTTTCACGGCACTCGGATAGTTAATTCGCGAGAAACGTCAATTTAAATATTTATACTTCGCGTCGCCGCCATGTTGGATTCGTGCTCACCAGGTTACTGAAAGTCCTATAGGTGAACATATGTTCATAGTCTCTATGAACATAAAAATTTCAGTTTGGTTGCTGTAAAAGATTCATAGATATTGAGAACCGTCTAAATATTACGGAAGCTTGCCATTTAGGATTGTTATATGTATAGGCCATAGAGTTATGTACCATTCAAGGGCACTTATTGCCTAGGTTCATTATTCAAACTTTCACTTCGATCGCATGATTACGACACAAGAAATAAAAACTTAATTTTAAAAGTTCGCACAGCCACCATCTTGAGGTTATGTAAACAATTGAATTAAATTAGATGGCAGTACATTACAATCTGCAAAATCATTTACTGTACCACATTTCACTGCGCTCAGAGAGTTAACTCACGAGAAAAGTCTATTAAAATATTTCAAATTCGCTTGGTCGCCATGTTCGTTATGTACTTTACAGGTTTATGAATTATACACAGGTAAACTTGTATCAGTACCCTTTATCACCGTACAAAATTGCAGGGTGATATCTGTAATAGTTTCGGGTATATAGAATGTCAGTGAAATATTTCGCACAGCCGCCATTTTGAGGTTATGTAAACAATTGAACTAAATTAGACTCCAGTACATTGCAATGTGTATAAATATTTGCTGTACCAAGTTTCATTACGTTTGGATAGTTAAATCGCGAGAAAAGTCTATTTAAAAGTCTCCACTTCGCTTGGCCGCCATGTTGGTTATATAGTAACCAGGTTTTTGTAAGTCTCATAGGTGAACTTCTAGTAGTACCCATTATCACCGTACACAATTTCAGGGCGATATCCGTTATAGTTTCGGAGATACTGAATGCTAGTGAAATATTTCGCACAGCCGCCATGTTGGATTGGTGAGACGTAACAAAATTTGATGGGCACGGTCGAAGTCGCCGGGAATAGTTCTATGAACTTACCGAGTTTCACTGAAATCGCTCCAGCCGTTTAGATTTTATTAGGGACACACACACACACACGCACACACACACGGACAAAAGGTGATCTCATAAGCCTATTTTTTCAAAATTGAAAATAGGCTAAAAATGGACTCCAAATGACAAGAAGGTTACCGTCCCCATAAGACAATAAAATGTTTAAAATATGTTTAAAATGAAGAAAAACAAAGTTAATTAATCTCCAATTATAAAATACTTTCACGCGATAAATGAGGTCTGATCCTTCTACGAAAACCTGCATATTCTGCCTATTTTCGCCTATCTCCAAGTTTGTCCGGTGAAATCTACCTCCGCCTTCCGGCGTGCCGAGAGGACTTTTTTACCCTTGGTGTTGTATATGCTGTAAAACTGGGGTGATTTTCAGATCTTGCAGGATGTCTTCATTCCTCCGATGATCGAGTAAGAAGTAACCAAAAGTTCGTCTCATGAATCTCATTTCTGCTGCTGTTAGTCTTTTTTCATCTGCCTTCCTGATGATCCAGGCCTCACTTTCATATGCAAGAACTAATCTAGCAAGAGTTTTATATACTTTCAGTCTAGTGTGTCGTACCCGAGATGGCCTGAAAAATTGATTGATTACTCCTCCTGTAATTTTAATAAATTTTGAGATTTTGACTGCCATGTCTCTTTCATCCAGGAATGATAAGTTGTAACCAAGATACAGTAGTTAAAAGAGTTGACCCGTTCAATGATGATGTTTTCTACACAGATTTTACAATGAATTGGTTCATTGCCCAAGAATGCCATTGCATTGGTTTTATGTGTTGAAATTTGCATTCCAAATTATGAAACAATATTTTGTAGATTAAATATCAGCTGTTTAACATTTATTATTGTCACCTCAAGTGGTCTTCTTTCAGTACTCAATTCTAAGAACTTGGATACAAATTTCAAAATTACACGGGTGTTGGCCGAACAAGGTCCGACGGTCTACCCAAAACTAAGCTTACCCAATCTCCTGAATGTTAATTTTGTTATCCTTACAACGACAGGTGCAAAGAGCTAGTATACAATAAATACGTAGTGGATAGAAAATTCTGTCTACATGAAGTGAAAATGTACCCATGTTCGATAGGCATTGCTTTAAAGGTTATGTTATTGCATGATCTTGCTAACGGTGTGAAGAGTGGCAAACCTGGAAAGACAGGCATTCAAGTTACATTATAAGTATCAATACCTGCAAGTGGTCTACAAACATGGTGATCTTGAAACATGAATACAACCCAACAGCAACAAATTATATCGTACATCACCACGTTTATAGTGATGCGGGACTAATGATAAGGCTACATGGTTAGTAACTTACTTAAGGTGTCGTGGACTATAGCTGTATAGCAAAGACGGGCACAATTCAGCTCAATGAGCAGTGTTCTCGCTCAGGCTGGATAAAGGAGCAGAGCGTGTGCTCTGACGGAAAGTACAGCCTACCAGCTGCTTACACGACATGACAACAAGGGAAAGTACAGAACAGATTTACGGCAACTTTTTTACAGAACCATTATGCCAAATGTATTGTTCTATTCAGTGCACTGGATTATGGTGAGGAAATAAAATAAATAATGTTATGCATACAAATGGCACGTGCTTTGTAAATACGTTTAATTATATTCATTTCTTTGGGTTCTGCATAGGAAGCAAAATTATTGCACCATGTGATACCTAACTACTCCTAGAGTCGTCGTCGTCGGCTGCAGCTTGTTTCCGAGTCTACAATTTCCTGACAATACACTTCCAGAATCAGGGCATTTTCTGGTGACTAAACAGGCTGATTCTTGCATGGAACATGCGGCCACACACTCCTGCAGTATATTATTGAGAAGAGTAAGTCGCATTTCACCCTCTATACTTCCATGTTCCAGGTTCTTTAGTGATGACTAAATTGAACTTTCGAAATGTAATGTTTATCATAGGTCAACACCCAACTGCAATGGGTGTTTCCCTAATCCTAAAAACATTTACATGAGATTAATAAATACACTTGGATGACCAGTTTTGATGATTACTTGTTCAACGAAATCAAATGATGCGCGACGGAACACATATTTTACTGTGAACTCTCGAATACAGCAAGGGTGAGAATCACAATTGGCTCATGAGTTACAATAATCTCATTTCCGTGCAGGATTGCATCATATCTTGACATCAACTTCCGCGGTGGTCAAAAATGCGCCTTAATGATGACCGACAGAACACCTGTTTCATTGTGAACTCACGAATTCAGCAGGGGTGAGAATCACAATCAGGTCATGAGTGACGTTAACCTCATTTCCGTGTATGCTTACACCACAATATCATAATACCAACTACCACGGCCATCAAAAAACATGAAATTAAAAATTTGTTTGTTTTTATACAAGTTCCTCCTTAAAATTAGGGTGCGAGTATTATTCGATGGCAGGTTGTATTCGGGTATATGCAGTATATATTTTAATAATAACATGATGTACCAGTATATAATAAAATCACAATAACATACACTATTCAACTATCAATTTCGTTCGAACAAGAAAACAAATAATTCACAAAGAGTTATACCAGTTTAACACCAGAGGTGCTTTACAGGTCGACACAATAGCAATACACTGCACTTATTTTTGGGACGAGACATACTCTATAAAGAGCTAAAGATTATTTGCATAGTAATCTCATTAGTTTCTTAAAAGGATGGCGTAACCTACCTGATTCAATTGCTTCTCTCTCACGAGTCATTGAGTTCCGTTTCATAAGAGGACCAATAAAAAATTGTGCAAATCTGTCCATACTCTCAGCAAGATCCTTTTCTTGGCTTTCAAAATAGAACGTGGTATGGTCACATTCAGTTTCAGCATTATTTGAGCCACCTCGTTTCTGCAAGTATTATTAGAGAGCATTAGGAAATGTATTTTTTTAGTCCATAGGTTTTGCAGAAATCAAACATGAAAACGGTCACATATCACAAAAGTTTTTATTATTTTTTAAATTTCTCTTCCAATAGAGATAGCTTTGAAGCCATTTTTCACTGTTGCCTATTGACAATGTGTATTGCATCTTTCTCTTTCGAGCCTCATTCAAGCTATTGTATCCAGGGCTCATTCGAGATTAACTCTTTTCCTCACAAACCAAAGGTTGTTTCTGTTGTTATATTTAGGAGCCTGTGGATACGTGGCAAATGTGTCCCTATTGTGTTATATCAATCTACTAGCTGCTTACCAGTCCTTAATATTGGTAAAAATGTACTAGTGTGTGCATCTTAAAATCCAAACTCTTTTAATGTTTTAACCTGAGTACATAAACTCTGAATCGAGACCAAAATTTAGCAGCAAGAAGTGTGGTGAATACCGTATTTCCTCGCATAATCGTCGCACTTTTTTAGCCTAAAATTCGTGGAAAAAAGCAGGGTGCGACGATTACGCGAAGAATATTTAAGTTCAAGGAATATACTCTATCATTATTTGCTGCACGGGCCAGTCATTCGCGTGGCGTGAGTCTGGCATGAGTCATAGCCTGCAGTCAGGGACAGGCTTCTTTCTTCTAACAAGGTCGCGACAGGTTAAAGCTCGCGGAATGTGCTGACAAAGCTGGCCGTTCGCGTCGAGGTTCATAGCCCGCAGGCATAAAGACGAGATTTACTTTCTCCTAACAAGATCACGCCAGATTAGGCCTATAAGATTGCGGAATGTGCACTGGCCGCTCACGTCACAGTTCATAGCCCGCAGGCATAAAGACGAGATTATTTTCCTGACAAGATCTCGCCAGATTAGGGGCCTATAAGCTCGCGGAATGTGCGCTGGCCGCTCGAGGAATGTGCGCTGGCCGCTCGCGTCACAGTTCATAGCCCGCAGGCATAAAGACGAGATTACTTTCTGTTGACAAGATCAAGCCAGAGTAGGCCTATAAGTTCGCGGAATGTGCGCTGGCCGTTCGCGTCACAGTTCATAGCCCGCAGGCATAAAGGCGAGATTACTTTCTGCTGACATGATCACGCCAGATTAGGCCTATAAGCTCGCGGAATGTGCGCTGGCCGTTCACGTCACAGTTCATAGCCCGCAGGCATAAAGACGAGATTACTTTCTGCTGACAAGATCATGCCAGGTTAGGCCTATAAGCTCGCGGAATGTGCGCTGGCCGCTCTCGTCACAGTTCATAGCCCGCAGAAATAAAGACGAGATTTCTTTCTCCTGATAAGATCACGCAAGATTATACGCTCGCGGAATGTGCTAAGTGACGAACCTTGCCACTCGCGTCACAGTTCATAGCCCGCATGGATAAAGACGAGATCTCTTTCTTCTGACAAAATCGCACCAGGTTATAAAGTCGCGGCAGCATGTACAACTGTCTGGCATACAAATACGAATATGCGATGAAATTTTATAAACCTATTTTAGTGTTTGAAAAGTGGGGTGCGACGATTATGCGGTGGCGACGATTATGCGAGGAAATACGGTATATGGGACCTGCCATGGATATTTGCTCACCGGGCAGGATGCGGTATATGGGACCTGCCATGGATATTTGCTCACCGGGAAGGATGCGACAGCACTGCTGCAGAAATGAAACATAACTTTTGCCACCATATTGAAACTGTGAAACATTTCAAAACGACAATAGCCCAATTTTTTTTTCCTGGGTATATAAGCTATGTTCATGCAAAATGTTAGCTAAATCGGTTGAATAGTCTTTGCATGAAAGAACAACAGACACAAATAGACTTTAATGTATTTAACAGACACCGCTAGACTTTCATGTATTAGTATAGATATAGGAAAATCTAACAAGGTGAATATATAAACAATCTTTGGACACATCAGCCTGTCCTTGTGTTTGTTCTTTTTCCATGTCTCTATACATCTTTTCCTGTCCAATATTTGTTTGTATTTCCACATAGATTTTTATTTACTATATAGAGTTATATAAACTAAAGTGGTTCTTTTCTCCTTCTGTGCTTGTCCCTTGTGTTCTTACTTAACTCGTCCTGTTATCAGTTTAATTTCCTGATCTTCCTTTCTAATGTTTGACCAATTTTAGCTCCATAGATCCTCCTCCATCACCCGTAAGACCAAACCCCTCGTCCACGTCGTGGGAGACGGGCAATGGCACAAAGTAGGGGATTGCCTGTAGGGGCGAAGTACAGTGGGGACTTCGTGTACCCCGGGACCGTTACGGTAGCTGTGAAGGTCAACAGAAACCCTGAAAAGTGGCGGCTAACAGGGCTCTGGTGAAGCTACGATAGGTCCTGCAAGCCAGTAGTGGATAAGACACTTGCTTTCAAGAAGGGAGCGAGCCTCGGACAGGACGGATACAATGGACGACGACCTAGCTGTGAACATGGACTACGATTCGGAATGCTGAATGTACAAACATTGACTGGGAAGATGGAGGAGATGATTGATATGATAGAAAGAAAGAAGTTGAATCTGCTGGGGCTGGCAGAAACAAGGTGGAAGGGGGAAGGAAGGAGAGAATTGAGAAAAGGCTGTCAACTATATTGGAGTGGGAATGAGGATGGAAGGAGGAATGGAGTGGGGGTAGTAGTGCGAGATGGGTTAAAAGAAGAATTGGTGAGAATAAGTGACAGGATGATGGAAGGTAAAAATATCACTTAGGGTGTCGAGCAATGACCTGTTTTTAAATTCCCGTATTTCCCCGTACGAAAATCCACCAAATTCCCATATATTTTAGAACTCTTTAAGACTAGAGTTCGCATAGCAAATGGCTGAAAAATGAATCTTTAAGTGCGAACCAAGATTTTCTAGCGTAAATGTAACTGCATGTTTGCCGGCAGCCCAGGGCTGATGGCGAGATTTAGGCCTACTGTCGGGGGGAAAAAGTATAGATACTCGAGTTTAGACGTCAATAAAAACGTTACCCGTAGTCACATAAAAACAACCTACACCAATATTTTCCTTATTTTATTCTTCGTTTAGCTATGTATAGTAAACATTTGTAATGTAACCCGTTAAAATTTTATAGCCGATTGAACAAAACAAGTGCCGTTTTTCTTACCAAGTTTAACGGAGCGCTCACTTAGAAAGATCATTACATTAGAAGTATTAATGAGATCGTAATGAAACTTTAATAAGTCTTGAAGGAACTTATTGTTAACGTGTATACGGAGTTTTAATGTGATCTTACGGTTCTGAAAATAGTTGTTGTTAATTTTGTAAACCAACTTTTTCTCGGTCTTGTGAAAAACTTAAATGGCAGTTTATCCTATTTATCGGACAGTGAGTTTTCAGACGATTGATAAACCAGCAGTCTAATTATAATCTCTTTAGTGTACATTGGTTGGTTGGTTGGTTCCTTAGTTTAGGGGCTGCGACAACGCGGTCATGTAGCCCCGTGTACTTTGGGTGTGTGTAGAATTTGTCTGATAACCGGTGTTAATTGTGATGACTGTATTAGTGTGTGTATCTGTTTTTTTTAATTCAAGTAGGGACTGCAACTTTGAATTTTCAAATAGTTCCTACTTTTGCCGCCAAACGCCACCGTCAACGACTACTAGGCCTAGTTCAGAACTAGCTACTAGACGCCACCGCAGTCGGCTCTTGGCAACGAACGTAGCAACCTAAGAGCGTTGTTTACATTCTTAACCTATCCAATTTAGTTTCACACAGGTGTAATTAGTGGAAAGATCTTTAACATGCCATAAATCTATGACATGGGACCGCCGGCTTTACTTCCCCTCCGAAGGAAGGCATACTGAGGGATTTTTAACGCTCTTAAAAAATCCGACGGCTTCTAACATTTCATCTTGACCGTTTTGTCATTACAGCTTTTTCAGCTGGCACTTTAAATCTGCCATCGGTGGTCCAAAGCTCCCATAAAAAAAAGACAATGAGTGGAAAATGTTCCGCTTATTAAGAAAATGAAACCAAGACAAGAACAATTCTCTAGCTACCAAATTTTGAAGACAGAAAAGGAATAAAAAACCAATCCCAACCACGCTCTGCTACCACAAATACAACCTCCCAAATATGCCACCGACAAGGCAAGCTAGACAAATAGAGAACCAGACGACAGTGTTGCCTAGGGATAGTTCGCTAAGAAATGAAAGGGAGTCTAGGAAACAACAATGTATTCAGGATAAATGACGAGATACAACAAAAGAAACCTAAAACTAATGTGCCCAATTACATTTAAATTTAGAAAAGTGGTTTTAGAATTTAGTACAGTATGAAGTTGCTAGGATACAATGATAAATCTTACACATCGACCCCCTAAGGAAATGTATTAGAATGACATCAAAGCAAGGCACAAAACTTAACTTACCCTTGAAAACAAAGAAAACCTAAAATTAACCTCCCTTCCCTGGGCGCGCCTCAACATACATTCACACAAAACCCTAAGATACCCTTCCCAAGTAGCACAGAATTACATCAATGAAAAATGAACAACAAGAAATGAAACTGGACAATAACCACAAGCAGATCCTAACCTGACCAAACCAAACAAATTCCCCCCCTTCCCAAAACTTAGCAAGAAAAGAGAACAGGAAGCCAAAGTCGCCCAACACCAAGCAGAAAGAGGCAGGAAAAGGCATGACAGGAGAAAGTTAGTTTCTCTCCGAGGGGGAACAAAACACCCTTTCAAACATAAAGCTCCGTCAGAATATAAGACCTAAAGTCCCTGACCACACGACCCGAGGAAACTCACACACCTCACCAAATCCATTTTGACACAATAATCCCTCTTGGATAACAAACAGACCAGAAAGAGATTTGTCCTAATCAAGACCAATGCCCGACAATCAAAATACCAAGCCGAAGGAAACAACAATAGGCCTAAACCTGATTCCCAAATGAAAATTAAACCCGTCGAGGACCAGAAAATACCCCCCAAAATAAAATAAAACTGAAATTTAGAACACAAGGTGGACCGAAAGTTAAGAACAATTAAGAAAATGAAAATTGGTACCTCTTGGAATATGCACGCGGCCAAAAACCAAACATAACATTAAAACCTTCGCCACGAGGCAATCAAAACCCACGTTATACATTATTAAATCAAATCACCAGAAAAACACACATTTTAAAATAACTTCAGTTACAAATAATCATAACTTAGCCGCATGCATCTGCCCCCTTACAATTAAACAGTTTTTCGCTTTTCAAAATTTCCTAAGTTCTATCCAGTCAAGATTTTCCACCTTTTTAAATTCGAAAAGTTTCTTTTCTTCCAGTTTATCACCAGTCCAAACATACCTTGACATCCTCTTGTATTTTTGGTAGAGGGAATCCGACCATGCCTCGCGGCTTGTCCCTCTCAAGAACAACCTTACTAAACAACCTCCTCCTACAAGCGTTCATAAGACAATCTTCAGTTTTTTGCGCGTCACCACTTCGCTGCACCATTACACAGTCCTACCACCACAACATTTGGCAGCAGATTTAAATACATATGGGATTTTCCAGTGTCCCTCTTAAAGTTCAGTTGGTGCAGTTTCCCGTCACCACAATAATTTTAAATTAGCGCCAAATGATGACAGTTATCACTGCCACTTTTCAAAGTTTTGTTTTTTCAAATGTGCCATTGTTAGCTGATGGCAATTGTTGAATTTCGATGGTATACATAAAAGATTATTTTTCAAATTTTGATTATTCTTCCAAAGTCCTAAACGTCCAAATAAATACAGGAGTTTTCATTCCTTGTCACCACTCCGTCATCAGTGGCGTGCCTCTTCTTCCGGTAGATGGGTGGGCCACGGGAGATGAACGCTCAATGTACCGAAACGGTACATCTTATAACAGCTTTTCAACTGGCACAAATTTTTAAATCTGCCATCGGCGGTCCAAAGCTCAAATTTAAAAAAAACGACGATGAATGGGAAATTTACCACTTATTAAGAAAATGAAAGAAAAAGAGTTTCTCAAAGACAAATTACTGAACAACAAAAATTCACAGACAATACAGAATGGTACGTGCGCATTTTGTTGCACCGGGCAACGTTGCATGACTTTCCTCGGCCGAGAGCATTGTTCCCGTTGCTAGCTATGATACTTTCCTCCCACATAACCACCAGATTAAATATCAATCCATATAAAATCACCAATCATGGGTAAATAAAACGTAGTTTTTCGTTTAGCCTTGCATTGCTATGAGCCTCATAACAAGCCATATTTCATATTGCTACGACCACCCAGGCCCGTACAAAATTAGCAACAACTATTTTCAGAACCATAAGATCACATTAAAACTCCGTATACATGTTAACAGTCTCCCATAAGTCCAACCCATCGTCCACGTCGTGGGAGATGGGCAACGGCACAAAGTAGGGGATTGCCTGTAGGGGCGAAGTACAGTGGGAACTTCGTGTGCCCCGGGACCGTTGCGGTAGCTGTGAAGGTCCTACAGGAACCCTGAAAAGTGACGGCTAACGGGGCTCTGGTGAAGCTACAATAGGCCCAGCAAGCCAGTAGTGGATGAAACCAAATGCTTTCAAGAATGGAACGAGCCTCGGACATGATGGATATAATAGACGACGACACGGCTGTACACACAGACTAAGATTTGGAACTTTAAACATAACAACGCTGACGGGGAAGGTGGAGGAGAGTGGATATGATGGAAAGAAGGAAGTTTGATTTATTGGGATTGGCAGAAACAAAGTGGAAAGGGGAAGGAAGGAGAGAGCTGAGAAAAGGCTATAGACTGTACTGGAGTGAGAACGAAGAGGGAAAGAGGAATGGAGTGGGAGTAGTAGTAAGAGATGGTTTAAAAGAAGAAGTGAGGAGAATAAGTGATAGGATGATGAAAGTGAAAGTAGCACTGAAGGGAGAGACCGTAGAAATAGTGCAAGTGTATGCTCCACAAGTAGGCTGCGCCTCTGAAGAGAAGGAGGAGTTTGAAGAAGAATTGCAGAAGCAGTTGGTAGGAAGAAATATGATTGTTATGGGGGATCTGAATGCCCATGTAGGAAGAGAAAGACAAGGTTATGAGAGTGTTCTAGGACCAGAGGGTTGGGGCGGAAGAAATGAGGAAGGAAAGAGACTGTTGGACTTCTGCCAAAGGAACAGCCTGCTAGTTGGGAACTCTTGGTTTAAGAAAAGAGAGAGCCACACAATCACATGGTACAGTGATGACTTGACCAGGAAGTCGGTGGTCGACTATATACTGTATGAGAAAGAACTAAATGCGAACATCACGGACATCAAGGTTATACCATCGGACAACCTGGATAGCGACCATCGATTGCTGGTAATGAACCTGAGAGGGGCTAAGGAGAAGAAAGGAACTGAGAACCAGGAAAGACGTATAAGGATATGGAAACTGAAAGAAGGGGATAGAAGGGTCAAGTACCTCAAAATGGTAAAGGAAGGAATTCCAACAGATGAAGAAAGAGGGGTGGAAGAGGAATGGACTAGATTTAAGAAGACACTAGTAGGTGCAGTAGAAGCAGTATGTGGGAGGACAAGTAGTAGGAAGAGGTGGAAGGAAACACCATGGTGGAATGAGAAGACAAAAGATATAGTAAGGGAAAAGAAGAGAGCCTTTAGGAGGTGGTATCAAAATAGGACGGTAGAGACAAGGGAAGAGTACCAGGAAAGAAAGAAGGAGGCGAAGAGAGTAGTGGCTGAGGAGAGAAGAAAGTGGATGGAAGAGTGGACAAAGATGATGAAGGAGGATAGTGAAGGTACAAAAAAGGTCCTGTATGGGATGGTAAAAAATAAGAGGCGGAAGGATCATACGGATTATGTTAGAATGGTGAACAAAAGGGGACAAGAGATAGAAAATAGGGACTGAAGAAAATGTGGAAAGAATATTTTGAAGAACATCTGAACCCAATTGGAAATGATGGTGAGGAGGAAGAAATCAGGGAAGAGGAAGATGAACTGCAAACAGAAAAGGACTTAACATGGAAAGAAGTGGAAGATGCAGTGAAAAAGATGAAAGGAGGGAAGGCACCGGGTGTGGATGAATTGAGTGTGGAGATGGTGAGAGCAGCAGGAGAGGTGGGGATACAATGGTTGTACCGAGTGATGAGGACAGCATGGAAGGAAAGGAAGACCCCAGAGGACTGGAAAAAAAGAATAATTGTCCCGATCTTCAAGAAAGGTAGTAGAACAGATTGCAGAAACTATCAGGGAATAACACTGACGAGTCATTGTGCAAAGATCTTCGAGAATGTTTTGGAAAGGAGAATTAGGACAAGGATAGAAGGAGGGATGAGGGAAGAACGACATGGCTTCAGAGCAGGAAGGTCCACAGTGGATTTGATTTTTGCTGTAAGGCAGTTACAAGAACAGTACTATGAGTATGGAATAGATCTACTGATGGCCTTCCTGGACATTGAGAAAGCATATGACAGTGTATGCAGAAACAAAGTATGGAAGTCCCTGGAGGATAGAGGAGTAGAGAAATGGACTATAAAGAGGATAAAGGAGATGTACAAGGGAAGCGTGAGCTGTGTGAAAGTGGGAGGAGAGAGATCGGACTGGTTGGAACAGAGAAACGGCCTGAAACAAGGAAGTGCACTGTCACCGTTACTTTTCATTGTGGTGATGGATGACATAATGACCCCAGTGGCAAAAGTAATTGGGGAAGGAAAGATGAAAGCAATGGTGTTTGCAGATGATTTGATGATTTGGGGAAACAAGGAGGAGGAGGTACAGGAACAGTTGGACGTGTGGGAAGGAATAATACAAGGATATGGGATGAAATTTAGCATAAAGAAGAGTGAGATGGTGATCACAACAAGGAAGAAGGAAAGAACCACAACGGGAATAACAATTGGTGGGGAACAGCTGAAGAAAGTGGAGAGTTTCAAGTATCTGGGAAGCCTGATACAAGATAATGGAAGATACGATAGAGAAATAAATGAGCGGTAGAGGCAGGCAGAAGCATTTCGTAGGAGTGTGAGAAGCATGTTATGGAGCAAGGATGTCCCTCAGAACAGCAAAAAGATCATATATCGGACGTACTATGTCCCTATCCTGACGTATGCCTCGGAGACCTGGGTTATGAAAGGAAGGGAGAAGAGCAAAATACAGGCCAGTGAGATGAGGTTCTTGAGAAGCAGTATTGGAGCTACAAAGATGGACAGAATAAGAAATGAGAGGACCAGAGTATTAATGAAGGAGGAACCATTACAGGATGGTATAGAGAAATCTAGACTTAGATGGTATGGACATTTAAAGCGAATGGAGAAGAGGATACCCAGGAGAGTATACGAGAAAGTGGGAAGGAAAGAGACCGAGAGACAGGTGGCTGAAGGGGGTGGAAGAAAGTGTGAAGAAGAGAGGAGAAGACTGTACAGGGGTGGAAGCTGAGAGATGGTGGGAAGACAGAAGACGTTGGAGAGGCTTGTGTTCCAAACAGACCCGGCCATTGGCTGGAAACTGTGCAAGATGATGATGATGATACATGTTAACAATAAGTTCCTTCAAGACGTATTAAAGTTTCAATTCGATCTGATAATTTATTTTATTTAGCGTATGGCAACAAGTTCGATACATATACGACTACAAATATACCCAGACAAGAAACATGTTTCCTGGTAGCAAGATTTAATTATATTGCAATGTCCAGTTGGGTGATCCACTGTAATGCTCCTCTGTTGGTTCCAGAAAGTAATTTGGGCTACCTGTATGGGAATGTCGCACACATTCACTTACAATATGGGGGATTGTTTGTTGAGAGGTACCACAGTCGCACTCCGGTGATGTAATATATTTCCACTTATAAAGGGCGTCACTACATCGTCCAAGATTTGTTTTCACCCGATTCAGTGTGGTCCAGAGCTTAGGCAGTAGATGATGTCCACTAGGAATATGTTCACCAGAAAAGATGTTGTGGAGGGAACTGTCTGTGGCAACTTTCCAGCAACTTCTCCATTCTTCTAAAGGGTAGAAATTCCCATCGGCCAAAGCGACAGCATCACGCAAAGATGGATGACTTGACTTGAGCCTCGGTATCTTTAGAGCGGGAATATCATCCAGAACAGGCAATTGAGGGTTAATGTCAATCTTCCTGTACTCTCGTATGAGAGCATTTGATCTTCTTAAATCAGGCGGCATTATACCTGACAAAATTGGAAGCCAATACAGTGGTGTGGGCTGGATAGTACCAGATATTAACCACATGCTAGCGTTTAGTTGAGTGTCAATTAGTCTTGTATACGAGCTATTTAGTCAAACTGGTGGACAGTACTCAGCACAGGAGTAAACCAGTCCCAAAGCAGAAAATCTTAAAGTATTTGCTGAGGAACCCCATCTTGAACCACACAACTACTGGAGGATGTTAGTGCATATTTTGAGCTGTTTGGACAGATTCATAAGATGTTGATTGTAAGACAGTGTGCGATCAAGTGTAATACCCAAATATTTTGGATACCAATTGTGCCGAAGTTCACGATGACAAAAACGAATGTGAAGTTTAATGCTAGCTCGGCGATTGTTCAGATGAAAGCTTGACACTGCTGTTTTGTTTGGGTTAGGATTCAGTCACCGTCTTCCAGGAAGACGGTGTTGTTTAGAGACGGTAAAGAGACAGTCTCGGAATTCAAATGTAGTACTACTGTTAACCATAAGATGGCACTAATTTCAAGTCATGCTGGTTCCCGATGCTTTTTTCTTTCACAGTGAAAGGCTTTGAGAAACAAATGACTATATGCAGGCTGTTATTTGGCTGCAGAAGTGGAAGTATTTTCATGTTGACATTGAGGTTGCATTGAGCAAAATGGCAGCCAACTATGTTGACTATTCAGAAATTGAGCGCTTGATTTTATGTTTCGTGTGATAGTACGGACGATTACAGTGATTACTGTGTGGATTCGTGTGTATATGAAGATGGTGAAAGATAGTGGCACTGATACCAGCGAACAGGATGTCCCGCAAGTTATGGAAATCCCCATCAATGCAAGTGATGTTGATCATGTTCCTACAGACCATGTAAACATGCCTAATGTTAGCCGTGAAGGGGTAAGTGTGAACTGAACTGATATAACCCGGAGAAAGTGACTTTCCAGGTAAAAATGTACCGTTTGTCATTCATCATCCTGGGCCTGTGAACTTGCCTCCACGTAATTCCACGCCGATTATGTACTTCTCATGTATGTGCAAAAGCGAGAAATGTCATATTGTAAAAATAATTTTCTTTTTTAGTAAATCATCATCATCATCTTGTACAGTTTCCAGCCCCAGGCTGGGTCTGTTTGGAACATAAGCCTCGCCACTTAGTTCTTTCTTCCCACCACCTCTCCGCTGTCACTCTGGTCCAGTCCTCGCCTCTCTTCTTGACACATTCCTCCACTCCTTTCAGCCATCTATCTCTTGGTCTTCCCCTTGGTAGTTTCTTCTGCATCTGCATCTCATGTATCCTCTTGGGAATCTTCTTCTCATCCATTCTCTTTAAGTGTCCATACCACCTCAGTCTTGATGTCTCAATCCTACCTTGCAAGGGCTCCTCTTTCACCATTTCCCTGACCTTTTCATTCCTCACCCTGTCTCTTCTTGTTACTCCGATCCTACTTCGCAGGAACTTCATTTCACCTGCCTGTATTCTGCTTATGTCTCTTTTCTTCATTGCCCACGTTTCTGAAGCATAGGTCAGTATCGGGATATAGTAGCTTCTGTATAACACTTCCTTGCTTTTTTGTGGGACATCTTTATTCCACACTAAGCTCCTAATGCTTCTCAGAAATGCTTCTGCCTGTCTGCCACGTTCCGTAATCTCTTTGTCATTTCTCCCATTTTCCTCCACTAGACTTCCCAAGTACTTGAGACTTTCCACCTTCTTCAGCTGTCCACCTCCAAGTGTTATCCCACTCATTGGTCTGTCCTTTTTCCTGGTCGTTAACAGGATCTCACATTTACTGATGTTGAACTTCCATCCGTACTCTCCCACTGTTTCTTCCCAAGCCTTCAGTTGCTCCTGAATTTCCACCTCCTTGTTTCCCCAGACCATGAGATCATCTGCAAACACCATTGCTTTCATCTTATCTTCTCCTATCTTTCCTGCTACCCGTGTCATTACCTCGTCCATAACCACAATAAAGAGAAGGGGTGACAGCGCACTACCCTGTTTCAGGCCACTCATTTGTCTGAACCAGTCTGTTCTTTCCCCTCCAACTTTCACACAACTCACACTTCCACAATACATCTCCTTCACTCTGCCTACAGTCTCTTTTTCCACTCCCATGTTTGCCATTGCTTTCCAAACCTTCTCCCTACACACACTATCATAGGCCTTTTCGATGTCCAGGAAGGCCATCAGCAGATCCTCTCCAAATTCGTAGTGGTGTTCCTGGAGCTGTCTCACTGAAAATATGAGATCCACTGTTGAATAATTTAAAACTGGTTCTTGAAATAGTAACAAAAAACTGTGGACTTTTCATTTATGATGTCTCTGACACACATTTAACTTGGCAATATGGTTTTCTAGAGCAGAAAATTCAATATTTGTTTGTAATTTTTTATAAAATACTTTTCTATGATTAATTCAAACTGATGACTCGGAATAATTCACCTCTATCAAAATAATATAGAACAGTCTTTCAGCTTTCTATTGATGTATGATAAGTTATATTTATGAGTACAGTTTGCTTACAGAAAACAAATTCCTTTAGTGTGTACTTTATGGGAATTTACTGCAGCATTTGACAGATAAACCTGCAGCAGTTCTAGGGTTAAAGTATGTTTCAAGTGAAATCAGGTCTCTTTGTAGCACTTCTTCTGTCATACTAAGGTCTCGATGTTGAGTGGCTAGTGTTATATCATCAGCATAACAGAATTTTCGCGATGATGTTTCTGGGAGGTCTGAGGTATACAAATACCGATCCTTGAGTTCATCCATTCCCTTCTGCACTCATACTGTTTCCCCATACATACCCGGAATCTTCTGTAGCTGAGCATGTTATTTATAACCTGCACGATGGTCCTGCAGGGTACAATTCGGAGAAGCTTGTAAATTAATCCTTCCCTCCAGACTGTGTGAAATGCTGCGGTAAGATCAATGAATTTGGCTGATTGATACTTTTAATGTAATGATCTTTCAAAGAGAGAGCGCTCCGATAGATTTTGTAAAAATAACTCTACTTTTTTTTTTTGTTCAAACAGCTATAAAAGTTTTACGAGTTACAATACAAATGTTTACTCTACATAGCTAATCGAAGAATAAAATAAGGAAAGGTTTGGTGTAGTTTATTTTTATGTAAGGCTACGGCTAACGTTTTTATCAACGTCTAAACTGGAGTATCTATACTTTATTTCCCGACAGTAGTCCGTAGCAAGAGCAATGCTCGTGCGCACGAGTGAATTCTCTCGCAGATGGGATGAGATGCTACAAACACAAATAAAATACTGTTTACCTGAGGAGAGCTGAGATAAATTACTGTTTTACTGAGGAGGGTTGAGAGAGTAGAGAATAGGAGTGTCACATAATAAATGTTTACGGGAAGTGACTGAAATGTATGGTAACAGTAAAGGAGACCGGAACAAGGCGATACAATTTTCTACACTACTGAAAATAGTCAAACTGCCCTTTGTAATAATAAATAATAATTTTGGGGATCATGGAGTAATAGATGTTACCCACCCACTACCCCTTTTTCGATCAAGACTTGTATAGTAAAATTGGAGGCGTATCGCCATTGCACGCGTAAATTATGGGACAAATACAGTATTGCTAACCCCTCACATTTGGTACCGACAGCCATGCCCCGCATTTCCTCTACGCGACCCACGGTACCACATAATAAGGCCCTACGTCTAACAGATGACTTCGTTGTTCCGCCCCTTAAAACAAAAATAACTAACTAACGACCTACGTCTAACCGCCACACGGCAAGAATTATGAGCATGGTTTTTACCCACACCCTGTATTTCGAAGGAAAGAACGTGAAGGAGATGGCGGGAGCTTGGACTGCTGCGCTGTGTTGCCAAGTTTTTAGTGTTGTAAATTAACTGATTCGAATAATACACAGCGCTACACTTCAGACATTATTTCTGTACAATTATACATAATATATTTTACAAGTCGAACCTGAGTTAACGCCGAAGACATTCGAACAGAGAAATACGGTACTTAGATGAAAAAATAAATTACACACCGAAACTACTGTAATGGTTTCTACAGCCCTCACTTTGAGCGACAAGTGTAACGTTTTGCTAGCCCCTAACTGTTGGGAGATAAATGTAACTGTTTACCTTGCCTAAGCTATGTTGTTTTAATGGGCGCCAAGACTTCAACGCAATGCTGTAATCTAAATTTGTATTGAACAACGTCTAGCTCTGGTAGAACACCTTCAAGAATCTAATCACTCAGATCGTGGTATGATTTGATCATTAACCCAACAAACAATTGTATCAGGAGAAGGAATTGGTCTATATCTAATGCTACCTACTGAAAGCAAAGATTGCATTGTAAAAGAAATGAATTTATTATATAAAACAAGTATAGCAAAATTAATAATAATAATAAGTTTAAAATTTAAATTGGAGCGTTGCGATTTTAATATTACCGATAGAAAATTACGTGAAAACGGAGTCTGATAAATTGATTTTACTCTTATTTCTAAGCTATGAAGTTACTGAAATATGAAATGTAAAACAAAGAGAAATGAGAGATTGCGTATTTCTGCGTCATTCGCGCTTACCACTGGAAATTGCCAAAGCATTTCCCTCGTACTGGATGATGCTCTGAGCTTCCCACAGTCTCCTGGACGTCGCCATCTTCTTCGTTATTTGATGATATTCTGGTAGATTAGATAATTCTATGGTCCGTACATCGGACCCAAACACTCGTATAACCACACTGGTTAAGTTTTACAAAAGTTAGTCCTCCACTCCACGGAACATCGGAGCGACTCCCGCAAGAACCATACTCGTTAAGTTCTACACAGATAGTCCTCGTTCCACGGAACATCGGAGCGACTCCCGCGTATAACCACACTCGGCAAGAACTACACCGATTGTCCTCGTTTCACGGCGCGTCGAACGATATATGCACCAGTCGGCTCCCCCACTCTTCAGTCCCAACTAGTTTACGTAGTCTCCACTGATTGACTGCACCTCATGTGCTACTTCCCCTTCTCTGGCTCATTACACTCCGCGGGAGGGAGAAGTCGATTTCCGTTCCGACAATTCGCCTTTTCTTGACGCTGCGACCCGCTTGCGTAATACTTCCCGACAAGATTAAGCGTGTACTTGAATTCCCAGTGAGTCAAGTCTCTCAAATACCCTAACTGACAAAACTCCGTAAAATTCCGTAATCAGATAATTTTCTATGATATTGTCGTTCGTAATAATTTGCTTGATAGCGTTTTCTAAGACATAGAAAACCTATCTGTATGCTTATAATTTTTATAAAATGCTCCGAAAATATCTAAATAATAATTATAATAAATTAATAATAATAATAAATTAACATGAAAAATTCTCTTGGCTGAACAATTTGCCGCGTAAATAAATATAGAATGGCTTCCTACTGACTTATGCCAGTTGCATAAAACCCCTCGAAAAACACGTTACATATTCGCCTCAGATCATCGGATGATTTACCGTGACGACGGTCCATTATCCGATTATCCCAGACACGTTAATAAACCCCATCCAAAATACATATTACATAAATGAGATCACCCTAAATTACAGATATATACACTCATAATTTTTCTTCACGCACTTTGCGTCAAAGTTTGTTGTCACTATGGATTGCACTTTGCAACCAGTCCAATGTTTTACATATAGAATAGTGTTCCACGGATATTTCCGCCTCTCAAATTTCTCTATGTTGGAGAAATAGACATAATTAATGTGTGAGCACTATGTATTTATGATGTCATATCACACGCATTGAAGGTGTTCTGATATATTTATATCACCATAGAACTTCCTAATTTCACTGGAGGTTCCTTCCTTATTGTGAAATTAATCCCACTTATCACTGAGCACACGATCACACTATTGTGGCAGCGCCTCGTGACCATAATACTTCATCTCTCTTTAAAGCAGATTAAATTAATATTGACTTCTGGAAAAAAAAAACAGTAAATGCGCATTACATATAACACCAAATATTTCTGTGCCGTAATCGCCCTGTCTTGTTAAGTTCCCGTAGACCATATTCTACTTAATACTAGTTCTCAACACAGACCATTTCTCCTCACACAAATAATACCTTTGTACAAATTACCTTAAATTACACACTTACAAATCTTACATGGCGAGGCCGTAAACAGAAATAACGTGTGCTGATATGTATGAGTTTCATGGAGGACTGTCTCGCCTTCTGATGGCCCATCTTTTGCCTCGTGGACGCCTTAAGCAAAAATACCCTGTTCAAGCGCTCACCCATCTCTTGGAGGCAAATGGGAATTCACCAGCGGTACCAAATTCTGGCCTTGGTGTATCGAGACATTTTAGTGCTCAAGAGCATCCGACAATCCCGTCATATTTCCCTGTACCTTAAAAACTCTCATTTACTTACATACTACCCCCCTGTGTGACTTCTGATATGCCTGCCTTGAAGACCAGATCTTCCACGCACCAGACACCACACTTACTCATTTGATAGGCTGGCTCACCAGCTAAACACACTCACTTTATGACACATGTTTTCGTAGACTATGTATATTATACGTTCAGTATAATCTGTTTCCCTCACTATTCTCCAGCACATATGCTGTTTTCCCAATACGTTTGGAAACTATAAATGGGCCCTCGTCACCTGCTTCCAACCTTGCAAGTGGCTCCCTTTAAATGAACGTCATCACGTTGCTCTACCTAGCATATTTCTCAGTGTCTGTAACGATGCCCTGTTGCTACTGTCCACACATGCTAACCCTACTTTCCTATGGTGTCACACCTCTACTCGACACTCTATGACCTAAAAATGTCACTTCTGACTGACAGAATGACAACTTAGACAGCTTCAAAGTGAACCCTGCCTGATCTAACTTCTGAAAAACTATATTTAAATGACATAGATGCTCCTCAAAACTGCGTGAACTAATTACCATATCAACAATGTAAATGGTTACAAACTCTCCTGTGTCATCCCCTAATGCGATGTTTAAAGCCCTAATTAAAGCTGCTGAACTACTCTTTAACCCATAAGGTGTTCTATAAAATTGATAAAGGTTATATTTATGACTAAAAGCTGTAAATGGTCTATCTTCGTACATAAGTGGCACTTGCCAATAACTGGAACTCAAATCTACACAAGTGAAATACTTCTTCCCCCCAAATGTTTGCATTAATTCTTCTATTGACATAGATTTCAGCTGATCTGAACTAATTCTACTGTTAACCAAACGAGCGTCTAAACAAATACGAACTGTGCCGTCGGTCTTGGGTACCGTGATCAAAGAATCAACATATGGACTGTTAGAGTGCTCAATAATCCCATCTTCAAGCATCTGGTTAATTTGTGCCTCAACTGCACTCTGATAAGCGAAAGGTACAGGATATCTATGTCCTGTGAATACTGACCTATCAATAACGTTCAATGAATGTGTATAGCAATTGGCCATACCAATGTGATCCTCAAAAACTCTCCTATTACACAATAACACATCATAGAGCCGAACACACTGTTCATCCTCTATATTTCCCTGAAACGCAGCATCACGTAACGAGTCCTTTAGACTACCGTTCGTAATCACACTGCCCACAAAACATGGAGAACCCCGCTCTACGGCTGGCGATATCTCATTTCAAGTATAAATCACACCTACAATACTACTCCTCTGAATATGGTCATTGAACGCTACTTCTACTTCAGAATCTCCCCATTTAAATTTCAAACTCCCTACATCATAACATAAGTTACCCGACACTCTACTTAGCCACTCTGAACCCAAGATAACACTGAATACTAAATTTGGAATTACAAGACAAATCTGCTTCTCTACATGATTATTAATTTTAATGTCTACTAAAACTTGCTTAGAAATTACTTTAGACCTCTTCCCAACAGCTGTGATAACAAAAGTGCTTTTAATTGGCATCTCCTCAAAATTTACTCCAGTTCCTTTCATTTTATCATAAAATGCACTACTTATGCAACTCTTCATACAACCACTATCAATTAAAACATCTGTGTACGCCTCGGACACGTTAAATTTAACTATGTGGCTCTTACTAACCACTTCCTGAATAATACCTTCATCATTTAGTTCATGTAATAATTCATTTCTTACATTTAGGTCACAGACTTCCTGTATAATTGTATGGACAGGGCATGCTACAGACTGAGATTCTGACCTTACTTCGCAGCCTGGTTCGCGTTTAAAGAACCGCTACAGCAGGCCGTAGTACTACTAACCACTGAACTGGTCTGGTTGTTCTGGGCTGTGTTGTCATTGTTTGGCTGTATATTACTACCACTAGGCTGTCCTCTTCCTTGACCCCTATTCTGGTTGTAATTATTGTCATTATAATTTCTCCCTTGATTTCCCCTGTAATCATTGTTCCTCCCTTGATTTCCCCTGTAATCATTGTTCCTCCCTTGATTTCCCCTGAAATCATTGTTCCTCCCTTGATACTGATTACCATAGCCATTTCCTATGTTCTGATTTAGCTGATTATTATTATTTCTATTTTGAGCGTTGGCCCCTTCGCCACCGTTCCCTTGAACTTCTTGATGCCTGGCTTCATTAGGTCTATTATTATTATTACCCTGGTTCCGATTGAAATTGTCCTCATAACCCCCTCTCCCTAGTGCATCAAATGTGCTTAACAAATTTTCTACTTGTGATATAGTCTTTACATTCTGGATACAAGCAGCCTCCTTGATCCTATAGGGAAAGTGCCTAAGTAGCAACCTTACCACATCACTTTTCTCCTTCAAGCCATCCAGATATTTACACACTAATACCTGCCCTAAAAAGTATTCGGTCATGGTGGAGCTTCCTTTAGGGTTATATTTACCACACACTACTCCCTCACGATGCTGCGACTGAATAACCTCATTCCAGAACTTATCACAGAATATCATTTTAAAATCATTAATATCAGTAAACTTGTCTCTGTAGACAGCAAACCAATTCCTCGTTTCCCCCACAAACACTTGTTCTAAAATTTCAACTACCTGGCACCACTCAATACTACCATTTTCCAACCTCTCCCCGAATTTATTTTCTATAGTGTTCATGAACTCCATTGGGCACCCCTGTCGATTGCTGAACTTACCCAGTTCTACCTCCCTGTGTGTGCTATTCACAAAAACTGGCCTATTCCGACTATTTTCTTGCCTGATCCTAGCTTTTAATTTTAATTCTAATTCTGCGATTTTCTCCTCAGCCTTCCTCTCAATACTGTTTACTGTTAATTTAATGTTTCCTTCTGATTCTTCTACTTTATCATATAGCTTTGCTTGTTTCTCCTCAATCTTGCTAATGCTCTCTCTATTACTCTCTCTTAAATCATTTACTTCTGCAACTATTTGCGAGTGGACTTTCTCAATTCTACCCCCCAGCTGTTCATTAACCTCTTTAGTTGCTACCTGAATTTTGTCAATTTCTCCCCCCAATTGCTTTTTGACCTGCTGTGTTTCCAGTTGCACTAGTTCTTTTAAATTTTCAGCCTGTGTACTGATTCTAATTTCTAACTCCTCCTGTACTTTTCCTAATTTCTTGTCTACATCTGCAATGATCTCTTTAACCTTCTCTTCCATTACTCCTCTGATTTCTCCTCTAATCTGCTCCATTTTCACACTAATTTCCTTGTTGTTCTTATCTAATTTTGCATTATTCTGTTCTAATTTTTTATTTAAAGCTTCTGTACTTTCTTTATTTTCCCTACTGTTTTGTTCTAATTTTGCATTATTCTGTTCTAATTTTGCATTTAAAGCTTCTGTACTTTCTTTATTTTCCCTACTGTTTTGTTCTAATTTTGCATTATTCTGTTCTAATTTTGCATTATTCTGTTCTAATTTTGCATTTAAGGCTTCTGTACTTTCTTTATTTTCCCTACTGTTTTGTTCTAATTTTGCATTATTCTGTTCTAATTTTGCATTTAAGGCATCACTACTAACTTTGTTCTGATACATGAACTCGAGAAGTAAAGTTTTTAATTCTGGTTGGCCGCCTACACTCCCTGTTTCAGTATCGGGATTTACCTCCGCTACCCCGGTACTACCATCACTCGACATACTGCTCGTATCCTCACTCTCCAGTTGATGACCACTACGTAACCTCATCTGTCTTTCTTTCTCATCCCCCATAATGATCTACACTGATAAAGACAAATAACCCCCAAAATACAGGCACAGAAATATATACCCTTCTCCTTCCACAAATGTTATTAGGTTTTCATCCCCAAGTTGTCGGCGACAATTGTAACATTTTGACTGCCCCACATTGGGCGCCAAATGTAATGGTTTCTACAGCACTCACTTTGAGCGACAAGTGTAACGTTTTGCTAGCCCCTAACTGTTGGGAGATAAATGTAACTGTTTACCTTTGCCTAAGCTATGTTGTTTTAATGGGCGCCAAGACTTCAACGCAATGCTGAAATCTAAATTTGTATTTAACAACGTCTAGCTCTGGTAGAACACCTTCAAGAATCTAATCACTCAGATCGTGGTATGATTTGATCATTAACCCAACAAACAATTGTATCAGGAGAAGGAATTGGTCTATATCTAATGCTACCTACTGAAAGCAAAGATTGCATTGTAAAAGAAATGAATTTATTATATAAAACAAGTATAGCAAAATTAATAATAATAATAAGTTTAAAATTTAAATTGGAGCGTTGCGATTTTAATATTACCGATAGAAAATTACGTGAAAACGGAGTCTGATAAATTGATTTTACTCTTATTTCCAAGCTATGAAGTTACTGAAATATGAAATGTAAAACAAAGAGAAATGAGAGATTGCGTATTTCTGCGTCATTCGCGCTTACCACTGGAAATTGCCAAAGCATTTCCCTCGTACTGGATGATGCTGTGAGCTTCCCACAGTCTCCTGGACGTCGCCATCTTCTTCGTTATTTGATGATATTCTGGTAGATTAGATAATTCTATGGTCCGTACATCGGATCCAAACACTCGTATAACCACACTGGTTAAGTTTTACAAAAGTTAGTCCTCCACTCCACGGAACATCGGAGCGACTCCCGCGAGAACCATACTCGTTAAGTTCTACACAGATAGTCCTCGTTCCACGGAACATCGGAGCGACTCCCG
This sequence comes from Meconema thalassinum, assembly GCA_946902985.2. Classification (NCBI taxonomy): domain Eukaryota; kingdom Metazoa; phylum Arthropoda; class Insecta; order Orthoptera; family Tettigoniidae; genus Meconema; species Meconema thalassinum. The sequence continues at coordinate 445,314,094 of OX336390.1, forward strand.
CGTATAACCACACTCGGCAAGAACTACACCGATTGTCCTCGTTTCACAGCGCGTCGAACGATATATGCACCAGTCGGCTCCCCCACTCTTCAGTCCCAACTAGCTTACGTCGTCTCCACTGATTGGCTGCACCCCATGTGCTACTTCCCCTTCTCTGGCTCATTACACTCCGCGGGAGGGAGAAGTCGATTTCCGTTCCGACAATTCGCCTTTTCTTGACGCTGCGACCCGCTTGCGTAATACTTCCCGACAAGATTAAGCGTGTACTTGAATTCCCAGTGAGTCACGTCTCTCAAATACCCTAACTGACAAAACTCCGTAAAATTCCGTAATCAGATAATTTTCTATGATATTGTCGTTCGTAATAATTTGCTTGATAGCGTTTTCTAAGACATAGAAAACCTATCTGTATGCTTATAATTGTTATAAAATGCTCCGAAAATATCTAAATAATAATTATAATAAATTAATAATAATAAATTAACATGAAAAATTCTCTTGGCTGAACAATTTGCCGCGTAAATAAATATAGAATGGCTTCCTACTGACTTATGCCAGTTGCATAAAACCCCTCGAAAAACACGTTACACTATGATACCTTTATCATAGGTATTCAATTCAATAAATACGACAAAGGGGGCAAACAGTCTACGGCTAATGAATATTTTAAAAAATCCTCTCGGCACGCCGGAAGGCGGAGGTATGGAAGTCTTTGGAGAGCAGAGGAGTAGGAAAGCAGACTATAGAGGATAAGGGAAATGTACAATGGAAGTATAAGCTGTGTGAAAGTAGGAGGAGAGAGATCAGATTGGCCGGAACAGAAGAATGGCTTGAGGCAAGGAAGTGCACTTTCACCATTACTCTTCATTGTAGTGATGGACGATATAATGACCAAAGTGGCGGGAGTGACTGGTGAAAGAAGGATGAAAGTAATGGTGTTTGCAGATGATTTGATGATCTGGGGAAACAAGGAGGAAGTACAGGAGCAGTTGGATGTACGGGAAGAAATAGTACATGGATATGGGATGAAATTGAGCATACGCAAAAGCAAGTTGATAATCTCAGCCAGGAAGAAGGAGAGAGTCACAACGGGGATAACAATTGGTGGGGAAGAATTGAGGAAAGTAGAGAGTTTCAAGTATCTGGGTAGCATGATACAAGAAAAAGGAAGAAACAACAGAGAAATAAATGAGCGGGGGTGATAAGCAGCATTATTCAAGAAAAGTGTTAGGAGCCTGATATGGAGTTAGGATGTCCCTCAAAACAGCAAAAGGGTTATATATAGGACGTACTATGTTACAATCATGATGTATGCCTCAGAAACCTGGGTTATGAAAGGGAGGGAGCAAAGCGGAATACAGGCTAGTGAGATGAAATTTTTGAGAAACAGTATTGGAGTGACATAGGTGGACAGGTTAAGAAATGAGAAGATCAGAGAATTAGTCAAGGAGGGAGCATTACAGGATAGGATAGAAGAATCAAGTGAATGGATGGGAGGAGGATACCCAGGATGATACAAGAGATGAAAATAGAGGGAAAAAGACCAAGCGGAAGGCCAAGAGATAAGTGGCTGAAAGGTGTGGAGGACTGCATGCGAAAGAAGGGAGAAGACTGGACCAAGGTGGTGACAGAGAGATGGTGGGAAGACAGAAGACGATGGAGAGACTTACGATCCAAACAGACCCGGCAGTAATTATTTAAATTGATAAAAAATTATATAATCTAGAAAATAATTTGAGGGATAAGCTTTGGATGGAAACTGTGCAAGATGGTGATGGTGGTGATGATGATGAGATCCTCCTCCATAGATGATATTGGGCCACTTAAAACAATTATTACCACCACCACCATCATCATCATCATCATGACAGAAGATCTCATGGGAGACTGCACACAACCCCCCCCCCTCTGCTACACACGATTTTAAGCAACAGATGGTTGATGAGAACCGGGGAGATCAAAACGAGCTCATCGAGAACCATGGCATTGAAGAGCAATTGATTGGATCGATGTAAATGAATATCTCCCTTTCAAGGAGGTGGTGTGTCTAACTGAAGATTGTCCTTGTTCTTTCATTAGTTTGTCTTTGGTTTTCCCGTTTATCTCTCCCTCCACCCACACCTGCCAGTCATTGTGTTTGTCCTTTTTCCTGTGTTTCTACTCTTCTCTTCAAGTGCATTGCATATGTGTGCCTTATTGAATCGACATGTAATTCGATTCCGAGTATACGTACTTCTTCCAGCATAGAGCTTTTCAAACCAGCTTGTGGATGTGTTTCCGATGACTGAACAGACCAATCCTGGCATAAAACATGTGTTCACATAAATTGCACTGTTAAACACTGTTAAAAAAAACTCAACTGATTAGAGACATAATTATGCTATCAAGGCTCTTGTAAAATAGTATGTTCCTATGCAGAATTTTGCAATAAAAGCTGAACTGATTCACCATTTATTGATTTATTTACTTTTCTTTATATTTGTGAACAGCTGAAATCACAAATGTACCCAGATTATCAGATTTTGACCAGGAACTATGCAGTTTCTTGCACAAAACTCCAAATATGCCATATATTATGGTAAATGTTAAATCAGTTCTCGATATTTTTTTATGCATAAAAGTTACACACTAATGCTATACTGTATTCATGAAACAGACGAAAGTGTGACTAAAGCAAGTAAAACCACTTACACCTATGTGTAGAGCCAAGTAGTTGGATTGAGAGTGACTTGATCTTACTTAACTAGCTGAGAGGTGCTTGCCAACTCAATACGTAACTTCAAAAGTTAAATTTCTATGGAAAATACAGTACTTATGAATGTTATTCTTTATTATTACAATGGTTAGATGGGCAAAAGACCTTGGCGTTTTCTCCCTTAATCACTCCAGCTGGCTCGACATATACATACACAAACCTACGAATTGGAAGCCAGGAGGGGGTCGATCTACTGTACATGTGTTTTACCCTTTCACGAATTGATTGCTGGCGGTCGGGATGGGAACTATTCTCTGTTTACTTGTGTCACACGTCACTCTGCTTCGTTGACAGGTACAGATGGACGAGTGGGATATGACTCAGCTCCAGTAGCTGTCCGTGGTGACATGATCTCCTGTGACACTTATCGCAGTTTTAAGATAGGTAGCACGCGCAATGCTGCTAACTTATGTGCAGACTGCACTCTGTCATCACTGTGTTCTCCTCTTTACCCTGCGGGGCTCCTGCTATAATAATCAACAAACGGTGGCGCAGCCATGCTCAGCGGCAATCAAATCTTAAATGGGTAATATGTACAGGGTCTTTTTTTTAGGTCGCTCCAAGTATCAGGGGAACATGCACAGAAGGCGATAGCCCGGCCGGGTGACTCATTTGCCGAGAGATATATTCCCATCATGATGGCTAAGATGATCTAATACAGTACGGTAGCGAAAACCATTGCTTCACGGCAAGTTTAGTTTAACATCTGTGGTACTGGTAGCATGTTCAATATAAAATAGCGTAGTTTCTGTAGGAATACAAAAGTTATTGTGTGTTTAACGAGTGATGTATACTGTGGAACAGCGTGTATTCATTGTGTTGGGCCATGCGAAGCATGCTTCTTATATAGAGTGCCGCTTTCAATTCATTCGCAAATTTCCTGGCATCCTCCCTCCCAATAGGAGTACGGTACGTAAATTAGTAAAGAAGTTCCGCACCACCGTGTCCATTCTTAACAAAAAAATCACGCAGGTAACGAACCGTTTTAACAGAGGAAAAGCTTGAAGAAATAGGAGCTCTCTTGGAAAGAGCTCCAACAAAATCCTTGTCACGTCTCGCCGTACAAGCTAACGTGTCACTATCTTCTGCCCACAAAGCAACAAAACTGTTAAAAGCCAAACCGTACAAACCCACCCCTGCTCAACAATTAAGAGGACCTGACAGCTTCGACAGGGTTCAGTATAGTAACTGGTTGCTTCAATCAGTTCACGATGGGTATGTTGACCCAGAACTTTTATTTTATAGTGATGAGGCATGGCTACACTTAAGTGGCTATGTAAATAGTCAAAACAATCGCTACTGGTGTGCAGAAAATCCCCACCAGCTGCATGACCGTCCACTTCATGATGTAAAGATAGGAGTATGGTGCGCAGTAAGTGCTCGTAGAATTATAGGGCCTATATTTTTCCGTGAAACAATAAATGCTGATCGATATATAAACCTCATTCTCAGACCATTCTTTTAAGAGCTGACGGAAGAAGAAAAGAGTAAGGGTTACTTCATGCAAGATAATGCGACGGCACACACTGCTAATCGGTCTATGGAAGTAATACGGGAAGTTTTCGAAGATCGTGTGGTTAATTATCCCCCTAGTTCTCCTGATTTAAATCCCTGTGGAGAATACTGAAGGGAAAAGTGTATGTGAACAACCCTCACACAAGAGAAGAGCTACAAGAGAACATTACACAAGTTATTTCGAACATCACACTGGCCGAGATTCGCCGAGTGTCTGCAAACCTGTTTACGAGATGTCAGGCGTGTTTGACATCTGAGGGACAACATTTTAAACATCAAATGTAATGCCAGGTAGGTTTTAGACTAATAGTTTCACTAGAAGCCGGCCCCGTGGTGTTGGGGTAGCGCGCCTGCATCTCACTCGGAGGCCCCGGGTTCGATTCCCGGCTCCGTCAGGGATTTTAAAACTGACGTGAGGGTTGGATCGGGGTGCACTCAGCCTCGTGAGGTCAACTGAGTAGCTGTCTGACAGTGAGACAGCACCCCGATCACGACAACCAAGATTAACGGCTGAGGGGGACCCGATGCGCTGATCATGCGTCACCCCAATATCTGCAGGCCAAATGGCTGGGTAGCGGTCACTTGGTCGGCCTAGGCCCTTCACGGGCTGTAGTGCCAGGGGTTATTATAGTTTCACTAGAAATGGCTTTCAATAAGTGTGAAATGCCGCGATGTAGTGGGGAGGAAAAGCATGCGTTATACGGCTAGGGACGGAGTGTCATTGCGCCAGCCGTGCTCGTGAGTGGTGATCCAGAGCGACCTAAAAAAGACCCTGCACTATGCTAACTATGCTAGTGATATCCGAGATGTGCACTTGCATGCCTTCTGTTGGTTGTCGATGCAAACTTCTACTACAGAGGGTAGTTTTCTATGTATTGGACCATCTTCTAACATTTTATGGCATTTTAGGCAGTCCATCGATCACTTTTATTTTGTAATTCATCAGGTGCCAACTTCCCCATAGACTCCAGATCAGTGTAGCCTTGCTTCTCTCATTTTGTATGGCACCGGGGTGACTTTTAAGTGTGTTTCGGATGGTTTTGTGCCTCAAGTGATCCAGCCACATGAAACCCAGAGGCCATTAGAGCATCTTCATTTCACCTCTCAAATTATTATTTATTTATATATATTTTATGCCCACATTGCAGCACTTAAATCAAACCACATTTAAGTAATCTAAGAATTGACAGGGAATTTAGTTACCATCTTCCTCCTCTCCCAAAATCTCTTCATTCTAGCTGACCTGGCTGCTCTTTCTTCATCAAACCTCTCAAACTATTATGCAAATAATCAACTTTGTTTAACGATGAAAGGATTACCATCTGATCACACACCCACAAAGTTGAACCTGACAATACTGAAATGGCTTTGCTATTCATTAATTGAAACATACAATTTCAATTGCACTTACTTGACAAATTCATTTGTAAAAATTAATGACATTGCCAGTACCTCCATAAATAAATACTCACCTTAACAAATGAATCAAAATCATTTTCCTTTGGAAATTTCTTGCTACCCATGAACACCATATGTTCTAAGAAATGGGCCATACCAGGTATTTCCCAAGGATCACTGAAGCTGCCTACACCAACGCACAGTCCAACTGCAGCCTGAAAATTGAAATCACACTGCATGAAAGTGGCTTCCCCTTATGTGACCAGCACTTGAATCCAACAATAGCCACTTGTTATACTAATTATACTCATTAGCGGACCCGTGCGAAAACTCGCGCATAGTGGGTAGTGTGTGCCCCATGTGTACCGAGTACAGACTACCCGTCCGGCGGGCTGTACGCAACACAGATCTGCCAGGGGCTATCGTCTTGTTTATTTGTTTGAAAGCACTTTATATAAACAAATAAATATACCCATATTTCCGTTGACTTTTCAAGAAATGAGAGATTTTTCCTGTACTATTGAGACGATTTGGAAGATTTTGATACAAACCACACCTTCAAACTCCCTCTGGTTTAGGAGCTTGAGTTTTGTGAAACATACACTTTAGCATATTAAATAATAAGATTATATTAATCACTAGGGCCCGGATGTTGATGACCTTAAAATTATCAAAAAATTACCTATAAAATGACCCTAAAATTCTCTTAAAATGACCTCATTTTTTTTTTATATCACCTAAAAATGATCAATTTCATAATGATTGTCTTATACAAACAATGGTTCGAATAACAAACATTCTTAGTAGAATTAGTGTATTACTACTAAATTATTAATCAATAGATTAACAATACGTAGAGGTGTTAGTTTTTGTTAATTCGCGATAAAACGAAAAGTCATATTTAGAGGTTAGGATGTTTTATTTTCACGTATTTACATGTTTCGTGCCGCCCAGGAGTGAAATTAAATCGCGAAATAACGAGAATTTTGTGAATAACACCACAAATACCGCAATCTGCGAAATAAAAACAAATTTTCATATTTTTTCCCCACACCAATCCGAACATTTTTGTCCACAAGCCGATAATCGAATTTGGTTGGTGTTCAATTCGAGAGAATGATCGATTGTATAGTTTCGCGAGGGGTAATACTACGATATACGTCATATTACGATATACTGTCGATATTCTCGTTACTCGTTGGATTTTAGCGCTATGGTAAACAGCTGTTATATCGCGGCGTGAATAGTTTGGCCGACTACCTCCAAAAGGTTATGTGATAGTTGTTCATAATGTAAACTACGTTTGCCTCCTGTTACATCGGTAGCGAGTGTAAATTATAGTAGAGAATTCTATATAATTTAATAAAAAGTGCGCAAATTGTGCGTTATCATCGAAGCTAGTGTGTTATTTGCGTGAATCAGTTGGCGACCACTTGTTCGTCGTATTAGTTCCGAACTTAGCAGTACAGGAAGATGAGACGCGACGTAATTTAAATATTATGACACGAATTCAGAAATAAATTTTGCGTGTGGTTACGAATTTATACTGGCGTGTGACTACAGTCAACCGTGTGATAACAGTGTTTGTTACTGGGCATCGCTCAGTTGAGTTTAAAAATGCCGAAGGTAGCTGTTTCTGCCACAGACAGACTTAAAGAATATAAGAATGAAGGATTTATAATTTCTTGTGGCATTCTTATGTGCAAATATTGTGATTGTCGGTTAGATTATCGCAGGAAAGATGCATTAGACAAACATTGCAAATCGGAGAAGCATTCAAAACGCCGAGAAAATTCGCGTCTTGAAGTTAGTGTTCCTAGAGTGGCCACCTTGAAAGAAACATTATCAAATGCTAGTCGTGGGAAGGATATGAAAGAAGAGTTTATTTTGGACACCACTACTACTGCGTTTGTGAAAGCTAATATACCAGTAGAGAAACTAGACAATCCTGCTATCCGTACTTGGTTTAATAAGTACGTTCGCGGAAGTGGAGATTTACCATCAGCAAATCAGATTCGTCAGAAATACATCCCCATGATTGGCAAAAGGAGGAGGGAAGAAATTAGGGAAGATATAAAAAACAAAGACGTGTTTCTGCTATGTGACGAAACAACTGTCAAGAATGGTAGGTGTGTTTTCAACATTCTTTTTCGTCCATCAGTACCATCAACTGAAATGAACACCCATCTGGCTGCCTCTGTTGTTCTAGATTCTGCCAATAGCGTAAATTGCTCCAATGCGATATTAGACCCCTTGAATTCCTATGAAATTGAACGGGAGCGTGTAGTGGCAGTAGTTACGGACTCAGCACGCTACATGACAAAATGTGTAACTACTCTTCAAAGATTGATTGAAGAATTAAGTCATGTCCAGTGCTGGGCTCATAAAGTCAATCTTATTGGCTGCGTATTTGAAAACGAGCTGGACGAATTGAACATGTCTATAGTAAAGACAAAGAATGCCTTTTTAAATACGCGAAAAAGAAAAAGCAATTACGTTGCATTTCTAAGGGAGAAATATGAAAACACAGAAAAAGAGAATGAAATTCTAGCTTTCCCAATGCCTGTATGTACAAGATGGAATTCATGGTTTAAGGCTGCATGTATATGGCCATGCATGTGGAAGATCTGGTAGAATTTTTCAAAACATTGGAAGATTCAAATTCAGGGGTCAAATTTTTCCAACAAGCATCGACTTCAACAATACAATTTATACAATTACAAGCATTGTATGTTTCTGTTGTTGGTGCCTCTCTTATGGACTTGCTTAATTTCTTGGAGGGATCTAAGTACCCAACAATTCACTTACCGGCTGGGAAGCTAGATGACCTTGAGGTAAAGCTCAAGCTATTAGGCGATGGTGGAATGTTCAATCATACGATCCTCCAGAACTTGGAACAGCTTCCTCAAAAGATGCAGATTAAGGTTAAGTCCAATCTTACGTGTATTGCCCAGTCAGCTCTAGTGAAAGTCAGGACTTTAAGGACCACGGATCCAGCCAGGAAGACTGTAGAAGCCATCGGGTCATTGTTTGATCCTCGGCATGCACCTAAGAACGTATCTCCCACAGAACTGCTCCAATTTAAGAAGAATGCCCCATTTCTTACGAAGATGGAGTCTCAACAGTTTTTAGAGGCTCACAGCATTTACCTGACCTCAATCAAGAACCAACTGCGTCATGAAGATAATGTGAATGTTCCAGAGATCCTCATGAGATTAAGGCCTGCTCACCGAGACTATGCAACAGCTGCATTAAAGTGTGTGTGGTATCCTTGTTCAAATGTGGATTCTGAAAGGTGATTTTCGAAATACAGTCTCATAGTAAGTGATAGGAGGCGAAAATTGACAGCTGCAAATGCTGAGAATTTAACCATGATCTACTTCCAGTGATTTCACCGCAGTATTTGGATAAAACTGAAAAAGGTATTCACTGAAATGTGTTTCGAGATGGTGAATGTAAAATAAAAATGTGACTTCCATATAAGTATTATCTCATTCTTCCATAGCCATGTTTAACGTTTTACCCTGCTGTTTTGTTTTTTACTTTGTTTTATTAATTGTTTATATTTTTAAATGCACTTATTGTATAAACCTTATCGCTTTCCAATTTTTAACATGTCATCCCCCGAAAAAATAATAAAAACACAAAACACCACCTTTTGAATTTTAAATCAACAAATCTTCAAAAAAATAACAACACTTTCTAACACCTCTAACAATACGTCATTTTAATTTCTACTACTAAGTGAAAAAATATATTACTAACCAAACATACATTAGTTAGCGTTGCAATACACCACCATCGTCATCTTCAAGTTATCAAAGGTGAAGGAATGGCGGTTGTCAGCTAATACTGTTTTATATTTCGAGAACCTTCCCTCCACTTCCACTGATGTAATAGGAGCATATTTGAAAAACACTATGACACTGGCTATTAAATCCTCTTCAATAATGTCAATTCTTAAGTCTTCTCCCGACAAAATACTAGCTATTTGACACACTGTCTGATACCCTTTATTCTTGTCCAATACAAATTTTATTTTCTGCCTGACTGTGTCTCCAATCTCACCTTTTACATGTTTTATACAACCTTCAGCGTTCCCGACTAACTATATTGGCTTGGCCAATACCAAGCCACTTCTTCTAGGCAGGTTATGGTTTCTTGCAAAAATTTAAAAAATTATTTTATGCAAGCCAATTTACCTTCAATTTGAGGACCAGAAAACAGGTCCTGTGCTCTCCCAATAGCTTTAGCATATGTCCTATCAAAGCCATTCACTACTTCTCTCACTATCTGAAAATTGTCACAGTAGTATATGAATACAGTCAACCAGGTACCACAGCGTGTTAAAACTGGTGCGGGGGGCAAAGCTACATCAGGGGCCTTGTCTTTGAAATACTTAGTGTGGGATGGTGTTATGACAACGACTTTCTTTACTGTGGAAACTAGTCTATCTACTTCTGAAAATTTTGATCAGACCTCTTTTGCAATTCGATGAAAACCATGGGCCAGACAAGTAACATGCACCATCTTTTGTAAAATGCTTTGATAGATTTTGCTGCCTTTACCATATAAGGTGCTGCATCTGTTAGGAAGAGGAGCACGTTCTCATGTTGTCAGTAGTGTAGCCAGGATTTTAGTTTGGAGGGGGCCCATTAGGTCCTCATCTATTACTGCCGGAGTTCATTTATGAAAAAGAAAAAAAAATAGGCTTATGAGATCACCTTTTGTCCATGTGTGTGTGTGTGCAACCCCCCACCCCCACTAATAAAATCTAAACTGTCGGAGCGATTTCAATGAAACTCGGTAAGCACATACTGCTACCTCGTCCGACCTCGACCGTGCCTTTCAAATTTTGATACGTTTCACTAATTCAACATGCGGGCCAAGCGAAATATTTCACTGGCATTCTATATCTCCGCAGTGGTAACAGAGATCACCCTGAAATTGTGTGCAGTGATAAAGGGTACTACTACAAGTTTACCGATCTGACTTTATAAAACCTGTTAAGTACAAAACGAACATGGTGGCCAAGCGAAGTTGAAACATTTTAATGGATATTTCACGCGATTAAACCATCTGAGCGCAGTGAAACTTGAAACGGTAAATGTTTATACAAATTCTAATCTACTGACGTCTACTGTAATTTAGTTCAATTATTTACATAACCTCAAGATGACGTCTGTGCGAAATTTTAAAATTAAGTTTTTATTTCTTGTGTCCTAATCATGCGATCGAAGTGAAAGTTTGAATAATGAACCTACGCAATAATTTTCATCTAATGGTACATAACTGTATGCATAGCCACCTATAAGGAAGGCCTTGCCCATAGCAGAGCGGCAACACCGCACACTCGTCTATATGAGGCGAGCGGTAAGCATGGTGATGAATGGTGCTGAACGTGCGACTCCTTACTAAATTGCATATATTCTTTTAACACTCGCACATGTAACAATAGTGTTTAAAGTAGACCCAAGAAGGCTAATCATCTGGTAAACGTAAGTGCAGCTCCTAACTCAACGTCGTTATTCTATAATATTAAATAGTAGTAGTATTGAGCTCTCGAATCTTAATATTACACTTGGTTGCTCTTCTGTGTTGTTTATTGTAACTTAACCCTGTAACAACAATCGTATGTTGGTACTAGTGGGGTCTGACAATCAGTGGCGTAACTACGGGGGGTGATCAGGGGGATCAATCCCTCCCCCAGAGCCAAATAATAAAACTATTAAACTTGTTGAAGTTTTTAATTTTGGATAAAACCAATCTTCGGATTGATGACTAATGATTGGAAGATGAAAGTTAATGCTTAAAAATTTGAAAGAATTCATTTTCACTCGTTAGACATTATCAGCGCTACCCTAACTTATCACTTACTGAATAAGCAAAATAGTCAGCTGATCAGTTAGCCAGAGAGGAAGCAATGAGGTGGGTGTGCAGTATTTTTCCTCATCCCTTGCCAAAAATACACCACTTGTCAGTTGCCTTCATGTTAGTATCCGAGTGTGAGTGTCATTTTGGAAAGTGAATACCGGTATTATTGTGTTACACTTTAATAGGAAACATTAGTTTTTCAATACAATGTGGGGAACTAGGACCAGATGATTACAGGAAGAAAACTGGTCATTATAATTTAATTTTCGATCATTTGTACATTGATAAGTAACAAGTAGTTCCATGAAGAACTATACAGCCTATTTTCATATATCCTACGTAAATCAATTGCCTCTATCAACATACACAATTTCAGTTTGGTTGCTGTAATAGATTCGTGGATATTGAGAACCGTCTAAATATTTCGGATGGTCGCCATGTTGGATTTTTATATATGTAGGTCTTAAGAATTATGTACTACTGTATTACATACTATTACATACAGTGCTGATTTAAGGTAAGCCTAACGGTCGCCTTGAACCTCATTAGTAGACTCAGTCATGGTTCCGTATTGATTGACAATCAAGTATAATAAAAATTTGGGAAATCCGCCTGATCAATACACAATATTTACATAGTTTTTAGCCTCGTTAACAGGGCCCTCAGTTTACCTTCATCTAAACAGGATTTCAATACCGAAATTAAAATTATCCATCAAATAGCCAAAGTTAATGGTTTTAGTCGGAATTATGTGAATAATATTCTCAGAAAAATCAAAAATAAACCAGCCACCCACTCATACCAGAAAAAATCGATAAACCAACATATGCGGTTTTTACCTATCACAATAATGCCACATACAGTATCACCAATATTTTCAAGAAATGCAATATGAAATTAGCATATAAAACCAGACATACCAATAGAAACCTATTTTTTAATTCACACACTTTGAATCCTAAAGATAAGCACAGTACCTCTGGTATCTACAAGTTAAATTGTAATGACTGCAAAACCAATTATATTGGACAAACCGGGAGAAGCTTCATTACTAGATTTTCTGAGCATGTCAACGCTACTAAATATAGAAAATTTTCAGCCATGGCTTCCCACATGAATGATATGAACCATAATTTCACAAACATTGGCAATGACCTTGAAATTCTACATCACGTTGACAGAGGTTCTTTAATGAACATTCTGGAGTCCATCAAAATTAACACCGCCCAAAGAATTTTCAACCCCCCCTAACCTCAATAAAATATATTTCGACTCAAATGTTTTGTTCGACACCCTAGCAGATTTCATCATAACAAACAAAGATTATAATAAACCACCTTGAGCTCTCTCCTCAGCTGTTTCCGTCCTCCCCTATCACCTTCTTCTCTCACCTTCCCCTTAACCCCTCCCAACCCCCGCCTCTCACTCGCCACAACAGCGCTCCTCCACCTCCCCTCTTTCCTTCCCGCACCTTGCTCTGCTTGCGTGCTCTGCTGTTGTCATTGCACTTTCAAGTCTGTTGGACGCTGCGCTTCCTGCTTCGGACACCCGGTGTTCGTTCCGTTATACTGTAAGTTATTCTTCTTTCGTATTGGCCTAAAGAGCTCACTACTTTCACTATTTTTGGTCCCAATAAGACAAATATTTTTTTCGTTCCCTATACTTTAAAATTTTTTCAATACTAAAAATGTTTTTCTAAAATTCCTTTTTTTTTTTTGTTTCCTCCTCAGGATCTCTCTAAGGCTCATTTGCCGCTTAGAAGATGGAACTTTTTTTGGACTAATCAATATATGTCACCAAGTTTTTAAGGATTTCCCTTGCTTCTATCCTCAAGAGGCTCTGTTAAACTTGGCCTGCTCGATCCTCGTCATAGGCGAAGTATTGGTCTCTAACAAACAGCAATTTATCCTTCTAACAGGAGTCACAAACAGTCAGGTCCAATAGGACTGAGCTTTTAACAATATTTTTAACGATTTATTATGGAATGAACTATTTTATTTAGACACGATACCCTGCTGGTATTATTATTGTTCATAAGGACTCACAAAAGACTTGTTTGACAAGCACTTCAAGTGCCCCCTTTTAAAATGTTATTTTAATGTGTTTTTTCATCTGTCGCCTATAACATTTTTAAGTGTCTCTCAAATTCAAGTGTTTTATCACCACATCATCTTTCACGATTACTATGTTTCATTTTCATCCATTCTTTTTATGTTAGATCTACCTTTGTGATGTATCCTGTGATTATACTGAAGATCTGTATGTTTTTGGCTGATGAAGGGGCCATCATAATAGGCCCCGAAACATGTACCAAATGGGTTTAATATAGCCCTATATATGTAAATATTGTGTATTGATCAGGCGGATTTCCCGAATTTTTATTATACTTGGGCCTCATTCTTTATTATTATTATTATTATTATTATTATTCAGAGGAAACTGCAACACCCTTTAAATAATAATTAATAAATATGAACCTCTTAGAAAAATCGAATAACTTTACATTCTATCAGTGAGCAATGCGTCTTTCTCGTGCACAGAAAATTATTTGTAAAAGCTGTGCCTATGTAATGAAATAGGGTCCTCAATTTTCAACACCTGCAATAAAAACTTTTCATAACTTACCGAATATGTATCCAGTTTTGCCTTCTTTATGACAAAGCGGTCGATCTTCTAAAAACTCGCTAAAGTGACAAAAAAGAAGAAAGGAAAGAGCAACTATCAAACAACTCTCGACTCAATACTAGCATTACAAACTGTATCTCTTCTCTCGCACAGACACACAACCACCGTAAATCCCGATAGTGGCGACAATCATCCACGCTGCGCCAGTATTGCAGCCTGGGACATTTTAACACTGCTATTTCCAGGAAATAGAAATTAAAAGCTGACAAGAGAGTGTAAGCTGAAAAGCTTGTAACTGGTCCCCTCCAGAGAGGTCTCTTGCTAATTGGCAATCTCCTAATTTCTTGGTAGACTTTTGTCCTCATCACCTGGTTGTATCCCCAGTACTGAGGCACCTACTGTTCTTGGAATATCCCCCCATGTCACAATCCTAATTGCTATCCTGTTATTTTAGCTCCTCCAAGCAGTGCAGACACAGAAATGATGACTGGCCGTGCAGAGATTGTTATTACATTCTTTGTCAACGTATTTACTGTATTTAACATTTCATTGTAGGTTCTAAATTTGTTCGAGCCATAAGAAAATATGAAGGCTTATGCCCACCCCAAATTCTGATTATTTTTTTTTGGGGTGGGGCTAGGCCCCTCTGGGCTATGCCACTGCTGTTGTATTCCCCTAGGTCATATTAAACACATGGATTTATCAACAGTTTGCATATCTGAGTGTGGTTACCCGCTTCCAAAACCTCTGAGGTCAGAAGAAAAGTTTGCCCAGGACTATTTGTTTCTAGGGTCCCTATCACTACATTCCCTACATAACGTCCCTCCAAATCTGTAGTCTCGTCAATTGATACATATTTTCTTTTCCCATTCTCACATTCACGTATTCGGTTTAACATGTCTTCGTAACATTTTGATAGGTAGTTTTTACGCAATGTTGATTCGTCTGGAATAGTATGACTAGTGTGGCGTTCGAGGAAATCACTTAATTTAGGATTGCTTAGTTTTCCTAGTGGAATATTAGCACTAACAAGCACTTCATATAATTCTTTATAAAAGGAAGATGCCTTGTTATTTGATGTCGAAGCAGTTTCTTTTAACTGTAATTGAGACACTTTCAAGACCTCGCAAATGTTTATCACGCCCGACATGTTGTTGCATGGTGAACCGTTCATCTGCAGCGACTTTAATTTCGCACAATTTACAGAACAAAATAGTTCCATCAGTTGAGAATATGTTTTCACCGAAATCTGACACATACGGCTTGCAGTTGACTGCTTTTGTTTTGGCATTTCAGTTGCACTGCAGAACAAAACATCACACACCTACAACACAAACACACCTTAAAAGTCCTATAGTTGCCGGGTAACTGAGTGAACGATCAGAGGCCAGAGTTGCGTCAGAGCTGTCAACACTACTAATAAAGATTAAACTCTACACAAACCACATGGCACTGAGCGGATTACTCAGTTTCTTTTCTCAGACTGACGCAATACTCACGCGCATGTGAAGAAATCGGTAACACCAACTGTACACACAAATGCATCATGGTCAAGAAAAATTAAATCTGCTGCGTAGATAAGAAAGGAAGGAAGTTTGTAGACCGTTAATCTCACGAACATGAGCCATGGGACCTCCTTTTTATAATGTTGATTATTCAGGTCCGTATTGACGTAACTATAACTTTGAAAGAATAATAGATTTTCCGCCTTCAATACTGTTTATTTCTATTACTTACAGGGACATGTTTCGGGGGCTAATACTCCCCCTTCCTCAGCCTGTCCAACAAAACTTCACAAAGGAAAAACTTTCCTTGTATAAGCTCATACAAAACACATGAACCTCCTTTTTACGTGGAATCTGAACCACAGGACATGGCATTTCACTTTGAAAATCTCACATGCATTGACAGGGAATCGAACCCGGTCCGTTGTGGTGAGAGGCCAAAAGCTTGACCACTGCGCCACCATGCCCCTGCGTAGATAAACAGGTAATGAAAACAGATGAGCACTGCAGAACTACAGTATATGGGTTAGTCCAAGAATGTTAACACTGACATGTTTAGAAACACAGGTACTAAAAAAATAACTTTAAAATGAGCATTTAACTATATTCGATTTAAAAAAAAAAAAACTATAAACGTATAACACATGAAAAATGACCTAAAATGCACCTAAATGGTACAAAATGACTATTCTGGAAAATGTAGGAGAAATGCATTTTGATGATCTTTAAAAACCCCATATATATCTAACATATTTATAGTAGAATACACTTGATTACCACTAAGCATCGTCTTCGTGTACTCAGAAAAAAGATGACTTTTCATCAAAATCCGTGCCCTACTAATGACATACACTAATAACCATTAGCAAATACACTCACAAATGGTTGAAGCTAAAATAATGTATTACAGCTCTCAATAAGTCTGCTAGTTAAAATAATTTACAGTGCAAATCCTTATGTATATGCTGAATAGCCATGTTTAACCTCAATTTTGTGATTGTCAGTTCAACAGAGCATTTTCCTAAAGAGAGATCATTGAGGCAATCTCATCTGAGAAACAGAATAACTGACATACCCACAAATACATAATATATTATTTTGATTTTGATGATGAACATACGCAAAATGATTTCTTGTAAATTAGTAAGAAATGATAATTTACCACAAAACCCAGTCAGAAAATCTAACTAAAGTTGTTAACCCTCCAACACAAATAAAACATTTACTTTTTCATAGCCTCTGCAAACTTGTATAGATCTGTGTGCTCAATGCTCTTGAGACAAAGGTTTCCCTCAGACTTCAAAACTAACATTGTATAATACCTACCTACCTTCCTGGTGGTGGTGGTGGTGGTGGTGGTGGTGGTGGTGGTGTTTCCTAGTCAATATGAGAACTACCCCTGCGTGGCCACTCTTTGATTTAGTGCTAATGATCCTATAGTCTCCTGACCAAATGTCCTGTTCTTCTTACCAGCCCACTTCACTAATCCCAACAAAATCCAACCTCAACCTATCTACTTCCCTTTCTAAATTTTCTAACCTTACACTGCCAATCAGACTTCATTCCATGCTCCGAGCCATAGAATGTCAGATTTCCTGTTTGTCACTTGTTTTGTCAACCCCCTCTCGTGTTACCAAGGATAAACTGTATTGAGGTGGATTACAAACATGTTGCCTTTCCAGCCACCTGTCACAAGTTGGAAATATTTTCTAGCCCCCAGTCACAGGTAGAAAAGGGGTACAGAACAGAAGGCAAGATACTTCAATACTACCATCCTATTAACTGAAATGAGTTGCCATACCAATTTTTCTTCCTTTTGGGGAGACTTCTTAGACTCGTCTTCATCCGAGGAGTGTTGACGCGCTGCATCATCTTCATCTTCTTCTTCAGTACTTGACTCACTGCCAGAGGACTCTTTGACATTTTGCTTATCTGAAACAAAAGTTAATTATATACAGTATTATTAATCCAAAATGGCATTTGAACGACAACATGAACAACACGGACAATAATAATAATTACAACTTTTATTTTTATTTTATTTTTATTTAATTTATTCTCTTAAGTACGGTACATTGAATTCAATGGCAATATATCCCACGAATCAATGAAGAACCCATTCCAATTATATGTAGTATATATTTATTACATTGTTTATTATATATTACATATACAAGTGGCACATATTGAATTTAAATAAAAGAAAAAATACCACAAACAATATTGAAAATTTAAAATAAAATGTAAAAATTGAGCAAGATATGTGAATTTTTTCCCTTATATATTTTCTTTTTTTTTTATTATTATTATTTTTTTTTGTAGCCTATGTTACAAAACTTCTACTGACATTCTATAGATAAACAAGCATGCACTAGAGTAAATTAAACCAACTACTGAAGGGAGAAAAAAATTATAGAAAAACATTAAATATTACAACAACTACTAGTAATTTCATCCAAAGAGGTGCAAAAAGTGTATGAAGGTCACTTTCAATGGAGTTTTGAATTTATATGATAAATTTGTCATGTAGGCTATATATAGCATTTTAACATGCTGTATCAGGTTTTCATAAATAGTACTTCACTATATTATAAACTGCCCATGTTTTATTTGAGCTATTTCTTATTTCAGAGGGAAGTCCGTCTAAGATTGAAGGAACTGTGTAATTCAATAACTTCCTTAGCTGTCTGTACATACAGGGTCTTTCATATAAAGTAAGAACGGCAAGCGGCAGTTTTGTTATCCGCTGCTGCGGTGGTCTTGGCCGAGCTTGTGGCGCGCCACGGCCCCCTGCTTTAAGCGTGTGTACAATCCTATATGAAATCTTACCTTATAAAAGATGCTGGAAGTGTCGTCCTTCATGGGTTATACAGGCATTGTATCTGGTAACCACACTCTGGCTGACGCGAGTGAGTTCTGCCACTGTAATGTTTCCTTTCAGTTCCTCCAATGTGCGAGGATTTGTTAAAATAAGATATTACATACAAAAAAAGTACGATGTTGTAATGATAACTGTCTCTCTATGTCAGCAGCTGAGGTTCAGACTGGCGACAGAACACCTGCACGCTTATTGCAAGGTCAAGTATGTAGTAATTTATTGATTATTCTATGGTCTGCCAATCAATAATCAATAAATTAGTCAAATTGTCAATACGGACCTTGAGAGATGGCTATTTCTCCCAATTCAAGTATGTACTATGCGCGCGCTTTCAACACTACAGCAGGGGACCGTGGCGCACCACAAGCTGTGCCAAGGCCACCGCAGCAACGGATAACAAAACTGCCGCTTGTCGTTCTTACTTTATATGAGAGACCCTGTATAGGAATTATATATTTCGCTTCTGCTTTAAATCTTGTGTGTTGTTTGACAGGTTTTTTGAAGCATTTATCATGAAAGTACAATGTTAAGATTGATATATGATAAAGTTAATTAATATTCAAATATGGTATTGTATTATGTTTGAAAAATCTATTTTTGAGTCTCTTGGAGGTGTTTTATGGAGGTAGAATATTGACTGCTTCAAGCAGGTAATGCATAATTATTTAGTTATTGTTGCTTTAAGGGGTGAAACAGCAAGGTCATATGCCCCCAGGTTAAGGCATATCTTAGGTAGATTAGACTAGCTCTTGGTAGACTGCTAGGTAAGTATTATTATCAATATGAAATTTAAGGTTACAGAAGGTATTGGTTGATTCCTCAGTTTAGGGGCTGCGACAACGCGTCATGTAGCCCCGTGTACTTCCGGTGTGCTCTTAAAAATCCGACGACTTTGGCCGGATCTGAACATGCGACCTTGAACATAGACGCTCAGCATGCTACCAACTACACCACCGAAGCCACCTACAGAAGGTGTATAGGATGGTTCTTAAATTTCTTATCATATTTTTACGTTGGTTGGTTCCTTAGTTTAGGGGCTGCGACAAAGCGGTCATGTAGCCCCGTGTACTTCGGGTGTGTGCAGAAATTGTCTGATAACCGGTGTTAATTGTGATGGCTGTATTAGTGTGTGTTATCTGTGATTCAGGTAGAAGGACTGCGGACGATCAATTTTTCAAGTAGTTCCTACTTTTGCTACCAAATTATACCGTCCATGACACCTAGCTGCAGACTTGGCTACTAGATGCCATCGCAGCCAGCTCCTGGCGACGAACATTGGAACTAATAGAGCGTTATCAAAATAACCTACAAATTTTAGTTTCCACTAGTGTAGTTAGTGGAAGTTTCTTTTTCATGCAATAAATCTATGACATGGGACCGCGGCTTTACTTCCCCTCTGAAGGAAGGCATACTGAAGGATTTTTAACGCTCTTAAAAAATCCTATGACTTCGGTCGGGTTTGAACCCGCGATCTTGGGCATAGAAGCTCGGCATGCTACCAACTATGCCACCGAAGCCGCCTATATTTTTGTGTTCATTTATAGTTAGTCCAAGATATTTATGTGTGGAAGTGCACATAAGTCGTTACAATGGCAGTTGTCAGGAATATTTTGATGAAGACATACATCCTTGTGGTATCGTTGTTAAAAGATTACTGGTGTATAATGCAGGACTCCGATGTGCATAATTTTAGATTTTTTGGGATGATGATGATGATGATGATTATTATTATTATTATTAAAAGGAATTGATTACCTTCATTGATGGTAGTGTCCTGAATTATGTTTAGCACATCAGAAATCAGCAATGCTGTCAATCCATTTGCTAGATGAAGAGTCCTAAGGAAAGATAATGTGTGAGCAAAATATACCATATTAAAACAAATTTGCAGTTATTCAATATTGAAGTAGAAAGTTGAACACAGAAAAGATAAGTAACCATTTAAAAAAAAGAGGAAACAACAGCAAGAGATGGATAGAAACTGATGATAAACATTATAAGGGGAATACACAGAGCAGTGAGATACGAAATACAGTATTAGGATAAAGCAAAGGTCATTGGTTTTTATACCTGCTTATCTATTAAATCCCTAATTATTCATCCATAAATTTATAAAATATTCTTCTCCAATGGTCTTGAAGTTTTGTTATACTGTGATTTCTCAGAACACAAACTTCCGTAAGGAGGAGTCAGTTATGGAACACTACCACGTACTTAATACTAGAAGGTGAGACTTCAACACCTATGATTTTTTAAATCCTAGTCATTGAGTTTGGGGGACTGGGAACCAGACAGCCCTCTTAACTTATTATTTACACGCTAAATTTATTTCCGCAATATTCTTGAAATTCTATTATAGTAACTTACTATGATCTCTGGGTAAAAACTAGCTCCTATCCATACCAAAATGTTTAGTTAGGAAATGGAGAGTCTTTGGGTGCTCAAAATAAGTTTGCATAATACAAAATCAAATCACACGATATACCATTTTAAAAGTTTTTGTTATGAGGGTTCGTAAGTACATACAGTCAAACCTCGATATCTCAAACCTTTACTACTCAAATGTTCAATAACTCGTAGTAATTATTATTTTCCGAACGAATTTCCTATAATTTACATATACATTTTCTCTATAAGTCCAATTTCTATAACTCAATTTTTTTGATATCTTGAAGCTTTATTTATATCCTTGGCACTAAAACTCTCGAACATACACATATTTTTACAGTGCAACTTATTTCATACATTACTCATTTTGGTTGAGAACTTTGTGGTGGAAGTTCGTGCACAGAAAATGAAGAATTTCTTCAAGTCATGAAAAAAGTAGATAAAGGCCCATCTGCATTTTGTATTGTTAAATTTAGCTTACTTAGATAATGTAATAAAACTGTCATCATTACCAAGATACATTTTTATTACTTAAATTTGGACAACTATGCTGCTATATTTTGCGACCAGTACAGTACATAACAAATTGAACATTTTTTGCTGCGTATCTCTATAGCTCAAATTTTTGATAAGTCCAATTTATTTTGACATCCCCTATGGATTCAAGATATCGAGGTTCAGCTGTATTACCAGGTATAAAGAGTATTTTCTGGGTGTAGAGGGGGAATAATTTAATAGCTAACACACAAATATTTGAGAAATCAATAGGTACAGGGGGGCTTTAGATGAAGATGATAAAATCATCATCATTGTATGGCCTCAGGCACCGACCGTGGCATAAATCTTTTGATTTGGAGCCATTGAGGTGATCTACTCTTCAACTTTGATATTCTATTTAATACTGTAACTGGCAAAGCAAACTAAAACTATACTAGGCTCCAAATTGCACGCAGATCTTTTACGAGCTGACATCTTCCAACTTAGTGTGTCGTGGATTTTTGCCTCCCTTCTAAGATCAGAGTCCTTTGTCAGTAATTGAACTAGCGATCTTGCGATCATGAGGCGGACACTCTACCACTGACCACCAGGGAGTGTCGAGTATGTACCGACTTTGATATATTTCTGCAATGACCTCCTTATTTAGAATCGTAAACCAACCAACACCGGGCAGAAATCATAGTCTATATTATAATCTTCTCCTCAGTTCTTTGTCCTCGATACATTGTGGTGGCACTTCAGTCTGTCAATTGTCTAAATCTCCCTCTTCCTGCATGGGTTGCCTCACATAGAGACTTCTCGAGTAGAGGCTGCAGCTAGTCCACCATCCTCCGATCCATCTTCCCCACTACCATCAGTTTTCCCATGCCTGTTCATTGAGCGATGTGTCCAAGGAATGTTTTGTATCTGGTAGCAAGTTTTAAGCTTGTAATATGACAAAAATGCTTTACCTAATTATGTCTACAGTACTTTGAATTTTATATAAACCTTCATTTAAACTTTTACCACTTAAATATCCTCCAGATTTCTCTTACCACTCGAAAGGGGGAGAAGTAGAGTTAAAAATTAATTTGGACTTTCAGGAAACTTTCAATCCCATAAAAACCATAGGTTTCATTTTGGAAAATAAACTTCCCACTGGGAGGATACTACACTGACCGGCACGAAAAACGCAACACCCAATAAATGATGTGAAATTATTGTGTAATTTATTTAATCAAAGTGAAGCACTTTAACCTATTTGTTTAGACGGGGTATGTTATTGGTGTTGCTTTGCAAGCAAACAATGAAGTGTTGATTGTTGATTGCACTAGCCTCAATTGATTTTTCCCGCGCAACCTGGAAAACACATCACTGGATGTAACCCAAAAATGTGTTCCCACTCTTATAGCGCTTAGTGTTGTACTTTCAATTGTTCCCTTTTCAATTACATGTGTTTGTGGCATCTTTCTGTGATTGTCGTAATTAGCTTTCTGGAGCAAACATGCCCTTAAGCCCTGAACAAGCTGAAAAAGTTGTTGCTTTGGTGGAAGATGGTCGCAGCATGCATTACATTGCAGAAGTGTTGAGGATTACAGCTTCCACGATTTCCAGAACCGTACGAAGGTACAGGGAAACTGGAGGCTTTGCAAGGAGACCAGGATCAGGCCCGAGAAGAACAACATCGAAGAGAGATGTCCGCTTATTACAACTTCAAGTTCTTCACGACCATCACTCCACCGCCAGTGAAGCACGAAATCGACTCCACCAAGTTCGAGGGGTCGATGCTAGTAAGAGAACCGTCCGAAGAAGATTGGAAGAAGCCAATCTTCAATCCAGAAGACCAGTTACAGACCCAGAACCTACCAGAGAACATCGCACAGCTCGACTACGTTTTGCAAGGGAACAACATGGCTGGACAGTACAACAATGGGAACAAGTGTTGTTCGCCGATGAGTAGCGGTTTGGCCTCCGATCACCTGACGGAAGAGAGAGGGTCTGTAGAAGGGCAGAGGAAAGGTATTCCCCTTGCACATTCTCATCCAGGACGCCATTTCAGGGTGGTTGTGTGATGGTGTGAGCACCAATCAGTATGGCTGCAAGGACGGATTTGGTCTTCGTGGAGAATGGGAGCCTCACTGCACATCGGTATGTGGAGGAAATCCTTCTGGAGCATGTTGTGCCTTTCGCTCCATTTAATGGTGATGATTTCACACTAATGCAAGACAATGCACGCCCACATGTTAAGAAAGCAGGGATTCATGCTATGGCTTGGCCTGCTCGAAGCCCTGATTTGAATCCTCTTGAGCACGTTTGGGACCGGCTGGGGAGAAGAGCCCGCCAGTGCTATCCAGAGACCCTACAGGACCTACGAAATGTCCTCCTGGAAGAATGGGTGATGATTCCTCAACAGGACATTACAGCATTAATCAGGAGCATCTCTGAAAGGTTGAACGCCGTCATTGGTACATGAGGTGGCAAACCACGCTTTTAAAGATGCGAACAGAGGTCTCCGAGATCATCTCCGAGGTCTGTGAAGTAATGTGTGAAGTATATAAAATCAAAACAGAAGTGAGGACCTTTAGGACCTTACTCACAATTTTCCGCTCTTTTAGCGCTCTTTCCTTGAAGAGTGCATCACTGGCTTAATTTTTAAATTTGTGTATAGTCATCTTTTATTTTCCATTGTTAGACACCTACATGGGACCGTACTACAATATTTCATCATCATATAGTAGATTAGTGTTATAAAAGTGTCACAAATTATTTTTCTTTTCTTTTTCCTAATCCCAAATTTCAGCTCCTCCCCCCTCAGCTTGGTCCCCTTGGGGATTTTGGGAGTTTCCATGGTATCATGTTCCTAGGTTGCTAAGAAGTGCCTCATCAACCTAATTCACACATCATTTTCATTGCTACTCTTTGACTTTTACCACCTAAATATATAGAAAATTTCACTTCAACATATTCTCCAAAATTAATTTGGAATTTCAGAAAATGTTAAGCACAGAACCTATAGGCCATTTTCTTCCAAGTCTGAAATCAAACCCCATCCAGCTCGGTTTCCTAGCAAAATTAGCTGAATTTAATTGTTCACTAGGAATTTGGCATGGGGGAGGGTAGGTATCAGCTTCCCTGGTACCTATACCTCATCCACGGAATCTGTGAAGTAGGTTTGCGCATGACGTCACACAGAGGAAGTGAAAAGAGAATTCTATGGGTGGAGCTTGGCAGCCCAGCCGATGCGAGAGTTGGTTGAAGCCAAGGTCGCGCCTCCCTCCTGCGCTTATTATTCAGTGGCATCGCGCTTCATTGGCCAGACAGCCGAGTCACTCCTGTGTGCAGACTATGTGTTTTCACACTGGCACTTCGCAGATTGCTTGGACGTAGTTTAGTTTTAAGTTTCTAGGATACCTGGAATTGTCTTATTAATTTGTCTATTCACACCAGGCGTGTCCAAGCTTTTTTGGAAAAGGGCCATTGCCGTTAAGGTGAATTGGTTTGCAGGCCAAATGATTCGATTTTTTCTACCGTATAAGATCTAAGTTCTATGATAAACCAATTAATTTGAAAATAACTAATATATTGATGTGTTATTTTTATTAAAATATTAATCATATGTTAGTTAAGTTATTTTTATAATTAAATTAAATATATAAGTTCAATGTTATATTAAAATAATTAGAAGTCATTTTTGAAAGCCTTTGTCTGGAGCGTGGCACTCTATGGAAGTGAAACTTGGACTGTTGGCGCAGCAGAAAAGAGGAAAATTGAAGAGTTTGAAATGTGGTGTTACAGGAGAATGATGAAGATCAGATGAGTAGATAGGGTTACAAATGAAGAGGTATGAAGACGAGTGGAAGAGAAGATATGTTTCTGGCGACTGCTAATGAAGAGAAGTAATAGGTTGGAAGGACACATACTAAGACACCCAGGAATAGCAAGCTTAGTTATGGAAGGAAGGCTCGAGGACAAGAACTGTAGGGGTAGACCAAGGTTAGAATATGTTGAACAGATTGCTTCGGATGTAGGTAGTGGTAGCTATGAAGAGATGAAACAATTATTCTTGATAGAATATCCAGTTAGTGTATTTTACTCCACTATTAGTGATTTGGGAGGCAGGGCTGTCTTCTAAAAGGTTGTCCCCCATTTTTCTGTCATAGGACTTATTTCCCCCCCTTTTCTTTGGTGATGGGGATATGACCTAGAAGTTATCATAAACTGACAGGTAATGAATGCTAATCTTAAGTAGAAACTTATGTTCAGGGAGTTGCTATCATTTTTGAGTGGTGCATAAAATTCTACCATTCATAGGCTAATTGTATAGGTAACCATTCAGGAATGGTTAACCTTCTACAAAACAAATTAAATTAGCCGAAATAACTTTCGTAATGATATGAATATTAATTGTGGAAATGCTGTGGTAATAGACAAATACAATATTGCCAACCTCGTGCATCATCAGCATATTCTTCCAGCCAGTATTTGGAGATGAGAAGCCGGGAAGACAACCAATTGGACGTCCTAGGAAGACATGGACAGACCAAGTTACGGAAGATCTCATGAGGAGAGGAGTAACATGCGATGCAGTGGAGAGGGGAAGGCTATACCAGGACAGGACAAAATGGAAACATATCGTTCACAATGTCGCAACATATCGTTCACAATGATGATGATGATCAGCCTAGTGATACACAGTAAACTTAATATTAGGGGCAGATGACCTCGTAGTTCTGCCCCTTAAAACCTCAATAACTAACATAACTAACTTAATTTTTAACGACTCCCAGAATATGAAATAATGTACGCAAATCATGAAATTGACATAATTATCATTAATTCTTGACAACAGCTATTTTTGGCTTTTCAACTTTCACAAGGCAGATTATTGAAAATATATGATTTATGATTCATATACCTTTCTGGGAGTCATTAGAAATTAGTTTTACCTTGAATTGTCAATGCTACACCGGAAATATTTGTTTTATTACATAAATAAATGTTTTACTTCTTGCTCATTCAACGACGGCTGCCATGACACATTGACGTCATACACATCCTGTGAATGTTGCCCGATACCCAATACACCACACGTAACTTTGTAATTATGTGGAAAAAAAATCGAAGGCATTGGCCATTGGCCTGGATAAAGATTATTGATGCGTGACTACCCCCACTGTGCGTGACAAAAACCAGGGGTATTTATATTAGCTAACGCGCGCTATCAAACAATATTGGTCTAGGCGAAAACCATTGGTCTGCCAGTTGCGATACAGTGCCAAACACATGGGGATGGCAATACTAAACATGATGCTAAAAATGGCTGAGCCAGCTGGAATTTCATCTATATAAGTCGTGATCATTTTTGGGATGCCTGGGTGGGTTATAGACAGCGGAGGAGTAAACATCTATTCCTACATCTCCATATATTTTCCCGACTATTAATTCAGGTACTTTGGTTAATTTCAGCAATTTGAGAATTTTCTCCCATAAAATAGCTCTTGTCACGCTTTACCATATTATCTAAGTTCAAGTGCAAAATCCAGGTTCACCACTCCTGAGCAATTACCATTGTAAATTAGGACTATGTACGGTATATACAGTCCAGCCGCTGAGTGTCCGGTTCTCACGTTTGGTAATCGAATCGAAGAAGAAAATCAGTACTTATAAGAGCCAAAGCCATGGATTAACAAAATGTAAGTTAATCTTATTTCTTTAATTTATATATTATAGTTCAGTTACTATTGATGCCATCACAACCCTCTCCCCATTTTAATATGACGTGGTAATATACAAATATGTATGTACGTGTGAATAATAACGATAGATCTCATTTAAAAACTTTTGAAATATTTTATGTAGCGTAGTCCACGTTGTTTTATATTTCGCAGTACAGAACCGGAACATTGTCTCCCTCCCTCACGAGAAAAGGCAGAGCCACGCGCTCAGCGGCTGGACTATAGTACTGTTCCATACCAATATGGTACGTTAAGCTAACCCTACGTCAGTCGCAATAGAGAGTTGCATAAAGGGTAGCAATGTGCCTGATAGATCGCATGTGCTTATACTTATTTTTAAGCCTATGATACTTCTGTGAAGCATTAATCACATGATCCAGACACAAACAAGTCCAATGAATATGATTAAGAAAATAGTTTGATCTCAAAATTAAATTAAATAAATGGTTTATGAATTTCTATAAGGTGTGTACCTTTTTTTCCTTTTTTTGCAATACATAAACATTTTAGTTTTGGGAGAAGCAAAAATTGATGAAAATGTTACGAAATGATTGCCAATGCCAAGTTAGGATCCAAGAGTTGTTTACAGCAATTGCTGAACTAGCATTGGCACACTAGGATTAAAAAAATCGCAGCACAACCATGTTCAGCGACAACACTTGTATAGAGTAAATCAAATGTAATGAAATGTTACACATGGTGCCACACTTTTAGGAAAGCACTAATTTCCAAACACAAAGAAATGCCAAATAGGCCTAGGTTTAGAATTAGATTTTCACGACTGCAACTATGACCAAAAAGTTTTCAGCTTCCGGATTGTTTGTGTACATTTAGTACAAGCTATATGGATGTAATATAATCAAAATGTCTTCAAACTTGTGGGATCAAGCTCCTAACTTTTGGCATTGCAACGTTTTACTTTCAGAACAGAATCTGTGTAGCCTAAACGAGAAAAGTCGCAATGATCTACAGTACTATTAGATCAGACGAGTGTTTTCCAGTAAGTTACTTAAGAATGACCAAACATGATGACACCCTACATAATGTCATCGCGCTAGGAGATGGCAGTTCAACACGCTGCGACGGTGTCATGCAGTACGCATGCGTGGCCCGCCTACATGGTGTCCACAGAACTTTCAATGTCAATTTTCCTCACTTTTCCTGACCATTTTTCAACACAATTCCTGACTCGCGAAGTCATCGTAACATCGGAAAAAAGGTTTATTGAGCAAATATATGAGTCGTCTAGTATCAAAACCGGCCAAGTCACAAAATTTACGAAAATGAGTTATGGTTATCAATTTGAAGTAGAAGTACAGCACTATCAGGCGAAACAAGAATATGCTTCAAAATCGTCCATGTCTTCATGTTACACAGCACTGAATTCTTGGTCGTGCAACAGAATGGGCCAAGTCATGCAGGCAGTGCTTTCAAAACCGGCCATGTCAAAGAACGAGTAGCAATCTTCATGTCGCAGCATTATTGTCTGGAATCTAGCGTTGTTAGATTACGCATGAATATGATATCAGTAGGCAACATTGTTCCTTATATTGTATACTCTTCGAAGTCATAATAATTTGTATTTTGTTCATTTGCAACACTGACTTCTGTATTTGCGGGCTTCTTACCGCATTGGCGCGAAAGCAATCGTATATCCTGTGTGCTCGTATTTTGTCATTATTGTGTAGTGTAACGTGTATATTGTTCCTATTTTAATAATGATTCTATTAACATAAGTGACTCATTTTCTTTTACTGTGTTCAAGATCTAGTGAACTACTAACTTTTAATGATATAATACCTATTTTGTATTCTCCTCAGCTTTCTGATGTTCATCTTCATATATTAGGCTACTATCCAATTTAAGCAGAATGCTTTCGTTTTTATTGCAATAAAAACAGGTAATTAAAATGTCAATTTATTTTAATTTAATTGCCTTTCTTCACTGGAATTTGGAATTTAAAAAGAAAAGTTTTAACAAGAGTTTAGTGCTTTTCAGTCGGTCAACACGAATGTACCCAAAAGAGATGGGTACATTCGTGTTGACCGACTGAAAAGCACTAAACTCTTGTTTACTAAGGCAACACTGAAAATATGGCTTCAAACACCACAACACAAAGAAAAGTTTTACAAAAAAGGACTAAAATTATACCAAATTGCAACAAAAACGGCCAAGTCAAAATTAATATTAGCAAAAAAGAAGGGTTCATTATGAATCAGATTTCTCAAAATAGCAGAACTTAAATATTAAACCATTATGGATATAACTATGCAATAAAATCTTTTGTGACCACCATTGCTTTGTCTCTAGAGGTTTTTCATCCATACTGAAAAATATGCCTTCAGTGACTTGGCCGGTTTTGATACTAGACGACTCATATATATATATATATATATATATATATATATATATATATATTAATTTCCAGCCTCCGCCGTCCCCATAGCTGCCCAACGCTCGCCTCTTTATTCATTTAAAATACAAAATAAAGTAAATTATAATGCAATAATACATAAATCAAAGTACTTAATAACCTAAACTATAGAGATGCCACATCCCTACGCCAACGCCAAAATAGCGTACATAATGAAAATGAAAATCCACAGCCTGCTTCCAGTCTCCGACCGGGTCAGGAATGGAATGAATGAAGCCCCCATCTAGCGGCGAGGATATGAATGTGCCGGCTGCCGAGGCCTGACGCACTCCTCTGGGGCAATGATGAAATGAATGACAGATGAAATGAAATGATAGTGAAGAGTGTTGCTGGAATGAAATTTTGACAGGGAAAACCGGAGTACCCGGAGAAAAACCTGTCTGCCTCCGTTTTGTCCAGCACAGATCTCACATGGAGTGACCGGGATTTGAACCACGGACCCAGCGGTGAGAGGCCGGCGTTCTGCCGCCTGAGCCACGGTTTAATATAGGTATTAAAAGAGGTTTTTACTATGATGTACTGTAAAAATGGAAACTTACTATAATGTCCAGTGAGTTATTGCTTTTTATCTTCAGAGATTAGTTGAACTAGTAACATCAAAATATGGCTGTAAAACATAAAATACTATATGGTTAATATAAAATTCCTGACTTTCTGATACTTTTTGCCATTTTTTCCTGACTCACACCATTTTTTTCACACTTTTACCTGACTTTTCCTGACCAAAAACAAAATTCCTGACTTTTCCTGCCAGTGGATACCATGGCCTATTCCAAACCTAAGCATATCGGCTGGCAGTCAGTTGCTGCTACTTCCTGCATGACAATTTGTTATTGGGCTTCACGTGTTTGTGTTTGTTACCTTCCTTCCTGCTGTCGATATTCTTACAAGCCTTTGTGTTTAGGCCAGTGTGGCAGTATCAGGTACAGTAATGGAAACAGTGACCAACTTAATATCTTTGGAAGCGGCTTCGGTGGCGTAGTTGGTAGCATGCTGAACTGCTGTGCCCAAGATAGCAAGTTCAAACCCGGCCGAAGTCGTCGGATTTTTTGAGAGCGTTAAAAATCCCTCCTTTGGCGGGGAAGTTAAGCCGGCAGTCCCATGTCATGAAAAGATCCTTGCACAGACTAAACTTGTGTGAAGCTTAATTTCTAGGTTAGATTTCGTTGGAACGCTCTATCAAAGTTCCAACGTTCACCACTAGGTATCAGTGACATCTTGTACCGAAAGTTTGAACTAGGCTACTTGAAATTGAACGGAACTTGTAGCTCACCCTATGGGTATCCGCTTGAAGCAGCTACAGCCTCTGGTGAGCAGAACATGTCTTCGGACACTCCTGGCACTAAAAGCCATACGATAAATAAATAATGTTTTAGGAATGCACGATATGCAGTGAGCGGGAAGATAACTGGGTAAGACTTCACAAGAGGGTTTCACAATGGTTTTGCCTAGACCAATATTTTTGGCCAGACCAATAGTGGATTGATAGCGCCCGCTAATAGATAACACCCCTGGTTTTTGTCACGCACAGTGGGGTAAGTCACGCATCAATAATCTTTATCCAGGCCAATAGTTTTGCCTTTTAATTCATGTCGTGTGGTGAAATGAAACCCTCTCGTAAAGAATTAATGATAACTGCATTTCAAACCAGACTGCCAACTCCTGGCGCGATATCAGTAATTTAACTTCACCCATTGAAGAATTAGCCTGTTTACCATCTCTGGATAGATGCAGTACATTTGCATTTGTCTGTTGGCACAGACTAGAGTAAAATGTGACTTTCCACCAATGTCTCAGTCTTATTCATGGCTGTGATTATATGGAAGTTACAGAGGTATGGGTGGTGCTGAGTAATGGCCTCAGGTCACAGCTAGTGCCTGTGTGTACTGTGAAAGGTTCTACTTGTATGGTCAGTGCTTTGTTCTGACTCGGTGAGGAAAGCAATGGCAAACTATAGCTCGAGTCTAAGCTGCGTGGACCTGAGAGGACTGTGCATCGCGGACTATGAGAAGTGGTGTTGACGAGTGATGAGGTTTCTCGGTCAGTGCGTAGCTTAACAGAACCAAATACATAGGTCGGTGACTCATACACTCATTCGTAACACCACAGTGGCCTGATCAACAGCCCTATGTTAGCAGTATTGGAATAGAAAGGAATACCACATATCACGGTGGGCTGTTGAGAGGCCCTTCTCTTCTCGCCTGACCCTTCCCTGCTCTTTCCCCTCGCCGCGCAAGCTCACAAAGCTTGGACCTGAGAAGTACCTCACTCCTCATCTTGCTTAGTATGCCTCATTATAGTGCTACCAATGGTGATACTTTTGAGCATCCAACCAGCCTCTGGGTTAACTACGTAACGGACATTGGAGAGTAAGCAGCTTGTGTCAGACCTGTGCCTGTTGGATCGGTTGCGACCCACGGAAGGTTGTTTACATGTGACCCAGTTTGATGGTTCAAAAGATTTTAAAAGAAAAGAAAATCCAAAACCGGTACAATACCATGAAGTATTCAAATATAAAGGAGCATGGTAGTAACTTAAATGCAAGTAGGCCTGATACATACTAAATCCAACTTACCTGTACTCCTTTTTGTCATTTAATGATTTTGTAGGGATAGGTAGGTACTTTTCCGGCTTTGGGCTACTACCTGCTAATTCTACAGCGTTGCAGTCAGGAAGATCACTTTTCGTTAATTTTTTACTTCCGACGTAACTCCGATTTTCGTCATTGGACAATCTCTTCGACATTTTCATCCATTTACTATTTAAGGGTAATAAGCAACGAATAAAGACATACGATGAGAAGTACACGATGATTTCGTAGGAATAACTTGCTAAATTGTAGACCATCAACGCCCTCAACCGTACTGGAAACCCTTAGAAACCAAACCTAACCTAACCTAACCTCCACTTAACATGCGGATGCATATCCCACAGACCGCCCCAGATGTATGGCGTATTTGGTAGCAAAGTGACAGTCGGTGACAGTGGTATTGGTAGTGCTGTTCCGGTCCGAAACAAAGAACGTCTGAAAGTACGGTGGGGGATTTCTAAAAAATTTACGCGAGTGATTTCATACAAAGGAAGATTATTTTGGTATATTCGTTACTGTACGTTCCATACATACTAAAATTCTAAAGGACAATCTGCTAACAAATTAAGACATATCATCCGGCGTGATCCGGACTGGAACACGTATGTGTACAAGAATTCTTCTTACATGACGTGTATGCGTGCCGTTTCGTTGTCTACGTTATAATACAAGGCCATGGAAGAATAATACAAGGCCGGGAGATGCCGCACCGCGACTGGGTGTCAACTGAGTTCAGTATTCAGCCGCTAGGATCGCATTGTAACACCCTCAATATGAGCGCACTATATGAATTTAGTATTGAGATGAAAGAATACCCGGGCTATTTCATGCACATTTACAAAAGTGTGGTTTATCATTCATATCTATAACTCACCGGAGTATCATAAACAAGCAGTCTTTTCTAAGAGCTTCAGTACTTTCCTGTTCAGGGGCTTATTGTGAAGCTGTAAAAATCGTTCATTCCTGCACGTGCGATTGAAGGCTAGGTTGTCCAGGAGTGGCTTCAGGAACTTCTTCAAAAGGAGAATCGGAAGTTCAGAATCGTTGCATCGGTCACACTTAATTGTCTGACTGAACTTGTCTTTTAATAAAAGTGTGCAGTTTGTCAGCAAGTTCTTCCGTGGCAGATACTGGACAGCACGTGATACGCATTGCATAATTTGCTCTAGTAACACCACAAATGATGTTTTAGGGTACCTCAGTCCTCCACGATCTTGAAATCGTATGAGGCTGAGGACCGGGCTTTCACTCGCAGGGAGAGAAATATGTTGCAAACAACCTTCACAGCTGGTATTTTCTTCTGCTACGCGCACTAGGTAGCCTGCAACCATTGCTACTGCTATGTTGGATGCAGTAGCTGGAGTTCCTAAAAATAAAACCAAACTGTTAAATACCGTAATCGTGTTTAGGTAAAAGCACAATGCAATGAAAATAAATGGACAGGTTAAAAATGTACCTTCAACGGGGTTTCCAACTATAGCAAGGACGTGTTCGGGAAGCTCCGGTACGAAGGCAGAATCCGTGACATGTCCTTCACCTGGCTCTTGAAGTTGGTTCCTAGAAAAGAACCTGGACCTTACGCTGGATACTAAGTCCTCATTCCTTAGTTCGGCGTTTCCATGGCTCGAAGCTGCGATAATTCCAGTGTGAAGGGTAGATTCAATAGCATGGATACAAGATCTCACATCCATCATATCATTGACCCCCCCCCCCCATTTCGTCTGAGGTGACTGAAGAAGAGCTCGATATCGTCACTCGATAAATTCCTCGTTAGGACATAGTGGAAATTGATGCTTATTAAATAGCGTATGCATGCCACTGAAGAGAGAGTTGTCAACTCCAGAACGTGATAAGTCTCTTTGGTAAATTTCCTGAACTTTTCGGGATGTTGCTGTATGTCCTCAATGTATGGCAGAAATACGTTCGCTAACCAGTGCAGTCTTTCATCGTCCATCTCACAAAAAATCATCTTGTTGTCATTTCTGGAGTGCGTGCCATGGGATGTGTTACAGACATCATGGATGTCAAACCATTTCTGAAAATGTTCCATAAAATTATTAGTCTCAAGTAAACTGCCTTTGTCATTAATTTTCTCAGAGCATACGACTTCCATACTTTTTAAGCCCGCGACAACTTCAGGTGAAAACACAACTTTGGCCCTGGAAACATTCATCTTTTCCAAATTACTAGGATAAACCACCTTCCTTGAGAGTTTCCTGACAGGTTTTATCATCAGAGTTTTCTGAAGATTATAAAGGATCTTCAAATGATCACTTGTCACATTGTTGCCATTTACAAAGAACTCCCTAGACAAGTAGGCTACTGCGATCGTACATTCTTGATAATGTGACTGAGATCAAAACTTATAAAGAGCGGTTGATTTTCATCAAGAGGATGTTTAATTTCATGCGTTATACGACCCCCGCATAGCGTTTCAAACATCGAAATGTTCGATTGACAGTTGTCAGTTACAATTCTTAACACTCTGAAACCACTTTCTTCGACTACCTTCATAGCATCTAATACTAATTTTGCCAAGTGCGCTCCAGAAATAGAACAAGTAAAATAAAATGACACAGGAATTCTGTAAGAAGAAGATAGTCCTTTGAAAAGAATGCAAAGTAGCTTGTTGGCTAGTTTGTCTTCAATACCAAGAGCGTCTAAGTCTGCGTCAGTCATGCCGAGAAACATGTCTAAATTCCTATCGTACACAAGCCTAGGCTTTATAGCCATTTCGTCAATGATAAGGGAGCCCACTTTTGCATTCTCGTGTTCCAGTGACTTTTCCTCTTCAATCTTGCTCTGATCAATGAGGTGATGCCAGTCTCTCCTTTCGAGTACCCTACGTATGTCTTCAAAGTTTTGGGATGTGGTAGGTGCAAGATACTTAGTTCACGTAGCAATCGATAGCCTGTCGGTGACCTAGTAGATAGAAGAACACAAATTTTAATTGTAGTTTCTTGGTACTTATATTTCTTCTTTCCAAATGCTTGCAGCTGTTCGAGCAAAAAAAAAATGCTTTGAGGCTACCTCGTTGGGCTTCATTTTGAATTGCAGACAGCTGCTTGTTCATGTCATATTTCTTAGTTTTGTATTTCTTCAATTCGGCCTGAAGATCATGAAGTTTTCTTCGTAGCTTGTGAATTACAGCGTCTCGCTTAGCAGGTTTTTTTTCGTAGCACTCCGCAGCTTCTTTCGAAGAGACTTCCTAACAACTGGCCTTGAAATGGGTGAAAACTGCGTCCCTATACTTCTACAATTTATCTCGTCTTCACAAATAGGGACAAAATTACTCACAGTTCCTGGAGAGTCACATTTTCTTTTGGATGAAAGAGTGTCGTCAGTTTGACTCTGTCGTCGTTTTGGTGGTTTCCTAGCTGTAGTTGTCACTTGTTTGTGCTGAGGGAAGTCTGTAAATACTGAAGGTACGGATTTAGGCAGAAGAAATCTTCTAGTTGTGCTCACACTGTAATTGTCTTCCCTGAAATGCCTACTACAAACTGCCGACCTTTTAGAAGGAGTCCACACACTACCTGGCTTATCACCTCGTCGAGAAACAGCTATAATCCACTTATTTCTTAATTCTTGATCGATAGGAAACGAGTTAAATGAAACAGATTTGCACATTCCCTGCCGGGACGTACAAAACGGAACACAGCAGTAAACCATTTAAAAAATACTCATGTAAACAACCACTATTTGCAATGTCACTAATGAATTAAACTGGCGCGAATGCTGGAACTAGGGTGGTACAAAGCGATCCTAGCGGTCACTGGCCGAACTTCATGGTGATTCATTTCTAGCGCAAAACAGCTTGCATTTCCCGGCCTTGTATATAGCGTAGGCAACGATGCGTGCATGTTCATAATAATATAATGTTTCAGGTTACAAAGAATGCCGGTGCAACACCGCCAGCTGGAGTGAAGGCCTTGAAATACGTAGTTCACAGGACAGGCCATGGCGCGTGAACCTAATCCTTTTGTGACGTAGGCAATGTAGTGCTTTATGGTGCTTGTACGTTTAATAAGTCGAGAGCAATTCATAAGCAGCAGAAATGCCATATTTTATATCAATCTTCTTGAAATGGACCCAGTTTAGATGTTCCGTATGTTTTCAAGCACGTTAAATTACTGTATAGGTTTACAAAACTACGCTAGCTATAGATAACCTATTTACATGTTGTTATTGTATGTATTTTTGACGTGAATAAAACGCTGTTGCGTTTACCGATTGCTAAAACCATTTATTTTGTGTCCTTACTTTCTGTCGTAAGTTTAACAATTTCAAAATATTGACTACACGCTCCCGCGAGTACGGGTCGCAACAAAAACCAGTCGACACGCAATCGACTCCTTCCTTTCAACCAAGACCAACTACAATCCTCAGACCTTAATGTAGAAAAAACATGGCGGCGACGGTTGCCCTACCAGTAGCTAAGATCATGTCATCGGGCTTGTCAAAGTTCGTGTAAATTATTATTTTTACTCACCTAATATCATAAAAGATATCACAAGACGAGACTAGGTTCCGAAGAAATATGCATCAATGATTTAGACTTACCTGAATTAATTTATCTATATAGTGCTGGCCTCGAATTATAGGTTTCTTCGTCTTCACCCAAGGGGCAGCTACAATAGTCTCACTGTTTCTGTGGTTGAATAAGACGCTTTTTGGCGAGTTATCACGATTTGTATTTAAGTTCAGTAATTATAGATTAATATTATTAGCAAAAAATCAAACAGATTCTGTAGTAGGAGAGAAGAAAGTACCCGGTTACTGAAGTGCTATCCCAGCACATGCAGAGTATTTGTGTACACACTCGGAATGAGAATAGTTGCCTGAAATAATCGAACCAACACCATAGAGATACAATTCAATTAAGACCTCTCGTGGAATTGTCTAAAATCTCGGGTAAAACATCACACCGAATTAGTTGATTGAAATGCAAAGAATTCGTCGTGTGGATATCAGAACATAGTTATGGAGAATACTACACACAAGGGACACGATAATATGTTACCATCTAACCTATTAAACATTCGCTGTTACCGTTTGGAATAGTTGTACGCTGGGAATAGTTGATTTAGTAAAGTACTATAGGTTGGAAAGCACCATCTCCCTCTTACGGAATTATCGCGGCACACCATCTCGCAATATAAGAACATAATTGGCAAGGTACTCACAACACTTTATTACACACATCATAATAAAAATAACTTGCAAGCTGTAAGAATCACAAAAGTATGAATAATTACGGAACACAATGAGTTCACTGTTTGGCACAAGGGGAACATCTTCCTTGACCAATAAAAAAGTTCACTGTATTATTTGGCGTGTATACAAGGCAGTGTAGAACATCTGCCAGACTGGTAAGGATTTACGGAGGCACATATTGCTGAGCGTTCAAGATAGCGTCAATGGTTTGGTCTAGCCGTAGATGCTCATTGCGTTTTCCCTTTACGTACTTAAGTTCGGCACTAATGAAGTTTACTAAGCCATTATTATATTGGCACTAACTAGCAAATCATTGCGGTGTATATTCTTGAGTCACTTCTATTATGCTTTAGTCTTAGGTACCGGTACTTCAACTTCCGAAGTAAATGACACAATGCCATCGGTTGACTGGACAATCATCACACAAACGAACCAGTCCATATTAAGCGTATTATCACATATTTACATACGATTGCAGTACATTAACGCGAACAGAAGACACTAAAAATTACAGATGAGTGACAGTTTATCGCAACTTTCATCAAACGAAGCTAATCAAAGCTAAATAGTGTATCCCAGCAACGAATGTAAACAAACAATATGCCGGGGCTTCAGCATACGCCATTTTCACACTTTCGAGACCTGCATTAAGGTCTGAGTATTGTAGTTGGTCTTGAATACTCAGACCTTAATAAAGGTCCATTCACACATATCCGTGACGTGTCAGTTCCATGACGTCTCAGTTCCGTGAAATAGCATCAGTGTCAGTGATGATTCATATCGTTACATTGCATCTCTCTGACGCGTTCACACTTGTCCGGCGCAGTGCCGTAATTTGTGTGTCAGTATCAGTGCAGTGTCCGTTCCGTGATATTGAGTATTGACGCCAACGATATTTTTGCTGTTTTCACGGACGTGCTGTGGTGTGATTTTGTTCGTTCTTGTGAATATAGGCTAAAATGAACGACGACCAACTTATTGAACTGGTTCGCATTAATGCTGTCTGATAACCTGTGTTATTATGGTTGCATAATGCAGGCGAGGAATGGGAAGGAGGCGGCCGTGGCCTTAAGTTAGAAACCATCCTGGCTTTTGCCTAGAGTAGAAGTGGAAAATCAATTCCAGGATGGTCTCTAGGAGCAGATGACCTCCCTCTACGGCCCCTTAAAACAGCAATAACTAATTTACTAACGAACTACCTAACAGGATGGCATCTTCTAAGTTCTGTCTCACGAAGATAAGTCTATCCCGTTCCAAACCTCAGACCTGATTCAATTTCCTGGCAGAGCCGGGAATCGAACCCGTACCTCCGGAGTGACAGCTAAGAATGCTAGTCGCTACCTCACGTGGTAATTTCTGACATCTGAGCACCACTCACTCGCTCTCTTCTCGCATTGGGCGTAATTTTTTTTTTTTTTTTTTTTTTTTTTTTTTACGAGCAATCATTTTTATTCACTGACAGAAAACATGTACATATACAGATGTTGTATCAAAAATACAGGGTGAATCCCACATAAGATAAACTTGTGTGTGGGCTTCATGAACACAATTTCTTAATTTATTTGCAACATGGTATTTGACTGATAATAATAAGAAAAGTTTATAGCAAAAGCATTAATTATAAGGATACTGAAAATAAAAGAAGATGATACATTACTTGTTTCTGACCGAGTTGGTTTAAATATGTTGGTGAAAATTTATAAGTTCATTTACTCTATCAAAGTTACTAAGGAGCCATATAAAAAGCCTTTTCTTCAATATATTCAGGGTATTATTTGTCACATTTACTGGCAATATATTGTATATCCTAGTGCTAAGACAACTTAAATTCCTTTGGCCAAGTAGTGTGTTTCGACGAGGGATATTTATTCCAGTTCTGTCTTGAAGTCTAGTGCACATTTCAAGTTTTTGTCCATTAGAGAAGAGCTTCATATTTTTATGTATAAATATGATTGATGACTGAACAAATAACTGTCGTATGTTAAGCAACATGCTTTGTTGATACAGTTCACATGTTGGAAAAGTTGGTGGCCTTTTGTACATAACTTTTAGAATGAAATTCTGGCAGGTATTTACCTGAGCCAAATGTGAATCAAGTATTCCACCCCAACCATTTATTCCATATTGTAGTTGTGACTGGACTAAGGCAAAATATACAGTTCTCAAGACTTTTGCTGAAAGGATATTTCTGATTCTGTAAAATATATAAATTAACTTTTGAAGTTTATTGGCCAACGTTGATGCATGCATATTCCATTTTAAATGACTATCTATAATAACCCCTAAATATGTAGCATTCATTGACTTCTGTAGGGTATAGTAGTTGCATCTTTCGCCATTGTTACAAATTGGTGTGTGGATCTTCAGTGTTAAATTGTCTGTGGGTTGTAATGTTTTGTTGTGTGAGAAGCATAAGTATTGTGTTTTGGTTTCATTTAAGGTAAGGAGGTGGTTTCTTAGCCATTTTTGGACTATAGCAAGGGTTTCTTGAGTTCTATTAAAAGTGTCCTCCCAAGTTGTTCCTGTGACTGTGACGACAGTGTCATCAGCATATGAGGTAATCATCGCATTACAGTTCATCTTACACAAATCGTTAATATATAACAGAAAAAGAATAGGACCTAAAACTGTTCCTTGGGGAATTCCAATTTTTACTTCAGCACTTCTACTTAGAGTACCTTTGATTCGTACCTTTTGTATTCTGTTCAAAAGAAAGCTTTTTATTAGTTCTTGAGGAGTACCAAGAATACCTTCCTTTTCAAGTTTTCTAATGAGTATATTGTGGTCTACGGTGTCAAAAGCCTTTCTTAAATCCAGGAACACAGAAATTGTTCTTTTAGAACTATCAATGGCTTTATACAAATAATCAGTAAGGGAGAATATTGCATCTTGAGTACTAGTGTTTGGTCTAAAACCAAACTGATTTGGTGACAATATGTTGAACTTATTTATGAGATACATGTTAAAGACGAGATTTAGCGTGGTGTCTTGTGGAATAAATGGATTTCACCAGAGTGCCGTCTTACCAGTGGCGGCTGGTGACATTGTTGCAGCGTTGCACAACTCCCATTAATTTTACACCTAATTCGTAGTTTCTTTTCCTTTAATGTTTTAGTTTTATAGATCTAATGCACTCAAAAAGTGTTAAAATCATCTATATTTTGATAATATTTATCCTAATGCTTTACACTCTACCTATAAAAGCTGCCGCCTTCAACTCAAACTCCAGGGGGTTAGCTCTCTTGTGGCGACTCCCAAGCAGACAGCGCGGCCTACAGGACGAGGCTGGACGAGGCCAAGCTTGTGCATAGCATGCCGACCAGCATGGGTAGCAGGGAGTTGCAGATGAGCTGCCAGCCCCTGGCAACACTCAGTTCCAAATGGCCCCGTTAGACTGCACCACTCTTTGGAAATGACAACACTCTCGATTTCTCTTACCCCGCGAAGGGTAGTTTAGTTAGTTAGTTATTTAGTTAGTTAGTTAGTTATTGTTGTTTTAAGGGGCGGAACTACGAGGTCATCTGCCCCTGAAGGGTAGTTTCTTTCCCACACCACTAGGGAATGCTACACCACCCACAACGGTACAAATATCGGAATTTCATAGGGAGACATTAGTTGGTTCACACCCAATTATTAGCCTATTTTCAATTTTGAAAAAATAGGCTTATGAGATCACCTTTTGTCCGTGTGTGTGCGTGTGTGTGTGTGTGTGAGAGAGGTGTGTGTGTTCCCCCCTAATAAAATCTAAACGGCTGGAGCGATTTCAATGAAACTCGGTAAGTTCATAGCACTATTCCCGGCAACCTCGACCGTGCCCTTCAAATTTTGTTACGTCTCACCAATCCAACATGGCGGCTGTGCGAAATATTTCACTAGCATTCAATATCTCCAAAACTATTACCGACATCGCCCTGAAATTGTGTACGGTGATAAAGGGCACTACTAGAAGTTCACCTATGAGACTTTCAAAAACCTGGTGACTACAAAACCAACATGGTGGTCAAGCGAAGTTGAGACTTTTAAATAGACTTTTCTCGCGAATTAACTACCCAAACGTAATGAAACTTGGTACAGCAAATGTTTATACACATTGTAATGCACTGGAGTCTAATTTAGTTCAATTGTTTACATAACCTCAAAATGGTGGCTGTGCGAAATATTTCACTGACATTCTATATCTCCGAACCTGTTACAGATATCACCCTGCAATTTTGTACGGTGAAAAGGGTACTGATACAAGTTACGTATGTATATTTCATAAACCTGTACAGTACAAAACGAACATGGCGACCAAGCGAATTTGAAATATTGTAATAGACTTTTCTCGTGATTTAACTCTCTGAGCGCAGTGAAATGTGGTTCAGTAAATGATTTTGCAGATTGTACTGCACTACCATCTAATTTAATTCAATTGTTTACATAACCTCAAGATGGCGGCTGAGTGAAATTTTAAAATTAAGTTTTTATTTCTTGTGTCGTAATCATGCGATGGAAGTGAAAGTTTGAATAATGAACCTAGGCAATAATTTTCCTTGAATGGTACATA
The DNA here is from genome assembly GCA_946902985.2 of Meconema thalassinum. Classification (NCBI taxonomy): domain Eukaryota; kingdom Metazoa; phylum Arthropoda; class Insecta; order Orthoptera; family Tettigoniidae; genus Meconema; species Meconema thalassinum. The sequence continues at coordinate 445,356,028 of OX336390.1, forward strand.
ACTCTATGGCCTATACATATAACAATCCAAAATGGCGAGCTTCCGAAATATTTAGACGGTTCTCAATATCTATGAATCTTTTACAGCAACCAAACTGATTTTTATATGTTCAGCTATAGGACTTTCAGTAACCTGGTGAGCACAAATCCAACATGGGGGCGACGCGAAGTATAAATATTTAAATGGACGTTTCTCGCGAATTAACTATCCGAGTGCCGTGAAACGTTGCACGTTAAATGCTTTTACAAATGTTGATCCACTGCCATCTAATTTATTTGAATTGTTTTCATAATCACAAGATGGCTGCTGTGCGTAATTTTAAAATCTCGTTTTTACTTCTTGTGTTCTAATCATGCGGTTGAAGTTTGAATACCACACGTAAACAATAATCTTAATGTAATAGTACAAAAATAAAAATCCAACCTGGCGACCATCTGAAATATTTAGACGGTTCTCAATATCTACGAATCTGTTACAGCGATTAAACTGAAATTTTGTATGTTGATAGAGGCAATTAACATGAGCAGGATACATGAAAATAGGCTGAATAGTTCTTCACGGAACTACTTGTTTTTAGATGTTTTCTCATCATAACTTCATTTAATATTTTTGTCAATTGTTCTGTGAAGCGAGCCTAAGAACGCACCATTGCTATAAGTACAGTAGATAATTGGCTGAACTATTTTGCGACGTATTGTTGGAGTACTGTAGCGGTTTATGTTTGCTTTTACCACTCTTGTTCTTGCGGGATTTGGGTTGCGATTAGTTCTGTATTTAGTTGATTTGAGTATTTTGGTTCCAGGCAGATACTTAACTGCATTATTATTATTATTATTATTATTATTATTATTATTATTATTATTATTATAAACTTAATTGTTTGCTTGATTGTGAGTAGACCTATGCATTCACTACGAAATTTCTTGGCTAGCAAAATTCAGTGTTTTGTTAGTTTGCCTTTCGCGCCACTTTCCGATGTAGCACCCAGATTTATCATCTGTGCATCTTGTAAGTTACCGTAGTATTTTATTTTAACGGAATATTTAGTTTGAAACATTAATTGTATTGTGGAGTGTGAGTGAAAATGAATAGAGTAACTCAGTAATTTAACTAGTCAGACAGTTTTTCCAGCTCCCTGATGACGATAAACTTACAGTAAAAACACTCGGTACACCATTACCGGATAAGTATTGTCCAAGATATAAGTATACGAGGGTGTTTAAAGGAGATATTTAAGGCAATAATAATTGGTTATGTGAATGCGATATTAAAAACACTTTATTCTGTTTTACATGTTTGTTGGTGGAGAATCCGCGTGGACCAAAATAGGAGTTACGGAAAATAATCCCTAAAATAAAGAAACATGAATCTTCAGCTGAGCGGCTTCGGTGCCGTAGTTGGTAGCATGCTGAGCCTCTATGCCCAAGATCGCGGGTTCAAACCCGGCCGAATTCATCGGATTTTTTAAGAGCGTTAAAAATCCCTCAGTATGCATTCCTTCGGAAGGGAAGTAAAGCCGGCGGTCCCATGTCATAGATTTATGGCATGTTAAAGAACCTTCCACTTTTTACACCTGTGTGAAGCTAAATTATAGGTTAAAAATTTGAACAACGCTCTTAGGTTCCAACGTTCGTCGCCAGGAGCCGACTGCGGTGGCGTTTAGTAACCAAGTTCTGAACTAGTAGTCGTTTACGGTGGCCTTTGGCGGCAAAAGTAGGAACTGCTTGAAATTCAATGTCTGCAGTCCTCACTTGAATTAAAAACAGATAACACTCACTAATACAGCCATCACAATTAACACCGGTTATCAGACAGTTTCTCCACACACCTAAAGTACAGGGGGCTACATGACTGCGTTGTCGCAGCTCCTAAACTGAGGAACCAACCAACCAATCAATCTTCAGCTGTTTGAAATTGACACTTTTTGGAACTGTTAACGAAGCTGCACAATTGGACAGTGCCTATAAAAGGTAAATTGCGGAATATAACGAAGATGTTAGGCACAATAGGTATGAGTTAAATATTGTAATAAACTCTATTCGTTTCTGTGGCTCTTTCGGACTGGCCTTGCGTGATCATGATGAAAGTGTAACATCAACAAATCCAGGTGGTTTGAGAGAACTAATTAATTTTACCACTGAGTTGGATGCTGTGTTAAATGACATTTGGTAAGGGCAACTGTTTTCAAAGGAACGTCCAAAACAATTCAAAATTAATTTTTACAGATTATGTTGGAGGTTTGCCAAGAAGAAGAATCAAAGCAAATAAAGGAATCGGAAATTTTTGCCATTATAGCAGATGAAACTAGTGATATTTCAAACATATTTCAGATGGCTGTTGTGTACCGATACGTAGTAAGAGGCAAACAAAACATGATGCACACACATTAGCAGCGTGTTTACTGGATGAATTAAAGAAGCAGAAATTTAACGAAATTCCGCAAAAATGAATTGCGCCGACGTATGACAGAGCGCACTTCATGGCTGGTTCCTCTGATGGGGTTCAAGCTATAGTAAAAAAAAAGACTGATAGTCAGTCTGAAAGACTAGACTTTATATAATTTTAAATGCTACAAATGCTGCGTGAACTCAAAGTCCGTTAGCAAGTGCAAACCAAGGTCAAAGGAGGTAGCTGGCTAGATGACGTCACGCTCACCGGAGCGCGCGGGGAAAGGAGGAAGCTCAAGCAGTATTATGACGTCACACACCTCAGTGCATGCTCGGTACATTTCGTCCCGTCACCGTAACGTAACGCCAGACCCCAGCGTAACTACGAAGTCGAAAAGATCATTTAAAATTATAAAAATCCTATCCTTATGCAGAATATGTGCCCGTCTTTGTTAGTAATAACATTTCTCGTTAACGTACAAACTTTTCGGTTGCCATGTTTTTATGTTGAGAATGTTTATTATCCCGGAGATTGAGACCCAACCTTAGACAACCTGCTGTGTTTAAAATTCTTCCCATGAACTCAGGCATAGGGCTTAAATACATAAATCTGATTTTTTATGAATTCCTATAGGAAGAAGCCCAAAAGAGCCATTAAAATTTGTCTATTTGTCGAACGTACAGTTATTTTGGAAAACCCATGTATTTCAGATTTTATAGAACTGTAGTTTATCTAACGTTAATTCATTTTTGTTACATATGTAAACTTCCCATATAAAATTGCGACATCAGAAATTTTGGTGCAACACCCAGCTTTACTTACCACCGGCCGCCACTGCGTCTTACGTATGGATCCAGGGCGCAATCGTGCGCATTATTCTAGCACCATGACCGTGATGGTGGGCTGCAGCCAGTCCAGAGATCTAAGGCTAGTGTCTCACCGATGACAACGGCCATCCCTTCCAGTATCCTCTTTTTCCATTACAACTGTGATGTATGAAATATCTCAAAACCCGTCAAAATGCCTTATGTTCTCTCACGTCAGCATGTTGCTGAATGCATATGTTTCATCGTATGAAATACATAGGATTAAGAGATCACCCATCGACAGCGTCTCTCTCTCTCTCTCTCTCTCTCTGGGGGCTAGGGGTATCTTGGCCATCAGCCCCATGTATTTGTCCTATAACGTGTTTTTGTGTGGCAACTGGAATTATCAGATTTCATTTCATTTCATATTCATTTATCAGTGTCTTACACTATATTTACAGTACACTGAAGGGAGTCTCTGAAAAGAGCAAAGCCCCACTTCGTATTCGGGATGCGTCAAAGCCCCCAAATGTGATTCGTGAACGTGTTAGGTGCCCCGCGATTTGAAACAAGGTACCGGTACTCTCCCGACATTTGCTTTCAGGGAGTGTTGAAAACTCCTGGATAAAATCAAACTCGCGGTTGTGATAAACATTCTAATGCGCACTGATACCTATCAATTGAATTTTAACAACCGGTACAAAAGAGAGCGTTATGTGAAGCTCAATGGCAGTGATTTCATAGTTTCGTGATTGGGACACTGAGTCAGAACAGAGATACTGTACTGTACGTAACTACGTTATGTCTTCGAACAACTTTGATCTTCCAAACTAAATGACAAACAACTATTTTTGTTTAACTAAGAAGGAAATGCCCGATTTAGGAGCATCAATTGCACTATTCTTTTTTTTTACGTTGTAATACCGTAAATATTTACGAACATCAGCCGTACAATCCAAATGACAGAAAATAGGCAAAACAGGCAATCCATTATTAATTTTATTGGTTATGTGCATATCATCAACAAACCAGTTTTACAGATATTGTATTACACAATATTTTTCCACAGCCGTAAACGTAGCCATTTTGACATTCACTGAAGTGAAGCAACACTGATAGGTGTGTATAGCCACTGCCATCGTAATGTACAGGCCGTAAGGCTCCTACTGTGACGTCACGCCTAGGGTCGTTATAGACGCAGCAGCAAGTCAGATAGGTCGCTTCACACGCAGTCTCTTCAAAACGAATATAAATTACCCTCGCGCTTCATGACGTAGAAAAATAGCAATGCTATTTAGGCCTGATTGGCACTTCAATCCGTTACCCCTACATACGCCTAATTATCGCTCCGCTTGTTCGAATCCGGCCGATGTAGTGAACAAAATGCCACATTGTCGGTACATTTACTAGGACGTTGAAACAAACAAACAGGGCTAAATTGCAGTATTTTGACGTCGAGAATAAGATCTATTCTTGGCCATTTTCCCGTTGTTCACCGCTTTGAAAATGTTTATGGTAGATGTCCTTGAAAACCTCACATTACTCTTGGCTATTCAACAGATTACGTCCTAAACTGCTCGTGGGTGACAAAGCACAATGTAACCTATCTCTAACAGTAATCAATGCACAGGCCACCCTCACGGTGACTTAAACAGGGACTATCCTAACAGCACTTATTTTCTATGACTCAATCTAAGTTGTTTCTTGCATCAGGAATTTACAATGGGTTGCAATCTTGAAATCACGTATCAAGAACCTACAGTACATACACCTGGTGCTAACAATCCCATTAATGTAAATACAGTACCGCTAGCCTATACAAATGCTGACACGAAAACATTACCATATTCACTTGAGCTTGATCGAGAGACAATTCTCACAAATAATGTAACTTGGACTGACTTCAGTAGATACTGAATGCTGGATATCGCTTCTCTGAATTACATACGGAAAGTAACTTAACCTCAGCATTATCATATTAGACATGTTGCAGTCCTAGCATGGGCTGAAGTTTTGGACCTTCATACAATAATTGAAACCATATTAACTAACAACGTACCATCAAGGCGATTAGCTCTTCTCTCCCAAAGGATGGTATCTTACTTTCAGGGAAATGTTAACACACACTCTTGTATTCCCCGTAATGTACAAATAATTTCTAGGAATGTTGTGTATGCATTGCTTTCTTAAATTGTCGTGGTGGGGAAGGAGAAGCAAGCCACATTATCATTTCTTTCATAATACCGGTAGTTGCTATAAACAAACTTTTGACACACCTGTGACCTGGGAAGGAGGTTTCCTGAACTAACAACATTTTAATACCATCCAAAAAGCCTTGTATGAGTCGAAATAATAAGTGATTTAGAGGTCCTAACTAAAACATAACCTTCTGTGTGATGACAAACATACAACGCAAAATAGGGATGTAGCGGGAGAAAGTTCGCGCCAGATAGCGCTCGTGTAGTACTGGTGTTGTGTTGGCAGCAAGCACAAGAGTGTAGTGCAGTATCTTTGACATAGTCTTTGATATCAGTGAAGTTCAGTGTCAAAAACAATATGGTGTGTATCGTGTAAATTGTGAACCTTTCCACAACAAATAATAAAATATGCATTCTAGAGGAGTCTATGTGATTTATTAAGAAGTGAACCTAACATTTTATGGCGACCGTGACAGGACTCATTCATAGTAAAAGGCTCCCGTGAAGAAAGAAGATGGAAAGACTCGCTAAAGAAAGAACCGTAAAGCGGCGGTTATTTACGCGCTCACACAATCAACTAATGGCGTTGTTAGAAGATGATCAAACTGAAACGGAAAAAGTGCAAGTGCAACTTGAAATCCTTCAAGAAAAGTATGATGATATCTCTAATTTAGATGGATTAATATTTCAACAGATGATAGACGACGAGTGTGAGGATGACGAAATAGAAACGGAATGTGAATCAGCTGATGATTACAAACACAAATTCCTTAGCTGTAGAACAAAAGCAACACGTTTTATGAATCCCGTTGTTTCCATTACCCCTCCACAAAGTGTAGTGAATGACAATGTTTGTGATAAAAAGAAATATAGACTTCCAAGAATAGAATTTAAGAAATTTTCTGGTGAAATAATTGATTGGTTATATTTTTGGAGCCAGTTCCGTAAAATTCACGAGGATGAGGACATTGGGAAGGAAGATAAATTCCAATATTTAATTCAGGCTATGACAGAAGGTTCCAGAGCATATGAATTAGTTACTAGTTTTCCACCCACTGCCGAGAATTATGACAAAGCTATAGAGAGTCTTCAAGCTCGATTTGGTAGAGAGGACTTGCAGGTGGAAGTTTATGTTCGTGAATTGCTCAAACTAGTATTGACGAATGCAGTCAATTCCAAAGAAAGGCCAACACTGAGTAGCTTGTATGATAAATTAGAGTCACATCTCAGATCGCTGGAAAGTTTAGGCGTTACTACAGAAAAATGTACTGCAATGCTGTATCCCCTAATTGAATCATCTTTGCCAGAAGACCTATTAAGAGCATGGCAGAGGAATACTTCCTTCAGGTGTGATTCTGTATCCAAAGATCGTTTGCAGCAGCTCATGGCTTTTCTTCAAAATGAAGTAGTAAGTGAAGAAAGAATTTCATTGGCTATGAAAGGGTTTAGTATTAGCACATCCCAAGGATCTAAGATTAAGGGAGACAAGAAACCAAGGGATGTCATTGAACCAAATATACCCACTGTTTCTGCTTTGTTTGCTGATGTTTCTAAGAGACAGGAGTGTGTTTTTTGTCTTAAACCTCATTCGAGCCCAGAGTGCGTTAAAGCTCAAAAAATGACTGTAGGGGAGAAAAGGAAAATCTTAACTGATAAACACTGTTGCTTCAATTGTTTAAAGAAGGGCCATGCAAGTAGAGCTTGTAAATCGATTGTCAGGTGCATTGTTTGTGGTGGTAAACATGTGGTATTAATGTGTTATAAGCTCCGTGACAAAGAAAATGAAAGTGTGTCCAAACAGAATTACGAGGGAGACAGGAATTTGGTTCTCCAGGATGTCAATAATGTGGATAAGGCTTTAGCTAATGTGTCTTGTTCTCCTGAGGTGTACTTGCAAACCCTGGCAGTTGTCGTTAAAGGAAAGGGTAAACAAAAAACTGTACGAGCTGTCATTGATACTGGGTCTACTAAATCCTACATTGCACGTGACCTAGCCGAAGAAATGGGGTATCAGTCAATCAGGAAGGAAACGTTAATACATTCCTTGTTTGGTGGAGTACGTTCTCGAGAAGCAAAACACGACTGTTACAGAATACGTTTAAAGCGATTGGAGGGAAACTATTCCAAGGAGCTGGAAGTTTTAAGCCAAGATATTATTTGTGAAGATGTCCCATATATTAAGAATGGTTCTTGGAGTGAGGAGATAAGGGATCTGAAAATATGTTTAACTGATGTACGAGAGCGAGGGCCTGTGCAGATTCTGATTGGGGCCGATAAGGCGGGTGAACTGCTCACTGGGAGGAAACATCAACTAAAATGTGGCCTAGTTTTGGTGGAGACTTCCCTAGGGTGGACACTAATGGGAAAAGTCATAGGTAACAAGGCCCAAAGGGATTCGGCATCATTATTAGTGTCATCATTGTTTTCCCAACATACAAGAATTTCTGATCTCTGGGACTTAGAAAATCTTGGAATTACTGACCCTGTTGTGAAAGAATCTATCATCGAGAGGAATGAGCGTGTTAGAAATAACTTCCTTGAGACTGCACGACTGAATGAAGATAACAGATATGAAGTGTGTCTGCCTTGGAGTGAACAACATCCACCTCTCCCTGACAACAAAGAAATTGCTCAGCACAGATTAGAAATCACTACAAAGAAACTACAAGCTGAACAACATTATCAGGAGTACGATAATGTCTTACGAAGTTGGTTGGAGCAAGGAATCATCGAGAGGGTACCTGAAGAAGAACTGAAGAATAGTGGACACTATCTACCTCACCGACCTGTCTTCAAAGAAAACAGCACCACCAAGATCAGGCCTGTTTTTGATGCCTCGGCGAAGCAGAGAAACGCTCCATCTCTGAACGAATGTATTGAAAAAGGGCCTAACTTCATAGAGTTGATCCCTAGTGCGCTACTGAAGTTCAGAGAAAATGAGATCGGTGTGACGGCCGATGTAGAAAAAGCATTTCTTCAAATAAGTGTCAATCCTAGAGACCGTGATTTTCTGAGGTTCCTTTGGTGGGAGGAGGAAAGTACAGGGAAGGTAGAAGTGTTCCGTCACAATAGAGTTGTCTTTGGACTTGCATGTTCTCCGTTCCTAATGTCGGCAACCATCAAACTCCACTTGAACGAGTTGAAGAGACAAACAGTCGATAATAGTTCCTACTCAACTTCAACAATAGAAAGATTGGAAGAATGTTGAGTAGGAACTATTATCGACTGTTTGTCTCTTCAACTCGTTCAAGTGGAGTTTGATGGTTGCCGACATTAGGAACGGAGAACATGCAAGTCCAAAGACAACTCTATTGTGACGGAACACTTCTACCTTCCCTGTACTTTCCTCCTCCCACCAAAGGAACCTCAGAAAATCACGGTCTCTAGGATTGACACTTATTTGAAGAAATGCTTTTTCTACATCGCCACGCCATAAAATGTTAGGTTCACTTCTTAATAAATCACATAGACTCCTCTAGAATGCATATTTTATTATTTGTTGTGGAAAGGTTCACAATTTACACGATACACACCATATTGTTTTTGACACTGAACTTCACTGATATCAAAGACTATGTCAAAGATACTGCACTACACTCTTGTGCTTGCTGCCAACACAACATTCTCCCACCTTGAGTTGTGGAAACAACTCAACAAAACAATAAAATAACATAACACATATATCGGTGTGACGGCCGATGTAGAAAAAGCATTTCTTCAAATAAGTGTCAATCCTAGAGACCGTGATTTTCTGAGGTTCCTTTGGTGGGAGGAGGAAAGTACAGGGAAGGTAGAAGTGTTCCGTCACAATAGAGTTGTCTTTGGACTTGCATGTTCTCCGTTCCTAATGTCGGCAACCATCAAACTCCACTTGAACGAGTTGAAGAGACAAACAGTCGATAATAGTTCCTACTCAACTTCAACAATAGAAAGATTGGAAGAATGTTTTTATGTGGATAACTGTGCTATTAGTGTTAACAACAGAAATGACCTTCATTCATTCATGCGAGAGGCAAGCATAATAATGGATAAGGCATCTTTCAATCTCCGAGGGTGGGAGTATTCTCAGGATGGTACAGCTGAAAATCTTACTCATGTGCTAGGGCTCATTTGGAATACAGGAGAAGATACCATTGGACTGAATCTAACTCATGTTAACGATTTCAAATATGATGTAATCACTAAAAGAGCTATACTAGGAGCTGCACATAAGGTGTTTGACCCTATTGGCTTCGCATGTCCGGTATTTCTCTGTCCAAAATTAATCTTGCAAGAACTATGGGCCACTGACTTGGGTTGGGACACCAGAGTAGACGAAACAACAAAGAGAAGATTCATGAAGTGGTTGGCAGAACTACCTCAGCTGTCTGAGATTAAGATTCCTAGATGTTTGATCGGTAGTGTCCAGTCGGTTGAAGATATATCTCTTCACGTGTTCTGTGACGCCAGTCAAACTGCGTATGCTGCAGTTATATTCTTGCGAATACAGAGGGTTGACAATATAGAGCTACGATTTGTACAAGCCAAGACAAGAGTGGCACCCAAGAAGAGTATCACCATACCACGCCTGGAATTATTAGCAGCTACAATAGGGGCTCGACTAGTGATGTCAGTACTGCCAACATTAACTGCAAAAGAAATCGTTACTTATTATTGGAGTGACTCGTCGACTGTGTTGTCCTGGATCAAGTTAGACGAACCTTGGGGGACCTTCGTTTGGAACAGAGTGCAAGAAATTCGAAGACTGTCCAGAATAGAACAGTGGCGTCATGTTCCAGGAACCATGAATCCGGCTGACCTGGCATCAAGGGGATGTAGCACAAAACAGTTACTTCAACAGAGATGGTGGGAAGGGCCAAAATGGCTAAAACAATCCACTACACAATGGCCTAGCCTCGAAATTTCAACAAACGATGATGAAGTCTTCCAAGAAAGAAAAAAGAAAGTCAACACTATGACGGTGTTAGAAGACAAGTCCAATACCCAAGAATGGCACCTTGACTATTTCTCAAGTTTCCGTAGAACAGTTCGTATGATAGGATGGATCTTGAGGTTTCTGTATAATTGTCGGCAGAAAAATAATAGAAGAACTACCGAACTATCCATTGAAGAAACCACAGAAGCAGAAAAAGTCGTGATGAAGTTCATACAAAAGGAGTGTTTTGTTGGTGAAAAGGATGAAAGATTCAACTCACTATGTGTTTTCATGGATGATGAGGGAGTGATGAGACTGAAAACGAAAATTATATCGCGCAAAGATGATTATGCTTTCCGTTGTCCTGCTATCCTTCCTGCGAAGCATACAGCGGTTCACGCTCTCAATAGGGAGAAGCACAAAGACTTATGTCATGCTGGAACCCAGATTCTGCTCAGTGGGCTCAGACAGAAATATTGGATCCTTGGAGGAAGGAGAACGGTGAAGGGTGCAATTAAAACATGTGTTGTCTGCAGAAGGTACCATGGAAAACATCTTGAAGCAGAACAAACTCATCTCCCCATAGACAGAGTAAGAGAAGCCTCAATTTTTGAAATAACAGGGGTCGACTTTGCCGGGCCTCTGATTTTGAAAGGTGGAGAGAAAGCCTGGGTCTGTCTGTTTACGTGTGCGGTTTTTCGTGCAGTACACCTGGAGCTAGTAACATCTTTGGCTACTGCGACATTCCTCGAAGCTTTTCGGCGCTTCGTGTCCAGACGTGGAAGGCCAATGATTGTCTATAGTGACAATGGGACAAACTTTCAAGGCACCTGCAATATGTTGGAGACAATTCAGTGGGATAAAATTGCTGAATATAGTTCTGTACACCAAATAAAATGGAAATTCAATCCTCCCACTGCAGCATGGTGGGGAGGATGGTGGGAGAGGCTGATTGGTGTCCTCAAACAAATGCTCAGGAAAGTTCTGGGAAAGTCATGTCTGTCGTACCAAGAAATGATGACTGTTCTGTGTGACATTGAAGCTGTCATGAATTCACGACCACTTACTTACCTGTCCAATGATGGAGAAGACTTGATGGCTATCACCCCTGCAATGTTCCTACAGGAAGTCAAGGAGATTGGAATGCCCGATATCGACATGATAGAGGACATAAAACTTGACAGAAGATTCAGGTACAGACAGAAAGTAAAGGAAATATTAAGGGTAAGATTCAGGAATGAATATCTTGGACAGCTAATACAGAAGAACCACATTAGGAAAAGTCATCACAAACCCTGCGTAGGTGAAGTAGTACTGGTAGCCAGTGACAGCACGAAGAGACTAGACTGGCCGCTGGCAAGAGTGACGGAGGTCATCCCTGGCAAAGGTGGTGTTGTGAGAGTTGTTCGCTTGGCGACTACAAAAGGAGAGCTACTGAGGCCAGTACAGAGGGTGTATCCACTTGAAGTGACATCTGGAGAAGATAATGTTTTAAGACTGCAAGTTGAGCGAAATGAAAATGAGAAGAAGGAGAAAAATCCAAAGACTGTTAAACCATCTACTAACACTTCTGATCTCATCAAAACCAGTAGTGGGAGAGTGGTGGTTAAACCAAAGAGATATTTTGAGTGACTTATTTATTTCTGTGTTCATTTATTTTGTGAAAATATATGTGTTATGTTATTTTATTGTTTTGTTGAGTTGTTTCCACAACTGAAGGTGGGAGAATGTTGTGTTGGCAGCAAGCACAAGAGTGTAGTGCAGTATCTTTGACATAGTCTTTGATATCAGTGAAGTTCAGTGTCAAAAACAATATGGTGTGTATCGTGTAAATTGTGAACCTTTCCACAACAAATAATAAAATATGCATTCTAGAGGAGTCCATGTGATTTATTAAGAAGTGAACCTAACAACTGGGTAAGCGCAGGACGATCGTCTTATGTTTCTCCCAGTCAGCTGCGACGAATGTGTAAATTGTGACCGAGTTTTCTAAGCTAAAGTAAATTATATCTTCTCTAATTTACTCCAAGACTATATTAATTAATTCTATTGGTATATCTCCTAATATATGATAAACGATTTTCAGCGATTAAGCGTTAAATAGCTGCAAAATGAGCTACGGACTAGAGGCACTAAAACCAGCGGGAGGAAGGAAGAATTAATAGCCTACAGCGGTAATAACAAAATTCTAACACGCTTTATTATTCAAATAATGAATATGAGTCAGCATGCTTTCTCCTAAAGATTACAATTACTAGAGTATTGTAGGCCTATATTGATAAATATATCTCCAAAAGACTTAAATCATAAATTGAGATTTAAATATTCACTTGCTCCCCCTGCTTACAGACTTCGATTCATGTATTTTTTTTAGGTTGATAGCTTACATGAAACTGTCGTGTTTTAAGGTAAACATAATCAAAGAAAGTTGATACCGGTAATTAAATGTGTACCTCGAAAATGCATCGCAACGTTTGGTTCTTATGTAATTTTGTCAATTTCGCAATAAGAATTGTTCCCTTACCTCTGGGAAAGGACTTGAGGGTACAATTTTTTTAAAGTTTTAGAATCCCTGCTTTAGGGCCACGAACTGTTTCCATTCATCTGACTATGTCTCAAGAATGTAGAAGTCAGTCGCTACCACATTCTCCGTCAGGCAGATGGAAATTGACGATTAATTCCGATTTCAAGAAACCAACCATAATACATTTGTGACTGTTAATGTTGCGACATTTATTCTTGAATATTTGACCGAGTAGGCTATTGATGTCTTTGAAAATGGGAGTCAGAAATGTTACTTTCATTTCTTCGTGTATATTGACGATTTCTTTCCGTACTTCAATGGAGATGATTTCTGCATATTCCGATATTGTAGGCTTATCGTGATAATTCGGCAATTTTCTTGTGTATGGCCTCTTCCTAAATTTTTTTTTGTTGTGTTCGTGGTCCACGGAAAAGCGGTAGAACAGCGCCCGGTTTTTATTTTGCTCTCTCACCTTCAAATAGGCCTACAAACGCATAAATTCAGTGGATGTTATCGAAATGTCTAATCAGTTTATAGGTACAAAATAGGAATTATTTTCCATTGTAAGTCACACTTATCCAACACAGTTTTCATGAAGTCATCGGGTTGTAAATGATGGAAACACACTTTAATATATTCGGTCAGATTTTTCTCACCGAAATGTTTCCTTCTAAAAGCATGTGACCATTTCTTCCTCATTTCTTTATTTTGTGGAAATTGGTGAAACGAAAACGGGCTTCCCTGATTTTTGCAAAGAGGAACGCTGCAATAGCTCGGCATAGTTACGAAAATAACAATTTAAACAACTTAAATTCGTGGATATTAGCGGCATGAGAACATAGGAGACAAATGAAGAGCGGCTTGCGCTTACCCAGTACAACAGCAGTGCGCTCTATCGGTGCTAGTTCTATACATCCCTATTAGCGTAGATACAATAACCTACCTACAAAAAGAACTTTTGTTCCAGATAATAAATAATCCTCATTCTAAATGACGTATGTAGAAGCGTTCTCAAGGATCACTTTTCACGCGAATACTCATTCATAAAATATATAAACAACACAGCACAAAGCAAAATGGTCGCCATCTCTACCTCCCTACCGATCAGCTGATCAATCGTTAGAGTCGCTGCATTCGTATCCCAACCTCCATACGGTGTGCATCTGTGCAGTGAGTGGTATCGGGTGTAGGGTACGTGCTTTTAAGTGTTGTGTGGACTTCGGGTTTGTGACCTGTTCTTTGTTTAGAGTGTTAGATCTCGTTAGTGTTTAATCAGGTTAGTACCCCCTCCTAATAGGGGATATCTATTCGACATGTCGTCCGAAAGTGATGGTAGTCAGATGGGGCGACCACCGGACGAATGTGAACACGTGGAATACGAGGGTGTAGCGTCAGTTGAAAGTATGCTTGTAGTGTCGGAGGTTGAGCTAGTATCAACTCCAACAACTTCCCCTGCTGAAACATCTCCAATTATTGCTAAGCGACAGCCATTGTCAAACGACAATCGATATTACGACCATCACACAGGACCGTACACGGTGTTTGTGCAAGGTGAGGGTGATCAACATATTGGCAATTTACATCCGATGGCATTAGGAAAGCTCTTTTTCGAAAATAAGATCGTGGGGATAAAGAATATTCAACGCAAAGGCCGCAATCGTGTTCAGGTACAATTTAACAAGGCCATAGAAGCTAACTCCTTTTTACCAAATCCCTTATTACCAGCAAAGCACTTGGTCGCATTTGTTCCGTCCGCAAACGTCCAACGTGTTGGGCTAATTAGGGGCGTGGACACATCCTTAACGCACGATGAAATCCTAAAATATATTGATTCGCCTGTCCCAATTGTAAGAGTCCAGCGGTTTTTCCGAAAAAAGATGATCAATGACAAGTTAGAATCCCTTCCTACAGGAACAGTGAAAATTTTCTTTAAAACACAACGACTACCTGATTATGTATCTATTTTTAATGTACTCTTAGAGGTAACATTATTCATATTTTCCCCCATTAGATGTTTGAACTGTCAACGTTTTGGGCATGTAAAACTACACTGCCGGGCTCGCGCCCCAGTTTGCGGTAACTGTGCGCAAGGACACTCTACGGAAACATGTAAGGAGACTCTGTTTAAATGTGCTAATTGTGGTGATAATCATCCGGCAGGCGCCGCACGCTGCCCCGAATTGGAGAAACAAAAGTCCATAAAACGTCAAATGTGTACCGAAAATAAATCGTACCACGAAGTTATTACGGCTAACTACAATGGACCGTTTAATCCTCTTACACTCCCGCAGCAATTTCCAACCTTAGAACAGTCTCATAATACGCGTAGAGATGATCCGCCGAGAAAACGAACATATACTGAACTTGTGTCCCCAAAGCCGAAAGTGGTGAATCCCATAGGTTACGATCGACGGGCCTATCTCGAGATCTTGAAGCAACCATCTGGTAGTGGTGTAGGGGTGGCTTTGCAACCCGCCACAATGGGTGAGGAAATGTCGAAGAAACAGTGTTCTCAAACACCTGGCACTTCACGAGACCCGTCCCATGACATTATTGAAGATTTCCTGAAATTACAAGAATTATTAGGGCACAACGCTCAATGGAGCTTTTATGTGAAACAATTATTAGACAAAATAGTTCCGTTACTTCCCAATCCTCCTACCATAAAAAATAATACCCTAGTAAGTAGTAGTCCTACAGTGGACTAATTTAGATGTGTGCTACATGTTACTCCTCCAGTGGAATTGCCGGAGTATTTTAAATAAGAAACATGAATTATTGCTTTTAATCCAGGAGTATGATCCGGATATCATATTCCTTCAGGAAACATGGCTTCGTGCCTCGTATAGATTCTCGATTCCCAACTACCTGGTCGAACGTCAGGATGGTCCAGGATATCGTGGCATAATGACGCTATTCAAAAAGACCTTACGATACACTCCTCTCTCTACTCAATTCTATATTCCTCATACTTATCATCACACCTTCCTTGTACAAGATCTACATGTAAGTCATATTTATTGTCCCCCGGGTATACAAGGTTCCCGTCGGCAATGGCAGGCATATTTCCGGTTCATAAAACAATTTCCTAAACATATTACCGTGGGGGATTTTAATGCACATCACGCCTTATGGGGCAGTGGTCGCGTTAATCCAAAAGGGCGTCACATCGCGGAAGTTATACAGGATTTACACCTACATCTCTTAAATGATGGATCACCCACGCGCATTACCCCACCAAATAGTCCCCAAAGTGCGGTGGATTTAAGTGTCACTACTCTAGACTTATCTCATAAGATGACATGGAAGACCGTGCAGGATACGCATCAAAGCGATCATTATCCAATTATAATCGACTATGATGTCTCGCGTGCCCGACATATCCCAAAAAACGTATCTAAGGTTAAGCGAAATTTACGATTTTTTGATTATGAGTTGTTCTCCCGATTTTTAGAGGATAGACTTTCACAGCATACACAGGGGCTCAGTAACAGTTATGCCTTTTTATTAGAGAATATCCGCGCCGATCTTAATATATATCACCCTTTAATTACAACGACAGGTCCTACAAATAATCGTGGCGCCTTACCCTCATGGTGGGATCAAGAATGCAGACAGCTGGTAAGACGGCGCAAGGCGAGTTTAAAAGCTTTTCGACATTATGGCTCTCCAACGTCTTATTTGCGATACAAAAGTCTCACTGCGCAACTACAACGTGTATTTAATGATAAAAGACGGGAAGCGTGGAAATTATATACTACCCAATTATGCAGTACTACGTCCCTAAACAGTATTTGGACAGCGATTAAACATTTCTCTAATAATCGTACTATCTCATCCCCCTCCCAACTTTCGGCGCAGGGATACCATGACCTGTATCATACTTGGACACCAGAAATAGTTATTCGCTTGCCTACATCTTGTACATCTGGTTCCCTGGAACGTTTTTCCAGTTTAATGCAGCCTATTACAAGTAGCGAATTAAGACACACATTTCGGCACAAAAAATCATCCAGCCCAGGGATTGATGGAGTGACTTATCAAATGATCGCTCAGAGTATCATTCTTCAACTATATAATTCCATCTTATGCACAGGGACCTTCCCGGAGGTTTGGAATGTTTTTCAAACCGTACCGATTCTTAAACCCATGAAAGATGCTCGATTACCGAGTAGTTATCACGGTATTCAACTTGGATCTTGTTTCCGAAAAATTTTCCAACATATTCTTCTCCGACGGCTTCAATGGTGCCTAGAATATTATAACCTGTTTCCAAAAACCCAATTTGCATTTAGGAAAAATCTTGGTACATCCGACCCCATAAATATATTCCTTACTGATCTACTCCTAGCAAAAGGAAAGAAAATGCACACAGTAGCTGTGTTCCTTGACCTCAAAAATGCATATGATTCTGTTGATCCGTATCTTCTTATTCAACTTCTAAGGGATCTAAATTTTCCCCTTCCCTTCAGGTGCTTAATACACAATATGCTATGCCATCGTCATATTACGTTAAACTCCCCAGCCGGTGTCTTTGATTCTCGACATACTTCTTATGGTGTTCCCCAGGGGGACGTTCTAAGCGGGCTTTTATACTTAATTTACACCCGTACTTTAGAAACAGTCATATTACCGCACGCTCGCATTCTACAATATGCGGATGACATTCTAATATATTGCACTCGAGAAGAGTTTTCCTCATGTCGAAGAGATATATACCACGCCTTATCTCATGCTCATGATTGGCTACATCAATACGGATTTGAAACATCCGTAGGAAAAAACGCTGCGATGATTTTTACGCACAAACGAATTTACGACAGTTCTCCTATATTATACCGTCAAGGTCACATTCCGGTGGTGACAAGTGTCAAATATTTAGGGATTCATATTGACAGGAAAATGCAATGGGAGAGACATACGCAATACCTTCAGAGTCATCTCGCCTGTAAAATTAATGTTCTAAAGTCTCTCACTAGACGTAATTGGGGGCGGACCCAGAATCATTATTAACGGTTTATCGTAACATAATCCGTTCCGTACTGGATTACAATTCCTTTTTTTTTTTGATTCAATGCCCAGCATCAGGCTCCTTCGGTTAGATAGAATCCAGTTTTCTGCCTTGCGTATAATTATAGGTGCGCTTCAATCAACCCCCACAGGAGCCCTGCTAGTTGAAACCGGAGAAATGTCACTTCAGCATCGGCGTAGATATCTTGCATGCATGTACCTGCTACGAAAAATGATGATAACAACATCACCTATTGTCCCTAAATTACAACTATTAGAAGAATATTATACGCGCCGATTATTGCCCACCGTTTCTCGTCCTGCGTTACTAACCGCATATTCCATGCTTCAACCGTACCGCCATAATATATTAAAAGTCATGCGGTTACCGATATATACTATTCCGTATGCTGCAACGTACTTTCAACCTCCTATTCTTCAGAACTCCTTACCCCAAGTCTACCAGACGTTTCAACATAATCCTGTAATCATTCCCCGTATTTTTAGGGAAATAACGAATCCTTTGATCTCCTGTATCCTTTTTTAAACAGATGGTTCTAAAATGGTTAACCCTGCGCGTGTGGGAGCAGCCTTTTGTGCTCCGGACTTACAAATCTCCTTTCAGTATACTTTACCCCCTGACGTCTCGATATTTACAGCCGAATTTTTTGCTATACGTCAGACGTGTTTTTATATCAAAAACATGCCATTCGTCATGCTTTAATTTGTACTGATTCAATGAGTGTAGTGCAAGCACTTCAAAATGTTAGAGAGGCCGACAACTGGTTTTTATGTCAATTAGTGCAACAATTGTACACTCTACACACGGAGGGTTTTGAAGTCAGTATCATGTGGGTACCCGGCCATTGTCACATTGAAGGAAACGAAATAGCGGATAACCTTGCCAAAGATGCAGCAAAGGGACACGGAAAAACTTACAACATCGCCATACCAATATCAGACCTGCGTTCTATAATTAGTTCGACAATACGGGAGGACTGGCAAGGCACGTGGACTAGCTACGCCAGAATTAAGGCCAAACACTATCTTGGGTTACAACCGACTATTTTAAACAAACCATGGTTTCACGGAGGGAAATACACACGACGACATTTCATTACAATCATTCGTCTACGTTTTAACCATGCATTTGTAACGTGTTTTTCGAGGGGTTTTATGCAACTGGCATAAGTCAGTAGGAAGCCATTCTATATTTATTTACGCGGCAAATTGTTCAGCCAAGACAATTTTTCATGGTAATTTATTATTATTATTAATTTATTATAATTATTATTAAGGTATTTTCGGAGCATTTTATAAAAATTATTAGCATTCAGATAGGTTTTCTATGTCTTAGAAAACGCTATCAAGCAAATTATTACGAACGACGATATCATAGAAAATTATCTGATTACGGAATTTTACGGAGTTTTTGTCAGTTAGGGTATTTGAGAGAGATGACTCACTGGGATTTCAAGTACACGCTGAATCTTGTCGAGGAGCATGACGCAATCTTGGGTCGCAAGGTCTAGAAAAGGCGAATTGTGGAAACGGAAATCGACTTCTCCCTCCCGCGGAGTGTAATGAGGAAGGAGTGGGGATCTAGCGCGTAGGGTGCAGCCAATCAGTGGCGACGACGTAAGCTAGATGTCGGTACCATGGTGGGGGAGCCAACAGGTGCATATATCGTTCGACGCGCCGTGAAACAAGAACAATCTGTGTAGTTCTTGCCGAGTGTGGATATACGCGGGAATCGCTCCGATGTTCCGTGGAAGAGGACTATCTGTGAAATACTTGAGGTGTACGGTCGCAAGTGCGTGTCGCTCCGATGTTCAGTGGAGTTAGCGACGAACTTTTGTAAAACTTGGTTGTACGAGTGTTTGGGTCCGAGGTACGGACCATAGAATTATCTAATCTACCAGAATATCATCAAATTCCGACGGAGATGACGACGTCCAGGAGACTGTGGGAAGCTCACAACATCTTCAAGAACGAGGGAAATGCTTTGGCAATTTCCAGTGGTAAGCGCCAATGACGCAGAAATACGCAATCTCTCATTTTCTTTGTTCTACATTTCATATTTCAGGAACTTCATAGCTTGGAAATAAGAGTAAAATCAATTTATCAGACTCCGTTTTCACGTAATTTTCTATCGGTAATATTCAAATCACAACGCTCCAATTTAAATTTTATACTTATTATTATTAATTTTGCTATTCTTGTTTTATATAATAAATTCATTTCTTTTACAATGCAATCTTTGCTTTCAGTAGGTAGCATTAGATATAGACCAATTCCTTCTCCTGATACAATTGTTTGTTGGGTTAATGATCAAATCATACCACGATCTGAGTGAATAGAGTCTTGAAGGTGTTCTGCCAGAGCTAGACGTTGTTAAATACAAATTTAGATTTCAACATTGCGTTGAGGTCTTGGCGCCCATTAAAACAACATAGCTTAGGCAAAGGTAAACAGTTACATTTCTCACCCAACAGTTAGGAGCTAGCAAAACGTCTCATTTGTACGCTCAACGTGGAGCAAAGTAAATAACGTTTCACTTGGCGCCCAACGTGGGGATGAAAACCTAATAACATTTGTGGAAGGAGAAGGGTATATATTTCTGTGCCTGTATTTTGGGGGTTATTTGTCTGTATCAGTGTATATCATTATGGGGGATGAGAAAGAAAGACAGATGAGGTTACGTAGTGGTCATCAACGGGAGAGTGATGATACGAGCAGTATGTCGAGTGATGGTAGTACCGGGGTAGCGGAGGTAAATCCCGATACTGAAAAAGGGAGTGTAGGCGGCCAACCAGAATTAAAAACTTTACTTCTCGAGTTTATGTATCAGAACAAAGTTAGTAGTGATGCCTTAAATGCAAAGTTAGAACAGAATAACGCTAAATTAGAACAAAACAGTAGGGAAAATAAAGAAAGTACAGAAGCTTTAAATGCAAAGTTAGAACAGAATAACGCTAAACTAGAACAAAACAGTAGGGAAAATAAAGAAAGTACAGAAGCTTTAAATGCAAAGTTAGAACAGAATAACGCTAAACTAGAACAAAACAGTAGGGAAAATAAAGAAAGTACAGAAGCTTTAAATGCAAAGTTAGAACAGAATAACGCTAAACTAGAACAAAACAGTAGGGAAAATAAAGAAAGTACAGAAGCTTTAAATGCAAAATTAGAACAGAATAACGCTAAACTAGAACAAAACAGTAGGGAAAATAAAGAGAGTAATAGGGAATTGAGCGATAGTTTAAACGCCAGATTAGAACAAAACAGTAGGGAAATGAGTGACAAATTCGAACTGATTAGAGGTGAGATCCGGGGGGTGATGGAAGAAAAGGCTAAAGAGATTATTGCAGATGTAGACAGAAAATTAGGAAAAGTACAGGAGGAGTTGGAAATTAGAATCAGTACACAGGCTGAAAATTTAAAAGAACTAGTGCAACTGGAAACACAGCAGGTCAAAAAGCAATTGGGGGGAGAAATTGACAAAATTCAGGTAGCTACTAAAGAGGTTAAGGAACAGCTGGGGGGTAGAATTGAGAAAGTCCACTCACAAGTAGTTGCAGAAGTAAATGATTTAAGAGAGAGTAATAGGGAAAGCATTAGCAAGATTGAGGAGAAACAAGCAAAGCTATATGATAAAGTAGAAGAATCAGAAGGAAACATTAAATTAACAGTAAACAGTATTGAGAGGAAGGCTGAGGAGAAAATCGCAGAATTAGAATTAAAATTAAAAGCTAGGATCAGGCAAGAAAATAGTCAGAATAGGCCAGTTTTGGTGAATAGCACACACAGGGAGGTAGAACTGGGTAAGTTCAGCAATCGACAGGGGTGCCCAATAGAGTTCATGAACACTATAGAAAATAAATTCGGGGAGAGGTTGGAAAATGGTAGTATTGAGTGGTGCCAGGTAGTTGAAATTTTAGAACAAGTGTTTGTGGGGGAAACGAGGAATTGGTTTGCTGTCTACAGAGACAAGTTTACTGATATGAATGATTTTAAAATAAAATTCTGTGAAAAGTTCTGGAATGAGGTTATTCAGTCGCAGCATCGTGAGGGAGTAGTGTGTGGTAAATATAACCCTAAAGGAAGCTCCACCATGACCGAATACTTTTTAGGGCAGGTATTAGTGTGTAAATATCTGGATGGCTTGAAGGAGGAAAGTGATGTGGTAAGGTTGCTACTTAGGCACTTTCCCTATAGGATCAAGGAGGCTGCTTGTATCCAGAATGTAAAGACTATATCACAAGTAGAAAATTTGTTAAGCACATTTGATGCACTAGGGAGAGGGGGTTATGAGGACAATTTCAATAGGAACCAGGGTAATAATAATAATAGACCTAATGAAGCCAGGCATCAGGAAGTTCAAGGGAACGGTGGCGAAGGGGCCAATGCTCAAAATAGAAATAATAATAATCAGCTAAATCAGAACAGAGGAAATGGCTATGGTAATCAGTATCAAGGGAGGAACAATGATTACAGGGGAAATCAAGGGAGAAACAATGATTTCAGGGGAAATCAAGGGAGAAATTATAATGACAATAATTACAACCAGAATAGGGGTCAAGGAAGAGGACAGCCTAGTGGTAGTAATATACAGCCAAACAATGACAACACAACTCAGAACAACCAGACCAGTGCAGTAGTAACTAGTACTACGGCCAGCTGTAGCGGTTCTTTAAACGCGAACCAGGCTGCGAAGTAAGGTCAGAATCTCAGTCTGTAGCATGCCCTGTCCATACAATTATACAGGAACCCTATGACCTAAATGTAAGAAATGAATTATTACATGAACTAAATGATGAAGGTATTATTCAGGAAGTGGTTAGTAAGAGCCCCATAGTTAAATTTAACGTGTCTGAGGCGTACACAGATGTTTTAATTGATAGTGGTTGTATGAAGAGTTGCATAAGTAGTGCATTTTATGATAAAATGAAAGGAACTGGAGTAAATTTTGAGGAGATGCCAATTAAAAGCACTTTTGTTATCACAGCTGTTGGGAAGAGGTCTAAAGTAATTTCTAAGCAAGTTTTAGTAGACATTAAAATTAATAATCATGTAGAGAAGCAGATTTGCCTTGTAATTCCAAATTTAGTATTCAGTGTTATCTTGGGTTCAGAGTGGCTAAGTAGAGTGTCTGGTAACTTATGTTATGATGTAGGGAGTTTGAAATTTAAATGGGGAGATTCTGAAGTAGAAGTAGCGTTCAATGACCATATTCAGAGGAGTAGTATTGTAGGTGTGATTTGTACTTTAAATGAGATATCGCCAGCCGTAGAGCGGGGTTCTCCATGTTTTGTGGGCAGTGTGATTACGAACGGAAGTCTAGAGGACTCGTTACGTGAGGCTGCATTTCAGGGAAATATAGAGGATGAACAGTGTGTTCGGCTCTATGATGTGTTATTGTGTAATAGGAGAGTTTTTGACGATCGCATTGGTATGGCCAATTGCTATACACATTCATTGAACGTTATTGATAGGTCAGTATTCACAGGACATAGATATCCTGTACCTTTCGCTTATCAGAGTGCAGTTGAGGCACAAATTAATCAGATGCTTGAAGATGGGATTATTGAGCACTCGAACAGTCCATATGTTAATTCTTTGATCACGGTACCCAAGACCGACGGCACTGTTCGTATTTGTTTAGACGCTCGTTTGGTTAACAGTAGAATTAGTTCAGATCAGCTGAAATCTATGTCAATAGAGGAATTAATGCAAACATTTGAGGGGAAGAAGTATTTCACTTGTGTAGATTTGAGTTCCAGTTTTTGGCAAGTGCCACTTATGTACGAAGATAGACCATTTACAGCTTTTAGTCATAAATATAACCTTTATCAATTTTGTAGAACACCTTATGGGTTAAAGAGTAGTTCAGCAGCTTTAATTAGGGCTTTAAACATCGCATTAGGGGATGACACAGGAGAGTTTGTAACCATTTGCATTGATGATATGGTAATTAGTTCACGCAGTTTTGAGGAGCATCTATGTCATTTAAATATAGTTTTTCAGAAGTTAGATCAGGCAGGGTTCACTTTGAAGCTGTCTAAGTCGTCATTCTGTCAGTCGGAAGTGACATTTTTAGGTCATCGAGTGTCAAGTAGAGGTGTTACACCAGAGGAAAGTAGGGTTAGCATGTGTGGACAGTAGCAACAGGGCATCGTTACAGACACTGAGAAATATGCTAGGTAGAGCAACGTGATGACGTTCATTTAAAGGGAGCCACTTGCAAGGTTGGAAGCAGGTGACGCAGAAACATTTATAGTTTCCAAACGTATTGGAAAAACAGCATATGTGCTGGAGAATAGTGAGGGAAACAGATTATACGGGACGTATAATATACATAGTCTACGAAAATATGTGTCATAAAGTGAGTGTGTTTAGCTGGCGAGCCAGCCTATCAAATGAGTAAGTGTGGTGTCTGGTGCGTGGAAGATCTGGTCTTAAGGCAGGCGTATCAGAAGTCACACAGGGGGGTAGTATGTAAGTAAATGAGAGTTTTTAAGGTACAGGGAAATATGACGGGATTGTCGGATGCTGTTGAGCACTAAATTGTCTCGATGCACCAAGGCCATTTTGGCAGCGCTGATGGGTTCCCATTTATCTCCAAGAGATGGGGGAGCGCTTGAATAGGGCTTGTTAGCTTAAGGCGTCCACGAGATAAAAGATGGGCCATCAGAATGCGAGACAGTCCTTCATGAAACTCATACATATCAGCACACGTGATTTCTGTTTACGGCCTCGCCATGTAAGATTTGTAAGTGTGTAATTTAAGATAATTTGTACAATGGTATTATGTGTGTGAGGAGAAATGGTCTGTGTTGAGAACTAGTATTAAGTAGAATATGGTTAACGGGAACTTAACAAGACAGGGCGATTACGGCACAGAAATATTTGGTGTTATATGTAATGCGCATTTACTGTTTTTTTTTTCAGAAGTCAATATTCATTTAATCTACTTTAAAGAGAGATTAAGTATTATGGTCACGAGGCGCTGCCACAGTAGTGTGATCGTGTGCTCAGTGATAAGTGGAATTAAATGTCACCATAAGGAGGGGACCTCCAGTGAAATTAGGGAGTTCTATGGTGATATAAATATATCAGAACACCTTCAATGCGTGTGATATGACATCATAAATACATAGTGCTCACACATTAATTATGTCTATTTCTCCAACATAGAGAAATTTGAGAGGCGGAAATATCCATGGAACACTAATTTATATGTAAAACATTGGACTGGTTGCAAAGTGCAATCCATAGTGACAACAAACTTTGACGCAAAGTGCGTGAAGAAAAATTATGAGTGTATATATCTGTAATTTAGGGTGATTTCATTTATGTAATATGTATTTTGGATGGGGTTTATTAACGTGTCTGGGATAATCGGATAATGGACCGTCGTCACGGTAAATCATCCGATGATCCGAGGCGAATATGTAACGTGTTTTTCGAGGGGTTTTATGCAACTGGCATAAGTCAGTAGGAAGCCATTCTATATTTATTTACGCGGCAAATTGTTCAGCCAAGACAATTTTTCATGGTAATTTATTATTATTATTAATTTATTATAATTATTATTAAGGTATTTTCGGAGCATTTTATAAAAATTATTAGCATTCAGATAGGTTTTCTATGTCTTAGAAAACGCTATCAAGCAAATTATTACGAACGACGATATCATAGAAAATTATCTGATTACGGAATTTTACGGAGTTTTTGTCAGTTAGGGTATTTGAGAGAGATGACTCACTGGGATTTCAAGTACACGCTGAATCTTGTCGAGGAGCATGACGCAATCTTGGGTCGCAAGGTCTAGAAAAGGCGAATTGTGGAAACGGAAATCGACTTCTCCCTCCCGCGGAGTGTAATGAGGAAGGAGTGGGGATCTAGCGCGTAGGGTGCAGCCAATCAGTGGCGACGACGTAAGCTAGATGTCGGTACCATGGTGGGGGAGCCAACAGGTGCATATATCGTTCGACGCGCCGTGAAACAAGAACAATCTGTGTAGTTCTTGCCGAGTGTGGATATACGCGGGAATCGCTCCGATGTTCCGTGGAAGAGGACTATCTGTGAAATACTTGAGGTGTACGGTCGCAAGTGCGTGTCGCTCCGATGTTCAGTGGAGTTAGCGACGAACTTTTGTAAAACTTGGTTGTACGAGTGTTTGGGTCCGAGGTACGGACCATAGAATTATCTAATCTACCAGAATATCATCAAATTCCGACGGAGATGACGACGTCCAGGAGACTGTGGGAAGCTCACAACATCTTCAAGAACGAGGGAAATGCTTTGGCAATTTCCAGTGGTAAGCGCCAATGACGCAGAAATACGCAATCTCTCATTTTCTTTGTTCTACATTTCATATTTCAGGAACTTCATAGCTTGGAAATAAGAGTAAAATCAATTTATCAGACTCCGTTTTCACGTAATTTTCTATCGGTAATATTCAAATCACAACGCTCCAATTTAAATTTTATACTTATTATTATTAATTTTGCTATTCTTGTTTTATATAATAAATTCATTTCTTTTACAATGCAATCTTTGCTTTCAGTAGGTAGCATTAGATATAGACCAATTCCTTCTCCTGATACAATTGTTTGTTGGGTTAATGATCAAATCATACCACGATCTGAGTGAATAGAGTCTTGAAGGTGTTCTGCCAGAGCTAGACGTTGTTAAATACAAATTTAGATTTCAACATTGCGTTGAGGTCTTGGCGCCCATTAAAACAACATAGCTTAGGCAAAGGTAAACAGTTACATTTCTCACCCAACAGTTAGGAGCTAGCAAAACGTCTCATTTGTACGCTCAACGTGGAGCAAAGTAAATAACGTTTCACATTAACCCCGGTGTATTTATTCCGCATAAAAAGACGGGATGATCCTCTATGTGCGTGTTTACAAATGGAGGGTTCCTTAAATCATATTCTATTTCAATGTCCACTATACGACCATCAACGTGCTATAATGTTGAGAGCTCTATACGATTTAGGGTATGCACTTCCTTTAAATGTGGCCACATTGGTACATACGCCTACAATTCCACTGGTTAGTAGCATCGTAGCATTTTTCGACAATATTAATTTAAAGATTTGAAAGGGTAATCCTTTCCCATATCCATATTTGTGACCCGGTCATGTGTGTGTATGTGTAGCGAGTCACCAAGGTGGGTCGCTTCGGTGTGAAGAGTTAATACCATTTGTGTCCTCGTCTCTAATTCCTATGTTTTCCCCATATGTATCTCTCCGCGTTGCGTCATATTCTTGTTTACGATTCCCCGCTACTCATTGGTCTTACGCTTTAAATCGGTAGTCGACGGTTACCCAATGATACATACCACTGCACAGTAGCAATTGGGTAAAGAGTTTACTATGCCCACTACCGTACCAAGAAGAAGAAGAAGAAGAGTCGCTGCATGATGGCCTGTACATTACGATGGCAGTGGTATAGCCATCACTGACACACGACGGATATCAAGGAGCTGACACGACACGTCACGTATATGTGTGTTGTTGTTTGAGTCTTCAGTCTTTTGACTGGTTTGATGCAGCTCTCCATGCCTCCCTGTCCTGAGCTAATCGTTTCATCTCTACATAGCTACCACACCCTACATCCAAGGCAATCTGTTTAACATATTCTAACCTTGGTCTACCCCTACAGTTCTTGTCCTCGACCCTTCCTTCCATAACTAAGCTTGCTATTCCTGGGTGTCTTAGTATGTGTCCTACCAACCTATCTCTTCTCTTCATTAGCAGTCGCCAGAAACATCTCTCCTCTCCCACTCGTCTTAATACCTCTTTGTTTGTAACCCTATCTACCCATCTGATCTTCATCATTCTCCTGTAACACCACATTTCAAATGCTTCAATTCTCCTCTTTTCTGCTGCACCAATAGTCCAAGTTTCACTTCCATAGAGCGCCACGCTCCAGACAAAGGCTTTCAAAAATGACTTCCTAATACCTAAATCTATATTCGATGTCAGCAGATTCCTTTTTTGTAGAAATGCTTTTCTTGCCTGAGCCAACCTACTTTTTATATCCTCTTTGCTTCGTCCATCACTGGTTATTCTGCTTCCTAAGTAACAGAAATCTCCTACTTCCTTCAGCTTTTCACCTGCCAATTTGATCTCCATAGAGGTTTCTGATTTATTTCGGCTGCAATCCAGTATTTTTGTTTTACATTTATTAATTTTCATCATGAATTCTTTCCGTAAGACGGAGTCCATGCCATTCAAAAACTCATTCAAATCCTCAGGCTTGTTGGCCAAGATGACGATGTCATCAGCAAATCTTAGAGTTGAAATTATTTCTCCTTGAATCTTCACTCCCACTTTAAATTTTTCTCTAATTTCCTTCATTGCTTGTTCAATGTAAAGATTGAAAAGTATGGGTGATAAGTTGCAGCCTTGCCTTACACCTTTCTGAATACCAGCTTCTCTCTCATGTCCTTCAACTCGAATGACTGCTGTCTGGTTTCTGTATAGATTGTATATCACCCTCCTATCCCTGTACTTTATTCCAATCGATTTCAAAATGTCAAACAATTTAGTCCAATCAACGTTATCAAAAGCCTTTTCTAAGTCTACAAATGCCATGAACGTTCTCTTATCTTTCCTTAATCTACCTTCCAAAATCAGCCTAAGACTTAGTACAGCTTCCCTTGTTCCTACATTTCTCCTGAAACCAAACTGGTCTTCACCCAACTCCGTTTCTATCTGGCTCTCAATCCTCTTGTAAATTATTCTAGACAGGATCTTTGAAGCATGAGTAATCAAGCTGATTGTACGGTAATCTTCACATCTGTCAGCTCCCACTTTCTTTGGTATAGGGATGATTACATTCTTCTTGAAATCAGGGGGTACCTCACCTGTCTCATAAATCCTACACACCAAGTGAAATAACCTGATCAGACCTTCCTCTCCTATGCAGCGTAGCAACTCAATCGGTATATCATCTATGCCTGGTGCTTTGTTCCTGCTTAAGTCTTCCAAAGCTCTATCAAATTCTTATCTCAATATTAAATCTCCTTTCGCATCCTCATCAATTTCCTCCTCCCTTTCCATTACATGATTCTCAATCTCCTTTCCCTTATACAAACTCTCTATGTAAGCTTTCCATCTCTCAACCTTTTCTTCCCTATCTGTTAGAGGCTTTCCATTTGTGTCCTTAATATTACAGCACTTAGTCTTCTTTTCCCCAAAAGTATTCTTAATCCTTCGATAAACTGTGTCTACTTTTCCTAATTTCAGACAATTTTCTATACCAGCACATTTCTCTTTCAACCATTCTTCTTTCGCTTCCTTGCACTTCTTGTTAACCTCATTTCTCAGACGTCTGTATTCTGCTTTCGCCTTTTCATCTCTTACATTCTTGTGCTTCCGCCTTTCATCCATCAATTCGAGTATATCCTGAGAGATCCACGGTTTTCTACCTATTCTCTCTTTCCTACCAATGTTTTCTTCTGCGGATTTTGTTATTTCATTCCTCAAAAGTGCCCATTCGTCTGCAATTGAAGTTTGTTTAGGGTTTTTCATTAGTCCTTCCTTTATACTCTTCTTGAATCTTTCGTTTACATCCTTCTCTTTCAGTCTCTCTATTGCCCACCTTTTTGGCTTTTGACTTTTCTTCAGTTTCTTCAACTTTAATCTGCATTTCATTACAACCAGATTGTGGTCAGAGTTTATGTCAGCACCAGGATATGTTTTACAATCCAAAATCTGGTTTCGAAACCTCTGCTTGACCATAATGAAGTCGATTTGGTAACGCCCTGTATCTCCTGGTCTCATCCATGTGTATATTCTTCTATTGTGGTTATTGAATAAGGTGTTAGCTATGACCAACTCATGCTCAGTGCAGAATTCTACCAGCCTGCTTCCTCGATCATTCCTTTCACCTAATCCGAAATCTCCTACTATCTTCCCTTCTCTCCCTTTTCCTACCACAGCATTCCAATCTCCCATTACTATAACATTTTCATCACCCTTGATATACCTCAGAATTTCGTCTATTTCTTCGTAGACCTTTTCAACATCCTCATCATCAGCTTGACTGGTAGGCATATAGACTTGTACCACTGTGGTGCAGGTAGGTTTAGTATTGATTTTTGCTACAATAATCCGTTCACTATATTGCTCATAATATTCCACCCGCTGTCCAAGTTTCCTACTCAATATGAGGCCAACCCCTGCTTGGCCATTGTTTGATTTAGTGCTAATGACCCTATAGTCTCCTGACCAAAAGTCCTGTTCTTCCTGCCAGCGCATTTCACTAATCCCAACCAAATCCAACCTCAACCTATCCATTTCCCTTTCTAAGTTTTCTAACCTTCCATTTCCTAGCAGACTTC
This sequence comes from Meconema thalassinum, assembly GCA_946902985.2. NCBI lineage: Eukaryota > Metazoa > Arthropoda > Insecta > Orthoptera > Tettigoniidae > Meconema > Meconema thalassinum. Next base: position 445,386,232 of record OX336390.1, read on the forward strand.
TAACATTCCACGCTCCGATCCGCAGAATGTCAGAGTTCCTCTTTGTCACTTCTGTGATGTTAACCCCCTCTCGAGTAGTCCCCACCCGGAGATCCGAACGGGGGAGTAGTTTACCTCCGGATTGAAATTTTACAAGGGAGGAGACCATCATCACATGTATTTATGCATAGAGAGGTGCATATCCTCGGGAATAGCAAACGGCTGTAGTTTCCCCTTGCTTTCAGCCGTGCAGCAGGACGCAGTGTAGCCATTATTTGGCTTATATTATCAATATCTTAACCGTCTATAAGACTAGTAAAGATTTGATTTATTCTGAAAGGCTGCTACTCCCTTTCAGAATAAGTAAAGAGCAATTCTACTAACAAAAATACTAACCTTCTACTGTACTAACAATTAAATACCAAAATTCTACTAACGAAAAAATACTAAAGTTCCACCAACAACAAATACTACCACTAAAACAGTCTGTCACCAGACACACTCACATGCAATCACACATCACAGTCTACTGAAACAATGAACTATAACTAATAAACAATGCAACTGTTACCAGACACACTCACACACCACAGTCTAATAGAACAATGACATATATCTAATAGACAAACTAACTACCTACTTACAACTAACTACATAGATACATAGGTAGATAATACTTCTTTAAAAAACACTACGTATTTAATAGACATAAAACCATCCCTTGAATTAAGCCCTCCACGTCCGTTCCTCTGGGGCAGGAAGATGGTGATACCCAGTGGGGGTGATGAGAGTTGAAATCTCCCACGAGTAGGAAAGGGACTGGAAGTATATTGATGAATTTTACAGTCTTAAGTTGGTTCCATGATAACCTTATAGCCATTTGCAAACTTTCACAGAAATTTAATAAATAGAGTAACATTGCTTCTTACAGAAATAGATGGAAAGTTGGACATCCCCCCCCCCCCTCTTGAGGTGCTGTTGTCATGGTTACCGGCTTGCATTCCTTCATTAGTTTATTAAATGAATCTGGCGGACCCGTGCGAGAAACCTCGCATGTTCATACTGTAAACCACACCTTTCCCAATAGGTTTATAATGAGAGACTTAAGGAGAAAGGTTGTTATGTTTTTATTTCAACCAAATGATTATAGAACATTATTTACATTTTAGTTAGAATTCCAAGTTCTACGTTCCCGAACTTAAGAAGGCAATCACTGAAAATTGGATCATCATAACACTCACTGGTTATTCGATATTTATGAAATACAATTTGAATACTCATTCCTTTGATTTACTGTTTCTGAAATCCATGCAAACTGATCAAGGAAAGACCTCCAAATGTTTCTTTTAAAGAAATTATAGATATTTATAAAATTAGAGTACAATTCGTCACTGCTAATGTCTATTCGCTTTCATTTGAATGATCATTCGTCACGATCGATCACTTCTGAGCGCCGCAGGAAGGATCTTTATGATGATTAGTTTTCTGGGAATCATCATCATCGGCTTTAACTCGAATCCGAGTATAAATCTTCTTCCTTCAGTCCAGTTTGTGGATGTGTTTACGGTGATTAAAGAGTCCAATCCTGGCATGGAACAAGCGACCACACAAGTCGCATAGCATTGCTGGAGGAGGACGTGGTTGGGCTGCTCGAAGTTTCCTAGCTTGACGCTTGGCCTCTTCATGTATGCGTCGATCCCTTTCAAACGTCTGTACAGTATCCGAGATGGTACGGCGCCAAGTTGAGCGGTCTTCAGCCAGCATGTCCCAGGTTTGTGAATCAAGACCTGTCAATTTCAGGGCCTGCTTAAATTGGTCCTTGTAGCGCCTCTTAGGACCACCATGAGGTCTGGTGCCATAGCATAACTCACCATATAGCATTTGACGAGGTAATCTCACATCATTCATCCGATGGACATGACCAATCCATCTAAATTGGTGACCTATTATGGATGATTCTATGCTGTTGATTTGAGCCTTTTCCAGAACAGCAATATTGGTAATGCGGTCTTCCCATTTAATCCTCAGGATTGATCGAAGTTTTTGTAGGTGGAAACGCTCAAGCTTCCTAAGATCACGTCGGTAAAGGGTCCACGTTTCACAGCCATACAACAATGTAGAAATGACTACTGCTTTGTACACCATAAGCTTGTGCTCATGGACAGATCTTTATTCATGAAGACCCGGTGCGCTAATCGTCCATAAGCTGCATGGGCTGCGCCAATCTCGGAAACTATTGACTTTAGAGCCTTAAAATGTACTTTTCGGTGGATGGACCTTAATGCAGGTATCGAAAGTGTGAAAATGGCGTATGCGGAAGCCCGAGATATTGTTTGTTTACATTCGTTGCTGGGATACAATATTATCCTCGATCACAGTGGCTGTGTTTCTATCTCCCAAAATTTTAATAATGGCACCCCGTCGTGTTCGTTAAGCCGCCATTTTGGACACGATGACGGCCTAGGGAGGGGGCTTAACGAAGCCCTGAGAATCAAAACGATCTAAAAAATTTCCGAGCATGGTCTCCAATCAAAACGTCCCTGATTGGCTGAGCACTTATTGGGTCCTTCCCGCCACACAGCAGCAATCAAATCCGCCATTAACCTCAATTTAACATAACCTAAGTTACTTAAATTATTACAAATATTAATAATGTTGGTGAAGGGTGGGTGACTTGTGGATTAGATAAGCCATTTTTAGTGTTGCCCTCTATAGATTTGTGGTTTTTTGGCAATCTCGTTATCTTGTAGACATTAAGATAAATAGTTATATTTCGGGGGCCTATCACTCAGTAGCGGTTTATCACAACAGTAGCAACTATTACGAATAGCTGTACTATAGTAAGATTTTTCTGCACCTTCGAGAAATAGTGGCGGTGGTTTGAGATTATTTTTGACTACCATTATGGGATTTTAATAGTTTTACATGAGCATTTTTGTTGTCTTGTAGGCATGATTGATTTGACATGTTAGGTCTGCATGTAGCCTACAGTTTTTTTCCTGGTTTTTGGAATAATGCTCATTCTCATTAAGTGCAACCGTGTTGACCGAGTGAAAGACATTGAATATTTCGTTTACTAAGGCAGCACTGAAATATGGGTTGCAACACGATATGGACTTGGAACTTATGTTCACTTAACAAAATAACGATACATCAACAAGCCATCCTTGTAATCTCTGCAAATAATAAAAATATTTCCCATCCAATATAGGCCTATTCATGTTGAACTGTAGAAAGTTATCAACCTTTATGAAGGCAACACTGAAAAATGTCCATCTTGATCTAGCCTACTTACTCGGAGTCATCTGCATCAATGTCCCTAGAGGTTCAGTTTTTTAAATTCTCCCTTTCCTATGGTCAAATAACACGTGGATGTTCCCTATTTTTCTTAAGATGATTCAATGATCTTATGCTGAACTAATTAAGAATAGGGCATGTACCCCAACCCCTTAAAATATGAAGTTATCAGGATAAAAATAATGTCCATAACTATCAGAAACTTGAGAACACAGATCAGGAGAATGTTGATCGACCATGGATGCAAGACCAGAAAGTCTTAAAGAGGAGTGTTTCATTTAGAGGCTTGGAACATCACGGTCAAGACCCCTGTACTTGGGTGTGTGCTCAATTTGTTTGAAAACCCGTTGACAGATCATAAGTTAATCTGTGGCTGGAATCCACTCCGTCCTATGCTAAGCTGCGAGTACTGGGCACCATTAGTGTTCTGTGACTACTGTATCAATTTCTGAATATTGTGTCATAGGCCTATGCATAGACAAGTCGCTGAGAATATTCTCTGAATGGTGAATACCAGTAGGCTAGCCTACTTAGCTGCTTCCTTCACTAGCATTTCCAGGCACCTGGTTAGTTGGTAAAATGAAATAGAAAAATCACTTGAATGATTCAAGTTGTCCTTGATTGCCCTCGAGGGACAGTGTACCCCATTCCAGATCTTAGTTCAGAATTAGTTTCCTTGACGGAGTTGGAGAAACAGTCACAATACCTATGGTACTACTAGACCTAGTACGGTACATGTAGATGGAAGCAACCACTAGGTAGCTTATGTCCCATTAGTTGGGAGTGTTAGGGAATGGGAGATTGGTTCAACATTTCAGCCTATGTTGTATATTTCATTAATATATGAGATCTAAAAGTGTATCATAGGAATATTAAAGCAAACCATAATATATTACCAGTTGGTCAATTGGATACAACAATTCAATGAAACATTCTGTTAATAATTAGGAAGTGTCGTAGGCAACCAGAGAAGCGACACAAGAAAAAGCACCTGAGTCTTCCAGGCAGTTGTCATCAACTGTATTTCACATAGAGAAGAATGACTAAAATGGTTCCTCATGAAAAAACCAACTGGTCAATGGGTTGAAAGACAGTAGTAAGGACTTACATGCTGTCAGTAAAAGTGGAGTTAAGAAAGATGTCTGGAATATTTAAATCAGTAGTTGATAGCCATGATTTTTAAAATTACCCTAGTTAATTGCACCTTAATATGATTAGTAGCCTACCGGTATGTGCTAGATTTTAAATGGTAGGTTTTCCTGTGAACCAAAAAACAGCTCTCAACATGGATTATGTTCAGGTTAGGCCTACAAGTTATTGGGAGGGAGGTTTATTTTACATACCTGTTGCACATAAAATTAGCTTCTGATTAGAGCTCTGTGGGAATGTTTAAATGGTTTGATGATACAGGATTTATCAAGCCTCTTTCTATGCATCTTTTAAAAACATTTTAACAATTCATAAATTACTGTCATCATTGCTAATGCTGTAATCTGTCATGTTTATTTATGCAGCATGAGGAATTAGGAAACATTGGTAGGATTGGTATATTGAGTGGAGATATAGTAGGATAAAGTGCAACTGTGTCATTGAAACCTAAGATGTATTTTTATTTCTCAACTTTATTTTCTGTAGACTCCAATACAGCCCACCACCAGGGAAAAAAAAAGAAAATGTTGGTGATGTGTAATGAGAGCAAATCTTGAAATACTGTGATTTAAGTGGTTGGTATCAAAAGCTGTATAGGAAAAATGAAAATGGGAAGTCACGCCCAAGTTTATGAAGCCTTGCCAGACTCAGCTGAAATTATCTTCGATGCAAATCAAGTCTCAATAGTTAAAACTTTAGTACGACCTTTGACATGAGCACTATAATAGGCCTACATTTAGGATCGACATAGCCTGCAGTAGGTCTTGTGCTACTGTATGCACCTGGGCATGTTTAAAAAAAACTCAGCCTGCAGGTTAATAAGGTATTATATTACTATAAATCTATCTCAAGCAAATCCAAGAAGTTACCAGACTGAGAAACTACATATCAATATTTAAACAAAAAAAGGGTGGCAGTGCAAACTGCACTTTTAATCCTTGCTTCATTAGTTAAACCATAATATTTGTACATAAATACAGTAAGGACTTCACATTACAAACGGCCACTTAAATTATATGCCTTATTAGGCATAACCTACAAATTACATGTCATGAAATTGGTAAATATAAGCAGACAGCAACATCAATATGCAATGGTCTATAATGTAGTTTTATAGTGCACAAAAGGTTATTGTACTGAATGTATTTCGAACTGATGAATAAAACTGGTGGAAACGACAGCCAATTGATTTACATCCGTTACATCCAAAGTAGTAGAAACTTTCAGTTGATTGGCAAGAGTGTTGATTTGTACTTTTATTTTCACAAATTTTGATGAACAGTGTCACGCTTCAATTTAAATATAAACGCACATACAATTCCTCATCAATAAGTGATTTGCACTTCATACTGTCATGAACTGGAATAGATTTCTAGCAATTTAATTGATGTAGAAATCTATTCCTCTCGCCACCATATTGGTGATAATTGTAAACAAACCCGCGGGCAGCCAATGGCTGGTAATAATTGCCAGCCAATAACAAGCCAGGATGATGCGGATCATAATTCGCGTTTCACTCTCATTGCGTTTTAACTTGAGGTGAGGAATCAGCTGTTCGTTAACGCCACGGGGTGCCATTATTAAAATTTTGGGAGATAGAAACACACTCAGTATAGATACCAATACAGTATGGACACTTCGGCAAAACCGGAAGAACGGATTTTCAAAAAAACAATTGATAAGGGGGAGCACCAATACACCTGTAATCCGCTGGGTAGCACCACTTATGGACAAACACATTATAAACAGCTGATTGATGAATGTATATTTTATGTCATTTATTTAACTCTATTTCAACACACTAGCTCTCTTTATAATCAGATATTTTAAGAAAATAAACAACAAGAAAATAGAAAGTGTTAATACTACTGTGTTTTAATTCTAAGAAGTGTGGAATTTAATGTTTAACACCACATTCCTCCAGTCCTGTGGTGTCGCATTGTGATTGCATCGTAACGATGAAAGGTTATGATATGTTTTTAATAATTAAATTAACACACGATATATTGAAAAGTGTGGGGGAAATGTGGATTTTGCTTCTTAAACTTTTGTAGTCTGAGATAATGCAATTCAAGTTTTCTACAGTAACTGTAAATAAGTGTTAATTTTTAATGTTCTTAGCTTCCTAACGTCAATACCCGGGAATTTATTTAGTCAATAAAAAAGTCATGTTGATGGGTGGGGACAGCCTTATTATGCAGTGTTATTTTCACATTTCATGATATGCCTAGGCTACTTCTTACTCCTCATTTCTTAGCCTACTCACACTTCCGTTCATTATCCTGTGTTCCAAGAAGAATTCAATACCGGTACTGTAAGTCATGTGCTAAGGAATCTCTTTTCATTACCTTTATTAGTTCCACGTCTTTGTATGGCTATTATAGGAGCAACAAGTAGCTTTCAGATTCAACAAATAGACTATACATTTACTGGTAGATTGTTTTGTTTAGCCTACAGATGGCCTAAAAATAAGTGAAGTAAAGCTGAAATACAAGCTCAGGGCTTACAGTAAGTAAACCGGCCAACCACCCTTCGTATAGAGGCCTGCTTCTTTAATCCTAGAAGCTAAGGTCACACCCAGATCTCCATTCGGAGATCCTAAAGTCGTCGTATTATAGTTTTGGACTGGGTTTTGATTCTTGGTTAATGCATGTTAGAATTTCAGAGTTGCATCCAGTGGTTCAAATTCCAAATATAAAAAAGAAAGGTTCTGTAGCTTATGGTCACGAGAGCCACGTGAAGCTACAAGTTTGCTTTGCTGTCGCTAGTGAATGTAATAAAGTAATATAACTGGTAAATGACACTATGTGCAATGGTGTCGCCAATCAATCAAGTAAAACGCTCAGTCCTAAACTTGCTCTAACCATAGCTTAACACCAATCAGACCTAACTTTAACCTCGTCACGACTAATAAGTTGCCATCTAACCGCACCGCACGTTTTACTTGTCAGTGGTATGTCAACTCCTTATTCTTCCCATTCTGCAGAATTGGAGATAATGTAGGATGAGTTTTCCATGCGATGGATGGTTTTTACACCTGGATGAGAGAAGTGTTAGGCTCATAGTGCTGTGTTGCTTTTGGAGAGGCCTGGGGCAGGTCTTTCCAGTTGGTACCTGTAAGCGACATGTACATCATAGCAGAATTAATACTGGTCATTAGGAGGCCTAACTACATGCCATAGCTTCAGTTACTAGGCCCAAGAGTTAACAAAGGGCTATCGTGGTGTTATCAGGTCACACTCTGCGCAGTTTCAAGTCGTAACAGCAGTCTTATTTTAAACACTAAAGTTTCAATGTATGTACAATTTTATTAATGCAGCCAATGGCCATACACTTTTCTTTTCAGGACGGGTCAGGGAAGGGATATTGGAGGGAAATTGGCCGTGGATTTATTGAAAGGAACCGTCCCGGCATTTGCCTGGTAGTGAAAATGGGAAACTACGAAAACCATTTTCAGGATGGTAGAGGTGGGATTCGAACTCATGCTCTCCCGATGCCAGTGAGGCACGAGGTAGCACATTAGCACTCTCGGCCACCAAGGCCGGTTCAAAGTATGTATGCCTCTTGGTAAGCTATAATCTGGAGTCATTTATATAACCATATTTTTTGACATACCTGTACTGTATATATTATTATAGTTCCAATTAGGACCTCTTTGGTCTATGACCCGTGTACTTGTGTGTGCATGGTATTTGACAATCAGTGTTGTGGTGAATGTAATGTAATTGTTGTTTTAAGGGGCGGAACTTCGAGGTCATCTGCCCCTAGAATGTTGTGGTGACTAGCAGTGTTTGTAAATTGAACAGTACTCAAAAAAAGGTTTTGCATATTGCGATTTAGTGTTTTGCTATGTGTACTATCCTACCAGCGAATTGTTACCGGTGGCGGAAATCGGAACTAATGCGCTCCGCCCAGCCACACGCTGCGATAGACGCGCAGTTGTCGCCAGCGAAACCTCATCGCATGTCATTTGTGTGCATGATTCGTGCTGGGTCGTGCGCTGTGCGGTGTGTTCTCATTGTATGACTGTGCATGCGTTCCCCCTCTTGCCCAGCAACCGCTCGCGGCAGAAATAACGAGGCGAGCTGACGTTATGTATACACAGCAGCCGTGCTCCATGTCTAGCAGTAACAATTCCCTGGTAAGGTAGTATGTAATGACATACAAAGAAAGACAACACACAATATGCTGTGCAAAAGAGACTAACACTAAAAGCATAACAAAAGTGGCAATCTTTTTCATGTTGGGGCATATCAATACCATGTATGGGCACCACAAGCCCTAAGGCATGCTTGCCGACAAAGAGGCATAACTACGAACCAACCGGGTTTGGGGCAGATTATCCCACTCTTGGAAAGCAGCTTCAATCAGTTGCTGAATGTTTGTTTGTTTGTTTGTTAGAGGATTGGGACAGTGCGAAACTGCACTCTTAATCTTTTCCCATGCATGTTCGATACTGTTCATGTCCGCAGAATAGGCAGGTCGCTCCATTCTCCGTATGCCTTGCATCTGAAGGAACTGATGACCACCCTAGCTCGATGGGCATTATCGTCCACTAGTGTAAAGCCCTCACCCATTGTGGCAGCGAATCCTGTAATGACAGGTTTGAGGATGTTGTCTCTGTATACCAGACCGGTCATGTTACCGTGGATAGGAATTAGAGGCGTACGTCGACCCATGACAATTTCCTTGCTGTTGGAGGCGTTCCTGGATGAAGAGCTTGTGAAATCTCTCACCCACCCGTTGCCACACTCGACTGCTCCTGTTGTATGGGTTTCTTCTCACGCCCAAGTACACAGGGCTGATGACCATGATGTACAACCTCCTACATGAAACAACAAGCATTAGCATAGCCACCTGGCTATGGCTTCATGAGACAGTGACGGCAGAGAATCCCAATCTTCGTGCTCCAATAGAGGAACAGTTTGACTATGGTATGATAATGCACCGGATGTTACAGCCATTCCAATAGACCAAGAGGCACTAAGGAGCAATCTGGCCACCATGTTAGACAACTTCTGTACATCGACTGCAATCTGTTGTTTCATTTCAGGGGCCTGGACATCGTGGTCATTTAGCCCCGTGTACTTGGACGAGTATGGAATTTTGATTGATAACCTGTGTTATTGTGATGCCTGTCTTAGTATGTGTATTTGCAATTCCGGTGAGGATTGGTAAGGAGGCGGCATTGGCTTTAACTTAGAAACCATCACAGCATTTGCCTGCAGTAGAAGTGGGAAATCTCGGAAGACCACTTCCAAAATGGCTGAGGTGGGAATCAAACCCTCCTCTTCTCAGTTGAGCCTCACGAGACCGAGTGTGCCCTGTTGCAGCCCTCAGACCAGAATTACATTTCTTGGCAGACCCGGGAATCAAACCCAGACCTCTGGGGCAACAGCCAAGAATGGTAGTCACTACGCCACAAGGTGGTCCATGACTGCAATCTAGATCCGCTGTAAATAATCTCAGAATTGCTCATTAACATCACACATAGTATGGATAGTTATTGTTGTTTAAGGGGCTGAACAGCAAGGTCATCTGTCCCTCTTAACACAAAATAATACAAATTTTAGTTGAGTTAAAATTTATAGGTGGATGCCTAATATTAATAAAACAAACAAAAATAATATGTATGGAATAAAAATTCAGAAAAGAAAAAGTTCTTTGAGCAAATGCACATACAGGTACAGTATTTTTCTCACCAAGATACGATGAACTATATTATTAGTAGGGCCATGATTCTTATGCAAGATATGTTCACGTAATAGTAATAATGTGTGAGTCCTCCAGAGAGACTCGTGAGGGTATTTTTAAAGTTAACACCCATATACTGTACATTCTAAGAAGACTATTGAAACCGTAGTCTCCGAACTACCATTAAAACGAAACAAACAAACAAACCCCGTGGCACTACAGTCCATGAAGGGCCTAGGCCTACCAAGCGATCGCCACCCAGCCATTTGGCCTGCAGAATATGGGGTGACGCGTGGTGAGCGCCTCGGGTCCCCTCGGCCGTTAATCTTGGTCTCCATGAGCGTGGCGCTGCCTCATTGTCAGACAGCTATTCAATTGTCCTTGCGAGGCTGTGTACACCCAGTTCCAGCCCTCACGCCGGTTTCTGAAATCCCTGACGGAGCCTGGAATCGAAACCGAGGTCTCCTGGTGCGAGGCAGGCGCGCTACCCCAACACCACCCGAGCTATATTACTCCATTTAATTGGGCATGCAAAATAATTTAAAGATGGAATGTTTGGTGCATGGAGCATTCTGGGAGGGGGGAAGGGGAATTAGAAACCATAGAAATTCAGTTCTATTAGGACCAAGAGGTGGATTAGAATCCATCCCTTTTCACTTAGATCACCTCGTGCCTCGTGGTGTAGCAACTAGCATTCTGGTCTGAGGGCTGGAACGGGACACACTCAGCTTTGTGAGGCAAAACTGAGAAGAGGTGATTTTGATTCCCATCTCGGCCATCTTGTTAGTGGTTTTCCTTGGTTTCCCACTTCTACTGCAGGTAAATGCCGAGACGGTAGGCTACCCCTAACGTAAGGCCATAGTCGCCTCCTTCCCTATCCTCACCTAAAATTATAAATGCACACACTAATACAGCCATCTCAATAAGGCAGTTTATGAGACAAATGATACACACATCCAAGTACACATGACTACAGGCCAAAATGTAAATTCTCCTTGGCAAAACCAGGATTCAAAACTGGGCCAACCAGTTAGAAGGCAGCTATGCTAACTTCTAGACCATGGCAGTAGCTGTGGAAACAATGGGCTTATATGTTTGGCTATTTCTATTTCTTGGATATGAATATTTCTTTTATCCCCTTACTTCACTCCCAAAGTCTTTTTCATCCTAATTGACAGTGTCATGGAGCCCTTTCATTCTAGAGAAGTAGTGGAGTAAGGCGGTTTCTGCGCCACTTCAGAACATACATGTCATTACTACTAAGCCTAAGCCATGTTAAATATCTCTCGAACCCATGGTCGGATGTTGACATATGAGGTGTCGTTGAACTCGAGCTGACGTCCTCTTTCCTATGGACCATGTATTATATTTTTCAAAATTTTTTTAAAATTTTTCGTTTTTGAAAATAGGCTATAGTTTGAAAACCAAACAGGATAGTACGTTGTTCCATGGCTCAAACGAATGGTCTTTATGACCTTTATTTTCTATAATAATTTTTTTTACTTTTTATATTTTTTTGAAAACACTCGAATTTTGAAAATCCTATATTTTGGAAACTAGGAACTCTACAAAAAAAATTGTTTAACGTAAATCAATGGTCCCTACCCCCTCTACCCCCAAAATAAATTTCAAGTCTCTGGAGAAAAAAATTGTGTGTAGTAGTGTGGTAGTGGGAAAGCTGCTTCCAAAAGCAAGTGGTGAGCCCCTGCGACCTTGGAATGGAACGAGTCATGCTAGGAAGGCGTGCTTGGATTCGTTTTTTTTGTCTCGTCGTGCTCTTTACGGGAATGTCGGTGTCGAAAATGTGAAAATCTGGAAACACAGTCTTTTTGGGGGAAAAACGTGATTTTGAACTTTTTGCTATATCTCACGAACCAATCATGCTAGAGGTGTGTTCGACAGGTCCAAGTACTCAGGGTGATGTCCTCTTTGCTATGGACTACTCATTGTAATTTAAAAAAAAAATGGGAAACGCGATTTTGGGGTAAACACGTGTTTTTTGTGATTTTGCCGATATTTCACAAAGCAATAACGCTAGAGGCATGTACGATGGGTCCAAGGATTCGGGAAGACGTCCTCTTTGCTATGAACTACTCGTTGTAATTTTAAAAAATTTTGGAAACGCGATTTTGGGGTAAACACGTGTTTTTTGTGATTTTTGCCGATATCTCACGAACCAATAACGCTAGAGACGTTTACGAGGTGTCCTAGGACTCGGGCTAACGCCCCCTTTCAAATGTGGTAGATATTTTTTCCAAAAAGATAATTCACAAAGGGCCTAACGCCATACATGTTGAAATAACGTTTTCTTTTTCTTTGCCTGTTTATAATGTCCATGAAGCGTGGCGGTTGAGAGAGACGATACTGCTGGATGTGTGTGTTTCAACAAACCTGTCGCTGACCAAGGTGGCTGTGTTCAATAGATCAATTGATATTTCGACGAGTCGGTGTATGACAGAGCGAGGGTGCGTTTTCTGATATTTTACCTTTAACGTGTAAACGGTGATGAGAACTTGGTTCTATGTTGGTCGAAGCGAGTAGAGAAAACAAACTTACAGGAGGTGAATGTCATTTGAGCTTATTGGAAGGCTCCGATCTGACTTGACAACAGGTGACGCTTGAAGGTGAAATAATCTGACCATCGTGGTGGCAGGGGAGTGTGAAAGGCATGCACACACATGTGTGAAACCACAGGCACGCTAAACCAGTCACATCCTGTTTTGCTTCGTACGTGACAAAATGCAAGTTCATGTGAAATTTGATCTACCGCAGGTGTTCGCCTGGGACGTTATCTGTCCACATGCGCGATAACTGTTAACAAGTTACATCCTGTCTTGCTTCGTACGTGACAAAATGCAAGTTGACGTGAAATTTGATCCGGCACAGGTGTTCGCCTGGGACGTTATCTGTCCACGTGCACGATAAGAGAATCTTCAAAGCGTGGGAATCGCTGAATCAGTAAAAAGTATGATACAACTTGTCGGAATGATGTCACAACCAATAGATAGGCAAGAGCTGCAAACACCAGTGGTGGGAGGTGGAGGGGGGGGGGAGAGGGGGAGGGGTAATGTAAGAGAGAACACAAGTGGAAAGAGAAAGAAATATGTGGAGCTGAAGACTGTACACATAGAGCTATAGGTGGTGTACAACATGTGTGAATAAATAAAAAGTACACAGGTTCACACAACATGTAGTTTATTGATCCAAGAATTAAACGTAGAGTTAAACCCTAACCATTTGACGTAGAGTTTATTTCCTTTTTGTTTCAACACTTTTTCCACAAGATAATGCTGAGGAAATGCTGTTTTCTGAAGTTCATGTAGATAAAATCTACCTTTTATGGGTTGATGGTTGAGGTCCTCGAGTAAATTGGTGACTGGACTGTCCAAGTTGACTCGACGAATTCGAAATAGTTCAGTCCCCCACTGAGGCGTGTAGCCCTTATTGAAGGCAGACTTAAATTTGCTCACACGAACAAAATCCCCAATGTTCGGTCGGTGACGTTTAGGATCGGCTGTTTTTATGGGGTTGAACAGTTTATCCAATCGCTGAATATTTTTAGTTACGAGACGTGGCTTGGTCCCAATCGTTCTATGTTTGGTGTCATTGTAACGTGATACTAGCTCAGGTAACATGTCCAACCGGCGATACGTGTCCTGAGCGGTTAACGCTTTCCACATATGGGTTTTCAATGTTCGGTTGAACCGTTCGATCACACTGGCTTTGAGGTTGCTGTACGTGGTGTAATGGTGAATATCCTTAGATTTGAGAAAACTGGAGAAATCCTTGTTGAAAAATTCTTTCCCCTGGTCAGTTTGTAGCAGTTGAGGTTGACGTTTGGAGTGTTGGATAATATGTTGAAAGGCCTTGGTAACTAGTGGGCCAGACTTGCGACGCACAGGTTCAACAAAGGCCATTTTGGAATAGACATCTATTTTACAATAGGTAGCGCACGAGTAGTTTCTACAAATGAGTTACGGCGCACGAGTCGATTCAACAAAGTTCCGTTTGCGTTCATATACCATTCATTCGATTGCGATTGAACTTCAATTGTTTGGTTTTCAAATGCAGTGGTAGATAGTCGTTATTTTGTAAAACATTCTTACTTGCAGTAGTAATAAGACTCTATGGTTTCGCTAACACATAGATAGACTGTATTATTGCCATGGTCAAGCACTCACATTAAGATCATTTACAAAATCATAAAATGAAAAATAAAAAATCTTGTTTTGAAAATATCGTTTTTCAACATACACAAAATAAATATATAAAAAATTTGTAAACAGCAAAATGGAAAATCCATGGTCAAGCACTCACATTAAGATCATTTACAAAATCATAAAATGAAAAATAAAAAATCTTGTTTTGGAAATATCGATTTTTTTCAACATACACAAAATAAATATATAAAAAATTTGTAAACAGCAAATTGGAAAATCCATGTTTCCATATAGACAAAATTTAAAAACCTTAAACGGACATTTAAGAAAATATATGCAAATGGGAAATTGACAAATGTGTAAATATGAAAATGGAAAAATCCATGTTTCCATATCATGAAATTGAAAAACATCAAACTGTCATTTTAAAAAATGCAAATGGAAAATTGACAAATTGCAATGTGTGAAATGTGAAATTGAACAAATGGCTATCATTATTAAAAAAAAAAGAACACGGTGCTCTATGGTTGAGGTGTGAATCAAACCCTCTCTACTTATTTGGACCACTCGAGACTGAGTAGACTAGTTTTAGTTGTCATACCACTTTTAAAAGTTTTTGTTAAATCTAGGAATTGAATCCAAGAGCTTGTAGGGGGGATCCAAGGTTGTAATATGTTAAACAGATAGCCTTGAATGTAGGGTGTGGTAGCTATATAGAGATGAGACGTTTCGCTCGGGGCAGGGAGGCATGGAGATCTGCGTCAAACCAGTCAAAAGACTGACGACTCAAACAACAACATGTAGAGCTCACTAAAATAATGTTGTGTATCGGTAAATGTTAGTCAACGAACAGTAATGCATTACTAAAACCCATGACACGATACCTAAGAGCTTTTCTAAAATTATTTTAAAATGCCTTTAACCCTATATCAAACACCCAGTTCACAAGACTCATAACTGCAATGTTATGGTCAAACAAAACAAAATCTATATTTCAAAACAAACAAGTGGTTTAGTCAATGTATACTGGAAAAAGTTTTATAAACACTCAAGTCCACAAAAATAATTAAATTAGTAACTGTCAGGTTGACCGAGTGGTTATGGTGTTTGACTTAAGTTCAAATTTTCTGTACAAGAAAGCAAGGGTTCGAATACTTACCTGATATAACTATTGCCTCAACATGACTTGACCACACTGTATTATTGTGTACTCGGTACACAAACCATAGATAGAGTGTATTGTTTAAGGTCACTCTCTTTGCGAACATAGTCAGAGACTGTTGATGGTTAACAATTGCATTAATAGTGGGACATAGGGATAGCAATTAAGAAAAACAGACAATTCCCATACACTTTTTTTATTTATTTAATGTAAGTACTTGTACAATAGTTATATACCAACTACAACTCTCTTTTGTCTATTACTATCTAGTCCTTTTCGATCCACTTGCATAACAAGGCAGATGACTTTGTAGTTCATCCCCTTAAAACAACAACACTACCTCTTGCATAGTCTGTGATGTTGATGACTCTTGAGGCGTGGAAGATGGATACAACATAACTTTTACAACAGGGGTTAAACGTTGCTCAACAATCAATGCACTATTTTGAGTAGCAACATCTTTCTCTTGTACTAACTTATTAGCATTCTGATGATTTTTTGCCAACACCATCAGTGTTTTGTCTGGAGCACTACATTGATGATCACTCACACTTAAAACCACACCATTTCTACTTTTCATATTGCCTCGACATCTTGTTGACCTCTGTTTTGAGCATCGCCAGAATATTATTCCTTTTACATTTTGTCGTCTATAGTTATATGAGTAGCCTTTATAGAGTACACGTTGTTTACCTCTGTTAGTTGTAGTAAGTTCCATAGTAGTAACTAACCTGTTAGTATGATTTGCACACTACAAAGGTTATCTCTGTTCTGGTAATAGAATTATTTAGCGTTGGCTTTTATATTTAATATGTACAGTTAAAAGTGATAGAAAAGTGGTAGAAACGTGGTAGCAAAGTGGTAGATAATTGGTAACATAGTGGTAGAAAAGTGGTAGCAAAGTGGTAGCAAAGTGGTAGAAAAGTGGTAGAAAAGTGGTAGCAAAGTGGTAGAAAAGTGGTAGCAAAGTGGTAGAAAAGTGGTAGCAAACTAGAAAAGTGGTAGAAAAGTGGTAGAAAAGTAGTAGAAAAGTGGTAGCAAAGTGGTAGAAAAGTGGTAGCAAACTAGAAAAGTGGTAGCAAAGTGGTAGAAAATATTACATGTATTGTTAAGAAATAGTTTAAGCGGTTACATGGATTCATTACACTATAATTTTAGCATCACGAAGCTCATTTTCTATATCCAAAAGTTCTTCCTCATATTTAGTATGACCAGCCTGTTTACAGGTATGCAAGTACTGAAGCCGCTGGATTAGCTTATTGGGATTGTTCCAGTAAACAAATTTAACAAATGATTTTTTTGGGTGTAAACCATTATCATCATCATCATCATCATCATCATAATCATCATCATCATCATGGTTATCATCATCAATATAATTATCATCAATATAATCATCATCACTATTACTATCTAATCCTTTTTGTTCATCTTGCAATGCAACAACCTTTGGCATAGTTTGTGTTGTCTTTGATAGTGTTAGAGGTTTCTTAGACGTTAACGACTGTCCTAACATGTCTTTTTCAGGAGATAATAAATGCTCTTTAACAAACAAAGCACTATCTTGAGCCACACTATTTTTTTCTTGGTCTTGCTTTTTTACCTTGGTTAGAATATTTTGTCCATTTAAATGAGTATTATTTTGAGATTTACAATGATGATCGATTGAAATAAGTATGTTGGAGCCTTTTGTCTTAATCATTCCTCGACACTTTTTAGATCGTTGTTTCGAACAGCACCAAATAACAGTTCCATTTTTATTAGTTCGTTTTACAATATATGCATATCCTTTATAGTAAGCACATGGCTTACCATAGCTAGTCGTTGATACTTCCATGTCAACTGTTCAGCATAAACTAATCTCTAGTAAAGTTAACTCGGTAATAAAAATGATTGTTTGTAGTATGTGCAGTTTAAAGTAAGAGCAAAAGTGAGAATCAAATGGTATAAAAGTGTTAGCAAAGTGGTGGAAGAGTGGTAGCAGTTTATAGTAGTCATGATCTTTTTTACTAGAATGTGATTTGAGTAAATGTAATTTCTAATCCTTAGCAGTGAGTAGTCAGTTAGTCTTGGTTCAGACAAGCGTAAACAGTTCTCCAATGAATCAGAGATCAAGATTTTCATTATGAAACAGTTGTGTAACCAATTAGGTATCGGTACTTGATAGCTTCACACATGAACAAAAATTCCAACATATCTGACATGAATTACATGATTTGAAAGTTGACAAAGAATATCCAATCAACCATTGTAGTTGCAATGTCAAACACAAAGACAAAATCAGCATGAACTTTTAAGTTACAGGAAAATTCTATGAAATAGACTATGCAGGAAATTTGGAAATACACATCAGAAGTTTGCAACACCATCCTTCTAGCCTATATAAATTATCGACATGGAAAGTGCGCACTGCTCCTAACATTAAACCAATTTATCAATAACACAAGTCAACAATCAAAACATTTTGTGTTGAGTCTATCATTTAATGCATATATTCTGTCTACATTGAACAGTAACAAAAAACGCCATTCATAATTAATTAAGTTTGCTTTAATTCTTTATGTAATGATATATACATATTTAAAGTTTTGGCTGACTGTTCAGGGTGAATCGGCTTTGAACACATAAGAGAGGGAATATTTTTAGACTTAACCTCAGCTCACCTAACATAACCTAAATTTACCTAACCTTACCTTGTCATATAGGTAAGAAACGGGTCAAGCTATGCTTTCGACTACCGAGTTTCAGCTACTTTTCAAGGTTACTCTCCCGAACATTGCCGGAGACTGCTGATAAACACTTATATTCTCACGGCGGCGGCGCGCAACGACTTACATGACGCGCTCCCCCCTTTTCATTGATCCCTGTTGATTTGTCCCTTTGGACTGGTCCCTGTTGACTAGCCCCTTTTGGACGGGCCCTTTTTGAAAGGAGTCATTTTTGACGGGTCCCTGTGGACAGGTCCTTTTGGCTGATCCCTTTGGACCGGACCCTTTGACATAATTTGGATAATTGGATAACCTACGGACTGGCCCATGCAATTATCCAAATTATGTCAAAGGGTCCGGTCCAAAGGGATCAGCCAAAAGGACCTGTCCACAGGGACCCGTCAAAAATGACTCCTTTCAAAAAGGGCCCGTCCAAAAGGGGCTAGTCAACAGGGACCAGTCCAAAGGGACAAATCAACAGGGATCAATGAAAAGGGGGGAGCGCGTCATGTAAGTCGTTGCGCGCCGCTGCCGTGAGAATATAAGTGTTTATCAGCAGTCTCCGGCAATGTTCGGGAGAGTAACCTTGAAAAGTAGCTGAAACTCGGTAGTCGAAAGCATAGCTTGACCCGTTTCTTACCTATATGACAAGGTAAGGTTAGGTAAATTTAGGTTATGTTAGGTGAGCTGAGGTTAAGTCTAAAAATATTCCCTCTCTTATGTGTTCAAAGCCGATTCACCCTGAACAGTCAGCCAAAACTTTAAATATGTATATATCATTACATAAAGAATTAAAGCAAACTTAATTAATTATGAATGGCGTTTTTTGTTACTGTTCAATGTAGACAGAATATATGCATTAAATGATAGACTCAACACAAAATGTTTTGATTGTTGACTTGTGTTATTGATAAATTGGTTTAATGTTAGGAGCAGTGCGCACTTTCCATGTCGATAATTTATATAGGCTAGAAGGATGGTGTTGCAAACTTCTGATGTGTATTTCCAAATTTCCTGCATAGTCTATTTCATAGAATTTTCCTGTAACTTAAAAGTTCATGCTGATTTTGTCTTTGTGTTTGACATTGCAACTACAATGGTTGATTGGATATTCTTTGTCAACTTTCAAATCATGTAATTCATGTCAGATATGTTGGAATTTTTGTTCATGTGTGAAGCTATCAAGTACCGATACCTAATTGGTTACACAACTGTTTCATAATGAAAATCTTGATCTCTGATTCATTGGAGAACTGTTTACGCTTGTCTGAACCAAGACTAACTGACTACTCACTGCTAAGGATTAGAAATTACATTTACTCAAATCACATTCTAGTAAAAAAGATCATGACTACTATAAACTGCTACCACTCTTCCACCACTTTGCTAACACTTTTATACCATTTGATTCTCACTTTTGCTCTTACTTTAAACTGCACATACTACAAACAATCATTTTTATTACCGAGTTAACTTTACTAGAGATTAGTTTATGCTGAACAGTTGACATGGAAGTATCAACGACTAGCTATGGTAAGCCATGTGCTTACTATAAAGGATATGCATATATTGTAAAACGAACTAATAAAAATGGAACTGTTATTTGGTGCTGTTCGAAACAACGATCTAAAAAGTGTCGAGGAATGATTAAGACAAAAGGCTCCAACATACTTATTTCAATCGATCATCATTGTAAATCTCAAAATAATACTCATTTAAATGGACAAAATATTCTAACCAAGGTAAAAAAGCAAGACCAAGAAAAAAATAGTGTGGCTCAAGATAGTGCTTTGTTTGTTAAAGAGCATTTATTATCTCCTGAAAAAGACATGTTAGGACAGTCGTTAACGTCTAAGAAACCTCTAACACTATCAAAGACAACACAAACTATGCCAAAGGTTGTTGCATTGCAAGATGAACAAAAAGGATTAGATAGTAATAGTGATGATGATTATATTGATGATAATTATATTGATGATGATAACCATGATGATGATGATGATTATGATGATGATGATGATGATGATGATAATGGTTTACACCCAAAAAAATCATTTGTTAAATTTGTTTACTGGAACAATCCCAATAAGCTAATCCAGCGGCTTCAGTACTTGCATACCTGTAAACAGGCTGGTCATACTAAATATGAGGAAGAACTTTTGGATATAGAAAATGAGCTTCGTGATGCTAAAATTATAGTGTAATGAATCCATGTAACCGCTTAAACTATTTCTTAACAATACATGTAATATTTTCTACCACTTTGCTACCACTTTTCTAGTTTGCTACCACTTTTCTACCACTTTGCTACCACTTTTCTACTACTTTTCTACCACTTTTCTACCACTTTTCTAGTTTGCTACCACTTTTCTACCACTTTGCTACCACTTTTCTACCACTTTGCTACCACTTTTCTACCACTTTTCTACCACTTTGCTACCACTTTGCTACCACTTTTCTACCACTATGTTACCAATTATCTACCACTTTGCTACCACGTTTCTACCACTTTTCTATCACTTTTAACTGTACATATTAAATATAAAAGCCAACGCTAAATAATTCTATTACCAGAACAGAGATAACCTTTGTAGTGTGCAAATCATACTAACAGGTTAGTTACTACTATGGAACTTACTACAACTAACAGAGGTAAACAACGTGTACTCTATAAAGGCTACTCATATAACTATAGACGACAAAATGTAAAAGGAATAATATTCTGGCGATGCTCAAAACAGAGGTCAACAAGATGTCGAGGCAATATGAAAAGTAGAAATGGTGTGGTTTTAAGTGTGAGTGATCATCAATGTAGTGCTCCAGACAAAACACTGATGGTGTTGGCAAAAAATCATCAGAATGCTAATAAGTTAGTACAAGAGAAAGATGTTGCTACTCAAAATAGTGCATTGATTGTTGAGCAACGTTTAACCCCTGTTGTAAAAGTTATGTTGTATCCATCTTCCACGCCTCAAGAGTCATCAACATCACAGACTATGCAAGAGGTAGTGTTGTTGTTTTAAGGGGATGAACTACAAAGTCATCTGCCTTGTTATGCAAGTGGATCGAAAAGGACTAGATAGTAATAGACAAAAGAGAGTTGTAGTTGGTATATAACTATTGTACAAGTACTTACATTAAATAAATAAAAAAAGTGTATGGGAATTGTCTGTTTTTCTTAATTGCTATCCCTATGTCCCACTATTAATGCAATTGTTAACCATCAACAGTCTCTGACTATGTTCGCAAAGAGAGTGACCTTAAACAATACACTCTATCTATGGTTTGTGTACCGAGTACACAATAATACAGTGTGGTCAAGTCATGTTGAGGCAATAGTTATATCAGGTAAGTATTCGAACCCTTGCTTTCTTGTACAGAAAATTTGAACTTAAGTCAAACACCATAACCACTCGGTCAACCTGACAGTTACTAATTTAATTATTTTTGTGGACTTGAGTGTTTATAAAACTTTTTCCAGTATACATTGACTAAACCACTTGTTTGTTTTGAAATATAGATTTTGTTTTGTTTGACCATAACATTGCAGTTATGAGTCTTGTGAACTGGGTGTTTGATATAGGGTTAAAGGCATTTTAAAATAATTTTAGAAAAGCTCTTAGGTATCGTGTCATGGGTTTTAGTAATGCATTACTGTTCGTTGACTAACATTTACCGATACACAACATTATTTTAGTGAGCTCTACATGTTGTTGTTTGAGTCGTCAGTCTTTTGACTGGTTTGACGCAGATCTCCATGCCTCCCTGCCCCGAGCGAAACGTCTCATCTCTATATAGCTACCACACCCTACATTCAAGGCTATCTGTTTAACATATTACAACCTTGGATCCCCCCTACAAGCTCTTGGATTCAATTCCTAGATTTAACAAAAACTTTTAAAAGTGGTATGACAACTAAAACTAGTCTACTCAGTCTCGAGTGGTCCAAATAAGTAGAGAGGGTTTGATTCACACCTCAACCATAGAGCACCGTGTTCTTTTTTTTTTAATAATGATAGCCATTTGTTCAATTTCACATTTCACACATTGCAATTTGTCAATTTTCCATTTGCATTTTTTAAAATGACAGTTTGATGTTTTTCAATTTCATGATATGGAAACATGGATTTTTCCATTTTCATATTTACACATTTGTCAATTTCCCATTTGCATATATTTTCTTAAATGTCCGTTTAAGGTTTTTAAATTTTGTCTATATGGAAACATGGATTTTCCAATTTGCTGTTTACAAATTTTTTATATATTTATTTTGTGTATGTTGAAAAAAATCGATATTTCCAAAACAAGATTTTTTATTTTTCATTTTATGATTTTGTAAATGATCTTAATGTGAGTGCTTGACCATGGATTTTCCATTTTGCTGTTTACAAATTTTTTATATATTTATTTTGTGTATGTTGAAAAACGATATTTTCAAAACAAGATTTTTTATTTTTCATTTTATGATTTTGTAAATGATCTTAATGTGAGTGCTTGACCATGGCAATAATACAGTCTATCTATGTGTTAGCGAAACCATAGAGTCTTATTACTACTGCAAGTAAGAATGTTTTACAAAATAACGACTATCTACCACTGCATTTGAAAACCAAACAATTGAAGTTCAATCGCAATCGAATGAATGGTATATGAACGCAAACGGAACTTTGTTGAATCGACTCGTGCGCCGTAACTCATTTGTAGAAACTACTCGTGCGCTACCTATTGTAAAATAGATGTCTATTCCAAAATGGCCTTTGTTGAACCTGTGCGTCGCAAGTCTGGCCCACTAGTTACCAAGGCCTTTCAACATATTATCCAACACTCCAAACGTCAACCTCAACTGCTACAAACTGACCAGGGGAAAGAATTTTTCAACAAGGATTTCTCCAGTTTTCTCAAATCTAAGGATATTCACCATTACACCACGTACAGCAACCTCAAAGCCAGTGTGATCGAACGGTTCAACCGAACATTGAAAACCCATATGTGGAAAGCGTTAACCGCTCAGGACACGTATCGCCGGTTGGACATGTTACCTGAGCTAGTATCACGTTACAATGACACCAAACATAGAACGATTGGGACCAAGCCACGTCTCGTAACTAAAAATATTCAGCGATTGGATAAACTGTTCAACCCCATAAAAACAGCCGATCCTAAACGTCACCGACCGAACATTGGGGATTTTGTTCGTGTGAGCAAATTTAAGTCTGCCTTCAATAAGGGCTACACGCCTCAGTGGGGGACTGAACTATTTCGAATTCGTCGAGTCAACTTGGACAGTCCAGTCACCAATTTACTCGAGGACCTCAACCATCAACCCATAAAAGGTAGATTTTATCTACATGAACTTCAGAAAACAGCATTTCCTCAGCATTATCTTGTGGAAAAAGTGTTGAAACAAAAAGGAAATAAACTCTACGTCAAATGGTTAGGGTTTAACTCTACGTTTAATTCTTGGATCAATAAACTACATGTTGTGTGAACCTGTGTACTTTTTATTTATTCACACATGTTGTACACCACCTATAGCTCTATGTGTACAGTCTTCAGCTCCACATATTTCTTTCTCTTTCCACTTGTGTTCTCTCTTACATTACCCCTCCCCCTCTCCCCCCCCCCCTCCACCTCCCACCACTGGTGTTTGCAGCTCTTGCCTATCTATTGGTTGTGACATCATTCCGACAAGTTGTATCATACTTTTTACTGATTCAGCGATTCCCACGCTTTGAAGATTCTCTTATCGTGCACGTGGACAGATAACGTCCCAGGCGAACACCTGTGCCGGATCAAATTTCACGTCAACTTGCATTTTGTCACGTACGAAGCAAGACAGGATGTAACTTGTTAACAGTTATCGCGCATGTGGACAGATAACGTCCCAGGCGAACACCTGCGGTAGATCAAATTTCACATGAACTTGCATTTTGTCACGTACGAAGCAAAACAGGATGTGACTGGTTTAGCGTGCCTGTGGTTTCACACATGTGTGTGCATGCCTTTCACACTCCCCTGCCACCACGATGGTCAGATTATTTCACCTTCAAGCGTCACCTGTTGTCAAGTCAGATCGGAGCCTTCCAATAAGCTCAAATGACATTCACCTCCTGTAAGTTTGTTTTCTCTACTCGCTTCGACCAACATAGAACCAAGTTCTCATCACCGTTTACACGTTAAAGGTAAAATATCAGAAAACGCACCCTCGCTCTGTCATACACCGACTCGTCGAAATATCAATTGATCTATTGAACACAGCCACCTTGGTCAGCGACAGGTTTGTTGAAACACACACATCCAGCAGTATCGTCTCTCTCAACCGCCACGCTTCATGGACATTATAAACAGGCAAAGAAAAAGAAAACGTTATTTCAACATGTATGGCGTTAGGCCCTTTGTGAATTATCTTTTTGGAAAAAATATCTACCACATTTGAAAGGGGGCGTTAGCCCGAGTCCTAGGACACCTCGTAAACGTCTCTAGCGTTATTGGTTCGTGAGATATCGGCAAAAATCACAAAAAACACGTGTTTACCCCAAAATCGCGTTTCCAAAATTTTTTAAAATTACAACGAGTAGTTCATAGCAAAGAGGACGTCTTCCCGAATCCTTGGACCCATCGTACATGCCTCTAGCGTTATTGCTTTGTGAAATATCGGCAAAATCACAAAAAACACGTGTTTACCCCAAAATCGCGTTTCCCATTTTTTTTTTAAATTACAATGAGTAGTCCATAGCAAAGAGGACATCACCCTGAGTACTTGGACCTGTCGAACACACCTCTAGCATGATTGGTTCGTGAGATATAGCAAAAAGTTCAAAATCACGTTTTTCCCCCAAAAAGACTGTGTTTCCAGATTTTCACATTTTCGACACCGACATTCCCGTAAAGAGCACGACGAGACAAAAAAAACGAATCCAAGCACGCCTTCCTAGCATGACTCGTTCCATTCCAAGGTCGCAGGGGCTCACCACTTGCTTTTGGAAGCAGCTTTCCCACTACCACACTACTACACACAATTTTTTTCTCCAGAGACTTGAAATTTATTTTGGGGGTAGAGGGGGTAGGGACCATTGATTTACGTTAAACAATTTTTTTTGTAGAGTTCCTAGTTTCCAAAATATAGGATTTTCAAAATTCGAGTGTTTTCAAAAAAATATAAAAAGTAAAAAAAATTATTATAGAAAATAAAGGTCATAAAGACCATTCGTTTGAGCCATGGAACAACGTACTATCCTGTTTGGTTTTCAAACTATAGCCTATTTTCAAAAACGAAAAATTTTAAAAAAATTTTGAAAAATATAATACATGGTCCATAGGAAAGAGGACGTCAGCTCGAGTTCAACGACACCTCATATGTCAACATCCGACCATGGGTTCGAGAGATATTTAACATGGCTTAGGCTTAGTAGTAATGACATGTATGTTCTGAAGTGGCGCAGAAACCGCCTTACTCCACTACTTAGAGAAAAGGATCATCATGCAGCCTCAACGTAGATGGAAAGTAGAAGAGGCTAAGAAAGGAATTGGGAAGTGACTGTGGTCTATGGGAAAGCCACCATCTCAGCATTTTGAGATGAGAAACAAGGAAGCTAACTTGAAATGACAGGTGAAGGGACATGAACCAACTTATTTCACAAACCAGGTCTTCAGTGTGGTGATGTGATTTGCAGTTAATGTTGTACAACATCCTTAGGTATCAAACCCCAATCCTTCCATTTTCTAACGGGATGGGATAACCCAGAACTAATGGTTCGTTGCACCTGTCTAAAACCATGGAGGATTATGTTAAGTCCTTTGGCTGTTCAACAATAAAATTGTAAGTTATTCTGATTTAGAAGTTATTGCTTTATGAGATTACTTCCAAATCCTTTGTTGTAATGCAGTAAACAAACATTCCTGATATCGCCATGATCTCAGATCACTGATTTGATTTCTGATAGAGAGAGTCAGTTTTTGAAATAATGAACTGCTTCAGACCTGTCTATCACATTTGTTGACAACAAGACAAAACTATAGTTATCAGTCACAGAAGCTGCAGGTTATCTGACATGAATTCTAGTTTCTCTACTAAAAGGTAGCGATAAACAATATGTTGGTTTTTGGTGTAAAGATTTGCCTAGGTAGCTCCATTCAAAAATTGCACATTACTTTTCTTAGTAGGTAGCTAAAACCTTGCAGGTATAGTATTATTAAATTTCTTTCGTGTTAGACCAACTTAAATGTTACAGTATTTAGGAAGTTAAATTTGCTCCTCAATGACAATGCCAGGGCATTAAAAATCACTATTGAGAAAACCTCTTTACGATTAAACACTCGCTAGCATATTTTATATACTGTAGGCTTCTAGGCCAAGCCACTTCAGGATATAGTCACAAAATTGGTGAGCTTCGCCTCTGAAAATTGAAAACAGGAAAAAATAATGTTTCTTTAAAAAAAAAAGTCAAATGTTTCCATGAAAATTTATCAGAATACCCAAACATTTGCAGAAAAATATGCCTGTTGAGTTGGAATGTTTAGGCTTTCATGGCCAGAAAATAAATTACTGCAAATTCTTCTAGGTACGGTACTATGGATATGATGGGGCACAGACATGGCATAATACCTAGAAGAATTCACTGTAATATTTGTACGAGTTGTTTCTACATAAACCATGTAAACAAGTAAGTAATACTGTAATGCAGAAAAAATGTGCGATTGCAAGCAGAAGTTTGTTCGTGAAACTTTTCATTCTCTCTGTGGAGTTACTTCAGGAAGAATATAGTGGTCGTAACCAGATGTGGCTGGTTGAACAATATAGGGGAAATCTGCTGGGACCTTTCCTTTTTAATAGGTCACAGGCTTTTCCAGTACCTTGCCCAGTTTCATTCATCGCTAATTAACTCTGATGAGTATAATATTTCTTGAATTGTAATCTTCTGTAAATCTTTCTGCCTAATCAACCCTTAAATGAATAAATAATGTGCAAATAGTAGGACATGTTCTGGATATTAATTACATCCTTCATCAGCCATTACAATTTTAGTATGTCATTATAAAGACACACCAGTCAGTCCTTCACACATCCTTAAAAAGAAAGGAGACAACTTTTCCTAGCATCACTTCACAATCATACGATTCCCGACCCCCACATAAATATGAATAATCAAGGGTAGAAATTAAAATTGATGCACATTCTGAAATTTATACTGTACCACATACTATGACAAGTGTAGCAAGCACAATGCCTATGTAACATTGACATAGAGGTACTGGTACTGGATACTTGTGATAAACATTTATACCAAATTCTACACCTTTAGCTTGTATCACATGAAACCTTGGCCGTGTTTACAGCTAGTATTAAACAGATTATTTCTGCAATGATGAGAATCAAGTCCTTGCCCAACAATAGAATAGGATGTGAGTTGCAGCTTGACAATATCTGAGGAATTTCCGACATCCCTGAACAGGTTTGAACAATGTGGCTTAATGTAAACATTGAAATCTGTTGCTATGACTTAAGATAACTGTAAATTTTAAAACCATTGAGCTTTAAAATGGTATATGAAACTCAAATTTATGAAAATGTTTGGATAGGCAGTAGGCTATTTTCATGTAGATTTATGTAGTCTATATTTATGACCAATACATTACATTTTCGGGAGACCCCCTCGTGGTGCAGCAGATAGCTTTCTTGGCTGCCACCCCCGTAGGTCTGGGTTTGACTCCCGGCTTTGCCAAGAAATTTTGATTCTGGCCTTAGGGCTGGAATGGGTTACAGTCAGCCTCGTGAGGCAAAACTGAGAAGAGGAGGGTTCGATTCCCACCTCGGCCATCCTGGAAGTGGTTTCCCTACTCAAGGCAAATGCTGGGATGGTTGTTAACTTAAGGACACAGCCACCTCCTTCCCAATCCTATCCCCAATTTACAAATACACACACAGCCACCACAGTAAACAGGTTATCACACAATATGCCCACCCAATTTCTCAATTCCCGAGTGATAGTGTACGGCTTGTTGACACCCCGAGTTTGGTGTTACATCTCCTCACTTATGCAAGGCTCCACTCTTGTATGATTATTATGTACCGGTATTCATTTTCAAATAACATGGTCCTATATGGTATTGCTTTAGTGGCACCATGTTCTGCATGTGACATTGTGAAGAAAAATCATCCCTAGGATCGTTGCTGAAAGTATAGAAGTATCCAGGAATTTGATTAGTGTGTATCGAAGATACAGTTGTTGTTGCTTATTTTAAGGGCTGAGACATCGTGGTCATATATCCCCGTGTATTTGGGCGTGTGTGGAATGAGAGGGAGGTATCACTTGAGAAGAAATTGGGTGGGCTTATCATTTACATGGGTGGGCAAACTTTTAGTGGTCTCACAGAATTAACTAAAATTAAGGGCATTGTGATATGTCTATGAGCTAGGAACATCATGGTTAACAGCCCTGGTTTTTAAGTCACACAGCATTAATGCCATGCCGAGCGTAGTGAGGGGTTGCTAACCTCAATAGTTTGTCTCTGAAAGCAACACTATTTACAATTTTGAGGGACTGGAGTACCTTCAGTCATTTCATGGGATTGTAGCTTTGGGTACACGACAATCCAAACTTCTCCAGAACTCTTCAGGAATAGTACAAAGTCCCATAGGTGAGGGAGCAAATGTTAAATCTGATTTGCATTGTAGCTTGTAATTAAAGCACTTAATTCAATGTAAAGGGCTGCAGCTTAACAAATTACATTTAATAAAACTAACTTCAGTCAGGAAACCATTTGCCTCCTAGGCTAATTGGGGTTAGAAAACAGACACTTTAAAGGAGACAATAGCTTCTCTAGGGTGGAGATTTAATGTTTGTTGGGCATTATTACCTAATCTCAGCCTAGCACTGCCCTCCTTGTGGTTTAAAACACTTCCTTTGAGAAATAAAGGCTACATACCCTATATATTGACGTGTAGATTTGCCACTTATGCCAGTAAATCCTCCTGATTACAGGCCTTTATCCAGTCATTATATCTGGATTAGGTTTGAGGAATTTGTGAATTAATGGATAGGTGTTTGAGGGACTGACATCTCATGGGTATTAAAACCAGAATTATTCGATGAAACGTGTGATATTTGTATTTGCCGCTCCAATGCACGAGGAAACCGGAATGCTGTTATGTCCAGTGTGACAAGAACT
Organism: Meconema thalassinum; assembly: GCA_946902985.2. NCBI lineage: Eukaryota > Metazoa > Arthropoda > Insecta > Orthoptera > Tettigoniidae > Meconema > Meconema thalassinum. Next base: position 445,415,550 of record OX336390.1, read on the forward strand.
GCGCAAAAAATTACCGCACAGATGTTGGTTTCCCACATTTCTGCCATTGGTTAAAATGCAAAATTATATTTCTGAGTTGATTTTAATAATTACAAACAATGTTTTCTTCAGACAAAATCGACAGGCCGCACTCAATGAATACGGGTAGACTGCTCTCTCGCGGATACATGGTGAACCGTCGCCGCCGTGCGTGCGTGCGGAGCTTCCGGAACCGGCCGATTCAAAACCATGACCAAAAAAAATTACATGGTCAAGGCCTGATGTGTCCTTACTGTATTGATATCTATACTGTGTCCTCGATTAGCTTCGTTTGATAAAAGTTGGGATAAACTATCGCTCATCTGTAATTTTTAGTGTCTTCAGTATGTCTGTAAAGTCCAGTTCGCGATAATGTACTGTAATCGGGTGTAAATATGTGATAATACGCTTATCATGGACTAGTTCGTTTGTGTGATGATTGTTCAGTTGACCGATGGCATTGTGTCATTTACTGCAGATGTTGAAGTATCTAAGACTAAAGCATTAATAGAAGTGTCTCAAGAATATACACCGCAATTATTTGCTAGTTAGTGACAATATAATGATAGCTTAGTACAGTACAGTAATGCCGAACTTAAGTACGTAAAGGGAAAACGCAATGAGCATCTACGCCTAGACCAAACCGTTGACGTTGAACGTTGAACGCTTGCAACATGTGTCTCCGTAAATACTTACCAGTCTGGCAGATGATCTACACTGCCTTGTGTACACGCTAAATAATACAGTGCACTTTTTTGTTGGTTAAGGAAGATGTTTCCTCTGTGCCAAACAGTGAACTCATTGTGTTCCGTCATTATTCATACTTTTGTGATTCTTACAGCTTGCAAGTTATTTTTTATTATGATGTGTGTAATAAAGTGTTGTGAGCAACTTGCCAATTATAATAATAAGGTATTTATTGCAGCCAATGGCCATGAGGCAATATAAAAATAATTATGTACTTATATTACGAGATGGTGTGCCGCGATAATTCCGTAAGAGGGAGATGGTGCTTTCCTACCTACATTAATTTACTAAATCAACTATTTCCAGCGTACAACTATTCCAAACGGTAACAGCGAGTGTTTAATAGGTTAGATGGTAACATATCGCGTCCGTTGTGTGTGGTAATCTCCATAATTATGTTCAGATATCCACACGACGACTTCTTTGCATATTTCAATCAACTAATTCGGTGTGATGTTTTACCCGAGATTTTAGACAATTCCACGAGATGTCTTAATTGAATTGTATCTCTATAGCGTTGGTTCGATTATTTCAGGCAACTATTCTCATTCCGATTGTGTACACAAATACTCTGCATGTGCTGGGACAGCACTTCGGTAACCGGGTACTTTCTTCTCTCCTACTTCAGAATCTGTTTGATTTTATGCTAATAATATTAATCTATAATTACTGAACTTAAATACAAATCGTGATAACTCGCCAAAAAGCGTCTTATTCAACCACAGAAACAGTGAGACTATTGTAGCTGCCCCTTGGGTGAAGACGAAGAAACCTATAATTCGAGGCCAGCACTATATAGATAAATTAATTCAGGTAAGTCTAAATTATTGATGCATATTTCTTCGGAACCTAGTCTCATCTTGTGATATCCTTTTATGCTCTTAGGTGAGTAAAAATAATAATTTACACGAACTGTGACAAGCCCGATGTGCTGAGCTTCTATGCCCAAGATAGCGGGTTCAAACCCGGCCGAAGCCGTCGGATTTTTTAAGAGCGTTAAAACTCCCTCAGTATGCCTTCCTTCGGAGGGGAAGTAAAGCCGGTGGTCCCATGTCATAGATTTATGGCATGTTAAAGAACCTTCCACTAATTACACCTGTGTGAAGCTAAATTGTATAGGTTAAGAATGTAAACAACGCTCTTAGGTTTCTACGTTTGTTGCCAAGAGCCGACTGCGGTGACGTATAGTTGCTAAGTTCTGAACTAGGCCTAGTAGTCGTTGACGGTGGCGTTTGGCGGCAAAAGTAGGAACTATTAGAAAAATTCAAAGTTGCAGTCCTTATTTGAATTAAAAAACAGATACACACACTAATACAGACATCACAATTAACACCGGTTATCAGACAGATTCTACACACACCCAAAGTAAACGGGGCTACATGACCGCGTTGTCGCAGCCCCTAAACTAAGGAACCAACCAACAAGCCCGATGACATGATCTTAGCTATTGGTAGGGCAACCGTCGCCGCCATGTTTTTTCTACATTAAGGTCTGAGGATTGTAGTTGGTCTTGTTTCAACCAAGACAGCGATTGTAGTTGGTCTTGTTTCAACATCGAAGGGAGTAGGTAATCTGTGGAAGGGATGAAGTCGACTCATTAACACATGTAGAAGTTACTCGTAACAAAAATCAACTCGAACTAGGATTCAGGGATTTGTTGTGTCTTTAATACCTGCAACGAGTGCAGTAAGTTGAGTTGTAGAGCCTGTGACCTTCGTTGTGAGTAACTTATGTGGACATAAGTAGCCTTAGACCAAAGAAACTTGCAGTGAAAGTATTACTTTGTTATTGTTGTTTTAAGGGGCGGAACAGAAATTAATACGTTTATAGAAGAGATCTTCGGAATAACCTTCCATGAAGACAAGTGGTAAATGAATACCAGCATTTATACAGATTCATGATGAAGACAAGATGACTACCATTCCGGCAGTAAGACGAAGACCATAGAATATTATCTTTCTATTACAAAACCGTTTGATACATTTATGTATATCGTTCAACTATAAGAGTTATACATGCATACACTGTCCGACACTATTCAAAGCTTTCATAACCATCCTGAACGCTTTGTAACCGTCAAGTAATTCCACATAATTAACAAGCAACCGCCAGGGAAAGATAACATTCTCCTTAAAAGTATTCTCTTGTGATCAACTACAGCGATTAAAGATACGTGATTTACTGGTTCTGCTTAGAGTAATGAATAAATAAGTAAATTGTAGCTAAGTATTGGACTTCATAAAATTGATCAGTGAAAGACTTGAGTTGTAATTACCATGTATGTTTTGCCTGAAACCATGGTTGTGTTGGGTCAGTGCTTTTTACAGCATGTTTTCTGATATGATATGGGTTAAGTATTCTGTGATTTCAGCATCTTTAGACAATACGGTTTATTTTCCCGTCATACATAATCCTACCGGAAGTGGTGCAACAGCACTACATTGTTGACGTCACGAAAGCGTACCAGGGCCAGTATTTCTCGGTTCACAAGCACGACCAACGAGAAAGACAGGCCATGGCGCGTAAACCTAATCCTCTTGTGACGTAGGCAATGTAGTGCTTGATGGTGCTTGTGCGTTTAAGTCGAGAGCAATTCATAAGCAGTAGAAATGCGATATTTTATATCAATCTTCTTGAAATGGACCCACTTTAGATGTTCCATGGGTTTTCAAGCACGATAAATTATACTGTGTGGGTTTACAAAGCTACACCAGCTATAGATAGACTATTTACGTGTTGAAGTTACTCGTAACAAAAATCCACGCTAACTAGGATTCAAGGGTTTGTTGTGTCTTTAATAGCTGCAACGAGTACAGTAAGTTGAGTTGTAGAGCCTGTGACCTTCGTTGTGAGTAAAATTATGTGGACATGAGCAGTGACATGAGTAAAATTAGATCAAAGAAACTTGCAGTGAAAGTATTACTTAGTTATTGTTGTTTTAAGGGGCGGAACAGAAATTAATACGTTTATAGAAGAGATCTGCAGAATACACTCGCCACCGACTAACGACTCATATCAATACCTTCTATGAAGACAAGTGGTAAATGAATACTAGCATTTGTACAGATCCAATGATGAAGACAAGATGACTACCACACCGGCAGTAAGACGAAGACCATAGAATATTATGTTCGTGAATATCTATCTATTACAAAAACGTTTGATACATTTATGTATATCGTTCAACTATATGAGTTATACATGCATACATTGTCTGGCACTATTCTTAGCTTTTCATAACCTTCCTGAACGATTTGTAACCGTCAAGTAATGGGCGTGTTCTAGACGAACTTCATGTTGCCACCACAAGAGTGCAGCAGGCATAGGAGGGGTCCAGGCGCATACGAATTGGCGGACATGCTTCATTCTTTCCTATGCAATCAGCTGTTCTGTCAGGCATCCAAATGAATGAAAAATGGAGTATGGGAACTGGAATTTATTTCAGTTGAAGGCGGAACTCGGAAGAAGAAATGCGAAAGTTCATGGAAGGAAAAGAGGAAGATTGTAGTTTAACGTGACCGTTAATCTCGAGATCATAAGCCACAGGACTTTCTTTTTACGTGGAATCCGAACGACAGGCCATGGCATTTCACTTTGAAAATCTCACATGCATTGACCGGGAATCGAACCCGGTCCGCCGTGTTGAGAGGCCAACAGCTTGTCCGCTGCGCCACCACGCCCCCAGTTCAGGGAAGGAAGGGTGAACTTATAAAGAGGTATATAATTCGTGTTGACCGACTGAAAAGCACCAAACTTTTGTTTACTTAGGCAACACTGAAAAATGGCTTCAAACCTCACTATAAAGTGGTATTGTTGTTTGGAATCACTTCTATACAGAACCAATTCTATTGATGCTTTTCTCGTCAATATCCGCTTCAAATTTCGTATTTTAACCTTAATAGGCTCGAAGATTATGATGCCATATTTAATGCGGAAAATTGGCAGAATGAGGATGATATTTACGTCATGAAAGTACCAAGTGCAGTAGTATACAAGGATGTTAATGAAAGTACAGACCTTCCAACTGTGACAGCCCAGTGTTCTTCAAGATATCTAAAGTACTGTGAGCAACGTGATTCAGGTGTAGGTAATAATATGTATAAAGAGATGTAGGTACTTGTTGTGCTTGCGCTGGGCAGTGGAAGGTGAATTTACTTTTTTCATGGCAGAGTTGCGTCCGAGTACAGAAAGAACGTGGTATACCATGGTTTGGTTTGAGTCTTCAGTCTTTTAGCTGGTTTGAAGCAGCATTGCCTCCCTGTCCTGAGCTAATCGTTTCATCTCTACATAGCTACAACACCCTACAACCGAGGCAATCTGTTTAACATATTCTAACCTTGGTCTACCCCTACAGTTCTTGTCCTCGACCCTTCCTTCCATAACTAAGCTTGATATTCCTGGGTGTCTTAGTACGTGTCCTACCAACCTATCTCTTCTCTTCATTAGCAGTCACCAGAAACATCTCTCCTCTCCCACTCGTCTTAATAGCTCTTCGTTTCTAACCCCATCGTCCATCAATGGTTATTTTTCTTCCTACCTCCTTCAGCTTTTCACCTGCCAATTTGATGCCTGTCGTAAGAGCAGGATTAAAGGTTAGAATTAAATATCAAATTCTGGAGGCGCTAATCAGGCATTTAAGGGACAGTTAGTTTCTAAATATGTTACTGATGATTGAAATGCACGTCCTACCTCGCCAAGTAGAGCTTTTGGGTGCGAAATTGTCGAAACAAACAACACTGCTGTCAGTTTGATTCCATTTAATCCGCCGAATTTGTTTTGTACATTGTTTTCTCAAACTGGGATCCTTTGGAAACCTATGCCCACCTCTATTTTTACACAGTGGTACACAGCAGCACGTGTCAAGATGGCGTCACAGTGAAGGTGTAGTGAAATAGCAGCTAGTGTAAATATTTGATAAAAGTGGTAAAATATTATAACAGAGGTTTAAAATCTATAAAGTTACTTTCCTTAGATCAAGTGTAATACGGAATATTGATAGTATTTAGAAATTCTTATTGATAATTTAATGAACTTAAACTAAGTTGTGGGAACGTGTATCCAAAGATTCGGTGACTTCTTCAATCACTGTTTGAACCAAGTAGAGCAGTGGTGCTTTTACGAGACTTCATTCCATCCATACGACATGCAATAATCCGTCACAAACATGGCGAACTCCCCATTAATTATGGTTCAAAATAACCATCACAAAGAACAGGTTTGCTAAATGAAAGCTTAAAGGGGCCAGTCGGAAAATAGGACTGCTACTACTACTACACTTTTCTAGGGAAACCCCATTAATATTTAATGTTCAGTGGTTGTATATTTCAGTTCTACATAAAGTGGGAAATCGCTTATCATGTTTCCTACTTGTCTTTCCTCTAATGTTAGAACCAAATGGAAAGACAATTTACTGCCCACTCCCACATCATGATCATTAAGTAATGATATGGCACTATTGTTTAAACGTATCGATAAATGTCTTGTATCTGGTGTGTAGTCTATAATATGAATACTTCCATTATACCTTAAACGATAAGTCATAGAGCCCGAAGGTAAAACATAGGTAAGGTTTTGAATGTCTTTTACAGGCCATCAGTTGGTTATGTAAACGAGAAATATGCGTGGTGGTGGTTTAATCATTGAGGATACATAGTCTTCCATAAATTGTTTGGTTGTGACCTCATGAGGCTCTATGGGATCTGAAACATCAGCTAGTCGTCTTCGCTTATGTTGGCTTATATATATTGGCTTAAGTATTGGCTTATATGTTGGATTATGTATTGGCTTATGTGTTGGCTCATGTATTGTCTTATGTTATGTATTGGCTTAGGCCTATATATTGGCTTATGTGTTGGCTTATGTATTGGCTATTATGTTTACTTATGTATTTATTTATGTATTGGCTTTATTGGCATATGCAATGGCTTTATTGGCTTATATATTGGCTTTATTAGCTTAGGTATTGGCTTTATTGGCTTATGTGTTGGCTTATGTATTGGCTTATTTGATGAGTTATTTTTGTTAATGTATTTAGTGGCTTATTCTCTTGGTCTTGGAAAGTATTACAGCCTTGTTGTAAGCAAGCAAGCAAGCAAGCAAGCAACATCAACAACAACAACAACAACAACAACAAAATACCGAAGATTTCAAAAATTCTAAAATACTTTAACTTTCAACTCTTACTCTTGCCTCTATCCCACGCCTAGTCAGAAAAATAAATAATCCATTCATTGTAAACACAGCCTCGCCCCTAGTCACATGGTCAAAGTAAGGTACTGTTGGGTTAAAAAGAATGACCACCCTTGCATCTCGTTAAACCCTTAAAAAGTCCATGGTTCATTAACAAATAAAATAATTATTACAAAAATAGCGTCACAGGCTTTCCCCCTTGTCACGTGACAAAACAAAGTACTGTCGGGTTTAAAGAAAAATAACCACCCCGATGGTTGATTGGTTCCTAAGTTTAGGGGCTGCGACAACGCGGTCATGTAGCCCCGTGTACTTTGGGTGTGTGTAGAATATGTCTGATAACCGGTGTTAATTGTGATGACTGTATTAGTGTGTGTTATCTGTTTTTAATTCAAGTAAGGACTGCGGACGTTTGAATTTTTCAAATAGTTCCTACTTTTGCCGCCAAACGCCACCGTCAATGACTACTGGTTCAGAACTTAGCTACCAGACGCCACCGCAGTCGGCTCTTGGCAACGAACGTAGGAAATTAGAGCGTTGTTTACATTCTTAACCTATACAACTTAGCTTAACACAGGTGTAATTAGTGGAAGGTTCTTTAAATCTATGACATGGGACCGCCGGCTTTACTTCCCCTCTGAAGGAAGGCATACTGAGGGATTTTAACGCTCTTAAAAATCCGATGACTTCGGCCGGATTTGAACCCGTGATCTTGGGCATAGAAGCTCAGCATGCTACCAACTACGCCACCGAAGCCGCCTAACCACCCGGAGCATCTCATTAAACCCTTTAAAAAAATCCATGGTTCATAAACTAATAAAATAATTTATCATCTTGGCTTACAGGATTGAGCCGCGTCGCATATCGGTTATTATTTCCCGACGGAACTGTTGCTAAAATTCCCGATTATCAAAACAGGTTAATTAGAGAGGCAATAGAGGTCGTGATGCATCCCAAGAATTTCAATCGCGAAGATGGTTTCAAACATAGCCACATTTGGAAAGTTCTCCTAGCGTGCGACTGCCAGGGGTGGGGACCAATCAGCGAGCAGCGTGACGGCAATGCAGGGCAAGCAAGCACATCTGACTTTCAATAACCGTTAGTTTGAGTACGGACACCTACTCGTACCTACCCATGATTAAGGCTGCTGCAATGTCAGCCAAAACGTCGGGAAATAATAACCGATATGCGACGCGGCTCAATCCTGTAAGCCAAGATGATAAACTAGACACCGGCCGCGAAAGCTTACGATCTAAATATATACGCCTCTACGGGGAGGAAACTCACTCCTAACGGAGGAAATTGGGCATTCTATGCCAGAAACGGTCGCGCTTGCTGAGCTCACTTGCCATTTTGAAACGCTGCAGAGACTATGACATTCCACCTAAGTTTATCAAAGTAAAACATCATATTTCTTCGCCTGCAGCGAGGAGAATTTTACTCCGAACTGAAAGTGCCCTATTACGTGAACGAGTCCGGAACTGCCGTCGTGAACTAGATATGGTGACGCGAGAACTATATGACATACACTTCAAGCTAATGCTTCGACTGTCTCCTGACGATTGGACGATGTTGGATAACATAACCGCAAGGCAAGCAGATTCCGTATTACAGAAAACAACAGCTACACATATAAAGAAATTTGACGTGCTGCAACAAAGGCAGAAACCAGCTTCAACGTATGCACTAGATAGGAAGCGCGTAGTGATCAACATGTCATCCCTGCCACTGAACGAGCCAAGTAAGGACCTGTTAGCCATAGGACTTAATTACGCAATCGCGCCGAGACGCCCTCCTACGGAAGATTTTATCTGCGGGATAGCAGCTTCTATCCGTCATCTACCAGCCTTATATTAGAAGCAGAAGAAATTAGAGCAGAGACCTCTCAGATCATCAAACATGCCAGGCCCGTTTCAAGCAACATCAGCAGGGAAGAACGTCAGGCCCTTAAAGAGCTACGAAGCAATGAAAGCATTACGATTTTGCCAGCAGACAAAGGGAATGCTACGGTTGTATTCGACACCCAAGACTACGAGGATAAAGTTCACAGCCTCCTTTTAGACACAGCTTATAAGGCCATCCTGAAGAACCCCATAAGGAAGATAGAACTAACGACGACGCGGCTAATTAAGGAGTCATCTATTCCATTAGAGAAGCAGAAATCCCTAGTACCTCGCTACTCAAGAACTCCCACGTTCTGCGGCCTACCTAAAATACACAAGCCCGATGTGCCTCTGAGGTATATAATTAACGCCATAGCGTCTCCAACTCACGCTCTGGCTAAATATTTGAACCAGGTACAACAGCCATTTTTCCCTCCGCCAGCCTCTCACGTGAAAAACTCGCAGCACTTTACTGATATCATAGCGAGTAGAAACCTGAGTGACGGTGATCTACTGGCAAGCTTCGATGTGGAGTCCCTCTTTACCAGGGTTCCTGTGCCTGACGCCACACAGTTAATCAGGGATAAACTTACAGTCACGGGAGGTCCAACGGACTTAGTGGATTTAGCTGAACACTGCGTTAACTCCACAGTCTTCGTATTCAACGGGCAGATGTTTCAGCAAACAGAGGGAGCAGCCATGGGTTCCCCGTTCTCTCCACTACTGGCTAACGTGTTAATGGCTAACTTCGAAGAAGAAGCGATAAAGGAAAGCCCATTGAAGCCTAAGTGTTGGTTCAGATACGTAGTCGACGTCTTCTTGATATGCGAACATGGACGTACCACACTTCAGAACTTTCTAGACTTCATGTGCTCCAGACATCCGAGCATCAACTTCACAATGGAAGTAGACGTTCTGCTCTATAAACGAACAGATAACACGCTCGGACACAGGGTCTATAGGAAAGATACTCACACAGATCGATGCTAACTCTAGTCATCCTCCATCGCAGAAAGAAATGGTAGCTAGAACACTCCTCACCAGAGCCAACCACATTTGCGATAAGGATAGCGTGAATGAAGAGAAGAAACATGTGTGGAACACGCTTCTACCTAATGGCTACAGCAAAGGACAAATAAATATGGCCATACGGAAGGTAGAACAAAGCCGAAGAACTGGCAAACATAACGAAGATAGGCCCTACCATAAAGCCTTTCTGCCGTACGTACAGGGGTTGACAGATAGAATCGCCAGGCTGCTTAAGAAACACGATGTGACAACTGTGATGCATCCTATAAACAAGCTGACGCAAGTGGTGCATAAATCAAACGAGATAAAGCTGCCAAACCAGGGCGCAGGAGTTTACAAAGTGCCTTGCTCCTGTGAACAGGTTTACACAGGGCAAACAAAAATACGCGTTTCCATTAGGATTTCAGAGCACATTCGAGACAAGACACAGATAAACTACAGATCTGCAATAGCTGAACCACGGCCAACGAGAAAGACAGGCCATGGCGCGTAAACCTAATCCTCTTGTGACGTAGGCAATGTAGTGCTTGATGGTATTTGTACATTTAAGTCGAGAGCAATTTATAAGCAGCAGAAATGCGATATTTTATATAAATCTTCTTGAAATGGATCCAGTTTAGATGTTCCGTGTGTTTTGAAGCACGATAAATTATTCTGTTTAGGTTTACAAAACCACGCCAGCTATAGATAACCTATTTACATGTTGAAGTTACTCGTAACAAAAATCCATTCGAACTAGGATTCAAGGATTTGTTGTGTCTTGAATAGCTGCAACGAGTACAGTAAGTTGAGTTGTAGAGCCCGTGACCTTCGCTCTGAGTAACGTATGTGGACATGAGCAGTGACATGAGTATAATTAGATCAAAGAAACTTGCAGTGAAAGTATTACTTAGTTATTGTTGTTTTAAGGGGTGGAACAGAAATTATTACGTTCTTAGAAGAAATCTGCTGAATACCCTCGACACCGACTAACGACTCATATCTTCTTCTCTGAAGACAAATGGTAAATGAATACCAGCATTTATACAGATTCAATGATGAAGACGAGATGACTACCACACCGACAGTAAGACGAAGACCATAGAATATTATGTTCGTGAATATCTGTCTATTACAAAAACGTTTGATACATTTATGTATATCGTTCAACTATAAGAGTTATATGTGCATACATTTTCCGGCACTATTCTTAGCTTTTCATAACCTTCCTGAACACTTTGTAACCGTCTAGTAATTCCACATAATTAACAAGCAACCGTCAGGGAAAGATAACATACTCCTGAAAAGTATTACCTTGTGATCAACTACAACGATTAAAGATAAGTGATCTACTGGTTCTACTTAGAGTAATGAATAAATAAGTAAATTGTGGCTAAGTATTGGACTTCATAAGATTGATCAGTGTAAGACTTGAGTTGTAATTACCATGTATGTTTTGCCAGAAGCCATGGTTGTGATGGGTCAATGCTTTTTACAGCGTGTTTTCTGATATGATATGGGTTAAGTATTATGTGATTTCAGCATCTTGTAGACAATACGGTTTATGTTCTCGACATACATAACCCTACCGGAAGTGGTGCAACAGCACTACATTGCTGACGCCACGAAAGCGCACCAGGGCCAGTATTTCTCGTTGGCCGTGTAGCTGAACATGCTGACGTCACGTGACACGCCATCGAATTTGATAAGGCCGAAACTGTTGCTAAAATTCCCGGATATCAAAACAGGTTAATTAGAGAGGCAATAGAGGTCGTGATGCATCCCAATAATTTCAATCGCGAAGATGGTTTCAAACTTAGCAACATTTGGAAAGTTCTCCTAGCGCGCGACTGCCAGGGGCGGGGACCAATCAGCGAGCAGCGTGACGACAATGCAGGGCAAGCAAGCACATCTGACTGGCAATAACCGTTAGTTTGAGTACGGACACCTACTCGTACCTACCCATGATTAAGGCTGCTGCAATGTCAGCCGAAACGTCGGGAAATAATAACCTAAATGCGACGCGGCTCAATCCTGTAAGCCAAGATGATAAACTAGACACCGGCCGCGAAAGCTTACGATCTAATAAAATAATTATTTAAAAAAAATGTCAAGGGCTTGTTCTCTAGTCACGTGACAAAACAAAATTGTCGCAGGTTTGCCCCTAGTCTTATGACAAAACCCAGAGACTTACCCTCTAGTCACGTGATCCAAGCAAGGTACTGTCACGTGTGAATGAAAATAGCCACCCTCAAGATACTGTTAAGTCTTTTGAGTAAATTGTCAAAAAGTACTTAGCCCATAAACAAGTGGGCATCACCCTGAGTAAAACATGTGCTAACATATCTTTTTAAACTTAGGGGTTCTAAAAATATTAAAGAAATAAAAATGAATCACCTTTTAATTTTGAGTATTCTTATATATTTATGGGCCAGTCCAAGGGGACCAATCAAAAGGGTCAGTCCAAAGGGACCAGTCAAAAGGGGTCAGTCCAAAGGGACCAGTCAAAAGGGATCAGTCCAAAGAGACCGGTTAAAAGGGACCAGTCAAAAGGGACCCGTCAAAATGGACCAGTCAAAACAGACCAGTCAAAAGGGGTCACTCCAAAGGAATCGGTCAAAATGGACCAGTCAAAAGGGATCAGTCAAAAGGGACCAGTCCAAAGAGACCAGTCAAAAGGGATCAGTCCAAAGGAACCGGTCAAAAGGGACCAATCAAAAGGGATCCGTCCAAAGGGACCAGTCAAAAGAGAGCCGTCGCTCCAAGGCACACAACACCCGCCGTGTCCCTCTTCGAGCATTGGTTTGCCTATCGACAAGATAACTTTTCGCTTCTCGACACACTGTATGATAAAACCTGTACGGGTAATGCTATGAAAAAGAGCATAATAATTGCCGGAGATTTAAACCTCCCCAAAGTAGACTGGTCTGGTGAGTCAACTAGCTGTGGTCAAGCTCAGAGCGCTGCAAACAAATTCTTAAGGGAGGGGGGATTTTCCCAAGTATTTGACTTCCCAACTAGAGGCAATAATACCTTAGATGTTTATCTCGTAAGGCCTGTAGAGCTGTATATTAACTGTCTGAAAGTACCAGGAATTAGTGACCATTCTGGGGTTGAATTAAATATTAGATACGGTGACATTACAAAATTAGACTCTGATGTAGCAAATAAGATCATATTCCAGTATCGCAGGGCGGATCAGGGCAAATTTCAGGGGTATTTGAATGAGCTATTTGTAGGATGGGCATCGGAAGGAAATCACATTAATATCCTGTGGACTAACATTTGAACATTTTAAATAGCGCTATTGATAAATTTGTTCCATTTAAATTACTGAAACAAAACCCAGATCCTGAGTATTACACACGGGAAATCAGGAGTCATAAACGGAAAATTAGGAAATTATACAATAAAAGACATGATAGTGACAAGTATATGTTGAAATTTAAGTCCTTATAAAGAGAGCTCGTCTTAAAAAAGAGGGCTGCTCATGACAATTATATGCAAGGTTTACTTGGTTCGGGAGGCGATGGGTGGAAAAAAAAAATTACAGTTATGTTAGGAGAAGAAGGGGAAATTCAAATAATTTGTCGATGATAATGTCCGGTGACGGTAAATTAATTACTGGGAAGCAGGCCATTGCTAATGAATTAAATGTCTTTTATGGTAGTGTGTTCAATAAATCCAATAGCTGTGTGTTGGACCTTGACGGTGAATCAGGGGCTCCACTTTTCCAAATAAACCAGTCAGCAATTGTAAAGCTAATACAAAAATTACGTTACAATATATCGAAGGGTCCTGATAATATTGTTACGGCTGTGAGTTTGTGTCATCACTCGCCGCATGAGTCACAACTGCCTCAGGGCTGGGCTGTGCCCTGCCTCCTGTATTGCGTGCTCCTTATGCAACAGGGCTACTAGGACAATGGGGATAGTCCAGAATATTCGTGACTGGACCAGCGATGGAAACCTAGAGAAGCCCTGAACCCTGGATGGATCTAGAAGCATTTATTGAGTCACCGGCCTGCTATATAAGTGCGACCTGTCAAGCAGTGGTTGTTGTGTTTTACGAGCTAGTGTGAGCGATTATCCTGAGCGACAGAAGTGTGGTGACTTGCGAAACCCCTAGTGGAGCGGGGAAGTGAGACTCCTACAGAGGAACTGTGTCTTGAGCGAGTGTGTTTATTTCCAGTGCGACAGAAGTGATTGTGCTACATTGTGAAACAGTGTGTAGTACGGTGACAGGCTGGGTGCAGCTATTTCCAGCTAGCGTACGGGACCGGACTCATTAGCGAAGAGGATTATCTGTGGTCTGTTGACTAGTGAAAGGGGAAGTGTTCTCGCCGTAAGGAAACTGGAGTAAGGTAATAATTGCTTGTATTTACTGAAGAGTGCTGTATCCTTCTGGCCGCAATAAAGTTAATTATTTCTTTAAGCAGTAATTGGTCTTGTGCTTTATACCCACCGTAATCCAGTTAACAAAGGTGCCACTAGGGGGTGGCACGTAACAACTGGTGTCAGAAGCCGGATTACGAACTCAAGCACAACACCTGACGGTCCTGGTTTCAAAACCCGAGCAGGTCATTTTCTCTAATTTTCCTGTGAGTGCATGCCCTTTACAAGACAAACAACTAAAATGGAGGAGAAATTGGCAGCATTGCTAGAAAAGTTAAATGGCATGGAAACCAAGATGGAGGACGGCCAGAAGAATTTAACCAAGGAACTAACTGCCAAATTAGAAGACGGCCAGAAGAAGATGGAAGACGGTCAAAATAAGTTAGCGGAGGACCTGAAGAAGATGGAGGACGGCCAGAAGAAGATGGAGGACGTCCAGAAGAAGTTAGCCGAGGACCTAACTGCCAAACTAGAAGACGGCCAGAAGAAGTTAGCCGAGGACCTAACTGCCAAACTAGAAGACGGCCAGAAGAAGATGGAAGACGGTCAAAATAAGCTAGCGGAGGACCTGAAGAGGATAGAGGACGGCCAGAAGAAGATGGAAGACGGTCAGAATAAGTTGACACAGGACCTGAAGAAATTAGACCTGGGTCTGCGTGAGGAAGTCACTGCAGTGGAAAAGAAGTTCGACGCCTTACAAGTGGAAGTTGCCGAGCTGCGCCAACGCCCGCTGATGGGGGTGGAGGAGAAATTCAACGTCTTACAAAAGGAAGTTGCCGAGCTGCGCCAACGCCCACTGACGGGGGTGGAGGAGAAATTCAACGCCTTGCAAGTGGAAGTTGCCGAGCTGTGCCAACGACCGCTGATGGGGGTGGAGGAGAAATTCAACGCCTTACAAGTGGAAGTTGCCGGGCTGTGTCAACGCCCGCTGATGGGGGTGGAGGAGAAATTCAACGCCTTACAAAAGGAAGTTGCCGAGCTGCGCCAACGCCCACTGACGGGGGTGGAGGAGAAATTCAACGCTCTACGAGAGGAAGTTGCCGAGCTGCGCCAACGCCCGCCCACCGTTACACCGGGAATATCAGGAACGGGACATAGCAGAGTGACGCCCCCAACCTTCGACGGAAAGGTCCCATGGAGCACCTACTTACGTCAGTTCGAGGCGGCCTGTTCCATAAATAACTGGAACAACACAGAAAAGGCTACAGCTCTCATTGTAGCGCTGAGAGGTGACGCCCTTAACGTCCTTCAGGCCATCCCGACTGGATCCCAGGACTACGCTTCCCTGATCGCCCATATGGAGTCCCGATATGGAGATAGCCATCTTCAGCAGGCCTATCAGATGCAGCTCCGGACCCGGGTACAGAAGAACGCGGAAACCCTGCAGGAGTTCGAGATGGACATCGCACGCCTCGTAAGGCTCGCCTACCCAACAGCGCCGGCCGACTTTCTGGAGCAGATAGCGACGCAGACTTTCACCGACGGGCTACGGGACTCGGACACTCAACAGGCGCTGCGTCTCGCGCGCAATAAGACCCTGGCAGATGCGCTGAGCCACGCACTTGAGTTCGAGACGGCAAAACAGGCATCCAGAATGCACGCGCGGGTGCGTCAAGTGGACGTCGACGAACCAGCAAAAACCAACAAGACCAAGCCCCTGGCCGATGAACTGATGGAGGCGCTAGGCTGGTTCTTCAAGAGTCGCAGTGCCACCAACAAAAACGTAGCCGAAGAACATCCGGAGAGGCGGCCCGGAATAGAACTACCGACCTGCTGGACCTGCCGTAAGAGAGGCCACCTGAGCAAGGACTGCGGTGATCGCTGCTGCCAAGGGTTTCCGTCGGGACATTCAGTCGTAGGCAAACCGCGCGGCCCAGGAAAGCCAGTATCCGCCAGCCTTGGGGGGCAAAGGTTGGCTTGTGAAAGTCGTCAAGCCCCGACAGTCCAAGTTCGTGTGACGCAGTTACGGAGGGATAATAGCAGCCTGATGGTCGACGGAGTCGTCAACGGAGAGAGCTGGCCCATGCTAATCGACACGGGAGCATCGAGGACCATCGTCAGTCCCACCGTGATCCCGAAGTGGAGAGTGCAACCCACACAAAGGAACCTCCAGCTAATAACCGCGACCGGAGAGACCGCACCGGTACATGGCGAAGCATCACTGGAGTTCGTCATTGGTCGACGGGAGATAAAGCATCCAGTGCTTGTGGCTGACGTATCAAATGAAGTGATCATCGGACTGGACTTCCTGGACCAGAACAACATCATCTTGGATCTGAGTACCAACACTCTGCATTTCGGAGGTGAGGAACTTGCTTTGCAACCTGCGCACGAGTCCATCACCACACGACGAGTAAGGTTGAGAGAAGACGTCATCGTTCCCGCCAGGACGGAGGTCAGGGCTGCCGTAATTGTCGACGGAACTGCTGAGGTAGTGGCGGCTGTCATCGAGCCAAAATATGAGGACATCCAGACAAAAGGATTGCTAGTTGCCAAGACACTCATCAACACGACGTCTCGGCCGTACGTCCGCCTGTCCAACCTGAACAACTACGACATTACGGTTCACCGGGACACCAACCTAGGAGTCTGCGATCCCGTTACCTGGATTGCCCGCATCACAGATACGACAGACGGACACCTGCAGACGGACAACCGAAGAAGACGCACACTGCCAGAAGAACTACAGAAGCTGTACCAAGGATCCCAGGACCATTTAGACGAGGAACAATCACGCCAACTTGAGGACCTGCTACGCGAATTCCAGGATGTCTTCTCCGTGGGTAGCAGAGACTTCTGCAGGACAAGCTTGGTCCAGCACAGAATCGACGTTGGGGACAGCGCACCGATTAGGGCCCCATTCCGACGTGTCCCGCTCGCCAAGCAAGCCGAAGTCGACCGGATGGTAGAAAAGATGAAGGAGCAAGGGGTGATCGAGCCATCACATAGTCCTTGGAGTTCTCCGGTCGTGCTTGTGAAGAAGAAGGACGGTTCCACCAGGTTCTGCGTGGACTACAGGCGGGTGAACGACGCCACGAAGAAGGACAGCTACCCTCTACCCCGGATCGACGACACGCAGGATACCATATCAGGGTCAAGGTGGTTCTCCACCTTGAATTTGAAGAGTGGCTACTGGCAGGTGGAAGTCCACCCTAAGGACCGCGAGAAAACGGCGTTCTCTGTGGGCAGCGGGCTCTGGCATTTCACCGTCATGCCATTCGGTCTGTGCAACGCCCCTGCGACCTTCGAAAGGCTAATGGAGTCCATTCTGAGGGGACTACACTGGAAGACCTGCCTGGTCTACCTAGACGACGTCATCGTTCTGGGGAGGAGCTTCGAAGAGCACTACAGCAACCTGAAGGAGATCTTGTTGAAGCTACGGGCTGCCCAGCTGAAGTTGAGCCCCAAGAAGTGTCAGCTCTTCCAGAAGCGGGTCCAGTACCTTGGGCATATCGTCTCCGAGGAAGGGGTGCGCAGCTGTGAGGGAGTGGCCAGTTCCGAAGGACAAGTCCCAACTACGAAGCTTCCTGGGACTCTGCACTTATTACCGTCGCTTGGTGAGAGGATTCGCCAACATCGCCAAACCTTTACATCGACTGACTGAGAAGGACCAACTCTTCACGTGGACAGCAGAATGCCACAGTGCCTTCGAACAACTCAAGCAGGCTCTGTGCACCGCACCTATTCTGGCCTACCCCAGACCTGGAACAAGGTTCATCGTCGATACCGATGCCAGCGACTTTGGCATAGGGGGAATCCTGTCGCAAGTAGTGGACGGCGAGGAGAGAGTAGTGGCCTACTTCAGCAAGGCCTTGTCAAAGCCAGAAAGGAACTACTGCGTCACCAGGAAGGAGCTGCTCGCCATCGTGAAGACCATTGAACACTTCCACAAGTACCTGTACGGGCAAGAATTTCTCATCAGGACCGACCATGCATCCCTGCGGTGGCTCCTGAACTTCAAGCAGCCCGAGGGTCAACTCGCGCGGTGGTTAGAGAGGCTTTAACAGTACAACTTTGAGACTCAGCACAGGAAAGGCCAGCTGCATTCTAACGCCGACGCCCTGTCACGAAGACCGTGCCACGAAGACTGCACCTCCTGTGCCCGAAGGGAGGAGAACGCCGGTATACAGTGCCGAAGGACTACCGTGGAACTTCAAGGGCGCTGGAGCCGCGAATCTTTCACGCGGGCACAAGCAGAAGATGATGACCTGGGACTGATAGCCGAATGGAAGGGGGCCTGTGTCCCCAGACCCGGGTGGAACATTGTGAGTGACTGCAGCCCAAAGTTTAAGTCCTACTGGGCGCAGTGGGACTCGCTGATTGTAAGGGATGGCCTCATCTGCCGTACCTGGGAGAGCACCGACGGGAAGACATATCGGGAACAAGTCGTCGTTCCAAAGGCTATGACGGAGGAAGTCCTGAAGGAAGTCCATGGAGGATCATCTGGTGGACACCTAGGGATAAAGAAGACCCTGGAGAAGCTGAGAGAGCGGTTCAACTGGATCAGATGCCGAACAGACGTGGAGAACCACTGCGCGGGGTGCCACGATTGCACAGCCAGCAAGGGCCCAGGACGAAGACGACGGGGTGCACTGAAGACCTACAACGTGGGCGGCCCCATGGAGAGAGTGGCCATCGATGTTGCTGGGCCATTCCCGTTAAGCGAGGCAGGGAACCTCTACATATTAGTCGTCAGCGACAACTTTACCAAATGGCCGGAGGCGTATGCGCTCCCTAACCAAGAAGCCGCGACGATCGCAGAGACCCTGGTGAAGGAATTCGTCAGCCGGTACGGAGTACCCCTGGAGCTGCACTCCGACCAAGGGAGGAACTTCGAGTCGCAGGTGTTCCAGAACCTATGCCAGCTGCTGGGAATCCGGAAGACAAGGACAACGCCGCTACACCCTCAGTCCGACGGGATGGTAGAGCGATTCAATCGCACCATCGAGAACCATCTCCGAATAGTTGTCAGCGAGCACCAGAGGAATTGGGACAAGCATCTTCCACTATTTCTCCTGGCCTACCGCGCCGCCGTGCATGAAGCCACCGGGTGCACACCAGCCCGGGACATGTTTGGGAGGGAGCTCCGTCTACCTGTCGATCTTGCTTTCGGCCGAACTGGGAATGATCCGATCCCGGTAAGCCAGTATTGTCAAGAACTGGTCGACCAACTGGAGGACGTTCACGCGTTCGCGAGGAGGAAACTGCGGATCGAGACCGACCGAATGAAGACCCGATACGACCAGCAGACGGATGCCGGAGGATTCCACGAGCACGACCTGGTCTGGCTCTTCAACCCATTACGGAAGAAAGGCCTGTCACCCAAACTGCAGAAGTCCTGGGAGGGCCCGTACCGAGTCGTGAAACGGATCAACGATGTCGTCTACAGGATCCAGCGGAGCCCGAGGGCGAAGATGAAGATCGTGCATCGAGATCGCCTTGCAGCCTACGGAGAGACACAGACGGACCAATGATTTATCGGGACGATCAGCCTTTTTAGGAAGGGGGTGGTGTTACGGCTGTGAGTTTGTGTCATCACTCGCCGCATGAGTCACAACTGCCCCAGGGCTGGACTGTGCCCTGCCTCCTTTATTGCGTGCTCCTTATGCAACAGGGCTACTAGGACAAAGGGGATAGTCCAGAATATTCGTGACTGGACCAGCGATGGAAACCTCGAGAAGCCGTGAACCCTGGATGGATCTAGAAGCATTTATTGAGTCACCGGCCTGCTATATAAGTGCGACCTGTCAAGCAGTGGTTGTTGTGTTTTACGAGCTAGTGTGAGCGATTATCCTGAGCGACAGAAGTGTGGTGACTTGCGAAACCCCTAGTGGAGCGGGGAAGTGAGACTCCTACAGAGGAACTGTGTCTTGAGCGAGTGTGTTTATTTCCAGTGCGACAGAAGTGATTGTGCTACATTGTGAAACAGTGTGTAGTACGGTGACAGGCTGGGTGCAGCTATTTCCAGCTAGCGTACGGGACCGGACTCATTAGCGAAGAGGATTAACTGTGGTCTGTTGACTAGTAAAAGGGGAAGTGTTCTCGCCGTAAGGAAACTGGAGTAAGGTAATAATTGCTTGTATTTACTGAAGAGTGCTGTATCCTTCTGGCCGCAATAAAGTTAATTATTTCTTTAAGCAGTAATTGGTGTTGTGCTTTATACCCACCGTAATCCAGTTAACAAAGGTGCCACTAGGGGGTGGCACGTAACAATATTGTTAGTGAAGTACTTAAACTAGGAGGTAGGGCCTTGGCACGATACTTAGAGGTGATGTTTAATGTGTCCATAAACAATGCGCAAATCCCGGATGACTGGAAAAGAGCTACGGTAGTCCCAATATTTAAGGGAGGGAGCAGACTTGAATTGGGCAACTACAGGCCGGTTAGTCTTACGTCCATCGTTTGTAAACAGATGGAACATCTCATTTGCGACTACTTGAGGGAACAGTGGGAAACATTATCATGGTTTAATGATAGGCAACATGGATTTCGGAAAGGTTACTCATGCGAGAGTCAGATGCTATCACTTTTTCAAGATATTAGCGAATCGTCAGACGATGGAGTTTCAGTCGACGTCGTAGTTATAGATTTTGCGAAGGCATTTGATGTCGTGCCGCATGACATGCTACTCCATAAATTAGCTTCGACGAAGATTGATAGAAGAGTCATTTTATGGATCCAAGAATTTTTGACGGGTCGTTCCCAGAAAGTGAAAGTTGAAGGCCGATTCTCGGATGAAATTACCGTAACATCGGGTATCCCTCAGGGCAGCGTAATCGGAACTTTGTTATTTTTGGCGTTTATAAATGACTTACCAAATGGGATTCGCAGTGACTGTCGATTGTTTGCGGATGATTGTGTAATATATCGAAAGATACATGACTCACAAGACAATGCAGTACTTCAAGATGACCTGAACCTGGTCTATAAGTGGGCGATTGAAAATAAAATGAAAATAAACACAAGAAAATGTAGTCTAATAAAAATAGGGAAAGTGCGAAGGCAAGATTTTCAATATAACATTGGCTCGGAAATACTTGTAGAAGATTCTTGCAAATATTTGGGCGTTCACGTAAGAAATGATATGAAATGGAGTAGTCATATAGGATGTGTAGTTTCTAAAGCTTACAAATCCCTGCACTTTGTAATGAGGGTATTAAAAGAAGTAGTACCTCTGCAAAATAATTAGGATATTTGTCACTTGTAAGACCTATTCTGGAATACGCCTCGGCGGTTTGGGATCCATATCAAGTAGGGCTCATAAATGAGTTGGAAATGGTACAAAGAAAGGCCGCTAGATTTGTGCTCAGTGACTTTAATCCCAGGAGCAGTGTGAGCCGTATGTTAAAGAAACTTGGGTGGGAATCACTTGAGGCTGGGAGGATGAAATCTAGACTCCGTGCTATGTACAACACGTATACAAATCAACCAGCATGGGGTGAGCTTAGCAAACGTATGGAAAAGCCTACTTACCTGAGTAGGAGCGATCATCCTTTCAAAGTTAAGGGCCGACCACAGCGAACAAATTATGGTAAATATTCTTTCGTAAACCGTGCCATTGATAATTGGAACTCTCTACCTGCCGCAGTCTTACGCCTTTTCCCAAACATATAGGTGTGTTTATGAAAAGACTGACTATTTGTGTAAATACTCCAGTTTAAATGTTAGTGAATTGTTATGTACAATTATTTATTTGTTATGTATATCTAATTTGCCACCGGGGGACACACCCCCAATTGCAAATAAACGTATGAATGAATGAATGAAAAAGCGCCGCTTGGAATACTTTTTGATCACCCCTCCTGGGTAAGGTTAGGTTAGGTTAGGTCAGATTAAACTACAG
Organism: Meconema thalassinum; assembly: GCA_946902985.2. NCBI lineage: Eukaryota > Metazoa > Arthropoda > Insecta > Orthoptera > Tettigoniidae > Meconema > Meconema thalassinum. The sequence continues at coordinate 445,437,632 of OX336390.1, forward strand.
CCGCCATCTTGTTAGGTTAAGAATCAATCACCAATAAATCATCATTTAAAAAGCAGTTGCGCGTGGCGTTCATGACACTGTATTGTAGGATTCTTGTTAGACCACTACTCACGTCAGAAATAGAACAATAGCAGCTATATTGGCTATCAATGATATTCAGCTCTTACGCAGACTTTCTGTAGACACTGCCATGAAGATTTTCATTACTAAGATAATGCCCATAGCGACATTATGGGATCGAACTAATATGGTCATACCTGACCAAAACAAATTTCAAGGAGATCGAACACATAAAATCAACTTATCTTAAGAGACTACTGTGTGTTTCGAAATTCACCCCATCTAGACTAACATATGAGCTTGTCGGTGAGCCTTTCTTCATAGAACAAATAAGACAAAAATGTTCCTTCCATCTACAAGGGCATATCAGAAAATGACAGATGAACTTCAGCGCCAAAGAAATGAGATATGGCCGGAGATTTACTCTACTGAAGCAATGACTTCAACAGAATGGAAAGGAGCGGACTACGATTTGCGCCATACGATAACGATATTTGCAGTTCACGGATTCCACCACCGCGTCTGCAGAAAGAAGACTTTTCCCATACCGGATGAAGCCACCTGCGAATGTGAACTGTGCGGAAGACAGTGCGACTGTTACCATGCCCTTTGGTGTAATCAGATACTGATAACTCGGACACAATTCTGTAGCGAATGGAGTGATATGTAGGCAGATCTTTTATGCGATCTCATTATTAATGTATTTATGCACTATGTATGTATTTATGTTCTATGGCCATTGGCTGCAAAAATGTTTATTATTAATATGAACAATACAATCAAATGTCATATAAACCCTCAACTAGTTACACCCACAAATGCAACTACATAGGCCTATACGGTACCTCCTTTGAATAATAGCAATAATGTTATAAGGAATAGAACTATGACCACATTACAAGATACTTCTCTAATACCCCATTTAGACGTCCCATCATGAAACAACAGGATAATCGAGTAAAACAACACGGCATCGCTAAGGTCTGCCAACTTTTGAATTCCAAGTGTTATAGCAGAAATTTACAGTAGTTTGTTTCCTCCAGTGTTTAAGTATTTCTGTTATTCTTTTTACATAATTCAACCTATTAATGTACATTCTTAAGAATATACAAATCCTGATATGTGTAGGCAAGACATACTCTTGGTGTGGAAATAAAAATATTTTAAAATATTGTACAGGCCCCCAGGGGGTTGCACCCCCTGAAGCCACCCTCCATCATCTATTAAAACCACCCCTAACTGGCAAATCTCATAAGTCCAGAACAGCATCTTTTACACAGCAAGGGCGGCCGACCAGCTTGGAAGGCTTGCCAAACACTTGCATCACACTCATAAACATCTACACTATAACTATCTGGGGCAGCTATGCCAATGGAATGCTGACAGTACAACAGCAAAACTTATAAAAGGAAGGCCTTAATGAGGACAGGGCCTCTCTCTATTATCTGTCATACAGTGCGTGTCGCCGAAGGCTCTACTGCAAGCTGCTATCACCAGGTGAGCATCAGTGAAGTGTTCAGAGATCCTATATTTTGTAACCTCCATCCACAAACTTGTACACTTAAACTTATAACATTTACTACATTCCCCTAAAAGGGACTTACCATTTCATATTCACTGACCAATAAACACTTGGTCAGTACACTACACTTGTCTTACTAATTACACGCCTCTTTACGTCCTAACGCCCTTCCTGATTCCCGTCACGATTGACCGTGACAATAGTAGCCAAATAGTTGCTAGCTCAAGCTTCATTGTACTTCCCGCAGCGGCCCGACTGCCTAAGCAGCGAGCCGCCAACATAGCTGACGCACGCACGTCGGTTATATAACTCTCTCCAGCCAGCTGGGAGGCTAGTACATTAACCCGCACACAGAGGTTCATCCCCCGAGTTATACTTACGTCTTTATAGGAGCATCCCCTAGCATTTAAACACTAAACAACACTCTACACTGGTAAGCTTACCCAGCTACGGGAAGCTACCTTCTCCTAGACATCACCTTACAAATTGGTACATTAACACATACGTTTTAGATCTAACTACCCCCAACTAAGGGATCTAAAACAATATGTATGCACAGGTCCAAGATATTTAACTTATTGCATAAATACTTCTTTGTTCGTCCAGAGTCATTTGGCCCTATCGGAATCCCTCCTATGTCTATGACAATAAATTTATGTCTTTATTAACCGTCTTCATCGACTTTTCCCAACGCTAATAAATTTCTTTCCATGTCTAAATACTGGTATGATTGTCTCCATCCATCATTTCGTGTCTCTGAATCTTCATATTGAACCCGCTGAGCTATGGTTCATGTGATATTTTTTATGACAGAACATTTATGATGGGATGTTGTACCTTTGAACACACCCAGGAAGCCACGTGGAGCTGAGTGCTCACGCGATACTCTTTGAATTAGCGTTGAATCGCACTTTTGATTTCGGTGAGAACTGCTAATTATTTATCTGAGATCTTATTAATTAATTTTATTCTTTCTCAAGACTCAGAATATTCCATTTCGTCATGCTGCATTATTAAAACATTTTTGAGAATGTTATTTTAGCTTAAGGTAAGGTAATACCCTTGCAGATACGCAAATAGGAACGTAAGTAGTCGCTCAACGACTTCGGTTTGACGACCTACTTCCTTGAGACACCCAGTGACTTGCACTACTTCTGGAGAATCCGCCCAGTAGAGGCGTGTAATTGCATTTGTCCTGTGAGACATAGAAGAATATCCGCTTGTTAGCGTTGAATTGGTTATCAGGTGCCGTCGTGCACTGGCATATTGGAAAATACTGTTATTTATGCACAGTGAGCCACAGAAAAGTATTGAAAATAATTATTGGCAAGTATTAGTGAATTATCTAATTTTACCGGAACACCACATTTTAGTACCCACGTGTTTGTGGAGGGCCAAATGCCTTGTGGAAAATATACAGGTAAATGTGTTGCAATTACTTCAAATAAGTGTGATTACGATTGTGTAACATATTGGGATTGCCAGAGTGAAGTTTTTATTTCCAAAACGACGTACATTTTACCGATGCTGCGTGATAGAAAAGTAGCGTCATTTAGCACGTGCAGAATCATAGAGCAGTGCTAGCTCGTGTATCTGTTCACATCCACGAAATTAAGGCTGTGTTGTCAATTACTATCAAAGCCTACAATATTCACGACGAACATTATATCTTTGGAAAGTGAAAGAATGAATTTCATAATTTATTTCACCGTCAACGTGACCAGACTATTCCACACCATGTTTGAATCAGTCACCATGGGCTAATACCATCCTGGTATGAGGGTGATATTTCTACGAGAACTAGCATGATGGTGAAGCTTGCAAAACCGAGGACGAGAAGGAAGGAATCCAAGATGTCATTTCCAGGCATATCCAGCATATTCACGGAGTTGTCGACAGGGACGAATCGAACCCTGGTCTTTGGAGGAGTCCAGATGGGAATCCTGATGAGGATAATACCATTCCAGAGATCCAGATAGGAATTCGTACAACCCTGGTTGTTGGATAGAGGGCTGAGTGATAGCTTCTCCATGTCGTGAGTGTTGACCATCCCTTCTCTTGTTCTAGTTCTGGTGGTATATTAGATTTAATGTAGTTTGTGAATCAACCACACTCTGTGTCAGCCATTTTTCTAGGTAGGGATTGTAGCTAGTTTAATTTAATGTCATTTATTTCAGTATAGTGAGACACCCTTGGGTCTAACATTTTGGTTAACCCTGGTGCAGCTTGATGAACGTCGTAGAACGTCAAAGCCTATCTTTTGCTAGATGTGACCGTAGTCATTCGAGGCTATTTTGTACAACCCTGTTTGGGGTGATTTTTCAAGTCTTTGCTGACTTTAGTTATGCCAATCAGATGTCATGGTTATTTCTTTAACTGCATTCTTTGCAGCCAGTTCTGATACACCCCTGACTTTCGTTAGAACAGTCGTATCAGTTAGGCAATCGACTGTAATTGCCAGTTTTGTAAATGCATTATATTTTCATTTTGAATAAGCTCAGAAGCTATTCTTGGTCAAGTTTGAACCTAACAACTAGAAGGAATGTTTCGTTGCCTAGCATCGAACTCAGTTCCCAACGTATCATTAAGCAGATCCTTGTATGGAATCTGTGCCACAATTATCATTTTGCTTGTGTCATGTAAGACACGTTTTTATTTGATGTTGTACTAGCAACTACTGAATTGTATTTTGAAAGCAAAGAGCTCCAGTAATTCTAAGATTACTATCATTTAGACGTCTTTGGTAGAAAGACGGAATTATATTATTCTATTCAGATTTATTGCGTGTTTTTTATACACGGACTCTTTAGAGGTTCATAACCTATGGTAAAGTTTTTTATAAACAGGCCAGATGTATAGTTTTATATTGATTAAATCGCCGGCCTTGAATAATGTGTGTTTTGTGTCGACCGAACGCAGGAATGTGGTAGCCTGCTGGTGACATAAACTGGTTTTGTAATCCAGTGCCCTTGAGAGCACGCTTCATTTGTTTCCGAGACAGAACGACTTTGACAAGAGACAGAATGCGATTGTATTCGCTCTTTCTTTCATTGCAACTTAGCTTATGTAACCCAGTTTTCAACCCTGTCTCAGATCACATGTTTTATAGATTGCTTTTTGTTAGTTGAGCGCACTTCTTGCGTGTACCGTTCTGACGTGTACAATTAGGTCAGGTTTTCTATAGTGAGTTGCAGGCGACCCTGTTAAATATAGGAATTTATTGTATGAAGGTACTTGTGATTACCTTGTCCGGGAGGGTTCCCGTTGACTAGATGTTATTGGAAGGTAACTGTTGTGGACAGGCCTATCCCAGAGTTATTGAATGCGAGCTTTGCGCCGCTGGTAACCCGTGTTATTGTGTGTCCGAGTTGTTATTGCTCGTTGATCTTATTCCGACTGTTGAGTCGAGGCTTTTTGGTGGAGAATGATCTCAGTGTAGACACTCCGTGCCCGAGCTATTGTCAGTATTATTCGCCATAAACCAACGATAAACCTAAACCAACATCTTAATAATAAAACGCATAACTTTGGTAAAACAAAAGCTAACTAATGAATTCTTTATATCTAACTTTGTTCTGTTGCATTTTGGAACTGTTGACATAGCCGTGCAGTTGAAGGTAATTTCCTTGTGTGGAAATGACTAGGACAGTTGACACTTTTGTAGCGACCTGAAGCATGTGCGAACCTAGAGTTCGTAGCTTGTGGAGCCCAGGCCATGCGATGTCAGACGTGGTCTCAACTACGCGTTCGTCACCGTAATTACACACATTAGATGACTATGGCTTACAAAGAGTAAACCAATGTGTAGGCAGGAATTTAATAAAGATTTGTGTCTATTTCATTACTTATTTATGACGTATAAGTGTGTAAATCCTACATGTTACCTTATTGTGTGCTGATAGCACGTAGTTATTAAGAATAATTAAATGTTTTTCATGGCTGTACACTTAGATTTGTTGTAATTGCTTTCTGTAACGGACGTCATCGCCGTAAATTTTGTTATTAACTGTTAGGACTTAGCTAGATGATTACCATTAAATGTAAATGTGGAAATGGTATCATCCTAACTTAGATTTGTTTTGCTACCCTGTTATATGTAAATTCTGATATTAGCTTAATCTTGTAACTTGAACTAGGGACTTGCGTCGTACCATTTTCCTAGTGTTGCTGTTGTTGCTTTATTATTGTGAGTTAGATCTTTCGCGAGGGTTTTTCAGTAACTTCTCAGGTAGGGACCTGCTCTTTATTTTCTTTTGTTTATTAGTTTGCGGACTAGCCGATTATAACCCTCCGAACTTGGCTAGGGGCTTGTGAATTTTAATAAAATTTCACGGTGTTTTACTTAAGTCTGGATGTTTAATTTCTCAGTCTAGTTTTAAGGTGAACCTTTCCTAAGGCAGTCTATGACCATCGTCACCATGTACCACGATCCCCGTGGACTACATTGCCTCGTGCCGCTTAGCCTATTAGGAAGTTCACCTGATCCTCACGGTAATTTTATTCGACTTATGGGATGTTAGGAAAGTCATCGTGGTTGTTGACTCGACTAACGGTCTCATAAGATGGCGCCCAACTCATGTGCCGACGTTAACGTGGTGACCGTCAGTACCATGTTACTTTGGAGGATCTTAATGTTGATTAATGGTAAATTAACAGGACTGGGACGAACTTAGAAAGTCGTACTGCAGATCAATTGACCGCATGGCATTCATGTTTGATAGAAGTCCATGGGGTGAGGCTTTAGTGTTGGATAAATGATGGATAGGGTTTTCTTTGATGATGCCTCATCCCGAGTAAATGTAATACTTTGCTTTGCTCGTCGTTGTCTTTGTAAATGTAGAAGCACTTAGTTTGCATATTCCAGCTGTACTCGTGATATTTATATAAATGAAACAAGCTTTATACCACCAAGTAACTAATCATAGCTGTAAGTTCTAGTAGAAATTGATCCCTCACTTTCTCATATATATTTCTTGTCAAATGGATGAGGAAACGATTCGTCGTGTGTTCGGAGAGATGTTGGCAGGTGTGAATGCCAATCTCCAACAAATTACTGCTGACTTAGGTCAGAATACTCAAGCTGTCAACACTGTTAGTGGTCATGTAGACCAAGTAAGACAGGACGTTCACAATGTTAGACTAGATTTAGAGGTAAACACCCAATCTATAAACAATGTTAGTGGTCATGTAGACCAAGTAAGACAGGACGTTCACAATGTTAGACTAGATTTAGAGATAAATACTCAATCTGTTAATAATGTCAGGACTGATTTAACCCAAGTCAGGGCTGATATGGACGCATTTAGGGTCGAAGCCAGAAATGATCTCGTGGCAGGTTTAGCGGCAGTTAGGGTTGATGTCATACTACACCATCAAGAGGCTAACCAGCGTGTAGATTGCCTAACAGACCAAATGAATAGAGCTAGGGAGGATGTGCAAAACCGACTGGAGGAGCACACGGCTCAAATTCAAACCACCATAAATAGAGTCCAGATAGACATGAAAGCTGACCTGGAACACACTCGGGAAGAATTCGGGACTCGATTGACGCACGTCGAGGGATTCATGGACACTGTAAAAAAGGACATGACAACCATGAATATCGGATTAGTTCTCATGAGAGGAGCTGCAAATGCTGTGAACAACAATGTTAGAGCGATCGTTGACGGCATGTCAGAGGTCAGAAACGAACTGAACGTTAACAGGAGAAACATTTCTGAACTAACGGAAACCGTAGCAAGCCTACGCGAAACAGTGAATGTTCATCATGAGGAACATAACATTGACCTCATGTTATTAAGAGGGGACCTCAACGAACATAAGACCACAGTAGAGGCTAAGGTAGCCGAGGTCAAAGACAACATGTCAAGAGTCGAGGGAGAGATCGATTCTTTGCAGAAGCGATTTGAGGAGGTCACAGTAAACGAAAGGTTAGATCTTAGCCATAACCTTAGAACGGCCATACGCGAGGTAGACGCGAACCTCAAGGGAAAGGTCGATAGAATCGAATTACAATTGAATGACTTAGGCAGCAAAGTCGCGGCCAGAACTATTCAAGGACTTGAAGGCATAGAAAGCCGTCTCGACAGACTCGAAACGACTCCTAGGGAGAGACACTTACACTCACAAGTGGGAGAATCTCAGGAAACGCCCGTTTCTCAATCTGAAGGAATGATGCAAACTCATTTTCAGCCCAGCGCACCTACAGAACCACAACCTTTACAATTCACTGGTTCAGCGCCGAGCCAGGTTTTGAACTTAAATGCCCATCCTTTTTGACCAGCACCAAGTCAACCTAATAATGAGATAAATACACCTACGCATGACTATACGCAGAACACATTTAGACCCGCGCATACGCAGGGAAATGTGACGATAATACGTTCGAGAGAGGAGCAACCAGCTCGCTTCTCCGGAACTGGAAGTGGTGTTACTCCAGTGGAATTTCTAGCCAATGTCGAAAGCTATCTGAGAGATACGGTGGTAACTCCAGAGAGGGAACTCAGAGTCATAGAACGTTTGCTTGAGGGGCAAGCCAGTACCTGGTTTAGAGCATTTAGATACTCGTTTACAGGCTACCAGGACTTCAAGGAAGCATTACTAAGGACGTATTGGTCGAGTGACATTCAGCAGAGCATCCGAGCTGAAATGTATACTCGTAGATACAGCTCGAATACGCCTACTAGTTATGCGAACTACTTCGCTATACAGCTTGCGAAGCTTCGTTGTCTTCAGCCTCCGTTGTCTGAACAAGATTTAGTTAACACCATTGTTTGGCAGTACCCTGCGGACGTACAACGTGTGTTAATCGCTGCAGGGGCATCAACGTTTCAACAATGTGACCAGATTCTGCGACGCTTGGATGCGAACACGGAACAGTTCCCGACACACCGTCAGCAGAAGGCTGACAGGCGCGAGGAAAGACACATAAACTTGACCACTGTGGATAAAGTAAGCCAGACTCCGCAACAAACGCAAACACAAGAGAGTTCTGAGCATCGTGATGATAACTACAACTATCGTAGGAGGGAATGGAACAACGCTCCATATGCTCGAGATCGACAAGATGACCGTCGTAGTCATTGGAATCGGAGATTCGACCGAGGGACGAATGATAACCAACGTCACGAAAATTACCACCGCGGGAATAACGGAAGAAACCAACAGCACGGAAGTATCCGAAGGGACTATCGATACGCTAGAGGATATAACCGAGATCGAGACCCTAGATACCAGCCAGACAGAGATTGGAAAGGAAGAGCACGGGAGAGCCGTGAATACCTCCAACAATTAAGAGAGCTGCAAATCCAAGAAGAGGGAAAACGGAGCCCAACTTCGAGGGAAAACAGAAATTCGGCGCAGGAGACGGAGCACAACCAGCCCAGTACTTCTCGCCAGGATGATAAGAAAAAAACGCCGGAAAATTAACAGATTCTTGTCAGGTTGAGCACCGAGTAACTGCTACCATATTACTCTGGGAGCCAATCCAAGAAGACTTGTTGGACGAACGACGAACGACGAACCACAATTATGAGTTGACCGTCTGCCCAAGATAGTAGCCACTTTGAACGAAGTCAATGTAGTCATTCTCATTGATACTGGGGCAATGATTAGTGTTGTTTCCACCGATTGCCATGCCAGATTAAAGGCCAACTCTGAGGTGACAGAGCTGCCTATTTCAGCTGTAAGAGTCAGAGGTGTCATACCTGACCGGGTTGTGACGTGCAGAATCCAGATTCTTTGTACTCTGAAGATTTCAAATTATGTGTATTTGCACGAGTTTCTTGTAATGAAGGGCTTTCATCATGACGCCATACTAGGCGCAGACTTCATTAGAAAATATGATGGTATCATTGACATGGGCCGTAACACGGTAGAGTTCAAGCCGAACGAACCCATTCAGATGAACCTAGTTGAAGAAGAACCGGAATTCCTATCCGAAGTCGACGTAGTCGAAAACTTGAATGGCAAGGAAATTGACGAGACACTCGATGCTGACGAAGAGGCAGAATCATTATCAGCACACACACGAGAGAATCTTGATATAATATTGAACGAATACAGGGACATATTCGACACCACACCTGGTGAGATATTAGACTACGAATACGACCTTGTGCTACTGGATGATTCCCCATTCCAGAAGAGAATTTACCCGATTGCTGAGAAACATCGTGAAGAAGCTGCTAAGAAGATCCATGAGATGGAAGCAGCAGGCACAATCAAGAAATCACCGACTCCTATCTTGAATCCCATAACGCCTGTGGTTAAGGTAGATGGAAGCTTGAGACTTTGTCTCGACGCCAGAGCCTTGAATGAACGCCTAGCTCCTGAGCACGACAGACCGCCCAAGATTAGGGACATTCTCAGGAAGTTCAAAGGATAACGGATATTTTCATCATTGGACTTGGTTCAGTCTTATTACCATATCAGATTATCTGAGCATACTCAGAAATATACTGGATTCCTGTTTGATCAGACTACTTATGTCTTTCGAAAACTACCATTTGGATTGAAAAATGCCGGAGCCGCATTAATCAGAGCACTTGATGCCAAGCTGACTCCTGAAGTGAAGCAGAGAGTAATATGTTATGTGGATGACATAATCATAGCTTCAGAAACAGAAGAAGAGCATTTAAAGACATTGCGCCTTGTTTTTGAGAATCTTCGACAGGCGAATTTTAAGGTCAAATTTGACAAGTGTCGATTCTTTCAGAAAGAAGTGAAATTCGTAGGACACATAATCAATGGAGAAGGATACAGACCAAATCCGGCAAAGATTAGAACTGTTGCTGCATTTCCAACGCCAACCCGTGTGAAACACGTGAGACAATTCTTAGGAATTCTCCAATTCTTTGCTGCTCATTGTGAGAAGTATTCCGAGACTGTCGCACCTCTGCAAGGATTACTGAAAAAGAACTGCAGGTGGAACTGGAATGATGAATGCGAGATAGCTTTCAGGAGAGCTAAACAGATGCTAGTGGACTCAATTCAGTTAGAATATCCAGATTATTCCCGGAACTTTATTCTAGAAACTGATGCATCTGCCATTGGTATAGGAGCCATTTTACTGCAGGAGGATGATGAGAAGAAACGTCATTACATCGCTTTCTTAAGCCGACGTTTAAGAGCACATGAATCTCACTACTTCACGACCGAGATAGAAGCACTTGCAATAGTTTACGCACTTGAATACTGGCAGAAACTTCTGTTAGGCCAGAGGATTATTGTGAGGACCGATCACCATGCACTGACCTTCATCTTAAGAACAAGACTGGCAAGCGACAGGATCACACGTTGGACGCTGTTTCTCCAACAGTTCGATTTGGAAATAGTTTATCGACCAGGCAGAGAGAATGTGTTGGCCGACATCCTCAGCCGGAATCCTGAAGCTACTGTTAATGCCATAGACATCGAGGGAGAATGCGAGGAACACCTTCGCCGACTTCGTCATCTACCCGAAGGACAGCGACGTGAGGAGGAACTCAGGCACATTATCCGTTTCCTGGAACGAAGAATGGATCCACAGGATGCTCATTATGCGAGAATTGCTGCTGTTGCAGATAATTACTTGATTTATCATCGTGTATTATACAAGTTTGTGGACGAGGACCACACTCAACTGCGTGCAGTTATTCCTAGGAGATACCAAGAATCTGTTATTCTTATGGTTCATCTATCCATTGGTCATGGTGGAACAGACAAAACCATTGCAACCATCAGAGAATCTTTTACATGGAAAGGGTTAGGAGCCACCGTTAGACAGTGTTTACGTGCTTGCGACGCATGCCAGCGGAACAAGTACACGTCACACTTGTTGAAGGAACAACCTAGACCAATACTCCCAACTCAACCTAGAGAGTTATACGCACAGGACCTGTATGGCCCAATACCTAAGGCTCGTCGTGGGAATCGATACATCGTTGTAACTATTGATGTGTTCACGAAATATACGATGCTTCATCCGATTCAAAAAGCCACTGCACATCAGATTATTCAGAGGATTAGACGTCAAGTGATACCGGAGGCAAGAAAGCCACAATTCTTGTTGACTGATCATGGATCACAGTACACCTCAGCAGAATTTGCCAATGCTATGAATGAGCTTGAAATAGGTCATGTCTTATCATCTATTCGTCATCCAGAGCAACCCAGCAGAATGCGTGATGTCTATTATCGCAAAATTCTGTCGATTATATTGTCAAGAAGAACACTGGCGATGGACTGAAGTCCTAGTCACTATGGCAAAATGTATTCATTCAACAGCCCATGAGAGCACTGGTCAAATACCCATGGTCTTGCATTTGAACCAGATGCCGCTGAGAATATGGGACCGTGTGATTGTAAATCCACCTTGTTTACAACCATCACATGCCAGCAGACTTTTAGCTGCAAGGGAAACTATGGACAGACAAGCTGCCAAGCGCTTGAGAAGAACTAGACGCCAGAGATTTAGAGAACCACTAGTTGAGGGAGACCTTATCCTCATAAGGAGACCCGGAATTTCAAGTCCTATAGACCGCATATATGGGAAATTTATATCCTTATATTATGGTCCTAGTCGTATCCGACAGCCTTTGAACAATGGAAGTTATGTAGTAGAAGACATCAGGACAGGAGAGCGCATTGGAACGTTTAATGCAGCCAATCTGAAAAAATATCTCTCTTGAATGAATTTCAAGTCAAATAAAAATGTCGTCCCAACATTTTATTTGAAACGACGGAGAGGCAGATGAACCTGCTGAGCTATGGTTCATGTGATATTTTTTATGACAGAACATTTATGATGGGATGTTGTACCTTTGAACACACCCAGGAAGCCACGTGGAGCTGAGAGCTCACGCGATACTCTTTGAAGTAGCGTTGAATCGCACTTTTGACTTTGGTGAGAACTGCTAATTATTTATCTGAGATCTTATTAATTAATTTTATTCTTTCTCAAGACTCAGAATATTCCATTTCGTCATGCTGCATTATTAAAACATTTTTGATAATGTTATTTTAGCTTAAGGTAAGGGAATCTTTGTCATCCCATATTCAAGTAATTTCCAAAGATATCCAAGCAGCTCAGAAGGACATATCAGATATGACAGGGTCATTGAAAAGTCATGAGGCTGTTATGAACCAGATATCCACTGATGTCAAGGAGAATTGTAAAGAAACTGAAGCAATTAAGAAAATGGCAGAAGAAAACCAGAAGGAACTTGAGGCTATGAAAACTCAAATCAAGGACGAGAAACAGTCTGACCATCTGTTGAAAATGCCAAATGTAAGGGGAAAGGAACAGATACATATAAATCTAGGAGCAGCTAGAGAAACGGATAGTCAAAGACAGGACGAGGTCAGGACAGTATTTCAATCCAACCCCATAACTGTATTTAAGAATGTAGAAGATAAGCCTTCTAAATTTTCAGGGCGAGATTCTGTGACACCCGTGGATTTTTTGAGAGAAGCAGGGGATTACCTGAAAGATTCCAAGATCCCTAAAGAAAGACAGATCCGAGTGATGGGGAAGCTTTTGGAAGGTCCTGCACTTCTTTGGTTTGGAGCCTTTAGATCCACTCTAACCACTTTTGAGGAGTTTTCTCGTGGGCTATTGAAAAAGGGTCTGACAAATCAAATTTGTGCATTTTCCTCAAACACTTGTTGCATACCATAAGCTAAGAGCTCTATAATATTATTGCAGCATTAGTTTGATAATATTTTTCGATTTAACTTTGCGTAGTGACTACCTTTCTCAGTAATAAACATTAATTATATCCTGGCTAGTCATTTCTATTGATCTTTATTCCATGTTGGAATATGGGTGTGTCCCTATTTCGGCTTACCAAAAGGTGGCAAACCTAACCCTCTGGCGCTTTTTAAGCCAATAAAGCAACTTAAACTTAATGGATGAAAATATTGTTTAACATTCTATTTCCAACCATGATTGTTACGTGCAAACCAATCGTTACAGAGATAACCTCGAAAAACCTAAAGACAAAACTTTAATTTTTTAATAAGGATTAAATAGAATTGTTGAACATTCACCGGAAGCTGTTTCCCGATAGTCAGAACTAGATTTTCCTCACTAGGCGGTTCATCTAAATCTCTCAGCCTTAACATTTGTTGGACAAAGAATTCTGAATATTTCGTGGGGTTGGTACTATGGTATTTACGTGAATATAATTCCATCCTTAAGCTTTGCTGGTACGAGGGACTCCAAAACTTCCTTAAAAACGCCTCCTTGAATTTGTCCATCGTTACACCAAAGAAGTATTTTCTATCTAAATTGCATTTTGTAAATATTGTCAATTCAAATAACAGTACAGTAAGTATGTAGTTAGTTTTAGTTGTAAGTAGGTAGTTAGTTTGTCTATTAGATATATGTCATTGTTCTATTAGACTGGGGTGTGTGAGTGTGTCTGGTGGCAGTTGCATTGTTTATTAGTTATAGTTCATTGTTTCAGTAGACTGTGATGTGTGAGGGTGCATGTGAGTGTGCCTGGTGACAGACTGTTTTAGTGGTAGTATTTGTTGTTGGTGGAACTTTGGTATTTTTTTTGTTAGTAGAATTTTGGTATTTAATTGTTAGTACGGTAGAAGGTTAGTATTTTTGTTAGTAGAATTGCTCTTTACTTATTCTGAAAGGGAGTAGCAGCCTTTCAGAATAAATCAAATCTTTACTAGTCTTATAGACGGTTAAGATATTGATAATATAAGCCAAATAATGGCTACACTGCGTCCTGCTGCACGGCTGAAAGCAACGGGAAACTACAGCCGTATGCTATTCCCGAGGATATGCACCTCTCTATGCATAAAACATGTGATGATGGCCTCCTCCCTTGTAAAATTTCAATCCGGAGGTAAACTAGTCCCCCGTTCGGATCTCCGGGTGGGGACTACTCGAGAGGGGGTTAACATCACAGAAGTGACAAAGAGGAAATCTGACATTCTACGGATCGGAGCGTGGAATGTTAGAAGTCTGCTAGGAAGTGGAAGGTTAGAAAACTTAGAAAGAGAAATGGATAGGTTGAGGTTGGATTTGGTTGGGATTAGTGAAATGCGCTGGCAGGAAGAACAGGACTTTTGGTCAGGAGACTATAGGGTCATTAGCACTAAATCAAACAATGGCCAAGCAGGGGTTGGCCTCATATTGAGTAGGAAACTTGGACAGCGGGTGGAATATTATGAGCAATATAGTGAACGGATTATTGTAGCAAAAATCAATACTAAACCTACCTGCACCACAGTGGTACAAGTCTATATGCCTACCAGTCAAGCTGATGATGAGGATATTGAAAAGGTCTACGAAGAAATAGACGAAATTCTGAGGTATATCAAGGGTGATGAAAATGTTATAGTAATGGGAGATTGGAATGCTGTGGTAGGAAAAGGGAGAGAAGGGAAGATAGTAGGAAATTTCGGATTAGGTGAAAGGAATGATCGAGGAAGCAGGCTGGTAGAATTCTGCACAGAGCATGAATTGGTCATAGCTAACACCTTATTCAATAACCACAATAGAAGAATATACACATGGATGAGACCAGGAGATACAGGGCGTTACCAAATCGACTTCATTATGGTCAAGCAGAGGTTTCGAAACCAGGTTTTGGATTGTAAAACATATCCTGGTGCTGACATAAACTCTGACCACAATCTGGTTGTAATGAAATGCAGATTAAAGTTGAAGAAACTGAAGAAAAGTCAAAAGCCAAAAAGGTGGGCAATAGACAGACTGAAAGAGAAGGATGTAAACGAAAGATTCAAGAAGAGTATAAAGGAAGGACTAATGAAAAACCCTAAACAAACTTCAATTGCAGACGAATGGGCACTTTTGAAGAATGAAATAACAAAATCCGCAGAAGAAAACATTGGTAGGAAAGAAAGAATAGGTAGAAAACCGTGGATCACTCAGGATATACTAGAATTGATGGATGAAAGGCGGAAACACAAGAATCTAAGAGATGAAAAGGGGAAAGCAGAATACAGACGTCTGAGAAATGAGGTTAACAAGAAGTGCAAGGAAGCGAAAGAAGAATGGTTGAAAGAGAAATGTGCAGGTATAGAAAATTGTCTGAAATTAGGAAAAGTAGACACAGCTTATCGAAGGATTAAGAATACTTTTGGGGAAAAGAAGACTAGGCCTAAGTGCTGTAATATTAAGGACACAAATGGAAAGCCTCTAACAGATAGGGAAGAAAAGGTTGACAGATGGAAAGCTTACATAGAGAGTTTGTATAAGGGAAAGGAGATTGAGAATCATGTAATGGAAAGGGAGGAGGAAATTGATGAGGATGCGAAAGGAGATTTAATATTGAGATCAGAATTTGATAGAGCTTTGGAAGACTTATGCAGGAACAAAGCACCAGGCATAGATGATATACCGATTGAGTTGCTATGCTGCATAGGAGATGAAGGTCTGATCAGGTTATTTCACTTGGTGTGTAGGATTTATGAGGCAGGTGAGGTACCCCCTGATTTCAAGAAGAATGTAATCATCCCTATACCAAAGAAAGTGGGAGCTGACAGATGTGAAGATTACCGTACAATCAGCTTGATTACTCATGCTTCAAAGATCCTGTCTAGAATAATTTACAAGAGGATTGAAAACCAGATAGAAACGGAGTTGGGTGAAGACCAGTTTGGTTTCAGGAGAAATGTAGGAACAAGGGAAGCTGTACTAAGTCTTAGGCTGATTTTGGAAGGTAGAATAAGGAAAGATAAGAGAACGTTCATGGCTTTTGTAGACTTAGAAAAGGCTTTTGATAACGTTGATTGGACTAAATTGTTTGACATTTTGAAATCGATTGGAATAAAGTACAGGGATAGGAGGGTGATATACAATCTGTACAGAAACCAGACAGCAGTCATTCGAGTTGAAGGACATGAGAGAGAAGCTGGTATTCAGAAAGGTGTAAGGCAAGGCTGCAACTTATCACCCATACTTTTCAATCTTTACATTGAACAAGCAATGAAGCAAATTAGAGAAAAATATAAAGTGGGAGTTAAGATTCAAGGAGAAATAATTTCAACTCTGAGATTTGCTGATGACATCGTCATCTTGGCCGACAAGCCTGAGGATTTGAATGAGTTTTTGAATGGTATGGACTCCGTCTCACGGAAAGAATTCATGATGAAAATTAATAAATGTAAAACAAAAATACTGGAATGCAGCCGAAATAAATCAGAAACCTCTATGGAGATCAAATTGGCAGGTGAAAAGCTGAAGGAAGTAGGAGACTTCTGTTACTTAGGAAGCAGAATAACCAGTGACGGACGAAGCAAAGAGGATATAAAAAGTAGGTTGGCTCAGGCAAGGAAAGCATTTCTACAAAAAAGGAATCTACTGACATCGAATATAGATTTAGGTATTAGGAAGTCATTTTTGAAAGCCTTTGTCTGGAGCGTGGCGCTCTATGGAAGTGAAACTTGGACTATTGGTGCAGCAGAAAAGAGGAGAATTGAAGCATTTGAAATGTGGTGTTACAGGAGAATGATGAAGATCAGATGGGTAGATAGGGTTACAAACGAAGAGGTATTAAGACGAGTGGGAGAGGAGAGATGTTTCTGGCGACTGCTAATGAAGAGAAGAGATAGGTTGGTAGGACACGTACTAAGACACCCAGTAATAGCAAGCTTAGTTATGGAAGGAAGGGTCGAGGACAAGAACTGTAGGGGTAGACCAAGGTTAGAATATGTTAAACAGATTGCCTCGGATGTAGGGTGTGGTAGCTATGTAGAGATGAAACGATTAGCTCAGGACAGGGAGGCATGGAGAGCTGCATCAAACCAGTCAAAAGACTGAAGACTCAAACAACAACAAGGTAAAACCTTTGCAGATACGCAAATAGGAACGTAAGTAGTCGCTCAACGACTTCGGTTTGACGACCTACTTCCTTGAGACATCCAGTGACTTGCACTACGTCTGGAGAATCCGCCCAGTAGAGGCGTGTAATTGCATTTGTCCTGTGAGACATAGAAAAATATCCGCTTGTTAGCGTTGGATTGGTTATCAGGTGCCGTCGTGCACTGGCATATTGGAAAATACTATTATTTATGCACAGTGAGCCACAGAAAAGTATTGAAGATAATTATTGGCAAGTATTAGTGAATTATATAATTGTACCGGAACACCACATTTTAGTACCCACGTGTTTGTGGAGGGCCAAATGCCTTGTGGAAAATATACAGGTAAATGTGTTGCAATTACTTCAAATAAGTGTGATTACGATTGTGTAACATATTGGGATTGCCAGAGTGAAGTTTTTATTTCCAAAACGACGTACATTTTACCGATGCTGCGTGATAGAAAAGTAGCGTCATTTAGCACGTGCAGAATCATAGAGCAGTGCTAGCTCGTGTATCTGTTCACATCCACGAAATTAAGGCTGTGTTGTCAATTACTATCAAAGCCTACAATATTCACGACGAATATTATATCTTTGGAAAGTGAAAGAATGAATTTCATAATTTATTTCACCGTCAATGTGACCAGACTATTCCACACCATGTTTGAATCAGTCACCATGGGCTAATACCATCCTGGTATGAGGGTGATATTTCTACGAGAACTAGCATGATGGTGAAGCTTGCAGAACCGAGGACGAGAAGGAAGGAATCCAAGATGCCATTTCCAGGCATATCCAGCATATTCACGGAGTTGTCGACAGGGACGAATCGAACCCTGGTCTTTGGAGGAGTCCAGATGGGAATCCTGATGAGGATAATACCGTTCCAGAGATCCAGAGAGGAATTTGTACAACCCTGGTTGTTGGATAGAGGGCTGAGTGATAGCTTCTCCATGTCGTGAGTGTTGACCATCCCTTCTCTTGTTCTAGTTCTGGTGGTATATTAGATTTAATGTAGTTTGTGAATCAACCAAACTCTGTGTCGGCCATTTTTCTAGGTAGGGATTGTATCTAGTATAATTTAATGTCATTTATTTCAGTATAGTGAGACACCCTTGGGTCTAACATTTTGGTTAACCCTGGTGCAGCTTGATGAACGTCGTAGAACGTCAAAGCCTATCTTTTGCTAGATGTGACCGTAGTCATTCGAGGCTATTTTGTACAACCCTGTTTGGGGTGATTTTTCAAGTCTTTGCTGACTTTAGTTATGCCAATCAGATGTCATGGTTATTTCTTTAACTGCATTCTTTGCAGCCAGTTCTGATACACCCCTGACTTTCGTTAGAACAGTCGTATCAGTCAGGCAATCGACTGTAATTGCCAGTTTTGTAAATGCATTATATTTTCATTTTGAATAAGCTCAGAAGCTATTCTTGGTCAAGTTTGAACCTAACAACTAGAAGGAATGTTTCGTTGCCTAGCATCGAACTCAGTTCCCAACATATCATTAAGCAGATCCTTGTATGGAATCTGTGCCACAATTATCATTTTGCTTGTGTCATGTAAGACACGTTTTTATTTGATGTTGTACTAGCAACTACTGAATTGTATTTTGAAAGCAAAGAGCTCCAGTAATTGTAAGATTACTGTCATTTAGACGTCTTTGGTAGAACGGCGGAATTATAATATTCTATTCAGATTTATTGCGTGTTTTTTATACACGGACTCTTTAGAGGTTCATAACCTATGGTAAAGTTTTTTATGAACAGGCCAGATGTATAGTTTTATATTGATTAAATCGCCGGCCTTGAATAATGTGTGTTTTGTGTCGACCGAACGCAGGAATGTGGTAGCCTGCTGGTGACATAAACTGGTTTTGTAATCCAGTGCCCTTGAGAGCACGCTTCATTTGTTTGCGAGATCGAACGACTTTGACAAGAGACAGAATGCGATTGTATTCGCTCTTTCTTTCATTGCAACTTAGCTTATGTAACCCAGTTTTCAACCCTGTCTCAGGTCACATGTTTTATAGATTGCTTTTTGTTAGTTGAGCGCACTTCTTGCGTGTACCGTTCTGACGTGTACAATTAGGTCAGGTTTTCTATAGTGAGTTGCAGGCGACCCTGTTAAATATAGGAATTTATTGTATGAAGGTACTTGTGGATTACCTTGTCCGGGAGGGTTCCCGTTGACTAGATGTTATTGGAAGGTAACTGTTGTGGACAGGCCTATCCCAGAGTTATTGAATGCGAGCTTTGCGCCGCTGGTAACCCATGTTATTGTGTGTCCGAGTTGTTATTGCTCGTTGATCTTATTCCGACTGTTGAGTCGAGGGTTTTTGGTGGAGAATGATCTCAGTGTAGACACTCCGTGCCCGAGCTCTTGTCAGTATTATTCGCCATAAACCAACGATAAACCTAAACCAACATCTTAATAATAAAACACATAACTTTGGTAGAACAAAAGCTAACTAATGAATTCTTTATATCTAACTTTGTTCTGTTGCATTTTGGAACTGTTGACATAGCCGTGCAGTTGAAGGTAATTTCCTTGTGTGGAAATGACTAGGACAGTTGACACTTTTGTAGCGACCTGAAGCATGTGCGAACCTAGAGTTCGTAGCTTGTGGAGCCCAGGCCATGCGATGTCAGACGTGGTCTCAACTACGCGTTCGTCACCGTAATTACACACATTAGATGACTATGGCTTACAAAGAGTAAACCAAGGTGTAGGCAGGAATTTAATAAAGATTTGTGTCTATTTCATTACTTATTTATGACGTATAAGTGTGTAAATCCTACATGTTACCTTATTGTGTGCTGATAGCACGTAGTTATTAAGAATAATTAAATGTTTTTCATGGCTGTACACTTAGATTTGTTGTAATTGTTTTCTGTTACGGACGTCATCGCCGTAAATTTTGTTATTAACTGTTAGGACTTAGCTAGATGATTACCGTTAAATGTAAATGTGGAAATGGTATCATCCTAACTTAGATTTGTTTTGCTACCCTGTTAAATGTAAATTCTGATATTAGCTTAATCTTGTAACTTGAACTAGGGACTTGCGTCGTACCATTTTCCTAGTGCTGCTGTTGTTGCTTTATTATTGTGAGTTAGATCTTTCGCGAGGGTTTTTCAGTAACTTCTCAGGTAGGGACCTGCTTTTTATTTTCTTTTGTTTATTAGTTTGCGGACTAGCCGATTATAACCCTCCGAACTAGGGTAGGGGCTTGTGAATTTTAATAAAATTTCACGGTGTTTTACTTAAGTCTGGATGTTTAATTTCTCAGTCTAGTTTTAAGGTGAACCTTTCCTTAGGCAGTCTATGACCATCGTCACCATGTACCACGATCCCCGTGGACTACAGTGTCTCGTGCCGCTTAGCCTATTAGGAAGTTCACCTGATCCTCTCGGTAATTTTATTCGACTTATGGGATGTTAGGAAAGTCATCGTGGTTGTTGACTCGACTAACGGTCTCAATATATCTGATATCGGCCAACATAAATACAACCATCATGGCCAACATTACGAACTTCTCACTTTCAAAACACAAGATAATACAAAATGGCCATCATTTCCACTGCCTACTTCACACCCACAGCAGGAGCAGGGGCGGATCCAGACACTGGTGTTGGGTGGGGGGTCATGATATCTGTCTTCAAAATGGAGTGGGGTAGGGGGCGGGGGGTTAATATACCATAATTAGATATGCAAATTTAAAAGTTAACAATAAACATCGAATTATTTGCGCATACTCTTCCCAAAATGTGAAATTTTTCGTTACTTTCCTACTTTCTGTGTGGTCACTAAACAATATTTTGTTTGCTCATACTTACCTATACATACAGGGTCTTTCATATAAAATAAGAGCGCCAAGCGGCGGCTTTGTTAACCGCTGCTGCGGTCACCTTGGCCGAGCTTTTGGCGCGCCAAGGCCCCTGCTTTAAGCGTGTGTACAATCCTATATGATGCAGGGGCCTTGCTAGCGGGTGTACAATGCTGAAATATTGCTTTAGTTAGTTAGTTATTGTTGATGAAACCGAAACCCCTACAGTATTGAAAGCGCGTGCATAGTACATACGATGGCTGTTTTTTTTTTTCTTCAAGTTCCGATGGATTGTATAAAAATAACAGATTGACATTACCAAACTTGACCTTGCAATAAACGTGCAGTTGCTCAGTCGCCAGTCTAAACCTCAAGTGCTAACATGGTGAGACAGTTATCATTGCAACATCGTATTTTTTTATGAAAACTTATTTTAAGTACGAGTCGGCTCGGCCGGTACGTGATGCATTTGTTCAACAATTTCCTGATGAAGTGCCACCTTCACTAGCACAGATTCACGTAATTGCAAATAAGTTTGACAATACTGGCTCGGTGCTCAATAAAAAACATGCGCGCACACGAACAGTTTTAACAGAGGATGAGCTAGATGACATTGGCGAGAATCTTGAACGGTCTCCGAATAAATCACTCACAAAATTAGCACAAGTAGGGGTTTAGGTTTCATCAACAATAACTAACTAACTAAAGTAAGATTTCAGCATTGTACACACGCTAGCAAGGCCCCTGCATCATATAGGATTGTACACACGCTTAAAGCAGGGAGCCTTGGCGCGCCAAAAGCTCGACCAAGGTGACCGCAGCCGCGGTTAACAAAGCCGCCGCTTGGCACTCTTATTTTATATGAAAGACTCTGTACGTACACTCTATCAGTATCGGACTGGCCCTAAGAAGCCTCGACGGGAGCGGGAGAGTAGGGGCCTCCCTCCCCCCCCCCCCCCTCCCCAGTGACTTGCTCCAATTTTTACGCGGAAAAATATTTTTATGCGGAGTTTACTGACACGGGGATTGCGCGCATTGAAATACTGTGATCGTAATGAGACCCCTTCGGAACTTACACCCCCACCCCCCACCCTTTCCCCACTTTTAGATACAATATGGTAAGCTGATGTTAGAGGCCTATTAGCACAAGGGCCGAGGTCATTAATTTTAAGGCCCCGAGGCCCCTTGATGCCTCAGATGCCTTGAATGGTCCGAGCGGGGTCAAAAGTCCCCCGGACCTCCTCATAGGTAATGATTGACTTTGTCCCTTTTGCGACTAGCCCTCCCTCTCTTAAATTGTAAACAAAGACGCAGAATATATTAGCTAGCTAATAACTGGGGTCACAGGCCTATTTGCGCAAGGGCCAACAAGGGGGGGGGGGGGGGGGCGCTCGGCACTCAGAGTCTCCTAGAGGCCTCGATGGGAACTCCCGTTCTTCCCAATTGGCCAGTCCAACACTGCACTCTATTTTATCATTTACCATGCCAATAATATCGCTAGACGCTTTCGTAAAGATAGGCTTTTAATTTTATCCAAAACGCTATCATATCGGGTTCATAGTTTTTAGTTACTGTATTAATGTAATTAAAGTGTAGGAGAGTAAAATCAGAGTTATATAGTTTGCTGACTGGCAACCGTAAAATATAACTATACTGTATAGCTTAGACAATAGCTTCAAGATTAAATAAAACCCGGCTCGTGGCCCGAGGAATTTTAATCGATCGACGAGAAAAAGATCGTTGAAGACACAATTTAATCAGATTTACGGGAGTTTAAAACCATATTTAACCTTTATTTTAGGGATATAGGTTGAGCAAAATAAGAACAAGGCTACCCGAAATTATGACAGGTACATGTGTATTGCTAATTGTACGTAAATATTACAAATACGGCAATTTTGTTCATAAAACAATTTTAAGCCAAAGAACAAACTCTAGTCACCGGTTTGGTTTTTTTCGCGTACCGATCAATCACGCGAGATGGGTCAACATAAACATCGTAGTGGACGTGCAACAATGCAAGTCCGTTTAATCGTTCATCGGAAATAGTTGACCGTCTTCAGCATTCTCAAAGAAGAATATGACCTCTCCGATGAAGCGGCGCTGACGGGTAAAGTAGCATAAATCTTGAGACATCGATGAATATTGGGGTACAACTCTTTATCGCAGGCAATTAAAGCTTCCATAGCTTTCTTTGGGATGGTTGACCCCGATTCAAGCTCCCGGGACCACTTTGCCTTCCACATACGAAGTTCAGCCTGCAGAAGCCTTGCCGCAGACGCGGCAGAATGTTGATGGAGAAGTTTGAAGTACTGGGTCTTTCATATAAAGTAAGAACGGTGAGCGGCGGCTTTGTTAACCGCTGCTCTAGTGGCCTTGGCCGGGCTTGTGGCGTGCCACGGCCCCCTGCTGTAATATTGAAAGCGCGCGCTTTATACTTGCAATAAACGTGCAGGTGTTTATGATGATGATGATGATAATTGTTGTTTTAAGGGGCCTAACATCTAGGTTATCGGCAGGTGTTTAGTTGCCCGTGGGAACCTCAGATGTTAACATGAGACAGTTCTCATTAGTTATTGTTATTTAAGGGGTGGAACTACGAGGTCGTCTGCCCCTAAACAGTTATCATTACAACATCGTATTTTTGTATGTAAAACTTATTTTAAGTACGAGTCGGCTCGGAGGGTACGTGATTCAGTTGTTCAGCAGTTTCCTGATGAAGTGCCACCTTCACTAGCACAGATTAACGTAATTGTAAATATGCATAAAATTAAAAATCAGAAATATTACAGTGGCAGAACTCACTCGTGTCAGCCAGAATGTGGTTACCAGATACAATGCCTGAATAACCAAGGAAGGACGACACTTCCAACATCTTTTATAAGGTAATATTTCATACAGGATTGTACACACGCTTAAAGCAGGGGGGGCCGTGGCGCGCCAAAGCTCGGTCAAGGCCACCGCATCACCGAATAACAAAACTGCCGCTTGCCGTTCTTACTTTATATGAAAGACCCAGTACTTTGCAGCGATTGTGTCCACATCCGCTGACGTCCATGATGATACTGGCATCATTGCTGATAGGCAGTGTAACTCCTGCGTTGCTTAAGGGAAGCGAGTGTTTAGGTCTTCTAGGACGTAGTCTAAAATGGGTATAAAAACGGCCCGACGATAGTACTCTTCTACGGTTGACGGTGGATGATTTTCGCGGTGCTTTTGCCGTTGTGCGATGCGTGGGAGCAGAAGTTCGGTTCCAAGTTGTTTTGCCAGAGGTTCTGCTTCTTGGAAGAGCTCAGCAAATTGTGTTTCGCACTCTTCGCGCCTCTTGCTCAACACAGTAATAGTATCGTCTAGCGCATCCTGGGCTTCCTTCAAGTCTATTTGCCCTTTTTTGAAACAAAATGCTGAGTGTTTTAATGTCTCCAAGGATTTCTGACAAGCAAATGACGGTAACTATAAAATCTCTCTCACAAAGAGCAGCTATGAGCTTTTTTTTTTGCCTTAGAAGCACTTTCTGAGTCCTTCCATAAAGTAATCGAGTCTAAACTCTCGACTCTGTTCGGGAGTAAAGAGCGAAATTGTACAAAACCGTCGTGCCGTTCGATCCACCGCGTCTCACAAAGTCCACATAAAAGTTCACCTAGAGTTGCTTTAAATACATAGGAGCGTTTGAGGACGAATCAATGAATGTAATAGTGGCCTTCATAACTCCTATTGCATTTCGCACGGCGACGACTTTCGAGGACTTCGAAATAGTCAAATTCAGAGCGTGGTTAAAACAAGGGCACCTAACGGCATGCTCTGCTTCGGTTTGCACCTCGGCGACAGCACCACAAGCTTCTGACGCCATCATAGCGCCCTTTTTTTAAATTATAAATTAACTTTTTGGACCACCCGTCAGTACCAACGCCAACACACCGACATAGGACAAGATTGTGATGCTTGAGAATACTCAACACAGTTTTATCCACATCTCTGCCGGTTACGGTAGGCTCTGGGACTCTTTGGTTTCTTGTTTCTTGCTGGTTCTCTCTTTGGTTTGCGTTTTCTTCTTCTCCTCTATAGTTCTTGCATCTGAAACTTCATTTCTTGTTTGTTGGTCGTATTCATCTTCATCCTCTGGTTCTGCTGCATTCTTTCTTCTTTTTCTAGATAGTAGGCTCTGCAATTTCTTGTTTCTTGGCTTGAAATTTTCTCTTCGGATCCTCCTTAGTTTCTTCTCCATCTTTATCTCTTGCTTGTATTTCCGTTTCTGCTGTTCTCTTAATTTTTTCACACATTTGGATTTACATCGTCCTCTTCTGTTTCTGGTTCCTGAGGTCTCTTCTTTCCAGCGGCATCTAGGATTTCTTCTTCGGTTTCTGCTTTCTTTGGTTCTTTACCTTCCTGTGGCTCTCGCTCGGTTTCTATTTCCGTCACGCTGTTTGCTTTTTCAGTATTGTCATCATTTAGCTGCTCGTCTCCAGTTTTCGGATTTGGCGATTCTTGCGGTAGCCCTTCAGTATTAATTTTATTTCTCTTTCCATCGACATTCCCTTCGTTTCGGGCGATATCTTCCTGTTCGGATACTGGGATTTCGTATTTTTTTCTTCCTTTTACTTTCCCTTTAATTACGTATTTTCCCTTTAAACGGTTGTGCACTGTTTCTCGGAGATGTATAAAGCTTATGAAGTCGTCATACAATTTACCTCGATAGACATATCTCAGGCGCGGGTGGAGCGGGCCGAAGACGATTGTTCGTTTGTACTCGGCTCCGTTCGGACAGGCGCGGGCGAGGCGGAGCGGCGGCTGCGCTGTGCTCAGTCAGCTCGGCTCGTCACAACAATAGCAACAGTGCGAGCGGGATAGCGAGAAGAGAGCGTCGCGGCTAGGTAATTTAATTTACATTGCACGATTATTAACTGAATACTAGTTAGATTAAAATCGTTGTTTATAGTTCGTTTTGTGCGTCTTCGCTTTCCCCCTTTTCCTTTCTCTTTTCCCTCTTTTCTTTTCTCTTGGGGGGGGGGGGGGGGGGGGCACCCCCTGGATCCGCCCCTGAGCAGGAGGATAGAACACACCGACAATCGCAATGACCACGAACGCGATTATCTAGTTGTGGAAACAGGATCGGGCAGATCCTGTTGGAGGGAAAGTTGATCGCGATAATGTAATCCTGTTGCGTTTAGACGTCCCAACTTAATCTGGATCGGGGCCTGATCGCGATCGCAACCGGGACTTGGTCTAAACGGGATATTATCGTACACGCCGCTAGTCAATTGTTTATGTGCAGGGTCAGCATTTGATATGGTTGGCGATCATGAGCCTCCATGTGATTTTGCTTTGTAAATATTATTATTCTTGAGTTCAGGCCCAAACACAAATTACTGGCAAAGAATATGAAATTACCGGACGCTTCGGGTGTATTAGAGTTTCTAAGGCCTGAGAAAAAAGATACGAGCCTTACAGTAGTCGCATATGATGTGTAACATCCGACATGCTATCCTACTATGAAATTGAGATGAAATGTACAGTACCGGTACCGGTATGTGAAGTCATCTGACATGTTATCCTACTCGTATAGGGCCTACTACACAGCTTGGACATTCTTAAAATGTTAATTTCCGTTTTCGGTGGTACTATGATGAATGTATGGATTGAATTGAAGATATGCTACTGTCACACTTGTTTGAACAAACATCACATATTATATTGTAAATTAAGAGGAGGAATGAAACCATAGTCTCTAGACTATCTATACACTACTGGAAATAATGATCAATACAGTCAAATTTCCCAACTCCTGCTTGGTTCAAACTATTGTAATTAAAATTAGATAAATCGTAATTTCATGTAGATTCTTTTAAAATAACGCATAATGTTGGGTTGGTTGGTTCCTCAGTTGAGGGGCTGCGACAACGTGGTCATGTAGCCCGGTGTACTTTGGGTGTGTGTAGAATCTGTCTGATAACCGGTGTTAATTGTGATGACTGTATTAGTGTGTGTTATCTGTTTTCAATCCAAGTGAGGACTGCAGACATTGAATTTTTTCAAGTAGTTCCTACTTTTGCCGCCAAACACCACCGTCAACGAATACTAGTTCAGAACTTGATAACCAGATGCCACCGCAGTTGACTCCTGGCGACGAACGTCGGGACCTAAGAGCGTTTGTCGAATGTTTAACCAATATATAATTTAGCTTCACACAGGTGTAATTAGTGGAAGGTTCTTTAACATGCCATAAATCTATGACATGGGACCGCCAGCTTTACTTCCCCTCCGAAGGAAGGCATACTGCAGGATTTTTAACGCTATTAAAAAATCTGAAGACTTCGGCCGGGTTTGA
This sequence comes from Meconema thalassinum, assembly GCA_946902985.2. Classification (NCBI taxonomy): domain Eukaryota; kingdom Metazoa; phylum Arthropoda; class Insecta; order Orthoptera; family Tettigoniidae; genus Meconema; species Meconema thalassinum. The sequence continues at coordinate 445,465,198 of OX336390.1, forward strand.
ACCCGCGATCTTGGGCATAGAAGATGCATAATGTTATGATAGATATAGTTTAAATCGATAATCCGGTAGCAAAAATAATTGCCGGGACTGGGGTTCGAACCTGAGACCTCACGATTCGCAGACCAAGATGCTATCCACGCAGCCAATACAACCACAGAAATTTAGAGTACAAGACAGTTACTCATTTTCACGTGCGGGTAAATAATATGGAAGTATTTTTTATGCTTCATTAAAACTTTGATTATTTTCGATAATGTTCCTGCGTGGAATAGAGTTTTAAATTAGTTATGAATACGCCTACTTGACAGTAAAGGGAATTCCTATAGTGCTCCATGAAAGGCTAGGTGGCTATAAGAAGCATAGCCAACATTCCCCTGAACTGCCATGTGAAATGTTAAGATGGCCTGGGTATATTTGTAAGATTTAGGGAAACATATTATAATTATAAACTATTTTGCCATAAGGCAGAAAATGGAGCTTGTAATAAATAATATACCAGGAACAGTAAAGGTGGCAGTCAATGGGTATTTGTTCAGATGCATTTTACTCGTTGAAAAAATTACTTGGAAATTTCTAAAAAGTTCAGTCGTTTATTTTAATATAACTGTACATCAACATTTATTTACATATAAAGAAATCTATAATATATTTCCAATTTCACAAAATTCAACTTATATATCATAAAATAATGTCAGACAATTCATATTTTATCAGTCCATGTAAATAATACATCAATAAAAACATTAAATATACATTCATTTATGTAAGAAATTCAGAAAAATGATAAAACAGTCATTCATTCATCAATATCATCACAGCCTTATTTATCAGTATCTTTTCTTCACAACAAAGGATAATCAAGGGTAACCTCAAAGTCTCATTACAACAGCCTCAACTGATTATGCTTTAAGGCTACATTGAAAAACCAATACTAATACTCTACTAGATATAGGCTAGCTAAAAAGTAATTTCTTGAACACAACAAATGCCAAGTATGTGACTAAAACCAGTATATGTTCAAATAGGCAAATATATGTAGAATACCAGGAAGCTGAAAAACAGTTAAGATACGTAGCTCATCTTATTTTGTCATAAACCATAAAAATTGTAGTTTTTGTTATTAAGGCAGATGGAGGAGAAATTATCTCATCACTAAGGCGTCCCAGTACAGTTCGATAGAACTCTCGAAAATTTGCTGGTAACATCCAATTTAGAGCAAAGTAGCAAATGATCTTTTATACTTGACATATTATGCACTCACTGGATGGCATTTGCACTCTTTGGGGAGGATAGTTCATCATTGGCTTACTTTTTGTATTTCATCATTATGTTCCAATTCAAGAGTTTTTCCATCAGCTTGTAAACCAGTTTTGTACCCTTCTTGGCTAGTTAATCTGCTGTCTTACTCTCTTCTATGCCAATATGGGGATATGACAATGTTTTATATTTTTTATTAACAAAAGCAGACAGCTTAAAGAGTGCTGACTGTTACTCTGTAGTAACAGATCCATCGTATTTGCTATTTAAATGTAATGCAACATATCCCATGAGGTCCCAGGTATGATTTCTGGCTCTACCTGAGTATTTTTTTTTTAGTGTAAGGTGCGAGGCTGGATGTGTCATGGCTTCTTTAGGGAACTATCCCTACTTAGTATAAAACAAAGTCCCCGATTCTTGGATGTCACAGGTAATCTCGAGAACCACTGGGATGAATTTTTATGCGGTTTTCACCCTTCTGTAAAGGATATCTCGAGGAAGGTTTCTGTAGAAAAGCATTCATTTATGACCAATGGAAGCCAAGCACTAACGATTTCAGTGAAAAAGTCGGAAAAAAAACCTGGCGTCCGTGCGCTTTTTAAGCTTACGCTGGGCAAACCGTTAAGAATATCAATATACTTTTGAGTGCAAGAATTGTTCAGCATGTAAAGTTCTACAAAGAAGTCTGCGAGAGCATATCTCTATCTCCAATACTTCGCCCACTATAAGTGTTTCTAGATTGGATGGAAGGGGGATTTGTGTTTCATGCACCTCGCCATTCTTAAATTACGTCTGACAAGAATTCGTTGCACATGCATCTCCATGATAATATAATTAATAGTCCAGTCAGTGATTTTAACCCATCATGCCAGGACGTGCAACAGATATAGGTCCCAGTCTAAAATAAAGTAAACTGGTCAACAGTAGGATCTAACATCTGTCTATAGCTTGTGGGACTACAGACTAGGCAACCACCACTTAGTAGACCGCCCTCACATAGTATTGTACAACCACTGCCTTTTAATGCAAAATTGACAGTTAAAATAATGTAGCAAATTATCCTCTTCCGTTTCTTACCAAAAGGAAATAAACTGTGATCCTGAACTCCTCTCATGAGGTCAGCACCAGAAAGAACACCAGATATAAAATCAATTCACTATATAAAGACTCCTCAAATCTCATCCCCCACCCCATAGAAATGGGAATGATAACCACTAAAATGATAATGGAGTGTTTTAATCTTTTACATTCATGACAGCACACAGTTAAAGAAATGAACTATATAACCTACCAAGATGAAGACTGTATGTCATGTGTATTAACAGAAAAATTCATTAAAATCAAAATCAAGACTCATTCAATAGAACTATTAAAAAGAAACTTCGGTTCGATACCTCAAGGGCCTTGGACAACCAGAAAAACGCTGCTCAGCCATAAGGCCTGCAATTCTGGAGGGAAGCATGATTGGTGTAATTTGTCCCTTCAGATGTTAATCGTGGCTTTCTCGAACTGGATTGCTGCCTCTCGGATCAGACAGCTATTCTACTGTCCTTACAATGCTGAGTCCAACCCATTCCAACCCTCCTGCCAGTCCTAAAATCCCTGACGGAGGTGGGAATAGAACCTGGGGCCTCCTAGGTAAAAGGCAAGGATGGGTTTATTATACAGTAATAGAATCGTATGATCCAGCTCTTCAGCATTCCCTAGTATTTGTACACATGACTGCTCCTTAACCAGTCAAGAAAGTCAACAACATATACAGAATTAAGTCACATCTGTTATTTATCAAGCACTTTAAGTACTTGATGAAAATTTATCATGCTGAATGATTAGATGAAACTTATTGACAGGGCATTTAAAAGACATGTACCAGACACTGGATGTATTTTGGGATGATAAAATAAATAACATTTTCAGTTGTGCAGGAATAGCAATAAGAGCAAATCCAATATTGCAGAAAACAAACAAAGTAAAAATCCCTTGTGCGTCTCAAAAAAAAAAAAAAGATGTAGCCTGATGCAGAGATAAATCAAGCACAATTGCAATTTGAAAAATTGAAACAGCCATTTAAAATGAAACATACTCCTTAACAGATGACAGATTTTACTGTAAGCAGTTACATTACACAGTGGATAATTAAAAACAACAAATCCTGAACTCTTATATTTTACACATTACTACATTTGTTTCAATAATTCTTGCAAGAACAAAGTGATACATTAGGAGTATTACTGGATTCATAGTTTACAAATTTTAAGTTTATTATATAGGCCTACACTACAATTATGAAAATTAAAAATTTTATAGTTAAAAAAAAAAACTTTTTTTAATTTTTTAAATATTTACAATAGACAAATAGCTTTCCCTTCCCCAGATCTCAGAAGGCACTGATCAATTTGTTGAATAATACAGTACGAGTATTATGTTTTCCTTAGGAGTTGCTCTTTCCAATGAACTTTAAATCATTATACAATGCTAAGTAGTCTGCAAGATATAAGAGTTCAACATTTGTACATTGTGCAAGTGAGTATAATGTTGTCGAACAGTACACACATAAATACACCAAGGGCCAAACCAGCTGTATTCAACGCATCCAGTATACTACATAAACAGACACATACAGCTGGTCGACATTACACAAAAATGAAAATACCCCTACAAACTGCATAACAATAAAAGTCTATGTATGCTGCAATTGAATGTTCTGGAATTTCCTATATCAGTATAAAATTTATTAAAGTAAACTCATGTAGCCTACTGGCCTGGTGCAAGTTGAAACTGACACCATTTGGGTGACATCAACAATACTGTTCCAGTACCTTAGTCCATAATTAAATTTGACAGAGCCGAAATCAAACCGAGGCCTCTGGGATAATAGTCAACAATGCTAACCAGTACACCTTGAGATGTACATAAAATTCATTAAGAAACATCTTTCATTTTCTCTGCACCTCCTGACCTTCACATGGTTAGTTCTAATAATAAACAGATCCTATGATGTTCACAAAAAATGTATGTGCCAATATAGCCAGAAAAAGAATGTAAGTTCAAATTACAAAGTTATTTAGGGACCGCATAATTGTATGAAAGGCTCTTATTGCTGGTTTCCATTTTTTAAATCACTATTGTACTGTATTTATAAGAAGGAATATTGCAAAACTATGAATTAATTTTCAAAAAGATGACAAATTATTGCGATGTGTGTATGGGAGAGCTATTCATTCAAATGAGAATTTCTACCCAAGTCTATAGAAAAATAGAGATAGCTTAAATAATCAGTTTGTAGAACCAAACTCACAGATCTTATTTGAGTGAACTGCTCTTCCCCATACTTTCTAAATAAATGAACTGACTATTTTCTGTAGGAGAAGGATATGTCTAAACTCTGCTATTTCCTGTACATACATAAGGACAATAAATACCTTGTCACAACAAATATATTTAACAAATATATTTAAAAGCAACTGAATACTGATTTAACATTTAGCAATGATAAATGCTTTGGTACATATTTGAAACATTGCATGCGTAGATTCCACGTTACATAAATATCATTTAATAAGGCTATTTGTAATATCGAGAAGATAGCTTCAAAGTTACCCTGGACACTGTCTTATACTGCATTTGTAACGTCTCTTGCGTTTCTTCTCTATGAACACACATCCTTTTAGTCCCTGTCAGTTGCACACATAGACCACTTTATGGGATAAAACCCATTTGGCTCATTTTTCCATGGTATGCTAGACGCACACGTATTGATCGCTTGACGGCGGGGCTGTGTCCTACTGTGGCTAGTATACTGGAAATTAACGGAAATTGTTACTGGATGTAAAGCCATCGACACATTGTGATGTTCTGCATCATGTCCCAACTCTGCAAGAAAAGGTGTAAGGATTTCTGAATCTAAAGTTAAAGGAATATAAAAAGAGCCCTTCGAATGAAGTGCAAAAATAGGAATGCCAAAACTTGGATTGGAAAGAGATTTCTGAGGTGAAGGTGGGGCAAGAGCTGGCATATCAGGAGAAGGAGATCTTGCCTGAGGATATTTGGGAGCAGGAGATGCCGGACAAGAAGGGACTGAACACGTTTCACTGTCCCGTTGCCTTGCCATTTCTGGAGGTGGAATTGAAAGAGTCAATAAATTATTTCCGGAAGCAACATCCTCATTCATATCTGAGGTATATCGACGTCGCTTAGCACTGATGTAATGATTTTCTGATATGTCTTGGGGATTCATTGAGGCCATATGGTCTCTTCTGTCATCGTAATGATGTTCTGCAGTAAAACGCTGCTTGATATTATTCTTAAACTTGTACAAGGAAGCAGCTGAACTTCCATTAATTGGCAAGTGATCGGATGTTCCTGTTGCTGGGTGTCCCATCATGTGATGTGGTATTGGTGAGATTGCAGGGTGTACATTTTGGTGACCAGAATGGTGGTAACTGCCCATGTTTGAAGGATTACTTGCAATTGTGTGGTTAGTTAGATTTGTTGTAGTCAGCATTTCACGGAGCTGACTTGGTCCTGCAAGTGGGGCTAATCCCTCTTCATAGGTATTGTCTTCACTGGTGGGAGGTGGAAGTTTTTGAACTGATTGAGTGACAGGTGGGATTCTACAACTAACACCGGAGTCCTTATTATCTGTCCTACTGGAATCACTGCATGATCCTGACCCTGATCCTGGTGAGGAACTGGAGCCCAGTCCAGAACTACCCAGAGGAATACTACTTCCATGATGTGAATAGCTACCACTGCCTGAGCTGCCAGATGATGTACTTGTAGTTTCTCCAAGGTGTGTGCGTGGGAAGTTCAAACGATCTCCTGTAAACAAGACATAATTATTATTAAATTTGTGCCAGAGACCTAGCCAGTGGTTTGTTCATTGTGCACCTATTTTGTTCCTTGGTTTCCTATATGGTCAATGTTACGATTTCCTGGTTTAACAAGAGAACATTATACCTAGGTACGGTATACATACCCCAGCAAAGAAATTAAATCTTGACTAGCATGTTTACTCCTTTATCAGCCTGTGCATTGAACTTCAAGGATTGAGAAAAATTGATATTGGTCCTTCAGCTAGTCTTTTAACACCTACTGCTTATTTGCATGTAATATTAGTTATTGAGGTTTTAAGGGGCAGAGTGGTGAGGTAATCTGCCCCTCGGTCATAAGTTACCCCACCCACCTTGAATATTGTACATTCATGGTACTTTCAAATTCCATGGTAAAAACATGGGTGGGACTTAGGGATTAAGACACTCCACAGTGTATTTGCTGAGGCTCACAAATGGTTCACAAGAAAAACTCCAACCCATACTCCAACTCTATGAAATTCCTACTGAAGGCCTACTTTCTTTCCAAGTTTATCCGTAAGTCAGATTCAAATTTTCAAATTATGACAGTGCCTGATCAATTTTGTTAATATCGCTTCTTGAAGCACATTATTTAACGGTAAGACAATAGCCAACTGTACTGTGCATTGACATTAAAGATCAAGAATTGTCATAAATAGCCTATAGTTATGGGCAACAACATCTCTTTTCCCAGCAAAGACATCTATGATCTAATAACATCATTGAATACAATATATTGAATTCGTTGAATATATTGAATACAATATATATATAGAGAGAGAAAGAGAATCCCTCATCAATGTTTTAAAAGAATTTGGCTTAGATTCAGAAACCACAAACATTATACAAGATACATTATCAAATACCTCATCTAAAGTTAGATTCAATGGAGAATTCTCTAGAACTTTTCAAATTAAGACAGGTGTCAAGATAGGGAGATGGGTTGTCGCCTTTGCTTTTTAATTGTGCTCTGGAGAAGGTGATTAGAGAATGGAGAAGATCAGACACGAAAGGTATAAATTTGGGAAGTAAAAAAGATAATATCCATTTAGATTGCTTGGCTTTCGTGGATGACATTGCTCTGATCACGGACACACCAGAAAATGCAAAGATTCAAGTAGAAAACTTAATGGAGCAAGCAGGAAAAATGGGTTTACAAATCTCCTTCCCCAAGAAAGAATTTATAACGAATGTTCAAGATTGTCCTGATGTAATAATCATAAACCAAAACAAAATACACAAAGTTAACTCATTTAAGTATTTAGGTGAATGGATAACTATCAATAACAATGAAAGGAATAGCTTCGAGGTCCAAGCAAAGAAAATGAACGTAGCTTTTCAGATCACCAGAAATGTATACAAAAAGAAGGCATTACCATGGGACACTAAAATTAAACATTACAATTCTGTGGTGAGACCTGAGGCACTCTTTGGAGCTGAAACATTAAAGTTAATGCGGAAAGGTGACATAAACAAAATCATGCTCATGGAAAGAAGATTGGTTTGATGCATCCTTGACCCAAGGAAAACAGAAACAGACTATAACAGACCAAGACCTAACAAGGAAATATACACCCACGTGGAGAACATAATTCACACCATGCGCAAACAACGAATGTCATTTTTTGGGCATTTAAATAGAATGAATAATGACAGGCTAACAAAACAAATTTTTAATAAAATTTTAAAACTTAAAGTTCAACCAGCGTGGTTTACACAGACATTAAAAGATCTTAAGGAAGCCGACATTGACATTACAGATACAAATAATAGGAATTTATTTCGGGACAAAATTCAAAAAGTGATCTTCTGGGTGAAACAAGAAAGACAACGAAAGCAGCCACGGAACATTGAACAGCTCCAAAAGCAGAGATCAGAGAGGATGAAGCGAATGTGGGCAGAGAGAAGAAAGACATGTGGCAAGATTTGAAGTATGGTATTGATTTTATGTGCTCTGTAATAGTGCTATTCGATTAAATAATAATAATAATAATATATATATATATATCATCTCTCTCTTCCCAAAAGCCAAATAAATTCACCTTTCAGAATCCTGTCACAATGTTTCTGGAGATGGTTGATAAGTTGAACACATAGCGGGTCTCCAGCAAAGTATCCTTCTACCTCAACCATGAAATGCATGGCCTCTGACAAACACTCTTGGTAACCCAGGCGGTAATGTTCAGTAACAATTGGAGCTGGATGCTCCTGAGCACTTTCTTCATGATTCTGCTGTTGAGCTAATTCACAAGTATCTGAAAAAGAAAAAAAAAACATATAACATTAGTACGGAATTAGGAACATTACACTTGTTTAGCAATTCACATTCAATGTCACATAAATCAGATCATGAAGAAACATGCGTGGGGCTTAGGGGTAAGTCACTCCTCAGTGTCTTTGCTCAGGCTCACAAATGTTTCACAAGAAAAACTCCAACTCTATGAAATTCCTACTGTACTTAATTAGAAAGCAGGCCAAGTGCACCAGTAAGCAAGTTAAAATATGAACAATTTCTGGTTCCACCCCATCCCCGATTAAATGAGCCTTACCTCTAAGCCATGCCAGCTCCTACATAAGACTATGAACTACTATGACACATTTAGTATTATCAGAGAAACACATTCAAGTAGCATTTGAAACTTTCAAGGAAGACAGAAATCTTAAGATTATTATGAATTAGAAGATCACAAATTAAACCAAGGACCTTCAGTTTTTGTGAATTGAATTGATGACAATCTATCACAATCAAGCAATTATTATATTTCACAATATTATTGTGTCCTAAATAACATTTAAAACATAACACTAAGAGGATTTTAGGAAAATCATTTCTTTTGAAGTTTTGTCTATCCTATTGAGTAGTAATAACGTCTAACACAAAGAAAATCAAACAATGATTTTAAAAAATTCTAAAGGGGAAAGGACAGCAGATGGAAAATAAGCAATTCACTCAAGGGATAACATACGGTAATATTCTCAGAAGAATTTGGCCCCTGTGCTCATCATTTAGAACGCTGGAGAGAGAGAGAGTGTACCTACTCTAGCACACTGATCTGTGTCTGCTGCTTATATGCCAAAACAATGTCATCTATCAATTATAAGTACACTCAATGCCCAATGATCTCTCACTAATAAAATGAAAGAGCTTGAGTACATCTCTGGTCATCAGCCCTGTGTACTTGTATATGTATGGAATTTGATTCTTGTAACCATAGTAGTGTGTGTAACTATAATTACTAGGGTCTCAAGACTTAAAATAACGTACTATCCTAACATTTTCCTGGAATGAGAATGGAAAACCCCAGAGAAAAACCATGCTAAGGATGGCCGCTGTCTACGTCAGGATCAAACCTTGGATCTCCAAACTTGCGACTCCTCATTGCTTGTCTATGGTACTGGATTAAAAATTGAAGGTTTTCAAGATGACTGCTCAGCCTACCACTACATGCACTTCCTTTACATACACAGTATCTGTCAATCAACTTCACCCTGTTTTCTCTCTTAGGGAGCCAAATAGTTTCGAGTTTCATAATAACCATAATGTAGGTGTGACCACTAGCACCAATACGATTTTATATAGCCAACACATGTGCACAGACTGATTTATACTATTATATAATTGATCAATATATATATAAATAAAAATTGAATTAACAGGTGACAAATCATAAATTTACCAATAAAGCTGCAAATCCAGAGGAAAATATTTGCCTCATGCCCACCAGGTGCCATTGCAAAGACCACAAAGTGTATCAACAATGAAGATGCAACCATGTAGATTAATATCGGTGCTGCTATGGAATCTGCTTTGATTTGATTAAATATAATACTGTTATTAAACACAAAAGTGCAAATAATTTTAACCAGCAGCAATTTTTACTGTTAAGAAGACAGCAGAAAGATTTTACCTGTTTCAAGTAAGAGATGTCTACTCTATGTCCTAATCTTGCTGAACTGGTACTTCCATCTGTTTTCCTTTCACTTCATAATGTGTGTACTTCTACCCCTTATTATTCCCATTTCTATACGTTTGAGGACAAAGTGAAATGAGTTTTCTATGTGACAGATGGTTTTTACAGCCATCAGAGGAGTTAATTAGAGAGAAAATGAATGAACCGGGACAAGGAAGGAAGTGGCCGTGGGCTATTAGAGGGTACCATCCCAAAGATGAAAATGGAGTAACCACATAAAACTATTTCAAGGATGGCCGACGATGGGGTTCAAACCCGCTTGTCTACCAAGTCCGAAGATAGCCTGGCCTCATGGTTTTGCAACTTAGTGAGCACAGCTACCCTGTTCAGCTACTTTATAACAAAACAAAATGAAATTGGTAAGTTAAAATGAATGCTAGATAAAGGAACTCCTTATCACGGAGACAGATGGTTTAGTCTGGCCCCAGGATCAATACCAGGTATGGGAAAGGAATTTCCCTTGTTCTAATTCCAACTGGACTGCTCCCATATCCACACAGTGTGCTGTCCAATTGAGCAATGAAAGATTAACCTCCGCAGGTATACAAGGCTGACCACATCACACTCATCTTCACGAAGAAAATGAAGTCCTAAAAAAAGATATCTACATATAATTTCTATATCAGGCAAATGACTTTTATTAACACCAAGAATAATAAAGGGATCATGTTGGGGAAAAGTTCTATTTATGCAGTTGCTGTATGTGAATAATGCATGCTACTAATTTGGAAGGACAGTTTTGAGAAAAACTCTCACAGGCTTAATTTTAGGACTTCTGACCCAAGATTGATTGGTATTCTGCAGGTTTTGTTAACAAACAGGCCTCCTGCAGGTGCAGAATTTTAAATCCCCCAACACAAGTTAGCTACTTCAGGTTGGAAACAGGACATAAAAACTCTGATTTGTAACTGGTGCTTATAGGGTCGTGCGATGAACTCTTACCAATTATTACAGTGTACTAAATGAGCAATGAAAGATTAACCTCTGCAGGCATACAAGGCTGACCACATCACATTCATGATGTGTCTTGATACAGCCTTACACACTGAATGGACTGAACTAACCTAGTCAATTATAAATATTAGCTTCATAGGATAATCTCCGAAACTCGAATTTTATTCCTATCAAAGATGCAAGATATCGTTCAAAACTGCTACTGGTACTACTGTATTAGGTTTATTGTACCACATGTAGGAACCTGCCTATTATTAAGTTAAGTTTCTACAGAGTCACAAATTAGCAAGATGAATCTCTACAAGGCAAGTACTGTAGCTTTTATGTCTAAATGTCCTTCCTGAAGCTACACACACCAGAGAACTTAATTAAAGAGGAAATTAATGAGTATGAATTAAAATGGGCAAGTAGTTGAAAGGAGGTGATTGTGGTTTATTGGAAGATACTGTCTTAGCATTTGCCTGGAGTTGAAAATGGGAAACCATTTCAAGGACAGCTGACAGTGGGATTCAAATCTCTTGTCTTCCAAGTCTGGATATGACCTTGCACATATAACGGACTGAGCTAACCCTGTCAATTATTAGTTTCGTAGGAAAATTTCTGGAACTGGAAATTTGTTCGTATTGAAAGCTTTCTCTCAAATAAAACTTCCCACTGCCTATTTTAAACAAGGCATTATTATGAGACATTCAGTCATTGTAGACAGTTATCATAAGTAAAGCAGAGTCTGTGTGTGATATCGTCCAAGTAACACTAATGAAACAACTTCATTTTCTTAAAACCAATTGTAGCAATAAGTTAATTCATCTAGTGTTGACATTTAAATATCGCATACATTGGCTGCATAAAATAAACACCTATCATGGATAAAAATATCGGGAAATTATATCACTGAACTTAGGTTCAACACGATAGCTGATTTAATTTTAATTGATTTACCATGAAATCTAAACCTTGTTAGATTCCAAAACATTCTAATTCACAATAAATATTTCTGCATGCTCCCTTGATTTTTCTTTGTGCTAATTAAATAAAAATAATTTAGTATCATAAAATAGATATCCTTCTTCAAAACCAAAGCTTTGATAGATGCAAAAAATAAAAACCAACAGACTTGCTTGCATTTTTTTTCAACAAGAAGTTTAAAAACAGGACTAATTTTTAAAATCATGGAACAACAGAGTACATGTCTATTCTTATTTCTCACAGGCAAATTAAAAATTAATAAGAAAGAAATATTGAAGGAAAATACATTAAAGACATAGCTTGAGTTGATAACAAAAACAAAACAAAACAAAACAAAACAAAAAAATCATTTTAAGGAGATTAACTGATATCCCACAGTACCTAGTTGACGACAAGCATGAGCTTGCAGGTGTTTCATATGCTTGATTGCCATTTCAATAATTTCTGTTTTCTCAATTCGTCCACGTCCTTTCTTCAGATAGTCAGCGGGGATGAGTCTAGAGAGATCGGCTAAACAGTTGTTCATCCGGTCCCTCCGACGTTTCTCGATGATGCGATGTGACATTGGGTCCTGAAGACAGAAAAAAAAGTTAGAATGCTTTGTTGAAAGAAATTTTTAGAAGATTTGAACAATGCAAACAATAAATTGATACCACAACAAAAAAAATGCATAGACTGAGGAGAGTTCTCACTCTAAGGAATCATGCTATCTTATCCACAAGCTGAAGATATATTTGTAAATACTGTATATTAACATAACTTTCATAGTATTTATCATGTCTTCATAAGTTCTATACGTTAGCATGGTGGTGTAAACAGCTAAACACACCGGCCTGAAATGTAGGAGATTTGGGTTCGAATTCTGACTGCAGTCACATTTTCAAGTCTTACTTAATTAAGACTGCTCCAAGTGGAGATAATCTCTAAAGCAATTTCCATAATTCATATAAATCAGTTTGTAATGTTTATTACAGGTGGTATAGCAAGACTTCTTTTCAATAAGTTTGACAATGATAAAATCAGCTGTTTTGTATTTGTGTGTGAATTGTTTTTGTTTGTATAGGATGACTTTGCATCCAAGTATTTAACTTGACATTTGTGTTAGTGGAACGTTTTCAATTTATGAAGCTTTAAGCTACCGTATAACTTTAAGATAAGTTGAGGTAGATCCCAGGGGTGATGGTTAAAATCAATATTTAACTATTTCAGTTTGTTATTAATTCATTTTAGAGGTTTGGGACACCTGGCTCATCAGCCCCATGTACTGTAGGCTATTGGGTGTGTTAACTATTTCAAAGTGAGATATGTAGAATTCAATGTAAGCTGTAAATATGGGATTGTGGACATACTCATTTGCTCACAGAGGCTTGCAGACTAGACAATGCTACGATGTATAATAATAATAATAATAATAATAATAATAATAATAATGAAATACACTGGATTTGGGAAACCTTCAGTTATAAATGCTATAATAGTGAGTGAAATACAGACCTTAATAGAAAAACACATCCACCACAATAGCAAATGAGTCATTAAGCGTAAAATTAAGATCAGTGAACAAGCTAAGGAAATATATTGAAAATTAAAAATGGTCCATAGGACATCTTACTCCTTAAATAGGTTACAATTTGCTATTAATTCTGCTTCTATGCTACAATTATTAATTTATAATTTTCCTGGATGAGTAAGATGATTTACCAAATAGCACGAACAATTGTGTCTTCCTCGCCAGTTGTTGCACTGGTTGTGGTCAGGGGGATCAATCCCCCCAGGAGAAAATAGAAATTTGTAATTTTTAAGTTTTGAATAAAACCAACCTTCGAATTGATGACAAATGATCGGCTTATGTATGTTTAGTCCTATTAATTTGAAAGAATTTCTTATTTTCACTCATATACGGTAACATTTCTAGCATTAGCCTAACTTAACAATAATGAATGAGCGGTCAGCTGCACAGTTAGACAGAGGGGGTGGCCACTCGTCAGTTTCCATTCTGTTAGTATAGCCTACGAGTGGGAGTGTCTGTTTGGAAAGTGAATACAATGATGTTCATTTGAATTGCTGTTTCAAGTAAAACTTTAGTTAGAAGATGTAGTTTATCAAGGAAATAGAAAGTCCAGATGATTTCGCAAAGAAAAATGGATTCTATAATTTAATATCAACAATATTATTTTCGAGCATTTGCACATTGATAAGTGCACATACAACTTAGCCTATCAAATGCCGATGAATCTAACACGAAAATAATATTAATAGGAGGTTTAGATAATTCGGGATCGTATATTTGCTTTCATTGATTACCGTATGTCTTATTATGTCCTAGCTCTCACATCCCCCCATGTAATTATGACTCAGCTCACCCCCCTCTAGAAGCAAACCCTAGATTACACCACTGGTTGTGGTGCAATAAGTACAGGGATATTCAACAGAAATGTTATCCGAGGGTAAATCAAAAATTCACCATCACCAACTATTTGGCGTTCAACAACCCCTGAACCCATGAAACAACTGAAGTACTCCCTCCAATCCCTTAGTTCCTGGATCCTAGTTACCATCCTGGATGAAAAATACACAGAGCCGGAACATTTCTTGGCTGACAGGAAAGAACGACAGCATGTTTATTAACGAAAACCAATCTTCTGACAGCTTATCAGTAGGGCGCGGATCTAGGAACGGAAATCAAAGATTATGATGATTGATACTAATGGTAAAAGGTGTTAATTACAAGGTCATATGCCCAAGAAATCAACGCTAACACCAGATCAGACGAGACCACATCACGACAGACATCATGTATGAAACTGGCATTTCTCCCAAGACTAATGTCAATTGAAGCAACATTAAGCCCACGGTAACTAGACCATGATTAAGCCCCAATACCCCGATGTACCAATGTAGAGAGCTGCCATCACGAGCACAACATGCCATATAGTGCAAAATTTCATTAATTTTATTGGAAAATCCTGGATGTTTGATCTATGTCTGTCCGACTTTCTGCCAATAAATTGAACATGAATGTAACCGCGCTATAATAATAATAGCAATAACAACACCGCGACTGGGCTGAGGACCGCGCAAATCCTTGGACGACTCTCAGCTTAGAACCTGCAAATTGTGGGGGATGCGTGGCCAGCGCGACGACACCTTTCGCCACGGAGCACTACTTGTCACATCAAGCAGCTACTCAATTGTCCTCACGAGGCTGAGTGAACCCCGTTCCGTCTCTCAGGTTCGATCTTAAGGCAAGAGGTAAACGTGTTATCCCTACACCACGGGGCCGGAATAATAATTTAAAAAAACTTACGAGCCTTATTGTAGTCGCATATGATGTGTAACATCTGACATAGAAGAAACCTCACGTGAAATTGTTGATACACCGGTATTTTATAATATTATTGGCACAAATATTAATCTATTGTAAAAGGGAGTGTTTTACAGATATTGTAGTTTATAATACGGAACTCATTTCATTAGATGATTTGTAGCTTCCACCAGCACTAGCCTAAATAAATAATACGATATGGATCAACTAGATCTAATAATAATTTATCCCCAGTGGCACCAGTATCGTGTATAGCCTAGTTACGGACGAAATTTGATCATGTGCCGTACGTAGTAGGGCCTACAACATGACAGCAAGTGTCATATATTAGCAGGTCTCAAAATCCATTAATCATTTATCATGAGTTCCAAGATTAGACGTAGGCCTATTCATATTCTTTACAATTTCTCAAGCATTATTGGACAAACCCTTACCCTGTGTAACTCCCGCGGTAGCATTACACAAAGAAGTGTGAAAATGGTGTAACTAATGTGCATAGGCCTACGAGGTTATTGACTCAATTCCAAGGAAAGCCGAGTTCTTTTAGCATGGCCTCAGGCTTGAACATAGCTTCAACTTCGCTGCCGGCAGAAAACCTGCTATTAAATAGCCTATGTAGCATTACAGTATTATCACAATACATTGGTGAATCCCCAGCTCATTGGTATAATCTCCCTCAGTACAAGGTCTCCAATTTCGTATAAGGTACAGTATGTATGCCTTTATAACTAAGCATGACCACCTCGTGGCTATCTCCCCGGGTTCGATTCCCGGTTTTGCCAAGTAATTGTAGTCTGAGGGTTAAAACGGGCTACACCCCAGCCTCATGATGCAAAACTGATAAGAGTTGTGTTCGATTCACACCTCAGCTATCCAAGAAAAGGTTCATCGTGGTTTTCCCACTTCCTCTTCAGGCAAATGTGTACTGCTTCTGGAAAAGTTACACATGGTATAAGGGGGTTCGAGTGGCCAAACCTTCACATAATATTCTGCCGAAATTAAAGCATATTTTGGCAATAATGATTCCTAAATTAACCGATTGGAAAGCTTATATTAGTAGAATCGTAAATTAAGGCCACAGCCACCTCTTTCCAATCCTAGCCTCAATTTTTTTAAACACCCACACACTACTACGGACACGATAATAACACAGGTTATCGGACAAACCTTACAAGCATACATATGGAGCACAATGTCCAAGCCCCTAAACATGAAACGACACGAATTAATACACCTACTGTACTGCGGGACAGTACACCCATAAAGGGCAAGGGGCATGTAACCAGCTATAAGGAAATGAGTGGAGCAGAACACCATTGACACAGCAAATTTTCTACTGGTAATGTCGATAGTCTGGAACGACCGGCAGGCAAGAAAGTCGTCTACCCAGGTAGCTAGGCAAAATGCATCACCCCCTCCCACTTTTTCAAAGCATGCATCACATGCTGTGACAGCACCTGATAAATCAGCTCTCCAAACGTAAGCGTGTCGATGCCACGTGAGGCACAGTTCTGATAATACAACTCCATACATTCACACCAGATATGAACACTTTCCACGTTACTGGGTGCCTTAAAAAATATATCAGCCACATGAAAAGCTACCCATTATTTCACATTTCAGCGCAATTAACAACTCACTGTGAGGAATTTCGGAGATTTAAACATCTACCGATACAGCTTCAAACCCAGTATTTTCTTTTTATAAATCACTAATTACAGGTCGAGAGGTTCACGAGGGTTCGATAAAATTTGACCTACTCGACTTTCACTATTACAGCTACACAATGTTAATATTATTCACTTTCAGAGAACACATCACTAAACACATAGTGTAACCAACTATAGTGACTGATTCACGTGTCGAAGCACGTGAATCAGATGCGAACACTTTGCGATGATGAGCGTTGCACTAGTACCTCTTTGTTGAGCAGGCGTCGTCTATTTCGATGTTGTTGATTAACAGGAGGATCGCCCGCTAAGAGTAAATGCTGTTCCAATAAAACAGCGTTGTGAGTCACCATCTCGACTGCAGCAGGAGGGCGACGCACAATACATACACTGAACACAACGATCAACTGCACTTGCTACCAACGAATGAAACGCAGCGTCCGGATGCCCCAAGCTTTTATATGAGGGCGCGGCTTGTGTACTATCACGTGGAGAAGTCACGTTCCCGACTCGTGGTGGAGCGTTTCAGTTGTTGACTCGGCTCACGTTGTGCGCCGTCCCGACACAAATGTAGATGGCACTGCACATCACGCGTCCTTCAGCATGCCCGGCATTATTCATCAGCCTCGTAGCTTCTCGAAAAGTATCACGTTTGTCAACAGGAGAAAGTCATGGGTCAATCACAGGCGGATACTGCACTGATGGGAGTGACTTCGCAAGGGATGTTTCCAATCAGACACAACTCGTGGCACACAACGCGTTAAAGCAGGGGGATGAGGGCTGTCAAGTCCAGACCCCTCACTACCCTAGAAGTCGCCAACAGTAAAAACATCACACTGAAGGGAAGTTGGGAGGGGGGAAGACAACGGTAATAAACAAACACCTATTTTCTTCCTGTTATTGCTTGATTTGATAGGCACCTACTTTTTATTCTGCTGGCGGGTATTCGCTAGCAGTGGTACCATTATTGTTAGTGCGATACGAGTCGTTAACTCATGCCCCCCTCCTCCGGGAAATCAATAAATGCCTCAATAAATATACGAAAATCGTGAATACCGTACTAACTAAACCTACCACTGGGACTGCCGGAATATTTTATTTATTTAAACATTACGATACAAAGGACAACGTGAACAAATAATGCACCTATATAGGCTACACTGCTCAACAAAAGTTTGGACTACTACCATCAATTGCATGCTGACGCTGCCATGGAGGAGTGGGACCTCTTACCCCAAGATAAACTTGATGGTCTCATTCAGAGAATGCCTCCTCCGTATGTGGGGAGGATTACTAAAGACTCACACTAATCATCACGAGATACAGATTTTCAATGTTTTTATTTTCAAAAGGGACACTTAGAAGCGAGTTCACTTTGTTTTTGTACCGTTTCATTGTTATCTACCCACGATTGTTATTGTTTTCAGAAGGACTGATGTTTAGTTTGGTTGTTTGGTTGGTTCCTTGGTTATGATATGGTTGGTTGGTTCTTAAGTTTAGGGGCTGCGACAACGCGGTCATGTAGCCCCGTGTACTTTGGGTGTGTGTAGAATCTGTCTGATAACCGGTGTTAATTGTGATAACTGTATTAGTGTGTGTATCTGTTTTTTTAAATTCAAGTAAGGACTGCAACTTTGAATTTTTCAAATAGTTCCTACTTTTGCCGCCAAACGCCACCATCAACGACTACTAGGCCTAGTTCAGAACTTAGCTACTAGACGCCACCACAGTCGGCTCTTGGCAACGAACGTAGCAACCTAAGAGCGTTGTTTACATTCTTAACCTATACAATTTAGTTTCACACAGGTGTAATTAGTGGAAATTTCTTTAACATACCATAAATCTATGACATGGGACCGCCGGCTTTACTTCCCCTCCGAAGGAAGGCATACTTTCTTAATAAGTTATTGTACAAACCTAAATGCGTTTACTATAGAAGTCATTGTAGTAAAATCTATGATATTCCAAACTTTTGTTGAGCAGTGTAGTCTATATACCAGGTGAATCAGCTGCCCCTAATAATATTGTATTATGCAGCCCAACTAGCGTTGCAATCAGGAAGGTCGATATTTCTCTGCTTGCATTCCGTATGGTACAAATGCACTTTTCCCTCGATGTGACTGCAGACCAATACGAGGGAAAATTCATAACGCTCAGTATCGTTTGCGGGATATGCTTGCAGTACATTAGGTACCATATGGGATGCAAGCAGAGAAATATCCACCTTCCTGATAACACACGTTAGTTGGTCGGCATAAAACAATATTATTAGGGGCAGCTGATTCACCTGAGATAAATTGAAAGTTGATGAAAAGTAAATAACGAATTAAAAGATATAGCCACAAAAGGAAAGTAAGAAAAAATACAGAGTCCATTTACATTGATAAGGGGAAATGTATAACGCCACGGCCCTCAAAATGAAATATATTTTGTTTTCACAATCAAATATCACATAGCTTTATTTAACCTCTGTGATGGTCGGGTATGCCTGTTGGCCACCTCTTGATGGATGCAGTACATTTGCATTTGTCTGTTGGCACAGGCTAGAGTAAAATGTGGCTTTTCACCGATGTCTCAGCCTCACTCATGGGTGCGATTATATGGGAGCTACTGAGGTACGGGTGGTGCGTAGTAATGACATACAGGGCACAGTCAGTGCCTGTGGATGCTGTGAAAGATTCTACTCATAGGGTTAGTACTGCTGTTCTGACTCAGTGAGGAAAGCAATGGCACGCCTCAATATAGCACTGCCTTGGGTTTTTGTGGGTATATACCCACATAACCAACCAATGTGCTTTTTTAGGATCCAACCAGCCTTCGGGCTGACTACCTAACAAACAGACAGACAGACAGATGGACGGGTAGCATCCTCTGCACAAGAACAGGTAACCCCTTCAACTTCTAGGTTGGGCGAGTAGTATCCCTGTACAACGGTAGCTTTACGACGTGACGTAGCTTTTAACAGGCAACTCTTCTGTGCAAGTTAGTCGAGTGTATCAATTGCCCGAGAATACCAGGAGCTAAAGGCATAGGAGACATTATACTCACACTACACTACACTACTACAGGGCCCTTTTTCTTTTCATAGGTCCAGAAACATAGCAATATAGTCTCTCGGCAATAAGTCACCCGGCTGCGCTGCTATGTTGAAAGACCGATAAAAAGAAAGGGCCCTGTGCTAGTAATTGCAGCCACTCGAATAAGCATTCCTCTACGATAAAGAAATGCAGCCATTATTGCACTGAACGTAACGATTTTACATAAATTTGTGTATGTTGTATAATGTATTACTTACAAATGTTCGTAGTAAATTTCTATAGCGGTGGCTTCTTTCGGCATTTAACAATTAAACAAAGATCATCACTGTAAAAACGTCCCATGTTACCCAACATTGGATCTCTGCCCCCACCCCCAATATAATCTCTGCCACACCACGTGGCCCCCTGAAACAAAAGGTTTGTTTATTATCAGCATCCAGGTGATCAAAGACCAGTTAAATAAGCATACATATGCGGACCATTAGTACGTGTAGCAAGATCAAAACATGTCTACAGGAACACGTTCTTTGTTCTTCAGTTAAAAGCACTTAACCTTGCTTAACCCTTTGCCTCAATCACTTCGAGACTGTATTTGAAAATCATCCATAGAATAATATCGTTCTTAGTGGTGAAAGTTTGCATAGTACAGTATGTGCTTCCGGTTCACAAACTAAGTCTTACGTATTTTACTGTAAATTTTTAAACTTGTATTTCAAGACAACCATATTTTTGCTCTTTTTTTTTTCTTTTCTTTAACGTATGGCTTTTAGTACGGTATCGAAAGTGTCCGAGGACATGTTCGGCTCGCCAAGTTTGTAGCTGCTACAAGTATCGTCGCGTGTGGAGTGTTGTCCGGGGAGGAAAATGTGAATATAAGGACGAGGAATTGGAAGGTAGTGGCTGTGGCCTATAGTTAGGGACCAACGCCGGCATTTGCCTGGAAGAAAGATGGGAAACCACAGAAAGCCATCTTCAAGGCTGCCGGCGGGAGGATTCGAAACTTCTCGCCTCACGGATGTGAGCGACTGCCTACAGCCGCGCCGTAACGACCACGGCTAACTCACCCTCTGCTAAATAATACTAGTATCAATACCAACCAAAATAACGATGCTAATTTATTGGTGAGCACATAACCCCAATGGGTACTTCGGCACCGGAGCACCCAACTGGCCTAAATACCCCCGTTTCAGATGATAATTTATTATAATATGAATTATACATCAATATGCTTCATATTAGATTCATATTGGGATTAGTATCAAGTAACAATTAAATGTCAGATACGAGGTACCACTTCTTAAATAGGCCTAATTATATGCAATCTTGCTTCCCATGTGAACGTGCAAAGACACGTAAGGATTACGTAGCCGGATTGTTACGAGCAGTGTTGCCAATTTCTATTTAATCAAAATTGCTAGGTAGTAGTTAAAAGTCACTAAATTCCTTTCCTATAATTAGCGGGAAAATATTTAGGCTATGTTACTGGACGGACTTCTAAAAAAGTCGGTATTCAAACAATACTAAATTCACAGTATTTTGTCACCGAAATCGCTAATCTAGCGATTTGGCATCACTGATTTGGAGATCCGAGATTCGAATCTCGATGCCCACAGGGGTGTTGTTCCTATGTATTTCCACACTCAAACCAGGCAAATTCTAGAGTCGTATTCTTTTCACGTAACAAACCTCCTACAGGTAGAATTCCATTAGGGCAACATTGCGAAACCATATCTTCTCCAAAGCAGCAGCAATTAGAAGGACGTTAAAAGTATGTCTATTATTATTATTATTATCATTTGGAATCTTTAGCTTAAAATAGCACGAATCATTGAGCTTTCGTGCATATGCGTGCTGCACCTCGTCAGAAGAGAATGCGACTAATTAATATAGAAATAGCTGAATGTTATGTCCGACTGTTTTTATTTGAGAAAGAACGCAGTAAATGACGGTAATAATAATAATAATAATAATAATTTTATTAATGCAGCCAATGGCCATTTATTGGTTCAGGGAAGAGATTTGGGAAGGAAATCGGCCGTGGACCTATAGAGAGGAACCGTCCTGGTATTTGCCTGGTGGTGAAAATAGGAAACCACGAACCAATATCAGGACGGTCGCGGTGGGATTCGAAGCCACGCTCTTCGGATGCCAGCGAGGCATGAGGCAGTGCGTTAGCGCTCTCGGTCACCGTGGCCTATCGCAGACTTTATAGAATATACAGTCAAAACAAGTGTAATATGAAATACTGACGGAAGTATCATGAAATTAATCCATGAGATTGATTTTCATGACTGACAGCTCGACCACTGCACACGTCGGACATTAACTCCCCACCTTCCTTGTAGTCTTTGTAAAATAGAGCACCTAATAGGCTAGCTGAAAATCCTCCTAGGCCAAGAAATTACTATTTAATAAGTTAAAGAAACCAACAATGGGCCGTTATGCTAGCAATTTATTGGTAAACAAGAGGAATTTTTCATACTCATAAGTTATAGTTTTTCCTTCCTATAATGGATTTAACATTTTAATACCATTTCATGACCCGGTCGGAGACTGGAAGCAGGCTGTGGATTTTCATTTTCATTTTCACGAACGGACCCACTTAAGAGTAGCCCGAAAAAATAATCTCCATTTATTCGTTTGTTGTTAATACATTTAGGGATTTGCAACATATTGATCATTTAGCCCCATGTACTTGTGTATGTGTGTATGGAATTTGTCTGATAACCTGTGTTATTGTGATGCCTGTAGCAGTGTGTCTATTTGTAATTCAGATGGGGATTGGGAAGGAGGCGATCGTGGCCTTAAGTTAGGAACCATCCTGGCATTTGTCTGGAGTAGAAGCTGAAAACCTCGGCCAGAATTGCCTCACGAGGCTGAGTTGACCCTGATCCAGCCCTCAGACCAGAATTAAATTTCTTGACAGAGCCAATAATGCTGGCCACTACGCAACGAGGTGGACTCTCCATTTATTCAACCTTTTTCTAAGTATGTTGTAACAACACATAATGCATTCATCACTTTCGTTGGTTAAAACGACGTAATTTCCGTTCTCGGTGGAGGTGAAATATGGTTTAGTTCCAGAGTAATACTCTGTTAAGTGCTTGGCTAACATGTTTTTGTAACAGTGCCAGTGGCCACACAGACGATCCCACTCGCAATGGGTGTAAGAGTTCTAGAGCATTTAATGCTTCAAATCACAGTGTAAGAAGAAAGCACATTTTAAGTTGGGAGGAATTTCCGGAGAGGAGCCGGACCCACTCCCTCTCCTCTAAATATATCTTGTCATCGTTGCATCTTGGAATAGGCCCATGCTTATACAGGACCGACAGTCAGAACTACAAGAGATGCATAGGAAAACTCAAGCAGCAACCCAGTTCTGTTTACCACGGAATGCTGTATTTAAATAGGATGACGATGACAATAACTGCTGTTAAGATTAGGATATCGACCCACTAATGATGGGCATTGGACAATTATGGATACAGAATACCTTCCTGGGCTGGTCACTCTGAATATTAGCACTTTTATTTCTATGGGAACTTCACTCACTATCATGCGCAAGGCGTGGTTTAAGCCACTCGGAAACGCTGGTGAGCTCTTCATAATTGCACCTCAGAAGTTCATGTAAATAGGCTACATATTTTATCTTAATGTTATATTCAAGACATATTGATCCATTGTATAGCATGACTACTGGAAATGCGTATCTCACATACAGTATTATATTGGTCATTTATTTATTTATTTATTTATTTATTTATTTTATTTACATATGTTACGCCCTCATTGGAGCACTTAACCAAAACAAGTATATACATGTCTCAAAAAAAATATTGAAGATTCAGCTTCTTATTTTTCTTCTTTTCCCAAAACATTTTCATTCTGGTCGACCTTGCAGCTCTCTCTGCATCGCTTATGGTGTAAGTTTTGCGGGTAAAGGTTTTTAAGGGAAGTCGGATGTTCTTGTTTTTCAAGATATTCTTCTCATCTTTGTTAGCAATTTGGGACATTGTCAAGCCGAGTTCATCCAGATCATTTTGAATTTCCATAAACCAAGAGTTCTTTGTTTTACTTTTGAAAAAATAATTAAATAATACTTTTAATTGTCTGGCATCCGGCAGGCGTGAGATATGACCAAAAAAAAAGCAATTCGCCTTTTTGGTCATTAATACAAATGACTGTGGTTTGGGTCACCGGAGCCAACCTGGCTCATTTGGATGTTGGACGGATGCCCTTCCCGACACCAAGAGATTTTTCAGGTAAAAATTGCATCCCGCAGTCACTGTGATCCGAACCCCGGACGTCCGGGTGAAATACGAGCAGCGAAACCACAGCACTGCCACGCTCCCCAAACGATATTGTTAAATAATCTATTGCTTAGTTTTACACAATTGTTATTTAGATATTGTGTGTATAGCCTAATTGAAAATGAAAAATCCACAGCCTGCTTCCAGTCTCCGACCGGGTCAGGAATGGAATGAATGAAGCCCCCATCTAGCGGCGAGGATATGGACTGTGCCGGCTGCCGAGGCCTGACGCACTCCTCTGGGGCAATGATTAAATGAATGACAGATGAAATGAAATGATAGTGGAGAGTGTTGCTGGAATGAAATTGTGACAGGGAAACCCGGAGTACCCGGAGAAAAACCTGTCTGCCTCCGTTTTGTCCAGCACAGATCTCACATGGAGTGACCGGGATTTGAACCACGGACTCAGCGGTGAGAGGCCGGCGTGCTGCCGCCTAAGCCACGGAGGCTTTCTGTATAGCCTAATTAAATCATGCAATTTACTTCAGGCTCTAGGAAATTAACTGTAATTACCCGCCCAATCTAATTGGATACATTTGTATTGACCAACTGGAATACTATATTAAACTTTGTTCTTTTATACTGACCAGGCCATGGGCGTCCGCAGCTCTCACTGGAATCCCAAGAATAAATTTCGATTGTTCATTGTCACACCAGTTTATTTCATAAATTGAAGTTACCGATGTCGCCTCCGTAGCGTAGCGGTCAGCATGGTTAGCTGCCGTCCCGGAGGTCCTGGGTTCGATTCCCGGCTCTGCCACGAAATTTGAAAAGTGGTACGAGGACTGGAACGGGGTCTACTCAGCCTTGGGTGGCCGAAATGAGTAGAGGGGGTTCGATTCCCCCTCAGCCATCCTCGAAGGGTTTTTCCGTGGTTTCCCACTTCATCTTCGGGCAAATGCCGGGATGGTACCTTCTTCAAGGCCACGGCCGCCTCCTTCCCTCTTCCTTGCCTATCCATCCTAACCATCCCTTACCTTCCCTCATGAGGCCCCTGTTCGCTTTGCAGGTGAGGCCGCCTGGGCGAGGTGCCAATCCCACCTCACCAGTTGTATCCCTTCCGATTCGATGTTCCCAGCTCTAGGACACTGCCCGTAGAGGCGGTAGTGGTGAGTTCCCTCGCTGAGTCCGTGGGTTCCACCAACCTGGAGGGTAAACGACTAAAAAAAAAAAAAAAAAAAGAAGTTACCGATAGTTAACTGATTTAGATGTACGGATAATTCCACAGTTTTATTACCATTTTAATGAACTGCTTGATTTTTATTTTTGTCAATACATGGTGATGCAATTACTTTTTATCCGTTTTTAAGAAATGAACATTATGACGATGATTTGCAAAGAAAAGCGAACTTATATCGACAAAAACTCTGAACTAAAGAAAGGAAACTAAAGCAAGCAAGCTTGTAGTTTAACGTGACCGTTAATCTCGAGATCATGAGCCACGGGACCTCATTTTTACGTGGAATCCGAACCACCGGACATGGCATTTCACTTCGAGAAAGGAAACTATTCATATCACGAAGCAAGTAAGAAATAAAACGAAAATTGCGGGGGGGGGGGGGACCGTCTCATCATCACCTAATGACAGGTAAGTAACGAAATGAAAAATATTACTTGCCTCCCTGGAAAAAAAATCCTGCGGACGCCCAGGAACCATGCGTGAACTATCCACTATAATTAGTCAATATGGAACAGATTTCTTGATCAACATGTTCATATTAGCCTATGTCAATGTGTTTGCATAGTTTTACGAGGCTTGGACTTCAAACGGAGAAATGTTTATTTTCCCACCTTCACTCCTGTTTGCTACATAGAAGTTTAGCAACGGCATGATTGATAAAGTTCTGATATTTCCCCAATATCAGCAAGCTTCAGGATGTCCAGCCTACGCCTCCTACTGAGAAACAGCGTCTTAGTTTCTCTATCGCCACCAGGCAGAAAGCATCAGAAGTCATTAGGTGCAAAACCGGTGCGTTTGTGGAGAATTAAAGAAAACTGAAGGCCAATAATGCCGAAAGAACAAGTAGAAAACTGTTGTTGTTTTATTTAGAACTTGGCATTGAGGGTGGTTAAATGCGAACGACCCGTGTCAGCAGATTCTCTGGCACGTTAAAGATTCCGGCATCCCGCACCGGCGTCTCTAAAGCCGCAATAGTTAAGAAGGACGCAATCCCACAACAATATTACTACGTTGTTGTTGTTGCTGCTGTTGTTATTGTTGTTTTTAGGGGTCGGTTCATCGTACCAATTATTTGTACACGTGAGTGCATGCGAATCTTCAATATAAGCTGTGTCATTGTGGTAATTGTTTTAAGTTTGAGAACTTGTGACTAGGATCGCGAAGGAGTTGGCCGTGATCCTACGATAAGTACAATCCTGAGTTGAGAGAATAATCATTGTTTATTCTCACCCAGGAGGCGTGGTGGCGCAGCGGTCAAGCTGTTGGCCTCTCACCAAGGTGGACGGGGTTCGATTCCCGATCAATGCATGTGAAATTTTCGAAGTGAAATGCCATGTCCTGTGGTTCGGATTCCACGTGGCTCATGATCGTATGATTAATGGTCACGTAAAACTAAAAGCTTCCTTTTGCTTCCTTTATTCTCACATACAGTACACACTCATTCTGTCCCTTATCCCTTTATTAGCCTACTTTCGATTTTTGCAAAAAATGAAAGTAGACTTGTGAGATCAACACAGGGCGAAAAAATGTGTGTCTGTCTGTGTGTGTACTCTGAATGTCTGTCCCCCACTATCAATTCGAACACGGTGAATCCGAATTGAACGAAATTCGGTACAGAGGTAGGACTAGCAAAGGGCACCTCAGTGTCATGTTTTATATCGCCGCTATCTTGACGGAAACGTATTGGCGGCCACCCAAATGTTAAAAGCTTAAATTAAATTACGACCAACCTAATCATCTGATCTCTACCAATTTTTGCAACATTATACCTTTATGTATTAAGAAACCGAATTGAACGAAATTGGGTACAGAGGTAGCACTAGCAAAGGGCACCTCAGTGTCATGTTTTATATTGCCGCCATCTTGACGAAAACATAATGGCGGCCACCCAAATGTTAAAATCTTAAATCAAATTACGACCAACCTAATCATCTGATCTCTACGGCATTTTGCAACATTATACCTTTATGTACGAAGAATCGTTTGACCGAACTACAAGGTCATCAGTCCAATAATTTGCGGATGGCGGCCATGTATGTGTGCAAATCGATTCCATCTATTCGAACGCGGTGAAACCGAATTGAACGAAATTTGGTACAGAGGTAACACTGGCAAAGGGCACCTCAGTGTCATGTTTTATATCGCCGCCATCTTTACGGGAACGTAATAGCGGCCACCCAAATGTTAAAAGCTTAAATCAAATTACGACCAACCTAATGATCGGATCTCTACTAAATTTTGCAACAATACACCTTTATGTAACAAGCATCTTTTGACCAAACGACAAGGTCATCAGCCCAATAGTTTGCAGATAGCGGCAATGCATTTGTGCACATTGAATTGACATTTTGTACAGAGGTAGCACTAGCAAAGGGCACCTCATATTCATGTGTAATATCCGTATAACACGTAGTATTTCAACAAGCTACTACAACAAAAATTCAATTATACTCCTTGAAAAGGACAAAGAGTGATAACAATACCCATGCATTTAGGAGAAAGTAGGCTATATGTTCTTTACTGAACATCTTGTTTTCTACGTACTTTAGAGCATATTTATAAGCCAATTTAGTGTATAAACTGTAGAGATCTAGTTATAACGTAGACAAGATGTATACAGTATATTACTGGCAGACACGTAACTTAGCTAGATTTTCTTTTCGTAGGGGGTTTCAAATAGAATATAATAAGTTTAATTTGAAAAATATTCACCTTTTTAAAAGCAGCCTCCTTATGACCATTAAGAATGGATTCATATTAGGCTATATTACTGGCAGGCACGTAGCTAGATTTTCTTTTCGTAGCGGGTCGCTAACAGAATATAGGCTAAGTTTAATTTGAATAATATGCACCTTTATAAAAGCAGCAGCCTCCTTATGACCATTACATCTACAGAGTCATTTTTATCGGTCTAGTAACATAACAGCGCAGCGACAAAATGCATGCGTAGCCGGGTGACTCATTGCCAAGTTAATGCTGCGCTGCTAGGTTGCTAGACCGATAAAAAAAAAGGGCCCCATAGTTATAGAGCCCTGCGCGGATAAACAAAACGTTATCCGCATCCGAAAGGCCTTTAACCGCATCCACCCCACATTCGCACGACTGTTATCCGCACCGCATCCGCACAACTGTTATCCGCACCGCATCCGCACAACTGTTATCCGAATCGACTGGCATTGCAATAATATTTTAATTAGATAAAGCATTTAGACATTTGAGGAGAAAGTAGGTCTATGTCAAGTGCTATGTTTTAAATAAATGTTATTGCAGCCAGAATTGCAACCCTTTTTAGTTCGGAGTGTTAAATACCATGCTTAATGACATAATTTGAATGATATTACCTTAAATCATCATCTTACATTTGTCATGAAAAAAAAAGGGAAAATATGTGTCGTAACATCCGGGTCCTTGTCTAATGATATTTAACAAGTTCAGATTGTAATCCAAAAACTATCCGCAAATTTACTCCAAACATTATCCGCTATCCGCACAGCCATGCAAACTATAACCGCAGGGCTCTACCCACAGAACATCCTCAACTGTAATTGGTACCGACAAAACGGGTTACATTGGCCCAGTGCTTGTAACTTTGGCCTTCCCAGGATTTGACATGAGGAATTGAACAAGTCTGGGCAGTATATTTTTAGTTCGCTAACAGTGTTGTCATACACATTATTTGGTTATCATTTTTAATCTTTTGGTGGTTCTTTCCATTGTAAGTTATGCACGAATAGCATTTGTTGATGCGAATATGGCTGCCTTGGTCCTCATGAATATATCGCAAATTAAACTATTTTTAGTTTCGATCAGTTTCATTTTTAGTAATGTTGCTCCTGGTATGTAGATTGAATTGAAATATGTATGCATTGTGTTGCCTTACACTGGCTCGGATCAATATTAGTACAAGTATCTATGAGAGAAAAAAAAGGTCAGTCAAAGTAACATCGTACGCTGCATAACAATGGCCCATAGTTTTTGAAGTCATAGGTTTCTTATTACAGTATGTCTGTGGATAATATAATTGTTAACTTAGTTTCTATAACTGTTCCAAGACTAACTTACGAAATTTCAAGTTTTAAAATTCCATAAACAATAAAAGAAATACTGTAACAAATGTATTAAAGTATCGTAGGTCAAACTGAGTATTGGATAGACAAAAGAAGTTCTTTAGTGAAGAGAATGATCTTTCCACGTCAGCAGTTGCTAATATACAGAATAAGTAATAGATTAGGCTTAAGAACCGGGTGAGTTAGCCGAGGTCGTTGCGGCATGACTGTTGGCAGTCGCTCACATCCGGGAGGCGAGGAGGTTCGAATCCCCCCGCCGGCAACCTTGAAGATGGTCTTCTGTGGTTTCCCATGTTCCTTCCAGGCAAATGCCGGGGTTGGTCCTTAACTATAGGCCACAGCCGCTACCTTCCAACTCCTCGACCCTCCCTACCAACTTTCCTCCCCAACGGTACTTGTAGCTCACCCATTGGGTGTCCGTCTCGAAGCAGCTACAAAACTGGCGAGCCGAACATGTCCTCGGACACTCCCGGCACTAAAAGCCATACGCTACAAAAAAAAAAAAAGGCTTAAGACTCACTTGTTTATCACTAAAGATCAAAGAGCAATTTGGTATTTCTACTTCATTTGAGAGGCGACTTAGACCTCAGGAGGTCCCAGTCCCTCTTGGATAAGTAGCTGTTATTCGACTGTGTTTCAAAGTGAAAGGAGAAAGCTGGAGTGTAATCAATATCCGCCACCAACAGCCAAAACCAAACAGTTCCTATTACCGGTCATGCTTTACGCTTCTTGAATTCCTATAAGCTGCCCCCACGTTCACCTCGTAGCCTAGTGAGTAGTATTCTTGGCTGAAGGTCCGAGTTCGATTCCCAGCTCTGTCTGAGGGCTTGTATGTGATTTACTCAGCCTCGTGAGGCAGAACTGAAAAGAGGTGGGTTCGATTCCCACTTCTACTCCAGGCAAATACCAGACTGGTACCTAAATTAAAGCCACGGTCGCCTAGTAGCAAATCCTAACCCAAATTACACATAAACACACTAAAACAGCCATCACAATGAAACAGTTTATCAGACAGACTCCTACACATGAGGGCTACAGGACTACGAAGACGTAAAAGGAATCAACAACAACATACGCGCCGTAGAGCAGTGTTTCTCTAAAACGGTGAAAATGAAGAGAGAAGAGTTGTACTACTTGACCGTGAACTAATGAAGTGGGCACGTGCACGTAGCCCTAACGATCCATCTGGCTGGGTCTGTGTTGGCGCACGTGACGTCCATCACGCGCTGCCTGATTGCATCTCACTCTCCAACATACATTACACATACTGGTGCCGACGAGTTTATTTTAACACTGACGCTACTAGATAAAATTGTGAGGCGTAATGAACGTAGCACAAACGACGCAACGCAATGTCCGCATATACCCCTACAGAGAGCGCTGTGGCATCCAAATACGACCTGTTTATGTATCCAACAAGAAACCCGCTAGACACTTCATTTCGTAATCGATCAAGACGGAGGACATGTCACCTGCATGCACAGACATCAACATATTTTTACATTTTTGACATTATTTTACGAACGGACTGTGTCCCTGTATAGTTGTCATATAAAGGTAGACGAATACATATTCTTACAGAAATAATAATTATCAATTATTTCATTATTATCTTATTATACACTACTGTTTGTAGAAAGTGAAACACCAAGAACAAGAGATGTGACCACATTGCACTTTATACCACAGATTAGGGACATGCCAGTACATTAATAATTAGAAGGACAGTCCGGTACATGCACGCTCAGTACGACGTCGCGCCACCACGTGCTGCACTCAAGAGCCGCTAGACGTCGTGGCATGGAATCATACAGCACTTGAATACGCTGCTGGGGAATACCGTCCCACGCGGTTTGTAGACGCGTCCACAAAGCATCAACAACGGCGGCAAGTGGACCTGAACGAACAAGTTGCCGACCGACCTTATCCCTGACATGTTCGATGGGCGACATGTCAGGCGAACGGGCAGGCCAGGGAAGCAGAGGTATACGTCGTTCTGCGAAGAAGGCTTGCACATTCCTCGCCACATGCGGGCGGGCATTGTCCTGCCGAAATATGGCCTGTGGATCGGCCTGCAAGAGGGGCAGTGCAGCGGGCTGTAAAACTTTCCTGATGTAGCGGTCACTGTTCAGATTGCCCACAAGACGTACGAGGCGCGATCACCTGTTATAGGCAATTGCGCTCCAAACCATTACACTATGCCACTCAACAATACAGTCTGCCTGATTGCGTTCTCCACGGCGGCGTCGAAAGCGTATGCGGCCATCACTGTAGGAGAGATTGAAGCGGGACTCGTCCGATAACACTACATTTCGCCACTCAGCCTGCCAGTCTCGGCGTTCACGTGTCCATTGTAGTCGGAAGCGTCGGTAGTTCCCAGTCAATGGAAGCCGACGCAGTGGCATGCGTGCTACCAGTCCAGTCCTCAAAAGACGGCACCGCACTGTCGACGCAGACATGTCCACCCCCGTTGCAGTGCTCCAACGTCGAGCCAACAGCGAGGACAACGCTGTTCTGTCCGATACGGCCATGCGGAGAAGATGGCGGTCGTCTCGCGCTGTGGTCACATTGCGTAGTCCTGTACCCTGTCGTCACTGTGTACGGCCCTCCTCTCTCCACTGGATCCACACACGCCTTACTGTTGACGCAGCGTGCCCTGTACGAGCCGCAATGTCCCGGTACGACAGACCCGCCTCCCGGAGCCCAAGCATTCTGCCCCGTTCAACCGCACTCACATGCCGATTGTCGACCCTGTGATGTCGGCGAGGCATCGTTGCACTTGCTTACACGTTTCCGCTTGGTATGACGGCCCCACGCCGACAGAGCTGTGTAGAACACTGACCTGTCCGGTCCCACGACAGAGGGCACTGGTGGGCCAATGTGCACGCCATCTCTCTGCGATTTCAATCACTTAGTATGGTACCGCAGGCTTACACGACCCCTGTTCTGGGAGTGTCTCCGACCATTTCTTCTGGGTGTTTCACTTTCTACAAACAGTCCTGTTTATAATACGCTTAGGTGTATGTTCGACAAAACTCAAGCTCCTAAACCAGAGGGAGTTAAAAGGTGCAGTTTGTACCGAAATCTTACAAATCGTCTCAATAGTAGGCTACAGGAAAAATATTGCATTTCTTGAAAAGTCAACGGAAATATATTTATTTGT
This sequence comes from Meconema thalassinum, assembly GCA_946902985.2. NCBI lineage: Eukaryota > Metazoa > Arthropoda > Insecta > Orthoptera > Tettigoniidae > Meconema > Meconema thalassinum. The sequence goes on from OX336390.1 coordinate 445,497,952, forward strand.
TTATAAAGTGCTTTTAACAAATAAGCAAGATGGTAGCTCCTGCCTGAAGTGTGTCGTGCCCAGCCCGCATAGCATTAGAACCGGGCTGGTAGTCTGTACACATGGGGCGCACTCAACCCCATTATGCGAGAGTTCTCACACGGTTCCGATAGTTATTATTAATATTATTATACTGGCTACGGTGGCCGAGAGCGCTGACGCGCTAGCTCTTGCATCGCTGACATCGGGAGAGCGAATGCCACCTCGGCCGTCCTGAAAATGATTTTCGTGGTTTCCCATTTTCACCACCAGTCAAATGCCGGGACGGTTCCTTTCAACAGGTCTACAGCCAACTTCGTTCCTTAATTAAACCCAAGTTAACGGTCGCCTGGACGATCGGCCTGTCACCATCCCCAGTTGTAGCCTATCTGGTGACAAAGTGTGTTCAAAGACAGCTTTGAATCCATTTTTCAGTGTTGCTTTATTAACAATTCATATTGTAACTTTCAGTCGGTCAACACAAAATAATTCCAATTACTGGAATATTAAAAAACTGAGATAAATGACATGTGATTAAGATATATAGAATACCAGGTGAATCAGCTGCCCCTAATAATATTGTTTTATGCAGCCCAGCTAACGCGTATTCTCTGCTTGCATCCCGTATGGTCATAATGAACTGCAAGCATATCCCGCAAGCGATACTGAACACTATTATTTTTCCCTCGAAGCGACTACAGACTAATACGAGGGGAAAATAATAGTGTTCAGTATCGTTTGCAGGATATGCTTGCAGTACGTTAGTACCGTACGGGATGCAGCAGAAAAATAATATCGACCTTCCTGACAACGCTAGTTGGGCAGCATGAAACAATATTATAAGGGGCAACTGATTCACCTGGTATGTATACAGTACAGTATAATCTATACCGAGTGGTCTGCCAGCCCCTTACGATCCAGTTTTATGCATCCCGTCACATGTACTACAATTCTGAAAGACATCGGTCCTCTCCCTAAACTGGGGTAATATAACGAGATGTGTGTTTACAGGCTAGAAGACAGCAGGAATCGTGAGCGCCACTAATAATTCAGTGTGGGTACCTCGAATGAACCTGTAAAACGAGCACAAATACGTAGTACACGTAGCCTACTTGAAAACAGGAGGTGCACGCACAGACCGAGAGCAGGTATTGTATAGACTGGGAAGTGCGCGCTGCCTCGCAGCAGCTCACATAGCAAGCGCGTGGTGGGATGTGTGATAGTTGACAGTGCTCGAGGGTTCAAAGGTTCAACACCCATGATTTTCTTTTTCTCTTTTACATGCAGTTGCCTGGGATGTGGCAAGGTTGAATACTTAATAGTTTTCACGGACTGATTTTGTTGTTGTTATCGTTTTACCCTCCAGGGTTGGCATTTCTCACGGACTAAGCGAGGGATCCCACCTCTACCGTCACTGAGTCGGGGATAAGTTACAACTCGGGAGTGTGACTTCGCCCAGGCGTCACCTGCAAAGCGAACAGGGGCTTGATGAGGGGGGGAAACATATCTAGAGGGAAGAAAATCGGTCTCGCTTTGATACCGACGTGCCGTTGGAAACTTGCTTGGGGAAGGGAAAACTAAGACTCAATGGACTCCATGACACCGCCCAATCTAGATATTGGTAGGTTGCAAAAAGTACAAAAGACATCTTCTTTATATGCTACTTCCCCTATTCCTTCTTCCCAACTATACCCTCTAGTACAAAGAAGCATAACTTCTTGACGTCATGTTTCTAATAAGAAAAACAAAGGTGATCCTTCCCAGTACATAAATAACCCCTGGCACTACAGCCCTTGGGGACCTAGGAGTACCAAACGACCGCTGCCCAGCCATTTGGCCTGCAGATATTGGGGTGACGTGTAGTCAGCGCATCGGGTCCCCTCGCCCGTTAATATTGGTTTTTGTGACCGGGGCGCTGCCTCACTGTCATACAGCTACTCAATTGTCCTCACGATGCTGAGTGCACCCCGTTCCAGCCATCACGTCAGTATCTAAAAACCCTGACGGAGCCGAGAATAGAACCCGGAGCCTCCGGGTGATAGGCAAGTGCACTACCCCAACACCACGGGGCCGGCTCCGAGAACATGTGGTCATTTAAATTTGACGGGTCATTATTCTACGCAAATGTATTTTGATCGATTCCTTGTTGTCTAAAGCCCTACTTTTTTATCTCGTGTAAAAATCTTATGCCTCTATCTTTCGATGATAACCATCAGCGTAAATGGTGACTATAACAGTTGATTTCTGTAACAATATTTGGAAATAAACTAGGGTGTCCAATAATCGACGTCGGCGCCGGTTGTTCTACTTCTACGTCAGGAATCTCCGTTGCTATGTTAATAAGTCTGGCTTTCCAGAGAGCGACTAGATGAAGAGGTTCAATTCCGGCGATTATTAGCGCTGCTTCTGTTCATATGATACGGAAGGCTTTAGTAATGCGCTAAATCTGAGAAAGTTTGATACAAGCCCATCTCTTAATTAATATATATTTGATAGCTGTAACACGTGACATTCACGTCAAAATGTTATCCTTCTCACCTCACGATATTCTCAGATTAGCGGTAGTAATCGAGTCAACAAGCCCTTCTCACACCCAGCGTTGCCGTGTCAAACGATAGATACAGATTGTGTAATTACCTTACTGGCGGGATTTTAGGCTTCCTCTCAATCCCTTCACTCATTTGTATTACATGTAGCCTAGTTTTATTTTAGGGATGCGTTCTGATTAAATACGAATTTTCATGCAATTCGCTGCAGTAGTTTTAACGTCAATCCATAACAGATAAATCGTGACGCGCTGATTGATGCTCAGGCTACGCCACTATAGTCTGTATTATGAAAGACGAACGCTGACAGCTGTCAAAGCCAGCACGTGGGGAGATACCGCGTTGCCACTGTGACATATTATCTCAACGCCTGTTGCCGTATGCACGTGTAACACGAGAACCTCTAGGCAGATTTCACTGTTACCTAAATGACCTATCCTATCAGAAAATAAGCAAATACACGTCAATAGGTACACGGGATATTAGTGTCTGTGGGTGACGAGACACCCACACGCAAGGACACTACGTCAAGCCATATGATCGCCGCAGTCCGTGAGCATATTGTAACGCGGCTCGTTGTTACCATGGAGACCGTTACCTCTCACTCACCTCACCTTTTACGAGTTGATGACAGCACACAGCGTTGTTCTTCCGTAATACAGACTATAGCTGCCTATTCTTTGCTCGAGCGACAGTACGATTAATAGTTCATATCGTAAAAGGGGCATTCTCTACGACAAGGGGGCACTATTAAACATTGTCTTGTTTTAAGGGAGGTATGGTAGCATTATACCGCGGGCATATTTTGTCATTATACACATCATCGGGGATAAATACAAACATTTTCGTTCTAACAATAACGTTCCAATTTCACGCAGACATAAATCACAACATACAGTACATGCACAAGCTCACGAACGAACACCAAGTCAACGGCCGGTGGTCGGCGGAAGAAGCGCTGCGGCGGACAGAACTGTAGAGGTAGGTAGATATTGGTTTCAACTCGTTAATAATTCTAGAACGTTAAGTACGAATTTCACGCTATGGCCTATGTCTATATATTTTGAAATGCGCACAGCCCAGCTTACTGATAAATAGAATTAATTTTTGCGGGTAGGGTCAAATAGTAATAAGGTGATTGAGTTGTATTTTATTCGCATACAATCTATCATTGCGTTTTCTGCGCCCCCAATATGACAGCGCCCGATGCGGTCGCACCGTTCGCACCGCCCCTGACCGTGACCACCCTGTATAGTAACTCAAGCAAACAATAAGCACACTCTTGGTAACTGTTTTCACTTCGAGGTTACTCATTTTTCAAGTTTTGGCTCTGAGCTCGAGAACTAAACAGCAAAGAAAGAAAGAAAGAAAGAAAGAAAGAAAGAAAGAAAGAAATGAAAACACTGCAGTTATCAAGAATGCGTTCATTCTTTAATGTTGTTTTTGTAAATTATTATTATTATTATTATTATTATTATTATTATTATTATTATTATATTATTATTATTATTTTTATTCAATATCCGTTTTCCAGCTTGGGCCGGGACGGACCAAATATGACACCCCTCAACTTAACTTATTTTATTATTATTAATAATAGTCTACTGGTATTATTAATAATAATAATTTATTTCAGAGGCTTAGGGTATCTTTGTCGCCAGCCTCGTGTGTTCAATTCGTCTGTTCTGATAACATGTTTTCTATGGTTACTATAGTGTGTAACTGTAATTGGGAACTATCATGGGGGTAGGTGCCCCGGGATATGAAATAAGGCACAATTCCAGCATGTGCTTGGTGACTGTGTAAAAAAGACTACACTGTCAGCGCCGGGTTCTAACTTTCGATCTCTGAACTTGCTGCAGATCCTCATCATAATCGTGATGCGTGAATAAACGCCCGGGCTAAGCCTTTAGTTTAATTGTACGATCGATAGTTGATATCGCACATGGGTCACTCTCTCCGAAAAGTGGGCACTGTCGTATTTCACGGGAAGTATGGTTAGACTTTATACCACTGGCTAGACAAATCACTCATCCCCGACATCCGGACACCCAAACAATGAGCTGGCAGTCGCTGGCAGAGACAGAGATGTCAACTGCGCGGCCAGGAAGTGCGGGGGGAACACGTGCAGCACGTGATAGTGCAGAAAGCAGGTCGAGGAACTGGCTGCGTTATGTCACGCAGAATGTGGCGCGCTGGCTAACGTGGCTTGTGGCACGTTCAGACAGCACATCCACTTCGGTCAATAACTTACCTCCAGTGAAAGTTGCACAATTCATCAAGTCGCCAACTTGGCCGTTTTCTGGCCAATTATAATACGCTAAGTACATCCGACAAAAAACTAAAGCTCCTTAATCAGGAGTTAGAAGGTGCGGTTTATGCCAACGTCTTCCAAATCGTCTCAATAGTACAGGAAAAACTTGCATTTCTTGAAACGTCAACGGAAATATATTTGATTTGGTTTAAAAAGTGTGTTTAAACAACTAAACAAGACGATAGCCCATGGCAGAACTTGTCGCGTCCAGCCCACATAGCACTAGAGCCGGGCGGGTAGCCTATACACATGGGGGCGCACAAACCCATTGTGCATTGAAAAGAATATTCAAACAGAACTATCCGCAGCAGTGACGAATCGCACTCTGATTTAATAAAATCGGCAATTTGTTTAAAAAATGCGTTGGCACCAGGCAGGTGGTTGGTTAATGAACATGCGACATTTCTCGCACAGGTCTGCTAGTGTAGTACAGTATTATTAGGAATAGCATCTAGTCTGAGAGAAATGTGAACACCTCAAGGTGCGTTTGAAATTACGTATTTGGATGTAATTTTCACTTTTTGTTTCCAGATGAAAGCTTAATTCTTCTACTTTAAAAAAATGTATGGTTTTTACATATTTCATGTATAAATATTCTCAGAAAATGGATTTAAATGGACCAGGTTAGTTAGTTATTGTTGTTTTAAGGGGCGGAAAAACGAGGTCATCTGTCCCTAAATGAACCAGAGCGCACATGTCCAATCATAATGTATAACTTTAAACTTAACTTCCTCAATAACTAAGAATTGTGGTTTTTCTTACAGGTTCAAACATCAGTAAGTCAAGTTATGATTCAACTATCACTCTCAACAAGGTCTCAAATTAAAGATCATAAATTTAGAAATGTCCTGTACTAAAGCAGATTTATGCACACTGTTCGCATTGTTCTCAATATATAAAGCAGACAAAAAGCATGTCTCTTATTCAAACACAGAATATGAAGAAAGGCAAATAATATTTTAGAATTTTGCATTTCTGAAAGAATATGTTACCGTATATTTCTTGGCATAGGAATAGTGATAAACTAATATTCATTTAGTAGGGGACATCAAAAACACTAATGTTAATACTAATGTGAAACAAAAATTGAAATAAATTCTTTGTTGTAGTTGTTAATAATAAATAAACTTTTCTAATGGCATTGCTGCCTTTATTTACATTTTAGTTAACCACAAAAAATAATTTTGGTTTAAAATTACCTACGGAAATTTTCTTAAAACGTATAGGCCTATGAATACTGGAATCTACCATTCTTTTCAAGAAGTCCAGTCAATCTTGATACTCATTTAAAATAACTATTTTTAAGAAATATACTCTCGCAGGGTCATCAGAGATTGACATAAGATGTTGAGAGACATGTGTTTGAGTCTTAAGTTTTCAGACGGGTTTAGTGCAGCCCTGCATACATCCATGTCCTGAGCTAATCGTTTCATCTCTACATACAGTATTTTAAAATCCTAACCATTTAAATGGGGTGTAAGATAACATCTATGCTGCATCCCTTAAATTAGGAACAGGCAAGCTAACGATTTGGTGTTCTACTGAAGGTTTTCACATTTTGAAATGATCTATGTTCTACCCTTTACAACAAACATAATTGCAATGACGCCCGTAGTTGACCTGCACATCAAGACGCGTCGTGATGAGGTTGAAATGAATGATGAAGACGTCACAAGCAACCATTCCCAAAGTCGGGGGAAATAACAATTCAACATTAAAATTCCACGATCCGGCTGGGAATGAAACCCGAGGCCCTTCGCATCAAAGGCTAGCTGTCTATCTACTTCGCCATGAAAGGGAACAATATGGCACTACCAAATATTTACGATACTAGTAATAGAATTGATATTTATACAGATAATAGCCTATATTACAAATACCCTAGCCCTAATGAGCATTTATGAATAGACCCACGGCATAGCCGTGCTCATGAACCATGAACGCGGGGGTAACTGCAGCATGTCCGGAGATCGTAGGTTCGAATCCCAATCATGATAGCGGCTATCCTGAGCGTGGTTTTCCCTCGGATTTTCCCACACTCCCTCCAGGCAAATGAGTACCTTACTTCAAGTCCCAGGGTACTTACCTCAACCCTGTCGCTAATACAGTTACACACACTACTACTGCAGTCATCAAATAAATACTGGTTATATCAGAGAAGCTCAACCACACACCCAACTACACGGGGTCGATGACCAACATGTCCCAAGGCCCTAAATTGAATTAAGAGCATCATCATTTATGAACAATGTGAAATTCGCAAGGAATAACTGCCTTGATATTTGGTGTTTAGAATGTCGAAATGCGAGAAATAATTTCATGTCGTCAGAATTTACCGCAGGATCATGAGTAATGCTTATTTTTACTTCAGTTTTCTTCTTATTACACCAAATAACTTTTGGTCCTTGCGGATCATTCTGCCAGCTACAATCAACTAACCCTATAAACAAGATTATTGTTCGTATACTTAGTGCAGTGGTTCTGAACCCGTAGAAGTCTGCGGACCACTCAGCCTGAAATTGAATTGTGTACGGACCCCCCCCCCCCTCCCTCCCCCCAATATACTTAATCAGTTGTAACCCTCCCTCAATAACACTTATTTTAACGATATTTAAATTCAAAACCTGATAGCCATCGCCGCGAATACATTCGGACGGTTCTCATTCAACGCACACCGTTTTAGAAATCCCCATTTATTGGTCACTTTTTATACGTGCTGGTGGGCCCTTTTTCTCTCGCGGACCACTCCCGAGGCACTCGCGGACCACTGACTTCGTGTAACGCTTCACAGTACAGTATGTTCAGTGGTTGATACGGTGATTGATGCACTTGTTGAAGGCGAGAAGTTCGATTATTAACGCCTTTCACAGGAAGAGGCTTTTGAATAAAAGTGATGTGTAGGTAGGCTATATCCAAAGAGGCGACAGTTAAACTTGTATTTCAATATCGGAGAGGTATTTGGACAAGGCAATACCGGTATATATTCTAACGCTGGATCCTGACAATAAAGTTGAAATGCTGGTGGGAAGAGGAACTTGGAACTTGAGAAGAGTTTCCCGAAGTGGTGATTGTTGTCGTTTGAACCTTGCGTACGCCAGAATTATGTGGTTGAGGTCTGCTATATCGTCCGGGTTAGCCGGACATATTGTAGGGATTCTGTACAAGTGACTCAGGTAACACCGATGCCTGAGTTGGATTCTAATAATGGTGGTAATATGCCCTTCTTGTGAAATTAATACAACTGTAGCACAGTTTCTGCGCGATGGAGGGCTTCTTACTGGCTATCTACCGGTGATCGACGTGTTGCCGGCCTTTGCCTTAAAACAACACTCACTCGCCATTACTAGTACAGCCTAACCATTTAGGATACAATGACAGTGTACTTACATATGTAAATGGACCAGCAGTCGGGTCTTAATCCTTTATAGGACAGAACTGTTTTCGCAAGTATTTTTCAATATCCCTGTAAATTGTATTCACTACTAAGATGATGCATTATTCAACAGTCTAGTATTCGAACATCATTTTGAAATGGTATGTGAATGGCGCAGTCAGTTGACATTTGATGGTCCGAAAATGCGAGGGAACCATGTCAGTAGATTTACTAGCACGTTAAAGATCCCCTTCGGGGCATAATTCCGGCACACCGGCGTCTGTAAAAACCACAGTAGTTAAAAGGTCGTAAAACCAATAACATTAGTATTACTATCATCTCACCCAGATTCCCAGGGTTCGATTCCCGGCTCCGTCAGAGATTCTATAAATTGACGAGAGGTCTGGAACGAGGTAAACTCAGCCTCGCGAGGAAAATTGAGTAGCTGTCTGGCAGTGAAGCAGCACCCCGGACAGGAAAACGCAGGTACCCGATGCACTGACCACGCGTCACCCCGCAATACATCTCCATTTGCACATATTTTTGGAGCAATTTACTGGAGTCCCATAACTTCAAAAGGAGGGTATTTTAACATTATGAAATATGCAAATCAGTCACTCACCCGAGAAAGTTTCTTCTTGTGGAAACTATAATCGTCGTCTTCACTTGTTGCCACAGTAGCGAAGTTCAAATTGCTGTAAAAAGAAAGCAAATAAGTACTACAGGATACATCAAAATTAATTTGTCAGTGAAATTACGCCAAGGCGCATTTTTCATTAATTGAGAAATATGGTATAGGTCGTAATTACACTGTTCAACAATGAAATTTTTACATAACCAAAAATACCCAGTCTTTATAGATTATAGTACACTGAAATCGAAAATGGCAATAATTTTCGTTTTTAGGTCCCGTTTTCGTGCTATATGCAGCCTGTTACGTCCTTATTTCTGTTTTAGCTCACGTATTTCCTTATTTCAGGAATGCCAATGAATGCTGTGTTTTGTTTCTAGCTAACAGTCTTAAGATTGCTTGTCTACCGTAGTGCCCCATTGTGTATTGTGACAAGAGTTTCTGAGTTACTGTGTGGAATCAAAACTGCTCCTTATTGAATTGTGACTTCTACATGAGTTACTGTGTGGAATCAAAACTTCTGTTATAATGCCCCGCAGATGTGCTAGTAACCCCAACATCCCCCCTATTATAATAGGCCTATGTGAAGAACATGACGTTTCAATGTCAACCAAACCTGAGATCATCTAGATTTTTAACTGTACTTTCAACTTCAGCACACTCAAAACCATATAAATCATCTATTATGGCCTTTATAAAAAACAAAAAGTTAAAATTTGTTGTCTAGTGTTATTGTTAGTTCTGAAAAGGACTCATCCAGTATACAAGTTGTCCGAGCTGAGGTGGCATTGACTCAAACAAGCTTCCTATTAATGTATTCCTCGTTGAGGGCGATCACATAACTTCCTACAATGAATCATGCGACGGGGCGAGGGGGCAGTGTTTCCTTACATGGCGTTCCCACCTTGCCCACTCACGTCTCAAGAGATGCGACATGATGAATTGTTCATCTGCATCTTGTTTTCAAGTCCCGGGGCACCTACCCCAAACAATGAAAGTTACACACCACTACTACAGTTTTTTTTTTTTTTTTTTGCTGGAGCGGGGCCAGCGGCCGGCTACCAGACGTGCGCACGGCTTCCGGCAGCCAACCGAACTCGGTCCGCAGATTGCGCGCATGTAGAAACCATAACAGAGTACATTAATTAAAGGTAAATTCACTAGCAAATCATGATTAAAGAACCTACCTTTTCACACAAGAAGCTGATAATGATATCCCTCATTACGGAAGGAGAGTTACGTGTAAACGCTAATTTATTTACACGGTACAACGTCTGTCTGTCAGCTGAAGGAGAACATTTTCAGCATCGTCCGTGAAAAGGTAAGTTATTTAATCATGATGAATATACCATTAATTAATGTACTCTGTTACGGTTTCTAGCTCCGCGCAATCTGTGGCCCGAGTTCGGTTAGCTGCCAGAGGGCGTGTGCGCGCCTGGTACCTGGCCGCTGGCCCCACTCCAGCAAATAAATCATCCAGTACAATCACCGTAGAAACATAGCATTGTTGTTGCTTATTATAGGGGCTGCGACATCGCAGTCATATAGCCCCGTGTATTTTGTGTGGTAACCTGTTATTGGCAGCGGATGGGGAACAGTTTTAGCATCTACTGTAAGCATGGTGAGTAAAAATGCATGATACTGATTTTCAGCACCGTATTCTGCCTTCTATACGCGCGCGCAGCAGCCGGGAACTGAGCTGTCACTAGCGGAGCGCGTGAGCGAGAATGTCCTTGCTAAGCAAAAATGAAGATCCTGTATATATAGTAAGAGCTTTTCTCACAGACGCCATTTAAAGAAAATTCTGACAGTTCTGAGCAACCAGACACGTATGGTAAGTTTATTTTATTTGTATTTGTTTTGGTTTTTAGTATGTATACGGGGTTGCTCGCCAAATAACCTGCAGCGCTGTCTCTCAATTCCCTTCCTTGTACTGAGAGATGTTGCAATAACACATCATTTCTTGACCTTTGTTGTGTGTAGGGTCGGGGGAAGCGAGGACGGTTTATCGTGAGACACCCGCTAGTGTAAATGTATATTGTATAAAATGAAATAGCATGTGTTGTTTTCCAGTGTTTTGTCATTTTAAAGAGGTGGATTACCACCGGCTTCTCACTCCTCAGGCACAGAATTGATTCCCGACAGCTCATGTGGGATCTGTGCTGAACAAAGCGGATGGTGGACAGTACTCCGGCTCACCTATGGCATATTATTCCATATGCTTGTCATTTCATACTTCAATAACCTCTACACAGGGGCATCCTTGAAACAGAATGCCACAGCGAAATAAATAAACTGTTATGATTTCTGTTGTTAATATTCATATTATGTGCTTGAGACATCTTGGTCATCAGCCCCGTGTACTTCTCTGATATAACTTGAGTTTCTGTGATAGTTGTAGTAGTGTAGCTGTATTGAGGATAGGGTGCCCCTGGCCTTGAACTAAGATACTATTCCAGCATTTTCCTGGAAGAAGTGTGGGAAAACGCGGGGAAACAACAATCAGGACAGCCACGGGATTCAAACCTCCGTTCTCCGGACTCGCTTCAGTGCCCCATCTCAGCCATGGCGCGATTTAACACCACGGCTACGCCGCAGGGTATATAAATAAGCATCTCACCCCGGCCAAGGGGACGGAACAAGGAGATTATTCTATCGTCTAACATCATGCTCGTTAACTAGCCATAAAACGCGAACCAGTTAGCTTAGAAATGTAATTTTTGTTTCTAAATATTCAGAATTTTTATTTCTTCATCCTAACTGCTTGAAAATCCCCCTACTACGAAAACTTTGCCCGAGCGCACGTGATATTTAATGTTGCGGCGGCTACTTCTGCCCGTATGAGGCAACGCTGTATTTCGTATCATCGCTCTCTCTCTCTGCGCGGCCAGGGGCCATCAACGCTGTCGCCTAGAACAGCAATTAAACAAATGTCTCCCGGAACTGTTGTTGTTCGGGACATCGTTGCCATGAGCCCAATCAACTTGGGTGTGTAGGCTTTGTGTAATACACTTTGTTGTTGTGACGACTGTAGTAGTGCGTGTCATTGTAATTATTTTGATCTAAGATTGGGACAGGTAAGTAGCCTACGGAAATATCCGGCATTTGTCTGGAATAAGTGTGGGGTAACCCTCCCGGGGTGAGGATACCCACAGTTAGAGAGTTTCGAAACTTGAATCTTCGAGCGCCAAACGTGATGCACGGCTACGCTGCTCTATTTGAATACTGGTAGATAGTAATACCCGGTAGGCACACGTGCAGTGTCAGGTGCAGTGTTCGACCTTGGCTGGTGCGCGAGGCGTGGGCGAGGAGCAATTATTGAAAACACGTAGCTGAGCGACACTCACCAAAATAGCAAACTGAAAAAAGAAACATATTACCCCAGGCATTATATGCAAAAAACACGGCCAACCTCAAAAAAAAATGTAAAGCTGAAATTTGGCATAGATGTTCCCTAGTACCCTAGAAACAAATTCTGAAAAGTCCCCATCTCTGCGGTGTCCGCGTCATAGTTTTTGGAGGGTTCAAAAGGACTTAAATAGGGCCTAAGTGCCAAAAACAGCATTTTTGCTTCCTGCGTTAAAAATATTGATCCAAATTTAGTTCTCGCGAGCTTTAGCAATTAATAAAAATGAATCAGTAGGATAACGGACTTATCAGGCCTAATTATTGCTATTGACGAAGGGAAAGAAACGACTAATTAAACATTTTTAGCACTATTTTACACGAAAATTTGGTTAATTTGTGATTAGCAGGTCATTATTTTTTAAACGACTGCTGATATTGACTAAAGACCCAAAATGAAAGTTATAAAGCATACTTTTAGCTTTGCATTGGCACATTACCCATGTCTATGCGAGAAACGGTTACCGAGTTACGGTCCCAAAGCATAACCGCTGTTGAAAAGCACCCGATCGCGTTTCTAGGTGACAGCGCTCGGCCTGTCGGAGCAGGCCAACAATAATCCAAATAATTAGTTCACCTTCTAAACAGTCTTGGATTTTCAGTAAATTTGGTGGAAGTCCACAGGTACGAAGTTTCAGCGCTTCGTGAAGAACGTCCAATCCCGAATACTGGAGCATTCACGCAGTTTTGCTTTAACAACGCTGACTTCAACATAAGGACATTGGACGAGCGAAACACATTTCACTGCATGCGAGTCATCAAGTGCACAGGTCCAGCACCTGACAGTGAAATAAATATCTCCACTCCCACGTACACGAGAAGTTCTTAATGCTGGTGTGATCGCGGCGATGGGAAAGTTCAACATTTCGTGGTATCGGAAGCCCTCTTCCTGTGGTTCAAAGGACGTCAAGATTAAGGAATTAACTGTGGAAGCCCCAAACTCTGTGGCTATTGCATCGATGATGGACTCCTTGTTGTTATCTGGACGGTGGTCAGGTATTAATTTACACGCCTCGTGGAACGGCGTTATGAAGACGTCACTGTCTGCTCATGCTCAACCAGCTCCCCAGACGACGTCAGTTGATACCCTGCTGTTCATTAACTTGGAACCGAGCAATCCATCAACTATACATTCCGCGTTGAAGTTTGCCGCAAGTGAGTGCGTGGAACTGAAACAAAGCACTTGTTTCGGAACCTTTGACCAGCCCCTATACGCGAAAGCTGCAGAGATAGTCGCCTCGGACACTTCAGAGGAACTCAAAAACGTGGTTGTTCGTCTAGGCGGATTTCACCTTCTAATGTCGTTTCTTGGGGCAATCGGCTACGTGATGAATGGAAGCGGTTCGGAGGAGCTCTGGGCGGAAATATACGCTAAATCGTCAGTGAACGACGGGCTGAAGGATGACAAGGACGAAATACAGGCGCTTTTTACCGCATTCCAAGAAGGCACCGCCAACGATTTGCTATCATATCCTTGCCTTCAACGTCTCAAAGAGTCGCTTCATGACACATTTTCTTCAATGAGCCAGAAATCTCGCACAGGAAAGCTGTGGGTAGAGTACATCAAACAGCAAGCCTGGAAAATATTGAAGGATTCCGCATCTTTACGCGAGGAAATGAAGGTATTCGTCTCTACGGCTCCAGATGAAAAGGCCATACTATCAGCAGGAGAGAAGTTCGCCATTTGTCTCTATGATAGTGCCAAATCTGAGTGCAAAAGCCTCGACGAACTTCGGGTAGTGAAATACAGCCAAAAAATGGCCAACAACCGGTCACAGCGTCATTTCAGCTGGCCTCACTTCCGCCGACTTCGGCGGCATGCAAACAACATTCACTGCGGGTATATTTGCAAGATCAGGAATGATTAGGATTTTCTTTGGACCCTACCCAATGGGGATGGAAATTCCAACACTCAGCTTTAGTACCAGTGACAACTCATCTTCCAGCTGCTCCAGATCATCTCCTCAATTTGGTGTCCTGCAACTGCAAGAACTCTTGTGGCAGTCGGTGTGAGTGCTGCTGATAGCGACTAAAGATCCGAAGTAAAAGTTGTAAAGCACACTTGTAGCTTTAAAACGATACATTGCCCATGCTCCTTAATGTGTGGGCACTGCAGTGGAGAAGCATGTGGCAACGTCACATTTGATGGCTCAGACGATGAGGAGGACGATTGAGTCCGATGTAAGCTTTGTTTTGCAAGTGTTCTTTGTCTGAAGAAAGCTTTTTAAGCTTTGTTTTGTTATTATTTGCATTATGCATATTATGAATGTACGTTTAACTGCTAACTGCATTAAACTCGTTTTGTTCTATGTAAACTGTTTCTGCTAGTTTACCTGGATTCAAAGGAATACTATCTTAAAAGCTCTTGAGCAAAGATACAAAATGGTGTCAGCAAAGGTGAATAGAGGAGCCCACCAGAGTAAATGGGCGTTCGTTCGGAAAAGCGACTGCCACACTTCCACTTTTATATTTGTAACTGTATCTCTGCTGATGTTTGTCGGATGAACATGGGCAATGTATCGTTTTAAAGCTACAAGTGTGATTTACAACTTTTACCTTGGGTCTTTAGTCGCTATCAGCAGCTGTTTACACGATAAGTCCCGGCAAATGACAAATTAGCTAAATTTTCGTGAGAAAAGTTGAGCTAAAAATGTTTGATTACTCATCTGTTTAAATGTATGGCAATAATTACGACCAATAAGAGCGTTATATATAACGCAGTCATTCTCTTATTACTATCAAAGCTCATTATAACTGATTTTGGATCAATATTTTGAACGCAGGAAGCAAAAATGCTGTTTTAGGCACTTAGGCCCCATTTAAGCCCTTTTTAACTCTCCCAAAACTATGACGCGGACGCCGCAGAGATGGGGACTTTTCAGGATTTGATACTAGGGTACTGGGGAACATCTATACCAAATTTCAGCTTTACATTAATTTTTTTGAGGTTATAACTTAATATGCCTGGGCTATATTAACAATCATAAACCAACGTACACGTGGCTAAATGACCATGGACACCTTTGGAACCGGAGTCACAATACGTACTACGAGACCACACAAGGCGGTTGGTCCTCACTGAGTTTCATGTTGACTAGGGACGCATGTGGAAGAATTAGATTGTTTAAATATAATTGAGACCGACCACGGTGGCCGAGAGCGCTAATGCCCTAACTCGTGCCTCGCTGACATCGGAAGATTTGGGTTCGAATCCCACCTCGGCCGTCCTGAAAATAGTTTTCCTGGTTTCTCATTTTCACCACTGGGAATACGCCAGGATGGTTGCTTTCAACAAGACCACGTCCGACTTCCTTCCAAAATCCCTACCCTGACCCTTCCTTAATTACACCCACGTTAGCGCTCGCTTGTCACAATCCCCAGTTGTGTCTGCTGGCAAAGTGTGTTCATCCCCCAGACACCGTCCTTGTGGCGGAAGCCAAGTAGGAAGGAGAAGCTTCTGTACAGTCAGTCTGAGAGACTAGACTTTATATCATTTCAAATGACGCATGCTACAAATTCTACACATGTTAGAAAGGCTCAGGAGGGCTCTTTCAACATACTCCATTGCCCATCAACTTAGGCTTCCCGTGCACTCTGCTGCATGACGACACGGATTCGCCGTCTCCGTATCACATAACGCCAGACCCCAGGAGTAAACTCAGACTCAACAGACTCCTTTACCCTTTAACTTAGGCTTCCCGCGCGGGGGCTGCATGACGTCACGCACTCGCCGTCTCCGTTCGCATAACGCCAGACCCCAGGAGTAAACTCAGACTCAACAGACTCCATTAACCTTTAACTTAGACTTCCCGCGCGGGGACTGCATGACGTCACGCACTCGCCGTCTCCGTATCGCGTAACGCCAGACCCCAGGAGTAAACTCAGGCTCGGTGCATATGCACTGAACAACATGATGACGTCATACACGCCGTAATCGTGACGCATAACGGTAGACCTAAGCATAACGGTGAAGTGGACAAGATCATTTGAAATGATAAAAAAAAAGTTCCGTGAAGAACTTTTTTTTTTGTCGTGTGGCCTCCTGAGAGGCCGAGTGCAGGTCTTTCTAGTCGACGCCCGTGGGCGACCTGCGCGTCGGGATGAGAGATGGAATGGATGAAGATGAATGAAACTGGGCAAGGATGTGGAAGGAAGCGGCCGTGGCCTGTCAGAAGGTACTGTCCCAGCATTTGCCTGGTGTTGAAAATGGGGAAACCACGGAAAACCATTTCAAGGACAGCCGACGGTGGGGCTCGAACCCACGCATCTACCGAGTCAGCAGAGAGCTTGGCCCCTTGACCTAACGGAGCGCTTTTAGCCCGCGTAGCCACTACTGTCGGTCCGTGAAGAACTAAACAGCCTATTTTCATATATCCTACTGGTCTTTTCCATTAAAATTCTTCTGTCTCTTACAAGGATTTTCGGTGCATTATACTATAGTTTTTGGTTCACGACCTGTGTCTTCACCAACACCATTACAATGAGAAGTTAGCCTATGTGCTAGAATATAGCTTTTAATATCAGTGGTTAAGACTCCTCCCGCGAGATGGGATCTATAGGTAATGAACCACGGGAATACACTTTTAGAAAAGTCAAATGTATAGCTTCTGTGATTTACGAAAAGTAAGCTACAGAATTTATAAAATACGAGAAATTAATAAAAATAAGGTTCTGAAATTTCGAACTGATGCATCTTGGAACTTTTTTTTTTAACAATTGAACATCATTCGATGTCTCTGTACTAAGCTCTGAATAACGATTCACTGTGTCGAGTTTTATTGCACTCGAATGATTAGATCGCCATAAAAGTTATTTGCAATATTTGAAAATCACTTCGCTACCATGATGGTTTTTCCGGATTAGGGAAAGTTACATATGTCTCCTTACTTAACAGTCCTCTAACACCATACAAAATTTCAGTTTGATTTCGGAAATATTGAGAACCGGTGAAACGTATTGTATGGACGCCATGTCGGATTGTTTGATATACATGCTATATATTTATAAGCCAGCAGATGACTTATAATCGTGGCTCATTATACCAACCTACGTTTGTATCGCTTGTTTAGGACACGAGAAATATAAACGTAATTTTAAAAGTTTTACACAGCCGCCATTTTGATGTTTTCATATCAATTGAATTGGAAAAGACGCCAATATATTAAGCGTTGCATGAAAATTTACCGTGCTAAGAATCACTACTCTCAGATAAATAGGTCACGAGAAACATCTATATAAATATTTAAATTTCGCATCGCCACCATGTTGGATTTGTGTTAATCAGGTTATTGAAAACCCCATACATCAACTCGTTAATAGCCTCTATCAAATTTCAAAATTTCAGTTTGATTGCTGTAATAGATTCGGTGATATTGAGAACCGTCGAAATATTTCGGATGATCGCCATGTTGGATTTTTCTATATGTAGGCCATAGAGTTACGTACCATTAGATGAATAATATTACATATGTTTATTATTCAAACGTTCACTTCAATAGCATGATTAGGAAACAAAAAATAAAAAATAATTTTAAAATTTTGCACAGCCACCATCTTGTTGTTATGAAGTAAAATTAATTTAATCAAATGCCAGTAGATTAAATCTTGTATAAGCATTTGTACCAAGTTTCACTGCACTCTGTTGATTAATTCTCGAGAAAATGCCATTTAAATATTTTAACTCCGCTTGGCCGCCGTGTTCGTTTTTTACTTAACGTGTTTTTAAGCATCACATAGCTGAACGTAACTTAGTATTTCCTATCACCGTGCGAAATTTCAGGCTGATATCAGTAATAGTTTCGGAGATATAGTAGTCTATGCCAGTGAAATATTTCGCACAGCCGCCATGTTGGATTAGTGAGACGTATTAAAATTTGAAGGGCACGGTCGGGGTCGGACTAAGTCTTTACAGAGATTCATTAAAATCGCTCCAGCCGTTTAGATTAGGGACACACACACACACACACACACACGGACAAACGGTGATCTCATAAGCCTTTATTTTCAGGCGACATCCTGGTAGACAGTCTCGTGTACTTAGGTGTACCGGTATTTGGAACCTGACTGAACCCCGTGTTAAAGTGGTGTCTGTACTAGTGTGTTTATTTGTATTGGGGGGGGGGGGGGGTTGGATTGGGAACGAGGCGGCCGTGGCCTAAAGTTAGGTACCATCTCTCATATGCCTGGAGCAGAGTTGAGAGGTGAAAATTGACCCATTTCTTCTCAGCTGTTCTCTTGAGGCTGAGGGAATCCCGTTCCAGCTCTCAGATCAGAATTACATTTCCGCACAGAGCTGGAAATAAAATCCGGAGCATCAGGGATGGCAGCCAACAACGCTAATCACTACACCACAAGGGAATTGAAAGTATGTCATTGAAGAGGATTAATAAAGAGGCATCCTACGTTGAAGTAAACGTATAACATGAGGCAGATACAAATTTGGCCTTACGAGACTGGGAGACCCCGTTTGATAACACACGAAGACTTCTATTTCTGAGCCAAGAATCTAACCTAGTACGTCAAGGATGCCAGTCAACAAACAGTGTGAGATGGTCTGTTGATCTTTAGTTGTGATGAAACGTCTTATCCTGTATGCTACGGGCTACCCGAAGTTAATCAACGTGAGACGTGGTAAGAACTTGGAAAGATGGCTCGGAAAGGCACTCGTCATCCTGCCACAAAATGAATTTCATCTCAGGACTCCTCTTGTGAGGTAAGTTGTGGTTGTTGATTCATTGAGGGGCTTTGCAACATCGTGGTCATGTAACCCCGTCTTCTTGGGTGTGTGTGAAATTTTTCTCAAAACCTATGTTATTGTGATGGCTGTATTAGTGTGTGTAGTTGTAATTCAGATGAGGATTGGGAAGGAGGCGGCCGTGACCTTAATTCAGAAACCACCCCGGCATTCGTCTGGAGTAGAAGTGTAAAACCACTTCCAGGATGGCTGAGGTGGGAATCGAACCCGCCTCTTCTCATGCTTGCCTCATGAGGCTGGACAGAGGTAAGAACCAGCCTATATGGTAGAAATCCCTTCTGGGAATGCAGGAGATGGGCCAGCCCTAGATGAGCTAGTGTTGACTTAGCTCACCGTGCAGGTACGAAGAGGAAAATTCCACTGCTCGATGCGATCACATGGCGACTGCTCCAATAAATGTGATGAAGCTCGTGCCGGCGCGGCGCAGAGCGGACAGTAAACCCTACCCGAACCTCCGTGTCGAGGTCATGACTAACATCCTTGGCAGTGCCCGCGTTCGAACTCACGACCGACCACCGGGCGGCCAAGACACTGTCCTAGATGGCATGACTGTTTGCAGCCATACGTACGTAATCAACATCCTTGGTCTTAAACAAAGTCGCAGGAGGTAATGAAGACGCAGTTACGCCCTTATAATATCAGCACTGCAGATGAGATCCTGGAAGAAGGTATTTGTTGTTTGCTTTATTTTAAGGGCAGGCTCGAGGAGATATTTAAGCAACGTTCAACCAACTGGTTGACAGCAATACCACACATTTTCTGAGAATCGCTCCAAGGTGCAAAATTGTGACTATGGACTTTGTGAACCCACTATTAAAATGAAAACAAATTCCAAGAAAGAGCTATCTGAGTTTCAATATTTCGTAACTTGTTTACATCCTGCGTTCCATACACATCTCGTTTGGAAGCTGCTGCTATGTGCGTCTTAAACTCAAAGCGGAACATGATTAACAAACTCCTCTCTACTCATCAGCTGATTAGCTGAAAGTCTGCGAACAACCACCCATCAGCAGGACTAACGAGAGGGCCTGTAGCCCCGGGGCTCGCATTTGCTAAGGTGCCCGAGGCCGTAAAATAACTCAAAGTGGACGACTTTATTTAAATTAATATCTAAACTATTATGACATTTTCTGATATGATTCTGTTCGATGTAGCCTAAATACAGTCAGTGAATAGTCCAAAGCATTACAAAGAGAACTTATAACTATTTTTATAAATAACCATTGCGTTTTTCGTTTCTCTTCGTGGAAATGGCAAAGTTGGCATAGTTGTCCACGTAATTTATAACGTGCTAAAGTTCAAGAGCTTTCAATGGAGCATCAAGTTTCTTATTCAATCTCAGAGAAAAAGGACTCTTTACTTCATACATTTTTGAAAGGAGTATTGCTTATTCTTGTGGTGCCTGCCCACGTTCAGATACAACGAAAGTTGACTTTTTTTTTATGCGCAGTGATCAAAATCTTGAAGTAAAAGAACAACCAATGAGAGAAAAAAGGAGAGTAGCTGGATAACTAAAAGCAAGGTAAATGAATATTCACTTGGCCAAGCTCAATTTCCTTGAGCACGACATTAAATCCCTGCGGTAGTCAAAGATTGTTTCAACATGGGGTTAATGAATCAAATAACGTTCGTATCCCCTAAATGAACCAACAATACGTTTCATTATGTAAAAGTATGGTAATTTGGAGATAATTTTATATTATAGCAATATTAAGTATAAATATGCATAATTTATTTACTTTAAATTCAATGTATCATATAGAACAGACCGTTAGCTACAGGTTTTGATCATCAATGTCTTCTTGTAATTATTTTTATTGAAATCTGTGTCATTTTGTACAACTCACTTGAGTAAGGTTATTTGGTGATACACATATGTAATTTGGTGACAGTAGGAAGGTAATTTGGTGATAGTTGTCTAAACATGTTTTTACTTTCTGGAGTTGTATAACTACATTCCACAGGAGTTTTTGTCTTATGATGAGTTTTCACAACACACGTCACACATGTACACGATTACATCGTCATCAATATCAGGCTTTCGTTTCATGTTGTCTTTTTATCCGGCATTTTACCGTAAGGTAATTTGGTGATAGTCTATTTTCTAAAAATAATTATGAAATTTGTTAATTTACACTACCTACTACTCTAATATCTATCAAATTCGCATTCTTTTAAACATTTAAAGAAATCAGACTCGAAATATGATATAAAAATATAAAATAACAATAGGCCTATTGTGGCTTACCATCAGCTGAGTAGAAAATGCTTAAATATTTCGGTATTATCTTAAGGTTTGTGCCGAAAATGTCTGTGGTATCCAACTTTTCTCTCACTGTTAAAAATAACTCACTTTCTTAGGAACAGATTGACACAAAGACTAACTAAAATCAACGATATATTGACACACTAAATTTCACTTGAAGAGCACACTACTGTATGTAAGACGTCAGCACTTGTCAATTCACTGCCACTAATAAGTGTTACAAAATCGCATACCTCAGTAAGTGGAAGGGTCTAAAGATTATATGTGAGCTCAGAGCAAAGGAAAAGCCAAAGACTCCCTTCAGACAACAGGCAAGCTCAAGAATAGAATAGGTTTTGTGGTGGCATTCTTTTAAAAGTTTATCACCAAATTACCTGTCTCGGCAAGTAACCTTACTTCACCATACATCGGTTGGATTTTTTCTAGGAAGCACGCAGAAGAAACCCATTGTGGGTGGATGTACCTAATGCGATATTGGATAACCATTTCTTAATTAAACATAAATATTTGGACTTGTACAGCAATTTCAGTGATAAAATTTATGAGAAATTGCAAATCTACAAGGAAGGCACAAATGTTCCTCCTTGGGATACACCCAGCGGCGCAGCAGTGCGTATTAAGTCGTGCTCCACGACTGCATTAGGGAGCCCTGAAATCGGAGTTTCGAACCTCTGCGCTGGCAACGGAGTGAGCAATGTGCTGAGTAAGTTTTCCCCGTGTTTTTTTTTTCACTCTCTTTCCATGCTAATGCCGGGATGGTACATTTGACCTACTGTATTTCAAGTCCTGGGGCACCATAATAAATAGAGTTACAGGCCCTACTACCATTATCACAGAAACAAAGATTTATGATGATGTTGATGATAATTGTTGTTTTAAGGGGCCTAATATCTAGGTTATCGACCCCTAATGGTCTGGGTGATAGTGAAAATGACAATGAAATGGAAACCATAACGAAAATTAAGTGAAACTGAAAATACTTACAAAATGGACCTCAGATTGAAACGACTCACAAAAAGTAGAGTGGAAATACTTACAAAAGGTAATTTAGAAGGAAAATACTCACAAAAGGAATAGATTGAAAAGTACGCACAAAATGTAGTTTAGTTCCAAAATACTTACAAAATGCAATGTAGAGTCGAAATACTTACAAAATGCGATTGAAATTGAAAATAATTACAAAATGCAATTGAAATTGTAAATACACAATGCAATTTAGATTGAAATTGCCATACCAGATTCAAAATACTCACAAAATGCAATTGAAATTCAAAATACTTACAAAATGTAATTTAGATTCAAAATACTCCTTTGGATTGACAATACTTACAAAATGCAATTTAGACTGAAAATACTTACAAAATGTAATTTAGATTCTAAATACTCACAAATTGCAATTTAGATTGAAAATACTTGCAAAATGCGGATTAGGTTGAAAATACTTACAAAATGCAATTGAAATTCAGAAAACCACAAAAATTGTGCTCTTACAATCAATGACTTACTAAAAAGCAATTTAGATTGTCAATGCGTACAAAATGCAATTGAAGTTGAAAATAATCGCAAATGCAATTTAGATCGAAAATACTGTACTTACAAAATGCAACTTAGATTGAAAATATCTACAAAATGTAGTGTAGAGTCAAAATATTTACAAAATGGAATTTTGATACACGGGGAGCTAATTCACAAAAACAGTGCGGGAATCTTAAAGAGAAAAAGAAATATAATGAAAATAAAAAGAAGACTGATCCCTAGAAGAATGAGGGATCAGGAAAAATGAGAGAAGGGCCAATTAAGGCGGGAAAGGAAGAGACTCCCTAGGCCTCGGATACCCAATTACCGTCGGGATCAGATGAGAACAAGAGTTGACCAAGAGAGGTCGACAGGAAAGAAGACGGAGAGGAGCCCAGCATAAGCAAGTGGAAGGAAGCATTGCCGGACTCAGCTGGAGCCCCGTGGTCGTCAACCCACGTTCCACTAGATCTGAGCCCCTTGGGGGGGGGACAAAGGTTTAGCACACACCGAAATACACGGGGCTGATAACGAAGATGCCCCATGACTCTAATACCACGGACTATGCAAAAGTTTTCGGTTTGTCTGTATGGGGGAAAAAATGTTCGTATAATAAAGACTGTTTGTTATGATTTACAAGCCAAGTGTACCAAGGCATCCAACGTTAAGAATGAAGCATTGGTCTTAAGGCGCGTTAGGACATGGTTGCCAGGAATTGTTCCACTCCATGAGAGGAGGCAATACACAGCGCTTCGTGTACTTTTGCCACACATTCAGCGATCGTGCAGTTACGAAAACTGTATAATAATACTAATCGTAACATAACACATAAAACGAAATAAGATTAAATGAACTATAACGTATGCTGAATGTAACATAAAAGAGAGCAATCAAAATAAAATAAATAAATAAATAAAGTACAAGCATAAGTAGCAAGCTGCACACCACGCCTACCGTCGAAACTTCTTTCATAGAATGCGCGGTCAATGAACAGTCCGGCCTGTGTTAACATTTAAACCTACACTCTGGGTATGCAGGTAGAAAACGTATTCCAACTTTCCTCTACAACTCTCAAACTAACATGACATGGTTATCTTTACAAATAAAAAGGTGGAAGCACACGATCTTTTTCAATACTGCTACGCAGTTATGAGAGAATATTCAAAAGTTTTACCTACATAAAATTTTTAATATTTGCCAGTATAAAATATTTCAAGAATCCATCAACAAGACGACACATTTAGCTACACTTGTGAGTAAAATAGGCGCCACAAAGTCAATGCAATATGATATAAAATCGATTTTACTAAAAAGGGGACCCAGTTTATCATTTCTTCTAAAATTATGGATATCTGATTTTTCTAGCATTTCTATCAAATTTACGTAGTTCTAATATAAGACAAAAGAATATCGGCAAAACATATTTCTACCCGAATATGGTGTTTATAGACCAAGAAAAATTTTCGACTGATATGACAACAGTAGATTGCTAGAAAAGGATACAGTCATACATGTTTCACATGAAGCAGAAAGGGAGAAGAATATCCCTATTATTTTAAACAAGTGCTTCGTTCTAAACGTTGGATGCCTTTTTATAGACTTAAAGTTCATATTGTATTAAGTCAAATGAAGTAAGGGAAAAAACTAATATCTGTATATCGTTGATTGTATAGCCTGAAAGAGTGTATGTGATTTATCTGTAACTTGTTATTTATTTTCACTGTTGATCGCTTTTTAAAATACAAATACAATTCCTTCTATATAAACTGTTTTAATAAGAGCGTTAAAATCCCTCAGTATGCCTTCCTTCGGAGGGGAGGTAAAGCCGGCAGTCCCATGTCATAGATTTGTTGTTGTTGTTGTTGTTTTCGTCTTCAGTCTTTTGACTGGTTTGATGCCGCTCTCCATGCCCCTGTCCTGAGCTAATCGTTTCATCGCTACATAGCTACCACACCCTACATCCGAGGCAATCTGTTTAACATACTCTAACCTTGGTCTACCCCTACAGTTCTTGTCCTCTACCTTTCCTTCCATAACTATGTTTGCTATTCCTGGGTGTCTTAGTATGTGTCCTACCAACCTATCTCTTCTCTTCATTAGCAGTCGCCAGAAACATCTCTCCTCTCCCACTCGTCTTAATACCTCTTCGTTTGTAACCCTATCTACCCATCTGATCTTCATCATTCTCCTGTAACACCACATTTCAAACGCTTCAATTCTCCTCTTTTCTGCTGCACCAATAGTCCAAGTTTCACTTCCATAGAGTGCCACGCTCCCGACAAAGGTTTTCAAAAATGTATTCCTAATACCTAAATCTATATTCGATGTCAACAGATTCCTTTTCTGTAGAAATGCTTTCCTTGACTGAGCCAACCTACTTTTTATATCCTCTTTGCTTCGACCATCACTGGATATTTTGCTTCCTAAGTAACAGAAGTCTCCTACTTCCTTTAGTTTTTCCCCTGCCAATTTGATGTCCATAGAGGTTTCTGATTTATTGCGACTGCATTCCAATATTTTTGTTCTACATTTATTAATTTTCATCATGAATTCTTTCCTCAAGACGGAGTCCATACCATTCAAAAACTCATTCAAATCCTCAGGCGTGTCGGCCAAGATGACGATGTCATCAGCAAATCTCAGAGTTGAAAATATTTCTCCTTGAATCTTCACTCCCACTTTAAATTTCTCTCTAATTTCCTTCATTGCTTGTTCAATGTAAAGATTGAAAAGTATGGGTGATAAGTTGCAGCCTTGCCTCACACCTTTCTGAATACCAGCTTCTCTCTCTCATGTCAATCAGCTCGAATGACTGCTGTCTGGTTTCTGTATAGATTGTGGATCACCCTCCTATCCCTATACTTTATTCCAATCATTTTCAAAATGTCCAACAATTTAGTTCAATCAACGTTATCAAAAGCCTTTTCTAAGTCTACAAATGCCATGAACGTTCTCTTATCTTTTCTTATTCTACCTTCCAAGATCAGCCTAAGACTTAGTACAGCTTCCCTTGTCCTTACATTTCTCCTGAAACCAAACTGGTCTTCACCCAATTCCGCTTCTATCTGGCTTTCCATCCTCTTGTACATTATTCTAGACAGGATCCTTGAAGCATGAGTAATCAAGCTGATTGTACGGTAATCCTCACATCTGTCAGCTCCTACTTTCTTCGGTATAGGGTTGATAACATTCTTCTTGAAATCAGAGGGTACCTCACCTGTCTCATAAATCCTACACACCAAGTGAAATAACTTGATCAGACCTTCATCTCCTATGCAACGTAGCAACTCAATCGGTATATCATCTATACCTGGTGCTTTGTTCCTGCTTAAGTCTTCCAATCTCATAGATTTATGGCATATTAAAGAACCTTCCACTAATTACACCTGTGTGAAGCTAAAAATTGTGTAGGTTAGGAATGTAAACGACGCTCTCAGGTTCCTACGTTCATTGCCAAGAGCCGACTGCGGTGGCATCTAGTAGCTTAGTTCTGAACTAGGCCTAGTAGTCGTTGACGGTGGCGTTTGGCGGCAAAAGTAGGAACTATTTGAAAAATTCAAATTTGCAGTCCTTACCTAAATTAAAAAACAGATACACACACTAATACAGCCATCACAATTAACACCGGTTATCAGACAGATTCTACACACACCCAAAGTACACGGGGCTACATGACCGCGTTGTCACAGCCCCTAAACTGAGGAACCAACCAACCAAACTGTTTTAAAACTATAATATGCAGATGGCTCCCACGTAGGTGAAATCCACAAGCGTTTGTTTTTCTAGCGTGCTTACAGAAATGTCCAGTATGACCTAAAAATACAATCTAATGTTGTAATTTACGCTGGAGGGGCCAAGCTTGGGACATCGTCAGTGAATTCATCTTAAAGATACTGGGAGACGAAAGTGAAATAGAACCATCCATCCTGCCGTAATTATTCGTGTGAGGGTATTGGTCTGCGGTCGTTGCTGCTACTGAATTAAAGAGTATCTGTACCTAAGTATGTTGATGTAGACGGTCCTGGCACTGTTACATACCTACGTTTAAGTAACGTGACTCTTGTCACATGTTATAGATAAAACTTCAGCGTTTTCTTCATTTTTGGACTCTCAAGCAAGTTTCATGGCCCCATTTCCGTGTTTGATTTCCTTTAGAATAAGGACGATTTGAGTTCGAGTTGATGAAGCTTCCGTGTAAATGGGACAACAGGAAATGCATACATTGCTTCTGTTTGACCTCAATCTTAACCCTAACCCTTGTTTCCTGTTGGATTTCCAAATAATCTATAGTCGATTGGGCCGTCGTTAGAGTACGTCGCCTTGGGTACTACGTGACATCCCTCGTACGTATCTCGTTATGCGAGGGGCGGTATTTTGGTCAAGCGGATTTCACTGCATGTATTTTCAAAACCCCAAAGTTTCATAAACTTAAAATTCCCTTGATGCTTCATCCCCGCCGATTCAGTTATTTAATTTAGGGGCTTAAACATCGTGATCATCAGCCCCGTGCATTTGGGTGTGTATGGAATTTTGTGCGATAAACTGCGTTATTGTGGTGCCTGTGATAGTGTGGGTAACTAAGAATGAGAAGGGGTGGCCGTGGCCTTAAATTAGGAAACAACCCGGCATTTGCCTGGATTAGCGTTGACGAAAATCGTGGAGTGAATTTTGAAGCAGCTAGCACGCATGTTAGAATTAGATGTCTCAAGTTGCGAGTTCATGTTCCACCCTTTAATATATTGTTTTTGTTGATTTATTTACGACCATGCAGCCCGTTAATGTTTATGTTTTGAGTTAATTGGACCACATTTTACTTGTGACTGATCATTTCTTGTGGTTTCACTTGTAGATAAGATACATGATAAGCTGGATTTGAGCACACACACGTTCAATTGCCGAGCCTCACACGCTAACCCAGAGCTACGCCTGCCGGCTTCTTTCTTCGTTATCATTAAGGAAACTTATTTAGTTGTAAAATACAGCATATTAAAGGCAAATAATATTATGCTGGAGAAGAAGTTAAAATTTTCTTTCTTGGCAGGCTATGCGAACATCCTTTATACCAGTATTCACTCCCAAAAACGAAGAGATCATTTGGTTGTGCTATCCAAACCTTTACTTCTTGTAAGTGCACCACACGTAATATAATGATTTCTGTTATAGTAATATCCTCAAAATATCTGAATTACCCCTGCAATCATAAACCACTCTTCGCCTATTGCGGAGGGACACGTTCGATTCGGCTCTGTCAAGAAATGCAATTCAGGAACGGGGTACAGTCAACCTCGTAATGCAAAACTGAGAAGAGGCGATTTCGATTCCTACCTCAGCCATCCTGGAAGTGGTTTTCCGTGGTTTCCCAATTCTACTCCAGGTAGGCTAAATACCGGGATGGTACCTAACTTAAGCCACGGCCGCTTCCTACCCGAATCCTAACTCAATTACAAATACACACACTGGTACGCCTATAGACATCACAGTGACACAGGCTATCAGACAAATTCTGCATATACCCAAGTACACGAGACTACATGATCACGATGTCACAAAGCCCCTAAAAGAATCATCATCATCGTCGACAATAATTTATTTATTTATTTATTTATTTATTTATCGTATGGCTTTTAGTGCCGGGAGTGTCCGAGGACATGTTCGGCTCACCAGATGCTCTAGCTGCTTCAAGCAGACACCCATAGGGTGAGCTACAAGTTCCGTTCAAT
Organism: Meconema thalassinum; assembly: GCA_946902985.2. Lineage (NCBI taxonomy): Eukaryota > Metazoa > Arthropoda > Insecta > Orthoptera > Tettigoniidae > Meconema > Meconema thalassinum. Next base: position 445,526,494 of record OX336390.1, read on the forward strand.
TTCAAGTAGTCCAACTTTCGCTACCAGATGTCACTGGTGTTGAACGTTGGAACTCTGAAAGAGCGTTCCAACGAAATCTAACCTAGAAATTTAGCTTCACACAAGTTTAGTCTGCGGAAGGATCTTTTACATGCCATAAATCTATGACATATGGCCTGTTCGCCATCTCTTGATGAATACAGTACTTTTGCATTTCTCAGTTGGCACAGGCTAGAGTAAGAGGTGGCTTTTCACAGATGTCTCAGTCTCACTCATGGCTGTGATTATATGGAAGCTACTGAGGTATGGGTGGTGCTTAGTAATGGCATTCGGGGCACAGTCAGTGCCTGTGAATGCTGTGAAAGGTTCAACTCATAGGGTTAGGACTACTGTTCTGACTCAGTGAGGAAAGCAATGACAAACTACCTCACTCCTCTTCTTGCCTAGAACACCTCAAAATAGTGCTGCCTTGGGTTTTTGTGGGTATCTACTCACATAACGTAACGGCGGTACTTTTTGAGGATCCAACCAGCCTTTGGGCTGACTACCTAACAGACAGACAAATCTATGACATGGGGCCACCGGCTTTACTTCCCCTCCGAAGGAAGGCATACTATAGGATTTTAACGCTCTTAAAAAATCCGACGACTTCAGTCGGGTTTGAACCCGCGACCTTGGGCACAGCAGTTCAGCATGCTACCAACTACGCCAACAAAGCCGCTTAATCGACAATAATAAAATAATCTATGCATGAATTAGAACTTCTCTCTGTAATACACCATATATATTATTTCAGTAGTCTAGATCCCTCCTGCGGCGCTCACAAACGACCGATCGTGAAAAATGAGCATTCAAATAAAGAGAATAGACATTAGCAGTGACTTATTGCATTATAATTTCATGAAAAATCCACAGCCTGCTTCCAGTCTCCGGCCGGGTCAGGAATGGAATGAATGAAGCCCCCATCTAGCGGCGAGGATAGGAACTGTGCCGGCTGCCGAGGCCTGACGCACTCCTCTGGGGCAATGATTAAATGAATGACAGATGAAATGAAATGATAGTGGAGAGTGTTGCTGGAATGAAATTCTGACAGGGAAAACCGGAGTACCCGGAGAAAAACCTGTCTGCCTCCGTTTTGTCCAGCACAGATCTCACATGGAGTGACCGGGATTTGAACCACAGACCCAGCGGTGAGAGGCCGGCGTGCTGCCGCCTAAGCCACGGAGGCTTCGCATTATAATTTCATAAATATCAATAATTTCTTTAAAAAATTACTTTAAAAAATTGTACGAAGTGTGCGATTTGCAAACACCGTGGGTGTATGAAAATACGCTCCATAATTGCTGTCCACGGGCCGCTGTGACGCCTGTTTCATGTCATATTAACATTCTGAGGTTTTTCCTTTATCCTGAAATGTAAACAGTGTTCTATAATCATTTGGTTGAAATAAAGACATAACCTTTCTCCTTAAGTGACTCATTATAAACCTACTGGGGAAAGTGTGGTTTATGAACATGCGAGGTTTCTCGCACGGGCCCGCTAGTAGCCTACACCATATTAAGGGAAAATTAGGATATTGATTCACTTTGGGAAATATGACATAGATGTTGTTGTTGATTCTTTTAGGGGCTTTGCGGCATTGTTGTCATGTAGCCCCATGTATTTGGGTGTGTGTAGAATTCGTCTGATAAACTGTCACTGTGATGTCAGTACTAAGTTGTGTGTATTTGTAATTGAAGTAGGATTTGGGCCGTGGCCTTAAGTTAGGAACCATCCCGGCATTCGCCTGGAGTAAAAGTGGGAAACCACAGAAAACCACTTCCAGGATGGCTGAGGTTTTGCCGTTCCAGCCCTCAAGGCAGGAATTATTTTTTTTGGCAGAGCCGGGAACCGAACCCGTGCCTCCGCTGTGGCATCCAAGAATGCTAGCCACTACGCAACGAGGCGGCATAGCGCAGAGCAGCTAGTGAAACTCAGGAACTGAGTTATGCGCCTGCTGCCGGTTCGAGCTAAGCGCAGACATTTTTGTTTGATATTGAAATGATAGAAGCTATTTTTCAGTGTTGCCTAATTCTATTAAAGGAAGCTTTCCAGTCGGTCAACACACATTGTGCCCAATTAGGCTACACCAGGCGGGAAACAAGTATTTACATACCCTAACCTGAAGGAAAAAAAACGGGTTATTATTACAAACTAACACGTTTTTATGTACAAAATAATTTTTGTTTGAGTTGTGTTTAAAATTAATATATTTTCATGGAAGGTGATTTGTCTCCTGGGGTGGCATCTTACGCGATGAGACATTCGTGCAGAAGATTTTTCCTTTTCTCGCAATCTGCCTGTTCTGGGAATACAGAGAAAAATAAATCTACTGCGCCGTTTGGAACTCCACCCGGATATCATGTAGCGAGTCAAAAATTAAACACAAATGCTCAAATTATAACAAAATAAGACTGTATATCACTAAAATGACCAAAATATGACAAAATTTATTTAAAAAATTGCCAAAATATGCATTTATAGGCAAAATGAATTTCATTTAAAGGGTCAGGGACCCTACACTCTCACTTATTTTTCAAATTCAAGGCAAAATAAGACCAGGAAAAAATATATAACTTTTCTTTAACTTCCGAACCTTAGTGATGATCAGAAGAATTTAAAATTACTTACAAATTACGTTGAGTTAAACTGTCTAATCTAAACTCTTGGGCTGCAGACCCTCTCGTCAGGCCTGCAGGATGATCGCTGTCAGATTCGGTTCTCCGAGCTTCCTGCACTTCATCGTAGTCGTGGAGGGAGAGTTAGCGCGCTCAACTACGCAGATCAGCAGGACAAGCTTTTCCGGGCCCCTCCATTTTTATTCAACCTCTGACAATTTTGGAATTACGGTATTAAACTTGCAAATTTTAACCCCTTGTTTGGTTCATGCGGAGAATAGTCAAAATAATAAAAGCCTAATGTAAGTACGGACAGTTTATTCACTTATCGCCCCAGCTTGGCAGAATCTGCGAGGTATCATTCCTCTATCGTTACAAGAGCAGTGTCTGGGAGCTGGACAGACTTAACACGCAGATACAACTGGGAATGGTGATAGGCCGATCACACAGGTGACCGCTAACTTGGGTCTAGTTAAGGAAGGGTCTGGGTAGCCATCCGTGGACACGTTGAAAGGAACCGTCCCGACATTTGCCTGGTGGTGAAAATGGGAAACCACGAAAACCATTTACAGGACGGTCACGGTGGGATTCACTCTCCCGATGCCAACGAGGGACGAGCTAGCGCTTTAGCGCTCTCGGCCACCGTGGTCGGTCACAGTTTATGCACCCTTTCAAAAATTACCTACGTACAAAAGAGGATCAGTTGCAAGTCATTTGCGCATGACTCGGAGAGATATTATAAGTAGTAATTCGTCGGGACGTAAGTAAAACTACCCACAAACAAGAATTACGAACAGTTGAGTTAAGTATAAACCAGCTCCAACTGTATTGTCAGTCTATAAAATGAAACTGATACCGGCCGCAGTGGCCGAGCCGTGCCTCGCTGGTATCGGGAGAGCCTGGGTTCGAATCCCACCTCGGCCGTCCTGAAAATGGTTTTCGTGGTTTCCCATTTTCACCACCAGGCAAATGCCGGGACGGTTCCTTTCAATAGGTCCACGGCCGATTTCCTTTCCTGAAAAGAAAAGTATTAATACAATTATAAAATGAAACTGAAATGATACTGTGACACAACAAACAACAGATTGCATCCATTAGAACATGGCAAAACATCTCGTTTTGACTGGTTGAAGCAACATGTTCAATAATCCCAGACCACGGCTATCTTTGAGTGTCTCTAGTGGGTGATCTGATCATTGAATCGTCTGGCGTTACTCGTCTTCTCTTCCACCCGAGCGACAGAAATAGCTCCTACCCACGGAATGCACGACGTTATTCTTGCTGCAGTCGTGGACCAAACTCACTGAATGCACTTGAGTAGATCTGCCTCAACCTCAATGATGATGATAGTAATAACAATAAACACAAGCTACTGTGGCACAGGTCAGTGGTCACAAATAGACCCACCGGTACTGCATATCAACTAGTTGATTAACTGTACAAGATGTCGAAATTTAATGTTTTTCAGTCGGTTAACACGTTAAAACATCAAATTTCGATTACTAAGGCAACACTGAAAATGGCCTCAAACACCGTAATGCACAAGATGTGATGAATAAGAAAAGAAGAAGAAGAAAAAAGTCCACTATTTCTGAAGATTTTTTAAACAAAATCAAATCACAATATTTTTTCGCCAAATACAGTAGACTATATAAAAACATCTCTATATATTGAGCCTTATCCCTAAATTTGGCAAATTGCAAATATCCACCAAGCCTATATGCTGAGAAAGTGAACAAGTACACACCTCTGGAGGAAGATGTTGATGATGTTTTATTCGAGGGGCTTGGACATCGTGGTCATTTACCCCCATGTTCTTGGATGTGTGTATAATTCGTCTGATAACCTTGGTGATGGATGTATTAGTGTGTGTGTTTGTAATTCAGGTGAGGATTGGCAAGGAGGCGGGCGTGGCCTTAAGTTAGGAACCATCCCGGCATTTGCCTGAAGCAGAAGTGGAAAACCTCGTCCAAAATGGCTGAGGTTGGAATCGAACAGACCTCTTCTTAATTTTGCGTAACGAGGCTGTATGTACCCCGTTCCTGCCCTAAGACAAGAATAAAATGTATTGGCAGAGCGGGGAGTCGAACCCGGACCACTCCGGTGATATCCAAGAACTCTAGTCACTACGCTACGAGGTGGACTATCCAAGAACGAATTTCTGTACGTAATTACGAAAGGTGTAAGGTAAGGCTGCAACTTATCACCCATACTTTTCAATCTTTACATTGAACAAGCAATGAAGGAAATTGGAGAAAAATTTAAAGTGGAAGTGAAGATTCAAGGAGAAATAATTTCAACTCTGAGATTTGCTGATGACATCGTCATCTTGGCCGACAAGCCTGAGGATTTGAATGAGTTTTTGAATGGTATGGATTCCGTCTTACGGAAGGACTTCATGATGAAAATTAATAAATGTAAAACAAAAATACTGGAATGCAGCCGAAATAAATCAGAAACCTCTATGGAGATCAAATTGGCAGGTTAAAAGCTGAAGGAAGTAGGAGACTTCTGTTACTTACGAAGCAGAATAACCAGTGATGGACGAAGCAAAGAGGATATAAAAAGTAGGTTGGCTCAGGCAAGGAAAGCATTTCTACAAAAAAGGAATCTGTTGACATCGAATATAGATTTAGGTATTAGGAAGTCATTTTTGAAAGCCTTTGTCTGGAGCGTGGCGCTCTATGGAAGTGAAACTTGGACTATTGGTGCAGCAGAAAAGAGGAGAATTGAGGCATTTGAAATGTGGTGTTACAGGAGAATGATGAAGATCAGATGGGTAGATAGGGTTACAAACGGAGAGGTATTAAGGCGAGTGGGAGAGGAGAGATGTTTCTGGCGACTGCTAATGAAGAGAAGAGATAGGTTGGTAGGACACATACTAAGACACCCAGGAATAGCAAGCTTAGTTATGGAAGGAAGGGTCGAGGACAATAACTGTAGGAGTAGACCAAGGTTAGAATATGTTAAACAGATTGCCTCGGATGTAGGGTGTGGTAGCTATGTAGAGATGAAACGATTAGCTCAGGACAGGGAGGCATGGAGAGCTGCATCAAACCAGTCAAAAGACTGAAGACTCAAACAACAACAACAACAACATGAACAATAGTATTTATACGTGTCCACAAAGTTGCGGGATCGAATCTCTCCACAGTATTTCGGCATGCGAGAAGCCCGTACCAATGAAGGTACGTTTAATAACAATAATAATAATTCAATTTTAAACGATAATAATAATAATAATAATAATAATAATAATATCGTATGGCCTCGGATGCCGGGTGCAAGCTTTGTTAATTGACACCTAGAGGGCAGCTTGCATGTCGAATTTCGTCGTTCCTTTGAACGCTATGAAAGTCAAGGAGGTTAGATATCTAAGCTCCTTGACACTACAGCGCCTTCTAGTAGAGAATGGAGGAACTTTGTGTTGGCGGAAAATCCCGAGATTAATTTTGCCATTGAACACGGCCTACTGAATTCAAATGGGTTCTTTAACATGCCAACAACGTATGACATCCATGTCGTGATTTTTGTTTTTAAACGATGAATTAAGTAGATAACAGCGGGGCCGATCTCTTAAATAAAAAAAAAAGAATGTTACCTAGATCATAGGCAGACCGACACTGAACTACCGTATCTGAAGAATTATAAAAAATAGAAGGTTGAAGTATGAATGCCAATTAAAAATATAAAATAAGGTGTGTAGTGATTTCTGTTTGCAAAATAATCATACTCTAGGCCTGGGTAGCTATGTTTTTATCGTATATTGTTGTTCGTGAGCAAACTGGGTAAAACGGACTGCTAACATGTTTGAATCAAAGCCTATGGACACCTAAACGGGACTTCAAAACTACTGCTAAGTATTAAGCATTATGTAATATCAACATGCAAAATATGTACATACTTCTGTAATGATATTATGTGAAATATGTAATATTACATTTAGAAAATTTAAAATATGTAGGCTAATATTAATTTAATTTTATATGAATGATATACAGTATTACACATGATATTACATGAAGATCCGTTATTTTATTCATTATTATTATTATTATTAGTAGTATTGCAAAATAAAGTGTGGTTCAGTAATTAATCAATTAATTAAACATTGTCGATATTATAGTAAATTTAAATAAATTTCATTATTAGGTAAGAGAAAGTGCATACGAACTCGAGAATAAGTATTGTGAGGGGCACTGTTTGTTTGAGGGGTGGGGGTCTTTCTAAACAACAGGTTGAAAAGTAGATCCTCAAGCACTCACTGGACAACTGAAATAAACTTACGTCCAGCCGCTGAGTTTCCGTCAGAGTGTTATGTGAATTCCCATCCCCTTAACTGCACTAATATCTTTCTTGGAATTCTTCCCTGGCCCTTTCTCAGCAGATTATGAATTGCTTGGAAAATCTGTTTCATGTAAGTTGCCTGAATTTCTAGTGAACAAATATTGCCATACACACTGTTTTGAATTACCGTATACAGTACCGGTATTTCACTTGCGAAAAAATACTCTTTTTACGGTAAGAGACAGAATATGTAATTTTACATTAAAAAGTAAAATTATGTAAAACAAATATCAATACGTTCAAATATGTAAAATATGTAACAATAAAATGTGGTAGCTAAGGTTCTAATTCATGGACATTTATAATTTTTAGTTATGTATAAACAATGGGAAAGAATATGTATTTACATACAAATCCTAGCCCTAGCAATAACCTACTCAAAAAAATTATGCCTTCAGCCTCTACTGCTGTTAGGGCATTTTAGTTTCGTTTTGAGTTGATGAACCTTGTCCAGCTGCTGTTTGCGAAAGTGCGTTCGGGATATCCTTACGAAGCACATGACCGCAGCCGAGGTGATCCAGTCACATGTTTCACGTGACACAGGTGCTGTTCGGTCACACATCTCGAGGCCACACTAGATAAAAGCTGTGCTACTGTATAATAGACTTTCAACCTGGTGGCACAGTGGCTATCATTTTTGGCTGACACTCTAGAGGTTCGGGTTCGATTCCTGGCTCTGCCAAGAAATTTAATTCTAGTCTGAGGGCTGGAGCAGAGTACAGTACACTCCGCCTAGTAAGGCAGAACTGAGAAGAGGCGGGTTCGATTTCCACCTCAGCCATCTTAGAAGTGGTTTTCCTAACTTAAGGTCACGGCCGCCTCCTTCCCAATGCAGTCTCAATTACAAATACACACACTACTACATACACCAACAGTAGCACAGGCTATCAGATAGGAGCCTACAAACACTCCTAACTACACTTAGTTGCAAGTCCCTAAATGTAGTAACAACATCGTGTAGGTAATAGACTGGACGTGGAAAATTTCTCATGATATATGCATATAAGAAATTAAGAATTGGATTTCCATGAACACATTGATGATGATAAGTGGAGGATTTCGGCTATTATACAAATAACACATGGCAATTAGATGGTAGAGAATTAAAATGTCCTACCTACGCGGGACTCGAACCCCCGATATTTATACTTTAACGCCGTGGCTCCACCCCTGAGCTAATGCGGAAATTATTTTAATTCTCAAGGCAAATGCACATTTAGACGAGAGTAAAAATAATAATAATAATAATAATAATAATAATAACAATAATAATGTTATTGGTTTTACGTCCCTTTTAACATATGCGGCTTTTAGAGACGCCGGGTTGCCGGAATTTTGCCCCGAAGTGGACCTTTAACGTGCCAGTAAATCTACTGACGCGGCTCCCTCGCATTTGCGCACCTTCAAACCTGCAAGCTTGGGCACAGCAAGCGAGAACGTTACCGCTGAGCCACGCAGCCAGCTACATTTGTGATACTAGCCTTTGCTAGATTGTGGGGTAGATTCCAAGAAATGGATGTACACACGCATTCACAGATGGCGAGATGAGTCGTGAGCGCCCCTTCTTAATTTATGAACAAAATTCTCCTTGGGAAATAGAATAGGTCTGCCTAACGGGTACAGAAGCACTTTTCTTTTAATAGACTACTGTATTTGCCAAAAAATCAAGCGGTAATTGAGCTCGTGCGGTGTCATGGTGACAGGAGACGTTTCTACACAACCATGGCCTATTTCACAATATTTTCCGTCTCTGACTTTAGTGAGCTGAGGTGCAAGGTCATATATCAGCGAACTCAGAAGATGAGTTGGTCCGAATCCCAGTGTCAACTGTCCTTGATATGGTTTTTTATAAGTATGTTCTACTGGTATACATAGCTTTGAAGCCATTTTACAGTGTTGCCTTATTGATAATTGATATTGCAACTTTTCAGTCGGTCAACAACACATTGGTTTCGTTGAATAGAGGTGCTAAAAGGTGAAACTTAAACTCAATTAGGGTTGCGATTACATTGTGTTGACCGAATTGAAAATAACAATATCAAATGTCCTGGTACAAACTGCTTTTTACGTGGAGACCGAACCAAGCCACTACATGTGACACTTCACCTCACAAATCTTATATGCATTAATCCGGAATCGAACTCGGTCGTCTTGGTGAGAGTCAGCTTGACTGCCACGCCACCCTATCACACTTCTCAGAATTCAAGATGCACATCACCGCTGATACCAAGAAACCTGACATCTTTTTCTTGTTCGGACTGACTGGTACTCATCTTTCGGCCTCAGTTAAGGTTTTCCAACCCACTGCGAATATTGCATGTACGTTTCGACGCCTTGTGTTGGTATCAGTATCCACAAATCCACGTTTCATCGCCAGCTGTGATTGTTTTCATCAAGTTCCCATTATCACAAAAAGTTCATTATAGATGGAGAGGCGAATGCTTATTTGGTTCTGCGTCAGGAGTAATGGAACGAATTTTGAAGTTTTACGACGGATCGCCTTGACTTGATCATATCGAAATGTTAATTTATTCTTCTCGTTTTCGACATGTCAAACGATGATTAGAACGCACGATTTAACAAACTTGTGCAACATAAGCATCGTCTGACGACATTGAGGGTCGTTCTGAAAGTAGGTCGTCATCTGTTGACCTCGACCATCACTTGAAATACTTGCGTTCAACTCGTGCACTGATCCAAATTAACTTGCTTTACAATTCAAAATGTTTCCGAAAATATGTTCACTATCTCGAAGAAAAAATCAACGTTGATTCGCTACTTGAGTTACCAAGGCATCTAGACATTTGCAACTCACACTCTTAGCCCTCTCAAACAAGGACGATGAATACCGTAACTGGTTAAGAAATCCGCAGCAAACGGGAATTTAAGAAGAGAAGACATTAGTAGACAGATCCACTTAGCAGATCCCGATACAGCATCCCATTAGTGACGTAATTCATGCAGGAATCTTTTATTTCAAAAGTCTCGAGGACAACGACATATTCGTACCTTTGACAATAGAATATTCCAGTTAGGCTTACAATCAATCATTTAAAAAGAAATCTTTTTGAGATCGCCAAGACTTGATCATATCGAAATCCATATATTTAAGCCGCTAAGCTGATTTTTGTTACCGCGAGATTCAGATAACGTCTGAACCAATTCACTTCGTAGAGTACTCTGACGAAAGCTCGTGGCCTGTAGATTTGCAGAGTGTCTTCAAAATAAACACATATGTTACAGAATATTTTTAAAATTAATAAACAAAAATGCAGAATTGTTGCCAATCACGCACGCGCACAATCGCCTTGGCTCATGACAGACATGGCGGTTAGAAGTCCACCGCGATTTAATGTGATAGTTATTTATAAGAATTATGAAGGAGGGGATCATTGTTTAAGATGTTTCCACGATATATACTGGAATATAATTATAAAAGACGGGAAATGTTGAATAACTTAAACTGACAGTTGAGTGTGTATGCCTTTTACTACCTTAACTCAGCTGTTAGCGTCGAGGACTCTGAAGTTTTGCATCGCGGAATGGGAGGAGTTCGAATCCTTCCTCCGACATGATTTTTTTTATTTCTGTATTATTATTTCTTGCTATTGCTATTACATTGTCAAAACATATTTTACTTTCAGCATTCCCGCGATTTACGTTACCATCTGTGTATATTTAAAACTCTAAGGTAACAAAAATATACACCAGCGTTAACAGATTAAATAATGACGATGAAAGCCAGCTACTTCAGTTTCCTACAGAATTCTTTAATTCCTTGGAATTAAGTGAATTGCCTCCTCATATCCTTACTCTAAATGTTCGAGCCATAGTTATGCTCCTTAGGAATCTGGACATTTCCCAAGGGCTCCTAAATGGTGCCAGATTAATTGTAAGAAGTATGCATGAAAATTGCTTGGATTTGGAAATAATAAGTGCAGATAGTATTGGCAGAGAGTTCTAATCCTTCGACTTGATTTAACACCATCCAATAAAACACTTCCATTTTCTTTTAAGAGGCACCAATTTCCAATCGCTTGGCATTCTTTATCACAATCAATAAAGCTCAAGGGGAATCTATGGAACGTGTAGGCCTAGGTCACTATTTGCCTCATCAAGTTTTCAGTCATGGCCAGTTATATGTTGCAAAGTCGATCTTTCTCTGTAATCATACAAAGAATGCATAGAAGAAAATTCTTCAGTACATATTTTCCCAATGACCCACATGTTTTGACGGGTTTCAAGTAGTGTTAATTTACTCTGCACGTTTCCGACCTGTCAAACGACGATTAGAACGCACGATTTTACTAACTTGTGCAACATAAGCGTCATCTGACGTTATTTCCATTCAAAAGGTGAAATAAAACATCAGCACATTTGTGGTTAGCGATCCCTCAAAAGATACAAGTTGATTAAAAATTAATATGTGATGACGATACTGATTGCAAAGTGTGCGACAGCGCTATCGAATACAAAACTATTTCGCTCCAACAATTTTATTGTACGAATGATTCATTTAAAAATTATTCGTGAGTCATAAATAGGAGTAAAATCTTGTATTAAATTTTAATAGTGTATGGCATGGTCCCAGTTGGGATAAGTTGTTCAATATATTTTTCAAACATTATTTCCGTAAGACATCGTGGGTTATCAACCCCATGTACTTGTATAGGCTAGCCTATGATTGTAACCTGTATGATATAGCCTGTATTAGTGTTGAGAACTTTAATTTGTAGATGGGAAACGGGGGGTAGTACCATCCCAGCATTTAAAAGAGAGTATCACCTAAAGCCACTATTAAGATGACCCACCAATTTTCAGTTGCTCTCATGATGAAACCAAATGCATCCAGATCGAATCATCAGACCAGAATTTAAACACACGGAACATCCTAGAATAGTGCCCATATATTAAACTGCAACAGTAGCACTGTCTGTTAAGGTAATTTGATCAGTTTCTTTGGAGGAGACAAACATGACTTGTCAAGTTCATTTATGATCGAGTCAGACTGTGCACCTTTATTTGAACATAGGATTGGAATATTGTTATTGTTATTATTATTATTATTATTGTTATATTGAGAAAAATAGCATGTGACCCCAATTTTTTGTTTCCATGGACAGGAGTCTGTCCCCCTATCGAATTATTTAGTTTTTACATAAATCTTATTCTGAAATACAAATAGCCAGAGGCATACAAATTTGGAATAATAATAATAATAATAATAATAATAATAATAATAACAATTGGCTCATTTTCATTTGAGACTATTTTGTCTTCACCGTCCCGTCTAGTCAGCAAGCCTCTGTGTGAGAACGAGTCGCCACTATGATCCCCTATTAGCAGTTACCGCTACAGCTACACCTCTAGCCTTGAAATCATTAAACGATAAATGTAACCATCGTCTCCTATGTCTACCTCCGCTTCTCTTGTCCTCTATAGCCAAGTAATCCTTCCTCTAGCATTCTCATACATGCCCCCCTCCATCTGAGTTGGCTCATACAGTCACATCTAACGTCTTCATTTCTAACTTAGTCTTTAACTACAGTATCCAAATATAATTTACATGTAGCTTATGCAGAATACAGTAGACCGCAACTGAGAACTCACTACATCGGCCTTTCTACACCTTGACTCTTCTTTCACTATAGCTTACTACCATCCTGAGAGAATACACATCCTAAGTACTTGAAATGGCCCAATTGCTCCAATTTAGTTCCTCCTACCTGGTGTTCCTTCCCTACCGACAGCACCCTATTTCAAGCTCCTATCCTATTTTCTTGGAACTTTTAGGCAAATACTCTGTATCCACATTGTCACTATCATACAGGGTGATCGAAAAATAATGCCTAGATTTTAAATAATTGCTATAAAAAACTATTAGAGGTAATGTAATGGTTTTAGCCTTAAAATGCGTGGAAAATATACAATTTTTGTTCATACCTTAGTAAGTTTCAATGTCATCTCCGTCTGTTGCTCTGCAGACGTGCGTCGAGTGTATCGCGTACCGCGCGGAGCCCCACCTTGCATATTTTAAGAATGACACGCTGTCCAGTGTGTTGTCCGATATCTTCTATTTGAGCGAACAGAAACTGTTCAAGCATGTCGAGGTAAATAAGGCTTGTAATTGTTTCTTCAGCGAAAAGTAGAAAGGTCCAATAACTTGAAGTAGCCCGCACCACACAATAGACGTTGGCAGAGCAACAAACAAAGCACACTTACTAAGGTATCTTGTTCACGTATTTTAAGCCTAAAACCATTACATTACCTGTAATAGTTTTTTTTATAGCAATTATTTAAAATCCAAGCATTATTTTTCCGATGGTCCTGTATATTGAGAGAAACACAATTACATACACGACAGGAATGATAAAGACAGCGTTGTGTCAGTCACATACTTCGGTCTGGATTCCCGTGCGTGAAAGAATGCTACCCAGACCAAGAACAAGGCCCGTTTCTCGACTGAAGATAGACCAGTGGTCTTCAAACTCTTACCTACGCCCCATAATTTCCATGGTGAGCTCTAAGTCCAGAAATCCAAGATTCGAATCCCGACGCTACCAGCGGTTTTTCCCGGAATTGACTTACTCACCTCAGGAAAATGTCGAGATGATAATTGCAAGTTCCCTAGTTGAAGCAACAAGAACTTTCCCCTCCACCTTTTCGGCGCACGCTCGCGGAGCTTATAAAAAAACATTTAGCGAATTCTGACCACCATTGTTATGTCCCCGCTTTTCAAACATAAGCCTACTACATGAATCAGTTCATGGTATCACAGACACTTGAAGGCTGTGAAGGCAGAAGGAATTTTTAAAGAGATTGGCGCTGTATTTAATAATAATAATAATAATAATAATAATAATAATAATAATAATAATGATAATAATTTTTTTTTTTTTTTTTTTTTTTTTTTTTTTAGGGGAAGAAATGCATTTACGCACAGAGTGTCGGGCTCCTGCTCCTGAGTAGCAGACTACCGACTAAAACTCCCCCGTTACTTCTGAACACTAGCCTGGAACCGTTTAGCACATTACTTCAGGCTAGAGTCATTTTATATTTGCCTGTAGGGCACTCTTCCGTAATGAATCATCTTCAGTGGCGATCCAGATCCGTCTTCTTTGTTCGGAGGATATCTTCAACAAAGCTTGCTACCAGTTTCCAGTTTTCCTCATTTTGTAGCATCACTGCAACAATATTGTCCGGGGATATCTCTACATCAATGTGATCTTGAAGAGACTGCCTATTTTGGACCCACCGTCCACAAGAGAAGAAGGTGTGATTAGCATTATCTAATTCATTGATACAGTAGATGCAATCTGATGAATCCACCTTCCCCATCTTCTTAAGATAGGAACAGAAGTACCCATGGCCAGTCAAGAACTGAGTGAGATAGTAACCAACCTCACCATGTTTCCTCTCTGTCCAAACCTGCACCTGAGGGATCATTCTCTTAGTCCATTGGCTTTGATCTCCTTGCTCCCATTTGATCTGCCAATTTTGAAAGGTTTGTACTCTTGCCGATCGTCTTGCATTTTGTAAACCCATATCAGATTTCCTCAAGTAAATGTTCTTGCGTTCTTTCGCAAGAAAAAAAATCGGAATAATTCCGGCAATAACGAGAACTGCTTCCTCAGAGACCGTGCGATATGCAGATGCCACGCGCAAAGCACCCCGCCTCTGCACTTGCGCCAGTGGCTTCCTATAAATTTCCTTATCCAGGGCATCCGCCCATATTTCCGCTCCATACAGCAGAACTGAATGGATGGCTGTCATCAATAGTCTTCTCTTACTAGATTTTGGCCCACCAACATTGGCCATGAGCCGACTGAGGGACGTTACTCCTCTGGCTGCCTTATCTGCAGTCCGTCTAATCTGTTCTCCAAAATTCATTTTACTGTCGATCATGATGCCCAGGTATTTTGCTGCTGGCTGCGTCTCTACTTGAATTTGTCCTACCTGTATTGGAAGTATTGTCTGAATTCTCTTCTTTGTTAGGATGACAATTTCCGTCTTACTAAGTGCTAGAGACAGACCATGTTCCTCCATCCATCTATTGATTTTGCGCATTACCATATTGAGTCGCAACTGTGCCTGCTCGACACTTCTTCCTGCTACAAGAGCAGCAACATCATCTGCATATCCTACTAGAATAGTTTCTTCAGGCATTTCAAGCCTCAACAAGCTGTCGTATGTAACATTCCAGAGATCAGGTCCTAGAATCGAACCCTGGGCAGCCCCAGCCGTGACTTGTACTCTACGGATCCCTTCTGTAGTATCGTAGAGCAGAGCACGATCCTTCAAGTAAGAGTCTAAGATCCGAAGGAGATACCTTGGAACATGGAATGAAAATTCTAGAGCATCCATGATATCAGTCCATTTGACAGAGTTGAAAGCGTTTTTAACATCCAGTGTAACAAAAAGAATCACCCGGCGAGAGTAATGATTATAACTCTCCGCTCTTCGTACTTTATCGGCGACTTCTTGCACTGCATCCAGTGTCGACCGGCCTACCCTGAATCCAAATTGTCTTGGTGATAAATCGCCGGCTGCGATTATTGCTTCAAGCAATCTCCGTCTTATGAGTTTCTCAAATAGTTTGCCCGTTGTGTCAAGCATACAAAGTGGGCGGTACGATGATGGTAACTCAGGGTCACCCATGCCCTTACTAATGAGCACTAAGCGACAGATCTTCCAGCGAAAGCTAAAGATTCCTGCTTTCATGCACACATTGAACATTCTCAACAATAACAACAACATATCTTGATCAACTATTATTTTCAGAACCTCATTAGGAATCCCATCCGGCCCCGGAGCCTTGTTGTTCCGTAAAGAATGCGTTGCAACCCGAAGTTCATCTTCAGTAAACAGTGGGAAATCTAGATCACTTTCAAAATTCCTCTCAGGTCTTGTGGGATGAGTTGGAAAAAGGGTTTGAACAATGGTGTTCATAATATCATCCTCCATGATGCACGATGTTCTGTGACTTCCAAGTTTCTGTGTTACAATTTTGTAACCCAAACCCCATGGATCAGTGTCAATATCTTCCTGAAGCTTTCTCCAACTCTGAACCTTGCTCGTAGTTATGGCTTTCCGAAGTAGCTTCTTTGCTGCTTTATGCTCCGCTGATTTTTCATTAGCTTCTTCCCGATTTCTTGCTCTCTGGGCAAGACGGCGAAGCCTGAGGCAGTTCTTCCTTAATTCTGCTATCTCTCTGGTCCACCAGTATACAGGGCTCTTTCGGTGACGTGGTACTGAGGAGGGCATCGAAACATCACAAGCTGACGTAATAATTTTCATGGTTGCAGAAACCAGATCCTCAACCTCAAACTCTCTCCGTGCTTCAGCACTTCGAATCTGTTCTGCACCCTTCCCAATGATATCTTTGAACTTGTCCATGCTAATCCTATTTACATTCCACCGTTGACATTTCTGGGGAGGTAC
The DNA here is from genome assembly GCA_946902985.2 of Meconema thalassinum. Lineage (NCBI taxonomy): Eukaryota > Metazoa > Arthropoda > Insecta > Orthoptera > Tettigoniidae > Meconema > Meconema thalassinum. Next base: position 445,542,918 of record OX336390.1, read on the forward strand.
TTCCCGTCCCTGAACATTTGATTCAAAGTCAAAGGCGATGAATTGATGATCGCTAGCACAATAATCTTCCAACACTTTCCATCTCTTAATGAATGGCACAATTACTTCTGATGCCAGGGAGACATCCGGAATTGTTCCTTCACATCCTGGACGTCGGAAAGTTGGAACTGTACCAATATTTAATATTAGAAGGCCTATCCTGGATGCCATCTCTAGAATGTACTTACCCCGGGAATCTGTACTTGGCATACCCCATTCCACTGCTTTGGCGTTAAAGTCTCCAGCCACTATGACACTATTTGTGGCGTTTAGAATTGCATCTTCCAAAGAATTTACTTTGCGGCGGAAGTGCTCAATTGCCTCATTAGGAGTTAGGTAAACACTAAAATAGGTGACCCTTCTGGTCTTCACCCAAACATAACCATCAGAACTTCCATGATCCTTTATAATAACTTTTCTAGAATCCAACACCCAGATTGCAGAAGTGCCAAGTGTGTCACTGAACCAAAGAGATGACTCTTTATCTTTATACTGTTCGCTGATTAGCAAGAGATCGCTTTGCTTCTCTGTGACTAGCTGATATAGCAGATCATTGGCTGTCTTACTTCTATGTAGATTGGCTTGAAGTATACGAATCATTTGAACCTCAGTGCCTTTTCTTTGTCCAAAGCTTCTCTGAAGACCTTACACGGGCTAGATCCCATAGCATGTGCTAAATCTTTGATAAAACCTCGTTCTTCACAAAGAACACATTTCTTTGAGGCCGTACATCCTCTAGCTTTGTGACCTGTCCCGCCGCAATTGTAGCAAAGTTTACTTCTATCTGTGCCTTTGCAGTTGCTAGCAACATGTCCATAGTCCAGACATCTATAACAACGAGATACCATGATCCTCCGTCTAATCCTGCAATTGACCCATCCTATGGTGATATGATCTTGCCTCAAGAGCACATCTGCATCACTAGTTGTTAATGTGACAACAGCCATCTTCACTTCCCTCGTATTCGTCCTCGTCAGCAGCACCTTGGTGTCTGGAGAGAGTTCTGGGATAGTTCTCTGGATAGCTTCCATGACCTCTTCGGAAGTAGTTAGAGCATCAAGGTCTCTGATTTCAACAGTTGCCTTCGCTTCAAGCCTACGAACTGTAGCATTGGACCCCAGAACATTTCGCAGAGAATTACCAAAAGCTGCTTTATCCCTGGAACTTGCTCCCAACTCGACAAGGACGTCTCCCGCTTTAGTTTGTCGAATGGACCGGACTTCAGTTCCTGTATCATTAGGGTTTGCTTTTTGGCGAATCTCCTTCAGAATATCGGCATATGATTTACCTTCAGCTGGTCTGATCAGTAAGGCTGCTCGCCTTGGCCTACTAGGTCTCTTCTGTCTGTTTGGGGTTGCTTGGTGGGTAGATATGTCAACATTATCAGCAAAATCCTCCTGCCTATTCTCAGCATTTTCTCTAACCTTTACCAATCTTCTGTCTCTCCTCGATGTAACAGGAGTCCATATTTCTGACGACTCTGTCTCATTCTTCTTATCCCCCTCCTGAGCAGCTACAGTTCCCGAAGTAACTTCGTTCCTGCTGCTAGAATTGGGGGTCATGTCCTTCGGTAGGTCATTCAATACAACCTTGTGAGCTTCGTCTTGTGCCGCATGTGGAGTACGATCACAATAGGCTATAGAATCAATGGCCTCTTCTAGTTCCACTATGCCATTCTTCACATCGTTGGATATATTACGCTGCCTGTCAGTTGCAAGCTTCATCTTATTGAGAATGTTTCGACACCGTTGCAAAAGGTCCTCCATACTCGGTCGAAGATTCCCAATGCTCTCTTGTTTTGACTGGTCCTCAATAACAGAAACTCTCTCCAAGCGCTTCGCTTTGGTAAGTCACCTCACAATACAATAATAATAATATAAATGTTTTTGCGCAACTGTAACACATTAGCTTTATTCCGTCTGCATGAGGCGTCTAGTTCATTTTCCTGACTGAAAGTCTTTACACATTGCTAGCATGTACCTTTGCTCGCTCCGTGTGGTGTGAAATGTTTGTGCGCACCTGCTACACTTGAGCCTTGTGTTGCCAGTATGGACTACCCACAGTTTACTCTTTCAGTGGGCGATCCGTGACTCTGCTAACTTAACCTCACTTATCGGGCTAGCACGCCAATGGATTTGTCATGAGACTTTTTAACTATGTACCCTGGTATATGTTTGTAATTGATTAGTACTTTCGTAGTACGCCTCTTTCTGTAACACTTGCACTTCATTTCAGCTTACCTCCTAGGCTTAGCTTCTTTCTAATTCACTTTACACTCCGCACTGAACACTGCCGTGGCCACTCCTTGTGTTTGTTGTTTTAATAATGATAATAATAATAATAATAATAATAATAATAATAATAATAATACAAAGACAGATATCACGAGCCTGAAAACAAAATACGGTATAATCGACAGGGTCCCGCACTTTAAATATCTCGGAGAATTCATCGAGAGAGACAGGCCTTGAAAAAATCTCACAACAAAATTGTCTCCGAAAAGTCAAAAGGGCATAAGGGTTACTCCAAAACATCTACAAAAAAAATCTATGTCAAAACAGACAAAAATTCAGCATTACAACACAGTCATAAAACCAACAGTCCTTTACGAGAGCGAAACTCTGACACAACAATAAGAATGAACTTGAAGACATCAAAAAAGTGGAGGAAGATCATTAGGAAAATCTTAGGAGCAAGATATACCCAAGATGGTTACAGGCTACAATCAATCAAAACAACAGAACAGTATGTCAAATATCGAAATTGACATTAAGAAAAGACGAATTAAATTCATTGCTCATCTCACCAGACTACCAGAAAATGGATTGACAAAAAGGATAATAGATTATGTAACCTCACTCAAGAACTCAACACCTTAGCTAGAAGAACTTCGAAAGGACCTCAAAACGCAAACGTAAGTTCAACAGACATTTCAGAAAGGGACACCTTGTGACACAAAGTAAACAAATGGGAAGTTACATCAGAGCAACCAAAACAGACCAAAGTGGTCCGAAGAACGTAAACGAGCCTTCTCGGAAAGAATGAAAGCCTATTGGAACAACAAGAAGTTGATTGAGTTATTTGCTTAACGTCTTTCATTTATTGGGAGAATTCGCTTAAAATAAATAAATAAATAAATAAATAAATAAATAAAAAATAACAATAAAAATAAAAATAAAAATAAAAATAAAAATAAAAATAAAAATAAAAATAAAAATAATAATAATAATAATAATAATAATAATAATAATAATAATAATAATAATACAATAAGAACATAACTGGACAATTTAAATGATTTGAAATGTTTTCAAATATCATCAATATTTGCACAAAGAGTTTCAGTAACACAGTTTAAGTGTGTACACATTAATATTTTCCTCACTTGTGTTGAACATTAAATTATTTAATTTACCTATACAGTATGAAGCAATGTAGAATGTCAGTGTTCTCGATGGTTATTACTTATTAGTAGGGCTCGGATTCGAGCATATTTGCGTATTTTTTTCCCCTGAATAGTACACATTGAAAGAAGCCTTTCGGTGGTATTTTCACCTGTCTGGGACCAACAGAATTGAAATTTATCGAGCATATAAATGCATAAAACCGCGGTTTTCAGAATAGAAGCATATAAATGCATATTCTTGCGGGTTTCGTCTAAATAGTTTGTTTTTCTTCGAATTCTCCCCCGAATTAGGGCCCTGACCATCCTCAAGGTTCGAAAACAGAAATAATTATTGAAAGGCCTATCTGTTGAGAATAATAGAACCGCAGGTTTTTAACCTTTAATGAGGTCGTTCTCGTCATTGAAACTTTTATTGACTGATTGAAGAAAATCATTCAAAACTGAAAACATAGAAAATTTCGTGTTGTACAGACCAATGCAGATCTACTTCATTGACTCGCCTGATTCTGAAGATTGTGTAAATGAACTTTTAAACTGTAAATTTTATAAGAACAATTCTCTTATAGACTATATACTTGAAAAACTTGAATGCGAGTATGTTATTGGTGTTTTCGTTTCACTTTCCTTTCTATAGTTTCAACGGTGTTTTTTGAGCATATTCTGCATATTTAACCGCATATAATGGGGTTTTCGAGCATATCTATCGAGCATATAATGTTTTTTGAGCATATAATGGGGGTTTCGAGCATATATATCGAGCATAAAAAACATGGTTTTCGAGCATATCTGAAGATTTTATCGAGCATATCGATCCGAGCCCTACTTATTACTATAGAATATTTCATTTCAAATGTCGTGATAGTTCCTAACTTTATGTCATGGCGCCTCTTATGCGGTACTATCGGGAAGACCTAAAAAATTACAAAATATGAAAGCATATCTGTCCTAAAACTAGCCGAATATGGCCTAAAATCGGGAAAATATGACCTATGCATTTAGGGATATATAGCAAGTATTGGAGTATTCCTTACATAAAACGCGATAATACAACAGATACATTTAATCTTATGACCTCGCTGTTCCGCCCCGTAAAACAACAACAACAACAAAACTTTAACTTTAACTGATAGAGCTACAATACCTACATTTACTGTCAGTTGTAACTCTTCTGTCAGTCTACATGAATCTGCCCCAAGACTGGGTCGAAGTACAATGCATATAATATATAAATAATAAGTAAATAACACTCCTGGAAATAATGACATTATAATGGGACAGTTTTAGGTTACGTGTTTCGACCTTCAAGTGGTCATCATCAGACCGTGATCACTGAGTTGAGTTTAAAATTGTATACAATGTTATCAAACTGCACAAACTTTGTAGTGCACTCAATTAGTTTTTATATTTTGATTCGCAATTTTAATCAACTAATCTGACTTAACATATCATGCTGTTGTGGGCTAGATTCGAAAAAATAGATGTTCACGCATTCGCAGATGGCGAGATGAGTCGTGAGCCCCCCTCCCCGAGGGGAGGTTGGCTGTCTTAATTTTTGAACAAAATTCTACTTAGGAAAGGTCTGCCTGAACGGGTAGGGAAGCACTTAAATTTGAATATTTTCCAAAAATTTCACGCGTTAAGTGAGCTCATGCGGTGTCGAGGTGGAGGCACCAGGAGAAGTTTCTCCACAACCATAACCTATATTACAATAATTTTTTGTTACTTTCGTGACAATAACGAGATTCAAACTGCAAATCAAAATATACACACCAATAATTGTACACACTACAAAGTTTTGTAGTTAGATAACATTGAATATAATTTTAAGGTCAACTCAGTGATCAGGATCTGATGATGACCGCTTAAAGGTCGAAACGTGTAATCCTAAAAATTGGCCCATTATAATAGTGTTCATAACTAATGCATGTCATTTTTCCAGGAGTGTTATTTACTTTTAATTCATATATCATTTACGTACATTGTGCCCCGCCCAGTTCATGTTGACTGACTGAAGAGCTACAACTGACAGTTTGTATAGGCAACACTGAAAGAATGGCTTCAAAACTTTACTTTACATACCTACATTTTACCTTTCAATATTCATTCAGTATGGTAGTAACTTGGAACGCACTTACCACTCGCTTTTCCTAAAAAGAAAACCCAGTTGGCGTAAGTAAGAAGACATTACCTAACAGGAACCGCACATCGCTTGAACCATGATGGACTTCACTGCAGTGCTCTAATACGCTGGTTGTGCAAGGAGCTGTAACGTGACCCATCAAGACCGAACTGGGCGCGAGATAACGCGGAGTTTCCTCCTTCACTATCAGCTATTATTGCTCTGAGATACAGTAAATACAGCTGCTGGAGTGGCATCTTACTCATATCCCTACATAAGCTTTTTCTCGGAATCAGGTCTTCTAAATCTGCTATCTCTCTGTTCTGGGGATTATTATTATTACTGGTATTCTACCCGAATGCAGGTCCGTGACTCCGAAGATGCTATCCTCAGCCAGAGTTTACGTGCGGTAGGGTGGCCAGGGCCTTTCCGCTCCTCCTTTCCCCGCCAACAGCGCGTGGTCCCACTGACTTTGCATTCAATCCAAGGTATAACCACGCCCAATGCTGCTTAACTGCGGAATTCTCATGGGATCCGGTGTTTCAACATGGCCAGGACGTTGGCGTTCAGGGGATACAGACATAAATATATCTACTTCATCATTTAGAAACCTCCTGTTTGAAACTCCACCCAGATAACATGTCCCTAATCAATATTTAAACAAAAACGCTCAGAAGATAACCAAATATAAAAATTAGCGAAATATGACGAAAACCATAAAAATGGCAAAATATCAATTTATAGGCAAAAGAAAATTGCTTTGAACGAGGTCAAGAACACTTCATTAGCACTTATTTTTCAAATTTTAGGCAAATAAGCTTAATAAATAGGCTATATACTGTATATGACTTTTCCTTAACTTCCAAACCTTAAAGTAAGTCCTGAGATCGAAGGTACGAATCCCGGAGGTGACAGTGGGTGTTTCCCCAATCCCTCGAGGCAAATGCTAGTCTACCTTATTTCAAGTCCCGAGGCACCTACCCCTTTCCCAGTCCTAATATACACACACCACAGAAACACAGGTCATCAGACAAATTAAACACACCCAAATACACGTTGCTGATGACCAAGGTGTCCCAAGCCCCTAATACGCATTTGTAACAACACAACCTGTGTCATCGGTGGCTTCGGTGGCGTAGTCGGTAGCATGCCGAGCTTCTATGCCCAAGATAAGCGGGTTCAAACCCGGCCGAAGCCGTCGGATTTTTTAAGAGCGTTAAAAATCCCTCAGTAAGCCTTCCTTCGGAGGGGAAGTAAAGCCGGCGGTCCCATGTCATAGATTTATGGCATGTTAAAGAACCTTCCACTAATTGCACCTGTGTGAAGCTAAATTGGATAGGTTAAGAATGTAAACAACGCTCTTAGGTTTCTACGTTCGTTGCCAAGAGCCGACTGCGGTGGCGTTTAGTAGCTAAGTTCTGAACTTGGCCTAGTAGTCGTTGACGGTGGCGCTTGGCGGTAAAAGTAGGAACTATTTGAAAAATTCTAAGTTGCAGTACTTAATTTAAAAAAAACCAGATAACACACATTAATACAGTCATCACAATTAACACCGGTTATCAGACAGATTCTACACACACCCAAAGTACACGGGGCTACATGACCGCGTTGTCGCAGCCCCTAAACTTAAGAACCAACCAACCAACCTGTGTCATCAAACATCGGAGGTGATTCCAACAGTAGGATTTGAGGTGTAGGCTCTTGAACACATCACAATACTTAATAGAGACTTTAAGAACCATTTCAGCTAAGGTAGTTAAATTAATGAAGCACCAGTTACTTTCCACGTAAATTGAAACAAATACTTTTAAGAAGTTTACAATTATTTCGAAAATAAAATATTTTACATGTCTTCAACATTATTGTTTTAACCATCATTTACCATGTTTCATTTATTATTTGAATTTTAAAAAATGTCTTGACTCAGGCGAAAATCATTTTTAGAAACCTCGTAGTGTCCCTAAGGTCCGCATTCGATTCCCGACTATGCCAAGAAATGTAATTCTGGTATGAGGGTTGGAACGGAATACACTCAGCTTCATTAAGTAAAACTGAGAAGTGGAGGGTTCGATTCCTACCTTAGTGGTATCTGTAGTGGGGTGGTTCCTAATTTAAGGCCTCGGCTTACTTCCCCATCCTAGCCTCAATTGCAAGTATATAGGATACCACTACAGGCACCACAATAACACAGGCTGACAATTTCTGCGCGCGCGCGCGCGCGCACACACACACACACGCAAGTATGAGGGCCTGATTGTCACGATGTCGAAGTCCCAATATAAAAACAAGAACATCTGGAGAAAAAACGTGTTTGCCAACATAATTTTGCGTCGCTCTTAAAAATATTTGGTTGGTTGGTTCCTCAGTTTAAGGGCTGCGACAACACGATCATGTAGCCCCGTGTACTTTGGGTGTATGTAGAATCTGTCTGATAACCGGTGTTAATTGTGATGGCTGTATTAGTGTGTGTGCCGGTTTTTAATTCAAGCAAGGACTGCAGACATTCGATTTTCAAGTAGTTCCAACATTTGCTACCAAACGCCACCGTCAACGACCAACTAGTTCTGAACTTGGTTACTAGATGCCACCGCAGTCGGCTCCTGACGACAAACGTTGGAACCTGAGAACGTCAGTCAAATCTAACCTATAATTTAACTTTACACAAGTGTAATTAGTGGAAGGTTCTTTATCATGCCATAAATCTATGACATGGGACCGCCGGCTTTACTTCACCTCCGAAGGAAGGCATGAAAAATCCACAGCCTGCTTCCAGTCTCCGACCGGGTCAGGAATGGAATGAATGAAACCCTCATCTAGCGGCGAGGATATGAACTGTGCCGGCTGCCGAGGCCTGACGCACTCCTCTGGGGCAATGATCAAATGAATGACAGATGAAATGAAATGATAGGGGAGAGTGTGGCTGGAATGACATTTTGACAGGGAAAACCGGAGTACCCGGAGAAAAACCTGTCTGGCTCCGTTTTGTCCAGCACAGATCTCACATGGAGTGACCGGGATTTGAACCACGGACCCAGCGGTGAGAGGCCGGCGTGCTGCCACCGAAGCCACGGAGGCTTGAAGGAAGGCCTACTGAGGGATTTTTAACGCTCTTAAAAAAATCCGACTTCGGCTGGGTTTGAACCCGCGACCTTGGGCATAGAAGTTCAGCATGCTACCAACTACGCCACCGAAGCCACCTAAAAAATAATTAATAATTAACATAATGAACCCCTGGATTATACGATCCGTCTCAAAGTGATTGGACGAAAAATTAATCTACGAAATTCCTCAATGTCGCCGCCAATCCCTGATTCCATCAGTCGTGAACATCCACGGGTAAAGACCACTAACAAGAGAAGACTGAACTTACGAGTATCGCTTTGGAGCGTTCAGAGCTGGTAGCAAGTGTGCAGTGATAAGCACGTGGCAAGTCGTTTTCAGCGGACCCGTGCGAGAACTGGCTTTACGGTTATGCGGGCTTCTATAAATATGTGCCTTTGTTTAAAATCACTTTTTAAAAATATTGTGGGTTGTATGCGCCCCATGTGTAGACTACCCGCCTGGCTCTAGTGCTATGCGGACTGGGCGCGACACACTTCAGGCAGGAACTACCATCTTGTTTATTTGTTTAAAAGCACTTTAAAAAGGAAGGAAGCTTTTAGTTTTACGTGACCGTTAATCATGCGATCATGAGCCACGGGACCTCTTTTTACGTGGACTCCGAACCACAGGATATGGCATTTCACTTCGAAAATCTCACATGCATTGACCGGGAATCGAATCCGGTCCACCTTGGTGAGAGGCCAACAGCTAGACCATTGCGCCACCACGCCCCAAATAAATATATTTCCGTTGACTTTTCGAGAAATGCAATATTTTTTCCTGTACAATTGAGACGATTTGGAAGAATTTGGTACAAACCACATCTTCTAACTCCCTCTGGTTTAGGAGATTGAGTTTTGTGGAACATACACCTAAGCGTATTATAAACAATACTGTTTGTAGAAAGTGAAACACCCAGAAGAAATGGTCGGAGACGCTCCCAGAACAGGGGTCGTGTAGGCCTGCGCTACCATACTAAGTGATTGAAATCGCAGAGAGATGGCGTACACATTGGCCCACCAGTGCCCTCTGTCGTGGGACCGGACAGGTCAGTGTTCCACACAGCTCTGTCGGCGTGGGGCCGTCATACCAAGTGGAAACGTGTAAGCAAGTGCAACGATGCCTTGCTGACATCACAGGGTCGACAATCAGCATGTGAGTGCGGTTGAACAGGGCAGAATGCTTGGGCTCCGGGAGGCGGGTGTCGTTCCGGGACATTGCGGCTCGTACAGGGCACGCTGCGTCAACAGTAAGGCGTGGAGAGAGGAGGGCCGTACACAGTGACGACAGGGTACAGGACTACGCAATGTGACCACAGCGCGAGACGACCGCCATCTTCTCCGCATGGCCGTGCCGGACAGAACAGCGTCGTCCTCACTGTTGGCTCGACGTTGGAGCACTGCAACGGGGGTGGACATGTCTGCGTCGACGGTGCGGCGCCGTCTTTTGAGGGCTGGACTGGGAACCACCGACGCCTCCGACTACAATGGACACGGGCACGCCGACACTGGCAGGCTGAGTGGCGAAATGTAGTGTTTTCGGACGAGTCCCGCTTCAACCTGTCCTACAGTGATGGCAGCATACGCGTTCGACGCCGCCGTGGAGAACACAATCAAGCAGACTGTATTGTTGAGCGGCATAGCGGACAAACACCAGGTGTAATGGTTTGGGGCGCAATTGCCTATAACAGACGATCGCGCCTCGTAAGTCTTGCGGGCAATCTGAATAGTGACCGCTATCAGGGAAGTTTTACAGCCCGCGGCACGGCGCCTCTTGCAGGCCGTTCCACAGGCCATATTTCAGCAGGACAATGCCCGGCCGCATGTGGCGAGGAATGTACAAGCCTTCTTCGCAGAACGACGGATACCTCTGCTTCCCTGGCCTGCCCATTCGCCTGACATTCGCCATTCGAACATGTCTGGGATATGGTCGGTAGGCAACTTGTTCGTTCATGTCCACCTGCCGCCACTGCTGATGCTTTGTGGACGCACCTACAAACCGCGTTGGACGGTATTCCCCAGCAGCGTATTCAAGCGCTGTATGATTCCATGCCTCGACGTATAGAGGCTCGGAGTGCAGCACGTGGTGGCGCGACGCCGTACTTAATAGCGACCGTCAACGTGCATATACCGGACTGTCCTTCTAATCAGTAATGTATTGTCATGTCCGTAATCTGTGGTATAAAGTGCAATGTGGTCACATCTCTTGTTCTTGGTGTTTCACTTTCTAAGAACAGTAGTGTAGACTAGCAGAAGTACCCACTCTTCGAACGGTCTTCGGTATTAATAACCAGACTTATCAATTGAGCTACTGTTGCAATGGTTAGGGGCTTGTCATTCCTTCATAAGTTTATCAGAGCGAAGTTAGTTTTCTGGGTATATCACAGACACCGTTAATTTAAGGGCCTTGAAATGTGGTTTTCGAAGACCCTTTATAGACTCCCTAGTTTTACGTCATACATTGAGAAGCGCAGCATATGCTTTGGTTGTCATTCTAGATTTTTTTTATTTTCCCCCTATTTTAGGGTGTATTTTGAAAAGATGTTCCCTATACCCACCATTCTATGAGGAGTACGGTGAAGAGGTTTATATGATTGGTGTATTGACCCATGGTTACAATACCTAATTTTAAGATGCTCCAAGCACCCGAACACGAGTTATAGGCGTACATAAACATAAAGATATATCAACCACACAGTGTCAAACAAAATCGTCTTTACGATGAACCCATTGTCGACAAAAATATGCGCTCTCAAACTGAATTCACCTAACGTGTACTTCCTAACGTGAAAATAATATTCAAAACCTCGTAGACGAAACGCAATATATGTCACAAAAACTGACCCTCACCGTTGTGGAAAGTCCCCATCCTGAAGAAGACCCCTTTAATAAAATATAAAGGCTTGAGGTGCCTGAAAATTCAGGATTTTTAGCCTCCAGTGGCGCAAATTTCTAAAAGCAGCAAAAAAGACTATTTCAATTCAGGAATTTTTGAAAATAAAGTTGCTATCCCTTGACGCCCTTAAGCGCATTGATGAATTGTACAGTCTATGTTGGTTCCATGATAACGTTATAGTCATTTGCAAACTTTCGCAGAAATTTAATAAATTGAGTGCCATAGCTTCTTACAGAAATAGATGGAAAGTTGGATGTCACCTTTTGAGATACTGTTGCCATGGTTACCTGCTTGCATTACTTCATTAGTTTCTTCTTGTTCTTCTTCTTTCGGATGGGTCAGCTAAGGACCACGACGTTCAACTTTTCAGCTTGGCGAGGGACTTGATGTTTGCCCAATATTCACGCATTCTCTGGTTATGTTTCTCCTTTCTCTCTTTTGTCCAGATGATGCCGGTTTTCTTACAGGGTGATCTATCCTGAAACCTCTTCTGTTTAAGTATCTTTCTGAGATGTGATTGGCTTCTAATATCATTTTCCATTATCTTCAGTTCTTGGATGTCCTTGTTAACTTCTGTTAGCCACGGTGTCACGCTCTTTCTATTCTCCCAGTAGTTGAGAAGCCGGTTGGTTAGTCTAGTTGGGTTCATCCTTGAGACATTTCCGTAAAAAGCCAGACGTCTCTTCCTGGCCACATCTGTGGTTTTCTCAGTATATCTATATAGCTCCTGATTTGGTCTTCTTCTGTACTCGTCATCTATTTATTAGTTTATTAAATGAAATGAAATTTTCTGGGAATATCTCAGAAACGTGGTTTTAGAGCCTTAAAACGTAGTAGCCTCCGAGTTTTGTTTCTGACACCGAGGGACCGAAAATGAGGTTTGTCTCGTCCTCGTACGCCATAATAATAATAATAATAATAATAATAATAATAATAATAATAATAATAATAATAATAATAATAATAATAATAATTTAATAATATAGGGATATAATAGACCTTCAGTACCACACCCGCACATGTAAATCGCGTTTAAAAAAATTCTAGAGTACCTCTTGACACCCTTAAGCGCATTATATACGTATTGATGAATTTTACAGCTTAAGGCGCAATGCCATTCCATTTATTACATTACTATGAAAGTTTGCAAACTGCTATAAGGTTATCACGGAACCAAGAGAAATAGATGGACCTCTGAGATTGTGTTGCCATGGTTACCGGCTTGCATTCTTTCATTAGTTTATTAAATGAAATTAGTTTTCTGGGAATATCTCAAAAACTGTTGGTTTTAGGACCTTAAAATGTGGTCTCCGAGTTTTGTTTCTCACAATGAGAGGCTGAAAATGAGCTTTGTCGCGTCTTTCTACGCCCATTTCAGCATGTATTTTATGAGAGGTACGGAGAAGAGCTACAACAATGATTACTTTCGTGTCTCTGATGGACATTTGTACCAAATTTTACGTTGATCCACTCAGCCGTTCTAAAGTGATGCGCGTACAAAATTGTACACAGACAGAGAGACTAAAATTTTGTTTTTGCGCGCAACCGTCATAAACCAGTTTAAAAACGCGTTAATAACTCAATATTCCGTGACAATTCAGAAAAAACAGACAAACAATCATTTTTATATACTGTTGTATATAGGGATTCTAGAACATGAGTTGTAAAGAGTTTAGTCATTTCCACAGGAAAAGATACTCATTCGAAAATATCAAAGTTAAATTTAGTTTGATCACCGTAAAAATATTTCCTGCTTATCTCCTGAAGATATGACCATATCGTAGTTTGAAAATCGAACGATACATTAATACTGGAAGCTACATTACTAGGGCCCGGATGTTGATGACATGTCATATTTTTACTGAGCTGCCTAAAACAATGCTGAAGTACATAGAAACTCCGGACGGGTCACCCCGTCTTCAAATACGTCATTTTTATTTTGCACCTTTTTGCATTTTTGCTATTTTTTCATTTTAAGAGCATATTTTTAAGTTTGGTAGATTTTTTGGGTCATATTTAACAGAAATTGGCCCTTTAAGGTCATTTTTGTTTTCAATTTAGTCATGTAACAGCTTTATATGAGGGAGTTACGTCTCTCCGAGTTAGCAGCCAACGACCTTCCTCACTTCAAGTACGCTCCGATCTCATCAGTTGATGTTGAACGCAGCTATTCGAGATATAAAACTTGTTGGCTGAAACAGCAAATCATTTACATTTGACAACATCAGAATGACATTCGTAGTGCAGTGCAACTCAGACTAAAGTGAACATAAACCTTTTGTTAAGTGCTAGAAATCTATTTTGATTGACTTTGAGCTTAAGATGTTATTTTTGAATTATTGGTGAGTTTATTATTATAAGATAATTTTCTCCATTTTATAGTGCATTTTTAGAATTTTTGAAATATTGGCGAGTTTATTATTATAAGATAATTTCCTCCATTTTATAGTGCATTTTTCGAATTTTTAGGTCATTTATTAGTCATTTTTGAAAATTTGAAGTGCATTTTTTAAACTTTTTTACGGTATCAACATCCGGGCCCTACACTATAGCGCAGTCGTATTTCACGCATGTGTTAATTGCCTTAGGTCACTACTGACATTTCCAAGACGCTTAAAAACTGTTCACTGATACGGCGCTACCAAGCAATCCAATAAATGCTTCACATTACAGGGTAGGCCAACCAAAATACGGTTGCCACACGTTCCGTTTACAATTCCGTTTTTTCTTGTTTTGTTCCCCGTTCCGTTTTAACCTTTAACGGAACGCCAAATATTCCGTTTTTCAGTTAATATATTTAATTTCGCACCAATTTTCAAATGTCTTGCTTGAGCAATCCATGCTTGACGTGATTGGCGATTGTTGTTAGTGACGTCAAATAGCATCGGCAACGGCACGCCGGCCGCGTTGCTTCACTTTACTGAGTGCTAGGTACAGGAGCAAGTTTGAAAGAGAAAATGATTTCTATGTCTGTGTCAGATAGATGAGGACATGTTATATATTTATTAGGGGCAACAAAATTGTGGAATATCTTAGTCCTAGTGAAGTTCATACTCAGCATTTTCCCCTCCAATGATTTTACGGAGAGTTTTTTCTGTCATGAATATCAAATGGAGAGGTGATAGAAACAGAAGCTCCATAGTTTGATAAAACAAGAATTGTTCAAATATTTTAATTATGACGAAAATTGTAGTGAATTTTATCAGAAGGTACTTACAGATTTAAAAAATCCTTGCAAAGGGTCGTTCAAATGAAAAGTATTTGTAAATTTCTGGTGTTATAGACCTATATGATATGTCAGCAATATCTACAGTAGTTTTAATTTTGTGTATTTGATTATGTAATGTTTATTTTATACACATGTGTATTATTTATTACAACATTTTAAAACAAGATGTTCAGTAAAGAACATATAGCCTACTTTCTCCTAAATGCATGGGTATTGTTATAACTCTTTGTCCTTTTCAAGGAGTATGATTGAATGTTGGTTGTAGGAGCTTGTTGAAATACAACGTGCTATAGGGATATTAAACATGAATATGAGGTGCCCTTTGCTAGTGCTACCTCTGTACCAAATTTCGTTCAATTCGGTTTCACCGTGTTTGAATTGATAGGGGGAATCGATTTGCACACATACTTGGCCACCATCTGCAAACTATTGGGCTGATGTTCTTGCAGTTTGGTCAGAATATGTTTCCCACATAAAGATATGGTGTTGCAAAATTAGGTAGAGACTAGATTATTAGGTTGGTCGTAATTACATGTTAGCTTTTAACATTTGGGTGGCCGCGATTACGTTTCCATCAAGATAGCGGTGATATAAAACATGACACTGAGGTGCCCTTTGCTAGTGCTACCTCTATACCAAATTTCGTTCCATTTGGTTTCAGCGTGTTTGAATTAATAGGGGGAATCGATTCTGACACAAAGATGGCCGCCATCCGCAAACTATTAGGCGAATGACCTATTAGATTGGTCAAAGGATGCTCCCTCCATAAAGGTATGTAGTTGCAAAATTTGGTAGAGATCGGATGGATGATTAGGTTAATCGTAATTTGATTTAAGCTTTGAACATTCGTGTGGCCGCCATTACGTTTCAGTCAAGATGGCGGCGATATAAAACATGACACTGAGGTGCCCTTTGCTAGTACTACCACTGTACCAAATTTCGTTCCATTCGGTTCCACCGTGTTCGAATTAATAGGGGGAATCAATTTTGACATAAAGATGGCCTCCATCCGCAAACTATTAGGTGAATGACCTATTAGATTGGTCAAAGGATGCTCCCTCCATAAAGGTATGTAGTTGCAAAATTTGGTAGAGATCGGAAGATTAGGTTAATCGTAATTTGATTTAAGCTTTGAACATTCGTGTGGCCACCATTACGTTTCAGTCAAGATGGCGGCGATATAAAACATGACACTGAGGTGCCCTCTGCTAGTGCTACCTCTGTACCAAATTTCGTTCCATTCGGTTCCACCGTGTTCGAATTAATAGGGGGAATCAATTTTGACATAAAGATGGCCGCCATCCGCAAACTATCAGGTGAATGACCTATTAGACTGGTCAAAGGATGCTCCCTCCATAAAGGTATGTAGTTGCAAAATTTGGTAGAGATCGGATGATTAGGTTAATCGTAATTTGATTTAAGCTTTGAACATTTGTGTGGCCGCCATTACGTTTCCGTCAAGATGGCGGCGATATAAAACATGACACTGAGGTGCCTTTTGTTAGTACTACCTCTGTACCAAATTTCGTTCCATTCGGTTGCACCGTGTTCGAATTAATAGGGGGAATCGATTTTCACACAAAGATGGCCGCCATCCGCAAACTATTACGCTGATGACCTATTGGTTTGGTCAAAGGATGCTCCGCCCATAAAGGTATGTTGTTGCAAAATTTGGTAGAGATCGGATGATTAGGTTAATCGTAATTTGATTTAAGCTTTGAACATTTGTGTGGGCGCCATTACGTTTCCGTCAAGATGGCGGCGATATAAAACATGACACTGAGGTGTCCTTTGCTAGTGCTACCTTTGTACCAAATTTCGTTCAATTCGCATTCACCGTGTTCGAATTGATAGGGGGGGGGGGGGCAGACATTCAGAGTACACACACACACACACACACACAGACACACAGACTCACACACACACATACACACACACACACACACACAGACAGACACACTTTTTTCGCCCTGTGTTGATCTCATAAGTCTACTTTCATTTTTTGCAAAAATCGAAAGTAGGCTAAACATGTTTTGGGACGTGCGTTCCGTTTTTCCATTCTTGAAATCTGTCAACCCTAAGCCAAGATGACATTTCAGGTCACATTCTGACACCCTTGAAGCTAGAGCGTTTGACCGACTATGTGTGAGTCAATGTTTCCTGAATGATCCGTCCATTCCAGCAGTAATGTTGGACATGTGCTGTGTTATCTGTAAAAGCTAGCCAAGAACAAAACATCGGCCGCTAGTTGCAGATAAAGCAAGGTCGTTCTCGCGCGTTAAATTATTGCTGAAGAAAACTAAACCATGGTAGACCATTTGCGTCGCGGGATGCCGAATATCTTGGCAGGACACCTCTCAGGTTGATGTAGAAACAGTTATTGTAGTTGCTTAACTTAGAGATTATGAACGAATGTTCATAAACAAGTTACTTTGGAGAATAAGGAATGTGATGCTCGCCTCAAGAATTGACTGAGGGTAACTTTGCCAGCCGCGAAAACAGAGAAGTGGTTTGCATATATCATTTACTATGCTCTTTAATGTCTATAAACAACATAGTGAATACATTGCATGCACTGTACTTGTAGATGGGAACTATATTTTCCGCTGTCCAGGCATATAACAATGATTGTACTCATGAACAAGTACATGCCCGACGCACTTGCGCGACCCAAAACATAAAATGATAGGAGGTTGGGTGTTGTTCAATGTTAAAAGAAATTTCTCTGCACTTATTAGCCTATTTTCAATTTTGAAAAAATAGGCTTATGAGATCACCTTTTGTCCGTGTGTGTGTGCGTGTGTGTGTGTGTGTGATTCGTGTGTGTGTCCCCCCCTAATAAAATCTAAACGGCAGGAGCGATTTCAATGAAACTCGGAAAGTTCATAGCACTATTCCCGGCAACCTCGACCGTGCCCTTCAAATTTTGTTACGACTCACCAATCCAACATGGCGGCTGTGCGAAATATTTCACCAGCATTCAATATCTCCGAAACTATTACCGATATTACCCTGACATTTTCTATGGTGATAGAGGGAACTGCTATAAGTTCACTTATGTGACTTTTGAAAACCTGGTAACTACAAAACCAACATGGAGGCCAAGCGAATTTGCGACTTTAAATAGACGTTTCTCGTGATTTGACCAACCAAACGCAATGAGACTTGGTACAGTATATGTTTATATACATTGTAATGCACCGACATCTAACTTCGTTCAATTGCTTACATAATCACAAGATGGCGGATGTGCGAAATATTTCACCGGCATTCTATATCTCTGAAACTATTAGCGGTATCTCCCTAAAATTTTGTACGGAGATAAAGGGCACTACTGGAAGTCCATCTATAAGACTTTCAAAAACCGGTTAACTACAAAACGAACATGGCGGCCAGGCGAATTTGAAAATTTTAAATAGACCTTTCTCGCGATTTAATGTTCCAAGCGCACTGAAACCTGGTACAAGAAATATTTATACACATTGTAATCCACTGGTATCTAATTTAGTTCAATTGTTTACATAACCTCAAGATGGCGGCAGTGCGAATTTTAAAATTAAGTTTTAATTTCTTGTGATGTAGTTATGCGATCGAAGTGAAAGTTTGAATAATGAACCTACGCAATAATTTTCCTTTAATGGTACATGACTGTATGGCCTATACATTTAACAATCCAACATGGCGACCATCCGAAATATTTAGACGATACTGATTATCTACGAATCTATTTTAGCAATCAAACTGCATTTTTAAAGTTCATAGGGGCTATGAACTTAAGTTCACCTATAGGACTTTAAATAACCTGGTGATCACAAATCCAACATGGCGGTGACGCGAATTATAAATATTCACATGGACGTTTCTCGCAATTTAACCATCCGAGTGCAGTGAAACTTGGTGCAGTAAATCCTGATACGAATGTTAATCCACTGGCATCTAATTTATTTCAATTGTTTCCATAACCTCAAGATAGCAGCTGTGCTAAATTTTAAAATCTCCTTGTTTTTTCTTGTGTCCTAATTTTGCGATTGAATTTTGAATACTACACGTTCACAATAATCTGCATGTAACAGTACATAACTCTAGGACCTACATATATAAAATCCAACATGGCGACCATCCGAAATATTTAGTCGGTTCTTAATATCTACGAATCTATTACAGCAATCAAACAGAAATTGTGTATGTTGATAGTGGCAATTAACATTAGTAGGATATATGAAAATAGGCTGTATAGTTCTTCACGGAACTACTTGTTTTTTAAATGATGGACTATTCTCTCTCACTCCCTAACAGAATAACTGGATTCAGATTTAAAATATTAGAGGGGACGGTACTTTAGGCCTAAATTATTGCACTCCCCTCCCCTCCACCAGCGGATAAAGCATCAACTAGCTGTAGTTATTTAGACACATTCTGTAAACGGACGGAAAGAAATATGAAAAAAGAACCTGATTTGAAATGAAGGGGTATTGGGAGGGAGTGAAGAAAAAAGCCGGGGACAAACCACACTCAGGATAGCCACTGCCAGCGCCGAGATTCGAGCCTGCGATCTCCGGATTTGGGTGCAGCTGCCCTCACCACCGTGGTGCACGATTTAACGAGCACGGCTACGCCGCGGAATTAGTATCAATAATTAGAAAAATCACTAGTGGGTTAACACGAGTGTATCCAATTAGATTGGGCGGGGATTAGGCTAACAATTTCCTAGTACTGTACCTTAAGTTACTACGGCACTACAAGCATTCTTTTTGTTGATAGGTTCAATCAGGTTAGCATTCACTGCCACCACTCTTGTTTTAAACTCACCATGTTTGCAGACCACTTGAAGGCACTGAAACTGGTGCTTTTTATGCAAATTGAATGCTGGTAGAAAAAGCTGATCTTCTTTTGTCTAGTGTGACGTCACCAATGTTCACATCGTTAGCCAAAACAATGCATAACACAATCTATGTTACACTTAATTGAAGAACACATCTGCACTTCATGTAGACTGTATATTCAATCTGCTGTGTATTTTTCTTTTTTTATGATTTGATTGACACACGTTCATGCCATCTATCATCTAAATTTAAGATGGTCGTGAAAGTAAACATAATCCGATCGATAATTCGTCTACAAACAATAAATAGCTTTCTTTCTATCGTTTAAGGTTAGGCGAGATGAGGTGCAACTCACCCATCGCAATAGTGGAAGACGCTGCGTTCCTCCTTGCAAACCAAAGTGGATCCCTCAGTTGAGCTCCCGCTGCAACAAAGGAAACATAACATCAATAACGACAGATCGAGAAGTACAGTTAGAAAATTCCATGCATACCAAAGTCTTACTGGCACAGATATCAGGTCAATTGTGTCATCAACAATCTATTTACTATTTTAATGTCACGCCCGAATGGAATGGACAAGTACTCGTTGATACTCGCAAAAGTTAGACATGCTGTTATTTATTCATTTAGGGGCTTTGCTACGTCGTGTTTATGTAGCCCATTGTGTGTGTGAGGAATCTGTATGATGATGGCTGTGCTAATGTGTGTATTTGTAATTGAGGCAAGGATTTGAGTAAGACGTTGCCATGATATCATCCTGGCATTCACTTGGAGTAGAAGTGGGGAAACCCACGGAAAAGCACTTCTAGAATGGCTAACCCATCTGTTCTGTTTTGCTAAACGAGGCTGAGTAAACCTCGTTCCAGCCCTCAGATCATAAGTTTCTTGGCAGAGCAGAGAATCGAACCCGGCCCGTTGAGGTGACAGCTAGTCACCACGAGGTGGAATGCGGACATGTAGGTCAGGGCTAAAGTGAAGGATATATCCTAATTTACCACTTTTATTTCTTTATAGGATGTTTCAAAATTATGATGCCTTTTTAGGGCGTGGCCTCTATCAAGTCATAAATCTGAAATCGAGAAGTTCGGTGCGGCATTTTTGCTGAGATAACTGCAATATTTTATACTACTGTCGGAGAACTGAATAACTAGCTATTTAAAATGTTTTATGGAGACATAACTATCTTTTACAGGACTGGTTAAGTCCGCTTACTTTTCCTATTTTTGTCACTAAACTGGAGACTTGCTTCTGCTGGGTAAACGCCAGACTTCAAAGGAGACCTCAGGACACGTAGCATGATTACAGGAAGAGTCAAGTCCAGCGACTGAATCAATCTATGTGTTTTGTTATTAAGGTTCCTACAGCGATGCATTTTCCCTCATCATACAAGGTAGAATGGTTAAAATAACTTAAGACAATGTGTCGCTTCTAAAGTCTGAAGTCATCGACTAAATAATTTATATTTACTAACGTTCAGCTGTCTGTGACTCAACTCTACATGCTGCACGAAACGTGGTCTGACCACCTCGTGGTGTAGCGGCCAGCTTTATTATTGGCTGTCGCCTCGGAGGTCCAGGTTCAATTCCCAGCTCTGCCAAGAAATTTAATTCTGATCTGAGGGCTAAACTGAGAAGAGGCAGGTTCGATTCCCACCTCGGCCATCCTAGAAGTGGTTTTCCGTGGTTTCCCATTTCTCCTCCATCCAAATAGCGGGATGGTTCATAACTTCACGCCACGACTAATTCCATCCCAACTACTGTATATTACGCGTTTCAAATCAAACATGCTGTAGTAGCTAAGAAAAACAACTTTATTGGACAAACACAATACAGTTTACACACGTTATAAAACCACTTCATTCGCATTCTTTTGGGATACCGATACTTATAGAATTATTGCCGACACTGAACGTACCAAATTCTTTAGACAAATGACGAATTGTTTTTTTTTTTGCTTTTTTTTTGTTTTTTTGCGAGTAGGCTATTTACTAACGTGTCTAGTTCTCGTTCATCCAGTGTTTCACTGCTTAGCAGGGGTAGACAATTGCCACTCTCGAATTTGAAAATACAACCCCGGAAATATTTTCATTTGAATATAACTGACTTTCTTCAACAGGCTCACCATATTCGAAAACCGTACCTCTTCCCCGAGATATTTACAGTATTTAGGCTGGCTTTTTATTTTATCGATTTTTTTACGAAATTTTAACCAAAATTTACCAGTGAAAAATTTGATGACCTCGTAACACTCGAGTTACAACTTTTATTGTACCGGTAGCCCAGTAATTGTAGGTCAAAAAGAGGCCAAAGGTGGTAATAATTAATGTAAAACTAATTTTTTGCACAGTGGTCCTATTTAATGTGCTTAACAACATATTAAAAGTCCCCAACTTTACTATGTCGGCTTCCTTGAATTCCAGGCCCTGGGATACTAACAATAAAATAAAACGACAAAGAAACCTGCCGTATACAAAGGCAAGAACCCGCGCGCGATATTGAAATGTGGGCTTGCGGGCCTTGCAGAAACAACGTGCACACTGTCCCTTAAACGCTCGTGGTTCAGTCCCTATTGGTCGTACAAAAACAATAAATACACCATTGGAAATATAAATGTCTTCCCTAAAATGTTTATTTAAAGCAGTTTTGTGATATCTGCCATATTAAACCACCCACCACAACACTAACATAAACTTAGAGATGGAAATGCGAACTATAAAAACAAATCCCGCTGATTGGCGCTTCCGGCGGCACCGAATGTTATAGGATATGCTTTTCAACTACTTCAAAATGTAGCTCTATCCTTCTTCTTTAATTTGGGACATCTCCGGTCGATTTTGGTACAACCGTTCGCATTAAATGCCAATTCCAGTGAGAAAATGTACTTTTACAGGACTCCACACGAGTTCCAGGGCCCGGAATTCAAGGAAGCCGACGTAGGAAAGTTGGGGACTTTTGATATGTTGTTTAGCACATCAAATAAGACCACAGTGCAAAAAATTAGCTTTACATTAATTATCCCCACCTCAAACCCTAAAATTACTAGACTATAGTGTTTGGTTGGTTAGTTAGTTAGTTAGTTATTGGGGTTTTAAGGGGAAGAACAGCGAGGTCATCTGCTAGGTTAGAATGACGAAGTTTATTGAAATTCCAACCACTTTTGAGATTAGATCTGTCATTCGTTTTCTGAATGCGAAGAACACTACACCAGTCGACATTCATCGACATTTTTGCGAGGTGTACGGAGAAAATGCGATGAGTGAGTCAATGGCAAGGAGATGGGCTCGACAGTTCAATAAAGGACGTGATCAAGCGCACGACGATGAATAAGGTGGGCGTCAATAGAAACACATAAAGTCATGGTACAAAAATATACCATAAATATAAAAAAATGATAAAAAAATTCATCGTTCATTAATGAAGACTTGGTTCGTGCAGTTGAAGAATGCATGAAGGAAAACCGTTCTACGAACTTTCCAAAAATGTCAAGACCATTTTGTTCATGAAATTGTTGACAACACAGGCGGCAACGTGTTATGAAGACGGCATACACTAACTTGTGCCACGCTATGACAAGTGCCTCCAAAATGGTGGGAGCGATGTGGAAATATAGTTTACGATGTGCATTTTGTTTTCCTCAATAAACAGTTTGTCTGTAACTGTACTCGTTTTGTTTTTATTACTAAACGGAACTTACTTTCTGGACGTACAGCGTATGTTCACTGGAAGATTTTGTCTTTTAGTACATTCACTAGGGGTTGATTTTAGAATGATGAAGCGACGTACTGTACAATACTGTAATAACTGTCGAACAAAACCAACTCGCTGGTAATTTTAGTCAGACATGTTTTTCCCTACAAGCTATCCGGATAGTCGCAGTTCGGATAACTGGAGTTTTACTATATTTTTGTGGGGGAATAGTAACATTAAACGATCATGGACTTCGTACAAAATAGGCATATCAGTCTGACATTTGCTTGAATAAATAAGGTAGAACCCCTTTGGAGGTGAAAATTGCCGAGGTCGATTTATAATTATATCTTTGTAATAAGTTTACTCATGACATGGATGGCCATGATGATTAACGATAAAACTAAATGGTTCTCGTTCTTAGTAAAGTGTATTATAATTAAATTATGTGTAAACTTGCAGCGTGTGTTTTTAACTGAGTGACCTACATTTCGCTCTGTACTGTGGAGGGCATTTTCAAGGTTTATTACACACGTTGCTGGCAGGAAACAGCTTGGATAATGCACAAACTGATGTGATTTCGATCGTACACCTCCAAGCACATACCCCAAACCTAGAACCTATAGTTTCACACAACATTTTAAACACCAAAATAACACGGGTTATAAGGTAAATTCCATACACATAAGAACATAGAGCTGTAACCTCACCAAACTCTCACCGCCAATGGTGTTGTTCCTTATTTACTCAAGCAAATGCTGAACTGATATTTTCCACGAAGTCTTCGAGCGTTTTCTGTATCGAGTCTTCAAAAAGAAAATGCACCCAGATGGACGCTACCTTAGCTCTAACTCGGTTGAGGTAAAAAAAAGAACTGCATCGTCACAAAAGGATCAATATTAATCATCAAGATGTTCACCGAATACGATTTTGATAGAATGTGAATAGCTATCAGTTGATAACATAGTATCTGTGACTTATAAAAAATATGCCGTACCGTATATTGAATTGTTATTGAACTTTAATGACTTATTAAATAACTAGTCAAAACATGACGGTCAATAGGAAAATATTTAGTGAAGAATTTCCTTATATACGACATTCTTTGTACGATTACTTTTGGGCACTACTGTATTACAACTTTAAGGACGTCGAAAGATCGCACTCTCGGCATAGCAACATATTTAATTATTTGGCTTATGGCTTCTAGTGCGAGGACATGTTCGGCTCGCCAGAGGCTGTAGCTGCTTCAAGCGGACACCCATGGGGTGAGCTACAAGTTTCGTTCAATTTCAAGTAGTTCCAACCGCTACCAGATGTGATTGACACCTAGTGGTGAACGTTGGAACTTTGATAGAGCGTTTCAATGAAATCTAACCTAGAAATTTAGTTTCACACAAGTTTAGTTAGTGGAAGGATCTTTTACATGCCATAAATCTATGACCTGGGACCGCCAGCTTTACTTCCCCTCCGAAGGAAGGCATATTGAAGGATTTTAACGCTCTTAAAAATCCGACGACTTCGGCTGGGTTTGAACCCGTTATCTTGGGCACAGCAGTTCAGCATGCTACCAACTACGCCACCGAAGCCGCTATAACATATAACTGGCCATGACTGAAACTTGCTGAGGTAAATAGAGACCTGCACGTTTTAGAGTTTCCCCTTGAGCTTTATTGATTGTGATACAGAATGCCAAGTAAAAAGTCCTCTCGGCACGCCGGAAGGCGGAGGTAGATTTCACCGGACAAACTTGGGGATAGGCGAAAATAGGCAGAATATGCAGATTTTCGTAGAAGGATCAGACCTCATTTAATGCGAGAAGGTATTTTATAATTGGAGCTTAATTAACTTTGTTTTTCGTCATTTTATGCTTATTTTAAACATTTTATTGTCTTATGGGAACGGTAACCTTCTTGTCATTTGGGGTCCATTTTTATACTTGTGGTCACACTAAGCTTATGCAAGGTTTCGACACTGATGTGCAACTATGTAACGGTCTGTTACTTCTTCACGCAAAATTATATCTACCGCAGAGATTTTGGTTGGTTCCTCAGTTTAGGGGCTGCGACAACGCGGTCATGTAACCCCGTGTACTTTGGGATGGCTGTATTAGTCTGTAATTCAGGTAAGGACTGCAGACGGTCAATTTCAAGCAGTAGTTACTAATGTTGCTACCAGGTACTACCGTCAACGACACCTAGCTGTGAACTTGGCTACTAGATGCCACCGCAACCAGCAACTCGCAACTAACGTTGGAACTTCCCCTCCAAAGGAAAGCATACTGACGGATTTTTAGCGCTCTTAGAAAATCCGACGACTTTGGCCGGTTTTGAACTCGCGACCTTGGGCATAGACATTCAGCATGCTACCAGTTACGTCACCGAAGCCGCTTCACACTTAGATGGAAATCTGAATCTGATCTCGTGCAAGTGCGTTATCTTGGCAACGTCTGATGGCTCATCCCTCATCAATTTAGTAGTGTTGCCATGGCAACCACTGATAGGTCTTGGCATTTTCTTATAATTCCGAAATTATTTTTCTCATCCCTTGGCATAATGGTGGGTTATATCAAAAATTCTTTCAGACAAAAGTTTTAGGTAATTATTTATGGGAATATTGTCCATTTTGTACGGTTTTGATATTGTGCCTATTAAGAGAGATATGATTAATGTTTCCCGAAAAACCCACTTTTTCCCACCCCTTTGGTCAATGGTTGGTGCTATAAAAAAAAACTCTTCAAACATACATTTTTGGGCTTTATCCGACACATAGTATGAATGTTGAACGGATTCGATATTTCACATATTAAGAGAGTTATAGCAATATTTCACGTTTTCGAAAAAAAGCCCCCTATTTTCACCCCTTTCGACCGATTTAGCCCAGTAACGAACTCGACCGAGATTTTATAGGTATACGTATTCGGTAAAAAAATTCAAAGTGATTGGTACAAAATTACGGCAGTTATCGTGTCCACAATAAACTGATATACATATACATACATAAATTATATATAACTTTTGAACTGACGGTGGTTTTGGGGTCTGGAGGATGTGAAACGCGAAGATATGTCGAAATTTTCCGGAAGTCGAAACATGGTACCCATTGCAATAGTTAGCTTTCTAATGAAATCTACCTCTGGTTGGTTCCTCAGTTTAGGGGCTGCGACAACGCGGTCATCTAACCCCGTGTACTTTGGGTGAGTGTAGAATCTGTCTGATACACGGTGTGAATTGTAATGGCTGTATTAGTCTTAATTCATGTAAGTACTGCAGACGGTCAATTTCAAGCAGTAGTTCCTAATGTTGCTGCCAGGTACTACCGTCAACGACACCTAGCTGTGAACTTGGCTACTAGATGCCACCCCAACCATCAACTCGCAACGAACGTTGGAACTTCCCCTCCAAAGGAAAGCATACTTAGGGATTCTAGTGCTCTTAGAAAATCCGACGACTTCGGCCGGCTTTGAAACCGCGACATTGGGCATAGACATTCAGCATGCTACCAGTTACGTCACCGAAGCCGCTTCCCACTTTGCCAGGCGGCTTCGGTGGCGTAGTCGGTAGCGTGCTGAGCTTCTATGCCCAAGATACCGGGTTCAAACCCGGCCGAAGCCATCGGATTTTTTAAGAGTGTTAAATATCCCTTCCATCGGAGGGGAAGTAAAGCCGGCGGTCCCATGTCATAGATTTATGGCATGTTAAAGATCGTTCCACTAATTGCACCTGTGTGAAGCTAAATTGGATAGGTTAAGAATGTATACAACGCTCTTAGGTTTCTATGTTCGTTGCCAAGAGCCGACTGCGGCGGCGTCTAGTAGCTCAGTTCTGAACTTGGCCTCGTAGTCGTTGACAGTGGCGCTTGGCGGCAAAAGTAGGAACTATCTGAAAAATTGTTAGTTGCAGTACTTAAATTAACAAACAGATAACACACACTAATACAGTCATCTCAATTAACACCGGTTATCAGACAGATTCTACACACACCCAAAGTACACGGGGCTACATGACCGCGTTGTCGCAGCCCCTAAACTTAAGAAACAACCAACCAACCACTTAATCAGATGGAAATACTGAATCTGATCTCGTGCAAGTGCGTTGTCATTGCAACGTCTGATGGCCCATGCCTCATCAATTTAGTAGTGTTGCCATGGCAACCACTGATAGCTCTTGGCATTTTCTTATAATTCCGAAATCATTTTTCTCGTCCATTGGCGTAATGGTGGGTCATATCAAAAATTCTTTCAGACAAAAGTTTTAGGTAATTATTAGGGGAATATTTTCCATTTTGTACGGTTTTGATATTGTGCCTATTAAGAGAGATATGATTAATGTTTCCCGAAAAACCCACTTTTTTCCACCCCTTTGGTCAATGGTTGGTGCTATCAAAAAACTTATTTGACAAATATTTTTGGCACTTATCCGACACATATTATGAACTTTGAATGGATTCGATATTGCACGTATTAAGAGAGTTATAGCGAAATTTCACTTTTTCGAAAAATGCCCCCCATTTTCACCCCCTTCGACCGATTTAGCCCAGTAACGAACTCGACCGAGATTTTATAGGTATACATCTTCGGTAAAAAATTCGAAGTAATTGGTGCGAAATTACGGCAGTTATCGTGTCCACAAGAAACTGATATACATATATATATATATACATATATATATATATACATATATATATATATATATATACATAAATTATATATAAACTTTTGAACTGACGGTGGTTTTGGGGTCTGGGGGATGTGAAACGCGAAGATATGTCGACAT
Organism: Meconema thalassinum; assembly: GCA_946902985.2. Lineage (NCBI taxonomy): Eukaryota > Metazoa > Arthropoda > Insecta > Orthoptera > Tettigoniidae > Meconema > Meconema thalassinum. Next base: position 445,570,994 of record OX336390.1, read on the forward strand.
TTTCCGGAAGTCGAAACATGGGACCCATTGCAATAGTTAGCTTTCTAATGAAATCTACCTAATTGGAAATACCGTAGAAGTGCTTTATTAGATAGTGTTAAATGAACTCGAGGGATTAGTGCTCTCTGCCCAATTTTATCTCCACTTATTATTTCCAATCCGAGCAATTTTCATACTTATTTATTTTATTTTAAAACTCACATGTGCAAGATAATTTCACAATCATTATTCTGTGCAGAACGTAGTTAAAGGAATTGTCCTTCCTGTTCAACTCAGCATGTGATAACGATCACATTGCTTCCCGCATAAGACACACGCGCGTCTCTCATTTGGCGAGTGGTAGCCTACAACATATTTTCATACTTATTTCTTACAATTAATCTGGTTCCGTTTAGTAGCTCTTGGGACACGTTCAGATTCCTAAGGAGCACGACTTTGGCTTCAACTCTTAAAAGTAAAAATATGTAGAGGCAAACCACTTAATTTCAAGGAACTCAAGAATTCAGTATGAAATTGAAGTAGCTGGCTTTCAAATTCAGTAGTTAATATATTAACACTAGTGTAGGCTATGTTTTTGAACTATAAGTTCGATGACTTTCAAATTAATTTAATTACAGTGTTAATTTTGTGTTGTAAGAAAATTTGAGATTTAATAATAATAATAACCGTAATCATAATAATAAGAATCATAATAATGAGTACGTAAATCACGAATAAGTTATATGTTTTATAAAGATTAAAATGCGTACGAAGCGCGTGCAACTTTATCTAGTTCGAATGCAGCACGCAAATAAAAAAACAAGTTTAAGAACCCTGAAGTATTGTATGGAGGTTGACAATCGTCAGCGACCATATTCGGCTCTTTTCCGCCAAATATTTTCGTCACTCTTTTTTCGCTGTAGTATATAACGGCACTTAGCCTTCCCCTCGATCTGACCAGTGGCATTACTTAAAATATACAGAACTTTATTTTTTGTTCGTATAATGTTAATGAGAAAACACAAGGAGCCACAGTTCACATGGTGAAACAGCGTGAAACAGGTGATGGCATAATTAGATGGCAGTGACATCTGGTTTCCTTGCCAATCCGACGCGACGTCATGAGTAATGAATCGCGAGAATTTCTCATCCACAACTGGCAAACCCATTAGTCCCTGAACCCTGGCATCTGATTAACGCCCAAAAAGAAAAAAAGATATCAGACACACACGGAAGAAATTGTTCACGATGAAGGGACTACGGGTGGCGTTCAAGTGGGTGGAGGGCTATACACTGTATGTACAGTATAGCGTCAGTCTACCGGGTATTTTGACAAGAAAGCAATATGTTTTATGAGTTTTAAGTCATTTCATGACGATTGGAACCAACATCTACATCTTTACTCGCTTGTTTGCTTGCTTGTTACTGCACCATGGGAACACTGTTAATCTAATATGCATGAAATGTCGTCTGTGTATTCCAGCCAAGTAAAATTATGTAACATTATGTAGATAGATTTATTTTGTGTGGCAAGATTAAAGCCATTGGGCCCTCTCTTCCATCTAACTCGATTATTCAATCAATACAAACAATACAAATACCATAAAATGTTGATACAATGTAAAATAACTTACAGATTAGCTTGGTATAAACAGTAAATTGTTGTATTGCTAATTTATTGCTAGGGTGAATAAGTAAGATAGCCTACTTAGAAGTAAGTTTAAAATTAGAGTAATAAAAGGAAATACTGATAAAATATAGACTAATGATGATGATTGTGATGATGATGATGATGATAATGATGATTTTTATGTATTTAGCGTATTGCTTTTAGTGCTGGGAGTGTCCGCGGACATGTTCGGCTCTCCAAGAGTTTGTAGCTGCTTCTATACGGACATCCATGTGGTGAGCTACAAATACCGTTCAATTTCAAGTAATTCCAGCTTTGGCACCAGGTGTCACTAACACCTAGTGGCGAACGTTGGAACTTGATAGAGCGTTTCAACGTAATATAACCTACAAATTTGGCTACACACTACCAATTGTAGCGGTAGGATTTTTTTTACATGCCATAAATTTATGACATGGGCCCGCCGGCTTTACTTCCCCTCCGAAGGAAGGCATACTGAAGGATTTTTAACGCTCTTAAAAATCCGACGACTTCGGCCGGGTTTGACCCCTCGATCTTGGGCATAGCAGTTCAGCATGCTACCAACTACGCCACCGAAGCCGCTGATGATGATGATTAGTTATTACTGACTTGTGAACAAGATTAATTATACAGTGTATTTTGAATGGACGAAGAAGGTTATTTAGATGTCTAAATAGGAAGTAAAAAAGAAAGTATGAATTTGAAAGATTGAATATCCGTAATACGACGTAAGAGGAGCTTTGTGGTGAAGGTGTCACCAACAACTACTGCAAAGTGAAAGGCACCAACGAGGATTAATCTTAAATAATTTAATGTAGTTCTTAACAGAGGTAGCCTATGTAACATAATTTGACCATATTTGGAGCCTCCATAAGGCGGCCCAGCCCGTCCGTCTCGTCAGTCCTATTCCCTACTAAGATTGTCTGCATTACAGTCAATTCAAAATATATGGTGTCACCATGGACGATCCTTTTGGCGAAGGCGACAACATGCATTTTATTGGATGAAATTGCGATCGCATATCAACAAACCGAGTGATTAGCATTAACAAATGTAGCCTATAGCTAAATCATCGAAATCGATAATGCAATAATTAGAAATAGTTTAATAATTTTAATGTTTTTGCCGTTTACTGATCATAAAGCAATTCAATTTGCTTTTATTATAGATCCAAGGACTGAATACCAGCCCATAATGAAAGGACAACGCAAAATATCTATTAAGTATAAGAAGATGAGGGCACTAGGAGAACATTTTGCTATTTGCTTCAATTTCCCGCTGCACGATTAACGGTTTACAAGGCATCATAATTATTTCCCTTTTCTAGAAGTCGCATTTAATAGTAAAGTAGTGTAATCTGGTGGGTGAAAGTCTCCAAAAGTAACACCTCTTTGGTTACTTGCATGTCAACGATAACGTTTCATCATCTCAAACCAGAATTAAATTTCTTGCCAGAGCCGGGAATCGAACGTGTGCCTCGGAGATGGTAGTTGACAATGCTAACCTGCATGCACATGTTGTATCATTTCCTGAACTTAGTAGAAATGTTTCAAACATACTTCTGTTGGGTTTGGCCCCACCGCTCCTCCCTAAAATCCATAAAAGTGTGGCATTAATGTATGAAAAACACACAGATAAAATGTTAATTATGTGCAATGAACTTCGCGATTTCTTTGGTCTGGAGGAATTCCTCAATCTCCACTCCATGGACTGTTGTTTGATCTGTGTATTACTGATAACACCATATTTCATCACAATTGATGATACGTTCCAAAACATTCTCTTCTTGAAGTTGTCACCCCCAAAGTCCATGAACAACGCCTGTCTACTTTTCCTACATCTAATCTCTCAGTACAAGTTTGTCTGCCAAGTCCTGCTTCTGATTAGATATAATTAGCAACATAGAAATGACTAATTTCTGTATGGGACAAGTGTGGAATGAGTCACCAAATCCTCGATCAAGGCGGGCGTAAATTAGTTACACTCGTAACAAATACGGTACTGTACAATTATTGAGCTGCGATTTGAAAGTAGATGAAGCCTTAGGAAAGGTTCCACACTTACGAAATTTCATGTGTACATGTACACATGCATATCTTGCCGTCATGAATTAAATAAACGTACAACAACAACAACAAAACGATTATATTAATCACAAACGTCACAAGAGGTTGTGAAACTTGTTACAAAAATTTGATTTCTCTTCTAAATTTAGCAAACATACATTAGAATTTCATTTATATACTCTTTTTTTAGCCTATTTTCAATTTTGAAAAAATAGGCTTATGAGATCACCTTTTGTCCGTGTGTGTGTGCGTGTGTGTGTGTGTGTGTGTGTGATTCGTGTGTGTGTCCCCCCCTAATAAAATCTAAATGGGTGGAGCGATTTCAATGAAACTCGGTATGTTCATAGCACTATTCCCGGCGACCTCGACCGTGCCCTTCAAATTTTGTTACGTCTCACCAATGCAAAATGGCGGCTGTGCGAAATATTTCACTAGCATTCAATATCTCCGAAATTATTACCGATATCGCCCTGAAATTATGTACGGTGATAAAGGGTACTACTAGAAGTTCACCTATGAGACTTTCAAAAACCTGGTGACTACAAAACCAACATGGCGGTCAAGCGAAGTTGAGACTTTTAAATAGACTTTTCTCGCGATTTAACTATCCACACGTAATGAAACTTGGTACAGCAAATGTTAATACACATTGTAATGCACTGGAGTCTAATTTAGTTCAATTGTTTACATAACTTCAAAATGGCGGCTGTGCAAAATATTTCACTGACATTCTATATCTCCGAAACTATTACAGATATCACCCTGCAATTTAGTACGGTGATAAAGGGTACTGATACAAGTTTACCTATGTATATTTCATAAACTTGTAAATTAGAAAACGAACATGGCGACCAAGCGAAGTTGAGACTTTTAAATAGACTTTTCTCACGATTTAACCATCCAAACGTAATGAAACTAGGTACAGCAAGTGTTTATACACATAGTAATGCACTGGAGTCTAATTTAGTTCAATTGTTTACATAACTTCAAAATGGCGGCTGTGCAAAATATTTCACTGACATTCCATATCTCCGAAACTATTACAGATATCACCCTGCAATTTAGTACGGTGATAAAGGGTACTGATACAAGTTTACCTATGTATATTTCATAAACTTGTAAAGTAGAAAACGAACATGGCGACCAAGCGAATTTGAGACTTTTAAATAGACTTTTCTCACGATTTAACCATCCAAACGTAATGAAACTAGGTACAGCAAGTGTTTATACACATAGTAATGCACTGGAGTCTAATTTAGTTCAATTGTTTACATAACCTCAAAATGGCGGCTGTGCGAAATATTTCACTGACATTCAATATCTCCGAAACTATTACAGATATTACCCTGCATTTTGTACGGTGATAAAGGGTACTGGTACAAGTTTATCTATGTATATTTCATAAACTTGTAAAGTAAAAAACGAACATGGCGACCAAGCGAATTTGAAATATTTTAATAGACTTTTCTCGTGATTTAACTCTCTGAGCGCAGTGAAATGTGGAACAGTAAATGAGTTCGCAGATTGTAATGCACTTCCATCTAATTTAAATCAATTGTTTACATAACCTCAATATGGCGGCTGTGCGAAATTTTAAAATTAAGTTTTTATTTCTTGTGTCGTAATCATGCGATCGAAGTGAAAGTTTGAATAATGAACCTAGGCAATAATTGTCCTTGAATGGTACATAATTCTATGGCCTATACTTATAACGATCCTAAATGGCGAGCTTCCGAAATATTTAGACGGTTCTCAATATCTATGAATCTATTACAGCAACCAAACTGATTTTTTTAATGTTCATAGAGACTATGAACATATGTTCACCTATAGGACTTTCATTAACCTGGTGAGCACTAATCCAACATGGCGGCGACGCGAAGTATAAATATTTAAATGGACGATTCTCGCGAATTAACTATCCGAGTGCTGTGAAACGTTGCACGTTAAATGCTTATACAAATGTTGATCCACTGGCATCTAATTTATTTCAATTGTTTGCATAATCACAAGATGGCTGCTGTGCGTAATTTTAAAATCTCGTTTTTACTTCTTGTGTTCTAATCATGCGATTGAAGTTTGAATACCACACGTACACAATAATCTTCATGTAATAGTACAAAAATAAAAATCCAACCTGGCGACAATCTGAAATATTTAGACGGTTCTCAATATCTACGAATCTGTTACAGCAATTAAACTGAAATTTTGTATGTTGTTAGAAGAAATTAACATGAGCAGGATATATGAAAATAGGCTGTATAGTTCTTTACGGAACTACTTGTTTTTTTATATACAAACACATAAAGCACATGCAGATCACATGGACCTGCGGGAGCAGCAATTGTTTGCATCCCGTGGCCCGTTGCGCACTGTATCAACTTACGGTACTTATGGCACGTCTCTAGTTGACGTGTAGCTTGTTGGCGATCCATATCAAGAGGATCAGTGGTACCACCTTCAAGACACTGCCTGTAGCAGGCGTAGTCTGAGGGTGAAGCCGAACTTGGAGGGAAAAAGAGACTAAGAAAAACAGAAAAATGAAGAAAACAAAAATGTAACAGTTGAATGGTAAACTGGTATCCTTTTAGGAACAATATTTTATTTTATTTGAATGTTCGGAATATGTATTACATAATAACGAGCATGTGCGCTGCAGAAGAGAAGCACTAGAAGAACGGCAGTTACCTACATTTACAAAAAATAACGGGTTCAGGTCTCAACTGGACCGAAGGGTTTTACGTGAAACTACCTTCCTGTGGGGTGAAAGTAGTGTATGTACCGTCAATCATCCCGTAATGTACTGTTTACATGTACTATTCACACATAAAGAGCAAAGACAGAAACACTAGATCCATTCACGACTGTCTCGTCATGGAAGAGAAACATTAGTCGTGTGAAAGGTAGTAGTCGTAGTGGCCGTCGTCCCTCAACGTGCAATAACTCGTATCCCACACTGCTCTTCGTTTCCAATATTTTCCTTATAATTAGTCACGCTTCCCAGCCGTATGTGCACGTGCTGTCAAACAAAACAATTCACGTTGGGTTCAATTTCTTGTGTGTAAGCATAACGAAAAATGAAACGTAAATATACTGTACTGTAGGAGTGCATAACAATGTTTCTACAGTACAATGAATTTAACGCTCATTTTCATCGTCTTCTTCAATGGTCACTGCAATAAAACTCTCCTCGGTGACCATTTGCAGCCGTCCATGGACTTCAATTTCCATGACAATTATGAGATGTTTCAACAGGACAATGCCCCGTCTCATCGGGCCACGGATGCCCAGGACTAGTTCGAAGACCATTCTGGAGATTTCCAGCGAATGAAGTCGCCCACACGTTCCTCCGATATGAACCCAATAGAGAATGTATGGGATCTGCAGTAGAGAGCTATTAGCAACAGAGACCCAGCACCTAGAAATACCGTCGAACGCAAGTTTCTGCACTTCTTAGGGCTAGAGTGGGGGGACTTTTGGCATGTCGGTGTATAAGCATCGGAATCTGTTTCTGTATGGAAAACTTGAATTTAAGTCACCTAATTGCAAATTGTATCAGTCTTCCGCGAGGTTTGCACTAGGAACGTCTCTGCATACTTTAAGCCTCCACGCTCGGTTTAGTTCAATAAAATATTGAGGGGAAAAGCAGCCGTGGTCTATTAGAAAGGCAAATAGGGAATGGGAAACCACGGTATGGTTGATGGTAGGATTTAAACACAACTACTTCACGAATTCTGCCATCCACTGCCAACAACTGAGCTAAACTGTAGGTTTACAAAAATATGAATTATGTTTTTCTCAGATTCAACTTACCAAACCATCAAAAAATTGGTACTTATTTTACTGTTATAGGCTTACATTTAATTTCTTTTTAATGCATTTTAGCAAGTTTAGGTATTTTAATTATAATAACGTGGTCTATTATCTATGTTCCCTATATTACGTGCTCTTTGTTAGTGTTTGCAGAATTTATTAGAACAGTTGCTGAATTTTAGACTTCGTTAGCACGGTTTTATGGAATGTACTGCATTATGATTCATGTTTTTTTTTAAGGTTGGATGATTGATTTTTGAATAAATATTAATTTTCTCTTGACAGATATGATGGTTATTATATGAAATGCGATTGACAGTAGCCCACATAGCATACGTTTCATTCAATCAAACAGATTATTTTGTTAGCATAAAAGTATTCGTAATATGCATCATCCTAGAGGATGTAACTCACAGCTCAGCTCCCTGACCCGTCTCTTCTCATTCCCCATCGAAGATTCGCCAAATTCCCTTACCTGGACTTTTTATAGACAAATCGCTACAATCTACTGTCCGACATTTTGGAAGATTGATTTTTAAAGAGCAATGGATGTCTAGTTCTCTTAACGACTGGCTCACTTTTGAAACTTAGCTGGGCGGCTGTGTTTACTTTTCATGTCTGTGGGGAGCCAGGGCTTGCCCAGCACGAGGCACAGCGTTCTCAACTCTCTACCGTAGCCTCTGAGAGCAAACAGCGAGACTGGACAGAACTGCGTGCAACTGTGCAACACCGGAGACCTGAAAAGCGATCCACCAGCTTAGGACTCCAAGTGAAGAAATAGAGCAAGCATGCTATTGGTCGATAAGCATCAGCTATTGGTTAGCAGGAAAAAACGTTTTTTGTCGGCGCGTGGTACTGCCTAACTTTTGAATCGCCGATCGTTAACGAGGATAGTAAGATAACTATCTATACACACCCCTTATTATTCCCGTATTCAAGAACAATGAATACTGGCATTAAATGTATATAACCTATGAGCACGTTTCAGTCCAAATACCCATACCACGCGGTGTAGCGTGGTTTCTCCACATTCTTTCCAGGCAATCACCGGGATTGTACCTTATTACAAATCACGAGGCACCTACCCCATTCCTGTCCTCAATACAGCTACACACAGGTTATCAGACAAGTTCAACAATCACTCAAGAACACAGAGCTGATGCCCGAAACGTTTCAAATTTTAGAAAAGCTTAGAGGAAGCTCAGCTGGGGAAGTCCCCTGAATACACCATTGCGTCAATTATCTTTCGTACTAATTACCGTACTACCAATTTTAAATGAACGCAACATAAATCGAGGTTTTCACTTGTCTCAAATAAAACTATGGTGGTGTCAGAAAAAGAATTTCTGCCGCTTTCTTACGGGTAGTGTCGCAGGTGACTGCAGAAGTCTATGGATCCTGTCAACAACGGAAGTAGCCTACTTTCTTGACAGCTCGTTTGACGTTTAACAGTCACGTGTTTGATGGATAAGTTCTAGAACTCCACATTAGACTGTAAAGTAAGATTCGGATATCGGCCATTGACTTTAAACACCCCACGTGGAATGTTAATTTATGGTACCTACTGAAATTGTAATTATTAGAATCTAGGAATGGTGCAGGTGCACTGGGACTGGGGAAACCACGGAAAACTACTTCAAGGAAGGCCGAGGTGGGAATCGAACCCACCTCTTCTCGGTTTTACCTCGTTCCTTCCCTCTGACCAGAATTAAATATCTCGGCACATCCGGGAATCGGAATAATTTCTTGTAACTCTTTCACCAAAGGATGGAAGGAAGGAAATTTTTAATTTTACGTGACCGTTAATCTTTCGATCATGGGCAACAGGACATATCCCTTTTACGAATAATCCGAATTAGAGAGCGTGACATTTCACTTCGAAAATCTCACATGCAGGAATCAAACTCGGTCCACCTTGGTGAGAGGAAAACAGCTTGACCACTGCGCCATCACGCCCCCCTCCCACGAAAGTTTAATTTTAAATCTACTTTTACATTTCAATATTTTTTATTGTTTGTAAAGCTCCACTTTACTTTGCGTGCACTACAAAGTCCGTGTTTTTTGTTCCAGCCTGTTGTAATAGCATATCTGACGTTATCAGACGTATCGAAAGCGTGCCTCACAACGTGACTTCTAGTGGGGAAGCAGAGGAGTGATTACTAGCAAATATACTGCATGCATATAGCAAGCGGCGAGGACAACGTCCCAATAACTTGCGTCTAGCTAACGAGATGTCAGAGGGGCTTCGGGGTCCTTCACCTGCTATCAGCAAACCTCGCATTAGCTCGGTTTTTCCCTCCATTGCCAGCTAAACACGTGCTACTGAGCCTTGCTCCACGCAGCTAGTGGAATGCAATAAATGTGAAGTTCTGTTCTTTGAAGTATTTCAAGTTATTCATGCTACAGTACAGCTTATCCCTGTTCTTTGAAGTAGGCCACTTCAAGTTATTCGTGCTACAGTGCAGTTTATCCATTCAGTGACTTAACTTTTCTCCACGTTGCTAGTGGAATGCTGTTCAATCAAGTTAATCAGTGACTTAACATTCCTCATGCAATAATTGTGAGTTATTCATGCTGCAGTACTGCGAAGCTCTGTTCTTTCAAGTTATAGTGTCCGAGTGTGTCTGTCTGTTAGGTAGTCAGCTCGAAGGCTGGTTCGATCCTCAAAAAGTACCGCCGTTACGTTATGTGAGTAGATACCCACAAAAACCCAAGGCAGCGCTATTTTGAGGCGTTCTAGGCAAGAAGAGGAGTGAGGTAGTTTGCCATTGCTTTCCTCACTGAGTCAGAACAGTAGTCCTAACCCTATGAGTAGAACCTTTCACAGCATTCACAGGCACTGACTGTGCCCCGAATGCCATTACTAAGCACCACCCATACCTCAGTAGCTTCCATATAATCACAGCCATGAGTGAGACTGAGACATCGGTGAAAAGCCACCTTTTACTCTAGCCTGTGCCAACTGACAAATGCAAATGTACTGTATTCATCAAGAGATGGCAAACAGTCATGGATGCAGACAGGGAGAAAAACATTGTTTCATATGTGGTAAGACGTTTTCGGAATCTTCAAACTTGCGGAAACACGCCTCTGACGTGGCTTCTATTGCCCCTTTGAGGAAAGAATTATTTCAGTGTCATTGTGAGATCTGCGACAGGGCGTTTAGTAAGCAAATGCACGCTGAGCGCTGAGAGTACCGAGCTAACGCGAGGTTTGCCGATAGCAGGCGAAGGGCCCCGAAGCCCCGCTGACATCTCAGTAGCTATATGCAAGTCGTCGCAGTACGCCTGAGCTGGGCGTCCATCTGGGATTAGCGTGGACAGGTTGCCATTGCTACACCTGTGCGTAATCACCATACACAAGTCGAAGGCGGTACTTATAATACAAATAAACAAAGCATATCCATGTTTGGTTTTAATACATTATAACTTAATCTTTGTTTCCTAACGCAGACTTACCGGTATTAACATGCTTTTCATTATTTGAAACCTTTTTTCATGTTCAATCTAGCCATGTATTTGTAACTCTGTTCTTCGGCTAATCATCCAAGTATATCATCACCTAAGCTGATTCTATTACTGCTGCCTCTCACCGCTGGGTCCGTGGTTCAAATCCCGGTCACTCCATGTGAGATCTGTGCTGGACAAAACGGAGGCAGACAGGTTTTTCTCCGGGTACTCCGGTTTTCCCTGTCAAAATTCATTGCAGCAACACTCTCCACTATCATTTCATTTCATCTGTCATTCATTTAATCATTGCCCCAGGAAAGTGCGTCAGGCCTCGGCAGCCGGCACAGTTCATATCCTCGCCACTAGATGGGGGCTTCATTCATTCCATTCCTGACCCGGTCGGAGACTGGAAGCAGGCTGTGGATTTTCATTCATTATTGTTATTATCTTATTATACAATACGCTAAGGCTAAGGTGTATGTAGCAGAAAACTCAAGCTCCTAAACCAGAGGGAGTTAGAAGGTGTGGTTTGTACCAAAATCTTCCAAATCGTCTCAATAGCACAGGAAAAATCTTGCATTTGTTGAAAAGTCAACAGAAATATCTTTATTTGTTTATAAAGTGATTTTAAACAAATAAACAAGATAGACCCTGTGAGAACTCAGTCGCCTACAGCCCGCATAGCACTAGAGCTAGGCGGGTAGTCTGTACACATGGGGCACGCACGACCCATTATTCGAGAGTTCTCGCACGGGTCCGCTAGTTATATAATACGCTAAGGTGTAGGCCCAAGCTCCTAAACCAGAGGGAGTTAGAAGGTGTGGTTTGTACCAAAATCTTCCACATCGTCCCAATAGTACTGGAAAAATCTTACATTTCTTCAAAAGTCAACGGAAAGATATGTATTTGTTTATAAAGTGCTTTTAAACAAATAAACAAAACGATAGCCCCTGGGAGAGCTGTGTCGCGTATAGCCCGTACATCACTAGGGCCAGGCGGGGAGTCTGTACATATGTGGCGTACACAACCCATTGTGCAACCAGCAGCTGTGATTTTATAAATATCGACAATTTGTTAAAAAAAAGTGCGTTTAAACAAAGGCACATATGTATAGAAGCCCGCATAACAGTAAAGCCAGGAGGGTGGTTTATAAACATGCGAGAGTTCTCGCACGGATCCGCTAGTTGTTGTTATTACCATAACATTTTCATGTAGCTATTTGATAATTTCTAATAATTTATGTATGTAGGCATACACTGTTTATCTATACATAGTATAAACCAAAGTCCCCGATTCTTGGATGTAACGGGTAACCTCGAGAACCACAGGATGGATTTTGATGCGGTTTTACCAATTCTGTTAAGGATTTCTCGAGGAAGGTTTCTGTAGAAAAACATTCATTTATGACCGAAGGGAGATGAGCAGTAACGATTTCAGTGGATTGAGTCGAAGAAAATCCTGCCGTCCGTGCGCCTTTTAAGCGTACTCTGGGTAAACCGTTAAAAATATCTACTATGAGTGAAAGACTTGTTCATCATGAAACGTTCTACAAAAAAGTCCTCTACAGCATATCTCTATCTTTAATAGGCCTACATCGCCAACTATAAGTGTTTTTACGTTTTCATTTCTTCCAACAATCTCAATTCAGTGGAAATTTAAATTACTAGCTTCGGAACGAGTCTACGGGATAGCGAGCGAGCCTACCTTCGGTCAGCATCAAAATGTCGAGTCGTGTTGAGTTAGAACTTCAGAGAAGAGTATCATATGTGTTTGCAGTTTCGCTGTTCACCTCGGCATTTCTGAATTGCGTCTGGGACCTGCCGTCTGTGCGCCTTTTAAGCTTACGCTGGGTAAACCGTTAAATATACCGGGTGAAGTCGGGGGCGTGATGCTAGTTATCAATAAATTAAACCACCCTCCCCAACTTTTGGATATCCAGCCTGTAAAGATTGAGCCATCCATTCAGAAATTATTAATATTAAAGAGGCTTAAGGTACCCCATTGAAGCTATTACACCAGAATTACACTCAATGACAGAGCTTGGAATCGAAATCAGGGTCTTGGGTACACAAATCTCGATGCACATTCACAGACCACCTAGGCGGTTGCAATCAAGTACAGTCGAATGCAAATATGTATTTTATGATATTTCCTCTTTCATAAAGATTGGTGTGCGAGGACATCAATCCGCACCTACAGTAGTGCTGTCATTAACTGATCATTACTGGCCTGTTTGCCATCTTTTGATGAATGCAGTACATTTGCATTTGTATGTTGGCACAGGCTAGAGTAAAATGTGGCTTTTCATCGATGCCTCAGTCTCACTCATGGCTGTGATTATATGGAAGATATTGAGGTATGGGTGGTACTTAGTAATGACATTCAGGGCACAGTGAGTGCCTGTGGATGCTGTGAAGGGTTCTACTCATAGGGTTAGTACTGCTATACTGACTCAGTGAGGAAAGTAATGGCAAACTACCTGACTCCTCATCTTGCTTAGTACGCCTCAATATAGAGCTGCTTTGGGTTTTTGTGGGTATCTACCCACATAACCTAATGGCAGTATTTTTTGAGGATCCAACCAGTCTTCGGAATGACGATCTGACAGACAGACTGGGGCACTTGACGTGGAAGTTGAAATGACCTGTTGGTATTTGAAGCCATTTTCAGTGTTGCCATAGTAATCGAAATTTGATTTTTTCGGTTGGTCAACACGATTGTGTTGGGTTATTCCCTAAGCATGAAAATAATTTACATGAAATTAATAAATACACATAATTTCATGTTTTTTAAGGATTATGGCATAACCCATCAAAATTGGGTACAATCATGTTGACCGACTAAAACAACATCAAATTCCGTTGATTTGTTGGAATGAGTCGTAGAAAGACATGCTACTTTATTGGTGGAAACCAATAATGTTTCCTGCCGAAGAAACAGCTTAACATCACTTATTATAACGCCAACAGAAAACATAAAAACAAAGAATTAATAAATAAATCGACCCCCTCGTGTTGTTGTGACTGGCATTCTAGGCTGTCAACCCAGAGGTCCGGGTTCGATTCCCAGCTCTGCCAAGAAATTAATTCTGATCTGAGGGTTGGAACGGGGTCCACTCAGCCTCGTAAGGCAAAACTGAGAAGAGTTGGGCTTGATTCCCACCTCAGCCATCCTGGAAGTGGATTTAGGTGGTTTCGCACTTCTACTCCATGCGAATGCCGGGATGGAACCTAAATTAAGGCCACGCCCGCCTCCTTCCCAATCCTCTCATGAATTACAAATACACACACTAATACAGCCATCGCAAAAACACAGGTTATCAGACAAAATACGCCCAAGTACACGTGGCTACATGACCACGATGTCACAAAGCCCCTAAATGAATCAACAACAACTAATACATATCCACCGAACCTGATCTAAGCCTAAATTAGCAGGATTTGATGATGATCACAAGGCGATCGAAACATGTAATCCAATCCAATATCCCCTCCACATTTTTTGCACAAAAAGAGTGTTCATTAAATGATAAAATGTTTCTTACAGGTTAGGGTGTTATAATATTAGTTGCTCCCCGCCCAATTTAATTGGGCGCAATCGTGTTGACCGACTGAAAAGTATTCTGCTGATGGTTCTTCCAATGTACAGGATGTGTTTGTCATGTAGCCTCCTGGGAGGCCGAGTGCAGGTCTTTCTAGTGGACGCCAGTGGGCGACCTGCGCGTTCAAATAATGATGGAGTGATGATGGAGACACCCAGTCCCCGGGCCAGAGGAGTCAACTCCACGAGATGAAAATTCCCAATGGCCCAGCCGGGAATCGAACCCGGGACCCTTTGGCCAAAGCCTAGCGAGCTAACCAATTCGCCATGGGGCCAGACAATGCACAGATAGGACAGTCCAATAAGAGGCCGCGTGCAGTTCAGTGGATAAAAAGAGTCACTGTAGATTGAAAATATTTCCATTTGAGTATTTATGGCTTACAGCTGGAAGTCCCTTGCTAATAATTACCAATTATGGCGTCAGGCCTCGGCAGCCGGCACAGTTCATATCCTCGCCGCTAGATCGGGGCTTCATTCATTCCATTCCTGACCCGGTCGGAGACTGGAAGCAGGCTGTGGATTTTCATTTTTCAATACTTATTTAGAATTAGTAAACGCTTGATTGCGATCAGTCAGTCGTAACAGGGGACAATAAACAGATGGGTTGGAAAGGCTGTCAATTGCCGTGTACTATTACAGAAATAACATGTCACCTCTTTTATACAAAAAAAAAAAGCACACACACACACCCTCGATATAACAAAACATTTGATAACAGAGGAAATAATGTTAAAATTAGACAGCTATATACGGCAGTCAGCGAGCTTTACATAACATGTTTAAAATTAACATTCGAAGTGAAAGCAATTCATTATCAATGATAAATTATCATCAAAGCCGATCGAGTTAAGATAGGCCGAGATAACAAGCTCAGAACTTCTTGTTGTTGCTTCTTATTATAGCAGTGGTTCTGAACCCGTAGAAGTATACGGACCACTTAGCCTCAAATTGAATCAAGAACGGACCACCCCTTCCCCCAATACACCTTATCAGTTGTGTAACCCTTCCTCAATAACACTTGCTTTAAATATATATATGTAATCGAGTTTACCCTCCAGGGCGGTGGCTCCCACGGACTCAGCGAGGGAACTCACCCCTACCGCTTTTTTCAGGCAGTGTCCTACGAAGTGGGAAACCACGGAAAACCACTTTGAGGATGGCTGAGGTGGGAATCGAACCCCCTCTACTCATTTGGACCACCCGAGGCTGAGTAGACCCCGTTCCTGTCCTCATACCACTCTTCAAATTTCATGGCAGAGCCAGGAATCGAACCCAGGACGTCCGGGGCGGCAGCTAACCACGCTGACCGCTACGCTACGGAGGCGACGTTTTAAAGAAGCCGAAGCAATGGAATTCGTGGTTCCAGTCCAGCCCTCAAAAGACGGCGCCGCAACGTCGAGCCAACACCAAAGACGACGCTGTTCTGTCCGATACGGCCATGCGGAGAAGATGGCGGTCGTCTCGCGCTGTGGTCACATTGCGTCGTCCTGTACCCTGTCGTCGCTGAGTACGGCCCTCCTCTCTCCACTGGATCCACATACGCCTTACTGTTGACGCAGCGTGCCCTGTACGAGCCGCAATGTCCCGGAACGACAGACCCGCCTCCCGGAGCCCAAGCATTCTGCCCCGTTCAACCGCACTCACATGCCGATTGTCGACCCTGTGATGTC
Organism: Meconema thalassinum; assembly: GCA_946902985.2. NCBI lineage: Eukaryota > Metazoa > Arthropoda > Insecta > Orthoptera > Tettigoniidae > Meconema > Meconema thalassinum. Next base: position 445,587,222 of record OX336390.1, read on the forward strand.
GGCGAGGTATCGTTGCACTTGCTTACACGTTTCCGCTTGGTATGACGGCCCCACGCCGACAGAGCTGTGTAGAACACTGACCTGTCCGGTCCCACGACAGAGGGCACTGGTGGGCCAATGTGCACGCCATCTCTCTGCGATTTCAATCACTTAGCATGGTACCGCAAGCCTGCACGACCCCTGTTCTGGGAGTGTCTTCGACCATTTCTTCTGGGTGTTTCACTTTCTACAAATAGTGGTGTGTATATATAAATATTATTTTTTATTTATTTTTAGTCTGATAACCCATGTTATTGTGGTGTCTGTAGTAGAGTGTATATTTGTAAGTCAATTGAGGATTGGGAAGGAGACGGCCGTGGCATTAAGTTAGGAAGCATCCCGGCATTTACCTGGAGTAGAAGTGGGAAACCACGGAAGTACACTGATGGTTGAGGTGAGAATCGAATCCACCTCTTCTCAGTATTGCCTCACGAGGCTGAGTGTACCCCGTCCCAGTCCTCAGACCAGATATAAATTTCTTGGCATATCCGGGAATCAAACCCGGACCTCATACCCTGAAAAACACACAAAAAAAAAACATAAATAACCCTTCAATATACAGACTACAGCAATTTTCTTCGACGATTTGCGTCAGTGTTTTTGTATAGTTTTTATTTTTTTTCTTGATGTAAGTAGGTTATGAATTAACTCATACAGAAAGAATAGATACATATTTATACGTGCGCACTGATTCAAGGAGTACGTTTGATATTTAAATTAGAGCTGGTGATAATCGATTTTCAATTAATCGATTAATAATCGATTAATCGATTAATTTGAAATTAATCGGAAACGATTAATCGATTAATTGAAGCTCCTTAAAACCGATTAATCGATTAACCGATTAACCGAATAATCGATTAATCGAATAATCGATTAACCGAAAAATCGACTAACTGATAGTAGACACGAGATAAGAAAATACGTTTTGAAAATGGTTTAAATGAGAAGTCATCGCTTAAGTTGAGTTAGGCTTATCTTCGGAATGATGTATAGAAATCTATAAAAGTTAAATTTTGCGTAAAGATACGTGTCCTTCCTTGTTTATGTTAACAATAACCAAATAACAGTCAGTGACCGTGGAAAGACAAACATCAATAAAATTGGGAAGGGTTTCAGGAAAAGAAAACGAGGAGTTTTCAGCAATGCTTTTGAATTTTGTTCAATTTTTGTTGGAAAGGCTGTTTACAATTTAGGACAGGAACATTTTTGTTTTATTCTGGTTTAGCCTAATTTCCACAAAGACCTGTAGGTTGTAACTCTTCAGGCGGTCAACTTGAATTTGCCCAGAGACTGGGCGGAGTCCAATGTATAAACTATATGAATTATAAGTAAATAACACTCTTGGAAACATTGCACGTGTTAGTTATGATCGCTATTACAATCACTATCACTATTACGTCGCCACACTGGAATGCTCCGAGTAGGTAAGAGATTTCACGAGCCCTTCATCCAGGAAAGCCACCAACAGCAAGGAGGTTCAGTCATGTTTTGGAGTGGAATCATGTTCGGTTGACGTACGCCTCTAATTCCTATCCACGGTAACGTGACTGGTCTGGTGTATAGAAACATCCTTGAACCTGTCGTTACAGGATTTGCTGCCACAATGGGTGAGGGCTTTACACTAGAGGACCATAATGCTCGTGCCCATCGAGCTAGGGTGGTCAATCAGTTCCTTCAGATGCATGTCATACAGAGAATGGAGCAGCCTGCCTATTCTGCGGACATGAACTGTAATGAACATGCATGGAAAGAGCTCAAGAGGGCAATTTCGCACCGTCCCAATCCTCCAATAAACAAAGAGCAACTGATTGAAGCTGCTTTCCAAGAGTGGGGGAATCTGCCCCAAATCACGTTGTATCCGTTGGTGCTCAGTATGCCTCGTCATCTGCAAGCATGGATTAGAGCTCGTGGTGGCCATACATGGTATTGATATGCCCCAACATGAATAAGACGGTTGTGTGCTCAGTCCCACATTATCACTTTTGTTATTCGTCGTGTGTTTCTGTCTCTTTGGCAACGCAGATTGTGTGTGGTTTTTCTTAGTATGTACCCTATATTGTGTATAATATGATAACATACACATAGCAAAATAAACAAGTTACTGAATCACAATATGCGAGGCCTTTTTTGAGCATTGTATACGTTTAGTTTGTTTAATAAGGGTTTGTGAATTATTTATGAGTATTATGATCGTGTATACAAATAATAATAACACAATATAATAAATAAAATAAACTTAGTGCATGCAATTGAATTCTATTATGCATAAGTTTACATATCTCAGCGGAGCCTTGGTCGTACAGTTGATACGCTTTAGCCTGCCTACTCCTGCCGGGCTCATTGTGATCATAACTAGTACGTGTAATTTTACAAGGAGTTTATTTACTTATTACTCATATTATTTTTACATTGCACCCCGCACAGTCAATGGACAAACTCATGTTGACCGACTGAAGAGTTACAACTGACAGTTTTTGTATAGGCAACACTGAAACAATGGCTTCAACAGTTCACAAACAAGATGCATTATTTAAAAATAAATGTGACAATAAATGTCAATAGACGGTCTGTTTTGGTGCAAAAATACCAGCAAGTACTCATTTTCTGGGACGAGGCAGCTCCGCTTTGCAGTCACAATGTTTCCAGCGGGGAATATCAAGTATTTTGTCGCTAGTTTAGCGGGCCTTTGTTATATTGTTTATTCATTTTCAACCTGTGAAAAAGGGTGAGTATGCAAGTCAGGCGGTGAATTCCCAAGATAGACGTCCAGTTCGTATTTTGCAATGATTGCAATATTTACGCTACATCTACAAGATTTCCTATTTTTACCGCGCTTTTTATAACTGCCCTACCATGAGATCATTGAGTTTTTATCGAACTTGCCTAAATGTTGACTTTAGACATACCTTCGTTCGTAAGACGTCTTATTTGTATCTTTGGAGTCGAAATTTAATGTTTTTCGGATGGTCAAAGACTTTTTACATGAGATTAATAAATACAATTAGATGTCCAGTTTCGATCGTCAAGCGATCATCAGATCTTTACACTTCGGCTATTAATCTGTGTCGACAAGTTTGGGTTATGATATTTACAATACATACACTTTTTTAGTTGCAGTAGTAATTAATCTAGCACAAATAGTAAAGATATGTTATTTTTTGTTGAGATACTGATAGTTGTGATTGATCCTCAAGTTTGCTTGCTTAGTGCCATTATGTAATTGTTATTAAATGGTCAGGTTATTGTGTCAGCATAATCGTCCTCACGCTGTGCACCTAAACGGACCACACATCGCTCAAACTGCGAAGTGCACCATTTAATAACTATCAGTATCTCAACAAATAGCACATATCTTTAGTTTGGTAGTTTAATTGCTACTGCAAATAAATAAGTGTATATATTGTAATTATCATTCCATACTTCTCCATATACAGTAGATTTAATAGCCTACGTGTAAATGATCTGATGATGATCACTTGACGATCGAAACTAGTCATCCAAGAGTATTTATTAACATCATGTAGTATTTTTTCAGGATTAGCGAACAAATTTTGATTTCTAAGGCAAGCCTGAAAAAGGGCTTCCAACACGGTAATCCTTGGAGTGAAGTTAAATGAAACCTCAAAGCAGGCGTTGAGCAGTGGCTAGCTTTCTTAGCTGTCATCACAGAGGTTTGAGTTCGATTCCCGGCTCTGCCAAGAAATTTAATTCCGGTGTGGGGGCTGGAACGTGTACACTCAGCCTCGTGAGGCAAAACTGATAGAGGAGGGTTTGATTCTTACCTCAGTCATTCTGGAAATGATTTTCCATGGTTTCTCATTACTACTCCAGGCAAATGCCGGGATGGTACCTAATTCAAGGCCACGGTCGGTTCCTACCCATATTCTACCTGAATTACAAATACACACACTGGTACAGACATCGCAGTGACACATGTTATCAGACATGTCTTAAACACACCCCAGTACGCGGGGATACGTGACCACGATGTTGCAAAGCCCCTAAAAGAATCAAAAACATCATCCAACTTGGGACTGCTCCGGCTAACCATGTCGAGTGATTGCATTAAGAAACCAAGTTGTGTCATAGTTGGTTGATTCTGTGAGAGCGTAGTTAAAAATGCGAAATACATTGATTAATCGGCAAAACAAATCAAAAACCGATTAATTGATTATTAGAATAACCGATTAATCGATTAATCGATTATTCGAATAACCGATTAATCGATTTTTCTGAAAACCGATTAATCGACTAATTGATTAATCGTTATTTACGATAGTTAATCGATTATTCGGTTTCGATTAATCGATTAACCGAAATCTGAAATTAATCGATTAAAAGTAACAGCCCTAATTTAAATGTACGATCGTTCATCGTTGCTCCTGAATTTAAGTAACTTCCTCTTCACACATACACATCACACGCTTACGAGCTTGTCTTCACACAAGCACTCTGTAAAAAATCTACATGTCCCCTAGTTTGATATTTCAATGTTAACTACATAACTATTTCTTTGCTATTTTAGTTTTTAGCTGAGAATACGTTGAGGTTTTGCAGTACAGAAGCGTATAAACAAGGTGCTTCAGTAAGAGCGTGCAAAACGGATTTCAGCAATCCGGGCTGCCACACTGAGCACATCGACATAGGAAATATGTGGTCTCCGAGACCACCCAAAGGTGCTATGGACGTAAACATGTGGTATACTATTGAGGTGAGCTGAGTAGTTATTTATGTGTATTGCTTATTGACAGCACACTATAGGTAGTCTGTGAACGGATCGGCATAAAATGTAGGCGACCAATATAGAGTTTGTGGTTCCTCTATCGTCCAGAGGTAGCGTGGTAATACAAATCTCATACGTCATTGCCGTGCTTGTATCGAGGTTGGTGGCTGTCATGTTGAGCAACATTTATGAGTTTGTACACACTGATACAATAACTCTGACCCGTTCAATGCATGGTCGTCAGTTACTGTGCTATCTGTGTGATAATGTACACATTTACTGTAAATACACAAATAACCGCGGAGGACACCTTATTGTGTTACCCATATGTACACATGTACATCAGTATACAGATCTCCTGTCAACAAACATAAATTACTACTCTGCACACCCCAATGGTATAACACATGTTTACGTGCATAGCACCTTTGGGGACCTCAGAGACCACATGTTCCCTACGTCGATATACTCAGTGTGGCGGCCAGGATTGCTGGTATCCATTTTGCACACTCTTACTGAAACACCCTGTGTAGCATTGTGCTCGTACCGGCGATATAGGCTACAGTTCTACTTCAACCGAGGTGCGGGACTGTAACTATGTGTGGTTTATTCCCCTGGCTCAGTGTCTTCGTGATCCATGTCATCCACATCACGACTAGCAGCTCAACTCAAAGATGACTGTTTTGAGAAGTGAAACATCGAGGTCAACTGCCCCTATCAGGCCTCTCCATACTGTTACTGTCATCTGGTCAAATTCTGAACTTTATGGGCGGACCCCCCCCCCCCCCCCTTCCCCCATCAAATGTGTGGCTGTTGTCGCCTGGCACACTGTGTCATTATGATGTCTGTAACACACACATGTTTCGAAAAGAAAAGTGTTTCGGCCTCTCAAGGATGACGGCAGGAAAACCACGAGGGCCAAACCAATATCTGTCGGTCCGCTCGACGGGAGGGGAAAAATATTAGTACAGATCTATCTCAGAGAGCCAAAAGTCACACAATTAAATGGCACATCAAGATATGAAAACTAGACAACTAGTATACTGAGGAAAATCCAAATGTTTACTAAGTGTTCTGACAAGGAGAAGGGGGCAGATAACGCGGCACATGGAAACAAAAGCTGGCAACCAAGTATTAACGTCCGCTAACAATATTAATGTTATCGGTGATCAGAAACGTGTTGATAACAATCAATCAATGGATGACATCTGCAAGAGGAACGTGAACAGAATCGTCAGGGGCGCCGGCGTCTAAAATATCAAATCAGCAGATACAGTATAAGGAAGATAAACATCAGCAGATAAGAAATAGGCCTCAGGCAAAATGAGACAGAAACAGGAAGATAAGAACCTTGTAGTGGCCGTTAATCTCGCGATCATAAGCCACGGGACCACATTTTTACGATGAATCCGAACCACCAGACATGGCATTTCAGCTCGAAAATCGCACATGCATTACTCGGGAATCGAATAGTATGTAAATCAAAGTTCGTAAGAAGTGATTATTTCCAATATCATCCTTATCATTTGGGCAGAAAACCTCAATGTCCCACCCATCACCATCATCAACCGCGATGCCCGGTGCCTAAAACAACAATCACCACCACCATCTCAAGAGTCGGAGTGGTGACCGTAACCTCAAGAGCATTTTTAATCACGGAGAATAAGGCAACTTATTCGAATTTCGGAAATTTTAAACAAGTAACGTCATGAGCTCTTAATAACCACCGATGCTTTTTGAATCATTATTATTATTGTTATTATTATTATTATTATTATAATTATTATTATTGTTATTGTTATATTCGATGTAATGGTGCTCGAGTACTTTGTATGGCTTGAAAAGTTGAGAATGCCTAGTCTAAGTGATAATATGTCCTGCGGGAATGTATAAGTGCATCCGTTACAGGGCAGCGTTCTCGGCAAGTCGTGTGTGGCGGAGAGGAGGAAGATATATTGTGTAATGTTAAAGAGTTTTATTATGACGGAATGTTAACAACTGTCTTGAAATTAATTGAAATACAAAATGTTCGCAAAATATACGGAAATCAGACCCTTATGTTGTTTATATGGATAGCGAGCGAGATGAACAGCTGTAATCTCATCAAAATGTATCGTCCGAACAATATGGGCGGAACTAGCATCGCAACCTTCACACACATTTACGAGCTGGAGACATGGTTATCATGGCAGTGCCCGACGTGGTTCCGCGCCTGACGGTTCAAGGTACACTACTGTATCTCATCAGACGAACATCAGCACGTGCCTCCCGTTTGGCGTCATCCATTGGCCTTATCTTCCCGAGCAGACTCCCCCGCAACGCAACGTTAACGAAGAAGAACTAGTTTTTGCGGAATCGCGATAAGCTATTTTATATAGATATCAAAAGCGAGAATATTCCATCTTCGGTGATCGAAATATTTGAGCATTCCTGACAGCTAAGCATGCAAAAACAGACACAAATCAGGGCTTCGCCGAGGAGGTGCTCAAGGGTGCTTACGAATCGCCTTTGTTCATCTGTACACCCCTTAAAGCAACCCCAGTGATACAGTTAAGGTGTCACAAAGTTAGGTTTTGATGTAAAAATAATAATTTGCTCTTTTATGATGTTTTGGGTTGCCACCAAGTTGAAATATCAGAGGAAGTTTGTTTGAAGCAAAAATATTAATCTATTTCGGAGATATGGGCTTTTGAAATTTGTCAACTTGGGCAAACATCTACCATTTCTTTATTAATCTATTTGCAGACATTTCTCACAACTTTTATGTTTATGCTAATAAGGTACATTATCCCAGAAATTACTGCATCGATCAACTTTCACAGTATCTGTGCAATAATCTGTCCTAGAATAATGGCTGCAGTACTTATGCATTGCTTTAAAAACAAAGCTCTTTCAAAACCTATCAAAGAAAAATACGCAAACAATAAGATTGAAGAACAAGAACCATGATTCTAGGTTCGATTGCTAGCCATGAAATCTTCTTCACATGTATTTAGTTTCAAAACTTTAACTTCAATAGTAAGGTCATACATGTCATACCTTTTATTTTATATTTTGTTTTTAATAATTGAAATTGGAAAGATTAAATTTTTGTACAAAAAATATATACAATAAAAAGAACCTGTCTATCAATGCCATTTTAATACAGTTGTTAGACCAGTCATCTTGTACGGCATGGAAGCTACAAATATAACCGGAATGGAGAATTTGCTCAAGATAGAAAGAAGAATTTTAAGAAGGATTTATGGTCCTAGAAAAACACAGGAAGGTTATAGACTGAGATCCAATGCAGAAATTTATAGTAAAATCGACAACCTTGAAGTGATGATCAGAAAACGGCGAGTTCAGTTCTACGGACATATGGTCCGCATGGATTGCTCAAGGTTAAACAAACAAATTTTTGATAAAATATGGAACTATAAAGGGCAAGGAGGCTATGTAAAACAAATGAAAGAAGAACTTCAAAAATTCAAAATTATTGAAGAAGATTGTCTAAATCGAATAGAGTACAGAAAAAAAATGGCCTCAAAATTCTTGTCGGGGAGAAGAAGAATCTCAACAGAGGAGAATGGACTGCTGAAAGAAGAGCTGCGTAGTCGACCAGGATGAAAGACTTCTGGAAGAGGAAGAAGGAAACTAGACCTATAAAGAAGTGATATTTGCGGTGTCCTTGTTGGCCTGTCCGCGGTGTATATTGTTACGTGCCACCCCTTAGTGGCACTTCCGTTAACTGGATTACTGTGGGTAGAAGCACAACACGAATTGTTCCTTTAAAGAAACAATTAGCTTTATTGCGGGCCAGAAAGATACACCACACAAATAGCAAATACAAGCAATTAGTATCTCACTCTAGTTTCCTCTTGTAGGGAACACTTGCCTTTCACTTGTCAATAAGCAACAGAAGTTAATCCCTCCTAATGGGACCGGTGACCTCGGTAGAACTGCCTGCAACACTTCCTTGAATACACAAGCTACAGTTATTTACGATAGCCGGTCACTCACCACTGTCCGCTGGCTAGAGAAACAGCCCCCGGTGTTTTCGTAATTCACCACACTAACCTCTGTTGCACTGGAAAACACACTCGCTCAAGACACAGTTCCTCCGTAGGCTTAACACTCCATCGCTGCCAAGAGAATCAGCTTCACTAGGGTTTCGCAAGTCACGTCACCAACAACTGTCGCTCAGGTAAAAGCGCGCACTAGCTCGAAAACACTGTCCACCTCGCGGGCCAGGTCGCTCTTATATAGCAGGCTGGTGACTCAATGAATGCTTCTAGACCCGTCCAGGATTCACGGCTTCTCGAGATTTCCATCACTGGCTGGGTCACGAATATTCTGGACCATCCCTTTGCCCGCGCAGCCCGTTGCGTAAGGCGCACGTAATACACTGAGGCAGAGCACAGCGCGGGGCAGCTGTGACTCATGCGGCGAGGCGACGAAACAAACTCACAGCCGTAACACCACCCCCTTCCTAAAAGGCTGATCGTCCCGATCAATCATTGGTCCGTCTGTGTCCCTCCGTAGGCTGCCAGGCGATCTCGATGCACGGTCTTCATCTTCGCCCTCGGGCTCCACTGGATCCTGTAGACGACATCGTTGATCCGTTTCACGACTCGGTACGGGCCCTCCCAGGACTTCTGCAGTTTGGGTGACAGGCCTTTCTTCCGTAATGGGTTGAAGAGCCAGACCAGGTCGTCCTCGTGGAATCCGCCGGCATCCGTCTGCTGGACGTATCGGGTCTTCATTCGGTCGGTCTCGATCCACAGTCTCCTCCTCGCGAACGCGTGCACGTCCTCCAGTTGGTCGACCAGTTCATGACAATACTGGCTTCCCGGGAGCGGATCATTCCCAGGTCGGCCGAAGGCAAGATCGACAGGTAGACGGAGTTCCCTCCCAAACATGGCCCGGGCTAGTGTGCACCCGGTGGCTTCATGCACGGCAGCGCGGTAGGCCAGGAGAAATACTGGAAGATGTTTGTCCCAATCCCTCTGGTGCTCGTTGACGACTATTCGGAGATTTTTCTCGATGGTGCGATTGAATCGCTCTACCATCCCGTCGGGCTGAGGGTGTAGCGGCGTCGTTCTTGTCTTCCGGATTCCCAGCAGCTGGCATAAGTTCTGGAACACCTGCGACTCGAAGTTCCTCCCTTGGTCGGAGTGCAGCTCCAGGGGTACTCCGTACCGGCTGACGTATTCCTTCACCAGGGTCTCTGCAATCGTCGCGGCTTCTTGGTTAGGGAGCGCACATGCCTCTGGCCATTTGGTGAAGTAGTCGCTGACGACCAAGATGTAGCGGTTCCCTGCCTCGCTCAACGGGAATGGCCCAGCAACATCGATGACCACTCTCTCCATGGGGCCGCCCACGTTGTAGGTCTTCAGTGGACCCCGTCGTCTTCGTCCTGGGTCCTTGCTGGCTGCGCAATCGTGGCACCTCGCGCAGTGGTGCTCCACGTCTGTTCGGCATCCGATCCAGTAGAACCGCTCTCTCGGCTTCTCCAGGGTCTTCTTTATCCCTAGGTGTCCACCAGATGATCCTCCATGAACTTCCTTCAGGACTTCCTCCGTCATAGCCTTTGGAACGACGACTTGTTCTCGAGATGTCTTCCCGTCGGTGCTCTCCCAGGTACGGCAGATGAGGCCATCCCTTACAACCAGCGAGTCCCACTGCGCCCAGTAGGACTTAAACTTTGGGCTGCAGTCAGTCACTCACAATGTTCCACCCGGGTCTGGGGACACAGGCCCTCTTCCATTCGGCTATCAGTTCCAGGTCATCATCTTCCGCTTACGCCCGCGTGAAAGATTCGCGGCTCCTGCGCCCTTGAAGTTCCACGGTAGTCCTTCGACACTGTATCCCGGTGTTCTCCTCCCTTCGGGCACAGAAGGTGCAGTCTTCGGGGCACGGTCTTCGTGACAGGGCGTCGGCGTTAGAATGCAGTTGGCCTTTCCTGTGCTGGATCTCAAAGTTGTACTGTTGAAGCCTCTCTAACCACCGCGCGAGTTGACCCTCGGGCTGCTTGAAGTTCAGGAGCCACCGCAGGTATGCATGGTTGGTCCTGATGAGAAATTCTTGCCCGTACAGGTATTTGTGGAAGTGTTTAATGGTCTTCACGATGGCGAGCAGCTCCTTCCTGGTGACGCAGTAGTTCCTTTCTAGCTTTGACAAGGCTTTGCTGAAGTAGGCCACTACTCTCTCCTCGCCGTCCACTACTTGCGACAGGATTCCCCCTATACCAAAGTCGCTGGCATCGGTATCGACGATGAACCTTGTTCCATGTCTGGGGTAGGCCAGAATAGGTGCGGTGCACAGAGCCTGCTTGAGTTGTTCGAAGGCACTGTGGCATTCTGCTGTCCACGTGAAGAGTTGGTCCTTCTCAGTCAGTCGATGCAGTGGTTTGGTGATGTAAGCGAATCCTCTCACGAAGCGACGGTAATAAGTGCAGAGTCCCCGGAAGCTTCGTAGTTGGGACTTGTCCTTCGGAACTGGCCATTCTCTCACAGCCGTAACAATATAAACATGGTCTTTCATATAAAGTAAGAACGGCAAGCGGCAGTTTTATTATTCGCTGCTGCGGTGGCCTTGGCCGAGCTTGTGGCACGCCATGGCCCCCTGCTGTACTATTGAAAGGGCGCACATAGTACATACGAGGGCTGTTTTTTTTCCAAGTTCAGATGGACTGTATAAAATAACAGATTGACATACCAAACTGACTTTACTACTAAATGTTTGCTTGTTTTATTCTTATGTCTCAACATAATCGCCAAAACGATTGAAACATTTGTCGTATCGTTACACCAGATTTCCAATACCCTCGGCAAAATATTCTGCCGCCATTGAGGTGGGTACGACTGGAGAGTCTCCTGACGTTTTTCCATTTTGGCGAGGCGTTGCCACCCAACCATGATATCTTCAATTCTCGAAAAAGGTGAAAATTATTCACGACTACACTGCACCAACGTTCCGATAGACTTTTACAAAGAATTCAAGTGTGAAGTTCTGGACAACCTGCCGTTTAGTCCAAACCAGCACAGCATTGGTATGCCAATCTGTTATTTTTACACAGTCAAACGGAACTTGAAAAAAAAAGCGCTCATATGTACTATGCGCGCCCTTTTAATAGTACAGCAGGGGGCCATGGCGCGCCACAAGCTCGGCCAAGGCCACCGCAGCAGCGAATAACAAAACTGCCGCTTGCCGTTCTTACTTTATATGAAAGACCCTGTATATATAATTGATTAATTGTAAAGAGGGGCAGATGACCTTGTAGTTCCTCCTCTAAACACTTCAAAAACTAACATTAAATGTAAGGTTGGTAACAGTGAATGATACTACCTTTTCAGTAACTTAACTATTTTATCTCATAAAGGTAAATGTTGACACATTTTCATAACAATTGATTCAGTAGTTTGTGTGGTAGACTCATATTAAGGAGCGTAACTGTTTAGTTCAGTTAGCGCCACCTTAAAACCAGTGGCGGCTCAGGATGGTGACGGACCTATATACCTGAAAAAAATTAGAAGGCAACTTGTCGTTATATTGACAAGGTCGGCCCCATGGTGTTGAGTTTTCTTGCAGAGCATCCGCAATGTTGTTTCCTAACTCTTTAATGCCGAGTGAATTCCTTAAATGTTCAACTGAAGACTCATGTTTTCGAAATGCACGAGTGACATTATTTTAAGTCTCCAACCCCATTGTTGTTCCACACTCCTGCTTTTGTTCCAATCAATAAACATGGCCAACAATATAATTTTTGTGTGTAACTACTATCACATGACCAATTATGTTCATCATACAATCGAAATTTGAATTTTCTAGCGACAATTTTTGAATTGGCGTTATTTTTTATCACCAATGATTTTTCCAAATAAAGTAATGGCTTAGGCCTACCTACGTAAAGTACCGGTAAATCCCTCTTGTCTTGATCTTTCCAACGTGAAAATGGAGTTTCCAATAAGCTGCACACTAAGTCTTGTAGGTTTCATTATTGCTAATTGTCATTACACTAACAAACAAATGTATAACATATTACATACGCAGCACGTCGCTATCTAATATATGAACTGCACGTGCAGCGAGCACAGTAACTGTTATAGTACAGGATAGCTTGAAATGAGAGCAATGTGGCTGAGCAATCACTGGTGAAAGGCGACTCACTTGTTGGCTGAATTCGCATCACGGAACTCCTGTTGCCATGGTTACCGCTGACTTCCGTTCCCTCTCCAGCTTTACTCGATCACCAAGGCAGGGACGTTCTTGTCACATTCCTGTCATATCAGGCTAGTTGAGCAACGCGGCAGTAGATTCACCACCGCGCCAATTTATTTAATAAATCTCTCACGTATCTCCCTTTTCTATTAAATGCGTCGCATGAGCAAATAAAATGTCATCTCCTGTACGGAGCAGTATTTGTGGGTAGAGACTTCCACCCTTCGTGTTATGGGATGAAGGTGTCAGCTCCATACCCGGCTGTCTTTGCTTCCAGGAATTGCCCTGGAACTCATTTCTGTTGTAAGCTGAGTGAACCCCACGGCCATTCACGTTTCTGAAAGGGGTAGTTTTGTTTCTAAAATTCACTACCCGGGTGGGAATCAAACCCACTCCCAGTAAGAAGCTCAAGGCCTCTACCGACTGCCTGAGCCGCGATCTGGCAGCTCTGCCGTGCCGCAAATAATGTCTTGACAGTAATGGCTTTTCCGCTGTCAGATGACGAAAAACTCAGAGTTTGTACCAAAATATATGATGCAAAAGCGGCAGTTTATAAAGACGCAGTAAAGCAGATCATGAAAATGTGAACTGTCATAATGACATAATGATTATCACTAACCGCAGTGCTATTAAACGTTTCTGATGAAGCTGATTCATTACCGCGTTATAGATGGCATTAAATTCTTAGCAACCAACCTTAAAACTATATCGGATGGGTGAGTTAAGTCTCTTGTATTGTCTAAACACATCTTAAGTATCTTTTCAGATGTCTTTCAATAAATAATTTAAAGCAACCTTCTTTCTTTCGGTTTTTGAGATATATTTCAAGGTTTACCTTTTTCTATTTCGCACCAACGAAGCTAGGATTAAGACGCTTTTCGCTTTGGCAGTGGCAACCTCGAAGCTAGGATTAAGTCGCTTTTCGCTTTGGTAGTGGCAACCGCAATGTTAACAGCCTATTTAACCTCCACCGCGCTGCATAGGCAGCGAGGAACGAAAATACCAAAACTGCCAGGCGGCGAGGGCCCAAATCGTACCTTTAAACAATTCTTATTGCAAAATTTTACCTGTTTACAATAATATTAATGAAAGAAAAACTGTATTAAGAAATTCTGATGTTCTCCATTTTAGAAGTGAAGAACTATTTAGATTTTTCAGTTTCTACTTATTTAAAAATTCCCGCTAATTTTAATAATTTTGACTGCCGGGAGTTTGGGTGAAATATTCCTGAAGGCAAGGTTCTCGGGAATTCACCCATCACTAATTGGGACCAATCAAAAATGAGAGAACTACAAGTATGGGACGTAGTGCAAGATGTGGTGGTCTGGGCAGCCTGACTTGGGGGCACATAGGCGAAACCCTAAAACAGACACGGCTAAAACCTACAAGATTTGCTGAAGATTTAACACTTGGCCATAACAGCCAATATGTCAATTCAGGTTGTTGTTTCATTCATCGGCTTGGGACAATGTGGTCACCAATGCTGTGTACTCAGGCGTGTATGAAAATTGTCTGATAACCTGTGTTACTGTGATATTCTTTTCGTGTGGCCTCTTGAGAGGCCGAGTGCAAGTCTTTCTAGTCGACGCCCGTGGGTGACCTGTGCGCCGAAATGAGAGATGAAATGAATGAAACTGGCGAAGGATGTGGAAGGAAGTGGCCGTGGCCTGTCAGAAGGTACCGTCCCAGGATTTTCCTGGAATTGAAAATGGGAAACCACGGAAAACCATTTCAAGGACAGCCAACGTTGGGGCTCGAACCCATGTCTACCGAGTCAGCAGAGAGCTTGGCCCCCATGGCATAGCGCTGCGCTTCAGCGAGCGTAGCCACCGCTGTCGGGTGTTACTGTGATAACTAGGGCCCGGATGTTGATGGCATGTCATCTTTTTACTGAGCTGTCTAAAACAATGCTGAAGAACATAGAAACTCCGGACGGTCTTCAAATATGTCATTTTTATTTTGCATCCTTTTGCATTTTTTTTCCTATTTTTCCATTTTAAGAGCATTTTTTTAAGTTTGGTAGATTTTTGGTCTCATTTTAGAGAAATCGGCCTTTTGAGGTAATTTTTTTTCCAATTTAGTCATGTCACAGCTTTATATGAGGGAGTTACGTCTCTCAGCATTAAGAAGAAGTTAGTAGCTGATACAAGATAATTATTTGAAATATTGTAATATTGATTCCATTTCCTTAATCAACCGGGTGGAAACTAGTCCTAGCAAAAATCGTGGCGAAATTGCTGCGGGTATTGCATCAAAACTGAAAAAATTGCCGGACAAAAACACCGGGTATGTAACATTATGCAAAATCTCAGGCATTCTTTCTGGTGAAAACTACTGCACGGATGGGATTGACATCAGAATGACATGCGTAGTGCAGTGCAACTCAGACTAAAGTGAACATAAACCTTTTGTTAAGGGCTAGAAATCTTTTTTGATTGACTTTTCAGTCTGAACAAGATGTCATTTTTGAAATATTGGTGAGTTTATTATTATAAGATCATTTTCTTCATTTTATAGTGCATTTTTCAAATTTTTCGGACATTTCTTAGTCAATTTTGAAAATTTTAAGTGCATTTTTTTAAAAAAATTACGGCATCAACATCCGGGCCCCAGTGATAACTATAACTGTAACTATAATTACTGCAGTGGTAATTGATGAGATCCGGGACTTACCTGGA
This sequence comes from Meconema thalassinum, assembly GCA_946902985.2. Lineage (NCBI taxonomy): Eukaryota > Metazoa > Arthropoda > Insecta > Orthoptera > Tettigoniidae > Meconema > Meconema thalassinum. Next base: position 445,602,867 of record OX336390.1, read on the forward strand.
ATGATTATGTCTCTCACGATTGCTTGTGGCATCGCCGGGTAGACAAACTCTGATCTCGGATTACCAACTACCCAGTCCAGTCATGAGCGTACCTAAGACTACTCGGCTTCGCTGGTGGATAGCAACAATTCAACATTATAGGCTACCATAAGAAACTAAAATTTAAAAAAAGAGAATCAAGTATCTAAGTCTGATTGGCTTTCCCTCACTTCACCCCACATGAACATGGAGATCGGACCCGAGCAGTATAGTCCCATTCTTGGTAATACGCAGTTCTTTCTTTCTTTTTTAGTTATAACCTCCGACACTACTGTGAAGGTTCTCATGTCGTTGACTTGGCCACAATATTTAGGCCTACCTAAAGTTCACTCATTCTTTGTATGAGCGACTGCGAATGCAAAAATATCGCACTGCACAGCCCAGACAACAAGATAATAGTGAAAGTTCTAGGCAGCTATAAACCTGCGCTAAAATCGCGAAGACATGTGACTTCGTTCATGGGATGGAGGTAGTGTCATGAATTTCATAAAGAGGTCTCTTACTACACCTCTCTGGGTATTTTTCCACCTCCATGCTTTCATCACCTCCTACAGTATTGTCTTCTTTCCGGTAGTTTTCTACATCATTCTGTATATTCTCTAAAGCAGTATTAATGAGTGGCCGACACACTTGCCTCTTAGTTAGTTATTGTTGTTTTAAGGGGCGGTACTACGAGGTCATCTGCCCCTATCCTCTTACTTAGTCTTGCGTTCGTTTCCCGGCTCCGTCTGGTATTTTAGAAGCGACGTGAGGGCTGGAACAGGGTGCACTCAACCCCGTGAGAACAATTGAGTAGTTAGGGGCAGATGACGCCGTAGTTCCGCCCCTTAAAACAACAAAAACTAACTAACAATTGAGTAGCTGCCTGGTCCAAAAGAAACAACCCTGATTAATAAAGTCAAGATTAACGGCCGAGCGTCAATAGCTTGTAACGTGTTTTTCGAGGGGTTTTTATGCAACTGGCATAAGTCAGTAGGAAGCCATTCTATATGTATTTACGCGGCAAATTGTTCAGCCAAGAGAATTTTTCATGTTAATTTATTATTATTAATTTATTATAATTATTATTAAGGTATTTTTCGGAGCATTTTATAAAAATTATTAGCATTCAGATAGGTTTTCTATGTCTTAGAAAACGCTATCAAGCAAATTATTACGAACGACAATATCATAGAAAATTATGTGATTGCGGAATTTTACGGAGTTTTCGTCAGTTAGGATATTTTGAGAGACATGAGTCACTGGAAATTCAGATGCAGGCTTAATCTTGTCGGAAAGCATGACGCAATCCTGGGTCGCAGCGTCAAGGAAAGGCGAATGTATGGAACGGAAAACGACTTCTCCCTCCCGCCGAGTGTAATGAGCCAGAGTGGGGATCTAGCGCGTAGGGAGCAGCCAATCAGTGGAGACCACGCAAGCTAGAAGTCGGATGAAGAGTGGGGATGCGATGGGTGCATATATCGTTCAGTGTTCCGTGGAACGAGGACAATCAGTGGAGAACTTGCCGAGTATGGTGCACGCGGGAGTATCTCCGATGTTCCGTGGAGTGGAGGACTAACTTTTGTAAAACCTAACCAGTGTGGTTGTACGAGTGTTTGGGTCCGATGTACGGACCATAGAATTATCTAATCTACCAGAATCTCATCAAATATCGACAAAGATGTCGACGTCCAGGAGACTGTGGGAAGCTCACAGCATCATCCAGTACGAGGGAAAGGCTTCGGCCATTTCCAGTGGTAAGCGCGAATGACGCAGAAATACGCAATCTCTCATTTCTCTTGGTTTTATATTTCATATTTCAGTAACTTCATAGCTTGGGAATAAGAGTAAAATCAATAATTTATCAGACTCCGTTTTCACGTAATTTTCTATCGGTAATATTAAAATCACAACGCTCCTATTTAAATTTTAAACTTATTATTATTATTAATTTTGCTATTCTTGTTTTATATAATAAATTCATTTCTTTTACAATGCAATCTTTGCTTTCAGTAGGTAGCATTAGATATAGACCAATTCCTTCTCCTGATACAATTGTTTGTTGGGTTAATGATCAAATCATACCACGATCTGAGTGAATAGAGTCTTGAAGGTGTTCTGCCAGAGCTAGACGTTGTTAAATACAAATTTAGATTTCAACATTGCATTGAGGTCTTGGCGCCCATTAAAACAACATAGCTTAGGCAAAGGGTGGGCTAGCAAAACTGCTACATTTGGCGCCCAACGTGGGGAAAAGTAAATACCGTTTCACTTGTCATCCCAGCCTAAGGAAACCTGCTACATTTGTCGCCGACAACTTGGGGCTGAAAACCTAATAACATTTGTGGAAGGAGAAGAGTATATATTTCTGTGCCTGTATTTTGGGGTTATTTGTCTTTATCAGTGTATATCATTATGGGGGATGAGAAAGAAAGACAGATGAGGTTACGTAGTGGTCATCAACTGGAGAGTGATGATACGAGCAGTATGTCGAGTGATGGTAGTACCGGGGTAGCGGAGGTAAATCCCGATACTGAAACAGGGAGTGTAGGCGGCCAACCAGAATTAAAAACTTTACTTCTCGAGTTCATGTATCAGAACAAAGTTAGTAGTGATGCCTTAAATGCAAAATTAGAACAGAATAATGCAAAATTAGAACAAAACAGTAGGGAAAATCAAGAAAGTACAGAAGCTTTAAATGCAAAATTAGAACAGAATAATGCAAAATTAGAACAGAATAATGCAAAATTAGAACAAAACAGTAGGGAAAATAAAGAAAGTACAGAAGCTTTAAATAAAAAATTAGAACAGAATAATGCAAAATTAGATAAGAACAACAAGGAAATTAGTGTGAAAATGGAGCAGATTAGAGGAGAAATCAGAGGAGTAATGGAAGAGAAGGTTAAAGAGATCATTGCAGATGTATACAAGAAATTAGGAAAAGTACAGGAGGAGTTAGAAATTAGAATCAGTACACAGGCTGAAAATTTAAAAGAACTAGTGCAACTGGAAACACAGCAGGTCAAAAAGCAATTGGGGGGAGAAATTGACAAAATTCAGGTAGCAACTAAAGAGGTTAAGGAACAGCTGGGGGGTAGAATTGAGAAAGTCCACTCGCAAATAGTTGCAGAAGTAAATGATTTAAGAGAGAGTAATAGAGAGAGCATTAGCAAGATTGAGGAGAAACAAGCAAAGCTATATAATAAAGTAGAAGAATCAGAAGGAAACATTAAATTAACAGTAAACAGTATTGAGAGGAAGGCTGAGGAGAAAATCGCAGAAGTAGAATTAAAATTAAAAGCTAGGATCAGGCAAGAAAATAGTCAGAATAGGCCAGTTTTTGTGAATAGCACACACAGGCAGGTAGAACTGGGTAAGTTCAGCAATCGACAGGGGTGCCCAATGGAGTTCATGAACACTATAGAAAATAAATTCGGGGAGAGGTTGGAAAATGGTAGTATTGAGTGGTGCCAGGTAGTTGAAATTTTAGAACAAGTGTTTGTGGGGGAAACGAGGAATTGGTTTGCTGTCTACAGAGACAAGTTTACTGATATGAATGATTTTAAAATGAAATTCTGTGAAAAGTTCTGGAATGAGGTTATTCAGTCGCAGCATCGTGAGGGAGTAGTGTGTGGTAAATATAACCCTAAAGGAAGCTCCACCATGACCGAATACTTTTTAGGGCAGGTATTAGTGTGTAAATATCTGGATGGCTTGAAGGAGGAAAGTGATGTGGTAAGGTTGCTACTTAGGCACTTTCCCTATAGGATCAAGGAGGCTGCTTGTATCCAGAATGTAAAGACAATATCACAAGTAGAAAATTTGTTAAGCACATTTGATGCACTAGGGAGAGGGGGTTATGAGGACAATTTCAATCAGAACCAGGGTAATAATAATAATAGACCTAATGAAGCCAGGCATCAAGAAGTTCAAGGGAACGGTGGCGAAGGGGCCAACGCTCAAAATAGAAATAATAATAATCAGCTAAATCAGAACAGAGGAAATGGCTATGGTAATCAGTATCAAGGGAGGAACAATGATTTCAGGGGAAATCAAGGGAGGAACAATGATTACAGGGGAAATAAAGGGAGAAACAATGATTTCAGGGGAAATCAAGGGAGAAATTATAATGACAATAATTACAACCAGAATAGGGGTCAAGGAAGAGGACAGCCTAGTGGTAGTAATATACAGCCAAACAATGACAACACAGCCCAGAACAACCAGACCAGTTCAGTAGTTAGTAGTACTACGGCCAGCTGTAGCGGTTCTTTAAACGCGAACCAGGCTGCGAAGTAAGGTCAGAATCTCAGTCTGTAGCATGCCCTGTCCATACAATTATACAGGAACCCTATGACCTAAATGTGAGAAATGAATTATTACATGAACGAAATGATGAAGGTATTATTCAGGAAGTGGTTAGTAAGAGCCCCATAGTTAAATTTAACGTGTCCGAGGCGTACACAGATGTTTTAATTGATAGTGGTTGTATGAAAAGTTAAATAAGTAGTGCATTTTATGATAAAATGAAAGGAACTGGAGTAAATTTTGAGGAGATGCCAATTAAAAGCACTTTTGTTATCACAGCTGTTGGGAAGAGGTCTAAAGTAATTTCTAAGCAAGTTTTAGTAGACATTAAAATTAATAATCATGTAGAGAAGCAGATTTGCCTTGTAATTCCAAATTTAGTATTCAGTGTTATCTTGGGTTCAGAGTGGCTAAGTAGAGTGTCTGGTAACTTATGTTATGATGTAGGGAGTTTGAAATTTAAATGGGGAGATTCTGAAGTAGAAGTAGCGTTCAATGACCATATTCAGAGGAGTAGTATTGTAGGTGTGATTTGTACTTTAAATGAGATATCGCCAGCCGTAGAGCGGGGTTCTCCATGTTTTGTGGGCAGTGTGATTACGAACGGAAGTCTAGAGGACTCGTTACGTGATGCTGCATTTCAGGGTAATATAGAGGTGGAACAATGTGTTCGGCTCTATGATGTGTTATTGTGTAATAGGAGAGTTTTTGAGGATCGCATTGGTATGGCCAATTGCTATACCCATTCATTGAACGTTATTGATAGGTCAGTATTCACAGGACATAGATATCCTGTACCTTTCGCTTATCAGAGTGCAGTTGAGGCACAAATTAACCAGATGCTTGAAGATGGGATTATTGAGCACTCTAACAGTCCGTATGTTAATTCTTTGATCACGGTACCCAAAACCGACGGCACGGTTCGTATTTGTTTAGACGCTCGTTTGGTTAACAGTAGAATTAGTTCAGATCAGCTGAAATCTATGTCAATAGAGGAATTAATGCAAACATTTGAGGGGAAGAAGTATTTCACTTGTGTAGAATTGAGTTCCAGTTTTTGGCAAGTGCCACTTATGTACGAAGATAGACCATTTACAGCTTTTAGTCATAAATATAACCTTATCAATTTTGTAGAACACCTTATGGGTTAAAGAGTAGTTCAGCAGCTTTAATTAGGGCTTTTAAACATCGCATTAGGGGATGACACAGGAGAGTTTGTAACCATTTACATAGATGATATGGTAATTAGTTCACGCAGTTTTGAGGAGCATCTAGGTCATTTAGATATAGTTTTTCAGAAGTTAGATCAGGCAGGGTTCACTTTGAAGCTGTCTAAGTCGTCATTCTGTCAGTCAGAAGTGACATTTTTAGGTCATAGCGTGTCGAGTAGAGGTGTAACACCAGAAGAAAGTAGGGTTAATAAGATACTTAACGCAGAGGTGCCACGGAATGTTAAACAGTTAAAAACTTACCTGGGAATTTGCAACTTTTTCAGGAGGTTCGTTCTTAAATAATCTGGGTTGGTAGAACCATTCAGGGAATTGCTTAAAAATGGGACTCGGTGGAGATGGGAGTCCAAGCATGATCAGGCTTTTAGAGCGCTGAAGGAAGGTTTTGAGAAAGCTGTAGTGCTGAAATATCCGTTAAAAGATAAGGAATATGTGGTTATGACAGATGCTTCACATATAGGCATTGCTGGAGTATTATGTCAGAGAGATGATGAGGGTAATCTGTGCATTGTATCTTTAGCCTCGCGAGGACTGACAGCAGCAGAGAAAAGATACACGATTACTGAGTTAGAGCTTTTAGGTATTGTTTTCAGTTTAGGGAAATTTAGAATGTATTTAGTAGGGGGGAAATTTGAGATCCACACAGATCACCATGCATTACTGTATATGAGGACTTGTAAACTCAGTTCTAACAGAGTTAGTAGGTGGATTCTTGCTCTGCAGGAATACGAATTCACAGTAAAATATATTAAAGGTAAAGATAACATTCTTGCAGACATGCTATCGAGGGACACTAATTTATGTAGGGATTATCCTGTGGTTAAAGCAGAGGACGGTATTTTAATATGTGCATGTGTGGACAGTAGCAACAGGACATCGTTACAGACACTGAGAAATATGCTAGTGGAGCAACGTGATGACGTTCATTTAAGGGAGCCACTGGCAAGGTTGGAAGCAGGTGACGCAGTAACATTTATAGTTTCCAAACGTATTGGAAAAACAGCATATGTGCTGGAGGATAGTAAAGGAAACAGATTATACGGGACGTATAATATACATAGTCTCCGAAAGTATGTGTCATAAAGTGAGGATGTTTAGCTGGCGAGCCAGCCTATCAAATGAGTAAGTGTGGTATTTGGTGCGTGGGAGGAGATGGTCTTCCAGGCAGGCGTATCAGAAGTCACACAGGGGGGTAGTATGTAAGTAAATGAGAGTTTTTACGGTACAGGGAAATATGACGGGATTGTCGGATGCTCTTGAGCACTAAAATGTCTCGATACACCAAGGCCAGAATTTGGTAGTGCTGGTGAATTCCCATTTGCCTCCAAGAGATGGGTGAGCGCTTGAACAGGGTATTTTTGCTTAAGGCGTCCACGAGGCAAAAGATGGGCCATCAGAAGGCGAGACAGTCCTTCATGAAACTCATACATATCAGCACACGTGATTTCTGTTTACGGCCTCGCCATGTAAGATTTGTAAGTGTGTAATTTAAGGTAATTTGTACAAAGGTATTATTTGTGTCAGGAGAACTGGTCTGTGTTGAGAACTAGTATTAAGTAGAATATGGTCTACGGGAACTTAACAAGACAGGGCGATTACGGCACAGAAATATTTGGTGTTATATATAATGCGCATTTACTGTTTTTTTTTTCAGAAGTCAATATTAATTTAATCTACTTTAAAGAGAGATTAAGTATTATGGTCACGAGGCGCTGCCACAATAGTGTGATCGTGTGCTCAGTGATAAGTGAGATTAAATTTCACCATAAGGAAGGGACCTCCAGTGAAATTAGGAAGTTCTATGGAGATATAAATATATCAGAACACCTTCAATGCGTGTGATATGACATCATAAATACATAGTGCTCACACATTAATTATGTCTATTTCTCCAACATAGAGAAATTTGAGAGGCGGAAATATCCGTGGAACACTATTCTATATGTAAAACATTGGACTGGTTGCAAAGTGCAATCCATAGTGACAACAAACTTTGACGCAAAGTGCGTGAAGAAAAATTATGAGTGTATATATCTGTAATTTAGGGTGATTTCATTTATGTAATATGTATTTTGGATGGGGATTATTAACGTGTCTGGGATAATCGGATAATGGACCGTCGTTACGGAAAATCATCCGATGATCCGAGGCGAATATGTAACGTGTTTTTCGAGGGTTTTTTATGCAACTGGCATAAGTCAGTAGGACGCCATTCTATATGTATTTACGCGGCAAATTGTTCAGCCAAGAGAATTTTTCATGTTAATTTATTATTATTAATTTATTATAATTATTATTAAGGTATTTTTCGGAGCATTTTATAAAAATTATTAGCATTCAGATAGGTTTTCTATGTCTTAGAAAACGCTATCAAGCAAATTATTACGAACGACAATATCATAGAAAATTATGTGATTGCGGAATTTTACGGAGTTTTCGTCAGTTAGGATATTTTGAGAGACATGAGTCACTGGAAATTCAGATGCAGGCTTAATCTTGTCGGAAAGCATGACGCAATCCTGGGTCGCAGCGTCAAGGAAAGGCGAATGTATGGAACGGAAAACGACTTCTCCCTCCCGCCGAGTGTAATGAGCCAGAGTGGAGATCTAGCGCGTAGGGAGCAGCCAATCAGTGGAGACCACGCAAGCTAGAAGTCGGATGAAGAGTGGGGATGCGACGGGTGCATATATCGTTCAGTGTTCCGTGGAACGAGGACGGAGGTTGTCTCTGAATCGTTAGAGGAAGGACACCTTGCCAGTGGCAGCAGCAGACCAGCCTAAGTTGTTGTATCAGCTTACCAGGATGGAGACGACAAGCAGCGGGACCATCGAGTGGAGGAAGCAGCAGAGGACCGGCGAGCCAGCCAGGGGCCAGGGCAGGCGCAACCGCGCCCGGAGAGGTAGGGGGCCACGATCGGCACGCTCCTTGGTTGGGGAGTTAACCTCCACGGGGCCCTCTCCTCCGGTCACGCGGGCACGCCAGCAGGCCCTTGGTGAGAAGACGTCAGCGGCGCAGAAGCCGCCAGCCGTTGAAGAGGCGCGGGTGCCTCACAGCCCGGCTGGCGCACGCAACGCTGGAGTAGCTCCCGGCCCGGGGAGCACAGGTAGCCCGGACATATCGCAGGTGTCCCTGCGGTCCGAGTCAACCGACGCCTCCCCTGGGCCCTCTGAGCTAGCTGAGTCCGTGAAGAGTCGGACGCCAGGACCGGCTAGCTCCCCGCGACCGGACATCAGCAGCAGCCCGGAAGCCAGGTTCAGCTGGGCGAGCGATGTTAGCTCTGACACCGTGCAGGGGCACCCTGGGGCCACTTCCCCAGGCTTCGAGCTAACAGGTGGCTACGACCCCAGCTCCTTGGCTCTGTTTATCTATCACAGGCCTGAATGCAGCCAGGAACATGAACGCGAGAACATCAAGCAGTGCCTGGACGACTGTCGTTACAGTCTGACGGGAAAAGCTGCACGACGAGGCGAGAACATCGAGGCCTACCTCCCTACTGGGGTCATGGTCAGGCCATACCTGCCGGGGTGCATCGGGCCCTTGAGCACGACCTGGCAGGTCGTGGTGATCCCAGGCATGCAGACGGGGAACCCTCCGCAGATCCTTCGCTACAGGACAGGCAGCTACGTGGACGCGGCAACCCAGACGGACGTCGCGACCCAGGCTCCACAACCAGCACCTCAGGCGGTGCCATTAGCGGGGCAACCCGCGCCCGCCATCCCGGAGGAGCAGCGACCAGAGCCCAAGGTGGGGCCTTTAGCGGGGCAACCTGCGCCCGCCACCACCGCCAGGAAGGGGACATCCGAGACGGCCGGGGCCACCAGGACGGCCCCAAAGCAGCGGAAGAAGGCGAACCGCAGCAGCCCAGAGGACCGTCGCCCGCAGCGCCCCCAGGAGGGGGAGCCAGGACGCCGCGAGGCCACCAGCCGCAGCCAGGGACAGCCGCTACAGTCAGGTAGTATGAAGCCCCGCTCAGGCCAGCTTTTACAGTGTTTCCGCTGTCTGAGATGGGGCCACTCCCAGGGATCCTGCGGCTCTCCAGTCCGTTGTAACCGGTGCTCAGGTGGCCACCACCACACCGGCTGCACGGTGCCGCGGGACGCGCCGGTGTGCGCCAACTGCATGGGTGACCATCCGTCATCCCATCGCAGTTGCCCCGTCTACAGGTCCATGGCAAGAGCAGAGAGGAAGGTGGCTCGTTCCCATGGACCGCCAGCTAGGCCCCTGCTTCGGCAGGCGAGGCCCCCCCCTCCACTCTCCGGTGACGGAGGCTCGGTACCAGGGACCCCATGGAGATCGGGTAGTGGCGCAGGTTCTTCGGATACTTGTACCATTGCTCGGTAGCCGGCAAGGACCGCGCTGATCCCAGCAGTGCCGAGTTCTATTGGATTCCCCGGAGACGAACTGGCGAGAAGACGGACATGGATCTGGTGCATGATACCTTCTCCCAACTAACATACCTACTCATTTCCATACCCACATTATCCTTGCATGTGGCAATAACCAAGCCGCCAGGTTTTACGTGTAGGCAATCTTTCCTTTCTGCCTATGCGGTTTTCCCTGGCCCTACAATCTTACCCTTATATATGAGTACATATATACCTATGTTAATATCTATTAATTATGCCTGGTAGATCGCGACCGCGATGGGACAGGCACTAAGTCCTAAAAGACAATCCTTTTATCCAATCCCCTATGCTTTCTCTTCTACTATCGTAGACTAATTGCATGTCGGAGGCACCAGTAGTAACGTCGGGTGCCACGCGGGGGGTGCGGGTACTCTTTTCGCCCCCCCCCCCCCCCCGATTTAAAAAATAAAAAAAAAAGGAACGAGGACAATCAGTGGAGAACTTGCCGAGTATGGTGCACGCGGGAGTCGCTCCGATGTTCCGTGGAGTGGAGGACTAACTTTTGTAAAACCTAACCAGTGTGGTTGTACGAGTGTTTGGGTCCGATGTACGGACCATAGAATTATCTAATCTACCAGAATCTCATCAAATATCGACAAAGATGTCGACGTCCAGGAGACTGTGGGAAGCTCACAGCATCATCCAGTACGAGGGAAAGGCTTCGGCCATTTCCAGTGGTAAGCGCGAATGACGCAGAAATACGCAATCTCTCATTTCTCTTGGTTTTATATTTCATATTTCAGTAACTTCATAGCTTGGGAATAAGAGTAAAATCAATAATTTATCAGACTCCGTTTTCACGTAATTTTCTATCGGTAATATTAAAATCACAACGCTCCTATTTAAATTTTAAACTTATTATTATTATTAATTTTGCTATTCTTGTTTTATATAATAAATTCATTTCTTTTACAATGCAATCTTTGCTTTCAGTAGGTAGCATTAGATATAGACCAATTCCTTCTCCTGATACAATTGTTTGTTGGGTTAATGATCAAATCATACCACGATCTGAGTGAATAGAGTCTTGAAGGTGTTCTGCCAGAGCTAGACGTTGTTAAATACAAATTTAGATTTCAACATTGCATTGAGGTCTTGGCGCCCATTAAAACAACATAGCTTAGGCAAAGGGTGGGTTGGCAAAACTGCTACAAGCTCAGCAAAGACAGACAGCTGGTCCAAGAACGTTCTTTAATTTGTTAGTACTGAAGAAAGTTGTGCAAGTTCACTAAATATTGTTTCAGGTACGATAAAATATTTATGTGCTCATTTTCTTAATTTTTCAACTTTAAAGAATTGCATCGAGGAATAGGCTGGCAATTATGTCAGATTACAGTCTTAGCCTATACTAACATTGAGATCCAACTAGATGCTACATCTTGCCCCTCCTTCCCTTGACGACATGCTGAAATGAGCACAAGTTTTAGTTGTATTTATTCTATCATGATGGCTATACCGTTCTGACTTCGCCTATCTTTGCTGAGCTATTAAAGCTATTATACATACAAAATAAAGATATTTGATAATGGCTCACCACCTCGTAGTGTAGCGGCTACAGTTATTTGCTGTCACCTCGGAGGATCGGGGAACACTTAGCCTCGTGAGGCAAAACTGAGAAGAGAGGGGTTCGATTCACACCTCGGCCATCCTGGAAGTGGTTTTCCACAATTTCCCACTTCTATTCCAGGCAAATGCTAGATGATTCCTAACTTAAGGCCACGGACACCTACTTCCCAATTATATCCCCAATTTACAAATAGTACACCCTAGTACAGCCATCACATTGACACAGGTTATCACGCGAATTCCACACACACATACAAATACTAGGGCCTATATGACCGCGATGCCGCAGCTCCTAAAATAAGCCAAAACAACAACGATAATAGCTCAGTGGCCATATCGCTAGAGAAAGGCTTGATGAAGGGACTCGAAACCGAATCTTCAGCAAAACTGAAATAACAAACAAAAATTTATTTTACAAGACTGTAAAGAAAAACAAACGCATCTGTGGATTGCTATTTTACCAAATAGATTACCAGGCAGAAATACTGCGCGTCGTAGTGAAACTAAATCGCGTAGTCAAGGACGGCAGCTTGCCTCGTGATTATTTTGTTTAATGTTCCGAACCAACATTCTTGAAGCAAACCTTGCCATCAACCGCGCCTCCCTAGAGCTATCAGGTTGTACTTAGAGATTGGGACACCGTGTTCATCGGACCCGTGTGCTTACTTGTATAAGTTCTGCTGTACTACCGTACAGTCACTCAAACAAAGAAACGGTACACTCTTGGTAATACTGTATATTCCTTTAGCCAAGTCCAAACGGCGGATTTACACGAGAACTTTTACGGCGGTGCCATTAAATCCACTCGACAGAGAAATATGCCATTGCATGGGAAATGCTCGTTATTCACCTCATTTGAATAATACTAGTTCTCTTCCCTAGTGGCCTGTGGTATCGTCAAACAGATAATATACAATTGGGCAGTTTGCTGTACTTTCAAGAAGTATCGTTACAAGAAAAAGCGCTGTTGATAGCCATTTACATATTATTGTACCCTAGAAATTACCATGCAAATCCAGGTGTGAAACGTTGGTGTTCATGGAAAACGGCCCGACATTAATAAAACAAGAGTGAGAAATAAGGCCAAAAATATACAGCAATGCAATAAAATGCAGTTCTAGGCGGCTTCGGTGGCGTAGCTGGTAGCATACTGAGCTTCTATGCCCAAGGTCGCGGGTTCAAACCCGGACGAAGTCGTTGGATTTTTAATAGCGTTAAAAATCCCTCAGTATGCCTTCCTTCGGAGGGGAAGTAAAGCCGGCGGTCCCATGTGATAGATTTATGACATGAAAAAGAACCTTCCACTAACTACACTTGTGTGAAGCCAAAATTTGTAGGTTAGATTATTTGATAACCCTATATTAGTTCCGACGTTCGCTGCCAGGTGCTAGCTGCGATTGTATCTAGTAGTCAAGTCCGCAGATAGGTGTTGTGGTCGGTAGCAAAAGTAGGAACTACTTGAAAAATTGATCGTCTGCAGTCCCTCTACCTGAATCACAGATAACACACACTAATACAGTCATCACAATTAACACCGGTTATCAGACAGATTCTACACACACCTAAAGTACACGGGGCTACATGACCACGTTGTCGCAGCCCCTAAACTAAGAAATCAACCAAAGTGCAGCTCTAATATATCTTGAATGACTATTAAGGTAAACGTTACTCATATTAATATTATTTCTATGCAGCTATCCACGCACTTCTTTCCTCTATCTATGTCTACCCTTATTAATCCCGTTTTCAACGGGGTCGGGGATGAGATGCGATGAATTCCACCTGTCTGATAGTTTCTACGGCCGGATGCCCTTCCAGACGCCAACATCAGAAGAGGAGTTAATGAGAGATGAAATGAATGGAGGTGCATGAAAGTTCAATTTCAAGTAGTTCCAACTTTGGCTACCACTGTCAACACCCAGCGGCGATCGTTGGAACTGATAGAGCGTTTATAAACCAAATAACCTACAAATTTAGCTACATACTACCAATTGTAGTGGTAGGTTCTTTTACATGCAATAAATCTATGACATGGGCCCGCCGGCTTTACTTCCCCTCCAAAGGAAAGCATACTGAAGGATTTTAACACTCTTAAAAATCCCGCGATCTTGGGCATAGAAGTTCAGCATACTACCGACTACGCCACCGGAGCTGCTCCCACCTATGTCTTTCCTACAGTTCATAATAATTATGAATATTATAAAAATTAAAGTTACATTTTGATATCCACGCAAATTTACAGGCATTCTACTATACAGCTCGCATTTCGATTAATGCTAATTTTATTCCATAAACAATCCCTGTTTCATGTGAGTGCTACGTACTGTCTTCAACAAAAATATTCATAGCTCGCCACATGAGCAAAACTTGCCATTAGCACAGTGTGTGTATGGACCAGTGATAAAATGCAGCTCTCTGTGGAAACTTGAAGGCAATGGCCAGGGTAAATTATGACACCACCACGTGGCGCAGTGTCTGTGGCTGTCACCCCTGAGGTTCGAGTTCTAGTCTGATAGTGAGGCAGAAATGAGTGGATGAGGGTTCTATTCCCACCTCAGTCATCCCAGAAGTGGTTTTCCATGATTCTTCAATTCTACTCCAGGCACATTTCGGAATGATGCTAACTTAAAGCCACGGCCACCTCCCACCCAATCTTAGCCCTAATTACAAATGCACACAATAACATAGCTTATCAAACAGATTTCACACACATCCAAGTATACGGGGCTACATGACCACGATGTCACAAAGCAACTAAATAAATCAAAACAAGTTATGATGAAACGTATATTGATTGTTTTCCAATGTTTCTGTAGAAAGTTAAAATTGTTTTTGTTGTTGATTCATTACGGGCTTTTTGACATCATGGTTATGTAGCCCCGTGTACTTGGATATGTGTGTGTGTGGAATCTGTCTAATAACCTATGTTATTGTAATGGCTGTTGTAGTATGTGAATTTAGGGTAGCACGAATGATGCTGGACGAATAGATAGGAGCAATGGCATGTGGGTAATCGTAATGAAGATATAAAGGCTAAGTTAGAAATGGGCACATTAGATAATCATATGAACCGACTCATATGGTGGAGTCATGTGATGAGAATGGGAGAGGAGAGATTACCTAGCAGGTGAATGAATTCGGTTATAGTGGGCAAGACAAGCAGAGACAGACTAAGAAGGCGATGCGATGATTAGATTCTATGTTCAATGAATGCAAGGTGAGAGTTATAGAAGCTAACTATGAATAGGTGAATCGTTCGTACACAGAGGTTTGCAGATTAGACTGAACGGTGAAAGGCAACGGAAAATAAATGTGTGTTCAAAATGTGGGGATAAAGAATATAGTCACCTTCATTTAATGTGTTCAAAGCAAGCTCAACGGAAATGCTACTCGGTAACACGATGAGAGGGAAGGGCAGACAGGGCACTAGCCCTGGGACCCGGGCGTCTTGAAGGACCCAGAGATACTGAGAAAAGAGAACTCGACAACTTAACTGTTTTCAATTCTTCTTCCAAGTAAAATGTAACCAAAAGTACATGAACAACATTAATGTTTTCAATCCTGCTTGAAAAAGATTCGGCATGTTTTAAATTGCATTCTCAAATAATTTCAAATTGGACTCTTCATAAAAGTTTGAACTCTTTATTTATTTATTTATTTTCTCTGATCCCAAAATGATTCCTTTCCTTTATAGTGGATGCGAGAGACCTGTTCAGTGGAACAAGTCGCCACAAAATTATTAAATCGTTGCAATACAGTAGTAGGCGTTATAAAAATTATACAGATAATTTTGCGCAATAAATTCAAATGTGAGATGGGGATAGAACCCTTCAGAAACAAAGAATAGACTAGTTCTTAATGCACAGCATTCCAAAGAGCTTATTCTCTATCTTAGGGCTTTAAAGGATTACCTTTAAGTTGCAAGAAGACAAAGAGAGAAACAAAATAGGAGGGGCCCAGGAATCGTAGTCCCAAGGCCCAATCCTGCTCTCCACAGCCCTGCCCAAAAGTATCGTTACCTGTAGCTCGCCGTGACGTTGCTAGTGTTGCTACGTTTTATTGCAGACTCTTGCTAACTTTCTCAACGCTTCTTATTCTCATATACTACACGTTATTGGTATTTTATGATTCAGGTTGTAACTGGACTTTCATAACGTGAGTCAGTTTTGCTCCTCGGATGGACCTTGCGCCTTGCACTGAACTTGTAGCCAAGTCAGTAAGTAACCACAGAATGTGAATTTCCAGTCTTCGATTGCATTTCATCAACACATACGGTACGTATTGTAATGGGTTGTGGAACTTATAGAGAGTGTTACTGTTAATAGTAAAAGCGCTCCACTGTTGGGCGTTATTGTAGTGGGTTGTGGGACTTTAAACTTGATTACTGTTAATAAGAATAAAGTTAATTAAAAAAGTTAATATGCAAAGCTCATTATTTAAATAATCGCCCACATTTGGGTTATCAAAATGAAACATTTAATTGTGTATTAATCTAATAGTGTATCTGTATTGTTGTCAGCTTCACTAAAAAAGTACATAATGTGTAATATATGTGTTGCCAGGGCGCCAGATCATTTATATATATCATGATCAAAATAATATATTAAACCTCGGTTACACAGAGGTAGAGCATCGAAATTCCTATCTCCAGCCGTAGTGAAACTTGCGTAATCTAACCTTACGATAATTAGTTCAGGAGTATGGTGTTGCCTTATAGTAATTTCTAGCTACTAAAGGAAACCAGTCAAGCATTTGAATTTAAAATGAATTTAATATATAAAAACAACCAGTGCAAAAAAAATATAAAATACTAAAGATAATAATAATAATAAATTTAAATTAAAGAATCTACTGAATTTACTTGTATTATGGTTCTTGATTAGAAATTGGAGTATACTGAGTTAATTGAATAGAATATATTGAATTTAATAAGCATGATAGCCTTCTGATTTGACTGGAGTATAACTGTTTACATCGCTCACCGCATTGAAGATCTTTGTAGTTGGATTGTTGCGTAGAGACTTCCAGGTGGCCCTGATCATCCTCAAAGTAATTAATTTATATGTGGATGACGGAATAAATTCCAAAAATCATCCCTGTGACAATAGCCTCGTACACAACCATGTCACAGTTTGATGAGACAGAATGTCTTATCAAATTCACATACTTAATAGTCAACTGTCTAGTTTAGAACTGCGTTATAGACTCCATCTCGATACACGTTTCTCTGCTCCACTCAGCATCCTTCCTTCTCCTCCAGCAATTCAATAATAATAATTCCATTTGGGCGGCCGTCATATATATAACGTCCCAGGTAAAGCACGTGAATGACCCCTCTTCAGAAGTCGCTAGGCGATATAAGCCCGCCTTTCATATATCAACAATGACAATACTTCTTTGTAGTATTTCTCGGGAGGTCTAGCCCACCCTCTGTATATAGTTGCAAAGGATTCATTCATCGGCCCAGCATTGTTAGTGGTAAGTCTTCTTAGAATCTTTTCTTAGTATGATTTGTATATAGGTAGAATACTTGATGTGACAGACATAAGTGTCTATTTATGTCATTTCCAAGAAGCCGCCTTCTATGGACACCCTCTTTTTCTCTTGTTCGAATTTTCTTCAGAAATCATATTCAGTCAAGCGTCAAACTAATTTCAAATATAATGTGTACCGCTCCAAATCCTTTCAATTGCCATAATATTCTACATTACCGCATAATAATAGATATAAATATATTAGTTAACATAATAACTAATAAAAGGTAAAATGTAAACTTAAAAAATATTGATAATAATAATAATAATAATAATAATAATAATAATATATAAAATTATTTCGTTCTGGTCTTAAATTGGGACCATCACATATTCGCCCCAGAGAATTATGGTATATGTCAACAATCATATCACCATACTTCTCTTCAACACTTGTACAAATATGAAATATTATACCCTACAAAGAAATTACCAACATCGACAATATTATACTCTTCAAAGCAATTACCAACATACAAAACATATACCCTTCAAGTTTAATATATATTTATATATATTTTAAATTTCAGTCTTTCACTGTTCATAATGTCTTTTTCTTTCTTCTTTACATAATTCAAGCGACCTGTAAACAATGTACATCAAAATACCCTTCACTTTTATATTCTTGTTTTGGACATAAGTCATCGTTGCACTTATGTATATTTGGGTGGCATACACCTTTGCTTTATATCTTGAGGACGTAGAATTCAATTTTCAGCCTGGTGTCGAACTGAATACACTATGGCTAGTTGGTGGGACTGCCAACTGATTAATTCACTTTATCACTTCACAACACTTGGTATGTGATGCGAGTCACCAGATCTACTCCAGTCTCTCAGGAATTATATGTATCTAGTAACACAGGCATATTATAAAAAAAATGAAACTTTATTAGCTTGTATTACCTAAGGCAACATCGTTCAGTGCAAATGCAGTGCGCTAAATTACCCCACATATGTATATATATCACACTCAAATACCCAAGCTTATAGCCGACAAAATACGCTTTATATTTCCTCTGTGCTCTTCAAGACACCCAATATCATAGGTTGATGCAAACCCTCGCCATTACCTACTCGTTCAGACCACAATCATTGACTTATTATTCAGCGACTTTCCTTACTTACCATCAACTTCACTTCTATTACTCATGACACATATTTCCTTAAGGATCTCACATTGTAAGTGCCATATAATCGTTTTCCTGCGTCTTCTAGGACATATGCGCATTTACCTATCCTCTTCTGCACAGTATAGGGGCCTTCAAAAATAAGGAAGAACTTCATTATAACTTTCTGAAGAATACTGGATTGCCTTGGAACACGCAACAAGACTTTGTCACCGACCTCAAATTGATCCAGCTTTTTACCTTTTTGTTGGCGAATTCTGCGTTCAGCTGCTTTACCTAAATTCTTTTTTGCCATCTGGATAATGACATCCAATCCTGGTTCTTTTCCCACTGTTAATCCCAATATTCTTGCTAACTCATTTTGTGGCTTACTGCCAAAATGCACTTCATGCGGCGTCATTTTCGTGCTTTCGTGTTGGACAGCATTCAACCAAGTTTCAACTCTGCTAAGTTGCGATACCCAAGAAGAGTGTTTGTCATACACGAGAGCTCGTAACAAGCGACCAAGTTCCTTCATATTTCTTTCACAAATATTCCCTTGTGGATAGCGAACTGATGAATGGACATGTGATATCCCGGCTTCACGCATCTTGGTTTTCCAGTGTTTAGATGTGAATTGCGGGCCGCTATCAGTTAATATTTTGAGTGGAAGACCGAACTCAGGTATATATTTCTCTATGATCAATTTGCTACAAGCTTTCCCGGTGGCCTTCCTTAAAGCATATAGTTTGACATATTTACTGAATGAGTCAACTATTACAAAAATGTATTCATAGCCAAATTGACCTTTCACTATAGGCCCAAATAGGTCCGCACATAGTAACTCTCCGGGTTTACTTGTGAGAACGGCCTGCATTTCGCCCGTTAAATATCTATTTGGAAATTTAGATTTCTGACAGAGGTCACACTTTGCAAGAATAGTCCTAATTTCTCTCCCCATTCTACACCAAATGAAGTTTTGTTGGAGTTCATAGAGCACTTTATTAGCTCCAAAATGCCCTAGTTCCTTATGGATAAACCAAGTAAGTTCCTCCGTTAAAGATTTAGGCACACAAATAGCCCATTTTTCTTCCCCACATTTCCGTGCTAGAAATCCGTCCAACATTTTGTATATGAATCTCCCAGATTCCACACACTCTAAATCACTTCCTTCTAACAATGATAAAGGTTCTTTTAATATCTTATCTTCTCTCTGACTTACCAACAGATTTCTTAACACCTTTAAAGATTCTTCATTGGTAGGATCCAAGCACGCGCATATCAACACCCCTTGGTTCGCCTTAACAACTGACTCACTGTGATTTAAATTGACGTCTCTAGATAACATGTCTGCCAAAATGTTATCCTTACCTTTAATATGATGTATGTCGAAATCATATTCCTGCAGTGCAAGAATCCATCTGCTAACGCGGTTACTACTCAGTTTACATGTGTTAATAAATGCTAGGGCGTGGTGATCTGTGAAGATTTCAAATTTCCCGCCAAGGACATACATTCTGAATTTACTTAGGCTGTACACAATGCCTAGTAATTCCAACTCCGTTATAGTGTAGCGCTTTTCAGCGGCAGAAAGACCACGTGAGGCCAGGGACACAATCCTCAAATTGCCCTCCTCATCTTTCTGGCATAGTACACCGGAAATGCCAATGTGGGATGCATCAGTCATCAGCACATATGGTCTGTCCTTTAAAGGGTACTTTAACACTACGGCCTTCTCAAATCCAATTTTGAGAGCCTTAAATGCTCCCTCGTGCATTTCTGTCCAACACCATTTATTACCTGATTTTAATAACTCACGGAATGGTTCCACCATACAAGCATACCTCATAATACATCGACGAAAATAATTGCACATGCCCAGATATGTTTTCAGTTCTTTCACATTCCTAGGTGATTTAGCATCTAAAATCTTACCTACCCTGCTTTCCTCGGGCTTCACACCTTCCGCAGACACCGTATGACCAAGAAAAGTAATTTCCCTACGACAAAAAATTGACTTACTGAGTTTGAGAGTGAAACCAGCTCTCGCTAATTTCTTAAAAACCCGATCCAGGTGCATTAAGTGCTCACTGAATGTTTCTGAACTAATCACCAAATCGTCTATATATATAGTTACAAATTTGTCCATATCGCTTCCTAAAGCGATCCCTAGAGCTCTAATCAGTGCTGCAGAACTACTCTTCAGGCCAAAAGCTACTCGACAGAATTGATACAGATGATTTTGAAAGGAAAAAGCGGTTAAAGGCCTATCTTCCTTTTTTAGCGAAACTTGCCAAAAACTTGAACTTAAGTCAACACATGTAAACCATTGTTTTCCTGGAAATCCCTGAACTAATTCCTCAATTGATTGAGATCTAAGCTGATCCATAGATATATGGTTGTTCAAAATTCGTGCATCTAAACAAAGTCTTACTTTTCCGTCAGACTTGGGAATAACAATTAATGAATTAATATATGGGCTAATCGAGGGTTCTATAATTTTATCCCGCAACATGCTTTCAATCTGCCTTCTCACAGCTTCCTGGAATTTGTAAGGCACGGGGTAGCGATGACCTACAAAAATACTGCGATCAATTACATTTAATGAATGTTCGTAGCAATTAGCTAATCCAATACTGTCCTCAAATATATACTTATTCTCTATCAACACCTCCAATAGTTCATCCACTCGATTACTCTCTAACTCACTCTGTAATGCAGCTTTACGCAAGGTATCCTCTAGAGAATCCTTCGTCATCATACTGCCTAAAAAATGTAAAAAATGAGGTTCCTTTTCAATAGATACCCCGACAATCTCACCACTAACCTTACTGCAAATATCGACTCCTTTAGTCGTTAATATCTCCTCAAGCGTACATATATTCTTGGAACCACCATAAAACTTACTCGAATTATTAAATGATATGATCATATTTTCATTCATCCATCTGAATTTAATATTACCCTCTTTATAGCATAGCTGTGCAGAATGTTGCGACATCCAGTCCGAACCCATAATCAGTGAGTAAACAAGATTTGGAATCACTAAACAAACATGAGTTCCAATCTTACCTCCTATTAAAATTTCTACAATTACTTGTTTAGAAATTATGTGAGATTTCTTGCCCACCGCAGTTAACACGAAAGTAGTTCTAATTGGAATTTCCTCAATTTTAATACCATTTTCCTTCCTATTATTATAAAATGCTGCACTGATGCAAGAAACCTGACAGCCACTGTCAAAAAGTGTATCGATACACGCCCCTAACACTTGTAATTTTAACACTGAGTTAAAATTAATAACGGTAGATTCTTTAGATACATCCATAAATTCACTTAATAAATCATTACGGATATTTAGGTCATACGGTTCGCTTAAAATGGTGTAAGCTGGAAAAGACTCAGACTGACAACTTGACCTTACGTCACAGTCTGGTTCACATTTAAAGTATCGGTACCATTATCTTGGTTTTGTGTCTCCCCGTTATTTTTGTTGTGGTTCTGACGAGGGTTGCTGCCATTACCTTGATTTTCTTCTCTCTGCCTCCCTGAATTTCCTGCATTATTTCTTTGATTGTAATAACGCTGCCCATTGTTAGGACCTGCATTATTATCCTGATTACCATTGTGGTTATTATCATGGTTTCTCCTATTGCCATGATACTGGCCACGGTTATTCTGATAACCATCTCTACCTTGAAATAGCCCCCTGTTATTTTGAGCATATGAATTTTCAAAATTACGCCCCCTATTGTTGCCTTGAAAATTCTGGTGTTGTTGCCTGCCATTATTATTTTGATTCCTATTCTCATTCATATATCGACTATTCTGCTGTCCTGCCGGTGTTTCACCAACACTATTCTCTAGAGCATCAAATCTCCCTAATAATCTTTCTAACTCTGTGATAGTCGAAGTGCGTTGCATGCATGCAGCCTCTCTTATTCGGAATGGGAAATGCTTTATCATTTGCCTGACTATATCGCTGTCTTGTGTCATGCCATCTAGATATTTGCAGATGATAACCTTATTCAGAAAATATTCAGTCATACTGCAAGTACTTTCAGGCGGATATATCCCACAAATAATACTTTCCCTTTTCTGGGCCTGTATTTCATCATTCCAATATTTTTCACAAAATTTATTTTTAAAATCATTAAAGTCCACTAAAGTGTTTTTATAGACAGAAAACCAGCTTTTTGTTTCCCCCACAAAAGCCTGATCTAATATCTCCACTACCATATTCCACTCTATCTGTCCTTCTAGTAGCCTTTCCTTGAATTTATTTTCAACTATAGTTATGAATTCCATAGGACATCCCTGCTCGTTAGAGAACTTAACTAGTTCAGTTTCCTTCATTCCACCTCCTGATACAATAACTCTACCCTGTATTCCCTCCTGCCTTAATTGCTTTCTTAACTTAGTCTCAATTTCTGCTATCTTTTTATCCGCCACTTTTTCTACCATTTCCACTCTTTCTTTCAAATTATTCTCTTTTTCTATCAATTCATTTCTTAATATCTTCTGTTTTTCCTGAATCTCCTGATAATTTTCTTCATTTGTCAGGTGACTATCCTCTACTTTCTTATGAAATTCTGACTGCACTTTCTTTATCTCTCCTCCCAATTCTGTTCTTACTTGTCTAGTTTCCATCTGTACTATTTTCTGAAGATTCTCTCTTTGATTGACTAACTTTTCCTGAATTTTCCCTTCCACTTCTACTAATTTCAGATCTACTTCCTCTATAATATTTTTAGCCTTTTCTTCTAACACATCCTTAATTTCACATCTGATCTCCTGTTTTGCCCCCTGAATACTCTCCTGCAGCGTCCCATACTTCCTATTTAATTCCTCATTCTCCTTGACCATATTATCTAGTTTCTGATTAATTTCTTTATTATCTTTACACATCGCTTCTCTTATCTCCCTACTCATCTCCTGATTTTGCCTACTTATTTCCTCTCTCATCTCCCTACTCATCTCCTGATTTTGCTTACTTATTTCCTCTCTCATCTCCCTACTCATCTCCTGATTTTGCTTACTTATCTCCTGATTATTTTTATTGCTATCTTCTAGCTTCTTGTCTATTGCCTTGCTTATCTCCTCTCTCATCTCCCTACTCATCTCCTGATTTTGCTTACTTATCTCCTGATTTTGCTTACTTATCTCCCGAAACATTCCCATGATCTCATCTAATTTGTTTTCCGAAATATCCAAAGGCTTTTGTTTCTCCTTCCCTCCACTAGTCTCAGGATTTATTTCAGGATGTACCTCTATATTCGTCTCGGGGTTAACCTCGGGATTATTCTCAGGAATACTCTCAAGATTTACCTCCGACATCTTGGTATAATCCTCTACGCTCTCAGCCTCAGTATCACTATCAACTTTCGTATAATTAGCTTTCTCGCCTTTACCCCTACTCCTCAATTTCCTTTGTTCCTCATCCGCCATCTCGAAGTACACCGTATAAAGTTTACCGTTCCAAAATTCACCTCACTTTCCCCCAAAATCAATCACTAATAATACACTACTTCACTTCACTTTCCCCCAAAATCAATCACTAATAATACACTACTTCACTTCACTTTCCCCCAAAATCACTGACAATTTGCACTGAATTAACACTCACTCCTTCCGTAAATATCGTTAGGTTTCCGTGCCCCACGTTGGGCGCCATTTGTAATGGGTTGTGGAACTTATAGAGAGTGTTACTGTTAATAGTAAAAGCGCTCCACTGTTGGGCGTTATTGTAGTGGGTTGTGGGACTTTAAACTTGATTACTGTTAATAAGAATAAAGTTAATTAAAAAAGTTAATATGCAAAGCTCATTATTTAAATAATCGCCCACATTTGGGTTATCAAAATGAAACATTTAATTGTGTATTAATCTAATAGTGTATCTGTATTGTTGTCAGCTTCACTAAAAAAGTACATAATGTGTAATATATGTGTTGCCAGGGCGCCAGATCATTTATATATATCATGATCAAAATAATATATTAAACCTCGGTTACACAGAGGTAGAGCATCGAAATTCCTATCTCCAGCCGTAGTGAAACTTGCGTAATCTAACCTTACGATAATTAGTTCAGGAGTATGGTGTTGCCTTATAGTAATTTCTAGCTACTAAAGGAAACCAGTCAAGCATTTGAATTTAAAATGAATTTAATATATAAAAACAACCAGTGCAAAAAAAATATAAAATACTAAAGATAATAATAATAATAAATTTAAATTAAAGAATCTACTGAATTTACTTGTATTATGGTTCTTGATTAGAAATTGGAGTATACTGAGTTAATTGAATAGAATATATTGAATTTAATAAGCATGATAGCCTTCTGATTTGACTGGAGTATAACTGTTTACATCGCTCACCGCATTGAAGATCTTTGTAGTTGGATTGTTGCGTAGAGACTTCCAGGTGGCCCTGATCATCCTCAAAGTAATTAATTTATATGTGGATGACGGAATAAATTCCAAAAATCATCCCTGTGACAATAGCCTCGTACACAACCATGTCACAGTTTGATGAGACAGAATGTCTTATCAAATTCACATACTTAATAGTCAACTGTCTAGTTTAGAACTGCGTTATAGACTCCATCTCGATACACGTTTCTCTGCTCCACTCAGCATCCTTCCTTCTCCTCCAGCAATTCAATAATAATAATTCCATTTGGGCGGCCGTCATATATATAACGTCCCAGGTAAAGCACGTGAATGACCCCTCTTCAGAAGTCGCTAGGCGATATAAGCCCGCCTTTCATATATCAACAATGACAATACTTCTTTGTAGTATTTCTCGGGAGGTCTAGCCCACCCTCTGTATATAGTTGCAAAGGATTCATTCATCGGCCCAGCATTGTTAGTGGTAAGTCTTCTTAGAATCTTTTCTTAGTATGATTTGTATATAGGTAGAATACTTGATGTGACAGACATAAGTGTCTATTTATGTCATTTCCAAGAAGCCGCCTTCTATGGACACCCTCTTTTTCTCTTGTTCGAATTTTCTTCAGAAATCATATTCAGTCAAGCGTCAAACTAATTTCAAATATAATGTGTACCGCTCCAAATCCTTTCAATTGCCATAATATTCTACATTACCGCATAATAATAGATATAAATATATTAGTTAACATAATAACTAATAAAAGGTAAAATGTAAACTTAAAAAATATTGATAATAATAATAATAATAATAATAATAATAATAATATATAAAATTATTTCGTTCTGGTCTTAAATTGGGACCATCACAGTATGACTATCGTCACGTAGTATGTATCAGTCGATATCAAAGAATAATTTGACACTGCGTGATATTTCATTATTGCTGTTGTCAGGGGCTTAGCGACTTCGAGGTCATTCAGCCCTGTGTACTTGGTGTGTGTGTCGGGGGATTTGTTATGATGATGTTATTGGTTTTACGTCCCTTTTAACTACACTGGCTTTTAGAGACGCCGGGGTGCCGGAAATTTGCCCCGAAGGGGATCTTTAACGTGCCAGTAAATGTACTGACACGGCTCCCTCGCATTTGCGCACCCGCAAATGCCAGCTGACTGCGCCAGGTTTCGAACCTGCAACCTTGGGCTCAGCAAGCGAGAACGTTACCCCTGAGCCACGCAGCCAGACCGGGGGATTTGTCTGATATATGGTGTTATTGTGGTGTCTATAGTATATAAGTATTCATTAATAAATTCCAATTCTAATAATCCAAGAAAAGTATGGGGCATTGTCAATGAAATACCACAAAGAATAAATCATAAAGAAAGAATAACAAAAATAAGATCACGAAATCATGCTTACGATGATGAATTCACTATAGCTAATATTGTACATTCAATGATTATTTTACTAACAAAACTACAGACATGTCTAAAACTATTAAGAACAACCCAGATTTTTCTTAAAAATCAACAGAAAAACATATTCCTGTTTTTTAAAATTCCGATTACCGAAGCAGATTTACGTAAGTACCTACACGAAATAAGCGACACTAAAGCAATGGGAATAGATAACACCTCAGCTCAAATTATTAAGCAGAATGTTAATTCTTTTAAGAGTCTACATTACTTATAATTAATATTCATCTTTCAAAGTAATTCGAATTGCACGAAATTCTTTCCTAGCAATAATAAACGAGTAGCTTTCACTTGGATACTTCCCAATTCAATTAAAAATTACAATTATTGTAAAACCTCTACACAAAGCAGGCAGTACTTCAGAACTAAAAAAACTATCGACCTCTATCGCTATCAACTAGGCAGTTTGGCTTTATAAATAGTCAACACCACTGATACTATTGGGGAATTAACTCGGCGATTATGAAAATATGAACAGTATGAAACCAACCTTGGGCATATTTCTCGATTTGGGGAAGGCTTTTGACACTATACCTCAACATATTCTCCTTCAGAAGATGGAGAGATATGACACAGAACCATAGATAGCACTGAGAATTATAGAAAGCTATTTGACTGAAAGGATTCAATACGTTAGAATAAATGGAACAACAAGTCTACCTCTAAGAGTGAAAAGAGGAATACCACAAGGCACTGTACTGGGTCCATTATTATTTTTGATTTTTATCAACGGAATTGAATCATCTTTACATGAAATTGAACATGTTAATGCCATATAATACGCAGATGATAGGGTAGTTTGTTTTGAAGGTAAAACATGGGGAAATGTAAAACAAGTTGCAACTGCTGCATTGAAAATGTTAAAGATATGGTAAAATAGTAACGAACTATTTTTAAATAATAAATCAAAGTTCGTTGAAGATGATTTTAATGAACTAAAAATACACACTTTGAACTGTAATCAGAACTGTGACTGTCCTAAAATAGCTAAAGTGGGTACAGTTAAATACCTGGGATTATTTATAGATAGTGACATAAAATGGAAAAGCCAATGCAAACACCTTACAAGTAAAATGAGAAGAACAATCTATATATTTCACAACTTAAAACATATTGTCAATTACAAATTAATAAGAGACATCTACCAAGCTCTAGTCCAGTCAGTTCTTTCATATTCTTGCCTGGGGTGGAGCCTATGAAAATGTTCAGATAGTGCAGAATCTCATACTGCGAATAATGTTAAAGAAAGATAGATTATATCCGACTATGAGAATGTATACGGAGACAAGGGTCTTCAACATTAAACAATTGTATGCTTTTGAAATATATAAATACATTTTTAAAGATAGAAATAGAATTCAAGTTGTAAGTCACGGGTATGAAACCAGAAGTATTACAGAGAATAACTCTATTTTATATCAACCTAAGTTAATTATAGTTAAACATAACTTTCTGTATTCCTCACCGAAATTAGGCCTATAGGCTATAACAATCTCCCAATTAAATTAAATGAATTAAGGAAAATCATGCAAACCTGAAGATGCACACAAAACATTTTCTCAGAGAAAACAAAATTAAAATTGAAAATATAATTAGTTGAGCCTACAAGTTTATACAAACGCAAATTCAATTTTCCTTCTTATTCGTTATTTTTTCGTACATAAAGCATTTACATAGAAAGTGTTATTCGACTGAGCCATTATACAATACATTTTAAGAAATAGTAATCAATGATATGCAAGCCACGCACAAGGTTGCAACTTTTAGTGGCATATGGGGGACGATAACCTAGATGTTAGGCCCCTTAAAACAACAATTATCATCATCATCATTTAGTGGCATATGTGATTGCTCTTTCTGCTCTGTGTGCATTTGATATCCTATCTTTATCTTATTGTTACAATATAATTTAATAATTGTAAACTCACAGGTTAAACAATGAATAGGAAATTCATAAAAAGTGTACAGTCTTTCTGAATTTTGTAAAATGTGTATATTTGTAACGATTTAATCAATAATAACAATAATAATAATAATAAATTTACTGTATGTATGTCTAACCTTTATTATACCCTTTCTAACGGGGTCGGTGAAGAGAAAGTCTATGTGGCGGGTGGTTTTTACGGTCAGATGCCTTTCCTGACGCCAACCTCAGGAGATGAGTTAATGAGAGATTAAATTAATGAATATGAATGAAACTGGGCAAGGATGTGAAAGGAAGCAGCCATGGCATGTCAGAAGGTACCGTCCCAGCATTTGTCTGGAGTTGAAAATGGAGAAACCACGGAAAACAATTTCAAGGACGGCCGATGGTGTGGCTCGAACCCACGTCTATCGAGTACGCAGATAGCTTGGCTCCATGGCCTGGCGTTGCGGGTTAGCGAGCGTAGCTGTCGGTTATTTTGGTGTCGGGAATAATGTGTGTATTTGACATTGGGATATTTATTTGGAAGAAAGCAGCCGTGGCCTTAAGATAAGAACCATCCCGGCATTTGCCTGGAGTAGAAGTGGGAAAGCCACGATAAACCACGTGTACGATGTCTGAGGTGGGAATCAAACCCATCTCTTCTCAGTTCTGTCTCATGAGGTTGAGAGTATCCCTTTCCAGTCTTCAGACCAGCATTATATTTCTTGGCAGAACCGGGAATCAAACCCAAGACCTTTGGAACCGGAGTCGCAACACATAAGCTACGCTAAGACCACAGAAGGCAGCACATGAAATTTCATGTTACCTCTTGTAGAACTACCGTATACTTAATTTTCCTAATATTTGATTGGTTAGGAGAGTGACTACGATTTCGATTGACGGATACAAACTAATTAGCTTACTGTCGATTTCTGCAGACTTGCGAGATCTAGACGGTCCAAATGTCCGTGTGTCTACCAGAATTAAAATTTGATACAGAGTAGCACTAGCAGAGCGCACCTCAGTGCCATATTCATATCGCCATCTTAACAAAACAAAATGAGTTCTGACTAATCATCAGATACCTACACATTTTTTGGAAAAAGTAACTTTCCTATAGGAACCATCAGAAGCTCAAACTATAAGGTCACCAGGTGAATAATTTCAAAATAGCAACCGTGCGAAGCATGAGATATAGCATAACTCATGCTCCATCCAATGAGACAATACTCACACTAATTACTCCAGCAATGCTGAAAAGGATGCCCCACAGAACCTGGCGACGTATTATGAGTTCTGAGCACGATGGATTGTATACCGATGTTGCAGATATTTAGATATTTACAAGTGTCCATTGAACATCAAAACATATCTTTAATGTGAATACTGTATTCACAGTTATATTTCAAGTTTGCATTGTTTGTATATTTAATTATTTTATGGGGGTGCGTGGTGACGTGACTTTCTGCCCTTTGTGTGCAGTATAGGAAGCATCATATAAAGACAGAGGGATGGCTAATAGCTATCGCACCCCAGTTATCATACCATGGTGCTAATTAACGTTGAGATCTTCCCCCGGAGTCTCAAAATTAATGTAAGGGACCCTTTAGAGAAGGGGGACTTATAGAGTTTGATGGTTTCTATGCCCAAGATCGCAGTTTCAAACCCGGCCTGCGTCGTCGGATATTTTAAGAGCGTTAAAAGTCCCTCAGTATGCCTTCCTTCGGAGGGGAAGTACAGTAAAGCCGGCGGGCCAATGTCATAGATGTATGGCCTTTCACTAACTATAATTGTGTGAAGCTAAATTTCTAGGTTAGATTTGATTCACGCCCTATTAGTTCCAACGTTCGTCGCCAGGTTCCGGTTGCAGGGGCATCTAGTAGCCAAGTTCACAGCTAGGTGTCGTTGACGGTATCATTTGGTAGCAAATAGGCAAGGAAGCGGCAAGGAGGCGTCCGTGGCCTTACAGTAGGTACCATCCCGGCATTTGTCCGACGAAGTGGGAAACCACGGAAAACTACTTCGAAGATGGCTGAGGTGGGAATCGAACCTCCTCGACTCATTTGGGCCACCCGAGGCAGAGTAGACCCCGTTCCAATCCTCATACTACTTTTCAAATTTTGTGGCAGAGCCGGGAATCGAAACCAGGACCTCCGGGGCGGCAGCTAGCCATGCTGACCGCTACGCTACAGAGGCGACTATTGTTAAAGAAACACTGGATGGAATTATTATCTCTGTTTACAGTGGACTCTGAAGGCCGTTAATTAGACAGCTCAACGTCACTCGGAGCGATGAGATGTTCCGAGTGTTCCCACAAACAACGCCTTCTGGGAAGTCGCGTGATCAGTCACGTTGCTATAGTGAGAGTTTATCGTTCCTCGCAAGGAATGACGCATCACTAAGGAATGATTAGCTGACTGCTCTCTTCACGTGAGGAAAATCACTTTTGAAAAACAGATACCTCGGGATATTCAGCACCCTGGCGACTCTAAACCTCAACAGTTTAAAGGACATAATTATTATTGTTATCATTGGTAATACAACCGACAGCGGTAGCTACGCTCGCTCAAGCACAGCGCTAGGCCATGGAGCCAAGCGCTCTGCGGACTCGGTAGACGTGGGTGAGTTCGAGCCCCACCGTCGGCCGTCCTTGAAATGGTTTTTGTGGTTTCCCCATTTTCAACTCCAGACAAACGCTCGGACGGTACCTTCTGACGGGTCACGGTCGCTTCCTTCCACATCCTTACCCAGTTTCATTTACCATACTTCATTTCATCTCACATTAACTCCTCTCATGAGGTTGGCGTCAGGAAGGGCATCCGACCGTAAAATCCATCCGCCACATAGGCTTTTAACGCATCTCATCCCCGACCTCGTCGGAAAACGGGAATAATAAGGGGTAGATATACATTATTATTGGTGATAATAATAATAATAATAATAATAATAATAATTCATTTTCACTAGACCGTTTTGCCATTCAGCGTCCAGTCTTGGCTGTAAGCCTTTCTGTGTGAACGGATCACCTCCACGATCCCCTATTAGCAGTTAGCACGGCGGCCTCCTCAGCTTCTTCTCACCTAGCTTAACCTCTGCTTCTCTTACCCTCTATAGCCGAGTTCATAAACCTCCTATAGGTTTTTTATAGGTAAGTTCTCCTTCCTATTCACATCACATGACCCCACGAGCAGCATTGTCTAACCTGTTTATTTGTAAATTACCATCTCTTCATTAAAAACAGTCCTGCATTGTTCCCATTTATTTGTCCCGGCAAGTATTCTTGCTGCCCTCATATCAGATAGCTGCAGATTTTGTATGAGCTATTATAAATTCACCCCAAGTTCGGTCTGAATACTGAGTCAAGCAGGGAGAATTTCGTCGCTAACTTCTTTCTTGCAGGATACAGTAGATCTCAACTGAGGCATCACTGCATTCACTTGTCTGCACTTTGACTCTTTATACTACAGGATGATATTTGGCATATAATAGTCGACGGGTTTTCTCGCAGCGCACTGGCCGGGGATGTGTGCAGTCTTAAAGGCGTCAGGTGCGAGGTCCAGTCTGAAGAAGGATAAGTTAATATACTGCTCGGGTCCAAGCTGCGTGAACCTGAGAGGAATGTGCATCACGGAGTATGAGAAGCGGTGGTGACGAGTGATGAGGTTTCTCGGTCCGTGCGTAGTAACAGAACCAAATATATCAGTCGGTGACTCCCTCACTCATTCGCAACGCCACTAAGGTTTCAGAAAAGACCATAATGTTAGCAGTATTGGAATAGACGAGAATGTCAGGTAACACGACGGGCTGTCGACAGGCTTCTCAATTCTCGCCTGCTCCTACCCTGCTTCTGCCCTTCATCCCGCAAGTTCACAGAGCTTAGACCCGAGCAGTACTTAGGCCAACTCACCGTGCGGCGGCTTCAGTGGCGTAGTCGGTAGCATGCTGAACTTCTATGCCCAAGATCGCGGGTTCAAATCCGGCCGAAGTCGTCGGATTTTTTAAGAGCGTTAAAAATCCCTCAGTATGCCTTCCTTCGGAGGGGAAGTAAAGCCGGCGGTCCCATGTCATAGATTTATGGCATGTTAAAGAACCTTCCACTAATTTCACCTGTGTGAAGCTAAATTGTATAGCTTAAGAATGTAAACAACGCTCTTAGGTTTCTAGGTTCGTTGCCAAGAGCCGACTGCGGTGACGTCCGGTAGCTAAGTTCTGAACTGGTAGTCGTTGACGGTGGCGTTTGGCGGCAAAAGTAGGAACTACTTGAAAATTGATGGTCTGCAGTCCTTACTTGAATTAAAACAGATACACACACTAATACAGTCATCACAATTAACACCGGTTATCAGATAGAAACCGGGTGAGTTAGCCGTGGTCGTTACGGCATGACTAATGGCAGTCGCTCACATCCGGGAGGCGAGGAGGTTCGAATCCTCCCGCCGGCAACCTTGAAGATGGTCTTCTGTGGTTTCCCATCTTCCTTCCAGGCAAATGCCGGGTTTGGTCCCTAACTATAGGCCACAGCCGCTACCTTCCAACTCCTCGCCCTTCCCTTCCAACTTTCCTCCCCAACGGTACTTGTAGCTCACCCATTGGGTGTCCGTCCCGAAGCAGCTACAAAACTGGCGAGCCGAACATGTCCTCGGACACTCCCGGCACTAAAAGCCATACGCTTAAAAAAGCAGATAGATTCTACACACACCCAACGTACACGGGGCTACATGACCGCGTTGTCGCAGCCCCTAAACTTAAGAACCAACCAACCGACCGTGCTCTGAGTGATATCAACTGTTTTGAATCGTAGGTACAACCAAGAACTCTTACATACTTGCAATTTTTTTTAAATTAAAACTACAATGGACTTTGAGCAATTTACTTTGGAACAACGTATTTAACATGTACAATTATTTTGTAAAAAAAATATATTGTCACCTGTGTTATTGTGGTGTGTGTATTTGTAATTCAGGTGAGGATTGGGAAGGAGGCGGCCGAGGCCTTAGCTAGGAACCATCCCGTCATTTGCCTAGAGTAGCAGTGAGAATCCACGGAAAACCACTTCCAGAATGGCTGAGGTGGGAATCAAACCCGTCTCTTCTGAGTTTTGCCTCACAAGACTGAGTGCGTCCCGTTCCAACCCCAGAATTAAATTTCATAAAAAAAACAACAACCCCTGGCACTATCCAGCCCATGACGGGCTAAGGCCGACCAAGCGACCGCTGCCCAGCCATTTGGCCTGCAGATATTGGGGTGACGCGTGATCAGCGCGTCGGGTCCCCTCGGCCGTAATCTTGGTATTCGTGATCGGGGCGCTGCCTCACTGTCAGACAGCTACTCAATTGTCCTCACCTGGCTGAGTGCACCCCGTTCCAACCCTCACGTCAGATTTAAAATTCCTGTCGGAGCCGGGGATCGAACCCGGGGCCTCCGGGCAAGAGGCAGGCGCGCTACCCCAACACCACGGGGCCGGCGAATTAAATTTCATGGCATTTAATATTTAAAAAATCAACAGTTAAGGTTGCTATTGAGTATTTGCCATGAAACTTGCCAAGGATTCTCACAGAAAGACTTAACGTCTTTCGAAGTTGCCAGTTTATGACAGAAACAACGTGCAACCGCCATAATGAATAACTAAAATAAAATATCTAATATAAATGGCCTTATTTTCCCCAAGTCATTCGGCTATCTTATTGAATATTAGGCACAGCCGCCATATTGAACATATACAACATTAAAACCTAGATTATGGTGTTCAAATAGCATTTCAATGAGAAATGAGTGAACATATGAGTCATATCTTAGCACTGTTCCCTGAATGCAAAATAATAAAATATTGTGAAACGTGTGTGTGATGTATGTACGGAAAGAAAACAATGCTTTGAAAAACTACTTATTTACGTTACTAACGATTAAGTTTATCGACAGTCCCAGCATTTGCCTGAAATGAATAAAAAACACTCAGCATGGCCACAGCCAGGGGCGTATATAAGGGGGTGCTGAGGGGGCTCCAGCCCCCCCCCCCAAAAAAAGCCAATAAAAAATAAGAAAGTGTTGCTTTGGCAAGAGCATAAAATAATTGTAAATTTGGTTGTACCCTAATCTTAACTTATCGGGTAAGTTATAAACAATATTAAAATTGAAATTATACTAACTCGCGGTGTAGTGGGTAGCATTCTTCGCTGCCGCCCCGGAGATCCGAATTCGATTCCCGGCTCTGTCAAGAAATTTTAATTCTAGTCTGAGGGCTGGAACGGGGTGCACTCAGCCTTGTGAGGTAAAGCTGTAAATTCCACCGTACGTTTTTTGAGAAATACATGTAAAAAAAAACGTTTACCTTTCTGCTTAGTGAAAATCCACAGCCTGCTTCCAGTCTCCGACCGGGTCAGGAATGGAATGAATGAAGCCCCCCCCCCCCCATCTAGCGGCGAGGATATGAACTGTGCCGGCTGCCGAGGCCTGACGCACTCCTCTGGGGCAATGATTAAATGAATGACAAATGAAATGATAGTGGAGAGTGTTGCTGGAATGAAATGTTGACAGGGAAAACCGGAGTACCCGGAGAAAAACCTGCCTCCCTCCGTTTTGTCCAGCACAGATCTCACATGGAGTGACCGGGATTTGAACCACGGACCCAGCGGTGAGAGGCCGGCGTGCTGCCGCCTAAGCCACGGAGGCTCCGCCTTTCTGCTTCGTAAATTGACAAATATTTAGATATTTGCCATTCATATTCCATAGATCATAATAGAAAGTTCATTAAGTATAAAATGTTATTTGTGTGTTGTGTTGTATTTTACAACTTTGTTTGTATTGCCAGAAATAATTGCAGGCTATATAAACTTTGAATCTTATCTAAAATAATTACACAAAGTTATATGCTCTAAGGTATTGGTTGATATTTCTGGGTATTTTGCGGTGACAATCACCTAAGAAAACTCACAATTTCCCAGGATAGTCAGCCCCCCCCCCCCCCCCCCGAAATGTTTTTCTATATACGCCCCTGGCCACAGCCACCGCCAGGATTTGAGTCTCCGAACGTACAGGAACGAACTCCAGTCGTGGAGTGTTTTTTATGTTGTGATCTAAAAACAATACTTCATATTTTTAATATCTTCAGATCACATTGTTGTTGTTGATTCAATTAGGCGCTTGGTGATCGTTGTTATTTCAGCCCCGTGTGTAGAATGTTTCTTATATCCTGTATTAATGCAATGTCTGTATTAGTGTATTCGTAATTCAGGCGAAGATTGGGAAGGAGGCGGCCGTGGCCTTAAGTTCAGATATCCCAGCATTTGACTGGAGTCGAAATCGGGAAACCTCGGAAAACCACTTCTAGGATGGCTGTGATGGGAATTTAACTCACCACTTCTCAGTTATCCCTCACGAGGATGAGTTTACATCGTTCCAACTCTCGGATCAGAATTAAAATTCTTGGCAGAGCAGGGAATCAAACCAGACTTCAGGGACAAAAGCCAAGAGCGCTAGTCACTACACCACGAGGCCGGGGTTCGAATCCCGATGATATCGGGGTGGAAATTTCACCTGAAAAATCATGTTGCGTCATGAAGGGCTAAACCCACAAAAAGAAAGCCAGGTTGATGCTAGTGACTCCCGATAATTGCGATATGCCAAAAAAAAGTTATATTCGTTTTGTCGTCGTCGTTTGGGGTGTGTGATGTTGCCCACTAGAGAGTATGACCCATGCGCGATAAAAGTCTACTTCAATTGGTATCAATTTATATCAATTCAACTGCCAGCGCCACTCAGCGGCAATTAATGTAACTTTGTAACAAGTAGCGCTCGCAGTGGCAGAAGTGTCAGTTGACAAACTCGTGCAGAGATTACCCGTGCAGAACCGTGCCTAATTTACACGACAAGGTCGTTTGTGGGAAGAATCACAAGTCACGTGCAAGTAAAAGGCGCGAAGCGGACATTTGACCAACAGCAGTAACTCAATTCATTTCTTGGTTGTTGCTTTATTTAAGGACTATGAACATGTTCATGATCAGTCCTTGTGTATGATGATAACATGTGATATCTGCTATTGGCGTGTATATAGTACGGTATGAGTATATGTGTGGGTGTTTGGAGCTAACGTTGGGAAAAATTGCCCCGGGACTTGAAATAGGCACCGTGGCAACATACTTTTTCCCTTTCCTATTATTGTTTTAGCAAAAATAGAAAAACCAGGTTTGACTTACAGTAATAGAGACCCAGAATAGGCCTATTTATTTCTCAGGCGAAAGCTACACGCGTAAGAATTTAAAGACTAGAAAACGTGGAGTCGCCTCCGTAGCGTAGTGGTCAGCATGGTTAGCTGCCGCCCCGGAGGTCCTGGGTTCGATTCCCGGCTCTGCCACGAAATTTGAAAAGTGGTACGAGGACTGGAACGGGGTCTACTCAGCCTCGGGTGGTCCAAATGAGTAGAGGGGGTTCGATTCCCACCTCAGCCATCCTCGAAGTGGTTTTCCGTGGTTTCCCGCCTCCTTCCCTCTTCCTTGCCTATCCATCCTGACCATCCATTACCTTCCCTCGTGAGGCCCCTGTTCGCTTTGCAGGTGAGGTCGCCTGGGCGAGGTGCCAATCACACCTCACCAGTTTTATCCACTCCGATTAGATGTTCCCAGCTCTAGGACACTGCCCGTAGAGGCGGTAGTGGGTGAGTTCCCTCGCTGAGTCCGTGGGTTCCACCAACCTGGAGGGTAAACGACTAAGAAAAGAAGAAAAGCAGAAAACGTGGAAGTCCACTGTGAGGATGGAAACCCAGCACAAGGGTGAACTTTGAACAGCGAGGAAGCTATCAAAAGCAACCATTTTAACTTGTCTGTTCAGCAGGTTTAAAAAAATTACATTCAGTCTTAAAGACTAGACGTTATATCATTTCAAATGACGCATGCTAGAAATGCTACACATGTTAGAAAGGCTCGGGAGGGCTTCTCGCTTCGCTCGAGGCCCCAGGACTCTTCCAACAGACTCCATTACCCATTAACTTAGGCTTCCCGCGCGGGCACCTCTTAAAGGGTCACCCTGTGTTTGAGTCTGACATCTTTTACAACTCTTTAAGTCACCCATTATTTGAATCTGATATCTCGCACACCTCTTTAAGGGTCACCCTGTATTTGAATTGAATCTAATATACTGTACACCTCGTTAAGTGTCACCCTGTAATTTGCTCTGACATCCTGCACACCTCTTTAGGAGGCACCCTGTATTCTTGTCTGACATCTTGTGCACCTCTTTAGGAGTCACCCTGTATTCTTAATTGGCATCTTGTATATCTCTTTATGAGTCACCCTGTATTCTTATCTGGCATCTTGTACTGTATTTTGCTCTGACATCCTGCACACCTCTTTACGAGGCACCCTGTATTCTTGTCTGACATCTTGTGCACCTATTTAGGAGTCACCCTGTATTCTTCTCTGCCATTTTGTACACCTCTTTAAGAGTCGCCTTGTATTCTTATCTGGCATCTTGTATATCTCTTTAGGTGTCACCCTGTATTGTTATCTGGCATCTTGTACTGAATTTTGCTCTGACATCCTGCACACCTCTTTAGGAGGCACCCTGTATTCTTATACGGCATCTTGTATATCTCTTTAGAAGTCACCCTGTATTCTTGTGGTCACTTCGCTCAAAGCCCCAGGTTGCGCGACGCCCCAGGACTCTTTCAACAGACTCCAATAACCATTAGCTTCTGCTTCCCGCGTGGCTGCATGAGGTCACGCACTCGATTCCCGCGCGGCTGCATGACGTCACTTCCCACGCGGCAGCATGACGTCACTTCCGTCTCCGTCTCCGTAACGCATAAAGTTGGACCCAAGCATAACGACGAAGTCGACAAGATCATTTGAAATGATAAAACTTGCTAAGGGTGAACTTTAAGTCGCGAGGTAGCTAGCTGGCTTAAATGGTAACTATTTTAACTTGTATGTTGGACGGGCAGAGAACCATGAGTAAGGGTGAACTTTAAGTCGCGAGGTAGCTAGCTGTAAATGGTAACTATTTTAACTTGTATGTTGGACGGGCAGAGAACCATGAGTAAGGGTGAACTTTAAGTCGCGAGGTAGCTAGCTGTAAATGGTAACTATTTTAACTTGTATGTTGGACGGGCAGAGAACCATGAGTAAGGGTGAACTTTAAGTCGCGAGGTAGCTAGCTGTAAATGGTAACTATTTTAACTTGTATGTTGGACGGGCAGAGAACCATGAGTAAGGTTGAACTTTAAGTCGCGAGGTAGCTAGCTGTAAATGGTAACTATTTTAACTTGTATGTTGGACGGGCAGAGAACCATGAGTAAGGGTGAACTTTAAGTCGCGAGGTAGCTAGCTGTAAATGGTAACTATTTTAACTTGTATGTTGGACGGGCAGAGAACCATGAGTAAGGGTGAACTTTTAAGTCGCGAGGTAGCTAGCTGTAAATGGTAACTATTTTAACTTGTATGTTGGACGGGCAGAGAACCATGAGTAAGGGTGAACTTTAAGTCGCGAGGTAGCTAGCTGTAAATGGTAACTATTTTAACTTGTATGTTGGACGGGCAGAGAACCATGAGTAAGGGTGAACTTTAAGTCGCGAGGTAGCTAGCTGTAAATGGTAACTATTTTAACTTGTATGTTGGACGGGCAGAGAACCATGAGTAAGGGTGAACTTTAAGTCGCGAGGTAGCTAGCTGTAAATGGTAACTATTTTAACTTGTATGTTGGACGGGCAGAGAACCATGAGTAAGGGTGAACTTTAAGTCGCGAGGTAGCTAGCTGTAAATGGTAACTATTTTAACTTGTATGTTGGACGGGCAGAGAACCAAGAGTAAGGGTGAACTTTAAGTCGCGAGGTAGCTAGCTGTAAATGGTAACTATTTTAACTTGTATGTTGGACGGGCAGAGAACCATGAGTAAGGGTGAACTTTAAGTCGCGAGGTAGCTAGCTGTAAATGGTAACTATTTTAACTTGTATGTTGGACGGGCAGAGAACCATGAGTAAGGGTGAACTTTAAGTCGCGAGGTAGCTAGCTGTAAATGGTAACTATTTTAACTTGTATGTTGGACGGGCAGAGAACCATGAGTAAGGGTGAACTTTAAGTCGCGAGGTAGCTAGCTGTAAATGGTAACTATTTTAACTTGTATGTTGGACGGGCAGAGAACCATGAGTAAGGGTGAACTTTAAGTCGCGAGGTAGCTAGCTGTAAATGGTAACTATTTTAACTTGTATGTTGGACGGGCAGAGAACCATGAGTAAGGGTGAACTTTAAGTCGCGAGGTAGCTAGCTGTAAATGGTAACTATTTTAACTTGTATGTTGGACGGGCAGAGAACCATGAGTAAGGGTGAACTTTAAGTCGCGAGGTAGCTAGCTGTAAATGGTAACTATTTTAACTTGTATGTTGGACGGGCAGAGAACCATGAGTAAGGGTGAACTTTAAGTCGCGAGGTAGCTAGCTGTAAATGGTAACTATTTTAACTTGTATGTTGGACGGGCAGAGAACCATGAGTAAGGGTGAACTTTAAGTCGCGAGGTAGCTAGCTGTAAATGGTAACTATTTTAACTTGTATGTTGGACGGGCAGAGAACCATGAGTAAGGGTGAACTTTAAGTCGTGAGGTAGCTAGCTGTAAATGGTAACTATTTTAACTTGTATGTTGGACGGGCAGAGAACCATGAGTAAGGGTGAACTTTAAGTCGCGAGGTAGCTAGCTGTAAATGGTAACTATTTTAACTTGTATGTTGGACGGGCAGAGAACCATGAGTAAGGGTGAACTTTAAGTCGCGAGGTAGCTAGCTGTAAATGGTGTTCTATTTTAACTTGTATGTTGGACGGGCAGAGAACCATGAGTAAGGGTGAACTTTAAGTCGTGAGGTAGCTACCTGTAAATGGTAACTATTTTAACTTGTATGTTGGACGGGCAGAGAACCATGAGTAAGGGTGAACTTTAAGTCGCGAGGTAGCTAGCTGTAAATGGTAACTATTTTAACTTGTATGTTGGACGGGCAGAGAACCATGAGTAAGGGTGAACTTTAAGTCGCGAGGTAGCTAGCTGTAAATGGTAACTATTTTAACTTGTATGTTGGACGGGCAGAGAACCATGAGTAAGGGTGAACTTTAAGTCGCGAGGTAGCTAGCTGTAAATGGTAACTATTTTAACTTGTATGTTGGACGGGCAGAGAACCATGAGTAAGGGTGAACTTTAAGTCGCGAGGTAGCTAGCTGTAAATGGTAACTATTTTAACTTGTATGTTGGACGGGCAGAGAACCATGAGTAAGGGTGAACTTTAAGTCGTGAGGTAGCTAGCTGTAAATGGTAACTATTTTAACTTGTATGTAGGACGGGCAGAGAACCATGAGTAAGGGTGAACTTTAAGTCGCGAGGTAGCTAGCTGTAAATGGTAACTATTTTAACTTGTATGTTGGACGGGCAGAGAACCATGAGTAAGGGTGAACTTTAAGTCGCGAGGTAGCTAGCTGTAAATGGTAACTATTTTAACTTGTATGTTGGACGGGCAGAGAACCATGAGTAAGGGTGAACTTTAAGTCGCGAGGTAGCTAGCTGTAAATGGTAACTATTTTAACTTGTATGTTGGACGGGCAGAGAACCATGAGTAAGGGTGAACTTTAAGTCGCGAGGTAGCTAGCTGTAAATGGTAACTATTTTAACTTGTATGTTGGACGGGCAGAGAACCATGAGTAAGGGTGAACTTTAAGTCGCGAGGTAGCTAGCTGTAAATGGTAACTATTTTAACTTGTATGTTGGACGGGCAGAGAACCATGAGTAAGGGTGAACTTTAAGTCGCGAGGTAGCTAGCTGTAAATGGTAACTATTTTAACTTGTATGTTGGACGGGCAGAGAACCATGAGTAAGGGTGAACTTTAAGTCGCGAGGTAGCTAGCTGTAAATGGTAACTATTTTAACTTGTATGTTGGACGGGCAGAGAACCATGAGTAAGGGTGAACTTTAAGTCGTGAGGTAGCTAGCTGTAAATGGTAACTATTTTAACTTGTATGTTGGACGGGCAGAGAACCATGAGTAAGGGTGAACTTTAAGTCGCGAGGTAGCTAGCTGTAAATGGTAACTATTTTAACTTGTATGTTGGACGGGCAGAGAACCAAGAGTAAGGGTGAACTTTAAGTCGCGAGGTAGCTAGCTGTAAATGGTAACTATTTTAACTTGTATGTTGGACGGGCAGAGAACCATGAGTAAGGGTGAACTTTAAGTCGCGAGGTAGCTAGCTGTAAATGGTAACTATTTTAACTTGTATGTTGGACGGGCAGAGAACCATGAGTAAGGGTGAACTTTAAGTCGCGAGGTAGCTAGCTGTAAATGGTAACTATTTTAACTTGTATGTTGGACGGGCAGAGAACCATGAGTAAGGGTGAACTTTAAGTCGCGAGGTAGCTAGCTGTAAATGGTAACTATTTTAACTTGTATGTTGGACGGGCAGAGAACCATGAGTAAGGGTGAACTTTAAGTCGCGAGGTAGCTAGCTGTAAATGGTAACTATTTTAACTTGTATGTTGGACGGGCAGAGAACCATGAGTAAGGGTGAACTTTAAGTCGCGAGGTAGCTAGCTGTAAATGGTAACTATTTTAACTTGTATGTTGGACGGGCAGAGAACCATGAGTAAGGGTGAACTTTAAGTCGCGAGGTAGCTAGCTGTAAATGGTAACTATTTTAACTTGTATGTTGGACGGGCAGAGAACCATGAGTAAGGGAGAACTTTAAGTCGTGAGGTAGCTAGCTGTAAATGGTAACTATTTTAACTTGTATGTTGGACGGGCAGAGAACCATGAGTAAGGGTGAACTTTAAGTCGCGAGGTAGCTAGCTGTAAATGGTAACTATTTTAACTTGTATGTTGGACGGGCAGAGAACCATGAGTAAGGGTGAACTTTAAGTCGCGAGGTAGCTAGCTGTAAATGGTAACTATTTTAACTTGTATGTTGGACGGGCAGAGAACCATGAGTAAGGGTGAACTTTAAGTCGTGAGGTAGCTACCTGTAAATGGTAACTATTTTAACTTGTATGTTGGACGGGCAGAGAACCATGAGTAAGGGTGAACTTTAAGTCGCGAGGTAGCTAGCTGTAAATGGTAACTATTTTAACTTGTATGTTGGACGGGCAGAGAACCATGAGTAAGGGTGAACTTTAAGTCGCGAGGTAGCTAGCTGTAAATGGTAACTATTTTAACTTGTATGTTGGACGGGCAGAGAACCATGAGTAAGGGTGAACTTTAAGTCGCGAGGTAGCTAGCTGTAAATGGTAACTATTTTAACTTGTATGTTGGACGGGCAGAGAACCATGAGTAAGGTTGAACTTTAAGTCGCGAGGTAGCTAGCTGTAAATGGTAACTATTTTAACTTGTATGTTGGACGGGCAGAGAACCATGAGTAAGGGTGAACTTTAAGTCGTGAGGTAGCTAGCTGTAAATGGTAACTATTTTAACTTGTATGTTGGACGGGCAGAGAACCATGAGTAAGGGTGAACTTTAAGTCGCGAGGTAGCTAGCTGTAAATGGTAACTATTTTAACTTGTATGTTGGACGGGCAGAGAACCATGAGTAAGGGTGAACTTTAAGTCGCGAGGTAGCTAGCTGTAAATGGTAACTATTTTAACTTGTATGTTGGACGGGCAGAGAACCATGAGTAAGGGTGAACTTTAAGTCGCGAGGTAGCTAGCTGTAAATGGTAACTATTTTAACTTGTATGTTGGACGGGCAGAGAACCATGAGTAAGGGTGAACTTTAAGTCGCGAGGTAGCTAGCTGTAAATGGTAACTATTTTAACTTGTATGTTGGACGGGCAGAGAACCATGAGTAAGGGTGAACTTTTAAGTCGCGAGGTAGCTAGCTGTAAATGGTAACTATTTTAACTTGTATGTTGGACGGGCAGAGAACCATGAGTAAGGGTGAACTTTAAGTCGCGAGGTAGCTAGCTGTAAATGGTAACTATTTTAACTTGTATGTTGGACGGGCAGAGAACCATGAGTAAGGGTGAACTTTAAGTCGCGAGGTAGCTAGCTGTAAATGGTAACTATTTTAACTTGTATGTTGGACGGGCAGAGAACCATGAGTAAGGGTGAACTTTAAGTCGCGAGGTAGCTAGCTGTAAATGGTAACTATTTTAACTTGTATGTTGGACGGGCAGAGAACCATGAGTAAGGGTGAACTTTAAGTCGCGAGGTAGCTAGCTGTAAATGGTAACTATTTTAACTTGTATGTTGGAAGGGCAGAGAACCATGAGTAAGGGTGAACTTTAAGTCGCGAGGTAGCTAGCTGTAAATGGTAACTATTTTAACTTGTATGTTGGACGGGCAGAGAACCATGAGTAAGGGTGAACTTTAAGTCGCGAGGTAGCTAGCTGTAAATGGTAACTATTTTAACTTGTATGTTGGACGGGCAGAGAACCATGAGTAAGGGTGAACTTTAAGTCGTGAGGTAGCTAGCTGTAAATGGTAACTATTTTAACTTGTATGTTGGACGGGCAGAGAACCATGAGTAAGGGTGAACTTTAAGTCGCGAGGTAGCTAGCTGTAAATGGTAACTATTTTAACTTGTATGTTGGACGGGCAGAGAACCAAGAGTAAGGGTGAACTTTAAGTCGCGAGCTAGCTAGCTGTAAATGGTAACTATTTTAACTTGTATGTTGGACGGGCAGAGAACCATGAGTAAGGGTGAACTTTAAGTCGCGAGGTAGCTAGCTGTAAATGGTAACTATTTTAACTTGTATGTTGGACGGGCAGAGAACCATGAGTAAGGGTGAACTTTAAGTC
Source organism: Meconema thalassinum (assembly GCA_946902985.2). Taxonomy (NCBI): domain Eukaryota; kingdom Metazoa; phylum Arthropoda; class Insecta; order Orthoptera; family Tettigoniidae; genus Meconema; species Meconema thalassinum. The sequence goes on from OX336390.1 coordinate 445,646,551, forward strand.
GCGAGGTAGCTAGCTGTAAATGGTAACTATTTTAACTTGTATGTTGGACGGGCAGAGAACCATGAGTAAGGGTGAACTTTAAGTCGCGAGGTAGCTAGCTGTAAATGGTAACTATTTTAACTTGTATGTTGGACGGGCAGAGAACCATGAGTAAGGGTGAACTTTAAGTCGCGAGGTAGCTAGCTGTAAATGGTAACTATTTTAACTTGTATGTTGGACGGGCAGAGAACCATGAGTAAGGGTGAACTTTAAGTCGCGAGGTAGCTAGCTGTAAATGGTAACTACTTTAACTTGTATGTTGGACGGGCAGAGAACCATGAGTAAGGGTGAACTTTAAGTCGCGAGGTAGCTAGCTGTAAATGGTAACTATTTTAACTTGTATGTTGGACGGGCAGAGAACCATGAGTAAGGGTGAACTTTAAGTCGCGAGGTAGCTAGCTGTAAATGGTAACTATTTTAACTTGTATGTTGGACGGGCAGAGAACCATGAGTAAGGGTGAACTTTAAGTCGCGAGGTAGCTAGCTGTAAATGGTAACTATTTTAACTTGTATGTTGGACGGGCAGAGAACCATGAGTAAGAGTGAACTTTAAGTCGCGAGGTAGCTAGCTGTAAATGGTAACTATTTTAACTTGTATGTTGGACGGGCAGAGAACCATGAGTAAGGGTGAACTTTAAGTCGCGAGGTAGCTAGCTGTAAATGGTAACTATTTTAACTTGTATGTTGGACGGGCAGAGAACCATGAGTAAGGGTGAACTTTAAGTCGCGAGGTAGCTAGCTGTAAATGGTAACTATTTTAACTTGTATGTTGGACGGGCAGAGAACCATGAGTAAGGGTGAACTTTAAGTCGTGAGGTAGCTAGCTGTAAATGGTAACTATTTTAACTTGTATGTTGGACGGGCAGAGAACCATGAGTAAGGGTGAACTTTAAGTCGCGTGGTAGCTAGCTGTAAATGGTAACTATTTTAACTTGTATGTTGGACGGGCAGAGAACCAAGAGTAAGGGTGAACTTTAAGTCGCGAGGTAGCTAGCTGAAAATGGTAACTATTTTAACTTGTATGTTGGACGGGCAGAGAACCATGAGTAAGGGTGAACTTTAAGTCGCGAGGTAGCTAGCTGTAAATGGTAACTATTTTAACTTGTATGTTGGACGGGCAGAGAACCATGAGTAAGGGTGAACTTTAAGTCGCGAGGTAGCTAGCTGTAAATGGTAACTATTTTAACTTGTATGTTGGACGTGCAGAGAACCATGAGTAAGGGTGAACTTTAAGTCGCGAGGTAGCTAGCTGTAAATGGTAACTATTTTAACTTGTATGTTGGACGGGCAGAGAACCATGAGTAAGGGTGAACTTTAAGTCGCGAGGTAGCTAGCTGTAAATGGTAACTATTTTAACTTGTATGTTGGACGGGCAGAGAACCATGAGTAAGGGTGAACTTTAAGTCGCGAGGTAGCTAGCTGTAAATGGTAACTATTTTAACTTGTATGTTGGACGGGCAGAGAACCATGAGTAAGGGTGAACTTTAAGTCGCGAGGTAGCTACATTATAAATGGCAACCATTTAAATTTGTCTGTTCTACATAGTATAAAACCGTCCCCGATTCTTGGATGTAACGGGTAACCTCGAGAACCACTGGATGGATTTTGATGCGGTTTTCACCATTCTGTAAAGGATTTCTTGAGGAAGGTTTCTGTAGAAAAACATTCATTTATGACCAAAGGAAGCCGAGTAGTAACGGTTTCAGTAAATCGAGTCAAAGAAAACCTGCCGTCCGTGCGCCTTTTAAGCTTACGCTGGGTAAACCGTTAAAAATATCTATATAGCCCACTATGAGTGTAAGACTTGTTCCTGATGAAACGTTCTACAGAAAAGTCCACGACAGCATACCTGTATCTTTAATACATCGCCTACTATAAGTGTTTTACGTTTTTATTTCTTCCAACAATCTCCATTCAGTGGAAATTTAAATTACAAGCCTCGGAGCGAGTTATGAGCTAGCGAACGAGCCTATCACCCCCAGCTTCCGCCAGCATCAAACTGTCGAGCTAAGACTAGGGAGAAGTGTGTTTGGAAGGAAGCTTATAGTTTAACGTGACCAATCTCGCGATCATGAGCCACGGGACCTCCATTTTACGTGGAATCTGAACCACAGGACATGGCATTTCACTTCGTAAATCTTACATGCATTGACCGGGAATCGAGGCCGGTCCGCCTAGGTGAGAGGCATACAGCTTGACCGCTGCGCCACCACGCAAGTGTGTTTGGAGTTTCGCTGTTCACCTCGGCTTTTCTGAACTGCGTCTGGGACCTGCCGTCCTTGTGCCTTTTAAGCTTACGCTGGGTAAACCGGACGAAGCCGGGGCGGATTGCTAGTTGTATCATAAATTGAGACGACAGAAACTATATTAGGTAGGCAGCATTATAGACGAGCCGTAAGCAGTGATCACATGATTTGAATGCATAATAAAATGTTATGTGAATGAAATAAAAGCTGCATTTATGATCAGATGTGAGACTAGGTTATTGCATGAGAGCAGGAGGCTAAATGTGTTGATTGTTCATGACAATATTATGAGAAACTTGATAGTGTTAAAGAATGTAATGATTATTAAGGATGACACAATGTAGGTGTCGCACGAGTGAAGGACGGCCCAATTTGCCGCATCGTTATTTTTATTGAAATAAATATTAAAGACGTCACATGGGGTGTTAGCCATTGATAGTCAAGTTACATGACAGGTGATTCATGAGTATGTTGTTGTATTGTCTACGCAGTATGATGGAATTTAATAATCAAGCACATCAATTATAAGTAGTTGAATGAATAATGCTTCCGTAATTAAACTGGATAATAGGGTTTTATTATTTTTCAGGTACACACACTAATACAGCCATCACAATTAACACCGGTTATCAGACAGATTCTACACACACCCAAAGTACACGGGGCTACATTACCACGTTGTCGCAGCCCCTAAACTGAGGAACCAACCAACCAGGGTTTTATTAATTCGAATATTTAAATCACAACCTCCATCTGATAAATAATGCGGAATAAATGACATATATTTAATAACATAAAAATTGCTAAGATTAATTAAAAAAAAAAAAAACAACCCCTGGCACTATCCAGCCCATGACGGGCTAAGGCCGACCAAGCGACCGCTCCCAGCCATTTGGCCTGCAGATATTGGGGTGACGCGTGATCAGCGCGTCGGGTCCCCTCGGCCGTTAATCTTGGTATTCGTGATCGGGGCGCTGTCTCACTGTCAGACAGCTACTCAATTGTCCTCACGAGGCTGAGTGCACCCCGTTCCAACCCTCACGTCAGTTTTTAAAATCCCTGACGGAGCCGGGGATCGAACCCGGGGCCTCCGGGTGAGAGGCAGGCGCGCTACCCCAACACCACGGGGCCGGCCTAAGATTAATTACTGATAATAAATAAGAAAATTAGCTAATTACCTAAAAATGAAACTTAAATATTTGTGAGACGACTTCGAGTGCACTTAAGGTGTTATGACACAAGACTGGTGAGTTTGGCGTACAATCAGTAACCTTTGTGTAGGTAGGGGTGTACAAATTGTACTCGCGCACTTGTAAATATGTTTTGAGTACAAGGAGTACTTTTGTTTATTTTTGTTAATATTTCCTGTTTATTTTCATGCGATCCTGTGCACTAGTTACAGTAGGCTTGGTTATTTTTTCAGGATATTTTTAAATAGAGATTATCACAGGATTTAGCTAGATCGGAATAAATAAATTGAAATGTTGGAAATGGTAGTCTACTATCGCAACATAGATCAGTTTTATTGACGGATATTTTGTCGTATCATTTTGAACGTTGTTCAACGTCAAGGGATAGCCATCAGCTACCGAGTTTAGGAGCGATGTCACTAAAATTATTTTTTAGCCTACTTTTCACATTTTGCAAAAATGAGGAAAAAGTAGACTTATGAGATCGGGCAAATGTGTGTCTGTCTGTCTGTCTGTCTGTCTGTCTGGCTGGCTGGCAGGCGTGTGTGTGTGTGTGTGTGTGTGTGTGTGTGTGTGTGTGTGTGTGTCCCTATCAACTCCTAAACGGCTGCAGCAATCGAGACAAAATTTGGTAGGAGTAGGGACGTAAACCTGAATATCTCACGGCCATATTTGAAAATGATGTCAGTGCTACCAACTGCTGAAAAATCGCAATTGAAATTTGAGCTCCATGTTGGATATCTTGGAAGGTATGAATGGGAGCTATTTCAAAATTGGCACACGTATAGATAATAATATTGCAGTTTAATTTCCAGGAGGCCATACATGGCAGTGTTGCCAAAATGATTATAAGCCTGCTGATAGGTCCAATTTCAGATGCATATAACTTCTACACTATCAATTGGAATTCAACCAAATTTTGTATGTGCTATGTGTACATAAACAAATACGACTGAGCGCATTCTTAAGAGCCACCAGGGCTGCCAACTGTTAATAAATGCTCTCATTTTTTAAAAATCCAAATACCCATATTTCAGAAAGTATGCAAGCCGACAGCTTTAAACTATGCACACGTATAGTACCTGACATTCTATATTAATTTTGAGTAACTTATACACGTCAGTGCTACCAACATGATTCTAAGCCTGCTGAGAGGTCCAACTTTAAATACATGTAACTTCTATACTATCATATGGATTTCAACCAAATTTCGTGTGTGCTATGTGTACCATAACAGATATGACTACGACGATTCTTAAGAGTAACCAGGGCTGCCAACTGTTAATAAATGCTGTGTCTATTTTTGTTACCCTAATATCAATATATCAGAAAGTATGCATGCCAAAAGCTCTAAACTTTGCACACGTATAGTACCGGGCATTCTAGACTAATTTAGAGTAACGAATATACGTCAGTGCTGCCAACATGATTCTAAGCCTGGTGATCGGTCCAATTTTAAAATGCATGTAACTTCTATACTAACTATTGGATTTCATTCAAAATTGACACAACAATAAATCATATTATTTCAAATTATTTCTGACCAATACATGTATGTCATTGTTGCCAACATGATTTTACGCGCGCTGTTAGATCCAATGTTTAACTGCATGTAACGTCTATGCTATCCATTGGAATTCAACCAAATTTTGTATTCTGCACCTTAAGAGATGGAACAAAGAATATATTCAGTCACCAGGGCTGCCAACTGTAGTTCTCTATTAGGCTACATTATGCCAGGTATACAGATTTCGAACTAATTAGAAATTTCGATATTACCAACTTAATTTCGTCATTATTCTGGATAGATCCTTATAGATTGGCATGCATCTTAAATTTTAAGAAAAGTAGGCTCTTTAGTTCGTACGGAACTTCTTGTTTAATTTACATTTGCATTGCTTAGGGAGTTATTTACGTATCATCTTCCTAGTACTGTACTATTTCGTAACGTTTTTGTTGATAATGACTTCTTGAGGGGATGATTGGGCAGTTATAGTAGGATGTTATTTATTCTAGATTCCCATCATATAGTAGAACATGAAGATGGAGATTCAGATTGTGTTGAGAAAACTGCACGAAGATGGGATGAAAAGGGTGTGTGGTTTTAAGTGATTTGGAATCCCTCAAGCGTCTGATGTAAGATTTTCCACAATCCCTCATAATATATACAGATTAATCATTGGTCTGAATCTTAAATTTTACGAAAATCAGGATCTTTAGTTCGTTACGGAACTACTTGTTCTTTTGTAGTTTTCTTTTCTTTTCGGATGTGCATTTTGGGCTAGTTTCTTAACATCTCCTTACCCAAACCCGATACTACTGGAGATTAACACTCCCGTGCTGGAACTAGTTCGAATGCATTTCTGGTATCCCTATGTAGTTTGATTGCAATGAGACCTTGATGCGCGACCCCATGGTATCTCGGATAAAACGGGCTCATTTTAACTTACCCCTGCCCAATCATATTGGGCAACAAGCGTGTTGACCGACTGAACAGTATAGTTGTACAGGCAACACAGAAAAATGGCTTCAAAACTTCACACAGATGATCATGTCCAAGCCCTTAAATAGCAACGGTACTCAGAGATCCACATTCCCTACTACTCACAAGCAGTGCGATTACATGGGGGGAGAGTCTGGTGCCTATTACCTAGGCTCCTTTTACTCTGATTGGAAGGTATTCGAGGAGTTTCTTAACTTGAAATAGTACACACTTGCAAGTAGAGAAGTGAACACAATGCTTTTAAAATAGCGTTAATCAATCCACAGGTATTCGAAAGGTCGAATCGATAGCTTGCCGGCAGTTCGTTATAAATAACACCAACAAAGGAGCGCGTTAATTAAATTTCAGCACAACTTTTCAAGTCGGCACATTTCAACATAACATGCACGTGTATGTAACATGTGCGCGCTCTTAGCACACGACCTTATTCCAAGTTTTGTGTTCAGTGTGTTGTGATCCCGTAGCGCATAATTCGCGCACCACGACTGCAATGGGGAACAGCACTAAGTCCGCGACTATCCTTCTTGTGGTTTTTTACACTCCCTCCGAGCAAATACCAGGATGTATCTTACATCAAATCCCGGGGCACCTACCCCAATGCCTTGCCCCATTCCAGTTACACACAGTTACTATACAATCCCCAAAGAAACTCCTGTGGCAGTGATTGTAGTTTTAAGGAGAGAAACTTGAGATATCTGCCCCTCCATAGAAACTCTGATTATTATTAGTCAAATCCAACATACACACACCAGTACACGGGGGGGCTAATGACCAAAACGTCCCTAGACCCTCAAATGAATTAACAACAACAGCAGTGTGTCGTCGAAGTGAGAATTTGGGATAGTCATTGTCTTACTTTCTTAGACCGACAGCGGTAGCTACGCTCGCTAACACGCACCGCTATGCCATGGAGCCAAGCTAACTGCTGACTCGGAAGACGTGGGTTCTAACCCCACCGTCGGCCGTTCTTGAAATGGGTTTGGAGATGAAGTCTGATACATTGGCTTGCAACCACTTTTGTGCCCTTGCTTTTTGCTGGAAGGTCACAGCTCATAGCTAACCCCACCGAAGCATGACCAGGAGGGGGGTGGTGATTCCTCTGGACCTTAGAAACCCTCGCATGAGCTCGAGACTTGCTGCATTTAAGGTATAGTTCTGGCGGTCAAGTCCTCGTCGATGGGTAAACTTTCTCGTCGGTGAAAAGAATAATATTCATTGCCCATTTTGGAGTATCGCTGCAGGAGCTGCCTTGATTTCAGTTTCCTATGTTTATTCAACTATGGTGTCCACCGATAATAAGCAACAAAGTACCCTGGATACTGATCGTAGTGAAATCTTCTTGTTTTCGGACGGGATTTCTCCAGATACGAGCCGTCACTGCTTTAATAATCGCCTATTTTTGCAGTGCGAGGTCAATCAACCCACGAGCGATCGCTTACTCTGCTTGCGTCAGTGACTGAATGAATTGTCTGGTAGACGAACCTTTCGATTTCCAGTTTCTTCAGGTTTTGCAAAATCTCAGTAGGTGACTTCCCAATCCAGTGCAAGGCAATTACAGCTACCCTATTTCCATATTCGCCTCACTTCATGTTTAAGCCCAGAAAATTCACTCTTTCTGTTTGACTGCTTGTTGAACACTCACGGGTCAGGAGTAGCCTTCATCACAAGGGCTGTTTATTACCTGGAAAACCGGCTCTACAGTTCAAGCCAAACGTTTGTGACAGTATTTATGGCTAGACCATTTATGCACGTCATGCACTGTCTAGACAAGGTTGTTCTTTCCACAGAGAAATTTTACTCTGTAGTAGGCATGCCGTTTTCTGGTCTCTACCCCTTATATTACTTACCAAAAGTTTTCTATAGAAATTATTGATGCAGTTTCATACAAGGGCATGGACATTGTGGCCATCAATCCCATGTGAAGGGGTGTGTGTGCGCCCACACACATAGAATGCCTCTGAACCTGTGTTATTGTAGTGCCTATAGTATTACCCTTTCACGAATTGATTGCCGGCGGTCAAGATGGGAGCTATTCTCTGTTTACTTGTGTCACACGTCAGCCTGCTTCGTTGACAGGTGCAGTTGCGCGAGTAGGATATGACACAGCTACAGTAGCTGGCCGCGGTGACATGACTTATCTGCGCTTCAAAGACAGGTAGCGCGCGCAATGCTGCTTGACTTATGTGCAACTTGCACAGTGTCCTTCTCTTTACCCCGCGGGGCTCCTGCTACAATAATCAACAAACGGTGGCGCAGCCAGGCTCAGCGGCAATCAAATGTTAAATGGGTAGGCTAATAGTGTGTATTTGTGATTGAGGCTAGAATTGGGACGGAAGCCACCTCAAGTTGGGAACCATCCCGACATATACCCATGTCGGGAAACTATGTTGGAAACCACAGAAAACTACGTGGCTGATGTGGTAATCGAACCTACCTCACGAGCCTGAGTGAAGCCCGATCCAGCCCTCGGATCAGAGTTAAATTTGATGGCAGAGCGGCGTCTAATCGAACTCGGACCTCAGGCAGGGTGGCAGCCACTACACCATGAGGTGGTAAGTTATTTCTAAAGAAAGTTAATCCAAACCTCCATTGGATATGGATTTTTTACGTAGACTAGGATGAAGATGCAGAAGAGCTTTATATTTTTATTGCCACCATTTCCATTCCCTATTAACATGATTTAATTCAAGTTTTGCAAGTATTTCCTGCTTCTGAATATTAGCCTTTCTTTCCGAAACTTTTCAACGTACAAAGATGATATGTTTAGCCTAGTTTTCACATTTTGTAAAAATGAGGAAATTACGAGATCGATCCGGGCAAATGTGTGTCTGTCTGTCTGCCCCCCCCCCCCCCCCGCCCCATAACTCCTAAACGGCTGCAGCTATTGAAACCAAATTTGGTATGAGTATATCTCACGGCTATATTTGAAAATGACGTCAGTGCTACCAACTGCTGAAAACTCACAATTGAAATTTGAGCTCCATGATAGATATCTCGGAAGGTATGAATGGGAGCTATTCCAAAATTGGCACACGTATAGATAGTAATATTTCAGTTTAATTTCCAGGAGGCCATACATGACACTGTTGTCAACATGATTCTACGGCTGCTAATAGGTCATATCGTTATATGCATGTAACTTCCATACTATCAATTCGATTTCATCCAAATTTCGTATGTACTATGTGTACCATAACAGATAGGACTATGCGTATTTTTAAGAGCAACCAGGGCTGCCAACTGTTAGCAAATGCTCTCTTAATTATCCTAATACCAATATATCAGAAAGTATGCAAACCAGCCGCTCGAACATTTTCACACGCATAGTACGTGACCTACATTAATTTCGAATAACTCATATACGTCAGTGCTGCCAACATGATTCTAAGCCTGCTGATAGGTCCAATTTTTAAATGCATGTAACTTATATGCTACCAAATCGATTTCAACCAAATTTCCTATGTGCTTCGTGTACAATAACTGATATGATTATGCGTATTTCTAAGAGCAACTAGGGCTGCCAACTGTTAATAAATGCTGTCCCTATATTTTTACCCTAATATTAACATACCAGAAAGTATACAAACCAACAGCTCTAAACTTTGCACACGTATAGTACCTGATATTCTAGATTAATTTGGAGTAACTAATATACGTCAGTGCTGCCAACATGATTCTAAGCATGCTGATAGGTCCAATTTTAAATGCATGTATCTTCTATACTAACAAATGGATTTCATTCAAAATTGGCACAATAATAGATCATAATAGTTCAGATTAATTCTGAGCAACACATATACTGTATGACATTGTTGGCAACATGATTTTACGCACGCTAATAGACCCAATGTCTAACTGCATGTAACGTCCATGCTATCCATTGGATTTTAACCAAATTTTGTAAATACATCCTGTACCTTTAGAGATGGAACTAAGAGTATATTCAGTCATCAGGGCTGCCAACTGTAGTGCTCTAGTAGGCTGCACCATTTCAGGTATATGTCAAACTAAGTTAATTAACAATTTAAGTATTACCAACTTAATTTCATCATTATTCTAGATAGGTCTATATAGATTAATCATTGGCACGAATCTTAAATTTAAAGAAAAGTAGGCTCTTAAGTTCGTCACGGAACTACTTGATAGATATAATTCCTCCTTATGTGTATTATATTTTAACACTGCAGTTTTTCTAAATTTACTTGAGTTTAAATTCGCCAGTTGAAAATGTTCGTAAAAATGCTATAAACTTTTTTTTAAAATAATTTAAAAAATCAAGAATAGCCTACATTTTTTAAAGGCCTGTGTTAAAGTAAGGAGAGAACTTTAACGAACATCCATGAAACATTTCGATTAGTTCCTGTTAATCGTTTCTGAGAAAAAGGTAAATCAAAAGTTGGCAAGTCCTCGTTTGTTGTGAGAGCACAAATTGAATTTGAATATGTTGAAACGCAAAATACAGACTATTTCATTACAAACCAAGAAATGTATAGTATTTTGTTAACACTATACACACGATCCACGCCTGGCCATGAGGATGTTAATACTACCCGCTAAAGTGCAGTCATTTAGACATCCGGAATGCACATGCACTGTATTGTAAATCTGGAGCATGAACTGCAAGAAATTCAGCTATGCAATACAAAAGTTCATGATTTAATATTTGATGGTGGTGTTGGCTGTTTTAGAGGGTTGGACGTCCAGGTTATCTGCCCTTTCCAACAACATACAAATACTCCGAAGAAGGAATGAAAATAAGGATACCGTATTGTGAAAAGTACGGTAAGTTAAAGTGTTATGAGACACGGTAGGCGGGAAAATTAAAGACTCCCTGAGCTTCATTATGTAATACCACCGGGGACGAGTACAAGAGTTGACCAGAAACGTCAGAAATAAATCAAAACAAATAAATTAGAAAGTGAGGCGACTCTGTCATATTATTGCTCACAATTATAAATGTTATCTATACTAATATAATAAAGCTGAAGAGTTTGGTGTTTATGTGTTTAAACGCGCTAATCTTTGGAACTACCAGTCGGATTTGAAAAATTATTTTGTTATATGATAGCCAGATTCAAGAGGAATAGTTTAGGCTATGTTCAATTTCGGACATACCACTCCATTCCCTGCACAAATCAACACCGTTTCACCGATCTGAACCAAAATGTGTATTCTTACCCTTTGGAAACCTGCGAGTAACACTGTCTACATGAAATTTCGGACAGACCACTCCATTCCCTACATTTAGGCCCTTTGGCAAAATCTACACCGTTTGACCAATCTGAACCAAATTTCACATACTTACCCTTTGGAACCCGACGAGTAACACTGTCTACGTGAAATTTCGGACAGACCGCTCCATTCCCTGCATTTAGGCCCTTTGGCACAAGTCTACATCGTTTCACCGATCTTAACCAAACTTAATGTACCTTCCCTTTGGAATCCAGCGGGTAACACTGTCCACTTGATATTTTGGACAACACTCTCCATTCCCTACATTTAGAACACCAGACAAAATGAACATGAAAACTACGTCTTAAGGTCCTAGAACCATTCATGTCCGTATAGTGTAACTGTAAGAATATTTTAATAAGTCAATTGTTGGCTGGCAATGCGAGCTGCATCACGTCACCCCTACCAGAATTGCGAAAATAGTTACAACTTGCGCTGCTTATAAATTGGAGTCACTGGGAGTAATTATTGCAAGAAGATTTCTTAGGTACCTTAAAACAGTTATCATCATGAAAATATTATGCCTCTGTATAAGTGCGATGGATGATGATGATAATTGTTGTTTTAGGGGGCCTAACATCGAGGTTATCGGCCCCTCAAGTGCGATGGTGTTGGTGCAGTACATAGAGGTAATCAGCTGCAATAAGCGTTGGTGCTTTCAAATTTACTTTCATTTATTCAGATCCTTATCCTTGAGCGGTATGTGGCGATAAATGACACTATTGCTACTTCAGGAGCTCGGGACAGCCGAAGTTTTCCAAAGTGCTCTGATTATTTTCCTATGGCACTATGTGACAAAAGACGACACTATTGATCTCTACTTTTCTAACAGCCAATGAGATATAGGCCCTAGGCAGTGTCTTTTATTTCACATACTCCTCTTTCTAATCATATTTTTCAATTCGTTTGTAAATTACATGTGTCAGTACTGTAGTTAGTAAATAGACGTTTCCCTATTCATTATTGTCATTATCATTATGGGGAAATGACCTGAATGTTACGTCCATTATACTGTACTACTTATCACCACCACCACCACCACCACCACAAAAAGTTATATTTTTAAAATATTGTTTTCTGTTAGTTTAAGTATTATGTGCCAGTTTTGCAGTAGTATTCATCATCATCCATAAAACAAACAAATCCACCGGGCGAAGCCGGGCACTACTGCTAGTTGGATTATAAATATTTGTATTACTGTATTCAAAGTTATTAAAACATTTTATATAGGCTACAGACAATAGAAGCCTACGTGGCTTAGGCGACAGCACGCCGGCCCTCACCGCTGGGTCCGTGGTTCAAATCCCGGTCACTCCATTGCTAGATTTGTGCTGGACAAAGCGGAGGCAGACAGGTTTTTCTCCGGGTACTCCGGTTTTCCCCGTCACAATTTCATTCCAGCAACACTCTCCACTATCATTTCATTTCATCTGTCATTCATTTAATCATTGCCCCAGGGGAGTGCGACTGACTTCGGCAGCCGGTACAGTTTATATCCTCGCCGCTAGATTGGGGGCTTCATTCATTCCATTGCCTGACCCGGTCGGTCGACTGGAAGCAGGCTGTGGATTTTCATTTTCATATACAGACGATGTCTCATAATCATAAGTAATGTCGTTTTTTTAAGAAAATTTTGTTTGGAAAGTTTTCTGGCAAGAAATTAAACTATTCCTCAAAGTAGAGACCAACAGATTCTATGGTTTTGAGCCATCTTTCAGGGAGGTTTCTTATCCCAAGATGGTACCAGTCTCGGGGTTTTGATGCGAAGAATTCGGCGAGAACTACTTCAACAGCTTCAATGTTTTCGAATATTTTTCCAGACAAGAAATGGTCCATGGATCGAAAAAGATGGAAATATGAAGACGCAAGATCAGGGCTGTATGCTGGATGTGATAGGAGTTCGACTCCTCCCAATACCTGCATTTTTCCCATGGTTGTTGGTGCAGTATGAGGTCTCGCATTGTTCTGCTGCAAGTTAACTAATGCTGCGTATCTCCGTCTCAACATTTCATGAACTCTTTCCAGTTGTTGAAAATAAAGATCCGCATTGACTGCACGCCCGTTTGGAACAAAGTCCCTTCTTCAAAATTTCACCAGACACACAACATCACTTTGGGGCTGAACCGATCCTTTTTAACGATGACTTTGGCAGGTTGACGGGAACTGAGCTACTGTTTCGGGGCGTCAACGTTGCGGTAATATACCCATTTTTCATCACATGAGACAATCCTCTTGATAAATCTATCATCCATGGCGTTACCGATAAGCTGACGACAGATACCTACTCTACATTAGGCCTTAGCCTGTTCAGGGTTCAATTCATGAGGTAGCCTACAGATCTACAGCTTCTGATTGATTTTCCAAGTTTCTTAAACTGGCGATGTATGGTATCTTTTGATGTACCAAGTTCTTCTGACAGCCTACGAGTACTTCTTTGCGGATTTTCTTCCAAAGCTCTGCGTTTATTCTCAATATCTCATAGTTTAGGCTATATCTTCCAGAACGTGGTAAATTTGTAGTGTTTTCTTCTCCAGTGTAGAAGCATCGTTGTGCCACGCGCTCACTAACGACACCTTTTTTCACTTAACATATTCTTCCAGCCGCGGCAGCAGTTTTGTAATCTTGTTTCCAGAAGTGCTTTAGAAGGACCCTATTTGTTGGTGCCATTTGTATCAACAACTGACGACTGATAAATTCTCACAATATACGCAATTCTAGTCATGGCCTCCTGTAAATAGCATTGTCGAACCAAAGAAAATCAATAAATTCTATCCTATAAAATACCAAACTTAAGAAACAACAATATTCAAGAGACATCCCAATAATTGCCTTTTTATGGATAGTGTGACAAGTATGTTTATTTTATGAATTAAAACAGGTGTGATGATTTTTCACAAAACAGTGGGGTAGAAAAGACCCCTTCGGATCAATATAATTGCATAACATATTATAAATCTCAAAATATATAAATTCCACTGTCATGAATAACTACAATAAAATTAATGAAAACACCGGTCACTGTCTTAATTAGGGATACACAATGTTAATGAACTGGGAAGTTTTACTTTAATGCTAATAATTTGGCCACGCCTGTACATATTTCGATTTGGTGGACCTAACGTGCTGTATGTGGGGGTGGACTCCGGGGAGTAATTAGGCTATATGAAAATACCTTGTAGTCACACTAATCTGCAAAATCATTGGTTCCACAACATTAGACGTGATCCATGAGTATCGCAAATCAATTACATCAAGTAGACAGTAACTGACAGTACCGGAAAAGATGGCCAGGATTCCCGCATAGAAAAGTCGTGCGGTAACAAAAGCAATAATGTTTGCGTGTTTCTGACAGTTCACTTAAGAGACCCTGGGGCGAAGCAAGAACCGGCTGCAGCATGCAGTTACGATAGGCTGACGCCTCACGTGGACTGACATGCCGCAGCGGACCGTATTAAGCACGTGGCTCGGGAACCCGCTGGGGTTGGAACATTTCCATACCAGCGCGGTGAGGTGGCGCACCCACGATGACAGGACAGGTTCATGGAGAATCTGAGGTCAATTAAATTAAATTAGGAGGGAGATGTGGGGTGTCACACATATAGCCAAATTTGAAAGCTTTCTCCCTGGAGTAATTGAATATGCGTTGATGCTACCAAGTGAGCTTTAAAAAAATCCTTATTTGAATCATTTCAAACAAGTAACATGTGTTGTTGTTTTTTCGAACGTCTTCATGTTATCTTCTTTCAACATAGTTCAATGAAAATCGACAGATGACGCCTTCCTCACCGAGAGCAGCAGCTTCGATACAAGCGAAATACGGGAGAAATAGGTTTCAGCCGAAAATTCAAATTGTCAGTCAAAGAGCTTACTTTGTTTAGGGAGATGGTACATGGAATCATTTTCTATCTCCGAATACGATAGAAGTAAGGATGTGAGGCACTAAATAAGACAAGAAAGAGTATAAAAGAAAACCCATCTCTGTGGTAAGACAGGTAGCCTACTTGTAGGAGTCAGTAATACGGAAACTTCAGTAAGTCTTCCGTAAAGAATGGTACTTTACCAACAAAATTAAAATTGCCCTGTACTTCCACAATCAATAAGCGAATTGCATTAAACTCAACACATTGGGATCACTTGAAATAAGTTACGAGCTGTGAATTCATTATAGAGGTCTTGCGACAGTGTGGTCATTTAGCCCCGTGTACTGTACTTGGTGTGCATTAGAGAGAGAGAGAGGGGGAGAACTTATTTGTTCATTCTTCGAAAGAATTGATATCAAATTTTATTACACGTGACCCATTTCATAATACTAAATACTTGTTGGTTGCATTCCAAATTGCCACTCAACTATACAACACGGTTAAGACAAATAAAGATTCAGAAGACGCACGAACTAGTTGGCACCTGAATGCAAAATTTACACACCATATTTCGAAAGATGATTTAATTTTACTAATTTTCAGGCAACCCAGTTAACGCATCTGTTGATATTCTGCACTTGTTATTTCTAAATTATTTAATTTTCTTTATGATTTTTTGGAATTTTTAATGTAAAGCCCAATATTTTATTTACGTTCATTCAACTGAATTACATTGTAAAGACTACACGTGTTATTACAAAATTACTTGTTATTCTGTATATTTCATTTACATTTAATTACGTTCAATTAATTACATTGTAAGCCTCCGTGGCTTAGGCGGCAGCACGCCGGCCTCTCACCGCTGGGTCCGTGGTTCAAATCCCGGTCACTCCATGTGAGATCTGTGCTGGACAAAACGGAGGCAGACAGGTTTTTCTCCGGGTACTCCGGTTTTCCCTGTCAAAATTTCATTCCAGCAACACTCTCCGCTATCATTTAATTCCATCTGTCATTCATTTAATCATTGCCCCAGAGGAGTGCGTCAGGCCTCGGCAGCCGGCACAGTTCATATCCTCGCCGCTAGATGGGGGCTTCATTCATTCCATTCCTGACCCGGTCGGACACTGGAAGCAGGCTGTGGATTTTCAATTACATTGTAAAGACTACACTTGTCATTACAAAATTACCGTACATGTTTTTCTATATATTTTATTTACATTGACTACATTGTAAGGATATCCATTTTATTATTTTATTTTATCATTTTAAATAATCTTGTCGACTTCGTCGTTACGCTGAGGTCTGGCGTTACGTTACGGCGACGGCACGAAATATACCGAGAATGCACTGAGGTGTGTGACGTCGTAGTACCGCTTGGGCTCCCTCCTTTCCCCGCGCGCTCCGGTGAGCGTGACGTCATCCAGCCAGCTACCCCCTTAGACCTTGGTTTGCACTTGCTAATGGACTTTGAGTTCACGCAGTTCGCTGCATGATCATGAGGCTTTCACCCAGCATATTTCAGCATTTGTAGCATTTAAAATGAAATAAAGTCTAGTCTTTCAGATTGACTATCACTCTTTTATTCTTTTAATTACAATTTATCACATATTTTTTCTTATCATTCATCATTAGACTTCAATACATCAACAGTATTTTCTTTCCTAATTGGGCTGAGGAAGACCTCAATATCAGGTCGAAACATGTACTATAATATAATAATAGATATATTGATTGGCGTATATTTTAAACTTTGAACACCTTTTGCCGAGACTCACACACAGTAGCCTATACCGGACCAATTGAAGGTACCGTACGGTACTGATGTAACTTACGGATGTGACATGAGAATATAGATCGGAAGGAGATTAGCGTTAACTGTAAGTTTACTAGGAAACATTGTTGCCTAATAAATAGATTTTGAAATATGATTTTTCTCAAGTTCAGTAAAGTACTGAAGGAGGGAATGGGATGGGGTATAAATAACCCACAAAAGTAATATCGTTTGATCATCGAAGACCCGGACAACTTGGGTACCGTACATCAAAAATCTCACGACCGCGACTTGACAACATTGCCTATCATGATAAAACAAATGTCAGAACTTCAGATGAGCAGGTCTCTTATGGTCCTTGGCTATGTAGAATGTAGTATAGTGGCTAGCATTCTTGGCTGTCGCTCCGGGTTCGATACCCGGCTCTGCCAAGAAATGGTCTGATGGCTAGAACGGGGTACACTCAGCCTAGTGAGGCAAAACTAAGAACAGTAAATTATACCCAATAGACTCTGTCGTAACATTGTCAATGAGAATGGAGTTGGATCATTAGGATGGATTAGTGAGCGCAAAACCTCACAATGTTATTGGTGAAAAAGTGATATCTGGCAAATAAAAATATGGGGAGGGGGAAGAACAATAGTAAAGAGAATATTTCGACCGTGTTGATAAATAAAAATCAAACTGACCCCAAGCTCAACATGAGGGTAGCCTAGACGAGAGCGATACACACATCACAAACACACACAAAATTATATCATTTAACCTTTCCAGCTTGCCGGATATGTGGCGTTGAACGAACTCTCGCCAGCGTTGTTTGTCCATGTAGGTCTCTCTCTTCATAACTTGCCAGTCTACTCCATGTCTATCTGTGGTTGGTCCAGCCATTGTTTCCTTGGTCATCCAACAGGTCTCCTTCCACTGACTGTGTTCCAGTTCGGGTGCCTCGCATTCACTTTTGGCTTATATGTCTTAATCTTTCTTGCAGATGATCTGACATCCTCATTTCTCATAATGATCTTGCCGTGCATTTACCTAAGAAATTTCAGTGATTACACCGCAACAATGATATCCACAACTACCATTGTTGACTATTTAGTGATGCTGGCGGCAGATGACGGCGATTATTGTTTTAAGGGTCGGAATATCACTTGATCTGCTCCCAGATCTATCGATGTTTGCAATTTTGCCAACATGCATATTATAAATTTACTGTTGTTTCAAAAGAACTTGCCGACGCTTGCCTCTCACCCGGAGGCCTCGGGTTCGATTCCCAGCTTCGTCAGGGATATTAGAAACTGACGCGAGGGCTGGAAAGGGATGCACTCAACATCGTGAGGACAACAGAGTAGTTGTCTGATAAAAGACAGCGCCCCGGTCAAGAAAACCAAGATTAACAGCCGAGGGTAGTCGACTTGCTAACCACGCGTCACCCCGCAATCTGTTGGTCATATGGCTTGGCAGCAGTCACTTGATACGTGCCATGGGCTTGCGATTCGTGTTTTTATTTAATGAAGTAACTTAATTGACAACCTTACGGGGTGTTATTAAAAAAAATACGTACAATTCCAATGCAGTTCTATAACGTTTTGGTTATGTTTCCTCCCTGTATTGAGGTGACGTGCTTACGTCATAATAAAAAATAAGCTAATTCAAATTATTAAATGCCGGTAGTAAGAATAAAAATAATACAAATTCCTTTTAGGATGGATTGAACTCTACCTATCCCATCCACCAGCCTCTAAATACGCTCATGCATGAAGGCAACACATTTTTTAAGTCTTTGATCAATTTAGAAGGGCGGCTTCGGTGGCGTAGTTGATAGCATGCTGAGCTTCTATGCCAAAGATCGCGGGTTCAAAACCGGCCGAAGTCGTCGGATCTTTTAAGAGCGTTAAAATCCTTCAGTAGGCCTTCCTTCGGTGGGAAAGTACTGTAAAGCCGGCGGGCCATGTCATAGATTTATGGAATGTAAAAGAACCTTTCACTAACTACAATTTGTGTGAAGCTACATTTGTAGGTTAGATTTGATTAACGCTCTATGTGTTCCAACGTTCCCCGCCAGGCGCCGGTTGCAGTGCCATCTAGTAGCCAAGTTCGCGGTAGCATTTGGTAGCAAAAGTAGGGACTACTTGAAATTGATCGTCTGCAGTCCTTACCTGAATTATAGATAACACACACTAATACAGCCATCACAATTAACACCGGTTATCAGACAGATTCTACACACACGCAAAGTACACGGGGCTACATGACCGCGTTGTCACTGCCCCTAAACTGAGGAAACAACCAACCATCAATTGAGAAGTACGGTAGCCTAAATACCAGCAATCACATATCACAGAAAAGGCGCATTCTTTGCTCCCCGTCATACAAAATAACTTTTAACGACCTTATTAATTTATGCACTCAAATGCTGCAACATGACCGGGATGTGAAGCGCCTATAAATAATGCACCTTGCTGATTGATGTCTTAAGAGGTGGAACAGCGAGGTCATCTGCTCCAATGTCTGTGATTGTGCAGGTGTCAATAAAGATAGAGCAGTGGTGAAGCTCAATGGGCTTGTCGACGTCATGTAATTAAAAACAAGTAGTTCCGTCTATTTTCATATATCCCACTTATATTAATGGGACGTCACTGAGGACCCTAAAAATCCCCCTAGACGAAATTGATCGCAATGTGTAATTGAACCGATTATTGTGTAGGCCTAAGTGTTTTATTCAAACTTCAATCGCATGATTAGGACACAAGAAATAAAAACAAGATTTTAAAATTTCACTCAGCGGCCATCTTGTGGTTATGAAAATAATTTAAATGAAATAGAAGCCAGTGGATTCAAATTTATATAAGGATATACCGTGCCAAGTTTCACTGCGCTCCGATGGTTAAATCGCGAGAAACGTCCATTTGAATATTTCAATTTCGCGTCGCCGCCATGTTGGATTTGTGCTCACCAGGTTATTGAACGTCCCATAGGTGAACTTATGTTTATAGCCTCTATATACATACAAAATTTCAGTTTGATTGCTGTCATAGATTAATAGATATTGAGAACCGTCTAAATATTTCGGATGGTCGTCATGTTGGATTTTAATATATGTAGGCCATAGAGTTATGCACTATTCGATGAGGATTATTGTGTACGTTCATTATTCAAACGTTGATTTCGATCGCATGATTAGAACACAAGAATTAAAAACTCAATTTTAAAATTTCGCACAGCCGCCATCTTGAGGTTATGTAAACAATTGAACTAGCCTAAATTAGATATCAGTGCATTAGCCTCGGTGGCTTCGGCGGCAGCACGCCGGTCTCTCGCCGCTGGGTCCGTGGTTCAAATCCCGGTCACTCGATGTGAGATTTGTGCTGGACAAAGGGGAAACAGGCAGGTTTTTCTCTAGGTACTCCGGTTTTCCCTGTCACAATTTAATTCCAGCAACACTCTCCACTATCATTTCATTTCATCTGTCATTCATTTAATCATTGCCCCAGGGGAGTGCGACAGGCTTCGGCAGCCGGCACAGTTCATATCCTCGCCGTAAGATGGGGGCTTCATTCATTACATTCCCTGACTCGGTCGGTCGACAGGAAGCAGGCTGTGGATTTTCATTATTTTTTTTCAGATGTCAATGCATTGCAATTTGTATAGTCATTTGCTGTACCAAGTTTCACTGCGTTCGGATGGTTAAATTGCAAGAAAAGTCTATTTAAATGTTTCAAATTCGCTCGGCCGCCATGTTCGTTTTGTAGTTAACAGGTTTTTGAAAGTCACATAGATGAACATCTAGTAGTGTCCTTGATCACCGTACAAAATTTCAGGGTGATTATGAGTACTGTAATAGTTTCGGAGATATAGAATGCAGGTGAAATATTTCACACAGCCGCCATGTTGGATTGGTGAGACGTAATTTGAAGGGCATGGCACGGTCGGGGTCGGCCGAAATAGTACTATGACTTTACGGAGTTTCATTGAAATCGCTCCATCCGTTTAGAAGTTATTAGACACACACACACACACACACACACACACACGGACAAAAGGTGATCTCAAAAGCCTATTTTTTTTTTCATAAATGAAAATAGACTAATAAGCTAATTCAAATTATTTTAAATCAATTTTATATGGCTATATCTATCAAGAAGGTCTCAGGTATTTTTTATGCACCAAACCTTTAAACCAGACAGACCCACCCGAGCAACGGAAGGTAGATTTTAAAAAATCAGACTGATAAATTAAAATTGTTTTAGTAATAGAACTGCACCGAAGTTTACGTCTGATTTTTCTCTTAATTATAACAGCAACCGACGGGACGGCGACACTCAACAGCGGGATCTACTGCCAAAATCAATATAGTGTACTGTACAAACGTTACTTATGAAAATATCAATTAAATGAATACAGGCATATTAGCACAGTTTTTATGAGAAGTCTTCTGTATACTCTCACAATATTACACAGCACAGCCATTGTTTATAAATGAACAACAATTAGATGTGTGTTGACTATATAGTAATCTTCCAAGCGCGAGCACATTGCACAAAACGTGACTTACTATACTCGCTGCTACTTTAACTGGAAACGTCACGCTTCGGTATATATAACTACGATAGAAGGCAATACGAAGGTGCATGTTCAATGTCTTCTATCTTTTAAAAAATAATCCAGTATTTTGCCCTTACCTTTCGAATTTCACATGCTGAGCTGCTGGTGATGATTCTTCCCAATACGTCGGCGTTTCCATAATTAGACAGCTCGATCCAGAACATGTATTCAGTTTATTTGTGGATTATACAACAGATATGTAGTTATGTTATCACTTCAATAACAGCTGTTAATGTTTACGAGTAGCTTTTAATAAATATACCATAAAAATCGCAATATAGGTTGCACACTGAAAGCTCTCGCTCACTCGCGCCGCAACTGAGCACTCGTTTGTTTCCACGCCTTAGTACACGTGCCGACTGGTATGACGTCACCCGTCACACGATCGCCATGTGTCCTTGCTTCAGGGTCACGTGGAAACGAACGCGACTGGCTGAAAGGGAGAGGCACAGCAGGCGATTCTCTGTGTGCGGTAACAAGTAAATAGGCCGCATTTTCTTATTGTTTCAGGGCATCGTGTTTTGTTTGCTGACAAATGTTTTCCTAGTAATCTTAACAAGAAAGCTGGTGCACGTGGTATGCGGCATGCATAAAACACGCATTGCCTGTGACAGGTTCCTTGTCTAGCAGACAAGTGGAGGGGAGACCAACCCACCAAGGGAGGGGCAAAAGGGGGCTCGTTGTGACTGTCAATAAAGGAGATATAACAGTGAGGAAAGGAATTGTTTAATAGCCGAGCGTCAAGTGCAATAACACCGCACGTACCGTAGATGACTATACGAGTAAACCACGATTGGATGGTTCGAACCCACGACTTTCCTCCATCTGAAGGGGTGTACTTCCTCACTCAAAGTAATGCTGAGACGGTATTGTCAATGACGTATTTCTAGGTTAGATGCTATTGGACTTTAAGCCACAAATCGAATACTATAACTCTGTGAGCTGCCAGAATACGATTGACAGTTCTCGTCTCGCCATGTGGTCTGAGAACGAGATTGCCAAACTGTACAAGCCAGAGATACAGCTGACCAGGCACTGAAGCATGTGGGCTGTAATATTGCAACGCAGAGTATCATGACATCAACTATGCGAACATGGATTGGTCAAGAGGCAGAGTGGTGATGACTGACGTGGAATTTCCGGCGAAATGTCAATCCTATTCAGGCAGCTCACAGAGTATAGATGATATTAGATTATATCAAACTGGTACCGCAATTGTTTGCCAAGTTGCTTAAGGGTTGTTGAAATAATTTCAAAGTTTCGAATACTTTTGAAGTTTCGAAGCATGGAAGTTTTGTTAATGTTGAAGCTGCTTCGACCACAATTCTACTCCGAGAATGTGCGCTCATTCTTGGTTGGAGGTGAGCACAAATCCAACATGGGTGGTTATGAAAATAATTTAAATGAAATAGGCTAGATGCCAGTGGATTAAAATTTATATAAGGATACACCGTACCAAGTTTCACTGCGCTCCGATGGTTAAATCGCGAGAAACGTCCATTTGAATATTTAATGTGTTCTAAGTAAAGTAAAATACGTAAAACCTGATTAATAATCGCTTAAAAAACGGTTGTGCCCTTACGAGTAAAACTGTAAATCACTCATGAAATAAATAACTTGGTAGCCTATTTCCATCATCATCTCTATAAATAAAATAAGTTTTCTGTCTAAACGTTTGGAATTTTTGGCTAAACCTTTATATTTATCCCGGATGAGGTATGTAGTGACGAATACTGCAGTTTGTATTTTGTCTGTCCACCTTCAAGTGTAACGGCTAGCATTCTTGGCTGTCGCCCCAGAGGTCTGGGTTCGATTCTCACCTCAGATATCCTGGAAGTGGTTTTCCGGGGTTTCCCATTTCTACTCCAGGCAAATGCCGGGATGGTTCACAACTTAAGGCCACGGCCACTCACTTCCCAATCCCCATCTGAATTACAAATACACACTCCACAATAGCACAGGTTATCAGTCAAATTATCTATATTTTATATATACAGGGTGGTTTTGCTAAATGGGGACAAACTGCAGGCAACGATCCCTGAGGGGATATGGAGCAAAACTGGTCATATGGACAAATGGGCGGAACTGCGTTCCAAAGAAGGTACACCCACTTGAAAGAGGAGGTGAAAAATCTTGGACACTGCAGGTTTCAGTGATTGCAAGCACACATGAGAACACACACCAGGTGAGTGGGAATGGTCTGTCAGTTTCTAGTGATGTAGCTTCACCCACAAGAGGGCAGTAATGTTGGCCATGGGCTACGGAGAATCTCTTCGGTTTGGTGGCAGCGAACCATCAGCAAATGAAACCACATTGATTTTTGTCCGTTTGTTATTCGTTCGTGTCAAAACTAATGGAGTGAATGGCATGAAAATGCATACGCACACCTCAATTAAAACTAGGCTGCAAATTATTTATGCTATACAAAGGGGTGAAGGGTTAACAGGAAGCCTCAAATCCCGGCAGTAAGCCAATTGCGCAATCTGAATCCTCTTGACATTGCAATGAGAATGGCTTGGTGATTCACTTGCTGATCTGGAATATCGCTAGGTGACAACGTCCTGATATGGATGTAACAACACAGTTCTAATGCCTCAATGAAGCCTATGATCTTAATAAAACAACAACATTAACAATAAAAACAAGAAGTTCCGTGACGAACTAAAGAGCCTACTTTTCTTAAAATTTAAGATTCATGCCAATGATTAATCTATATGGATCTATCTAGAATAATGACGAAATTAAGTTGGTAATATCAAAATTTCTAATTAGTTCGAAATACTGTATACCTGGCATAATGTAGCCTAATAGAGAACTACAGTTGGCAGCCCTGGTGACTGAATATATTCTTAGTTCCATCTCTTAAGGTACAGAATACAAAATTTGGTTTGAAGTCCAATGGATAGCATGGACGTTACATGCAATTAAACATTGGATCTAACAGCGCGCGTAAAATCATGTTGGCAACAATGACATGCATGTATTGGTCAGAAATAATCTGAAATAATATGATCTATTGTTGTGTCAATTTTGAATGAAATCAATTAGTTAGTTTAGAAGTTACATGCATTTTAAAATTGGACCTATCAGCAGGCTCAGAATCATGTTGGCAGCACTGGCGTAGGCCTATATTAGTTATTTTAAATTAATCTAGAATGCCAGATACTATACGTGTCCAAAGTTTAGAGCTATTGGCTTGCATACGTTCTGATATATTGATATTAGGGTAACAAAAATAGAGACAGTATTTATTAACAGTTGGCAGCCCTGGTTGATCTTAAGAATACGCATAGTCATATCTGTTATGGTACACATAGCACACACGAAATTTGGTTGAAATACAAATGATAGTATAGAAGTTACATGTATTTAAATTTGGACCTCTCAGCAGGCTTAGAATCATGTTGGTAGCACTGACGTATATAAGTTACTCCAAATTAATACAGAATATCAGGTACTATACGTGTGCATAGTTTAAAGCTGTCGGCTTGCATACTTTCTTATATATGGGTATTTGGGTTTTAAAAAATTGAGTGCATTTATTAACAGTTGGCAGCCCTGGTGGCTCTTAATAATATGCTCAGTCATATCTGTTTATGTACACATAGCATATACGAAATTTGGTGTAGAAGTTATATGCATTTAAAATTTGGATCTATCAGCAGGCTTATAATCATTCTGGCAACACTGCCATGTATGGCCTCCTGGAAATTAAACTGCAATTTTATTATCTATACGTGCGCCAATTTTGAAATAGCTCCCATTCATACCTTCCAAGATATCCAACATGGAGCTCAAATTTCAATTGCGATTTTTCAGCAGTTGGTAGCACTGACATTATTTTCAAATATCGCCGTGAGATATTCAGGTATAGATCTTTACTCCTACCAAATTTTGTTTCGATTGCTCCAGCCGTTTAGGAGTTGATAGGGGCGACACACACACAGCCAGACAGACAGAAGGACAGACAGACAGACACACATCTGCCCGATCTCATAAGTCTACTTTTTCCTCATTTTTGCAAAATGTGAAAAGTAGGCTAATAATAAGTCGCAATATAGCCTGTCTACACCGATCGTGGAGCGATTTCATTCTGAACATTTTCAGCTAATAATAGAGATGATACCTTACTGAGGTAAATGCGAGAATCTGTCCAGAGAAGTAAGACATATTTTGTACAATCTCTCATAATATGTTGTTGTTTCATTTCAGGGGCTTGGACATCGTGGTAATTTAGCCCCATGTACCGTACTTGGTTGAGTGTGGAGTTCTTGTCTGATAATCTGTGTTATTGGGATGGCTGTATTAGTGTACTTATAATGAAGGTGAGGATTAGGAAGAGGGCGGCCGTGGCCTTAAGTTAGGAACCATCCCGGCATTTGCCTGGAGTAGAAGTGTAAAACCACTTCCAGGATGGCTGAGGAGGCAATCGAACGCATCTCTTCTCAGTTTAGCCTCACGAGGCTGAGTAGACCCCGTTCCAGCCCTCAGACCAGAATTAAATATATTGGCAGAGCCAGGAATCGAACCCGGACCTCCGGGACGACAGCCAAGAACGCTAGCCGCAACACCAGGACTGGAGTGGACTAGAGATAGACGTTATTTTAGTAAATGTATCCCAATGAAGCACCTTACTTCTTTCTTATTTTTTTCTCTCACCGTCAGCTGGCGTGTGTCAGCGGCAAAGGGTTGGTCTTGAAACTGAACTCGAGCTCAGTTGCCGGCTCAAATCTGACCCTAAGCCCATTTCATTTCTATGTTTACAAATCATACCAAGACGCATAATTCAAGTATAAAATAAATTAAATTACAGCTGGCTGCATGGCTAAAAAGGTCAAACATATCTTATTTATAATTTCTTAATTATTTTTATAGCCTATTATTTTTAGAATGTGTGTGCTGGCTGGGTTTATTTCTCATATCAGTTGCTTATCTTTGTCACTCTAAGAGGTCTTCCTTCCAGTAACTAATTCTAAGCAGAACAATATCCTGAGTGCAAATTGCGAAATTATACAGGGGTTGGCCAAGCAAGGTCTGACTATAAGTAACCCCTGTCACCAATCTCGAGAAAGCTTTCGTTATTTTTGTACCAAAACAACGTAAACTTGTCAACAACGGTTACGAAGAGCCAGTATGAATTAAATTATAGGTGTATGAGATCAACTTTTCTCCGTGAGTGTTTGCGCCTGTGTCGATCGGTCTGTTAGTCTGTGTGTCTTTCTGTCTTTTTGATTAAGCTCGAGACCTCTCAATGGCTCAGTCATTTGGATGGACGGGGATCAAAGTTTCCAGTTTTTTTTTATTTTTTATGGGAGGTTAGGAAATGGAGGATTTTTTTATTGAGCTCGTCCAGAGCTGAAGTTTCGAGTCCCTTCGTTATTTTGAGTTTTGGTGGAGCAGGTCTTGGAGGGTTAGGGTTACGGGGGGAATTTTGATTAAGTTTGATAGTATTTGGTAGCTCAGTCAGTGGCGGTTGGAAGGGGTTTGTAATTGTTTGTCTTTAATTGGGGTTTGGTTGGATGTTAGGGGGAGGGGTGGCGTTTTGGTTAAACCCGGGAGCTCCTGGTAGTTCAGTCATTAGCGGCTGGAGGGGTTCAAATTTGAGTGTGCTATCTTTATTTTCTGATTTGGGGTGTGATAGGTTAAGGGGTTAGTAGGAGACAGCATTTTTCTTTAGCTGAAAGCCCTTGGTGGTTGAAGGCGAGTCAGTATTTAGGTTCCTTTTGTTCATTACTGTTTTTGGGTGGGGGTTAGGGGAGTCAACAAAAAAAAAAAAGTCAACCCCTGGCACTATACAGCCCATGACGGGCTAAGGCCGACCAAGCGACCGCTGCCTAGCCATTTGGCCTGTAGATATTGGGGTGACGCGTGATCAGCGTGTCGGGTCCCCTCGGCCGTTAATCTTGGTTTTCGTGATCGGGGCGCTGTCTCACTGTCAGGCAGCTACTCAATTGTCCTCACGAGGCTGAGTGCCCTCCGTTCCAACCCTCACGTCAGTTTTAAAATCCCGGACGGAGCCGGGGATCGAACCCGGGGCCTCCGGGTGAGAGGCAGGCGCGCAGGCGCGCTACCCCAACACCACGGGGCCGGCGGGTTAGGGGAGGGGAGTTTTTTATTTTTTATTTATTTATTATTAATTAGGGAAGCATTTGGTGATACGGTGTATGGCAGTTGGTTGATCAAAGTTGGGGAATTCAGTTGTTATTTTCGGTTTTGGTGGGAATTAGTAGGAGACATTTTTATTAAGCTCTGGAACCCCTGGTCTAAGTCAGTGGTGGTTAGAGAGAGGTCAGATTTTGACGTCCTACTTATGAAACTTCACTTCATTATCTTAAAATAGGAGTTGGGTGCGCTATTAGTACTAAAGACATTGTAGAGACAATTTTCTTATCGACACTATCAATTCTGAGCCCCCCAGGGGCTCACATCTAGTGGGACGTGGGTTGGTGACCACGGGGCCCCAGCTGAGTCCGGCATTGCTTCCACTTACTTGTGCCTGGCTCCTCTCCGTTTTCTTTCATGTCGACCTCCTTTGGTCAACTCTTGTTCTCTTCCGACCCCGACGGTATTAGGGTATCCAAGGCCTAGGGAGTCTCTTCCTTTCCCGCTTTAATTTGCCCTTGTCTCATCTTTTCTGATACCCTCTTTCTGCGAGGGGTCAGCCTTCTTTTTCTTTTCCTGTTATCTCCTGCCTTCTGCTCAAGGCCCTCAAGGAGGCAGGGTGTATGTAGCCCCACCACTTCTGGTGCACCCTAGATATTGCTACACCCTCAGGGGCTCACGGCTGGTGAGTTCGGGAGTTGGCGACCCCGAGTGATTCCTGAGCTGGGTCCGGGTTTTCCCCTTTTATCCATTACCTGTGGGACGGACCCTTTCCTCTTTCACTTTCCTATCTGCCTTTTATGGCTCTCGTTCCTTCCAAGTTCCTCAATCCGCATTCTTCGGGGGTTGAGGGCATTTCTTTTCCTCCTGTCCTTTATTTGCCTTATTCTCCTTTTGTTTTCCATTTCTTCTTCTAGTATATAAGTTAGTAGTTAGTTTTAGTTATAGTTAACATTTCATTTTCATCTTCACGATCACCCAAACCATTAGGGGCTGATAACCTAGATGTTAGGCCCCTTAAAACAACAATTATCATCATCATCAACATCAATTCTGAGCGATACTTAGAATTAATACTGGACAACGTTTTCCTAACTGACTGAACAGAGAAGGACAGTCGAATATTTTCAGCTGGACTACGGCACATTCCACTCGTAATTCACTGAATGCAGGGCGTTATGTTTTCGAGGACAGAATAATTAGTGTGTGTGTCTATAACCAGCACGCCCTGCCCGTGTAATGTCTTGCGACTTCTATTTTTGCGATAGTTTGAAAGATAGAGTGTATAGTGTACAGCCTCCCAGGGGTATGCACCCCTTGGAGTCCATCCCCCCGGCATCTGGCTAAATCCCCTAAATGGCAACCCTTGGAAAGCCGGGCCAACATCCATAAAACGTAGCAGGGACAGCTGGCCACTCTAAAGAGCAGCTCAGTCCTTGCACAATGGTTACACATAGCGACATACAATTAACTGGGCCAACACATTGCTGACAACATAGCGCCGGAGAGTATAAGAAGGCATCGTAATGAGGTAAAAGGATCTCTTCATTGTCAGTGCTTCATCGAGACGGCCCGAGGCTACGCTGGTGTCGACCGAGGTGAGTCAGTCAATCGTGTTCAGAGTTCCTACTTATGTAACCTGTAACCCACAACTTGTACTACATTGTGAACATAATTTCATTCCCTACAAGGGACTCATACTCAGAATTACAGACCAATAAACACTTGGTCCACACTTTACACACGCTTTACTGTTTATACGCCTTTTTACATCCCAACGCCCTTCCTTACTCCCGTCACGGTAAGACGTGACAGACGGTAGTCTAATATCGCTAACTCAGGTACCTTTGTGTTTCCCGAGCCGGCCCGGCTGCCAGCAAGCAGCACGTGCCACTCGGCTGATACGAACAGAGTCAGTTATATAATAAGCAGTCAGCTGAGCGACCAGTACGGTGACCCTTGTATTGGGTCCCATCCCTTCAAACACTACTACATTATTCATAGGAACGCCCCCTAGTTCCTAGCACACCACAACACTCTACACTGGTCAGCTTGCCCTAGCAAGGGAAGCTACCCTTTTTAGGCACAACCTTATAAATTAGTACAATAACTCTCCCTTTTAGATCCACCCCCAAATAAGGGATCTAAAACACTGGTGGAGGCGCGGTCCTACGCACTGTAGAACGGGACTCATCCAACGAGCCCTCGTAGGAAAAACGACCCCTTCCGTACCGCAAAAAGCCAAGCAAATAGTGAGAAAAAAATTTTCCCCAGACGAAAAGCACCATTTTTTTTTGTGTGCTCCAAACTAGCTACACAGGGGAAATTCTTAATAAACCAACCCCCTAGCCCCATACAGAATCAGAGAGATATAAGAATACACTGTCAAACACGCACAGATTTTTTTTTATTCTTATTTTAGTCCCATACACTTCAGTCAGACTGGCACCTCATGCAGAGATTGCAAGCCATAGAGGCAATAGAGGTACGCCAATATTATTAACATTATTGTTCAGATGCCAGAGGCACATACAAAGCCGGCAAACACAAATACGGGCACTCTAAACAAAAATCGGGGCAATACAGGGCAAACAGCCATACACCCCGTCAGAGGGTAGGACAGCGCGATTAAGATGCGCACATACACTCTTGAATCACATACATGAACACCTCAATAGGATCCATGTCCAAAGAAACAAAATATACCAACAATTAATCACCACACATGGTCCCGTAATAGATAATGCAACCCTCGAGAGAATGAGGGTGCACTACACAGGTTTACACGCCCAATACAGGGAGCTAATTCACGTCCAAACGCTTCTCCAACTAGCGGCAACAAAACTATACAGAGCACAGAAACATTAATACATTAATACAGTAATTTGCAAGCAGGCCATGAGCCTCAATAGGCAGTACACCCAAATTTGGGACAAATACCGTGAGCTCCAAGCCAATAAGGCCATTTTTGAGTTCATGGTAGGGCCACCAGCCCAGCCGAGAGAGGACATAAGCGTAGATACGCTAGCTCGACAATTTGCGAGGATGTCCCTCTCGCCACGTACTGCCACACAATGGAAGGAGTGCGCCGTGGCCACAGTCAAGAAGACGGCCAGGTTAGGCTCCAACTTACTACAAAATAAACCTAACACAAACACACGTCCTTCAGCTCCGGATCGGAAGGCAATTTTGCCAAACCGAGGGGCAGAGCCTAGAACAATCCCCTCGGAACAAAGGGACGAGAGGGAGTTGAGGCCAGGGCCATTAAACACACATGATATGACAGGGAAACAAAGGGACATAACCACGTCATGGGCTGAGGACGTAGAGCCCGCCCTACAGCACATAAAGCCTACATACACGTACACAGATAGCTAACACAATGGCAGGGGTCGGCCGTGGCCAAATGCCGAAAAGCGGTCAGGCTACAAGCCACCACATTGCCAGGGCATAAACAGGCAGTTAAGCGGCCTTTACCGCCAGTTCAAAGGGCAATTTTGCCAGAACGAAGGCGAACACCGGCATTAGTCCCTCAGGATGCACGATATACGCACGAACATTTTGACCAGGCATTACCACACAGTACACGGGGATGGGGAAAAGTGTTATTACCCATCCCACAAAACCACGCAGTCAAATATATACACACTCCCGTAAAATCTACTAGGGCAGCGTCAAGCACAATTAGGCCCTCGAATACAGGTACATTCAAACCTATAGACACGCACTACGGTGGAAGTAGGCCAAAGCTTACTTTGCTAGAAATTCCGCCGGAAAGTAGCAAAGGAACACCCCAGTGGATTTCAGAGGCCTATAATCTAATAACAGGGCAAAACCCTTCACCTTTCTGAGCACTGAAGCTCGAAAGAGGATAACGACTTCCACCAGGGCCACAGAAATAAACTAACATCGCTAACACCAACATTATAGGCCACATAAGTTCTTTCACACGGGGGCGATAAGAAAATGGTCCAACAAGTAAATAATAAACATAAAATTGCATATTTTTCTTTCTTATTTTATGTATATACAGTGCAACATAGCCAAATTAGAAGGAACAATTCTAAATCCTTCTTGTTTTTTTTTCGGAACCATGGCATTTTTCTCTCAGGCCATCAATGGTTATTGGGCGAAGTGGTTAACGCCATAACGTAAAGTCTCTAATATGCTAAGCCAAGTGGAAGCCAAGCAGGCTTCAGGCCGAAAAAGAGATATTTTGAACACAACTTAAGCATAAAATCACAGCATAAAGCTTAAGTGAGTCTTTCTAAGTAGAAATGACTAAACGTTCTATGTTAGGGTTCCACAGTTTGATAGATTCTCCTGTTGCGGGCGAAAGCCGTAAGTGTGGCAGGAATTAAGAATCTCAAACTAACTTCAAAAATTTGGTGAGGTGTGCTTTAACCAACTGAAAAGCCCAATTGCACACCGGGACGAGACACTGTCATTTTGTTGAGCTACAATTACTTTGAAGGGCAGGTTTGACTCCCATAGTGCACTGGCTTTGCTCGTGACGTGGATACAAGTGTATCAATTACGTCTTGCAATGGCCTGCCCAATGTGTACTAGACAGTGTCGGTAGATTCCCCTGAGACGTAACCAGATTACGGTAGTACTCACGTTACCAAAATGGTAAATACTACACTCAGGTACCAAGCACATTTTTTTAAACATTTTTTATAGTGTTCACGACATAATTTTTAGAGACTATCGCCACCTCCTATTATTTTCTTTCAAAGTGCTCTCTTAATCCAGAGCGGGGCATAGCTCATTTTTTTTATTATGACGCAGGCATTAGGCCCGATGAAAGAAAGGTGGCCAAGTTAAACAAATATATATATTTAATACATAGGTACACGTAAAGGCGGAAATACTGCCAAAAGGAAAGGAAGTAATCCCGCTGGCAGACGTGGGAAGAAAGCCAAGAAATAGCCCACTGACCGCACCGGGATACGATCCTAACACCCCACAGAACTGTCCCGGAGACACGCGAGCATAATGACATTTCGTACCATTGTAGGGACATAATCGAACCACGGCACAGTAACACAAAATCTGGGGACACAAATGTAGTCAATGGAAGGTTCTTCCACAGTACGGCCAACGCATATGAGATTTCCGAAGTGAAATGCCATGGCCTGTGGTTTGGATTCCAAGTAAAACGGAAATCCCGTGGCTCATGATCTCCAGATACGGTCACGTTAAACCACAAATTCCCCTCTTTTCTTTCACAATGCGAAAAGCACTAATCACAGTCACAGAGAGTAAGCGATTAAAAACACATGTGCCGGACACACGGCGTTATCAGGACAAGTAACAAGCGAGCGCGCAAGACATTGTAATCCGATACCACCATACTCAGCAACAACGCAGGCCTCAGTGATAACCTGCAAGCTTACAGACAACAGCTCTCGGAGCAGAGCGCACGGCATCATTCACGCCCGATTTAGAGACCCTATATCTTCCAAAATTACACTACAAGGGGAAATCAAAAACATACAAACTCTACACAGGTATGCATGCTTTCATTTGCGCATTGCACATCCACGGGAACGTGCCATAATATATGCGGCACGGAAATGATCACACCAAGTCTTTACAGACAACCGGATTCGAACCCATGACCACACACAACACGCTCGTACCAAAAACTAACTATCCAATGGTATTTTTGGTACACGGAACACAAGCAAAAACCACACTGGGAAAGCCCCAAGCCCTGGAACACAACGCAAACATAAAACACAGAGAATGACATAAGGTCACGGGTCTGAGTTCCAGTAAAAATTTAGACGCAAAGGAAAACAGCTATTCAGGCGTCCAATCATACTGAAATTGGACCATACAAGTGCATGAACAGGGAATACTACATTTCCTCCCACCAAAGGCCAGACATAAAATTTCGAATTACACCAGACATAGAGAATACATTTCACAAACACAGGTAGGAAAATTTCGCAAGACACAAGTCTTAGAAAACAATGGCCACACAACGTCATTACCTAACTAGGACGAATTGCTACATTAGTCCGCTAGGAATCTAAAACAATGACCACACTTGCATACGTGCAGAAAAAGCACATACCAACTGCTGACAGCAGACTATTTACACTGCAATACTGCGGTGACGAGACACTATTGCGTAGCGCCAGTGACCATGAAATTACAAACACATAACAATTATAACACCATACATTTTTTCTCCACACTGCAAAAACATTTGGCAATGGACAAGACATGACACAGCGGAACTTATCTTGGGCCTATAAGGGCACGTTCGCAAAGACGTTGGCAAGCCACGGGCGCCTTCTGCCCACACAGGCGATACATATTACGACTTGGCCTGCAACAGACCAACCGTCCGCGGGGTGTAGCGGAACATAGTCACACACACGCACACGCACTCAACAATTAGGAGCAAACACAGACAAGATCGCCCCCCTAATAACTTCTCTTATCGATAGTAAGGCATAGGAGTCATTGCAGATGACTAGCACATGACCAGTCGCACTACGACCACTGGCCACATCTACACTACAAATGGCAGACCAGATTAGGTCATGCAGCTCTACTATCCCAAGGCACGGATAGACAGCCAACATGGACCAAGGGAGGATGACAGGAGAACAGGCTACCAGTGTACCACCTTACTCCCTTCCCATAACCTTCCCACGCCCAACATAAACAACGCAGACACATCTACACGACCTAAAACAGCTACACT
The DNA here is from genome assembly GCA_946902985.2 of Meconema thalassinum. Classification (NCBI taxonomy): domain Eukaryota; kingdom Metazoa; phylum Arthropoda; class Insecta; order Orthoptera; family Tettigoniidae; genus Meconema; species Meconema thalassinum. The sequence goes on from OX336390.1 coordinate 445,680,823, forward strand.
ACATTACAAAGTACACACAAGGGGTTGATGGACTTCATGCGTATAAAGAGCAGGCATGCTACGCCTTGCGTCACGATGCTACCACCTGAGTATTAGGGGTGGCTCAGCAAACATTCAATAAGCATAATGCGCCTCTCCAAATGAGAGAGGAGGCCATAGATATATATTAACCATTCTTTAGTACTTAAACACTCCCGCATGACAGGAATATATTGGTATTATGCCCCATCCTACACCTATCCGTACATGAAGGCAGACACTTCATATCCAGACACATGCATGAGTATCCCATCCATTTACCAGGGATTTTAATATCAAACCTGCATGAAATTTTCGTATCTTTGCAATCCCGGGAATTGCCTCCCCAGTCCACTCACTATAGGAGCATCCCAGCGGCATCACCGGTTCCAGGCCACCACTAACGTGGAACCCAAAGGTGCGCAAACCCTTCCTACCATACTTTAAGCCCACTCAACAAATAACTACCCCCAGATCCTAATAACAGGGTACCTGACATTACAGACCCTACTAACACCTCCATTAAAGTAAGGAAAGCATTATTGCTGGAAAGCTGACGTAGCGATGGTAGACCAGAAGTAGCCTATGTACTTAGAAGATCTACAACCCCGCAACACTGGAAATATTTTACATTTTACACAGAGATTAAACCATTTACACAGGTTACGCCACATTTTTTCTTACAAAGGAATCTGATACGATCTGATTGTTGACAACGGTGTAAGCCGAAGGTCAGGAGAACCACACTTTGAGAGCTGGGGAAGGCGATGTGGACCCTTCCCCAGTTGGCTCGACAGCGCAGCGACCTCACTTAACTGACGACTAGACCAAACAGACGAACTACGTAAGGTCAAAGCATTCGGGACCGGACACGGGCAAACATCGAGATCTAGGGGTGCATATTAGCCCATCCCCCTTGTCGGAGAAGGTTATACCCACTATGTGTCACGGTCATCGAAGCCGAGATCTGCAGGGTGACTTTCTGAGGATGGCGGGAGAAATAGCTCACTCAGCGCCGGCCTCGGGAACTATCCCTAGAGACGACCCAATTATGACTAGACTCTTAGTTAGAATTAGATAAGTAGGGCTTCCATAGCGGGAAGCAAGACTCCTGTGCGTTGGAGCAAAACACACTGCGGCCGATACAGGCGAAGAGGAATCCCCGGACGCTCACTTCCCGGAGGACACATGAATATACATATTGCGGCCGATACAGGCGAAGAGGATTCCCCGGACGCTCACTTCCCGGAGGACACATGAATATAAATATTGCGGCCGACACAGGCGAAGAGGAATCCCCGGACGCTCACTTCCCGGAGGATATTATGTCATTGGACCACAATGTCCAATGCCCACATAAATGGCGACGCATCGGGCAACCAGAGGGCATTAAGAGAGGGGCATTGCGCGCCCCTCACAGGAGCCAAGTGGGCGGCTCAACTACGATAAATCGGAACAGCAAACGGTCATGAACAAGGAAGTTACAGCGGGCGAAACGGTTAGCTTAGTGGCACCGTAAGCCGCCTGCGAATAGATTAGTACTAGTAATAGACGTCGACACCTAGAATTAAGGGGACGGAATCTAGCGACCCTAGAGACAACCGGTGTTTCTGGGGCTCGTGCGGGTGGTGTCCTGGGGATTTAATTGCCCCAGGCGATCGTCCTGGTCCAAATTTAGCTGTAAGACGGTTGCATTTGACACGCAACCTAGGATTAAGCAAATTTACTGAACGCTGTTGCAAAGTAGCACAGCATCTTTCGGCAATAGATTAAGGCAACCCTCTCGGTTTAGATATAGCAATTTTTTTTATATATACCATAAGTAGTGTAAGATAACGCCGTTCGGCGCCTGATAGCCCAGAAACACGGCATCAGGGTAAGGCCGACGACTCATGATAAGGCATGACAATTCGTTGTAAACCTACATTTAAGGCAATTTTTTTTATATATAGATCACAATAGAATATTTCGGCACTCGGTGACTAAAAATCCGTTACCGAGGTAAGCCCGACAATACTTAGAATAAACTAGGTTAAAATAGGCTAACCTAGGGTAAGTTAAACTTTGGTGGCGCTACACTTAGTTTCCAAACTAAGCGCTACCGAAGAAGGTTATATATATATATACCTGTCATGAATCATAATGTATTGCACTGTACTATTCATAATTAACCCACTTTTACCCACACAGGAAGACCACGGATATACGAGGAGATAAACATCTTAATATAGATGCATTTTTGTTCTGTTTTGATTTACAGGTAACCAAGAACGTGAATATGTCTATGGTAAACATATCACCCACATACACATACATGGCATACACAATTACACTCCTTATCAGTTTTTAGTTGCACCCTTAAAGGTGACAACGCCAGCGGTCAGCGGTGGACAGCATACGTGGGATGATGACCATCGCTGAACGCAAAAACATTTCAGAATACGCAAATGAAGCGTTACTTCAGGCTCAAAGGGCGACACAAGGTTTGTAAGTGCCGGACCTTCGACCCTAAGGTGGGATTCCGACCCACGACGGAAAACCACGAGGTTAGGTAATAAGTACAGGGAGAGGATAGTGGACTAGCCACTAAACCTCACCAGGAACGGCCGATTAGAGAATGGTCGGCGAGGCATAATAGCACGGTGCGCGCCAAGTATAAGAGGTATGCAGTAACTGGCCAGGTAACAGAGCTCTATAAGTTTATATATATATATATATATGTTAGTAATAATTATAAAGTGTAAATTATTTTGTATTTTCTCGCCATGTCATACAGTTGCAAGGGTCCACAAGAGTGGCAAGAGTACTTATACGTACAGGGTACCCACATGGCAAACGTTATTTTTTTTTATGTTCATCTTCATTACATGTTTACTATGTTCAACTACAACTTGTCAGGGATTTTACAACGTAAGGATTACTATTGTTATTATTATCGGGTAAAACTATTAACATTATCAAGACCACAAATGTACATAATGTTTATGATTTGTTTTCTTTCATTTTTCCTTCTTCTAACTTCCCCATTTGTCAGGGTGTTCCGTTTTTTCCCAAACAAATAAATACTTTGAATATATCCCTTAAACTATACCCTGGAACACCCATTTTTTTTTCTATTCTCTCCTATCTTTCTATTTGCAGGGAGCACTTTTTCCCCAAGGTAAAGCCAGACGACACAATTCCGCGTCTAGCTGGGTTTTTCCTCCCTGCACAACTATGTAACGCATCACCATCAAAAACCATGTTTTTTTTTCAAACTAGCAATATGCCAGCAATAGCAAGGGCATTTTTTTTTACATGTCGAATTTCTTTTAATGTTAAATCTTTCGCTATGTCAATTTTTTTGTTTGTTTTTTTCACAATGTCAATATCAGTGTATACATATATCTGTACATCCCATAACCCTCCCCTCTGAACACGGGCTGACCTCACACCCACACTTCGATACGACACCACCAGGAGATACGAGGGGGTTTCAAGGACCACTACGTCAACATCCCAACCTCCAGTTCCGTTCCCGTTCGCGAGGACGCGAACAAATGAAGGAAGACGCTTGTACAGCCTCCCAGGGGTATGCACCCCTTGGAGTCCATCCCCCCGGCATCTGGCTAAATCCCCTAAATGGCAACCCTTGGAAAGCCGGGCCAACATCCATAAAACGTAGCAGGGACAGCTGGCCACTCTAAAGAGCAGCTCAGTCCTTGCACAATGGTTACACATAGCGACATACAATTAACTGGGCCAACACATTGCTGACAACATAGCGCCGGAGAGTATAAGAAGGCATCGTAATGAGGTAAAAGGATCTCTTCATTGTCAGTGCTTCATCGAGACGGCCCGAGGCTACGCTGGTGTCGACCGAGGTGAGTCAGTCAATCGTGTTCAGAGTTCCTACTTATGTAACCTGTAACCCACAACTTGTACTACATTGTGAACATAATTTCATTCCCTACAAGGGACTCATACTCAGAATTACAGACCAATAAACACTTGGTCCACACTTTACACACGCTTTACTGTTTATACGCCTTTTTACATCCCAACGCCCTTCCTTACTCCCGTCACGGTAAGACGTGACAGACGGTAGTCTAATATCGCTAACTCAGGTACCTTTGTGTTTCCCGAGCCGGCCCGGCTGCCAGCAAGCAGCACGTGCCACTCGGCTGATACGAACAGAGTCAGTTATATAATAAGCAGTCAGCTGAGCGACCAGTACGGTGACCCTTGTATTGGGTCCCATCCCTTCAAACACTACTACATTATTCATAGGAAAGCCCCCTAGTTCCTAGCACACCACAACACTCTACACTGGTCAGCTTGCCCTAGCAAGGGAAGCTACCCTTTTTAGGCACAACCTTATAAATTAGTACAATAACTCTCCCTTTTAGATCCACCCCCAAATAAGGGATCTAAAACAATAGAAGTAACGTTCGCATCACAGAATAACTAAACAGTGAAGATTCAAGAGGCTGAATCGCAGAAAGTGATCCGGCGTATCAACACGCTGCAACGCTTGTCTACAGGTTGAGGAAGAACGTATTCTACACTTACTATAGCCTAATGGGGTAAGTTTTTTTGATTTTCTATCTGTTTTGTAATCTGATTAATTCATCGAAGTTGGTGGTTCTTTTTACGGGCGTGCGGGGAAGGTCTGACGGTAACCACGCTATCGTACGACGCTGCGCTTGGCAAAAGGGTGGTACATACTAATATACAACGTGAGGTATCCACATAAAAGAAATCCACTATTAAGCCACCCCGTAATCTAGTTATTGGCTGCGATCCCTCAGGTCCCAGGATCAATTCTCGGCTCTGTCAAGAAATGTAATTCTGGTCACAGTGCTGGGACGGGATACACTCATCCTCGTGAGGGCCTGCCGTCTTAGAAATGGCTTCCCACTTCTATTCCAGGCAAATACCGAGATGGTTCCTAACTTGAGGCCATGGCCACCTCCTTACAAATCATCACACACACTCGTACAAACACCACCGCCCGGGAAACCCATGGTATGGACATAGTTCGTTGTCCTTGATACAACGAACTTTTAAGTTATCAGTTCCGTCTTGTTGCTAGCTAACTTTTGCGTATGTCATGGATTATCACTTATTCTAATACAAAAAAAAAAGAGAGAGCGCGTGTGCTTTCCCTTTCCCTTAACGTGCTATTCACGAACATATCAATGGGCAGGGCACAAATGGAACTTACTAATGGGGGTTAGTAGTTTGTCACAACAATATTCTGAAATACCCATAGCAGCTGCTAACCAAATATTTAGAAAATTAAATGTTTAAAGATACAGTATTTTTTTTATTACCGGTACCTATTTAATGAATCGAACAATAAATGCAGTTTACTCATATCACCATCTCTTTCACTTTCACTTTCTCCCTCCAAGGTGTATTTCTCTCATCCGTTTGGTTTGTCTGTTTCGTCCCCCCTTACCGAGTTTTTGTGTAGATCATCGCCCAGCATTCGCCGAGGAAACAAACTGCAGTGCACTATTATTATTATTATCTGTGATCCCGTTATGAGCCAATCAACATATTGTTACGTGCCACCCCCTAGTGGCACTTTTGTTAACTGGAATACGGAGGGTAGAAAACACAACACCAATTACTGCTTTAAAGAGAAGTTAGCTTTATTGCTTGCAGCAAGAGGTACATTACTCATCAGCAAATACAAGCAATTGGAACCTTACTCCAGTTTCCTCAAGTCTCTTCCTTGAGCGCTCTTGGCCCTTTCACTTGTCAACAAACCACAGAAGTTAAACTGTCTTAATGAGTACGGTGGCCTTGACAGAAACTACCGGCTCCTCTCCCTTGTGTACACCAACTCCAGTTACTTACGATAATCCGCTACCCACTGTTTCGCTGTCCACAAGCTGGGGAAACAATGCCACTGGATTTCGTAACTCGCACGGCACTTCGTCACCACACTTCTGTCCCACTCGCTCAAAAACACACACCCACAGAAAAACTCAGTCCCCTCAATTTGAGGCCGCTTATATAGCAGGCTGGTGACTCAATGAATTCTAGAATCGTCCAGGACACACGGCTTCTAGAGATTTCCTTCACTGGCTGGGTCACGAATATTCTGGACCATCCCTTTGTTCTAGTAGCCCTGTTGCATAATGCGCACGCAATACACGAGGCAGGACACAGCCCAGCCCTGGGGCAGTTGTGACTCATGCGGCGAGCGATGACACAAACTCACAGCCGTAACACCACCCCCTTCCTAAAAAGGCTGATCGTCCCGATCAATCATTGGTCCGTCTGTGTCCCTCCGTAGGCTGCCTGGCGATCTCGATGCACGATCTTCATCTTCGCCCTCGGGCTCCGCTGGATCCTGTAGACGACATCGTTGATCCGTTTCACGACTCGGTACGGGCCCTCCCAGGACTTCTGCAGTTTTGGTGACAGGCCTTTCTTCCGTAATGGGTTGAAGAGCCAGACCAGGTCGTCCTCGTGGAATCCGCCGGCATCCGTCTGCTGGTCGTATCGGGTCTTCATTCGGTCGGTCTCGATCCGCAGTTTCCTCCTCGCGAACGCGTGCACGTCCTCCAGTTGGTCGACCAGTTCTTGACAATACTTTTTTTTTTTTCGTGTGGTCTCCTCAGAGACCTAGTGCAGGTCTTTCTATTCGACGCCCGTGGGCGACCTGCGCGTCGGGATGAGAGATGGAATTGATTAAGGTGAATGAAATTGGAGAAGGATGTGGAAGGAAGCGGCCGTGGCCTGTCAGAAGGTACCGTCCCAGCATTTGCCTGGTGTTGAAAATGGGAAACCACGGAAAACCATTTCAAGGACGGCCAACGGTGGGGCTCGAACCCACGCGTCTACCGAGTCAGCAGAGAGCTTGGCCCCATGACCTAACACTGCGCTTTAGCCAGCGTAGCCACTACTGTCGGTTTGACAATACTGGCTTACCGGGTTCGGATCTTTCCCAGGTCGGCTGAAGGCATGATCGACAGGTAGACGGAGCTCCCTCCCAAACATGGCCCGGGCTGGTGTGCACCCGGTGGCTTCATGCACGGCGGCGCGGTAGGCCAGGATAAATAGTGGAAGATGTTTGTCCCAATCCCTCTGGTGCTCGCTGACGACTATTCGGAGATGGTTCTCGATGGTGCGATTGAATCGCTCTACCATACCGACGGACTGAGGGTGTAGCGGCGTTGTCCTTTTCTTCCGGATTCCCAGCAGCTGGCATAGGTTCTGGAACACCTGCGACTCGAAGTTCCTCCCTTGGTCGGAGTGCAGCTCCAGGGGTACTCCGTACCGGCTGACTAATTCCTTCACCAGGGTCTCATTGCGCGCGAGTCGCAGCGCCTGTTGAGTGTCCGAGTTTCGTAGCCCGTCGGTGAAAGTCTGCGTCGCTATCTGCTCCAGAAAGTCGGCCGGCACTGTTGGGTAGGCGAGCCTTACGAGACGTGCGATGTCCATCTCGAACTCCTGCAGGGTTTCCGCGTTCTTTTGCACCCGGGTCCGGAGCTGCATCTGGTAGGCCTGCTGAAGATGGCTATCTCCATATCGGGACTCCATATGGGCGATCAGTGAAGCGTAGTCCTGGGATCCAGTCGGGATGGCCTGAAGGACGTTAAGGGCGTCACCTCTCAGCGCTACAATGAGAGCTGTAGCCTTTTCTGTGTTGTTCCAGTTATTTATGGAACAGGCCGCCTCGAACTGACGTAAGTAGGTGCTCCACGGGACCTTTCCGTCGAAGGTTGGGGGCGTCACTCTGCTCTGTCCTGTTCCTGATGTCCCCGGTGTACCTGTGGGCGGGCGTCGGCGCAGCTCGGCAACTTCCTCTTTAAGAGCGTTTAATTTCTCTTCCACCCCCGTGATTGGGCGTTGGCGCAGTTCGGCAACTTCCTCTTGCAGGGCTTTGACTCTCTCATCCACCCCGGTCGGCGGGCGTCGGCGCAGCTCGGCGACTTCTTCTTTTAAGGCGTCGAACTTCTTTTCTACTGCCGTGACTTCCTCACGCAGACCCAGTTCTAATTTCTTCAGGTCCTGTGCTAACTTATTCTGCCCGTCATCCATCTTCTTCTGGCCGTCCTCTATCTTCTTGGTTAAATTCTTCTGGCCATCTTCTAATTTAGCAGTTAGGTCCTCGGCCAACTTCTTCTGGCCGTCCTCCATCTTCTTCTGGCCGTCCTCCATCTTCTTCAGGTCCTCCGCTAACTTATTTTGACCGTCTTCCATCTTCTTCTGGCCGTCTTCTAATTTGGCAGTTAGGTCCTTGGTTAAATTCTTCTGGCCGTCCTCCATCTTCTTCTGGCCGTCTTCTAATTTGGCAGTTAGGTCCTTGGTTAAATTCTTCTGGCCGTCCTCCATCTTGGTTTCCATGCCATTTAACTTTTCTAGCAATGCTGCCAATTGCGCCTCCATTTTAGTTGTTTGTCTTATAAAGGGCATGCACTCACAGGAAAATTAGAGAAAATGACCTGCTCGGGTTTTGAAACCAGGACCGTCAGATGTTGTGCTTGAGTTCGTAATCCGGCTTCTGACACCAGTTGTTACGTGCCACCCCCTAGTGGCACTTTTGTTAACTGGATTACGGAGGGTAGAAAACACAACACCAATTACTGCTTTAAAGAGAAGTTAGCTTTATTGCTTGCAGGAAGAGGTACATTACTCATCAGCAAATACAAGCAATTGGAACCTTACTCCAGTTTCCTCAAGTCTCTTCCTTGAGCGCTCTTGGCCCTTTCACTTGTCAACAAACCACAGAAGTTAAACTGTCTTAATGAGTACGGTGGCCTTGACAGAAACTACCGGCTCCTCTCCCTTGTGTACACCAACTCCAGTTACTTACGATAATCCGCTACCCACTGTTTCGCTGTCCACAAGCTGGGGAAACAATGCCACTGGATTTCGTAACTCGCACGGCACTTCGTCACCACACTTCTGTCCCACTCGCTCAAAAACACACACCCACAGAAAAACTCAGTCCCCTCAATTTGAGGCCGCTTATATAGCAGGCTGGTGACTCAATGAATTCTAGAATCGTCCAGGACACACGGCTTCTAGAGATTTCCTTCACTGGCTGGGTCACGAATATTCTGGACCATCCCTTTGTCCTAGTAGCCCTGTTGCATAATGCGCACGCAATACACGAGGCAGGACACAGCCCAGCCCTGGGGCAGTTGTGACTCATGCGGCGAGCGATGACACAAACTCACAGCCGTAACAATATGAAGCCTACTTTTAAAGTTATACATTTCTGAAACAGTTTTAATTGGGCTCTTAGGCTCAGGTTTTAAAATCAAAAAGTCAAAGAGCTTTAAAATCTAGAGGCAATTAACATAAGTAGAATATATGAAAATAGGCTATTCAGTTCTTCTCGGAACTACTTGTTATTGATCACGTTTCGCTCTAGCTAATGCAATTAATAATTTTAATAAAAACCGCATGTCACAGTGCAGAATAATGACAGAAAATACAGTTTATAAATAATATTGACTAGTTATATTCTAGCGGCTTCGGTGACGCAGTTGGTAGCATGCTGAGCTTCTATCCCCAAGAACAAGGGTTCAAACCCAGCCGGAGACATCGGATTTTTAAGAGCGTTATAAATCCCTCAGTATACCTTCCTTCGGAGGGGAAATAAAGCCGACGGGCCCATGTCATAGATGTATGGTATGTAAAAGAACCTTCCACTAACTACAATTGCGAAGCTAAATTTGAGGTTATATTTGATTAATGCTCTATGAGTTCCAACGTTCGCCGCCAGGTGCTAGTCACGGTGGCATCTAGTAGCCGAGTTCGTGGCTTGGTGTCGTTGACGGTAGCATTAGGTAGCAAAAGTAGGAACTACGCGACATTGATCGTCTGCAGTCCTTACCTGAATTACAGATAACACACACTAATTCAGCCGTCACAATTAACATCGGTTATCAGACAGATACTACACACACCCAAAGTGCACGGGGCTACAGGACTGCGTTGTCACAGCCCCTAAATTGAGGAACCAACCACCCTAGTTAGCCTACTTTTCACATTTTGCAAAAATGAGGAAAAAGTAGACTTATGAGATCTGGCAAATGTGTGTCTGTCCTTCTGTCTGTCTGGCTGGCTGTGTGTGGGTCTCCCCCTATCAACTCCTAAACGGCTGCAGCAATCGAAACAAAATTTGGTAGGAGTAAAGATCTATACCTGAATATCTCACGGCCATATTTTAAAATGATGTCAGTGCTACCAATTGCTGAAAAATCGCAATTGAAATTTGAGCTCCATGTTGGATATCTTGGAAGGTATGAATGGGAGCTATTTCAAAATTGGCACACGTATAGATAATAATATTGCAGTTTAATTTCCAGGAGGCCATTCATGGCAGTGTTGCCAAAATGATTATAAGCCTGCTGATAGGTCAAAATTTTAAATGCATATAACTTCTACACTATCAATTGGATTTCAACCAAATTTCGTATGTGCTATGTGTACATAAACAGATATGACTGAGCGTATTCTTAAGAGCCACCAGGGCTGCCAACTGTTAATAAATGCTCTCATTTTTTTAAATCCAAATACCCATATATCAGTAAGTATGCAAGCCGACAGCTTTAAACTATGCACACGTATAGCACCTGACATTCTAAATTAATTTGGAGTAACTTATATAGGTCAATGCTGCCAACATGATTCTATGCCTGCTGATAGGTCCAATTTTAAAATGCATGTAACTTCTATACTAACTAATGGATTTCATTCGAAATTGACACAAGAATAGATCATAATATTTCAGATTATTTCTGACCAATACCTGTATGTCATTGTTGTCAACATGATTTTACACGCACTGTTAGATCCAATGTTTAACTGCATGTAACGTCCATGCTATCCATTAGACTTCAACCAAATTTTGTATTCTGTACCTTAAGTGATGGAACTAAGAATATATTCAGTCACCAGGGCTGCCAACTGTAGTTCTCTATTAGGCTACATTATGCCAGTTATACAGTATTTTATATATATAGAGATTTCGAACTATTTAGAAATTTCGATATTACCAACTTAAGTTCGTCATTATTCTAGATAGATCCATATAGATTAATCATTGGCATGAATCTTAAGTTTTAAGAAAAGTAGGTTCTTTAGTTCGTCACGGAACTTCTTGTTATATTCTTATTACCGTACTATTTAATTATCTTGTAGTCTGTACATCAAAACATATTAGCTAGTGAATTAAAGAGTTCGAATGACGAACGGAATGTATTTTATGTTCCACCTCGTGGTGTAGTGGCTAGCATGCTTGGCTGTCACCCCAGATGTCAAGGATAGATTCCCGGCTCTACAAGAGATCAGTGAGGGTGAGCTACAAGTTCCGTTCAATTTCAAGTAGTTCCAACTTTCGCCACCAGATATCAATGATACCTAATGGTGAACTTTGGAACTTTGATAGAGCGTTCTGACGAAATCTAACCTAACAATTTTGCTTTACACAAGTTTAGTCTGTGAAGGGATCTTTTACATGCCATAAATCTAAGACATGGGACCGCCGGCTTTACTTCCCCTCCGAAGGAAGGCATACTGAAGGATTTTTAACGCTCTTAAAAAATCCGACGATTTCGGGATGAACCCGCTATCTTGTGCACAGCAGTTCAGCATGCTACCAACTACCGAAGGTTGTAAAATGATATTACACAACCGATTTCAGCTGTGGTGAGCGTGGAACCTAGACCATCTCGTGGTGTGGTGGCTAGCATTCTGCTGGGGTCCGGGTTAAATTCCCGGCTCTGCCAAGAAATTTAATTCTGGTCTGAGGGCTGGAACGGGGTACACTCTGCCTCGTGAGGCAAAACTGATAACAGGTGAGTTCGATTCCCACCTCAGCCATTCTGGAAGTGATATTCCATGGTTTCCCACTTCTACTCTAGGCGAATGCTGAGATAGTTACTAACTATTGGCATGGCCACTTCCTTTCCATTTCTAGTCTCCATTACAAGTACTCAGGCCGTACCCGTAATGTTGGAGTAGCGCACCAGCCTCGTAGCCGGAGGCCCAGGGTTCGATTCTCGGCTCCGTTAGGGATTTTTGAAACTGACGTGAGAGCTGGAACGGGGTGCACTCAGTCTCGTGAGGACAATTGAGTTGTTGTCTGACAGTGAGGCAGTGCCCCGGTCACGGAGACCCATTGAACTGTAGGTACTACTGGAACAACTCCTCCCATGGTAACCCTCGCTGAAAACTGCTTCCTGCTCATCGCCTCCTTGACGTGCACTACCAGGCGTAACTAGTCGCACCAAAAATTGTCATACCATTGAACTCTAGGTAGCAAATCAGCTGATATGTCGTGATTCTTTTCATATATTTGATCGTACGTACCTCTGTGCAACGTTATATGTATGGTATTTTTCAATAATACGGGAGGTTTACGGTCTACTTTATTTTCGAATTGAGATTTGTAATGAAGTAGCCTATTCTGCGTTTATGGATACGTCTTACATAAAATTTTGACACAATAGGCCTAAATAGCATATGACAAATAAACTTACGGTAGGCCCTATTATAGGTTATAAAAGTTATTAGTCACAGAATTATATCCTAGGCCTAGCTTATATTACAGATGTCCATTGAAACGTCCAGATGTATAAAAGAAATGGGTTATATATGCGAACAATTTTATAAATCATGCTACTTGTTTCATTCAAATAGAAACAAACCACTGCTTAAAGATGATGCAGTACCTGCAATTTTCAATTTCCCACAGCATCTGCTTCAGCCACCCAAGAAAAGACCGCGAGTTATTGAACGACAAGTACAAGTTGATGTAGACCTAGGCCTAATATTTACTGTTATTTTTTTCATTAGCATAGGCATAAAATTTCACATTTTCCAGTATACTTTTATGATGTCAGTCTTGGAGACGATAAAAAAAATTGGGCTTACGGAATCTTCCCTACAGGACGCTGTTCGTTTGCTGTATGACTTATGTGAGGTCTAATTTTCGACTTGCTTTGAAGAAAAAGAAGCTTGTAGCTTTACGTGATCGTTAATATTGTGATCATGAGCCAAGGGACCTTCATTTTACGTGGAATCCGAACCACAGAACATGGCATTTAACTTCGAAAATCTCACATGCAATGACCGGGAATTGAACCCGGTCCACCTTGGTGAGAGGGGAATAGCTTGACCGCTGCGCCACCACGCCCCATTGCTTTGAAGAATATTGAACATTTGGTTGTTTTGTATACATAAAGTACCGGTACGGTATATATTTTTGTTCACTAAGCATCTATTTAATTGTTTAGTTGTAGGCTTATGCATATTCACACACATATGAATGCTGCCTTTAAGTTACGGTAATAAAAATGTTGAATACCAATTGTCATATTTTTTGTTCTTCATTCTTTGTCATTCCCTGTCTAACATTATTTTTATTTTATTTTAATGTAAGTATGGCTTGTATTTTTTGCCAGTAGGCCTATAGTTATTGTGTATGCTGCCTTTGATCTAAGGATAAAAATGATGAACAATCAGGCTGCAATATAATATTTTATGTTGGCGTATATTCCTAGCCATTTTAAGTATCAAATTACTATGATATTTTGAAATATGTATTTCAACGTAAGTTCCGTTTAGTTTATCGTTCACCTAAATGTTTAAAAGTACCTCTTTTACTTGTATCTCGAGATACGTACTAAAAATCCTTGCGTTCGTATACGTCAAACTCTCCTCCTTGACGTGCACTAGCAGGCGTAACTAGTCGCACTTTGCTCCCATACAGTTGGCATTCCAGTATTACCTAGAGTTCAATGCGGAGACCAAGATTAACGGACGAGGGGAACCGATGTGCTAACCACGCATCACCCCATAATCCACTTGGTAGGCCTAGTCTCTTCATGGGCTGTTGTGACAGGTTTTTTTTTTGTTTGTTTGGTATTACAAGTAGGCTACTCACACTACTACAGCCGTCACAATAACACAGGATATCAGACACACATCCAAGTACATGGGATTTAACGATTACTATGTCGCAAGCACCTAAATTAATCAACAATAACAATAAGCCTGATATTTAATACTTTGGTGGACCTGACCCGAGGCTACTGGACGGACACGGAAGCAAGATTAAGATCGGGAATGACGTGAGTCTCTTCTAGTGCTTCCTCCGACTATAGGTTTAAACTGCGCCCGTGCTTTTAACGTACACGTTTATCAGAAACGTGCATCTCTATAGATACGTGGCCCTGTAAACTTGTATATCTGTTGTCATCTATTGCCCATTTGCCGGCGGCCAATTTACGGAACTAAGCTTTGTTGACAGTCCATGTTGAGCTTGCATTGCCCCCGTTTGTTCCGTTAACATATAAGTGCTGGGATAAACGATCCTCTTTCATCAGCTATCATATTATCTTCGACAGGTACAATGAATTCAGGGGAATCGAACCCAGACCTTCTAAGCGACAGCCAAGAATGCTAGCCACTACATAACGAGGTGGTCTGAGTTCATTAGAGGGAAATAAAAAAAATGAAGGATTTTAATTCTGGTGTGATGGCTGGAACGAAGTTCACTATTTGCCTCATGAGAAGAGGTGAGTTCGATTCCCACCTCCACCATCCTGGAAGTGGTTTTCCGTGGTTTCCGGAAATGCCGGGATGGATTAGTGCACCAGAGACAAAAAATGTAGGCTAATGTACTGTATATTACGACAAATAGGCTATCTTGACAATTTTAACAACATAATTGCTCGCGTATTTTAAGATTATAATGATACATTTCTGGTCAATAATAATTAACAAAACATTTTAAGTTAGATGCTGATGATGATCAGGATGATGCTTGTTGTTTTAAGGGACGGAACAGCGAGGTCATTTTCCCTCATTATTGGACGGGTGATACATTATCGTACTGAAATCACCCATGGCAACACCGTACCTGCACATTACACTAAGTACGTCATTGTTATCTGAGGTTATCTTATGTGGCTTGCACGTGCACGGTAACACGGTGATATCACACCAACTGGAAGTTTCCCTTCCTGTCAGTCAGTGCACTTTCCATTGACACATAAATTAGATTGTCATATTTCCTGACATGTGTCTGGCAATGTAGACTACAGTAGATATTTTACCTCCCTTATCATGAACATTTTCAAGAAATGTGAGGTCCAGGAAAAAATTTCATCCGAGGTTCCTTATTGTTGTTAATACATTAAACAGCGAGGGTCTTTCTAGTGATAAACTCGTATCAATATTTGTTACACACTGCATTTCTATATATTTAAAATACTAAGACTTTCAAATCTTTGTAGCGATCATTTCTGACATTCAAATTGGCTGGTTTGAATGATTCTTGCTGCAATCGTTGCTTTTTGCTGCGTACGTTTGCAAATAATTCCTAAAGTGCATATTTACTTGGTACCGTATTAGTATGTTTAATAACTTTTTTTCCGGGGAAGTTTGCCTTTACAATCTCAGCGCGCTCTCTCTCGACTGCCCACCTCGCGGCGGAGTGGAAAAAGGGGTAGATTATCATGTTATTTTATATGCTTCTTTTATATACAAAGCTTAACAAACATTATAATAAGGTGAAATAAGTAAAATTACAAGGTCAACAAAATACTAAGCCTTGAAATGTATCTCATAAATATAAATAAGAATAAACTGAAGAGTGGGCCTGAGGGAATAAAATGAATTTTGGAAATAACCATTATGCTTATATTCTTCTTGCCGGATAATAATGTTGTGGGTTTTACGTCCCTTTTAACTACTGCGGCTTTGAGATTCACCGAGGTGTCGGAATTTTGCCCCGAAGCGGATCTTTAACGTACCAGTAAATCTCCGCACATTTAAGCACTTCAAATGCCAACGGACTGCGCCGGGATTCGATTCCGCTATCTTGGGCGAGAACGTTACGACTGAGCCACGCAGCCAGTCCTTATTACAGGAGAAATAAGAAAGTTTCCAATAATCCTCGAAGTGGTTTTCCGTAGTTTCCCCACTCCTTCTCCAGGCAAATGCCGGGATGGTTCCTAATTTAAGGCCTTGGCCACCTCCTTCCCAATCCTCACCTGAATTACAAATATGCACACTACCACAGACTCCACAATAACACACGTGGATAAATGACCACGATGTTCAAGCTCCTATCTATCTCGACTGTTATAAACTTGCTTCACTCACTCAGCACATTCCTTCTTTCACTGGCTGCGTGTCGTCTGCTGCTATAACAAGCATTGGCATTTTTTTATCATTTCAAATTATCTTGTCGACTTCATCGTTATGCTTTCGACCTCATCGTTATGCTTTGGTCTACCGTTATGCGTTACGGTTACGGAGAGGAAATGTACTAAGGTTGCACTTGAGCGTATGACGTCATCATGTTGTGCAGTGCATATGCACCGAGCCTGAGTTTACTCCTGGGCTGGCGTTATGCGATACGGAGACGGAGAGCGCGTGACGTCATGCAGCAGAGTGTACCTCCCGCTCTACGTTCCCCGCGCGGGAAGCCTAAGTTAATGGGCAATGTCACTGCCATCGTTATGTCCAGGCCGCAAGGTTCCTCTAGTGACGTCACGCGTAGGGTCGGTACAGCCGCAGCAGCAAGTCAGACGGCTCCTTTCACACGCAGTCACTCCAAAGCGAATATAAATTCATATTTATAGGAAAATGTTAATACTATTTGGAGATCACTGGCAGTTAGATAAGTAACCACTAAATAGGCCTAATTATCGCTCCACTAGTTCGAATCCTGCCGTTGTAGCGGGCATTTTACGAGTGAACAAAATGGTACATCGTCTGTGAACTTACTAGGACGTTGACGCACACAGACAGGGCAAAAATTGCAGCTTTTTGACGTCCTGTAAATGTTATATCACTAAAAAGAGGCATTGAAACAGTTACTCAAGATGTACCACAACGTCGATAAATCGCACATGGCTAAACTCGGGATTGAAGGAAGGAAATATTCGAATATTTCAATACACAACACAATTTGCAGGAACAGTTTGTTAATAAAATAAATCTATGTACCCACAGAAACAATACATAGACAGGTACACTTTTCTGTGCCTACTGCCAGATAAACCCTCGAACTGAGCTTAAGTTATAGGCTAACATTTGAGAAAACTACAGAATCTCTCTTTCAAGGATAATATACCAAATTATGTGCATCTCTAATTCTGTATTTTATTTTCCTTTCTTTTAGATAACCAGCCCCCCACCCCTTACTGCCTTCTTGAACACTCTGCCCCCAAAATTCATTATATATGGTAGCAACAGAAATATTCATTTCTAGACCTTGTTTATCAGAAAATACAAAACAAATACAATACAAAAATACTACAAAAATACTAGCTATTCACTTCTGGACTTGCATGAGAAAAAAGGCTAAGTAAGAAATCTGCCATTCTTGACATTCAGTAAAACAAAGTTACGAAAATTACGCCTCCTCTCTAAACAACACCAGCAAAATCCAGATATAAAAATATACTTTTGAATTTTTGTATATTTATGCACAAAACAAAGTAATTGGGGCCAAAAGGATCTTCTTCAAATAAGTATCCCTTGTACAATATAACCGTTATCCCCCTTGACCTGTCAGAAAAATGGTTAAATTTCAAAAGGTCAATGTCACTTTACTGAGGATTCCACATAAAAAAAATAAAAAATAAAATAATGCTATCACTGTTGTCCAACTTCATTTCATATCACAAAAATGAATGACCTTCACAAAACAGGATATTCTTCAAATAAACATATGTATAAAAATACTATGTCCCCATTGGCCTCCTGTCAGAAAAATAAGGTTTAAGAACCACTTCTTCGCATAAAATTGTATGTACCAATTCACTGCGGTACTACTTGACTACCAGAAAAATGTATGGTATAAGGTCCAAAAATCAAGGCTACTTAACAGAGTATCTTCTCTGAATGAAACCACTACTTCAGTAAGAAAACAAAACAAATCTCACCCTATTCCAGATAAAAGAAGTGAAAAAACATAACAGAACATTTTTTTTATACACTACTAGAAAAGAAATGAAAACCTACTGTCTCCATATCACTTTCTCGAATGAATATCTTTTGTACAAAATATCAGATATACCTTGCTGACACTTCTTCGAATAAACATAATTATGTATAAAAACACTATGTCCCCCTTGGCATCCTGTCAGAAAAATAAGGTTCAAGAACCACTTCTTCGCATAAAATTGTATGTACCGTACCAATTCACTGCGGTCCTACTTGACAACCGGAAAAATGTGTGGTATAAGAGCGAAAAATCAAGGCTACATAACAAAGGATCTTGTCTTTTCAATAACTAACCAGAGCAGCTCAAAAAGTAAATGCACACCTCAAAAACTAATCTGCGCAGCTCAAAAAGTCAATGCGCACCTCAAAAAACTAATCTGTGAAGCTCAAAATGTCAATGTGCAGCTCAAAATCGAATCTGCGCAGCTCAGAACATTTTTGTTATACACAACTAAAAAAAAACTGAAAAGCTACTGTGTCTATAGCACTTTCTCGAATGAATATCTTAACACATGTATAAAGTGTGGAACCATTTAGAATATCCTAATCTAAGTGTCATAATTTCAGTCAGTATTAAGCTACTGTTGTGATATCAGCACTAGATGTTAACCTCTTAAGGTGTAAGCTACAGTACAGAAAGTTAATAACTAATGTAGCCTCGTACCAAGTTAGGTGTGAACGATAATATAATGAGATTCAACTTACAATATTATTTACAGGTAATCACACCAAAAAATCTCTGTCCTAAAATGTAGACCTATGTTTATATAATCTCAAGGGAAACTACTCTTAATTTGTAGATCACAAGTTTATCATTCTTTATCTGATCAATTCTAATCGTCACTATTCACCACTTTAAGGTTAAATGCCTGAGAAAATCCAACATCACTCTAGGCTATTCAACAAATCACATTCTAAACTACTTATGGCTCATGATATGATGCACAACGTAACCAATCTCTAACTGTAATCAATGCACAGAACACCTCTTGTGTGACCTAAACAGAGCCTAACCTAACAGCACACATTTTCAATTACTCAATCTAACTTGGCTATTGCATCAGGAATTTACCATGGATTGTAATCTAGAAATCAGGTAGATAGGTTGCTAACAATCCCATTAATGTAAATACAGCAGCCTACATAAATGCTACCACATGAAAATTATGTTCACTTGAGGTTGAACGGGACACATCTTGGGTAGACTTCAAACTATGCTGAATAATACCGTACTAATAATAACTTGTCTGATTTACATAAGTAGGCCCTAACATGTAATTTAACCTCAGCATTTACATGTTAGAAATCTTTCCAGTCCTAGCATAGGCTGACATTTAGAACTTCATACTATAATATTGAAACCATATTATTAACTTATAAATTACCATCAAGACGAGTAGGCCTAAAGGTAGCTCTTATCTCCCGAAGTATCTTACTTTCAGGGAAATGTTTAACACACACTCTCGTCTTCCCTGTAATGTGCAAATCTTTTCTAGGACTTTTAAAGTACCGTATTCATTGCTTTCTTAAATTTTCGTCGGTGGGGATGGAAAAACAAGGCATATAACCTAATCATCTCCATCATAATAGTTGTTTTTGCACCCGGTAACACAACTACGTTCTGGCATTCCAGGGACCATGGAAGGAATAATTGTTTCAATGAATAAATATAATTGTATTACCGGTACCGTACCTACCAAAAAACCTGCATTAGTCGAAAATAAGCGATGTAAAGCTCCTAACTGAACCATAACCTTAATAAGTGTGGTGGCAAACATGCAACTCAAACATTTTATAGATATAGGCTAATTACCTACCTACGAAATGAACATTTGCCTCAGAAAACAAACGGAGTACCGTAATCCTCATTCTGGATGACGTAAGTAGTAGCGTTCTTACGTATTGCTTTTAACTCGGACACTAACTAAATTGTATAAACAACACAGCACAAACCACTCACAGTTAGCATAATGGTCGTTACCCATCCACCCTTAGCGATCAGCTGATCACATGGTAATGGCCGCTGCCTGATGGCCTGTACATTACGATGGCAGTGGCAATGGAGTCTGTTGAAACAGGGCCACGCATGCGTACTGCAAGACCCCCCCCCCCCCCCCCCGGCACCCCGTCACTGCGTGTCGAACTGCCATCTCCTGGCGCGATAACAAAAAGTATGTGTCTGGCAACCTGTGTTATTGTAGAGTCTGTTGCAGTGTGTGTATTTGCCCAGGCATTTGCCTGGAGTGGGAAACCATGGAAAACCACTTCCAGGATGGCTGAGGAGGGAATCGAACCCATCTCTTCTCAGTTTTGCCTCACGAGGCTGAGTGTACCCCATTCCTGCCCTCAAACCAGAATTAAATTTCTTGGCAGATCTGGGAATCAAACCCGGGCCTCAAGGGTGACAGTCAAGAATGCTAGCTACTGCGCCACGAGACGGACACTCTTAAGTTGGCTAAACATTTTATTTGCATACAAATTAGCTAACATTGTTCTAAAAATGCAAGTATGACCCAAAATAAGGTATCAGGTTCTGTCCAGCTTTCAAAAGCGGAAGAATTCCCCGGAATGATACCCTCTGATGAGTAGACCATGAGTAGAGTCTGCTGTGCGATGATAAACAAAATATTTAGTGTGGGACAATGGACAGTGGACTTCCACTGTCAGGAAATTCGGTCCAGTACGTTAAGTACAGGATAAATAGTCCAATACAGGGAGTACATTTTAAGCCTTCATCAGGGAGTACCGTTGAGTAGAGATGGAAGGAAGTGCATCCGGCAGGGGCTGTCGTATTGTTTATTTGTTTAAACGCACTTTATAAACAAATAAATATAATTCCGTCGACTAAAAACACAAGATTTCTCCTATACTAATGAGACGATTTGGAAGATTTTGGTACAAACAGCAACTTCTAACGTCTTCTGATTTAAGAGATCGAGTTTTGTGAAACATACACCTTAGCGTATTATATAATAAGATGATTATTATTATTTATTATGGACAGGGTGACAATGATGAATAAAGTGTGAACATTTGAAAATTTTGAAAACTGCAAAGCTGAAATTTAAGGTATAATGCATAGGCTAATCAGATGGTGATTGAAGTTACGTTGGTGGCTTCGGTGGCGTAGCTGAGCTTCTATGCCCAATATCGTGGGTTCAAACCCGTCCGAAGTCGTCGGATTTTTTTAAGAACGTTAGAAATCGATCAGTAGGCCCTATGCCTTCCTTTGGAGGGGAAGAAAACCGGCGGGCACATGTCATAGATTTATGACATGTAAAAGAACCTTCCACTAACTACAAATGGGAGCTGCGTAGCGCAGTCGGTAGAGGTGCTGAGCTTCCATTTGAAAGAGAGTGGTTCGATCCCCACCCAGGTAGTGTATTTTAGAAACAAACCTCCACTTTCGGAAACGCAAATAGCCTTGGAGTTCACTCAGCCTACACCAGAAATGAGTACCAGGGTAATTCCTGGAAGCAAAGGCGACCGGGCATGGAGTGGCTACCCAATCCGATCTAGTGCTGATGTCACAACGAGTGGAAGCCTCTACCTTCCGCTATTCCCGGGGCCTCCATGGCCTGTACGGAGTTGGCTTTGCTTTTTACTAACTACAATTGTGTGAAGCTAAAATTTTTAGATTAGATTTGATTAATGCTCTATTAGTTCCAACATTCGTCGCCAGTCGCGGTGGCATCTAGTAGCCAAGTTCGAGGCTAGGTGTCGTTGACTGTAGCATTTTGTAGCAACGGTAGGAACTACTTGAAATTGAGCATCTGCAGTCCTTACCTGAATTACAGATAATACACACTAATTCAACCATCACAATTAGTACCGGTTATCAAACAGATTCTATACACACACCCAAAGTACAGAGGTCTACATGACCGCGCTGTCGCAGCCCCTAAACTGAGGCTCCAACCAAAGTTATGTTGCTAATCAAGAATAGTATTCTTCGCCGTTTGTAAATGTGTGATCTCACTATTCCCACTTATTATTTATTTATTTATTTATTTATTTATTTATTTATTTATTTATCGCATGGCTTTTAGTGCCGGGAGTGTCCGAGGACATGTTCGGCTTGCCAGAGGCTGTAGCTGTTTCAAGCGAACACCACTAGGGGGAGCTAGGTACAAGTTCCGTTCACTTTCAAGTACTGTAGTTCCAACTTTCGCTACCAGATATCAGTGATACCTAGTGGTGAACGTTGGAACTTTGATAGAGCGTTACAACGAAATCTAACCTAGAAATTTAGCTCCACACAAGTTTAGTCTGTGGAAGGATCTTTTACATGCCTTAAATTTATTACATGGGACCGCCGGCTTTACTTCCCCTCCGAAGGAAGCCATACTGAAGGATTTTAACGCTCTTAAAAAATCCGACGACTTCGGCCGGGATGAACCCACTATCTTGGGCACAGCAGTTCAGCATGCTACCAACTACGCCACCGAAGCCGCTAATATTCCCACTGAACCACGTATTATAACTACGATAAGGTCTCGAATCCTGGAATTTGGCAAAGTAAACCGTTTTTAGAACTTCACAGTGACATGTGTTCGAAGCATTGCCTTATTATTTCAATGTCGTCAAAGGTGGTAAATTGCTTGGCTGAAAGGTACCACCGGATTGTATCACAATATTTACATGCATATTTTAAAAGTTTAAGAGCATTCATTTGTCGACTATGTTACAGAACTGAATACAAATGTCATTAATTTTAATAATCATAAAGAGAATACGTGGCTCTTAGGAGTATGAGGCCCTGGGCCATTTGCCTCCCTCCAAACACGACCGTGTCTCTACCTCCAAGGGTTCAAACCCGGCCGAAGCCGTCGGATTTTTTAAGAGCGTTAAAAATCCCTCAGTATGCCTTCCTTCGGAGGGTAAGTAAAGCCGGCGGTCCCATGTCATAGATTTATGGCATGTTAAAGAACCTTCCACTAATTACACCTGTGTGAAGCTAAATTGTATAGGTTAAGAATGTAAACAACGCTCTTAAGTTTCTACGTTCGTTGCCAAGAGCCGACTGTGGTGGCGTCTAGTAGCTAAGTTCTGAACTAGGCCTAGTAGTCGTTGACGGTGGCGTTAGGTGGCAAAAGTAGGAACTATTTGAAAAATTCAAAGTTTCAGTCCTTGCTTGAATTAAAAAAAAACAGATAGGCTACACACATTAATACAGCCATCACAATTAACACCGGTTATCAGACAGATTCTACACACACCCAAAGTACACGGGCCTACATGACCACGTTGTCGCAGCCCCTAAACTGAGGAACCAACCAACTACCTCCAAGGGGTGACTACTGTAGCAGAATGTTACCGGCCGTCAGGGAGTGAATTCTCCGAGACAAGGACTGGTCTAACTTATAATTGTCCAATAAGTAAAACCTTCAGGCAAGGCAGCAAAACAGCATTCCGTTGTGCTGCACGTGATGTCATGTCTTATTAGAGGTTCGACATAGAGGTAGTCCGTACCATACAACATTCACTGGACTGGAATTAATTAATGAATTAAACCGTAGAGTAGAATGAAAATTGCATCCATACTAAAACATTATTCGCTCTATGTTGTTGATTCATTTCGGGTCTTTGCAACATCGTAGTCATATAGTCTAGTCCCGAGTACTTGGGTGTGTGTGGAATCTGTCTGGTAACCAGTGATAACCAGATTCCTACACCTATATTAATTCACCTTAAGTTTCAGCTTTGCAGTTTTCAACATTAATCTTTGTTTATTGCACACTTTGTTAATTATTGCCACCCTGTCCATAATTAATAATAATCATATACACTTCCGAAAAAAAAAAAGGTCATCCTATTAGATGTTACCAATTCACTCAAGATTTATTGTGGCCACAGTGTATATGGAGTACATGAAGTGATTAAATATACAGATCAATAGGTCAAGCGGTTCAGAGATACCAGGTATCGACCCATGCTGAAACACCCATATTAGTACGAGGTGTAGCCTTCACGGGCGGCAATGCAGGCACTGACTTTTGCATCCAGTCGATCATACAGATGGCGAATACTGTCTTGGGATACGTTATTCCACGCCTGCTCGACCTGTTCACACAGTTCTGTAAGAGTTGTGTGCAGACGAGTCACACGAGTCACTTGTCGGCCCATCATGTCCCACACGTGCTCGATTGGTGACAAGTCCGGTGATCGTGCTGGCCAGGGAAGTTGCTGCACGTCTTGCAGTGCACGTTGAGTTGCACGGGCAGTGTGCGGGCGAGCATTATCCTGTTGGAACAACACATACCCTTCCTATTGCAAGAACGGGTCTAACAACATCCTGCACGTACCGAGCGCTGGTTAGCGTTCCCTCCACAAACACCAAAGGTGAACGAGAGTTGTAGTTAATCGCACCCCAGACCATAAAAGGCCTGGGGTGGGGCCGGTGTGTCTTGGACGAATGCACTTCACGATACAGCGCTCACCAGGTCTACGTCGAACGCGCCAACGATCCATCACTTGCGTGCAGACAGAATCTGCTTTCATCACAGAAGACCACGGCGCGCCATTCCATCTTCCAAGTGATCCTCTGACGGCACCAGTCGAGCTGTGCACGTCGATGCTGTGGCGTGATTGGAAGACGGGCTAGAGGTGTGCGTGCCCGTAGTCCCACTGCTAGTAACCGGTTCGCAACAGTTCGTGTTGACACTTCTGGGCTCACAAACCCTCGTATCTGTGCCGTGGTAGCTGTACGATCTGCCACTGCTGCCCTTACAATACAACGATCCTGGCGGACGTCTGTGCTGCGATGACGTCCAGAACCTCGTTTACGGGTGTGAGAATGTTCACGTGACGACTGATACCAGAGCATAGTTGCACAACGGACACAGCACGTCCAACTTGTTTCGCGATTCTTCGAAAGGACCATCTCGCCACTCGGAAGGCCACAATTTGACCCCTTTCAAACTCGCTTAGTTGGCAGTACCGTATGAAGCACGAGTGCGTCTCCGTGGCATTGTACTGCTTGCTTCACACATTTGCACCGTATGGCTGTGAGCTTTCCCTATTACATGGTAGACACAGATGGCGCTCTGGTAGCTATGCCACTACGCTATATGTTGGCGGACGACGTTGAAACCCCCTTATCAGTACATCAACCATCCCCCAGGTGGCATCTTTTCAGGTGACCTTTTTTTTCCGGCAGTGTATAATACGTCGCCTCCGTAGCGTAGCGGTCAGCATGGTCAGCTGCCGCCCCGGAGGTCCTGGGTTCGATTCCCGGCTCTGCCACGAAATTTGAAAAGTGGTATGAGGACTGGAACGGGGTCTACTCAGCCTCGGGTGGTCCAAATGAGTAGAGGGGGTTCGATTCCCACCTCAGCCATCCTCGAAGTGGTTTTCCGTGGTTTCCCACTTCGTCTTCGGGCAAATGCCGGGATGGTACTGCACCATTATTCATAAAGGTCTTAAGTACAGACATGGTTACAGTATTTTGGGAACACCCTGTAACTTCCTAACTAGCCTCTGAAGTCTATAATTACAGCTGGTCTACAGCGAGCAAAAGTCATGCTATCAAGAAAGAGATCGGCAGAGCTCGTGTTTCCGACGAGAAACCCGAAGGTCATCGATAATAACCATGTTGACTGTGTCTAACACTATATCGATCGATTCACCTGAGAGTGATTAATACAAATTTAAGTATATTTAGCGCTATATGTAAGCAGCTACATACGTCTGTGTGTATATTTCCATGGCAGAAAGCTATTATTAAGAAAGTATGAAGAACAGAAGATGATCTGTTAACTCACTGCTGATTACGTTTCGACTGCGATATATTTCGTATCGAGTCGTGACGTGTGAAGGAGTGGGGGAGCGGATGTGAGACCAAGACGACCTCTTGCAGAGAGCAATGAGTAGAGAAACCGACAGCGTAGAGGTTTGAGCCTGAAAACAGTGAAAGTGAAATCGCCAGCTAACGGAAGTTTTAAAAACGTGTGACCGCGCTGGAGTGTAGACGCTAGTTCGTTCAGCATTCTACGTGAAGTAGACACGTGTTTTAATAGGGTTCAGACATGGTCTTAAACATGTAATAGTTTATCTTTGCGACCGTGTATCTACAGCAACTAACGGGCCATGCGGATGAATACTTTCATATTCCCGACCGCGAGCTCGGCTGTAATGTGTCACAAAACTCTGCATATAAACCGTCGTGGAAATGCAGCCTAGACTTGATTCACTCTTCACAGTGGTTATACTTTTTGAAAAGAGCACATTCTCAAGCAAGGTGTCAGAGGGAAGGAACACTATGAAGCTTATATCCATTACGATGGTAGGCTAAATTAATATAAGAATACTGCATTAGCAGAGTGTAGCGGGGACATGTTGGCAGCAACTTTCATTTAGCATGAAGTGTGCAAGCGACTCTCGTGATGCAAGGGGCCGCGTCGACCCTTGTGAACTTGTTCACATTCGCGTTCATATATTGGAACTATTTAGCGACTGTTCGAGTTCACCCTCGCTTCGTGACGAGTTGATAAACTGTGTGCGGTCCGTCCGTCGGTATTCGAATATGTATGGGAAGATATCGCCAGGATATGTTGGAACTATTTCGACCGACCGGGTGTTGTTCGAGCCTAGGAGGACTTTGGTTCGTTCTATGGAAACCCAGTTGGAGTCCAGCATGTGTTCTGTTGGTCTGGAGCTTAGTATGGCCAACGATATCCTTTTTTCCTCATCTAGATTCGCCAAAGGTACAGATCACTTCAACTTGTTACAGTAGCGTAGCGTGGACATTTTGAACTACCACATATTGCCATATTTGATTTTGTAGATTAAATGGTTGATAAGAAAGTGCAGGCTCGATGTTTATTTCGAAACTGACCTTCTATGATGCCAGGATTTTGACTCATAAAAATGAGTGCATCCTTTGTGTAATTTAATGAATAAATTAAAAATTTCAGTAGTATTTTACAGTATTTAAACATATATGCTCATTCTTATTTGTCGAGAAATAAATGTAGGAAGAAGATCTACAGTTTTTCTGTGTAAGAACATTTTAGTAACACATTTTCTTTAGGGAACTCCGATTGAGTTTTTCATATTCTAGTGTATTGTGCTTTAAGCACTTTCGCGTGGATCATCGTATTCTTTGAAGGGAATTTTCCTTTTCGTATTCTTATTACGATATTAGGAAGTTTTCGGATCCTGTTATTCTGAATGTTACTTCGAGTCCTGTGACAATATTTTTTTTTCTGCAGTTCATTAACAGATTTAACTTGTATTTTCTGAGCGTGATTTTCGAAATGGATTGCCTAATGGGTCATTAGTCGCTTAGCCTTTGTTGCTAACCTAGATTCATGCTGTAGGACTAATCCATCGACATTTTCGCGTTCGGGAAATTCAGGGAAGATCTTATTTTGTGATTGAATTTATCTTTATAGATCGCTTTTACAACCTCAGTTTGTGTGGTTGGGGAGTGTTATACTTTTCTTTTCTTATGAAGTTAACACTGGATTAAATTGATATCATTGCCTTTGGTGCAATAGTTTTTCTCTATTAAGAGGGTATTTGAGCGACATCCAAATTTGCGAGGATAATCCCAGGGACGACTTACTATAAGTCATACGTTTAAGAATTATGGATCATGTAATACATCAATGTAAGGCAAATTTTTAAAGATAGGTGGAATATTTCTGAAATCCACTGGGCTTTATTCGTAATCTGTTACAGAATCATATTTTTTTTTTTTCGCACATGAGTTCAGGATTTTTCTATAAACAGCTGATTTGCATAATTGTGGATTTATAACAGTAAGGCTCCTATTTTAGGTGCATATTCGACTTTAGAGAGGCATGTACTATGAGTAATGTCTTTGTGTTTAAGTATATTGATACAGT
The DNA here is from genome assembly GCA_946902985.2 of Meconema thalassinum. NCBI lineage: Eukaryota > Metazoa > Arthropoda > Insecta > Orthoptera > Tettigoniidae > Meconema > Meconema thalassinum. The sequence goes on from OX336390.1 coordinate 445,708,668, forward strand.
GCTTTGTAAAGCAAATTTTTCTTGTTGAGGATTGAGCCAGGTGTGCCAATCAGGATTAGATTGAATGGGGTTTTAACCCAGGGAGGTGTTGTTTTTAACCTAGTATGGTTAATATTTGGTCATAGATGACTTTATCGCTGTTATCGTGAAAATACCTGTGTGAAGATTAATATTTTTCTGAGCAGTATTATTGAGAATCTTGAGTGGATATCCGGTTCAATATTTCCAGTAAAATTAATATAACGATTTTGCCATAGGATGTATGTTTAACAAGGAAACCGATAACTATTTAATGCTGAATTTATGATTAATTTTTGCTTAGCTTAACTGTTCGGCAGAATTACCCTAAAACTAGAAATGAAACAATATTAAGCAGAAATGAATGTCGTGACATTAAGTCAGTGGGAAGAGAATAATTGAAATTATTCTGGAATTTTGTGTAAATTATATTCTGTAAATAGGCCATATGAATTTCTTCATTTAATAACAAGAACATATAATGTTACTGAAGATGTCGTGTAGGATTATCAATTATAATCAGGATATTTTTGTATAAGATGTTATTTCAGTTAAGGAACCGAAACGAATTTAATGTATTCAAGTCTTATAATATTTTTCTTTTGTAAATGCTTATCCTATGGGATTGATCATTATTATGATTAATATTCCTTATATTTTAATCAATTAAAAGTTAGTTGAGATAATGGGTAATATTTTTTTTTTGAAAGACAATCCAGTATTATCAATGAGATTTGTTTTGATTGGTCGTGGTATCGACAAAATTGATTGTTTTTCTGTCTTGTTTATTCTTACAATAAACTACTTTATTACTTGGTTTTAATTATTGCGTGATGCTTTATAGAGGTGATGGAAGGGTGTATTAAGGGGGCCATCGCTAGGTATTTTAGTGTTTACCACACCTTTGAGATTCTTTCTTCCTCTTGAAGAATTCTTGTGTTTTGAGCTAGTCTTTTCTTTCTCTGAGCCTTGGTCAGTCTTAATACATCCTGTTAGGTATTCGAGTGGCCCTATTATCCCTGTGTTTGTTGGTAGAACTTGGGGGGTCTTTAGAGCCGGGGCATTTTCAGGTTCTACGATCCAGCTGCTATCCAGGGATTCAACAGGTAATGGTAGGTAAAAGGGTACATTAGGTGGCGCCCAGCTCAGGGGCTTCGAAAAACTGGAATACCAGAGCGAATACCAGGGAGTTGAATGCCATAATTCCGCCAAAATTGAAACTGAAAGTACAAAGTGGAAATTAGTTTTATGATCATGTAACACAGATCGCGAGTTGGAACACCGTGTTTCTTGTGTGACTATGAATCAAGGCGATAAAATAATGGTGAACCAATATTTTGGCACGAACTATTGGAATTCCTATGGAACAAAGCAATTACGAGGATACTCGAGCTACTTGACTTACAAGTGGTATTGCAACCATTATTAATTTTTATTTTATTTTATGTATTGGAGTGGTGCCACACGCTCTGTTAATAATTTGTTCTACTTGTTTCCGGCTGATGATCATTGCTGACATCATTAAAAATAAAAGTATTTGTAGTAAATTTAAAATTTAAGTAATGGTAGAATCATAGACCTTCACCGATATAAACCAACACGCACTTGTATATGGTCGATCCCAAATCAAATGGGGCACTTTGTGTTTAGACATAAGCTTATTTTAAGGTAACGCCAGACAATAAGAATGAGCATGTATGGTAAATGGTGGTTGTTTGTGGATGTTCTCGCTGTGCTTTGTTGGTGTGGTATTCTTATTTCTTGTGAAGTGTAGTGAAGCATGTCTGAAAGTAATATGGTGACTGTTGGTGACGTTAAGAAGATGTTTGAAATTATTCAACATAAAATGGACAATTTGAATCAGGACATAGAAAACATTAAGGTCCAAACTAAATCTGCATTAGACCATATGTCTGAAACTGTTATTCCAAAATCAGGATGCAGTTGCTGAAGGTATCAGGGGGGAAATTGATACTATGCAATCCTCATTGAAGGCTATCAATGACAGTTCTAAAAGGGTAGAAAAGAAGGTTACCAGTGTAGAATCTAATATCGAAGATATCCAGGACGATAATAGAAAAACACAACTAGATATCAGTACACTACGGGCTAATGTTGGCTTGGTACAGGTTGCCCAAGAAAGAATCCAAAATAGTCAAACATCAATCCAAACTAGTCAAACTTCAATGCAAACAGATCTTAACAATGTTCAGACTAGTCAAAGGGGAATTGAGGAAACAGTAAAGGATGTAAACTCTAATGTAAGGATTATGCAATCCCAAATCAATGATTTAAGAACAGATGTGGGATTAATAGAATCCAGTCAAAATAAAATGGAGCTAGAGGTCCGAAAAATCGAATCTAGTCAAAATCAGACGGAGGTTAAGTTAATGGAGCTAGAAAAATCTAATAAAGAGTTTCAAGTTGAGATTAGACTAGACTTTGAAAAAAGTGTGAAGCTCAGTAAAAAAAATTAGAAACACTTCAGCTACAGTTTTCCCATGACACTAATCAGACCCAGAATAGCCTGGAGCAGTTGAAATGTGAAATGGGGACACTCCGAGCTCAAGTCACTGATCATACGAAACTTCTCAGGGATGATTTTGACATCGATTTGAAAGGGATCATAAGAGATAATATTGTAACATTTCGTCAAGATATCATGAAAATTAATGAGGAATGTTTTAAAGTTGAGAAATCTAAGTTAGAATCTAAACTTGCCACTGGTCTTGCAACTAATAGCAAAGACATAATAAATGTTAGGGAAGATCTAAGCAAAAGAATGGATGGAATTCAAAATACACAGGTTAATAACATATCCGATTTAGAGAAACGTATTAACAGTGTTGAAACTAAAGTCGACCAAAGTAAGATAGAGTTAAATGAGGTCAGGGAGAAGAAAACTTCCGAGATTAATGAAATTAGAAAGGGTCTCGAACAAATTAATCTAGAGGGGCATATCAATTTAGATACGCTAAAAGATCAATTGCGATCACTTTTACAGTCCGATTTTAGAGTTGTAGTTGAACAACCTGAAGTGATAGTACCTGATGGTAGGGAAAGGATGATGCAGGAATCTCCCAACAACGAACCCAATGTTCGGCTCAGTCAAATGGAACATTCGAGTCCCATTCGAACAAGCAGGGAAACTTTTAGTTCTCCGAACCCCAACGTAGGCGTGGGTGATTATACTTCGAAATCATTGGAAAGGACACCGAATGTAATCATAATACGAAACTTTGATGACAAACCTAGGAAGTTTAGCAACTTGGATGGAATGACACCAATCGAATTTTTCAGGGCATTAAGAGATTACTTTTTGGAGTCACATGTGCCACGTGAGCGTGAGCTACGTATGGTGGAAAGGTTTCTTACCGATGCTCCGTTACAATGGTTCAGGGCTTTTCGTTACACATTTGACAATTTTGAACAGTTTTCGGAAGCCTTCATACAAAGATTTTGGTCGATCGAGGTCCAACAAAATGTGAGATCAGAAGTCTATTCACGCAAGTACTCCAGTACAGGACCAACCAGCTATGCTGAGTACTTTGCGTGTCAGTTAGCAAAACTCCGTTTTCTCCAGCCGCCGTTAACCCAGGAAGAACTCCTTGAAGCTATCTCACGTCAATTGCCTGCGGAAGTAAGGAGATCAATTATTTCTTCCGGAGTATCGTCTTTAACGTCGTTAGATGACTTGTTACGTCGATTAGATCATATGAGTATGATGACGCAACCTACCATAGTCAAAAATGCCAGGCAGGAATCGAAAGTTGTAAACGCGGTAATGATGAACCGTACACAGCAGACGGATCGTTTTGGGCAAAGAAGAGATGATAGAATGGGTCCTATTAGAAATACCCATCAGGAAGAGAGGAGATGGGAAAACCAACGTAGGGACGCCCAGGAGAGGCCATGGCAACGTCGCTACGAGGAGAGAAATTTCTATCGAAGAGATAATGATCGAAACCGGAATGACCATCGAGAAACACCTTATAACAGGAACTACAGATATGATCAAAATAATCGAGATAACAGATATAATAGGAATGATAGGGATACCCATGAAAACAGAGATAAGAGACAAAATCAGGGGTACTCAAGATACAACAATTATCGGACGGAGGCATCCGATAAGAAAGTGCAACAGGAGAGGCTCAAGAGAGGGCGAGATAAGTCCACGGAGGTTGAAGGAAGAAAATCGAAGGAAAGAAAGGATGAAAATCCGGATAAGTCACGACCCAGTACTAGCAGAGAAGGTCGGAGTTCAGAAAGAACGCCTGACCGGGACAAAGGAAAAACATTTTCAAAAAGAAATTAAGCACTGAGATGTCACGCATTCTACCTGTTCACGACTACAAGAAAGAGATTACCATGACAGAGAAGTCACTATAATAAAATGAAATAATTGTTATGAGGTAGTAAGCCTAAATGGAAGAGAAATGATAGGTCGTTTCAATGCAAAAAACCTGAAAAGATATGTGAAGAAGGTAGTCTGAGTGTTGACTGAATAATGCTACATATGCCGAGATTACCTGGAATGGTGTAAATAACAGTTAAGGAGACTTTTATTTAAGGTATCAAAGGGAAAATGCACCATTATTCATAAAGGTCTTAAGTACAGACATGGTTACAGTATTTTGGGAACACCCTGTAACTTCCTAACTAGCCTCTGAAGTCTATAATTACAGCTGGTCTACAGCGAGCAAAAGTCATGCTATCAAGAAAGAGATCGGCAGAGCTCGTGTTTCCGACGAGAAACCCGAAGGTCATCGATAATAACCATGTTGACTGTGTCTAACACTATATCGATCGATTCACCTGAGAGTGATTAATACAAATTTAAGTATATTTAGCGCTATATGTAAGCAGCTACATACGTCTGTGTGTATATTTCCATGGCAGAAAGCTATTATTAAGAAAGTATGAAGAACAGAAGATGATCTGTTAACTCACTGCTGATTACGTTTCGACTGCGATATATTTCGTATCGAGTCGTGACGTGTGAAGGAGTGGGGGAGCGGATGTGAGACCAAGACGACCTCTTGCAGAGAGCAATGAGTAGAGAAACCGACAGCGTAGAGGTTTGAGCCTGAAAACAGTGAAAGTGAAATCGCCAGCTAACGGAAGTTTTAAAAACGTGTGACCGCGCTGGAGTGTAGACGCTAGTTCGTTCAGCATTCTACGTGAAGTAGACACGTGTTTTAATAGGGTTCAGACATGGTCTTAAACATGTAATAGTTTATCTTTGCGACCGTGTATCTACAGCAACTAACGGGCCATGCGGATGAATACTTTCATATTCCCGACCGCGAGCTCGGCTGTAATGTGTCACAAAACTCTGCATATAAACCGTCGTGGAAATGCAGCCTAGACTTGATTCACTCTTCACAGTGGTTATACTTTTTGAAAAGAGCACATTCTCAAGCAAGGTGTCAGAGGGAAGGAACACTATGAAGCTTATATCCATTACGATGGTAGGCTAAATTAATATAAGAATACTGCATTAGCAGAGTGTAGCGGGGACATGTTGGCAGCAACTTTCATTTAGCATGAAGTGTGCAAGCGACTCTCGTGATGCAAGGGGCCGCGTCGACCCTTGTGAACTTGTTCACATTCGCGTTCATATATTGGAACTATTTAGCGACTGTTCGAGTTCACCCTCGCTTCGTGACGAGTTGATAAACTGTGTGCGGTCCGTCCGTCGGTATTCGAATATGTATGGGAAGATATCGCCAGGATATGTTGGAACTATTTCGACCGACCGGGTGTTGTTCGAGCCTAGGAGGACTTTGGTTCGTTCTATGGAAACCCAGTTGGAGTCCAGCATGTGTTCTGTTGGTCTGGAGCTTAGTATGGCCAACGATATCCTTTTTTCCTCATCTAGATTCGCCAAAGGTACAGATCACTTCAACTTGTTACAGTAGCGTAGCGTGGACATTTTGAACTACCACATATTGCCATATTTGATTTTGTAGATTAAATGGTTGATAAGAAAGTGCAGGTTCGATGTTTATTTCGAAACTAACCTTCTATGATGCCAGGATTTTGACTCATAAAAATGAGTGCATCCTTTGTGTAATTTAATGAATAAATTAAAAATTTCAGTAGTATTTTACAGTATTTAAACAGATATGCTCATTCTTATTTGTCGAGAAATAAATGTAGGAAGAAGATCTACAGTTTTTCTGTGTAAGAACATTTTAGTAACACATTTTCTTTAGGGAACTCCGATTGAGTTTTTCATATTCTAGTGTATTGTGCTTTAAGCACTTTCGCGTGGATCATCGTATTCTTTGAAGGGAATTTTCCTTTTCGTATTCTTATTACGATATTAGGAAGTTTTCGGATCCTGTTATTCTGAATGTTACTTCGAGTCCTGTGACAATATTTTTTTTTCTGCAGTTCATTAACAGATTTAACTTGTATTTTCTGAGCGTGATTTTCGAAATGGATTGCCTAATGGGTCATTAGTCGCTTAGCCTTTGTTGCTAACCTAGATTCATGCTGTAGGACTAATCCATCGACATTTTCGCGTTCGGGAAATTCAGGGAAGATCTTATTTTTTGATTGAATTTATCTTTATAGATCGCTTTTACAACCTCAGTTTGTGTGGTTGGGGAGTGTTATACTTTTCTTTTCTTATGAAGTTAACACTGGATTAAATTGATATCATTGCCTTTGGTGCAATAGTTTTTCTCTATTAAGAGGGTATTTGAGCGACATCCAAATTTGCGAGGATAATCCCAGGGACGACTTACTATAAGTCATACGTTTAAGAATTATGGATCATGTAATACATCAATGTAAGGCAAGTTTTTAAAGATAGGTGGAATATTTCTGAAATCCACTGGGCTTTATTCGTAATCTGTTACAGAATCATATTTTTTTTTTTTTCACACATGAGTTCAGGATTTTTCTATAAACAGCTGATTTGCATAATTGTGGATTTATAACAGTAAGGCTCCTATTTTAGGTGCATATTCGACTTTAGAGAGGCATGTACTATGAGTAATGTCTTTGTGTTTAAGTATATTGATACAGTGCTTTGTAAAGCAAATTTTTCTTGTTGAGGATTGAGCCAGGTGTGCCAATCAGGATTAGATTGAATGGGGTTTTAACCCAGGGAGGTGTTGTTTTTAACCTAGTATGGTTAATATTTGGTCATAGATGACTTTATCGCTGTTATCGTGAAAATACCTGTGTGAAGATTAATATTTTTCTGAGCAGTATTATTGAGAATCTTGAGTGGATATCCGGTTCAATATTTCCAGTAAAATTAATATAACGATTTTGCCATAGGATGTATGTTTAACAAGGAAACCGATAACTATTTAATGCTGAATTTATGATTAATTTTTGCTTAGCTTAACTGTTCGGCAGAATTACCCTAAAACTAGAAATGAAACAATATTAAGCAGAAATGAATGTCGTGACATTAAGTCAGTGGGAAGAGAATAATTGAAATTATTCTGGAATTTTGTGTAAATTATATTCTGTAAATAGGCCATATGAATTTCTTCATTTAATAACAAGAACATATAATGTTACTGAAGATGTCGTGTAGGATTATCAATTATAATCAGGATATTTTTGTATAAGATGTTATTTCAGTTAAGGAACCGAAACGAATTTAATGTATTCAAGTCTTATAATATTTTTCTTTTGTAAATGCTTATCCTATGGGATTGATCATTATTATGATTAATATGCCTTATATTTTAATCAATTAAAAGTTAGTTGAGATAATGGGTAATATTTTTTTTTTGAAAACAATCCAGTATTATCAATGAGATTTGTTTTGATTGGTCGTGGTATCGACAAAATTGATTGTTTTTCTGTCTTGTTTATTCTTACAATAAACTACTTTATTACTTGGTTTTAATTATTGCGTGATGCTTTATAGAGGTGATGGAAGGGTGTATTAAGGGGGCCATCGCTAGGTATTTTAGTGTTTACCACACCTTTGAGATTCTTTCTTCCTCTTGAAGAATTCTTGTGTTTTGAGCTAGTCTTTTCTTTCTCTGAGCCTTGGTCAGTCTTAATACATCCTGTTAGGTATTCGAGTGGCCCTATTATCCCTGTGTCTGTTGGTAGAACTTGGGGGGTCTTTAGAGCCGGGGCATTTTCAGGTTCTACGATCCAGCTGCTATCCAGGGATTCAACAGGTAATGGTAGGTAAAAGGGTACAGTACCTACTGTAAGGCCACGGCCGCCTCCTTCCCTCTTCCTAGCCTATCCATCCCTATCTTTCATCCCTTCCCCTCCCTCATGATGCCTCTGTTCGCTTCGCAGGTGAGGCCGCCTGGGCGAAGTGCTGATCACACCTCCCCAGTTGTATCCCTCCCGACCAGATGTTCCAAGCTCCAGGACACTGCCCATAGAGGCGGTAGCGGTGAGTTCCCTCGCTGAGTCCGTGGGAACCACCAACCTAGAGGGTAAATTGACTAAATAATAATAAAACAATAGTATATAATACGCTAAGGTGTATGTTTCACAAAACCCAAACTCTTAAACTAGAGGGAGTTAGAAGGTGTAATTTATTGACTTTTTAATAGCGGCACTATCTTTGCCGTGATTTTGAACACAATTTTCTGTATTTTAATGCCAGAGAATTGTGATGAATAAATTGTAATTTGAATTCCACAAGTTATTTTCTTTTTTTTTTTTTGCCTCAGAAGAAGAGCTTTGCGCATTTATTTTTGTGTACAGTATACTTATTTTAGCATGCTTATTGACTTTACTTTCCGTAAGTGGCTTGGAGGACAGCTGTTAGTTGTTATCCTTACCACTTGACGTTTTGATAACATATTTTATCGGACACATTCTGTAGGGCACGTGGTGACACAGGCGTCCATTGTGCGGCGCAAGTTAGGGGATTATGGTATCTATCTGCTGCATGTGTGTTAGCAGAATTACGTAAATTTTACCAGATAATACCTACAGCATGTGAACTTGGTGCTAGGTTTATAATCATGTGAGACTCTCCGGCTGTAATAATCAGTCGACACATAGGAACAGGAATAATAAGGATTAGAAGTACATGCTCTGTTTAAGGGGAAATATTTTCAAGAAGAACATTAAAATAGTAAGTGGTTCCGCCCGGGATCGAACCGGGGACCTTCTGCGTGTAAAGCAGACGTGATAACCACTACACTACGGAACCAACTGATGTTAGCTCTCTGGCATGTTGCCTAGAAAGCGTGAATGTGGGGAATAGCGAACCGTGTACAGTAGTACTACTTATGAACGTTGCGATACGCGCAGCGTGTCTTCTGGGCTGGGCTCAGTTGAGTGTGGGAAATGCCATGGATGCTATGCCAGGCCCAGGCTGTCATGAATCGAGCCTAGGGTTGCCAGACGTTCCGTTTTACCCGGAGCAATTCCGTTTTTTCTTGTTTTGTTCCGCGTTCCGTTTAAATGTTTAACGGAACGCCAAATATTCCGCTTTTGGTTAATTTGAAAATATATTCAATTTCGCACCAATTTTCAAATGTTCCGCTTCAGAATTGATTGTAATATCTAGCTTGTTTTCTGGTGATACAGGAGCAAGTTTGAAAGAGAAAATGGTTTCTATGTCTGTGCCAGATAGATGAGTACATGTTATAGATTTATTAGGGGAAACACAATTAAGGAATATCTTAGTCTTTGTGAAGTTAATACTCAGCATTTTCCCCTCCAATGCTTTTATGGAGAGAGTTTCGTCTGTCATGATTATCAAATGGAGAGGTGATAGAAGGAGAAACTCCATTAGTTTGATAAAACAAGAATTGTTCACATATTACAATTATGACGAAAATTGTAGTGAATTTTATCAGAAAGTAGTTACGAATAAAAAATCCTTGCAAAGGATCGTTTAAATGAAAAGCATTTGTAAGTTGCTGGTGTTATGGACCTATATGATATGTTAGTAATATCTAGTTTTAATTTTGTGTATTTGATTATGTAATGCTTATTTAATATATTATCTTAATATATAATACGCTCCGTCGCCTCCGTAGCGTAGCGGTCAGCATGGTTCGCTGCCGCCCCGGAGGTCCTGGGTTCGATTCCCGGCTCTGCCACGAAATTAGAAAAGTGGTACGAGGACTGGAACGGGGTCTACTCAGCCTCGGGTGGCCCAAATGAGTAGAGGAGGTTCGATTCCCCCTCAGCCATCCTCAAAGTGGTTTTCCGTGGTTTCCCACTTCGTCTTCGGGCAAATGCCGGGATGGTACCTTCTTCAAGGCCACGGCCGCCTCCTTCCATCTTCCTTGCCTATCCATCCTTACCATCCCTTACCTTCCCTCATGAGGCCCCTGTTTGCTTTGCAGATGAGGCCGCCTGGGCGAGGTGCCAATCCCACCTCACCAGTTGTATCCCTTCCGATTCGATGTTCCCCGCTCTAGGACACTGCCCGTAGAGGCGGTAGTGGTGAGTTCCCTCGCTGAGTCCGTGGGTTCCACCAACCTGGAGGGTAAACGACTAAAATATATATAGTGTGGTCTACCAGCCCCTTATTTTTTTTGGAGGAAGGCAACCCAACTAACGCGTATATCACAGTCATCCTGAAAACATTAGACCCTGCTCCTTTACGTCCATTGTATAACTTTACCGTTGAGTACATCCTCGCGAATATATTAGAAATCAATAGTGGCAGTGTTGTTTCAATGACCTCAAATATAAAATGCATGATTGAAACGATCAGAGCTACGAATAACACCTTCCTACGTTTAGACAGGAAGTGTCAACGAATAGATTCAATACGTGCCAGCAATATACCATGATTCTCGGTAGCTATGGTGGCTAAATCAAGAATTGCTGAGGTAGAGTCAACGAAGTCGCATTGTAGTAGGTTCGAACCTTGTTCTAGTACATTTTTTTCTTAATGTCGTTTATTGTGGATGTATTATGGACCCATATCTATCTGTTCCAACGAGTGATTTTTTATTTGGTCCTCAAAAGGACCGTACTTATCCTATGGTACGCAGCCAGATTGGACGACGACATAATGATCTGTAGAACGAAAGCATGGTGTCCTGTAAATTCAAGGTATTAAGTGTTCGAAATTTTGACCACCTTTGTTTAAAGGAAAACTCTGACTCACTCAGACGACCCACGTAACAAATGGATTTGTTATTTCACGAATAAATACATCAGACCGAAACTATAATTTCTTTCATCGGCGTCTGTGCGAAAAGCGCTTGCTATACTCTTACAGTAATAGTTAGTTAGTGAGGTTTTAAGGGGCGGAACTACGAGGTCATCTGCTCCAAACATACAGTAAATACAGATAATTATAACATTATTGGTTTTACGTCCCATTTAACTGCTCTGGCTTTTAGATACGCAGGTGTGCCGGAATTTTGCTCCGAAGGGGATCTTCAACGTGCCAGTAAATCTACTGACACGACTCCCTCGCATTTGCGCACCCTCAAAAGCCAGCTGACTGTGGCAGGATATGAACCTGCAACCTTGGACACAGCAAGCGAGAACGTTACCGCTGAGCCTCGCAGCAAGGCAGTAAATACTGAGCGTGTCATATTATTATTCTGGGATAAATATTGAACTATTAAAATTCTAATTATCACGAATAGAGTCGCCTCTGTAGCGTAGTGGTCAGCGTGATTAGCTGCCACCCCGGACGTCCTGGGTTTGATTCCCGGCTCTGCCACGAAATTTGACAAGTGGTACGAGGACTGGGACGGGGTCTACTCAGCCTCGGGTGGTCCAAATGAGTACAGGGGTTTCGATTCCCACCTCAGCCAACCTCAAAGTGGTTTTCCGTGGATTCCCACTTCGCCTTCGGGCAAATGCTGGGATGTTACCTACCACGACCACGGCCGCCTCCTTCCCTCTTCCTTGCCTATCCCTCCCGATCTTCCCATCTCTCAAGAGGATCCTGCTCGCTTTGCAGGTGAGGCCGCCTGGGCGAGGTGCTGATCCCATCTCCCCAGTTGTATCCCCCAGACGAGATGTTTCAAGCTCCAGGACACTGCCCGTAGAGGCGGTAATGATGGGATCCTTCGCTGAGACCGTGGGAAAACCTAACCTGGAGGGTAAAATCGTCTAAAAATTAATAATTATAACGAATACTGTCCATCCATGGTTTTGAACAGTATTTAGGGAAAATAGCCATTTAAATGAGACAAGAAAATAAATTTCCCTATAGTCTTCGTAGATAATGTGAACAAAACTAAGTTGAAATTATGCTGTACGAGGTAGGGAGGGTATAATAAAATACCGTAGTTAAAAAGAATTTAAAAAATCTGCCGTTGGATAGTCTTGAACCCGGGATCTTTGAAAGAGCGAGCGGGTGCAATAACACTTGCACACATTTCCAACACGAACTGGAGGTTTTTGTTGCGCTTCTTATTAACGCGTATGGTAAAATATTCAATTATTACAGTTAGATCTTAAATATTGATTGGAATGCATTCATTCAGTACCGAACATGTTTTCTAATTTACTTAAAGCAAGTTTCGCGACCGCTTTGCGTTAATAAGGCGAATTAACTGCAAATAATGCCCTCAAACGACAGCCCTTCGGTTTTATTTCATAAAACTTAGCGTACAAAATGCTAGCGTGTGATACACTTCGGCCATACAAGCAGGTGTACTGACGAAGAGAACAGAATCATACAGGATTTTGTGCCAGCGATCACAGCAGCTTCCTTGCCAGCGAGTGTCGTGTGATACGGGCCTAAAGATATGCTAAGACTTTTTGTTAAAATTTAATAACAAAACAGGATGTTCGGTAAAGAACTTATAGCCTACTTCCTCCTAAATGCATGGGTATTGTTATAACTCTTTGTCCTTTTCAAGGAGTATAATTGAATGTTGGTTGTAATAGCTTCTTGAAATACAACGTGCTATACGGATATTATACATGAATATGATGTGCCCTTTGCTAGTGCTATCTCTGTAAAAAATGTCATTCAATTCTGTTTCACCGTGTGTGAATTGATATGGGGAATCGATTTCCACACATACATGGCCGCTATCTGCAAACTATTGGGCTGATGACCTTGTAGTTCAGTCAAAAGATGCTTCCCACAAAAAGGTATGTTGTTGAAAAATTTGGTAGAGATCAAATGATTACGTTGGTCGTATTTTATTTAAGCTTTTAACATTTGGGTGGCTGCCATTCCGTTTCCCTCAAGATGGTGGCGATATAAAACATGACACTGAGGTGGCCTTTGCTAGTGCTACCTCTGTACCAAACTTCGTTCCATTCGGTTTCACCGTGTTTGAAAAGATAGGGGGAATCGATTTACTCACATACATGGCCGCCATCCGCACATTATTGGCCTGATGACCTGGTAGTGTGGTCAAAAGATTCTCTATACATACAGGTATGTTGTTGCAAAATTTGGTAGAGATCAGATTATTAGGTTGGTCGTAATTTGATTCAAGCGTTTAACATTAGGATGGCCACCATTACGTTTTCGGCAAGATGGCGGCGATATAAAACATGACACTGGAGTGCCCCTTGCTAGTGCTACCTCTGTACCAAATTTCGTTCAATTCGGTTTCACCGTGTTTGAATTGACACGGGGAATCAATTTGCACACATACATGGCCACCATCTGCAAACTAATGGGATAATGACCTTGTAGTTTAGTGAAACGACGCTCGCCATATAAGTATATGTTGTTGCAAAATTTGGTAGAGATCGGATGATTAGGTTAGTCGTAATTTGATTTAAGTTTTGAACATTTGGGTGGCCACCATTACGTTCACGTCAAGATGGTGGCGATATAAAACATGACACTGAGGTGTTCTACGCTAGTGCTACCTCTGTACCAAATTTCGTTCAATTCGGTTTCACCGTGTTTGAATTGATAGGGGGAATCGATTTGCACACATACATAGCCGCCATATGCAAAGTGTTGGGCTGATGATCTTGCAGTTTGGTCAAAATATGCTTCCCACATAAAGGTATGTTGTTGCAAAATTTGGTAGAGATCAGATTATTTGGTTGGTCGTAATTAATTTAAGCTTTTAACATTTGGGAGGCCGCCATTACGTTTTCGTGAAGATGTCGGCGATATAAAACATGACACTGAGGTGTCCTTTGCTAGTGCTTCCTCTGTACCGAATATCGTTCAATTCGGTTTCACCGTGTTTGAATTGATAGCGGGAATCGATTTGCACACATACATGGCCGCCATCTGCAAACTATTGGGCTGATTACCTTGCAGTTTAGTCAAAAGATGCTCGCCATATAAATATATGTTGTTGCAAAATTTGGTAGAGATCGGATCATTTGGTTATTCGTAATTTGATTTAAGCTTTGAATATTTGGGTGGCCGCCATTACGTTTCCGTCAAGATGGCGGCGATATAAAACATGACACTGATGTGCCCTTTGCTAGTTCTACCTCTGTACCAATTTTCGTTCAATTCAGTTTCACCGAGGGGGGGGGGGGCAGACATTCAGAGTACACACACTCACACCCACACACACAGTCTCTCACACACACACACACACACAGACACACAATTTTTGACCCTGTGTAGATCTCATAAGTCTACTTTCATTTTTTGCAAAAATCGAAAGAGTGCTAATAATACCATGGGAAATTCTAAGAAATACGTGTACTTCGATGCAAGCACTGGCGATCGGAATATCCTTCGATATGTTGTTTTGTTTCATTTGAGGGGATAGAGCATCGCGGTCATTTAGCCCCGTTTACTTGGGTCTGTGTGTAGAATTTGTCTGATAACCTGAGTTATGATGATGATGATAATTGTTGTTTTAAGGGGCCTAACATCGAGGTTATGAACCTGAGTTATTGCGGGCTTATAATGATGTGTGTATTTGCAATTAAGGATTGGGAAGGAGGCGGCCTTGGCCTTAAGATAGAATCCGTCCCGGAATTTGGCCGGATTAGAATTGGGAAACTACGAAAAACCATTTCCAGGGTGGCTGAGGTGGGAATCGAACCCACTTCTTCACATATTTTCTTCATGAGGCTACGTGTACCCAATTTCAGCCCTCAGACAAGTATTACATTTCTTGGCAGAGCTGGGAAACGAACCCGGACCTCCGGAGCGACACTTCGATATGTTATGTTAATATTCATGCCAGTTTTTTTAATTTTCTGCCATTACAGGTCACGTGGCATATCGTACCAATTCGATCGTATTCTCGTAAATAAATCAGCAAAAGTCAACGTATTCTTCACAAAAATACGTCGTAAGGCAATAACCGTGGCAATGTAGTTACATCCCGACTAAAATGGAATGTGGGCTTTCGTTCAAAAAAGTATGCCTATTACTGGATTCGAAGCAGCATTCTAGCCGCTCGCGCCCACCACGTACGGTCAGGCTTTAACCCTCTCAGCCACGCACACATAGTACATGGCGCACGCTAAACGTGCTTTAGTTACTGTAGCCGTCCCACCTCAAACGTTTAAGTCCATCTCAAAGTCTTCAATCACGGTTTATGGTGTTGATTTAACTTTCTACTATTACAGATCACGTGGCGTAAGCTATTAATTCGATCGAATTACGTGTATGTGTGTTATTTCAAGGAGCAGTAAGTCATATGTTAGTAGAATGGGCCATAGTATTTGGCGGGGAAAAGTTTAAGGTCGGTTTTTCTTTGCTAGACCCATTACCCAATTATAATGCTGTCACACAGTCAGAACGCAGAGCAATATCGACCATCGGGAGAAATGCGATGTTAGTTGGGTTTCATAAAACTAAATAATAAGGGGCGGGTGGACCACACTGTATAATACGCTAAGGCTAAGGTGTATGTATCACAAAACTCAAGCTCCTAAACCAGAAGGAGTTAGAAGGTGTGGTTTGTACCAAAATCTTCCAAATTGTCTCAATAGTACAGGACAAATCTTGCATTTCTTGAAAAGTCAACGGAAATATATGTATTTGTTTATAAAATGCCTTTCAACAATTAAACAAGTCGATAGCCCATGCGAGAACTCTGTCGCCTACAGCCCGCATAGCACAAGCGCCACGCGGGTAGTCTGTACACATGGGGCGCGACCAACCCATTATGCGAGAGTGTGTATAATTTATTACAACATTAAACAACCTTGATAAAAAAAAAAGATTTGGGACGTGTGTTCCGTTTTCCTGTTCTTGAAATCTGGCAACCCAAACCAAGCCAAGACATTGTGTTAAACCAAAGGTTTGATTATATTTGGGGTCTTTGTGATATCGAAGTCAATCGTCCCCGTGTGTGGAATTAGTCCGATAACCAGTAATATTGTGATGGCTGTATTAATGTGTATTTGTAGTTCAGATGCTGATTGGGAAAGAGGCGGCCGTGGCCTTAAGTTAGGAACCAACCCGGCATTTGCCTGGAGTAGAAGTGGAAAACCACTTCCATGATTGCTGAGATGGGAATAAAACCCACCCTTTCTCTATTTTGCCTCACGAGTCTGAGTGTACCCCGTTCCATCTCTCAAACCAGATTTAAATTTCATGGCAGAGTCGGTTAGACAAGAAAGCTAGCCGCTACACCAAGAGGTGGTAGCAAAGACAAATTAATGGACCACATTGTATTTTGGTGAGTTAATTATTCTTACATCCGCCACGCTGGCCCAAAGCAATAGCTCGTGCCTCACTGGCATCGGGATAGCTTGCGTTTGAACACCACCTCGGCCATCCTCAGAATGGTTTTCGCAGTTTCTCATTTTCACCACCAGGCAATGACGGGACGGTTCTTTTCAATAGGTCCACGGCCGGCTTACTTCCAAAATTCCTTCCCTGACCCTTCCTTAATTAGACTCTAGTTAGCGGTCGCCTGGGCTACATTTTTTAAATGTAATACAAAGGGGTGATGAGGTTATGATGAAGCCTCATATCCCGCCAGTAATAAGGCAATAGCGCAATTTCTATACATAGTTTGACATGACAAGGCCAGGTGTGAGAAGTGCTTGGTGACTCAATTGTTACCGTACCGCTAATCTGAGAATATAGGAAGGAAGGAAGGAAGGAAGGAAGGAAGGAAGGAAGGAAGGAAGGAAGGAGAGAAGGATACCATCCTGTCATGGATATGTCACAACACAGTTCTAATATACAGTCGAACTTCCATAAGTCAAACTTCTATATCTCGAATTTTCGATAACTCGAAGTAATTTTCATTTCCCGGCGGTATCGTATCTAATTCACATGTTACATTTGTTCTATAATTCGAAGTTCTATTACTCGAATTTCGATAACTCGAGGAATATTTCATTCCCCAGGCGTAAAATATTTTTTATATCTCGAAGTTGGGGTGAAAATACAATTGCCTTGAAGACTGGAGTTGTGACCTGGGGCTTGGAATACGTGATTTTTGTTCACCTTGGGTACGGTACCGTACTTGGAGAAGTTATTTCTGTCAGTATTGTGTGGTCTGCTACATTCCAGAGCAGCCTGAGGGCAAGGAGACGGGTTCGGGTCAATGTGCGCCTCAGACAATAACAGTAAGAGGGAAACTCCTGCTATTTATGGCATGCCCGCACCCTTCGTGCCCTTGGCTGATAAGCCTGGTGAGAGAGCACGTCCTGTAGTTTCTGACCTACTGTGTAAATCAGTAATGCAAACACCATGGAGAAGAAACGTGTGCTGAAATGTTTAAGTGCAAGTGAAAAATTAAAGTTAATTCACGATGTGGAAAAGGGTGTGAGAAGGAAGAAAGATATTGCGGCGGAATTCGGCATTCCAGCTAACATACTGTCAACGATTATGAAAAATAAATACAAGATTGCTAGTGCTATTCAGGAGTCACGTTTTTCATCGGAGAGGAAACGTTTTAAGATCTCAAGTTACCCTCAGTTGGAGGAAGCTCTGTTTAAGTGGGTAAAGTGTATGAGGGACAAAAACATTCAACTCAAGGCTCCATGCTTCGTGAAAAAGCACATAAATTTGCTGAGGAGTTAGGCATAGAATCGTTCCAGGCTAGTACAGGATGGCTAGATAAATTTGAACATCGAAACGGAATTGTGCAGAAAATTATGTCAGGTGCTAGTGTATCTGAGGTTGACTGTGAAGATTATCGACGAGACGTTCTACCAACTCTACTGGCAGATTACGACCCTCGTGATGTTTTCAATGCCGATGAAACTGGCCTGTTTTTTTAATGTTTGCCAGAAAAGACCCTCGCATTAAAGGGGAAACGTGTCATTGTGGGAAAAGAAGCACGGAAAGAGTGACATTAATGGTTGCGGCAAATATGACTGGTACTGAAAAGTTAAAGCTCTTGGTAATCGGTAAGTCTGCGAAACCAAGGTGTTTTTCAGGAGTAAAATCATTATCTGTGGACTATCAAAACAATAAGAAAGCATGGATGACAAGTGAAATTTACGAATCCTGGTTAAATAAACTTGATAAGACATTTTTACCCGAAAAACGGAAAATACTTCTGTTTGTCGATAACTGTCCTTCTCATCCTAAGATCACAGGAAACTTGAAAGCTATACGTGTTGTTTTTTTACCACCAAATATGACGTCAAATTTGCAGCCTTTGGACCAAGGTGTTATAAAAAACTTGAAACACCACTACAGAAAGAAATGTGTCCAACGCTTATTGAGAAATGTTGATACCGGTAAACAACTCAACGATATCAATCTTCTGGATGCTGTTGTGATGTTGCAGAAGTCATGGGACGATGTAACGAAAAAAAAAAAACAACAATTGCAAACTGCTTCCGCAAAGCCGGTTTTGTCAAAACTGAATTCTAGTTTCAAGAACAAGGAGATCTGGATGAACCTGTGCCTGAAGGATGGTCGGATTAACAAAACGTTCTTTCTTGTGAAGACGATTACGACTCTTTCATTAATGTTGATGCACATGTATTACTAACTGAGCACCCCACAGACAGTGAAATCTTGAACAGTAACAGTGCAACAAGATGGTTCGGAGGAAGAGGACGTGGACATCACAAACAATGAAATGCCGCTATCGAAAGAAGTGCCAACTGGAGAACAGCCTCTAGATATTCTGGCCGCTTTTCGTCGCTACGTACAGGAACAACCTTCAGTTGAAGAGGATGGTTTTCAAGCTGTTAACCTGTTAGAAAACTTCGTGGAGAACCGGGTGTTGCAGAAAAGGAAGCAAAAGAAACTGATGGACATCTTTTCAAAGATTTCAATTTGTAAGTACTGTAAAATGAAAATGTACTAGTGATACTGTACAACTGTGTAGTATTTTAACAAAATAGACACAATGTAGTAGAATGGATTGAAACTTGTAAATAATTATACGATAGCATTAAACCCTAGCTGGTAGTCCCTTAGGAGAAGTTCTAGTAATAATAATATTAGAAGTAGCAACAGTTGTTTATTCGTATGTTTATAATACTGTAATGGTATCCCTCCCTCTTTTATTTCTTAAAAAATATCGATATCTCGAATTTTCGATATCTCGAAGTAATTTTTATCTCCGAAGGCACTTCGAGATTCGAAGTTCGACTGTATGTCTCCCATAAGACCAACCCCTCGTCCACGTCATGGGAGATGGGCAACGGCACAAAGTAGGGGATTGCCGGTAGGGGTGAAGTACAGTGGGAACCTTGTGTGTCCCAGGACCGTTACGGTAGCTGTGAAGCCCCTACAGGAACCCTGAAAAGTGACGGCTAACGGGGCTCTGGTGAAGAGACTGAGTGGAGAATGGCTTGGAAGGCGGATGAGGGTGAGGGATATAACATCCCAACAGCGGAAAAGGCAGAAGTATATATACGGTATATATCGTATGGCCTCGGGTGCCGGGTGCAAGCTTTGTTATTTGACACCCAGAGGGTAGCTTGTTCCTTGAAGCACTATGAAAGTCAAGGAGGTTAGATATCTAGGCTCCTTGAACAATATAGCGCTTTCTAGTAGAGAAATGAGGAACTTTGTGTTGGTGGAAACTCCCGTGATTAATTTTGCCATTATGAACACGGCTTACTGAATTCAAATGGGTTCTTTGACATGCCAACATCATATGACACGCGTGTCGTAAATTTTTGCCGCCTATCAAAAATCACTTACCTCGGCCAGGAGCGAACCTGCAATCTTGGGGTTAGTAGACCGACATGTTAACCACTCACCCACCGTGGCAAGCAAGGCAGAAGTACCACCGGCCGACAACTGCTGCCTTGCAGTCAGTAGAGGGATCTACAAAGGCTAGGGGAGACAACCCCTACAGAAAACTGCCGCGAGCTGGGAAGCGGAAAGGGGCAGCCTCCCACCAGGATAGGGCGCTTGGGCTGATAACCTATGCTAACCCGAATAAATCCTATCAAAGAAACCGAAACAAGAAAAGGCGCGACATTTGCTATGAAATAGGACACTCGAATTGTATTCTGGAACATTCAGACTATGTGGCAGACTGGGAAACTTGAAGTGTCAAGAGAAATGGTTCGGTACAAACTGACAATTCTGGGCTTTAGCGAGACAAGATGGACAGCTTTTGGAGAAATTAAAACTAGGAATGGAAGCACTCTATTGTATTCGGGAAGAGATGATGACAACCATACGGAGAGGGTAGCTTTACTGTTAAGTAGTATCACCAAGAAGAGTTTAGTAGAGTGGCATCCCATTTATGAAAGGATAATTACTGCACGATTTGCATGTAGAGCAAGACTGGTTACTATAGTGCAATGCTACGCTACGAGATGACTGAAGTAGAGGAGAAAGAGAGGTTTTATAGTAAACTACATGCAACTTTAAGAAGCGTACGAAAAAGAGATATCGTTATGGTGATGGGAGATCTAAACGCAAAAATTGGAAGGGAAAACCATGGCATGGAACAAATTATGGGAAGCCAAAGTCTGGGTGTTCGAAATGACAATGGGGATCGATTTATTGATTTGTGTGGTACGTTTGGACTGGTTATTGGTGGCACTATTTTCCCTCATAGAGAATGCCACGAGGTAACCTGGCTTTCCCCTGATCATAAGACAGAAAATCAGATTGATCATTTGGCTATTAAAAGGTACTGGCGCACCTCTCTACTGGATGTAAGGAATAGAAGAGGAGCTGATGTTGGTAGCGACCAACATTTGGTTACAGCGACTGTAAGAATTAAACTAGCCACAGTAAGGCGAGCAGGACAGTATGAAAGAGTGAAATATAGATTGGAAGACTCAAAGAGACAGCCATCAAAGAAGAGTTCTCTATAGAACTTCGCCAATTTTATAAATACGAACGAATCGTGACGCGGTAGATTGTTGAACGGACACTGTAGGTAGCACTAGAGTTTGTTCATAGATTGTAAGATTTCACTATTACAGTTTGTATAGGTTCATTAAGTCGCACTTTGACAGGTTTTAGCGGAATGTAGTCTTGATATTGCAATTTATGAATCCACTTTAACTTAAAGGTTGTAGTAATTTTAACGGTATTGAGTATGGTTTTCCACTGTTTAGTCTATTTTTAATGGTAAGTTCCAGTGCTGTAGTGATAGTTAAATGGAGCAAGTAGACATCCCACAGGTTAAGTTTTAGACAGCTATGTGTTGTTGTTCGAGTCTTCATTATTTTGACTGGTTTGATGCAGCTCTCCATGCCTCTCTGTCCTGAGCTAATCGTTTCATCTCTACATAGCTACCACACCCTACATCCGAGGCAATCTGTTTAACATATTCTAACCTGGGTCTACCCCTACAGTTCTTGTCCTCGACCCTTCCTTCCATAACTAAGATTGCTATTCCTGGATGTCTTAGTATGTGTCCTACTAACCTATCTATTTTCTTCATTAGCAGTCGCCAGAAACATCTCTCCTCTCCCACTCGTCTTAATACCTCTTCGTTTGTAACCCTATCTACCCATCTGATCTTCATCATTCTCCTGTAACACCACATTTCAAATGCTTCAATTCTACTCTTTTCTGCTGCGCCAATAGTCCAAGTTTCACTTCCATAGAGCGCCACGCTCCAGACAAAGGCTTTCAAAAATGATTTCCTAATACCTAAATTTATATTCGATGTCAACAGATTCCTTTTTTGTAGAAATGCTTTCCTTGCCTGAGCCAACCTACTTTTTATATCCTCTTTGCTTCGTCCATCACTGGTTATTTTGCTTCCTAAGTAACAGAAGTCTCCTACTTCCTTCAGCTTTTCACCTGCCAATTTGATGTCCATAGAGGTTTCTGATTTATTTCGGCTGCATTCCAGTATTTTTGTTTTACATTTATTAATTTTCATCATGAATTCTTTCCTTAAGAAAGAGTCCATACCATTCAAAAGCTCATACAAATCATCAGGCGTGTCGGCCAAGATTACGATGTCATCAGCAAATCTCAGAGTTGAAATTATGTCTCCTTGAATCTTCACTCCCACTTCAAATTTTTCTCCAATTTCCTTCATTGCTTGTTCAATGTAAAGATTGAAAAGTATGGGTGATAAGTTGCAGCCTTGCCTTACACCTTTCTGAATACCAGCTTCTCTCTCATGTCCTTCAGCTCGAATGACTGCTGTCTGGTTTCTGTATAGATTGTATATCACCCTCCTATCCCTGTACTTCATTCCAATAGATTTCAAAATGTCAATCGATTTAGTCCAATCAACGTTATCAAAAGCCTTTTCTAGGTCTACAAATGCCATGAACGTTCTCTTATCTTTCCTTATTCTACCTTCCAAAATCAGCCTAAGACTTAGTACAGCTTCCCTTGTTCCTACATTTCTCCTGAAACCAAACTGGTCTTCACCCAACTCCGTTTCTATCTGGCTTTCCATCCTCTTGTAAATTATTCTAGACAGGATCTTTGAAGCATGAGTCATCAAGCTGATTGTACGGTGATCTTCACATCTGTCAGCTCCCACTTTCTTTGGTAAAGGGATGATAACATTATTCTTGAAATCAGGGGGTACCTCACCTGTCTCATAAATCCTACACACCAAGTGAAATAACCTGATCAAACCTTCATCACCTATGCAGCGTAGAAACTCAATCGGTATATCATCTATGCCTGGTGCTTTGTTCCTGCTTAAGTCCTCCAATGCTCTGTCAAATTCTGATCTCAATATTAAATCTCATTTTGCATCCTCATCAATTTCCTCCTCCCTTTCCATTACATGATTCTCAATCTCCTGCCCCTTATAGCCTACAAACACACTATGTAAGCTTTCCATCTCTCAACCTTTTCTTCCCCATCTGTTAGGGGCTTTCCATTTGTGTCCTTAATATTACAGCACTTAGTCTTCTTTTCCCCAAAAGGATTCTTAATCCTTCGATAAGCTGTGTCTACTTTTCCTAATTTTAGACAATTTTCTATACCTGCACATTTCTCTTTCAACCATTCTTCTTTCGCTTCCTTGCACTTCTTGTTAACCTCATTTCTCAGACGTCTGTATTCTGCGTTCCCCTTTTCATCTCTTACATTCTTGTGTTTCCGCCTTTCATCCATCTATTCTAGTATATCCTGAGTGATCCACGGTTTTCTACCTATTCTTTCTTTCCTACCAATGTTTTCTTCTGCGGATTCTGTTATTTCATTCTTCAAAAGTGCCCATTCGTCTGCAATTGAAGTTTGTTTAGGGGTTTTCATTAGTCCTTCCTTTATACTCTTCTTGAAACTTTCGTTTACATCCTTCTCTTTCTGTCTGTCTATTGCCCACCTTTTTGGCTTTTGACTTTTCTTCAGTTTCTTCAACTTTAATCTGCATTTCATAACAACCAGATTGTGGTCAGAGTTTATGTCATCGCCAGGATATGTTTTACAATCCCAAATCTGGTTTCGAAACCTCTGCTTGACCATAATGAAGTCGATTTGGTAACGCCCTGTATCTCCATTTCTCATCCATGTGTATATTCTTCTATTGTGGTTATTGAATAAGGTGTTAGCTATGACCAACTCATGCTCAGTGCAGAATTCTATCAGCTTGCTTCCTCGATCATTTCTTTCACCTAATCCGAAATCTCCTACTATCTTCCCTTCTCTCCCTTTTCCTATCTCAGCATTCCAATCTCCCATTACTATAACATTTTCATCACGTTTGATATACCTCTGAATTTCATCTATTTCTTCGTAGACCTTTTCAACATCTTCATCATCAACTTGACTGGTAGGCATATAGACTTGTACCACTGTGGTGCACTAGGTTTTATATTGATTTTTGCTACAATAATCCGTTCACTATATTGCTCATAATATTCCACTCGCTGTCCAAGTTTCCTACTCAATATGAGACCAACCCCTGCTTGGCCATTGTTTGATTTAGTGCTAATGACCCTATAGTCTCCTGACCAAAAGTCCTGTTCTTCCTGCCTGCGCATTTCACTAATCCCAACCAAATCCAACCTCAACCTATCCATTTCCCTTTCTAAGTTTTCTAACCTTCCACTTCCCAGCAGACTTCTAACATTCCACGCTCCGATCCGCAGAATGTCAGATTTCCTCTTTGTCACTTTTGAGATGTTAACCCCCTCTCGAGTAGTCCCCACCCGGAGATCCGAACGGGGGACTAGTTTACCTCCGGATTGAAATTTTACAAGGGAGGAGGCCATCATCACAAGTAATTATGCATAGAGAGGTGTATATCCTCGGGAATAGTATTACGGCTGTAGTTTCCCGTTGCTTTCAGCCGTGCAGCAGAACGAAGTGTAGCCATTAGTTGGCTTATATTATGAATTTAACAGAAATCCCTCGCTGCATGAAAAGTTTTCCCTTAGTTAGTTCAAGAAATGCTGAATTTCATAACTTTAGTAGCAAGCCTGGTTGACGAAGAATGACGGTTCCCACGTGGGGCAGTTATTACTCAATTTTGCGGAAATCCCAACACTGCCTATAACTTTCATTAAAAGCATTCAGAATGATGTTTAAAACCATCTAAAATGGTTTAAAATCAATGTAGGTAGTTACTTAACTTGCATGATGTCTCCTGCGACCGTTACACTCAAAATTCAGACATGGCATCCGTTTGAATCACCTCATTTGAAGAGGAGGAGAACCTCTGAGAGAGGTCTGAACTGTTCCCCATGCTGACTACACAAGAAGTGAAAGGAGAATTTGAACACACGGCGAGCGAGAAGACGAAGGGGAGGTGGGGAGTGACAAAGGAACACAAAACAGGGTAGGTAACATCTGAGCAATATAAACCCTTTACAGAATGTAATTTTCTTCATGGAGTAGGGTCTTCAAGGAGATGATAGTTGACGACAGCGACGACGCCTGCTGGAATGGTGTGCAAGTCCTCTTAAACTCGATGAATATCAAAAACTTCGGCAGGTTGCCGCGTGGTTCGCCGTTACATAGCAAGGAATACATATCTGAAACAAACTTAAGCACATTTTAGTGCATATTCAAAGAAAAAACGAATATAAAAACAAAGAAGGGGTTCCCTTTTGGTGTCTGCGAAGGGGAAAATAAAATAAACTAATGAAAGAGAAAAAGCAAATAGCAGCAAGAGCTAACTCTGACTCTAACTAACCGTGCATTCCAAGGAGACACCAACTGGTTCGAAGAGTTAGGTAAGCTGGGGCAGTAATAGGTTGAGGATATCGACAAAAAATGGATTAAGACCAGAGAAATGTTAAATTTAACTTGCGAGGCGGTTCTTGGAGTAAAACAGAAAGGAAGACCTGACTGGATTTCACAAGATACATTGAACTTAATCGAAGAAAGAAGAATAGCTAAAACCAGAAAGAATGCTGCCAAAACACGTGATGCCAAAAAGAGAACCCACAAAGAATACTCTGCTATTAATCGATCTGTTAAGCGCTGTTTTCGTAGCGATAAGAGGGTGTTTGCCAATCATCTAGCTACAGAAGCTGAGCATACAGCGGAAGTAGGTGATGCAATAAATCTTTTTACCTTCACAAGACAACTGTCTAACAAGAAAGTTGATGGCAACAAGGCAATTCAGATTAAAGATGGCATTCTCCTTACCTCTGAAGAAGAGCTGATGAAGAGATGGAGAGACCATATTAATGAAGCGTTGAACCGGATAACAGAAGACAGTGGGGAGCTAGAACAGTGGGACGAAGAGATCCAGGACGACTGAAGGATCAGCAGTGATGTACCGACAGAACAGGAGATAGTAAAATCCATCAAACACCTAAAGAATGGGAAAGGTCCAGAACTGGATAATATTATTCCTGAAGCTCTCAAAGCAAATCCTGACGTATCTGCGGATCTGCTACTTCCATTAATATTACTACTAGCAGAAGTACCCGTTCTTCGAACGGTCTTTGGTATGAATAACCAGACGTTATCAATTCAGCTACTGTTACAATGGTTAACGGTTTGTCATTCCTTCAAAAGTTTTATCACAACGAAGTTAGTTTTCTGGGAATATCACACACACTGTTAATTTAGGGGCCTTAAAATGTGGTTTTCGGAGACCCTTTATAGTCCCCCGAATGTTGTGTCTCACATTGAGAAGCGCAACATATGGTTTGGTCGTCCTTCTAGAATAATTTTTATATTTCGCCTATTTTAGCATGTATTTTGAAACTTTTTTTCCCTATACCCACCCTTCTATGAGAAGTACAGTGAAGAGTTATATAAATGATTAGTGTATTGACCCTCATGGATACCTACCTAATTTTACGATGCTCCAAGCATCCGAACACGAGTTATAGGTGTACATAAAGATACACAGAAATACAGACACACAAATCCACGTTTTGCTTGCATCCGTCAAAAAACAAACCGAAACGCGTAAAAGAAACAAAATTGAAACTTTAATAAACAAACAATCATATGTTTATAGATAGGTGTACTTATGCAGGAGCAAAGGCAGCTAGTGGCCATGAGGCAAACTAACTCTATTGACTACAACGTATCACCCAGCTACAACGTATCACCCAGATGTCCAAATATGGATATATCAACCACACAGTATCAAACAAATTCAAGGGGCAGATGACCTCGTAGTTCCACCCTTTAAAACAACAATAACTAACTCAACAAAATCATCCTTACGATGTACCCGTTTGTTGACAAAAAGAATGATTACTTAAAATGTGCTCTCAAACTAAATTCACCTAACGTGTACTACCTGACGTGAAAATAAAATTGAATACCTCAAATTCCTAAAAAGCCGCAAAAATACTATTTCAATTCAGGAATTTTTGAAAATAATATTGCTGTTTGGAGATATAATAGACCTTCTGTACAACATATCGCACGTGTATGTCGGGTGAAAGAATTCTGGATTGCCCCTTGACCCCCTTAAGCGCATTGACGAATTTTACAGTCTTAGTTGGTTCCGTGATAACCTTATAGCCATTTGCAAACGTTCACAGAAATGTAATAAATGGAGTGGTATTGCTTCTTGCAGAAAGAGATGGAAAGTTGGATGTCATCTCTTGAGATACTGTTGTCATGGTTACAGGCTTATATTCCTTGATTAGTTTATTAAATGAAATTAGTTTTCAGGGATTATCTCAGAAACTGTGGGTTATAGAGCCTTAAAATTTAGTTTTCGGGGACACATTAGGGCCCCCGTGTTTTGTTTCCGACACAAAGGGGCTGAAATTGAGCTTTGTCTCGTCGTTGTGTGCCATTATATAATAATAATAATAATAATAATAATAATAATAATAATAATAATAATAATAATAATAATAATAATAATAATAATTGTATAATTATATAGAGATAGGGATTAAATAGACCTTCCGTACCACACCCACACGTGTAAATCACGTGAAAAAATTCTAGAGTACCTCTTGACCCCCTTAAGTGCAGTATACTGTATGTATTGATGCATTTTACACCGTAATTTGGTTCCGTGATAACCGTATAGCCGTTTACAAACTTTCACAGTAATGTAATAATTGGAATTGTATTGCGTCTAACAATGACCTGTGAGATTCTGTTGCCATAGTTACCGGGTTGCATACTTTCATTATTTTATTAAATCAAATTAGTTTTCTGGGAATAACTCAAAAACTATTGGTTTTAGGGCCTTAAAATGTGGTTTTCGGGGCCCCTTCGGGCCTCCGAGTTTTGTTTTTGATATTGAGGGGCTGAAAATGAGCTTTGTCTGGCCCTTCTACACATATTTCAGCATGCATTTTAAGGGGGTATGCCCCTCATATGAGAGATACGGAGAAGAGTTACATCAATGATTAGTGTCGTGCCTCTGAAGGAGATCTGTACCAAATTTTACGTTGATCCACCCAGCCGTTCTCGAGTTATAAGGGAACATACTTGTCCACAGACAAACAGACAGACAGACATACATACATACATACATACATACAGACAGACAGACAGACAGACAAAAAAATATTTTCGCGCGCATCCGTCATAAAACAGTCTGAAACGCGTAAATAACGCAAATTTCCGTAGAAATTCAGAAAAAAAACAGACAAACTTTCATTCTTATATATATAGAGAAGAGATTTGGGAAAACGAGACTCTCTACAAAGAATGGAATAAAGGGCTGCCCATTAAACTTCCGAAGAGAGGGGACCTGTCTGTTTGTGATAACTGGAGGGGAATTACACTGCTTTCAGTACCCAGTAAGGTTCTCTCACGAATCATCCTTGATAGGATTAAAGCTTAGCCTATATGGACAACAAGCAGCGAAAAGAGCAGGCTGGGTTTCGATAAGGACGCTCCTGTGCCGACAAGGTTAACTACGGATAATTGCAGAACAATCAGCGGAGTACCAATCGTCTCTGTACTGTATATGCTCTTCATTGATTTCGAGAAGGCTTTCGACAGTATCTCCAGGACTAAGAACTGGAGAGTAATGAAGATCTTTGGCATCCCCCAAAAGATCATCAGCCTAATCCAGTTCATGTATGATAGCTACACGTGCCAGGTGGATGACGTTTGACAGAACCAATTGAAGTTAAGACCGAAGGATGCCTACTTTCATCTACTGTATATTGTTCCTCATGACCCTTGGTGTTGTCATGAAAAACGCATTGAATCGTTAATTGGGCATCCCGAGGAATCTTACTCAACGACTGGAAGACTTGGATTTTGCCGATGACATATGCTTATTTACCCACAGCCGAAGAGATATGGGAACCAAGCTCGATGATCTAAAATCTGAAGCACAGGAAGTCGGACTTAGGATGAATAGGCTATCAATACGACCAAATACATGCGTGTGAGAAATCCCAACAGTACACCTGTGGGAATATTCTAAATAATTACCGTACTTCACGAGAATACTCTTTCTAAGGAGACATTGAACCACAATTTATTCACATACAACATTACATTATAAATTTGTACCATGTTCCAAGCTTCAACTATGGTTGTTAAAAAAATAACGAACACATGAATACCAACACATACATAATCGATAAGTGTCAGTTCGAGATATTCTAGTCTTTTTCTCACATTCTCCCACCTAAGTTAATGGTACACAGCCCAAAATTAACTTACAAAACACAATCACAGGCTTGCGAACAGTCATTCTGAATCTCGTCTCCACCTGGTTCTTAGAAATCTACCCTTCAATGTTGACTTCATCCTGAGGCAGTTCCGTGACTTCCTCTCGAAGTCTCTTGCCGATGATTGAAGATTCACCCTGCTCACTAAGTTCCAGTTCCAATGGACAGATTCTCTGCACAGGTCTCAGCAGCAAACCACTTGAGGTCCTGTCACGGTCGCCAAATGTGGGAATATTCTAAATAATTACTTCACGAGAAGACTATTTCCAAGGAGACATTGTACCACGATTTATTCACATACAACATTACATTATAAACTTCAACCATGTTCCATGCATCAACTATTGTTATTCAAAAAAATAACGAACACGTAAAAATCAACATATACATAATCGATAAATGTCAGTTCGAGATATTCTAGTCTTTTTTTCACAACATCATTGCAACTCGATGGACAGGTAATAGAGAGGGTAAATAGCTTCTTCTATCTAGGAAGCATTACAACGACGAATGGAGGGGCAGAAGAAGACATTAACGGCTGTTTGAATAAAGCTAGGGGCGCTTTTGCAACACTTCGTCCCTTATGGAAGTCCAAAGAACTCAGTAAAAGAGCAAAAGTACGGATTTTCAATAGCAATGTCAAGTTGGTGCTGCTATATGCATGTGGAACTTGTAAAGTGACCAAATCCTTGACACGAAACATCCAGACATTTGTAAATAAATGTTTTAGGAACATCTTAGGAATACACTGGCCAGATGTGGTGTCAAATGAAGAATTGTGGATGAGGACAGATCAACTGCCGGTCGAACAGCAGATTAAGAGAAGAAAGTGGGAATGGATTGTCCATACTTTGCGCAGATCTGATGACAGCCTTGCTAAACAAGCCATGGAATGGAATCCTCAGGGCCAAAGGAGAAGAGGAAGACCTAGAATGACATGGAGGACATCAGTGAAGGAAGAGAGCGAGCAGCTTGGGTACTCGTAGGCAGGGGTGCACCCAGGGGGGGGGGGGGGGCTGGGAACACTTTAAAAACATTGCATCACATGCACATAAAGAAACCTTCCAAGAAAAATTGCAACTTGATTTCTTACAGCTGTGAAATTTTTATAAGAATGACATAAATTGAAAGTGGAGGAAACAACAAAGGCCTGCTTATGGCTAAGTTTGAACTGTGGCACAAGAGCTTCAAGACCCACGCTAATATCCCTAAAAACCCAATCGATGTGTAATCTATGTGACAAGGACTTGTTTCCTATTATCAACACATTGTTGAGAATTTTGTGTACCATCCCTGTGACTACAAGCACTGCTGAGAGGTCATTTTCTACACTACGTCGGCTGAAAACATATCTTAGGAATACCATGGG
The DNA here is from genome assembly GCA_946902985.2 of Meconema thalassinum. Taxonomy (NCBI): domain Eukaryota; kingdom Metazoa; phylum Arthropoda; class Insecta; order Orthoptera; family Tettigoniidae; genus Meconema; species Meconema thalassinum. The sequence continues at coordinate 445,739,326 of OX336390.1, forward strand.
TGCAGACAGGCTGACTGGACTAGCAGCAGCACTGAATAATCGCCGGGAAATTGAAGTCACCAGTACAGAGGTAGTTTCCGTTTTGAAAAAATCTGCTAGGCGGCTGGATTTTGTTCTGTGAAATATGAGTTTCCACTTTATTCAAAAAACGTTAATGTTAATTCATTAATACATGATTTGTATTCAACTATTTGTTTAAACTTGCATTCAGCCTGTGTAAATAAGTTCAACTTGAAATTCTAGAAATGTTGAAGATTTTCTATTATAATGTTAGTTATTAAGGAAAATTAAAATAACATATATTTTCACGTACAGTACATAAAATATTTGTTACAATCCATAACACTATGGTATACAATTGTTGTTTGAGTCTTCAGTCTTTTGACTGGTTTGATGCAGCCATCCATGCCTCCCTGTCCTGAGCTAATCGTGTAATCTCTACATAGCTCCGACACCCTACATCCAAGGCAATCTGTTTAACATATTCTAACCTTGGTCTACCCCTACAGTTCTTGTCCTCAACCCTTCCTTCCATAACTAAGCTTGCTATTCCTGGGTGTCTAAGTATGTGTCCTACCAACCTATCTCTTCTCTTCATTAGCAGTCGCCAGAAACATCTCTCCTGTCCCACTCGTCTTAATACCTCTTCGTTTGTAACCTTATCTACCCATCTGATCTTCATCATTCTCCTGTAACACCACATTTCAAATGCTTCAATTCTCCTCTTTTCTGCTGCACCAATAGTCCAAGTTTCACTTCCATAGAGCGGCACGCTCCAGACAAAGGCTTTCAAAAATGACTTCCTAATACCTAAATCTATATTCGATGTCAGCAGATTCCTTTTTTGTGTAAATGCTTTCTTTGCCTGAGCCAAACTACTTTTTATATCCTCTTTGCTTCGTCCATCACTGGTTATTTTGCTTCCTAAGTAACAGAAGTCTCCTACTTCCTTCAGCTTTTCACCTGCCAATTTGATCTCCATAGAGGTTTCTGATTTATTTCGGCTGCATTCCAGTATTTTTGTTTTACATTTATTAATTTTCATCATGAATTCTTTCCGTTAGACGGAGTCCATACCATTCAAAAACTCATTCAAATCCTCAGGCTTGTCGGCCAAGATGACGATGTCATCAGCAAATCTCAAAGTTGAAATTATTTCTCCTTGAATCTTCACTCCCACTTTCAACTTTTGTACAATTTCCTTCATTGCTTGTTCAATGTAAAGATTGAAAAGTTTGGGTGATAAGTTGCAGCCTTGCCTTACACCTTTCTGAATACCAGCTTCTCTCTCATGTCCTTCAACTCGAATGACTGTTGTCTGGTTTCTGTACAGATTGTATATCACCCTCCTATCCCTGTACTTTATTCCAATCGATTTCAAAATGTCAAACAATTTAGTCCAATCAACGTTATCAAAAGCCTTTTCTAAGTCTACAAAAGCCATGAACGTTCTCTTATCTTTCCTTATTCTACCTTCCAAAATCAGCCTAAGACTTAGTACAGCTTCCCTTGTTCCTACATTTCTCCTGAAGCCAAACTGGTCTTCACCCAACTCCGTTTCTATCTGGTTTTTCATCCTCTTGTAAAGTATTCTAGACAGGATCATTGAAGCATGAGTAATCAAGCTGATTGTACGGTAATCTTCACATTTGTCAGCTCCCACTTTCTTTGGTATAGGGATGATAACATTCTTCTTGAAATCAGGGGGTATCTCACCTGTCTCATAAAACCTACACACCAAGTGATATAACCTGATCAGACCTTCATCTCCTATGCAGCGTAGCAACTCAATCGGTATATCATCTATGCCTGGTGCTTTGTTCCTGCTTAAGTCTTCCAAAGCTCTATCAAATTCTGATCTCAATATTAAATCTCCTTTCGCATCCTCATCAATTTCCTCCTCCCTTTCCATTACATGATTCTCAATCTCCTGCCCCTTATAGCCTACAAACACACTATGTAAGCTTTCCATCTCTCAACCTTTTCTTCCCCATCTGTTAGAGGCTTTCCATTTGTGTCCTTAATATTACAGCACTTAGTCTTCTTTTCCCCAAAAGGATTCTTAATCCTTCGATAAGCTGTGTCTACTTTTCCTAATTTTAGACAATTTTCTATACCTGCACATTTCTCTTTCAACCATTCTTCTTTCGCTTCCTTGCACTTCTTGTTAACCTCATTTCTCAGACGTCTGTATTCTGCGTTCCCCTTTTCATCTCTTACATTCTTGTGTTTCCGCCTTTCATCCATCAATTCTAGTATATCCTGAGTGATCCACGGTTTTCTACCTATTCTTTCTTTCCTACCAATGTTTTCTTCTGCGGATTCTGTTATTTCATTCTTCAAAAGTGCCCATTCGTCTGCAATTGAAGTTTGTTTAGGGGTTTTCATTAGTCCTTCCTTTATACTCTTCTTGAAACTTTCGTTTACATCCTTCTCTTTCTGTCTGTCTATTGCCCACCTTTTTGGCTTTTGACTTTTCTTCAGTTTCTTCAACTTTAATCTGCATTTCATAACAACCAGATTGTGGTCAGAGTTTATGTCATCGCCAGGATATGTTTTACAATCCAAAATCTGGTTTCGAAACCTCTGCTTGACCATAATGAAGTCGATTTGGTAACGCCCTGTATCTCCATTTCTCATCCATGTGTATATTCTTCTATTGTGGTTATTGAATAAGGTGTTAGCTATGAGCAATTCATGCTCGGTGCAGAATTCTACCAGCCTACTTCCTCGATCATTCCTTTCACCTAATCCGAAATCTCCTACTATCTTCCCTTCTCTCCCTTTTCCTACCATAGCATTCCAATCTCCCATTACTATAACATTTTCATCACGTTTGATATACCTCAGAATTTCGTCTATTTCTTCGTAGACCTTTTCAACATTCTCATCATCAGCTTGACTGGTAGGCATATAGACTTGTACCACTGTGGTGCAGGTAGGTTTAGTATTGATTGTATACAATTACATCTCGTAATTTTTTAAATGTAATTTTTAGTTCCAATTAAATTTACAAATTCAAAATCAAAATGTTATTATTAATTTCCTAAAACCTATACTAGTTCTTGGTATAAACAACTCAAAACTTAGTAAATGATTGCAGATAATTGATGTTACACATCAATCTGACGATCATGATAGCTAGATATATAGTTATGATAATAATGGGCAGAGCAATCCAGTCGTTATCACTCTGATCGTGATCAAAAGGTAATTCTTGATTTAAAAAAAGCATGCAGTTCCTTTTTATTACTTGTATAACGTTAGCGCAATGGTACTGTAACTAAAATTTGTATAAAACCAATGCACATTTTGTTTAAATAATCTCCAGTCCAATAGCATCTTTTGTATTGGTTTTAACAGAGCATTCTACAGTATATTTGATCTTATAGAATATCTTTTTATGCATATGATCTCAAATATACATATTTACATACAAGTCTAATAATGGACACATTCTCTTTCCATAGCTGAAATCATGTTATTGAGGAAAGCCCCCTCCAAACCAAAAGTCTGGGTGCGCCCCTGCTCGTAGGGAATGATAAAATGCATAGCACGCAACAGAACCAGATGACAAACACTTGTCTCGGTCCTATGCTCCTCAACAGGAGTTAAAGGAATTAAGTATCACTAAAAAAGTAAATAACACAATCATATACTGTAATAAGTTGCAAGTGAGTAGTAAGGATCGTGGGGGTGAGTCCATACGCACGCTATTTAAACTCTGTCCACAACCAGAAATATGGATGATCGATTCTCTTCAGAACATATTGTTGTCTAACTCAGCTGGTATTTCTCAACAAAGGTAGTACTAATTGTTTTCTTGCTGAAGATTGCAATGTTAATAAGTATTATTAAGGAACACAGCAATAGTGTAATTTACTTCATTAGTAGCTATTGAGAAGAAGACTAGTAGACCCGTGCGAGAAATCTCGCATGTTCATAAACCACACGTTCCCCAATACGTTTATAATGAGAAACTTTCGGAGAAAGGTTGTTATGTTTTTATTTGATCCAAATGATTAGAACACTATGTTCATTTCAGTTAGAATTCCAAGTTCTACGTTCCCTAACTTAAGAAGGCAATCACAGAAAATTGGATCATCATAACACTCACCGGTTATTCGATATTTATGAAATTATACGTTTTGAGTACCGGTACTCATTCCTTTGATTTACTGTTTCTGTAATCCATGCAAAGTGATAAAGGAAAGACCTCAAAATGTTAAAATGACATGAAACGGGCGTCACAACGGCCGAAATGTGAAGAGTACAGCAATTATGGAGCGTATTTTCCTACAGCAATAGTATCTACAAATCGCACACTTCGTACATTTTTTAAAAGTCATTTGTTAAAGCAATTATAGATATTTATGAAATTAGAGTGCAATTCGTCACTGATGATGTCTATTCTCTTTCATTTGAATGCTCATTTGTCACTATCGGTCGCTTGTGAGCGTCACAGGAGGGATCTATACTACTGAAATAATATATATGATGATGATTGTAGTTTTACGTGACCGTGAATCTTGTGATTATGAGCCACGGGACCTCTTTTTTACGTGGAATCCGAACCACAGGACATGCCTTTTCACTTCGAAAATCTCGCATGCATTGACCGGGAATCGAACCCAGTCCACCTTGGTGAGAGACCAACAGCTTGACCGCTGTGCCACGCCGCCCTCTATTAGCTATTTAGAGGGAAAAGGATGTTCTCCCCATTTTTCTCACATAGGACTTCTCCTTCTTTTCTTCGGTGGAAGGGAGATAACCTAGAAGTTGTCGTCATAAAATGCTTCTTTACGACCTCGCGTCGTGGCCGTGCTCATTAAATCATGCTCTACGGCCGCGAGGGCAGCTGCAGCAAGTCCGGAGATCGCAGGTTCCAATCCCGGCGCTGGCAGAGGCTACTCTGAATGAGTTTTCCCCGGGGTTTTCCACAATTGCTCCAGGCAAATGCCGGGATAGTACCGTACTTCTAGTCTCGGGGCGTCTACCTCATCCCTGTTTCACACACTACCACACCCAACACATAAATACACCCAACTACACAGAGCTGATGACTAAGATGTACCAAGCCCCTCAAATGAAAAAAAAAATACTAGCAGGTACCCGTGGCTTCCGACGCGAAGAAGACAGTAGGGGAGTGATGCCGATCTAAACCCACCCGGCGTTGCTCGGGTGGCATGATGTTAAATAGTTCATATCTCGCGAACGCATGGTCCGATTTTGGCATGCGACATGTGGTTGAACTCAGAGTGACGTTCTACTTCCTATGGACCACTTGTACTACTTCTTAATTAAAAATAGTTTTTTGAAAGTAGGCGATAGTTAGAAAACCGAACATTATAGAACGTTGTGCCATGGTTCAAACGAATGGCGTTTATGTCCTTTATTTTTTATAATAAAACTTTTTTTTGTCATTTAGACTTTCACGGCCCGTGTTATTATTCATAATGTTGAATTTTGGGCTTATGCCGTGTTTTATTATATTGCAATTCGACGCGTTTCGAAAGAAACCATGTCTTTCATCGTCAGGAATAATCTGGAATACGACAATGTTGCTAAGAGAAAGCAACGAAGAACATATAGAAGGTGCCCAAAGATGGACGCCATTATAGCCCCATGTTAGGGACAACGGAAAGCAGCAGTGAATTACTTTCTCAGGGTTCTGATAATAGGTAGTTATTATTCACTGAGATTGTAGCCGGTGTCGCGGTTGAAATTATCTGGGTGTTTACGTATTTCAACCGCCTCCCTGATGATTCTGGGACGATATTGCTTTATACGGGTAAGAACATCCACCCCTTGGAACATGACATCATGGCCAGGTGTTAAAGAATGATCGGCAACAGCTGATTTATCAGGTTGAATGAGCCTGATACATCTATTATGTTCCTTAATGCGAGTGCATATTGTTCTCGAAGTCTGCCCGATGTAAACCTTGCCACAAGAACAGGGAACTCTGTAGATACCCGGTTGTTGCAATTTAGGCAAACTGTCCTTAGTTGGTCGCAGGAGTTGCCTATATCTATTATCAGAACCCTGAGAAAGTAATTCACTGCTGCTTTCCGTTGTCCCTAACATGGGGCTATAATGGCGTCCATCTTTGGGCACCTTCTATATGTTCTTCGTTGCTTTCTCTTAGCAACATTGTCGTATTCCAGATTATTCCTGACGATGAAAGACATGTTTTCTTTCGAAACGCGTCGATTTTTAGTATAATAAAACACGGCATAAGCCCAAAATTCAACATTATGAATAATAACACGGGCCGTGAAAGTCTAAATGACAATATTAGAAACCTCTATGGGGAGGATATTTTCCGACTGATGTCTAGATTCAGTAGGTTACGACGCAAGAAGGTGTGTCATCTCTTCACTCGCTTTTCTCCTAAGATGCCGGGATCATGATATTCTACCGAATTTTGTTATGTTGAAGCATTCCTTCAGAACACCTAAGGCAACGAGAATCTATCGTCGTGCAAGCAAGGCGTTATTGATAGAGAGGTTACAGCATACTCGTAAGCAGTTGGATTTTATTTCGAGGGAGTTACTACAGCTACATCTACGCCTCTCAAACTTCGTAAGTGAGGAATTATGGAATATCTTTGATCGTATTTCTTCAGTGCAAGCTAACAGCGTTCTAGATCAGGTGAGGGACAGACATATTTCCAAATATGATAGGTTATGTCAGTTGCAGAAATCTCAAGCCATTAGACTTGATGCTAACAAGGTTCTCGTAAATTTGTCCAGCAAGCCCCTAAGTGATACCCAACAGGCAGTTCTCGCTAAAGGTCTCAATTTTGCTGTAGCGCCTAGAAGAATTCCTATTGAAGAACTTATTACATCCGTAGAATCCTCAGTTCATCACCTCACACCTGAAGAGGCCGAGGAAGCCAGGCAAGAATGTTCCCGAGTACTCAAGACAGCTAAGCCACCTAACACCAACTTAAAACAAGGCAAAGCCGGGCACTTAAAGATCTAAGGGACAATTCTGATATTATCGTCCTCCCCGCTGACAAGGGTAACGCGACAGTGGTATTGGATAAGGTTGATTATGATTCCAAGATCTCGTCTTTGTTATCAGATCTTGTATATAGGATTAATAGTCGTGATCCTACTACTCGCTACTCGAATGTCACCGTCAAATTGATCAAGCAATCATCTATTCCAGCGGATGCAGCGAAGACTCTCGTTCCAGGGGATGCTATTCCTCCGAGACTCTATGGTCTTCCTAAAATACATAAGGAAGATGTTCCTCTTAGACCTATTGTTAGTACGATTGGTTCTCCTACATATGCCCTTTCCAAATACTTAGGTAGACTACTTCAGCCGCTTCTGGGTAACACGCCTTCGTACATTAAGGATTCCACACACTTCGTGGAAAAGTTAAAAGCTATAACACTTCAGCCGGGTGATATTCTAGTGAGTCTCGACGTGGTGTCTCTGTTTACGAGAGTACCTATTGATGGTGTTATGTCTCTCATTAATGGCTTTTTTCCTGAAGACATCACAAGACTTTTTTATCACTGCATGACCTCCTCCTACTTTCTATGGAATGGGAATTTTTATGAGCAGACTGATGGTGTGGCCATGGGTAGTCCTCTCTCTCCTGTTGTGGCTAATTTCTTCATGGAGAACTTTGAAGAGAAAGCTTTGTCGTCGGCTCCTTTCAAACCGAAGATCTGGTGGCGTTATGTGGATGACACGTTCGTTGTTTGGACGGAAGGTGAGGAAAATCTTAGCCATTTCCTGGATCACTTTAATCTCCAGCACCCTTCTATTTGTTTCACCATGGAAAAGGAATCTGACGGCAAAATACCTTTTTTAGATGTTATCGTCACCAAGAAAGAGGATGGATCTTTAGGACACAGCGTTTTTCGTAAGCCAACACACACCAATAGATATCTCCACGCAAGTTCTCACCATCACCCTGCCCAGAAACATGGTATCCTTACAACTCTAACTACCAGGGCTAGGAGGATTTGTGAAGTGTCTTCTTTACAAGAAGAAATTAACACCCTGCGAACCACCTTTGAGAGCAACGGTTATAGCAAGGCTTTGATTTCTACGGTTCTGAAACCAACAAATAATAATAGGACGTCAGTTGAGAAAAGAGATGTAAGAGGAACTGCTTACCTTCCGTACATACATAACACAACGGATCGTATTGCTAAAATCCTACGTCGATACAACATACGGACTGTATTTGGAACTTCTGTTAAGATTAGGCAACTCCTGCGACCAACTAAGGACAGTTTGCCTAAATTGCAACAACCGGGTATCTACAGAGTTCCCTGTACTTGTGGCAAGGTTTACATCGGGCAGACTTCGAGAACAATATGCACTCGCATTAAGGAACATAATAGATGTATCAGGCTCATTCAACCTGATAAATCAGCTGTTGCCGATCATGCTTTAACACCTGGCCATGATGTCATGTTCCAAGGGGTGGATGTTCTTGCCCGTATAAAGCAATATCGTCCCGGAATCATCAGGGAGGCGGTTGAAATACGTAAACACCCAGATAATTTCAACCGCGACACCGGCTACAATCTCAGTGAATAATAACTACCTATTATCAGAACCCTGAGAAAGTAATTCACTGCTGCTTTCCGTTGTCCCTAACATGGGGCTATAATGGCGTCCATCTTTGGGCACCTTCTATATGTTCTTCGTTGCTTTCTCTTAGCAACATTGTCGTATTCCAGATTATTCCTGACGATGAAAGACATGGTTTCTTTCGAAACGCGTCGAATTGCAATATAATAAAACACGGCATAAGCCCAAAATTCAACATTATGAATAAAACTTTTTTTTATTTTTTGGCATTTTTTTAAAACATTCAAATTTTGACATTCTTATATTTTGGAAACTAGCAAGTTTACAAAAAAAGTTTGTTTGACATAAATGAAAGGTCCATACCCCCTCTACCCCTAAAATAAATTTAAGTCTCTAGGACAAAAACTTGGTAGTAGTGGGGTGACCGATTCTCCTTCACAGCCTACTTTCCTACGAACTTTGCCGATATCTCCCGAACGCCTGATCGGATTTTAACGAACAAGGTGTCGTTGGGGATGGGGTGATGTTCTCTTTGCTAAAAATGTGTGTTGGTATTTAAAAAAAGAAAAAAAATTGAATATTTAAGTTTTTGACATTGGCGCTATTTTGGAAACAGTGAATTTTGGAGAAAAGTTTGTTTGACGTGAATGAAAGGTCCCTAGGCCCTCTAGGTGGAAAGCAAGTTTCAGGTGTGTAGAACAAAAAAAAAGGATAGCCTACTTTCTCACGAACATTGGCGATAATTCGCGAACGCATGGTTGGATTTTAATGAATGAGGTGTCGTTGGACTCGAGCTGACGGGCGCTTTGCTCTGGACGACTTGTACTATTTTTCAAAAATATTTAAAAAAAATGTTTTTGAAAGTAGACTATAGTTTGAAAACCAAACATGATAGAACGTTGTGCCGTGGTTTGAACGAATTTTTTATTTTTTATTTTTATGAAAAAACTTTTTTATTTTTTACATATTTTGAAAACAGTCTAATTTTGAAATTCTTATATTTTGGAAACTAGGAATTGTACAAAAAATTGTTTGACTTTAATGAAAGATACCTACCCCCAACAATAAATTTCAAGTCTCTAGGACAAAAACTATGCTTTTTGAAACTTTTTTTAAATGAAACGTGGTTGTAGACAGACAGGCGCTAGCGCTGGTGCGTGTGTTACAACGAGGCTGTGATGGTGAATACAGGAAATGGCTATTTCGAGAGGCAGCAGGGCGAGGGGTCGCTTTTTGAGATATTTACTATGAAGAATGAATAAAGGCGAATATTTCGAAAATCCCTCATGGTGATCTTTAAACATGTTAGTAATGAGTGAATTGACAAATGATGATGATGATAATAATAATAATAATAATAATAATAATAATAATAATAATAATGGTATGAGGCGAATGAAAGCATCGCGTTTGATAGTTGCCATTAAGAACTTTAAGAACCTGCTTTGTATGTGTGACTAGCAGCCTAGAAAGAAAAATCCCCTTGAGGCTGGCTAGCCGGCTAAGAGAATGGAATGTGAGCGAGAGATGACAACACTGCTGTCAGGTGATAACAGGTTGGAACAATGTGGCAACTCTGTACCTGAGATAACATTTCACTTCCTGTCAGACAGTCGAGCAGAGCGGCTTGCATGAGTGGACAGGAGCGGTGATAGGGGAGAGGAGGAAAACCTCTACACAATAGGAAATCACATGACCACTGCAGAGCGGTGAGGGGCGGGGCCAGAGGGCCGGGGAGAGGTGAGGGGAGAAGTAGAGAACCCATGACAGCCAATAGCTGAACGAGATGTATGTCAACATGGAGTAAAGGAGTGAGACACAGGTGTAAACAGGGAAAGAGAAACATGTGTGGATATGCCTAAAGTGTTGAGCGCCGTACACAGTGCTATTGTACAACATGATTCAATAAATAAATAAATAAATACATAAATAAAAGTGCACAGGTTCACACAACATGTAATTTATTGATCCAAGAATTAAAGGTAGTGTTAAATCCCAACCATTTTACATATAGTCTATTCCCTCTTTGTTTCAACACTTTTTTCACAAGGTAATGTTTAGGAAACGCTGTTTTCTGAAGTTCATGGAGATAAAATCTACCTTTTAAAGGTTGATGGTTGAGGTCCTCGAGTAAATAGGTGATTGGACTGTCCAAGTTGACATGACGAATTCGAAATAGTTCGGTCCCCCACTGAGGTGTGTAGCCCTTATTGAAGGCAGACTTAAATTTGCTCACACGAACAAAATCCCCAATTTTCAGTCAGTGACGTTTAGGGTCTGCTGTTTTTATAGGGTTAAACAGTTTATCCAGTCGCTGAATAATTTTGGACACGAGGCGTGGCTTGGTCCCAATCGTTTTATGTTTGGAGTCATTGTAACGTGACCTATGAAATGAAAAGGCTTTATAAATTCATCCCATCCGTATTTTTAGTGTATCTGACAAATGAAAAACCTGTGAATGACAGAAACCATTTACCGCCAGTCCATGACCAGCACCTGACCTATGTGCTTGCTTCAGGTTGACATGGGATGAAAAGCAAGCGGGAAAAACCATAAACGATTTCCCACTTTATGTGGAATTGGAATATGCCACTATCGGTTGCACTATGATGGAACCATTCACATGAAATATGCCATGCCTGATGAGAACCATTTACATATAGAGATAAATGGTCAAAGGATGTTGGTCCATAACCATGAAATGGTCAATGCAGGTGACGAATTATCCTTTCATCTCATGTTGACATGGGATGAAAAGCAAGCGGGAAAAACCATAAACGATTTCCCACTTTATGTGGAATTGGAATATACAGCCATGAAATAACAAACTGACGTTAGTTGTGACTTAAACTTTCTTGTGAAAGGTTGTTGGTCATGATCATGGTGAAACAAAGATATGTGGTGAGAAAAACTAAAAAGACTAAAAATAAGACCTTGTCCTTGTCAAAGCCTGGGCTTAAGGCATTAGTGGGCAAGCCCTTGCGAAATAAAAAAATAAAAATAAAAAATAACGTGTTGACCATAAGAAAAGCCCTTCGAGCAGCACTTCACTTCACTTATTTCCTTTCGCTCCGTGCGGAGCATAGGGCATCGAAGAATGATTTCCATCGGGCTCTGTTTGTTGCCAAGTTCTTCACTTCCCTCCAAGTCTTTCCCGCTTTTCTGGCCTCCTTTTCAATGGTGCGTTTCCAGGTTTCCTTGGTCTTCCCCGTCTCCGAGCCCCTTGAGAATTCCAGTCCAGAGCTCCCCTTTCTACTGCATCATTCTGTTTCCGCAGAGTTTGCCCAATCCAGCCCCATTTCCTCCGTTTAATTTGGAATTCTATAGGTTGTTGGTTAGCCCTTTGCCACAGCTCTTCGTTTGGGTTTATATCTGGCCATCGTATACCCAGAATTCAACGCAGACAACGATTGATGAATACTTGAAGTTAGTGGCTGATAGGATTGGTAACTTTCCATGTTTCACATGCATACAATAGGACAGCTTTCACATTGGTATTAAAAAGTCTGATTTTCGTCTTCCTGGATATGTTACGGTTTCTCCATACTGGATAGAGCTGCACAAAAGCCCCATTTGCCTTTCTTATTCTGCTCTTGACGTCCTCCTCAGCCCCTCCATTTCTCGTTACCACGCTTCCCAAGTAAACAAATGTATCCACCTGTTCTACATCTACTCCTCCCACAGTGAGACCAGCCTGTACTGTGGAGTTCACTCTCAGCTCCTTTGTCTTCTTTTGGTTTATCTTAAGTCCAACCTTAGCAGCTTCAAGTTCTAAATTTGCCAGTTTTCCCTCTATGTCTCTGAAGCGCTGTGCTAGCATACAGATGTCATCAGCAAAATCAAGATCCTCCAACCCGTCTCGAAGGCCCCACTGTATCCCTCTCTTCCTTCCTCTCCCCACCTTCCTAAGAGTATTATCAAGAACAATCAGGAACGAAGTGGGAGAAAGTATACAGCCTTGTCGGACTCCAGTCTGGATGGTCAATGGCTGGGATAGCTGACCCTCATGCAGGACTTGACATTCATAACCAGAATACATCTCTCGTATGATGTTAACAATTTTACTTGGTATACCATATTCCTTTAAAGTCTCCCACATGACCTTCCTATTAATGGAAACAAAGGCCTTCTCAAAATCTATAAACGTGATGTACAGTGCTGCTTGCCATTCGTTACTCTGCTCCACAATAATCCGTAAAGTGTTAATTAAGTCCACACAACTGCGGTGTTCCCTAAATCCAGCTTGTTCTTTCCTCAACTTCGACTCGATAGACTTCTTCACGCGATTCAAGATTATCCTGAGAAATACTTTGCTTGGCACGGATAGTAAGGTAATACCTCTCCAGTTGTTACAATTCGTCAAGTCACCCTTCTTTGGGATTTTAACAATCACACCTTTCTTCCATTCTGGCAGCTTCTCTTCAAACCAGATCTTTTCCATCAATGGCTTCAGGATATTAGCTGTGGTGTCCATGTCTATCTTGAGGATATCTGGCGAAATGTTGTCGACACCGGGGGCTTTTCCATTCTTCAGCTGTAGCAAGGCTTCTTTGATTTCAGCACAAGTTGGACTGTGCAAAAGAATATTTGGATCAGAATTTTCAGGTTCATCATTCCTCTCTTCGTGGTGTTCATTAATCCCTTGATCAACATTGAAAACTTCGGTGAAGTATTCCCTCCACCGTTCTTGTTGTTTTTATTGAGTTGTGAGTAAATTTCCCTGTTTGTCTTTTATGGGTCGGTTCTTTCGGAAACTTTTTTGGACTCACTTTTGTGATGCGGTACATTTCTCTGCTGTCACCCTTTGATGCAGCATCTTCTGCCTTCTTCGCCATCTCATCGATCCAATTACTCTTATCTCTCTTCACACTCTTTTTGACTTCTTTGTCAACGACCGTGTATTCTGCTTGCACTTTTGCTTTCTGATGTCGAGTCTTACACGTATTCAACCTCTCCTTAATCATTTTCCTATGACTTATTGCCTCCCAAGTTTGTTCTGACGTCCAATCCTTGTTGAGAGGATTGCTCTTTCCCAAGACTATTTCACTTGTATCAAGGATGATGTTCTTTACATTACTCCAGGGAGATTCAATATCAGTTTCTGCTGTATCAGATTGGAGTACCTGAAAACGATTTCTTAGCTCCAATTTAAATTCTTCTCTGACCTTCTCCTCCTTCAACTTCCTCACATCAAATCTCTTGCTCTGTTTTTCAAGCCTCTTCTTTGCCACCATGATCTTCATCTTGAACTCAGCCAGCATCAGCTCCTCTCTTATTCCGAACATCGGTGAGTGATCTTCTGAATCTCCTACTCACTGCGATGTGGTCAATTTGGTTCTCAGTGTCATGATCAGGGGAAATCCACGTGATCTTATGACACCTCTTATGAGAAACAAAGTACCTTCAATAACAAGATCATGGCTAGCACAGAAGTTTGTGAACTTTTTCCCATTTCCATTCCTATCCCCAAGGCCATGTACACCCATCACATGTTCTAGTCCCTCATTGTTCTCTCCTACCTTAGCATTAAGGCCTCCCATTATTATACTCACATCTCTCTTACTGCTTTTCTTTACTGTCTCATATAGAAGGGAGCAGAATGCTTCCTTAAGTTCTTCTTCTGATGGTTCCGTGGGTGCATAGCATTGTATAATCGTAACATTGCGAATGCGAGTCTTAACTCGTGCTGATAATATTCGCTCGGAAATGGGTTGCCAACTTATAAGACTTTTCTTTGCATGTTCAGTAAGCAAAAGACCAACTCCATCTCTGCGTTCCGCATTCTCCACAATCCTCCCAGAGTATATGAGGGTAAGTCCTTCATACGTTTTTATCTCACCAAAATCTGGCCATTTTATCTCACTGAGCCCAAGTATATCAAGTTTATACGAGACCATTTCTCTGGTCACCTGCCTCAGCCTACTACTCTCACCCAGAGTCCTCACATTCCAGAAACCTATTTGTGTCTTCCTTTTCGTGCCGAAAGTTGTCAACAAGAGATCCGTTCGGTTTTCATTCTTTTCAGTTTCTTTAATAATAAACAATTTCGGACAGTGCGAGTTATTAGCCCACAGCTCCCTACTTTTCTGGTAGGGCTGCCACCTTAAGGACTGAAAACGAGTCCCCGCAGTTTTCCAACCGTACCACTGAATTGCAGCTCCGCCTTGAAATAACCTACTGATGACGCTGCTGCCCACCATCATGGTGTAGTCTGTCATTTAGTCTGGTCTCTCACCCTCGACCTTACCGGCATGGGTGACCCTGCCAGGAGCCGAAGCTCCCGCCGGCATTGCTTTCGGGATCACTGAAACACACAAGCCTCCCCACCACGTCAAGGTACCAGACCATGGGGGAGGTTCGAGCAGCACAGAGACATGTTATTCCAAAACGTCAGCGACAGGGTTCACAACGAGGGCGAGTGATTCCCGTCCCCAAACGAGCGGGATTTTTACCTACTTTATTTGCCGGTTTGGCTGCTTTGGGTTCACTTTTGGGCGGTGCCAGTGCGGTGGCGAAAACCATTAAAGCCGCGCAGCAGGGCAAGCAACAACTAAAAGAAATTCAGCGACACAATGAAACCATGGAAGCCATTGCTATGGGGGCTAGAAATGCCAATTTAAAGCCAGCCTTTTATCAACAAGGATTTGGGATTCCACCATTTCGAAATAAAATTAACTTTTTTAAACCTCAGCCATAGCAAGACATGCCCTGACGCATCAACAAGTGGAAAGCTATGCTAAACAACTAAAGCTTTCTCTCATTTTCGAGGTGTGTTTCTGCGAAACCAATTACCCCCCACGACCCTGGAAACAGGAATGTGCTGTTGTCAATTTGGATGATCATCTAGGACCAGGAACATATTATGTAGCTTATGTCAAAGAGGGATCCACGGTAAGGTACTTTGACAGTTTTGGAAATTTACCACCGCCCATGGAACTAGTGACCTATTTTGGAAACAGGATCAAGATATATTATAATGTGAAACGTGAGCAAACGTTTAACGGCCAACAGTGTGGACGTTTGTGTTTAATTTCTTCATATAAGACGAAGCATAAGCAAAAGCGTCAACAGTATGTCGGCAGAGAGTAAGACGTTTACACTGCATAGACGTGGACCCGAAGTCAGCCTAGACTTTCACCCACCTATCGAATTGAGTGAAAGGCCTTATGGTTTAGGACTTGTTTCACTTGAAACGTACAATAGAATATACAACATACGTGAAAATGTGAACAACAAGTTTTACTATGATGATTCTGTGCTCACCCTGAACTCTGGTGGACACACGATAGATGACATTCATGAACACATTTATGTGGTGTTGATCAATGAATATGGTTTAAAGTAATTTCTCGATGGAACGCGCAAGTTTGAACTTGTAGGAAATACCAACACTCATCGCTGCAGTATTTTCTCTACATTCAAAATTGACTTTAAAACATAGGGGCCGATAACCTAGATGATAGGCCCCTTAAAACAACAATTATCATCATCATCATCATGACTTTAAAACATGACCCGATTCCATTGGTCAATTACTAGGATTTAAACCACGCGTGTTGGAGCCCAACAATAAACATGAATCAGACCATGAAGTGAAATTCATTGAGGACCATCATGTGTCAGTGACGTGTAATATTATTAGCCAAGTATACACCAAACAAGAACCATCGCATTCGCTTTATGACTTTATTGTGACATCGTCCAATGGCTATATTATTCGTGAAAACCCTCCAGTGGTGCTTTTTCATTCTGTGGCTGTCGATGGTATTAGTAATATAACATTAAGACTGATCAATAGAGATCAACAACTCATTCAACTAGATTCTACCACACCAGTACTTACAAGTTGGTGCTAAAGCCACTATGAAGTTGGTGTATAAAGCAACAACACCGTCTAGGAATGGTGTTAGTTGTTTGCCACGTGAATACACGTTAACATCTCAGAACAAGCAGATTTTACAGCATTTGGGTTACCACGTCAACCCCCATGATGAATTCTATCCTAGAGGTAGCAAACCACATCGAGGAGCAACCAGGAGTGGTAAGAATTGATCTCCATTCCTATCAAGCTCAAACACCTGGACTCAATAACAATGATGAAATTCAATTTGTTATCAACAACCAAGATATTTACACACTACCTCATGAAATTGTCATTCATATTGAAGGTCGGCTTACCAAAGCCGATGGCTCTACACCCACCACATCCAAGTTAGCCAACCATGGTTTGGCCTTTCTGTTTTCTGAGGTGCGGTATGTAATTAACGATATCGTAGTGGATAGCACTCGAAATGTGGGTATTTCCAGTGTCATGAAACTATAGGGTTACCATAATATTTTTAGGCCAAATCCGGACGTCGGATCTTCCGGGGGGTCTGGGGGGTATGGACGAACAAAATGAAATGAACTGAACCTGATTTTATAGGTTTACAATCCCTTTACAATTACATAACATGATTACATAAGAATATACAAAAACATCAATCAGTGTTCATCATATATCATACTGATCCCTTGAACAATTTTTTCTCGTCTTAGATTAATCTGTGCTGGGTCCAGGGGCAGGTTCCTCAATTTTCCTTGCATCGTATTTTTCATTAGAGCTGACTTTCTTCAGAAATGGCTTGTTATTTTTTATTTGGTCGTGGAACTCGGAGCATGTCATATCACTATTTGCCTTGATAACTAGCAGGTCCCTGACAACTGCAAGAGATAATCGTCCTCGTTCAGCTGTCCATATTGCTCCCACCATTGACAAAATTCGCTCAGCTGGAGCTGAAGTTCCAGGCAGATACATGGCGAATTCTACAAGTTTGTAAATATTCAAAAGGACACATTGCTCTTGGAAAATACTTCAAACAATTGTCTCCACTTTTCGTGAGTTTTAGGGGTTTCTTCTTTTGGCAGGGCGTCCCATTCGGGTCTCAGATTCTTCAAAACTTGAATAAGTGCCGAACGTTCATCAAATAGCTCATCCACATTTATTGAATCTGGTATGACACTGACTACTGTCAGAGCACTGTCTTCCATTTCATCCCAAGAAGAGACATGTTGTAGTGTCAACCACTTGAAGTGTTTAGCTTTGTCAAAGCTGCTTTCCCAAAGTTTCAAGTAGCTAATGCCAGCTTGATAAAAACCTTCGGCACATTTTAAAAACTCTTCTTCCTTGCTGTCATTAATAGCTTCTTCAGTTTTCAATTTCCTTAGTAATTGTTTAGCAGCAAATGGTATGTAATTGTCAGCCTTCCTTTCTTCCAGTTTCTCAAGTAATTGTTCATATACTTGCGCCGCTTCTGTAGCTGATATTTGATCAGACTCGACTTTCAATATTGATAGTTGAAACATTTGCAGACATCCGTGAACAAATGTTAAAAGCAGTTCATTGACTGGGTCTTCAAAAAATGATTGAATTGTTGCAGGGCAGTTGTGATGAGAAATATGCTTTCAAGGGCTCAAACAAAACCAATATTCTTTCTACTGCTGGCATCAAGCTTAAAAATCTCGTATTGCCGAGGGAAAGGATCCTTTTGTACTCTACTTCTACACATTCACAAAATTCTTTCAATGCAGTCACTCTGATAGTATATTGGAAGAAGTATTTGTACACTTTCACAACGATTGCCTCGACGTCCACATGTAGAGCATCACAGGCATGCGGCACTGCGTTATGCAGAATGTGCGCCGAACAGCCAATGCCAAGAATTGGCCTTGAGAGGGCATTTTGAAGTTTGCGAAATACATTTCCTTGGCCCTGCCTTTTAACACCACCAAAGTTGGTATTGGTGTTGTCAGCGCATAGGCATACGACCTTGGAGTCAATAGAGAACTTTTTGATGCATTTTAAAACATGTTCTACTAAGATATCAGAGGTTTCACCTGGAAGTTCATCAAAAAAATAACAGCTTCACGTTAACACCTTCATTTTGGTTAAAATAACGAACACAAACAGGAGTCAATTTAACCTTTTTCTGTTTGAACTGTCAATTGTTAGTGTAATGAAATTTGCATCCTTCAGATCTTTGAGAAGTTTGTCAAATATGTAAGGGGATATTACATTTACAATGATGGTTCCGTCTTAGTACGAGCTCCCGAGAATTTCGGTTCAAAAAGCATTTTAATCAGTTTGGCATTGCAATCAGACGTTTTGAAACTAAGTCCATGCATTGCAGTATGGTAGGCAAAAGTAGCTTCTTTTGCTGAACATTGCAGCTCAGCATCAGTGGCATCAGTATTTTTAAAAAATGTTTTAATACTTGCTGAGGACGCTGCTTGATTCGCCTTCTTATATCTTTCAGTCTGCAAATGATTTTCTATATCATAGCGTCCACGATGTTCCACCGAAAATTCTGAATTGCACACCGTACACCTCACGCGATTATTGCTATTTTGGCACTGTCTCAGAAACTTATATTCTTCTTTAAGTTTGTCGTTAAAAACACACTTACGCTTCGGCATTTTCCCAATTTATAACACTACTTTGTTGTTATGTACTTAAAAACTACTGATACTGAAAACTAATAGCATAAAACGTCTAGAAATGGACGTAGTCCAGCAAACAAAACAGTAGCACTAAACTGACTGAACGCACTCCTTCCAAATAAAATGGCGACAGGAGCGGCACACAGAACAGGTGCAGCCGCCTGAGCAGTCCTGGTGCTCAATGTGACCAACCTATATGCGGTGTGAAGTAAAATGTCCCCAAATATTTGCCACGTATTCGGTTTCCGGACAATTTTTAAATCCGGACGCCAAACCGGACACATGTTTAAAATCCGGACTGTCCGGACGAAATCCGGACGCATGGTAACCCAATGAAACTATATCCCTCTTATAGTGAGGAAGAAGGTAAAACACTTTGCATGGCGGGTTGGTGTTCTGGCTCGACCAATGACTGGATGGTACACACTGATGGGACATTTACTTGATATTTACCTCTTAAACTGATTTTAGGCTTTGCCGAAGGTCACCAACGCATTGTGATCAACGCAAGGCAAGTGCCTTATCTGGTGAGAGACAGGAGTGATAATAATGCACTCAAGGGAGCCGACAATGCCCCCATAGATTCAAAAATTCAACTACAACGCATGCTATGGAAAGTGCCCCATGTGACCCTTGACGATAGCAAAAACTGGACATACTCAAGATGGTAAAGAGAGATATGCCTCTACCCATGGAATTTAGAAGCTGGGCACTCCATGAGTACCCACTATTGCCCACCACCAACACGCACAGTTGGTCTGTAAAAAAGCCCGCTATACAGAGAGACCTCTCTACATGATTGTGGGTTTTCAAACGAATCGCAAGTATCAACAAACCAAAGATGCCACGCAATTTGATCACCTACAATTGGGAAATGCACGTCTTTTCCTCAACAGTGCTGTGTTTCCCTATGAAGGACTGGATTTTTCGAAAAATAAGTTTGGTCCCCTGTACGACTTGTTTTATAAATTTCGATGGTCGTATTATCAAAAAGAGAACAGCCCCATGCTGCTACCCCAAGCGTTTGAGGCAAGGGCGCCACTGATTGTCTTTGACTGTTCTTTCCTGGAAGAGTCTGTCAAGCCATCCAATATTGACATCCGACTAGATTTTGAAACGCATGACAATGTACCAGCCAATACGACGGCCTACTGTTTGATTATTCATCACAAACAAGTCAACTATTATCCACTGTCCAACCAAGTGACAAGTGTATAAATAACAGGTCAACTCGCGTTAAGCCGCTCAGTCATGTCTTGCTTTAAAGCATCAAGAGACGTCACACCCATGAATTTAAACTCTGAAAAAACAATGCCTCAAGACCTTTGCGACGTGGGCGGTGCCTTTCATAAACCTTCAAGCCTTGGCGGCCGCTGGATTCTATTATTTAAAAACCAAGAGATGAAGTGAAATGTGCCTTTTGTGCCATTACCATAGACCAATGGCAAGAGAGCGATGAACTCATGCAGGAACATCAGCGCTGGTCACGCGCCTGCCCCTACCTGTGCAGAATGGAGGTGGGAAATATACCCTGTCATTCAAGATACCCCTCACTCATGCCTCTGAGTGATGAAAAAACAAGTTACGATACGTATGGACTGTATGGTGTCAACGGTGCTTCGGTGAGCAGCTCACCGTCAAAAATGCCTAGTTTAGAGACATTGGGACATCATCGGTGTTATGGACGTTACAAACACAAAAGACTATATTGTTGTATGAGTTGGTATCGTCCCTATCCCAAAATGACAAAAACCTGTAAAACGTGTTATGACAATAAAATGATGTAAAAAAAACTTAAGTGGTTGTTAATATTATTTCTCATGTCCTCCTGTCCTACCCTAACCTGAATTTTTTTTGAAACTAGCATGGCAGGTAAGTCCATGTGATGGTCACATATTAGTGGTCGATCGTTAGTCAGTCGTCAGTTGAACTTGGTCCAGGCAAGCGTCAACATGTTGCGCACACTCATTGTGGATTGCCAAGGGTTTAAAATTGGTGACAACAAATTTACACTGCTCACAAAAATTAGGGGATATTATTAACCCAGCTATGTGGGCAATGTCTTTCGTGCCGCATTAGATATAATCGCTTTTCTTTTCTCCCAGAGAAGGTAAACATGCGTTTGCGTCACCCCTGCACATACACCACATGGCGGAGGGCACTGTCCGTACTGTTGCTGTCAAAGGGTCACACGGCGATGATTTGTTGCTGAGGTCCGAGCCATTCAATTCCCGTTGTCTGTTAGTGAATGACGTGACTTAGGGACAGCAATGCCTCCACAACGTGATTTACCTGAATCAATGGCTCGGAGGGCCATAGGACGGATGGAAGCTGGACAGACAAAACAAGTTGTGACTCGAGAGCCCTTGGGGTGTCTCAAAGTGTGATCTCAAGACTGTGGAATCGGTTTCAAACAACAGCTACTGTTCACAGAAGGGTAGGATAAGATCGCTCACGGGCAACAACAGCAAGGGATGACCGTTACCTCGTGTTAACAGCCCGCCGGAATAGACGGCAGTATGCAACTCAACTGAGAAGTGTCCTTCTAACAGCAACATGAATCAGAGTACTGTATCAACCCAAACTGTCCGTAACCGACTTCATGCGCGTGGCCTCTATGCCCATAGGCCGATGGTGTGTACCAGGTTAACTCCACAACACCGTAGAGA
This sequence comes from Meconema thalassinum, assembly GCA_946902985.2. NCBI lineage: Eukaryota > Metazoa > Arthropoda > Insecta > Orthoptera > Tettigoniidae > Meconema > Meconema thalassinum. The sequence continues at coordinate 445,761,038 of OX336390.1, forward strand.
TCACAGAAACTGGGCGGAGGAGCATCGTGGGTGGAGACACGCCGAATGGAGCTCAGTTCTGTTTTCTGATGAGTCGCGATTCCAGAGGCGGCTCGTGGGCTTTGATAAGGGTGGGGCACAGCAGGTATCAGTTTTGCTAAAACACATGACCATAATTCTCGATGTTAGTTATTGTTGTTTTAAGGGAGAGGAACTACGAGGTCATCTGCCCCCTAATCCGTACCATGAGTGAACTATGAAACCACAGTTGAGTGATTTGATTATGAGCGTCATCCTCATCATGCCTTCCTTTCCCAATTGTAGGCACAGATAATTCAGTACAAACCCGGTCAAATAAACAGAAAATAACGCAGGTTACTAAGTAATTAACACACACAATAAGTTGGCTAGGGTACACGGGATTGATTACCACGAAAAAAGAAAAAAAATGAAACAAAATCAGAGTTATACCAAGTAAGAGAAAGCTTACCTGATCGTTCACTTCTTGTAGAATAGTTCGATCCTTCTATTTTTAGCAGCAGCAAACTCCTCTATCACGCGTGTGTTGAATTCTGGGATACTGTTTATCATCCTCTTCTCCATCGACAACATTGCAAGTGCAGACAGTCTATCAGCCCCCATAGAATTTCTCAGGAAAGATTTTATCCTCTTCAAAGTAGAGAATGACCTTTCGGTCTCTACAGTCGTCATTGGGATAGTAACAATGATTTTTAAAAGTATCACACACTCTGAAAATGTGCGCAACATATTATTGTTAAAAAAGAACTGCAGAAGTGGTGCCGCACCGGAAGCATTACGCAAATCTTCACGACAGTACAATACCTCCAATTCAGTTCTCAGTTTCGGACCATTTATTGCACGGAACAATGTAACGGCTGTCTGGAAATCCCTCTCTGGGAATTCAATGGAATAGTATGGAAACTTTTCAACTAGAAATAATTCTGAAGCACACAAGTGATCCGAAAACTGAAACCTGTCATTAATGCTACTAACAATAGTATCACACACTTCTATTACGGCCAGACGATTACTCTTACTACTTCCTTCGTTCCTTGTTCAACACAAAGTCTTTTGCTCGCGGGCTCACTAAAGGACACTTCACTTTCCGCATATTCTTCGCGAACTTTGGTCACCGCTTTAGAAAACTGCTTTGTAAAGTCACTGACTTTAACAGCATCAATACCACTTTGCTGAATACAATCAAAGAAAATAGCTACGTGTGGCATAACTTTATGAAAGAAAGTCAGCCAGTATATAAACTGGGGATCTTTCAATGTACGCACAAATCCTGCAGCTTGACTTGAGGCATTTCTGTCATTAACTTCTGAGTCTCTAATGTGCTCAAAACATTTCAAAAGATTTTCTTTGTTTTCGAACACAGTGTTGACAGTTCTATGTTGAAAGTACCATCTTGTCGGAGGGGCGTAACCTATTTTCTTTTGAACTACTTCAATCAAGCAATCCATTCTCTTTGGAGATCTTGGAAAAAATGGCCCTATCCCTTGCAAATCTTGAAAAAATATTCTGCTTTGGGAGCAAGATGAAGTGGCGAGTTGGAGAATCAAATTACCTTGATGTGCGTAACAATGAATGTAATTCGCGTTTGGGTATTTCTCCTTAATTAACGACTGCACTCCACCCCTATGCCCACTCATCACAGAAGCACCGTCGTACGTTTGACAAATAAGTTTCTCAGGAGATTTTTTCTACTTCAATTTTGTTTAACTGTCCCAATATTGTTGCCGCCAGACCGTGCGCGCTCCTGTCGGTGACTTCAAAGAAACCCCAAAATCGCTCAACAATTCTACCTGCTATTTGATACCTAAAAATTAGGGACATTTGGGTTTTGCATGAAGCGTCCGTTGTTTCGTCAGCCTGGAGCGAGAGGAAGTCTTCCGAACTGATTTCCTCGACAACATTCTTCCGACAAACGGACAGAATCGTGTCTAAAATTTCATTTTGGATGACCTTCGATGTCCCTTTAAACATGCTTGAATTTTCCAAGTGATCCTTTAAAACATTGTCAAGCGCCGCAGTGTAATTGATGAGACCCTTAAAAACACCTGGATTAATTGATTCGTCGGTTTCGTCATGTCCACGCAAGGCCAATTCAAATTCCCCACAAAACTTAATAGCATCAATAATGCGCGACATAATATACCTATTCTTGTCCACAAGTTCATTGTGTTTACGAATAGAAATCCTGTAGCCATCATCCAGTTGCTGCGCTATGCTTATATTCCCTAACACTGCTAAACTCATTTCATTGTTCATATGGCATTTTGACAAACAATGTTTCTTTCCTTTTTCAGGTAATAGTACATTATGCAACGAGCCTATAATGGCTATAATTAAGACACGAGTATTTTTTATAAAACGAGCGTATGCGAGTTTTATAATTTCCATACGAGTGTCTTAATTACCATTATAGGCGAGTTGCATACGACTGTTTATGTTCGACTATAATTATTATAACTATTTTATGTTCGAAGATAAATATTCATAAATATCTGTCGAGATTTCGCCAGTTTTATGTACTAAACAGAGCGCATGAGACGCAGGGAATGCCTTGTATTTGACCATGGCCACCTCGATTACTCTACTATTACACTAGGCAAGGCAGTGTGATTTACATTAGAAGGCCGTGGTACTCAGCGCATCTAATTATCTAATTGGTCAAACGACTGTTTCTTGAGCTCTGATTGGTGGGAGAAACTGTATCATAATGAAAAATAATGTTATAATGAGTCTCATTATGATACAGTTTTCAGATACATAATAGTCAGGGTCGAACATAAATGTTTTAAATCATTAATGCCAGTCTTGGTCCATGTGTCATCGCCACCAAATAACAGGCACGGAAAACAAAAGAATGAATTTACTACCGGACATCCACATAACCAATCCCATTTTTTATACACAGATTTATTGAAAGTCCTGTGATATGTTCTGTTTTTATCTTTAGAGACTTGATTAATGCACAGATCTGGTTTCGGAGGGCCTAATTCCTTTGCTAATAGTCTGTCCTCATAAGTTAAGGACTTATTTTTTAAGTATTTTACCTCGTTCATTGCACGGTTTTGGTAACGACATGCACACCTTCAATGCCTGAAAACACAGTGAAAATTATAAAGTAATTTGTCGCAGCATTAAGTTACGGTCTAAAAATAAACGCCACATAATACATAGTTGATAAGTACCACTTACCTCGTACGACGAAATACTCCTTCAGTGTATATTTTAATTATGTTTAATAACACACTGGTACGCGTTATTCACAAAACACGCTTCCAATACAAATATTAGCCTATGTAAGATTAATATTACTGAACACTGCAAAAGACCACCGCACTCAAACACAATTATACAGTAACTCAATATCGTAGGCGCCAAAACTTTCGGAACCAAGTACTGACGCAGTGCCGTCGTCACGCAGTAGTGTATTCCCCCAGATAATGAAATTTCTCAGACCTGACGTTATAACATAATACAAGTTCGCTTACGGTACATACCCTACGGTCATAATGTTACGTTTCTCTCTCAATGCATATTATACATGTTGATTTTTCTCCGTACATATTAATAACGGGCGCTATGTTCCGTATATTATTTTAGTGGAAAATTGCTGAAGGTTGGTAAATAAGCTACCTATGAACTTGTCTGCCCTCTATCGGTACTCCTTGCTAACGGTACACTTTAACCACGGCCGTGCTTTAACACCCCTCTCCGACCCTCCTCGCCCCGACCCGCCCTCGCTACTTTCACGGCCGTATCGCCGGCTAGTCACAGGATTCTTGTGCCCCAAGTTTAGGAAACTCCCATAGCCCCTCTCTCGCCTCTCCCCGCTGTAAAAGTAGGGGATGATGTTAAAGGGCCAGGAAGAGGAAGCATGTGGCTACACTGTGTTGGTCACACCAGGCATGTGCCCAGCAGAGCACCTCGTTGTGACGTGCCATGCTCCTGCTGTCGGGGAAAGTGAACAGCAAGCCGATTGAACTGCTTGGTCACGTCATAAGCGCCATTGCCACGGAAGGATTATCAAGACGACTACAACCCAAGGAGAATGATTATTAATGGTGGGGCACGTGACCGTGTGCCCTTGTTCTAAAACCGCCTCTGCGCGATTCAACGTGGAATCGGATTGTCAACCTGTTTGCATCTGCAGGGAACAAGGGACACGAAACAACCCATCTTTTGTACAAGAAGGATCCCCATATGGCGGTGGTGGGTTGCTGGTGTGGGCTGGAATTAGCCTGGGTGGACGTACGGACCTCTACATCATCCCAGGTGGTACTGTGACCGTTGTAAGGTATAGAGACGAGATTCTACGACCTTTTGTCGTGCCGTATGCTGGTGCCATAGGTGCTTCCTTTCTGTTTATGGACGATAAAGCACGTGCCCAAAGAAATTGGGTTGGTGGACAACATGCTGGAGGAGGAGGGTATCCAACGTATGCAGTGACCAGCTTCCTCGCCGGACTTAAATCCGATAAAACACGTGTGGGATCCATTAGGCAGGCGCATTGCAGGCAGACCAGCACCTCCCACCACTCTTCCACAGCTGCAGATTGCTCTTATGGACAAGTGGCCACGTATCGTTCAAGAACTCATTGGTCATCTCAATGCATCAATGGCACACAGGTGTGCAGCAGTGCTAGCCGTTCGAGGAGACCATACACCATACTGACGAACAATATTCGACCTTGGCCCACGATTATGGTACTGTTAATGTTGATTTGTTTGTTTGGCATATTCTCTCTTCATTCATGTCATTTGATTCAAACACTCATCACGGGCTCTCTGGAATCATGGGCAGCTTTAACTGTCAGTATAGCATTATGTAAGCAATAAATGGTTGAAAAACTAAATGATCTCGTATATTATTGCACCATTATGCGCTGACCTTACAATATTGTTGTATCCGGGGGATGCACCCTCATCCCCTACTATCTACGACCTACACATCTATCCCCAGATAAACGCCTTCTGAATACATCATAAAAATCTACTACACATCTAAGCCCAATACTTCTGCAACTACCTCCAATAACCTCACAAGTTGAACTTCATCGACCCCGGCCAACACCTCACATCCTGAAGAATGTGCAATTATGCGCGCTCAACACACGGGAGGCTATAAGACAGTAGAGATGAGGTAACTCGGGGTCAGTCTTCCTTAGTGTTGCCTAGTGCCAAACCGCTGCCGAGAGCCGCTCCGACGACCGCCGAAGGGTAAGTGTCTAGTGACCGTAACTCCTCACACAGACATTCACACTTTCACCACCTAGTGCTTGGATTGTAATAAGCATCTGATTTATTAACTGCTCTGCCAATTCTAGGAGTACTTCAAATCAGAAGTACTCATTAAACTCAGACATAGTAGAAGCAACTGGTCTTTTAGTTTATTTCTTTAATTGTTAAGATCCTGCCCTTCATCCCTCGTCCCGGTAGGATCCAGGTAACACTTAGTTATTTGTTCCGTGGCTTCCGCAGTCAGCCACTCGCCTACGTCACATTGCTTGTCTCGCTTCTAGCGCGAGCTGCCAGTCGCCCACGTTAGCATTAATCATAATAGCAGCTCAGCTGTTTAGAGCCATCTACACCAAACCGCCCTTAATCCCGATATCGCATCCTCGAACTACCCAATCAAACAGTACATTTGGGAGTTCTCCTTTCGTGCCGCTTCCACGCTATCGAAACAGTCCATAACCGACACCTCTTACACTAAGCAGCCCCCAGGTACTCATATTTCATTTCCCCAAACATTACATTGTGGAGGGCACCCTCTCAGGTCCCCTACAACTTGTGGACGCACGGGGTACCGCGACGTTGTTTTAGGACAATGCCTCAGGATTACATACAACGTAATTCCGCGGAAAATATCCCAAATTACCTTTTACAAGCCAAGCATACGCCACTCAAATCGAGATTTTTTTCTGAGTACGCTACAGAGTTCATAGCGCCAGAACACTATTATTATTAACCCCCCACCCCAGACAGGTTCAGGGATTTAAGAAGCACCCTTTAACGAAATCACGATTTTTTACACCCCCAAATAAAAAACGTACACCTTGAACAAGCGATAGATTTTTATTTTAATTAATTGCCCACCAAAACCCCCCGTACCCCAGAAGGGATAGCAAGCTCCACCAACCCCGTAGAGTAAGGGGAGGCATATTTACTAACGGTAGCAACCCCTCATCAGGATAGGATATACCTTTCTACAGACACAGCCTGTTTTTTTACACATACAATATGGCACCTCATGCAGAAACACCGGATATACCACGCACACAATGGAGGAGGCACTTCCTGCACACTGATAGGGAATCGGAATTACTCTTTACCCTCCTCCGAAGCTGCCAGCGCCGAATGTACAAAGTGCAGGTATATATACAGGCACTACAGGCGAGGGTAAGCGTGGCACAGGATAAACACATCCGCACCCCCACCGACACGCGGAAAGCGCTCCTCACCCGGTCACATCGAAATTTGAACGACATCCATAGGGCATTACAGACAAAACATATTAAAACACAGAGGATCCATAACAAAATTAACATGGTTTATGGTCACCTCCCTCCCAACGCGACCCTCCAGCGCATAAGGGCGCAGCATGCGATTTTGCATCGCCATTTCGCACAGCTTGTTGCCGAATATAGGCGGCTGAGCACCCAGTTAATCGAGCTATACACAGCCCACTCCAATTAGGAAGGAGGGCGGGTGGCCATTACATATATGCCACATACCGCATCCTCGCTTCTCGAGAACACACAATTACATACATTTAAGCCTCCACGTCCACATATTCCACCCTCCACGCTTATACTTCCCCCTAGTACGTTACTGCATTTGCGAGCAAACGACGGCCTTACGTCCCGCCGAAAAGCCATACTGGTACACAGACAAATCCCATTTACACCCACAGAGAAGCCAAGACGACTTAAACCTAAAATCACCCTCCTCCAAACGCCCCGAACACCGGATGCATCCCTGAATGGATTCCGGGCGCTAAAACTGCATTAGCCATCCGAGGGCAAAAGAGGTACTCCTTACGGTAGATACCCGCTCAGGACATAGCATTGTAGATCACACACCTAGCACCTAGGGCCATTTTCCTTTTAGGCACCTAACATAGGTACAAATAGAGAGTAAGACATGTCGAGGCTAGCTGCACATGTAGCAGCTAATCGTGTCTCACCATCCCCATAAGTCCCCAGGGACATAACATACCAGAAAAGCATGGGCAAAAGCGCCAAACGTGCTATGGCATCTGGTAGCCATATTCACAGCACTTGTCGGTGCCAATCCCACACAATGCCAATACACGACCTAATTATAAGTTGCATGTTTAATTGTTAAGAATGTACTACCATATATTGTATTATTTTAATTGTGTACTTGTATTATACTTGGTTCAGACAGCAATCGCCAGAGTAAGGATTGTATGTACAGTGAAACACATGTTTCCACATCAGCTATCAGACCAGGTCATTCCCACACAACCGGATACTGTCACCCGACCCACAACGCTGACACAGCGACCACCACGCTTTCATAGCAACATATGTGCACTGCAAGTCACGTGCCCAGGCACACGCATACACAGCCGTGCGTACTCCCAAACATTTCCCCGGAGTACAAGCGTAAAATCGCAGAAAGTTTCACCTATAGTAGACTCCCACACATATAGTGTAGGTCACCCATTAGTATGACGGGAAACATATCCGAATGTCGTCTTCACACTAACAACCACACCCAGGCATAGGTCCATTAGTTGACCGACGGAAGATTCACTTACCTCGAAACAGGGTCCACAGGACATACATGCCTTCACAGGATAAATATATACCCATTCTACACTAATAACGACCCACATACGGCGTAATTTTATATACATTCGGTACCGACCGACAGAAGATGAAAATACAATAGCACAACAATTAGTGGCACCGCAACACATAGCAACAGCCATTTTATACAAGCACACACATACTAGAATCACCGCGAAAGATAATGACACGCATAGCTCTATTTCCCACACAGAGACGAGGTGCACGGATTACGGAAGCAACCTCACACCGAGGCGAAGTTACAACCTCATTCCAATTAATTATCACCGAGTCAGTTAATATTTTAGCAGGCTTTATTCTCTATACCGTGTCCACATACGATAACAAACGTAGCTTACGGTTGACCTCATGGACACCACAATAACACAGGTTAGCGGCCTTCAGTACAGGCCAAGACTCCCTATTACAATAACACAAGTTAGCGGCCTTCCATACAGGCAAAAACCCATTACCACAACAGCTCGGGTTAGTTGCCATCGCCACATCCAGCGACGAGATACAACAATTACACAGGTTACCATACACGCAGGATATGAGACACAACAGGTCATCAGGACCACATACTTGTCGGCAAATGGATAAGGACATACTTACAGAGGACAAACAATATCATACGCCATAAACTCAGGTTACATTCTCTAATACATCTCACTCAGTCCCGACACACGGACGTGCACACTGATCATGCGCAGTGACGCGCGGTCCATCCACGCTGCCGGAAACAGTAATGCTACCACAGCATCTCAGCCTGTGCATGGCAGGGCTTCCAACACGTAGGCTACACGCCACACATGGCGCAGAAACGCACACACACTACCTTCTATATTTCTTTCCCTAACATGGGATCCTTAATTTTTGTTGTTAGACGGTCGCATTGACCAAACAGTAACGACATAGGGACATGCTTTACAAACAGTTCACCAACAAGGCGTCACCATTCTTAGCCAACGATTAGGGAAATTCATTCAAAATTTAATTTTTTCATTCATAAATTAGTCAACGAAGCCAGGACTTGCGGCAAACACCGCTTGATTGGGGCAATTCCTCTAACTGGCTGAACAGGGACCCATTCTTTCATCTCCACGCCAAGTTATGAACTGTTCGTGGTCTGCCATATGCCGATATACCATTCAATAATGAAGTCACCATATATTTTAACAAGAGCCACAAGGCTACAATAGGACCCAAAAGTCCTTATTTCGATCCCATTCTCTATATATACCCATTAGAAACACACTTAGCACCACAATAATTAGTTGGCCAAAATAGACATCTGTATTTTCACTCAGGCACCGACTTAAACCAATGTACATATCCCTATATGCATATACGGGTATCATTACCGATAAGGCTCATAATTATTTTATGTTTTGCGGAGTTAAGTCCTGAACAGTGTACATTAAAACACCCCCCCCCCCCTAGAGCCACAATATAAGATAAATATCAGCCATGGGCGAAGGAACGCGAAGTTTTGTAGTGTATGATAAACGAAGGCCCAATGATTCTAGGAATACGGACACTACATATGCACTCGCATTCACAAACCCTACTATTTACAAATTAGAGAAACATACTCCCTCTGTTAGCACATTACATTACAGAGCTATAACACACAGCTGTCACTTCCATACAGCAGGTTGTCCGGTAGACATATCCTAATACGCTACCACACGGGCATGCAAGCATTTGCGGAATACAGCAGGAATAGTACAGATTAAACATATATCCCTAGTTTATACACCCAGAGGGAACTAACATTACCCCCATAGCATTTCTGCATTTTCCCGGAGTACGGAAAGAATTTTTCTACAGGAAAACACACATTGCCATACACGCGGATAGGGTCGCAACAGGCCTCCATACATTGCCCATACCTTATATACAGAGGGCGCAGTAGCCCAGTTTTTTTTAAACTATCGCTTGCTCCGTATTATCACGCTTTCATGACAACGAATTCCCGCAAACGTTCTACGCCTTAGGGAGAAATACTTAGATTTCCCATTGCATATACAATGACCTCCTGCAGTCACCATCACACTCTCCCCTCCACAAGATATTTTGCATGCCAACTCTAGATAAACAACATACACTCGTGTCTCCAGACGACACATGCGCTTTTCATTCAGTTCGACAAACGTCAACACAGGCAACAGCCATTTTATTAATCAGCCTAGCGCACCAGTAGACACTCCTCCCACAGAGCACTGTAGCCAATTAGCGCAGCATATTCAGCCCTGCGATAACCGCTACATGACACTAGACATATACACCTCTTATCTTAGGTTCTGACGTCACTCCTCCCTCACTACACGTGACTCACAGAGAGCAGTCATTATTTCGCCCGGCACCTCATTCCACTCGCGCGCACCATTCAAATGCCATTGCGACCGGAACATCTACTTCCCGAAGTATACAATGCCTACCAGGCTAGACCCATATATTTATTTGTATTCGCCCCCTCACACGCTACCTACCTAACACAGAGAGCGCATATTTCACGGCGGAATGCCATTATTATCAGTGCTATACACGGAGAGCAAATGTACATACACACCGCTCCATCTTTTGGCCGTTTTCACAAAACATTTGCCCTTCAATACACCGCCCTCCGCTATAGGCAAGCACGGGCATTCCCCCACGGACGCATGTAGATAAACATCCCTTCCATTTAGAAATTTTTATTCTAGGCATAACAAATTTTGGTAATAACTCTCCATTCCAGGCAAGGACGAGAAAAATCGTTCACAGCGGTGGCACAACAATATTCCCGCCACACGCCTCTTACCCCCTCTTGGATTCTCACGTTACATGCCTACATCTCTTGGGATTCGTAGATACAGATAACACATGATTGGCATTTATATTCCCCCCCCCCCCCCATGTAAGGGTGGCAAGACACACTTCTGCTCCCACACACTTCCGCATGGCGGATGATATATTTTTGAACAATATCCACCCCCACACTCCCCTACAAGATGGATTTCGTCCGCAGAAAAGGATACAAAGTAGAGCACGCAGAGGCGACATTCTAGTTTACATATGGATAGATGACACGATTTGTCAAGAGCAAGGCAGCGCAGAGAGTTGCAGCCTACTATCTAGGATTACAATATTCATCCACACAGCGACAGTCGGCAGTGCCGATACCGATACACCACTCGCGGACGCGAATTTTCATACAGCGCCCATTATACTTTTGTATCGGGATCCAACACAGATATATCACAAGCTGTTACCTAATAATTGATATATTTTGAGGGCATACTAGAGACAATATGCTACAGGAGGGGAATATCGATCACAGGGTATCCTGACAAATCCCCGTGACCCTTCCAGGAATGTATAGTACAGTGTTACTATGTTCAGAGGTTCTTTTTACAGGATTAAACTGACCAGTATTAGTATATAAGATATATAGAGAATAAGTCCAGGTTATGTATTGTGCATTGCAGGCAGCAGTATACTACGTTGTACGGCCGCAGATGCCAAAATTTACAGCACGTTGATCCAAGCTTAACAGCATTCCCCCTCCCATCACACAGTATCTACACTACTACATCTTACACATTATCCCCCCGTCCCCTATGCGAGGCACTTGGTGGTCATTCAACTGCCAAGGTGCACACCATGCTTTTTCGCTCTAGGCTAAATGTTATTCAACAATTCGGCGATACAAAGCTAACAGCTTAGGGTAGAAGGAATTACCTGCTAACATAATTATATGAGATATTATATTTTTCTCCCGCATGCCATTTTTACCCTGATAGGGATCTTTAAAGTTGCATGCGAATCTCTAGCACATATGTAACCCTACCTACTTCAGTACGGACTCAAACCGCACTGAAAACCCAGTTCCTGGCCAATTACGATCCTAACCCTCACCAGTAGAGCGATTCTTCCACTTAACGTTTTCCATACATCTCCTTAGGACCACAATTCCTTGGCCCTGTCTCACCGTCCATTCACCCCATTACTAAAAACTTTAACATGTATACATTTTCCCACTGACATGGAAACACCCTTCCAAGTCCTCAATTTTCTCCACTAACATGTGAGAGGATACACGCAGCTGAAATTAGCTAGCCATCCGAAAGCCAGGCGCAACGAGGTGCACTGTGCCAAAACCAGTCCCCCCCCAGAATAAATACCACACCCCACACAAACATAAACTCGCTTGACATGTAATTATATGGTATGTGCACATAGGTGCACTTTGGAAGATGTGACCCTATTTTCCTTTGGAAAATGGGATATTGGTAAGTGTTGACCTGGACAGAGGGCCATCACAGCCCATGACGTGGACTTTGACGAACGACGGAAGGTCGGCGCGGCGATGACGTAGTGCGGGCAAGCGCCAAAGTTGTCGGGTGTACCTAGCCTGTCCCCGACCCTGCGGAAAGCTACACCCATTATGCACTACTGTCAGCAAAGCCCGACCTGCAGGTGGACTCTTGAAAGTTCGACGGGAGAACTGACCAACTCAGCGTCGGACAGGATAGACCATCCACCTAGGGACGACCCACTTAACTTGACTATTAGTTAGCATGTAAGTAAGTAGTCAGCATCACTGCGCGAAGCTAAGCCCTGTTCACGAACACAGGTGAAGAAACAAGCCCTACAGCGGTAGGTGAAGATTTATAACGATGAATAATGATGAATAATGAATAATTTATAATGATGGATATATATATTATGTTGAATCCCACGCCCGCTGAACTTGAATAAATAAGGAATTTAGGGCAGTGCCTTCAACGCCCGCATACATGTTGGTCAGCGGACCTCGAGTTTTTGTTCATGTCGACGTCGCGTGTCGTGAGAGTTTGGGCAGCCATTATATCCATCACCGTTCTCTCCCTGGCCGAGGTATAGATCACCGGTGGGCTCTCTGATCATACCCCAGGGGGGAACAACTTTGTCTTATCGTTACCAATGCGCAGTGCTGTCACTCGGTTGGGGGTAACTCCTTAAAGGCCGCCAGGTAATCCCAGGTAGGCGGACGCAGTTTTCCCAAACCACAATCTGCATTCGTTGGTCACTCGGGCGCCACCCCCTTTAGGGTACTAGTCATCCCGATACCACATTGCAAATTGGACGAAGGTCACTAGGACGACTGAAAGTTCGAACCTTAGGGTGCAGGGGAAGTCCTCAAAGGCTCCAGAATTTTTCTGTAATGCAAAATGTCATATATGAATGAATTATTGTTCCTCCCACCAAACCAACACATCTACACATGCTCGCTAGACTCGAACCGGAGGCAAACCCATTCAACGAGGCACTATCCACAAGAATTACCCCACTCTTCAGTCTACACTACACCCCACCTTTCCATCTACGAGATTTTCACTTCTTCCCCTCACCTCACACGGGACTAACCACCCCCTCCCACCGACGTCACCACCTTCTTTCCGAAGGGACATAATAGAAGAGCAGAAGAAACCAAGAGAAGAAAAGAAGAGAGAAGACATTTGAAGAAAGAAGCAGATGACCCTTCGCACACACACAAGAAAAACTACCCCTACGGCTTAGTCTTCATCCCGTCATCGAGGACGATGACTAGCTCCGTCGAAGGAGTTGTTGCATCCGGGGGATGCACCCTCATCCCCTACTATCTACGACCTACACATCTATCCCCAGATAAACGCCTTCTGAATACATCATAAAAATCTACTACATATCTAAGCCCAATACTTCTGCAACAACCTCCAATAACCTCACAAGTTGAACTTCATCGACCACGGCCAACACCTCACATCCTGAAGAATGTGCAATTATGTGCACTCAACACACGGGAGGCTATAAGACAGTAGAGATGAGGTAACTCGGGGTCAGTCTTCCTTAGTGTTGCCTAGTGCCAAACCGCTGCCGAGAGCCGCTCCGACGACCTCCGAAGGGTAAGTGTCTAGCGACCGTAACTCCTCACACAGACATTCACACTTTCACCCCCTAGTGCTTGGATTGTAATAAGCATCTGATTTATTAACTGCTCTGCTAATTCTAGGAGTACTTCAAATCAGAAGTACTCATTAAACTCAGACATAGTAGAAGCAACTGGTCTTTTAGTTTATTTCTTTAATTGTTAAGATCCTGCCCTTCATCCCTCGTCCCGGTAGGATCCAGGTAATACTTAGTTAATTGTTCCGTGGCTTCCGCAGTCAGCCACTCGCCTACGTCACATTGCTTGTCTCACTTGTAGCGCGAGATGGCAGGCACCCACGTTAGCATTAATCTTAATGGCAGCTCAGCTGTTTAGAGCCATCTACACCAAACCGCCCTTAATCCCGATATCGCATCCTCGAACTACCCAATCAAGCAGTACATTTGGGAGTTCTCCTTTCGAGCCGCTTCCACACTCTCGAACCAGTCCATAACCGACATCTCTTACACTCGAGTTCCAAGCAGCCCCCCCCAGGTACTCATATGTCATCCCCCCAAATATTACATTGTGGAGGGCACCCTCTCAGGTCCCCTACAATATCCTCTAATTTTTGTGAGCAGTGTATATTTAAACAAGTGGGCATTATCGATTGTACCACATTTTGGATATCGCAAGTTACGCATTTGGTATTTAAACCACCCCATGATTTTGATTTGTTGTGTGAAAAATACCGTAAACAAACCCAGTGGGTTGAAAATCATAGGCAACTAGACTGGAATCAAGGAACCATTTCCTATAAATATTTGAATGTGGTCATGAAAGCGCACTTGTCCTCGGCCAATGTGCTATTTGTGAAAGGTAATGAAAAACGTGAATGGTTGCAACCATTTTTGGCGTCTTACTGTCAATATATCGACTTCGTGGACTTGGGCTGCCCCTCATTGCAAACGCTCATGAATACTTGTCCCTGTGGCAGCATTACCCATACAGCCCTAGCATATGTGTGGCATCTCTTTCATTGGTTAACCGGCAATACCTGTTGGGAGTTGTTGAACAAAATTTACCTGTGAATGACGCCAGTGAGATTTCTACAAGCAACGTGTAAACATCTACAGCACGTGATACCATGGAGAAAGGCAATGCTACGGACAAAGCCATTGGCAAGTTCTTTGTATGCAAAAAGAAACTAGACAATTTTACCAAAGAGGAACTATTGGCGCTGCCCAAGTCGTTCATTTATTATGTGGCTACCAACGCGGTGAAAGAAATCTGGCAACATGTACGAAAATCATGGACTCAAGACCCTGTGTTGAGTGAATTGCAACCCTGTATGGATTACGATCACCATAAGCAAGTGGTCATGGCAAAAATACCGTCTATGCGGCAGTGTGCAACTTGCCAACTGGTCAAACTGTATCACGGACATAAAAGTCCATGTAAGGATTTTGTTGAATCATTCCACGGGTTTCACGGCGAGAAAAAGCAACAATAACAACAACAAACACAAACATCGTCCACACAGGAATAGGAAGATCAAACCTTTTCACCATCCATGGAAAAGGATATGCCTGACCTGTACTGGCAATGGCGTCATTGACAAAGTGATTCAATACTTACCTTTTGAAATCCATCTCCCAGGGTATCGTTTTTGTGGCCCTGGAACTCGTCTCGAAAAACGTTTGCAGCGTGGTGATGTACCCATTAATCTTTTGGATCAAGCATGCAAAGAACACGATCTTTCTTATCGCCATAGTCATTCTGGTTTATGATATGTGGCAGATAAATTGTTATTGAAAAAAGCTAAACAACGTTTCACATCCTGTGATGCCTCAGTGGGTGATAGGTTGGCAGCCCTGAATGTCATGAGTGCTATAAAACGAAAGTTGATAATGCATGGACATGAACACTGAGGAATTGAGGAGTGAGTAATTGGGATTTGCTTGTATTTTATTTTCATTTGTCAATCCCAATGGTTATGAAATAAAAACAAATGTTTACCAGAGCACGATGTTTTTTTAATTTAAAAAAATCATGCTGTCGATGGTCTGATTTTTCATTTTCACACTTTGCCATTTGTTAATTGGCAATTTACAGTTTTAAAAAATTTCTGTTTCAAGTTTTGCGTTTTTGATGATATGGATTTTCCATTTTGCTGATTACACTTTTTATAAAATGTCCGTTTGAAGTTATTTGAATTTTTATATTTGACACATGGACATTTCCAGTTCTTAAATGACAGTTTTATGTTTTAGAATTTTGCTGATATCGAAGCATGGATTTTCCATTTTGCTGTTTGCACATTTTTTTCCATTTAGTGTATGTCGAAAGTTCATTTTTTTGTCAATGATGTTGATGTGAGTGCTTGACCATGACGATGATGATGCAGTGCGTTTATGGGTATGCGGAAACGTAGAGATCTACGACTACTGCAGGTAAGACTGTTTTACAAAAATAATGTCTATTGACCACTACATTTGAAGGAAAAAACAAAACTATTGACAAAACAATATGGCTATTGACCATTTGCTATAGGCATTAATTTTTTACCTCACCGTGTATGCTCTGGTCATACATACACACCACCTTTCTCTCTCTACTGATACATTCACACACACAACCATACCTGCCTTTGGGAACAAACGCAACCACTTTATTTATTCCCAAAAGCACATTCTCGACATGCAGACTTAACCCAAAATATTTTTTTTTAGTTTACCATTTATAATTTACATTACAAATAAAATTTAAATACTACTCATTAAAGTTACTAAAAATACTATTACTCATTGAATATTTACACACAAAAAACCAAATAACACTTTTGTACAGCTTAAATAAATCAAACTATTTACCATTTACCATGAGGTATTTTCAAATCCCTAACCCAATCAAATTTAAAAAAAGGTTGCGCAGAACTTTTATTAAAAGAGCAAAAGGCCTAAGTAAGTTGCCACTATTTAGAAAATCTACTATTTACAATGACAAAAACCAATATTTACAAAATACTAAATCTACGAGTTACAAAAAGCCATGCGCCTAAACGATCAAAGAGAAAAATCACACCTCCTCCTCCTTGCAATCATAACCCCCAGGGCAGGCTGGTAAGCAGGTCATCAGCCCACACACGTTTGGAATCCATGGAGGCGAGGGTGCGTTTTCTCTGTTCCACAAGATACACATGATGGTTGCTGGATTGTATCCTGTACTGTGTATGGGACATAGCTTTGTCAGTGCGTAAAACCGCCAGGTAGTCATCTACACGTAGCGATTTTACCACTGACCTACCTACACCTTTTGCTCTTTTGGCTTCCTTACAGTCTAGTGTGCGGTAAGCATACATTTTCGAGGCCAAACCTACGAATTCCGTCATGACGGAATCACCGCATTCATCTTTTAAAAGCCCATTTCCTTTTTGTTTTTATAGGCAGTTGAAACACGTTGTCAGCTCTATACGAAGAGGTGTCAAACCTGTCACTATGCTGCCTCATGACGTCATAGGGGTTGCAGTGGCGAATGTGGTAAATAAATGAGCCCGTATCCATATACAAAAGAGAGACGTCCTCAAAATGGTGTTTGGCAAACTCATAGTGAAATCGATACATGACCGATTTGGAAAAGTCTAAAATGACTTGTCCCAAGAAAATGGGCTTATCCAGGGTCACACTGGTCCTTCTCATGTCAATAGTAGCCAAATCCTCATCGATAATGTTGATCGATTTGAAATTTGGCTTGGCAATGTAGCGCCGGGCACCCCACTGCCCCACCCAGACATTCACCAATTTAATGTCACGGTATTTGCGGACATTTTCCATGGACTTGCCATAGATGCAGTTGTTCATTAATTTAAAAAAAATAATTTCAAACTGCATTGTTGCCATTTGTCGGTGCTCTGTGTTGAGCCGCATGTATGGCTCAAGCCATGCTTTTTGAGCAAAAGAAATACCCCTATGGATTTTGTTCAACACCAAGCCTTGGGCTAGGCATTGCACCAACATATGGATATGCAGCACATACCGATTTTTATTGTAAAGTATGCCCTTGAGTTGTTCAATATTCACTTTACTGTCAGGGGGGACCATTTGCCTAAGGCACAATGGGAAATCGGCATGTTCATCATTCAAGGATGAGGGATATTCAATATCCACTTCTAAGACATATCCACGGCCTGTTTCTTGGCTAGCCATGTTCACATCAAATTCTGACACTTGTTTGTCTGTCAGCCAAGCAAACTCTCCATAGGGCAAAGGCTGACTCATAGCGTAGCCTTACAAATTATTCATGTCATAGTACATTAAGTACGATTCTGGTTTATCTGGTGAATAATTAGGCATGTAGACATTGTTCGCTTCGGCATGGCGCTGGTTAAGCGACACAAAGCCACCGCAAATGCCCTTTTCAAAGAATAAAACCATGTGTACATCGGGGAGTAAATCCAATTCCACTTCAGTGTATTTCAAAGCGGCATCGAACGAGAGCCCAGGACTCATATAATAGTGAGCCGGGTCAAGACCATAAATGTGTTGACACAACTCACGGAATTTTTGAAACACATAGGTGTACAGCAATTCATCCAGTGTTAGGTAATGCATAGCATATTCACCTAGCGTGTTAATGCCAAACACTCGCCAAACTTGACATGCATGTGCATAGTCTTCATCGGAAACGGTACTGCGTGTTAGTTTCGATTAAAATTTGTCTTGTGGTGGGAGTTTTTTCCTTAACACGTCACAGTTGTTGCAGAAATCGTAGGGAAATATACCTTTCCGAATGCACAATTGAAATTGCTTAGGATTCTCAAAATGATTTCTGGTGTTTTTTAATTCCCCCTCATTCAAGCCATTCACAAGACTGTCTAGCGAGTATGCCATAAACTTAATGGAATCGAAAAATCGAATGCTAAAGTCACTCAACCGCCATTTCAGGGCTGTAAAACGCTCATGGTTTTGGGGGATAATGGAAAATGAGCCCTGGGTAGATTATTAGCTTGGGAATAACCTAACCCCCAAGGGAAGATGATGAAAAAAAAGGAAATGGGTTTCGGACCGGAGAAATAGGATGGAGAAATATGAAGAGAGTTTGACATAAGTTATTACTAAGAGTACTTGCTCAAATGAAACAAGAAGTGAACACCCTATCAATGGATTTATTTGCATTAAGTGGGAAGAGTCAAGGAAGACAGGATCTTGCCTAACCGTTATGTTTGAGAAATGATAAATCCAAAAACAAATATTTAATTTATTTAACAATGTTGAGTAGTAGTTTGGTAACAAATATATAATTTTGATTTGGTAACAAATGGGGTCACAGACCTCCGAAAACATCTAAAGCTTGCGCCAGGCAATTAACAATTCTTTTGGTTTCAAACCTTTATATGTTTTAAAATCTTCGCAAGATTTTGAAATGGCGAAGATAAAATGAAAAATTTAAAGATAATTGAAGTGATTAAAGTTAGACAATAAATCAAGTACAAGGTGTGTACTTTAAGAATTTTATAGGTAAATATCTTAGAAAGAGTAACAACTTCGAAAGTAACAACAACAAAGAGCAGGAAGAATAAAATAGAAGTTTATACAAATAGGACAGGTTTCTTAATGTGAAACCTGAAGAGAACAATCGAAAGGAAGTTTCTAGAATTCCTATGGTTAAGTAGGGATCACGAAAATAATGGGGCAAGTTTCCCTTTCGTGAAACCTAGAGATAACTCACTTATGAGTTGAAAAAAATTGTATTTCCAAATTAGAAGGGAGAAACAATATAACTTAAGGCATGTACTAGACACGAAGTTTTACAGACATTAATTTGTTTTACATAAGCAAAAGAGGGAGGGCACATATTGAGAGTGACACCTCATTGAAAAAAGACCTAAAGCAACAATTTTTATTATTTTGGTTTGTTAGTAAAGGGTTTGGAAAAGATTAAATGGGATTGAGGATAAGTGTTCATGGCCGTATTTATTGTACACGGACGAGCGCGACGCGGATAAAATGTTGTACAAGCACTGATTTTCACTATAGTCTGTTGACATAGATGAAAAGTTCACTGTAGTAGCACAAAACGTTTATGGCAAGGAAAGTTATTGCAATGATGGAAAATAACTAGTTACACTAGATATGCGAGAGTCTATTGCTTCTGATTTTCAGTAGCACCCCGGATGCATCTGGATAGTAGCTCATTTGACGCCAGCCTTTGATAAACAGGCATAATCTTGACAACTAAGGGTTCTTAAAGCTTTACAGCCATTTTGTCATGACTCTGTGGTATTTTACCAGCTGAAGACTCAGAACCTTCAGGACACTTACTGTGCTGGGGCGTTTAAGGGATACCCATGCATTTATAAGCTACGCTAGGGCTTTAAAAATGGCGGAATTCGGATAAAAACACTGCTATCTGATCCGCAGGGGATAGGGGTGTATTAATATGGAAAAAACCGAAAATCGATATTTTTCACGTATTTCACTAAAATTTCAGTCCCAGTGTCCCTTTATTAAGCTATTGAAAGAATGTAAGCCGGTAACCATGGCAACACAATCTCAGAAGTCCAAGACGCAATACCATTCCATTTATTACAATACTGTGAACGTTCGCAAACGGCTATAAGGTTATCACGGAACCAACTAGAGTTGTAAAATTCATCAATACGCATATAATGCGCTTAAGGGGGTCAAGGGGTACTCTTGAATTTCTTCACGTGATTTACACGTGCGGGTATGGTACTAAAGGACTATTATATCCCTATTCCTATATTATTAAATTATTATTATGATTATTATTATATTATGGCGTACAAGGACGACACAAAACTCATTTTCAGGCCCTCGGTGGCTCGGAGGCTACTACGTTTTAAGACTCTAAAACCACATTTCTGAGATATTCCCAGAAAACTAATTTCAGTTAATAAACTAATAAAAATAGTTGTCGAGTACAGAAGAAGACCAAATCAGGAGCTATATAGATATACTGAGAAAATCACAGATGTGGCCAGGAAGAGACGTCTGGCTTTCTACGGACATGTCTCAAGGATGAACCCAACTAGACTAACCAACCGGCTTCTCAACTACTGGGAGAAAAGAAAGAGCGTGACACCGAGGCTAACAGAAGGTAACAAGGACATCCAAGAACTGAAGAAAATGGAAAATGATATTAGAAGCCGATCACATCTCAGAATGATACTTAAACAGAAGAGGTTTCAGGATTTTTTTTAGCGTATGGCTTTTTTTTAGTGCCGGGAGTGTCCGAGGACATGTTCGGCTCGCCAGTTTTGTAGCTGCTTCGAGACGGACACCCAATGGGTGAGCTACAAGTACCGTTGGGGAGGGAAGGAGGGAAGTTGGAATGTAAGGACGAGGAGTTGGAAGGTAGCGGCTGTGGCCTATAGTTAGGGACCAACCCCGGCATTTGCCTGGAAGGAAGATGGGAAACCACAGAAGACCATCTTCAAGGTTGCCGGCGGGGGGATTCGAACCTCCTCGCCTCCCGGATGTGAGCGACTGCCATCAGTCATGCCGTAACCACCACGGCTAACTCACCCGGTAGGTTTCAGGATAGACCACCCTGTAAGAAAACCGGCATCATCTGGACAAAAGAGAGAAAGGAGAAACATAACCAGATAATGCGTAAATATTGGGCAAACATCAAGTCCCTCGCCAAGCTGAAAAGTTGAACGTCGTGGTCCTTAGCTGGCCCATCCGAAAGAATAAGTACAGTAAGAAACTAATGAAGTACGGTAATGCAAGCAGGTAACCATGACAACAGTATCTCAAAAGGTGACATCCAACTTTCCATATATTTCTGTAAGAAACTATGGCACTCAATTTATTAAATTTCTGCGAAAGTTTGCAAATGGCTATAAGGTTATCATGGAACCAACATAGACTGTACAATTCATCAATGCGCTTAAGGGCGTCAAGAGATACCTAGAATTTTTATACGCGACTTACACGTGCGATATGTTGTAGAGAAGGTCTATTATATCTCCAAACAGCAACTTTATTTTCAAATATTCCTGAATTGAAATAGTATTTTTTGCTGCTTTTGGGAATTTGGGCCATAGGAGGCTAAAAATCCTGAATTTTCATGCACCACAAGCCTTTATAATTTATTAAAGGAGTTTTCCTGGGGATGGGGACTTTCCACAACGGTGAGGGTCAGTTTTAATTTGACATATATTGCGATTCGTCAACAAGGGTTTCAATATTATTTTCACATCAGGAAGTACACGTTAGGTGAAATTAGTTTGAGAGCACATTTTAACAAATCATATTTTTGTCGACAAACAGGTTCATCGTAAAGATGATTTTGTTTGACACAGTGTGGTTGATATATCTTTATGTTTATGTACGCCTGTAACTCGTGTTCGGGTGCTTGGAGCATCGTAAACTTAGGTATTGTAACCATGAGTCAATTCAACAATCACTCATAAAACTCTTCACCGTACTTCTCATAGAAGGGTTGGTAGAGGGAAAAACGTTTCAAAATACTTGCTAAAATAGGCGAAAAATAAAAATAATCCTAGAAAGACGACCAAAGCAAATGTTGCGCTTCTCAATGTGTGACACAAAACTAGGGAGTCTATAAAGGGTCTCCGAAAACCACATTTTAAGGCCCTTAAATTAACAGTGTCTGTGATATACCCAGAAAACTTCGTTCTGATAAACTTATGAAGAAATGACAAGCCCCTAACCATTGCAACAGAAGTTCAATTGATTGTATCTGGTTATTAATACCGAAGACCGTTTGAATTTGAATTTATTGTTTCTCTTATACAGGCCACTGAGGCTACAAAGCCTCTTTATGCAGCTCTCTTCATTCAGAGGGCGGTTATATACAATAGAATAAATGAAGAAAGAAAAGAAAAACTTAACCTATACATACAGTTGACAATATTAAATGAAGAAAGAAAAGAAAAACTTAACCTATACATACAGTTGACAATAGAAGTTCTTGTTAGTACATCCGTTCACCTTGAACATGATAATTGTATAGCTGATAGATCACAATGAAGGGAGTGTTTTATCGCTCTGATAGGAAGTCCTGAATAAAAAATCCACAGCCTGCTTCCAGTCTCCGACCGGGTCAGGTATGGAATGAATGAAGCCCCCATCTAGCGGCGAGGATAAGAACTGTGCCGGCTGCCGAGGCCTGACGCACTCCTCTGGGGCAATGATTAAATGAATGACAGATGAAATGAAATGATAGTGGAGAGTGTTGCTGGAATGAAATTTGACAGGGAAAACCGGAGTACCCGGAGAAAAACCTGTCTGCCTCCGTTCTGTCCAGCACAGATCTCACATGGAGTGACCGGGATTTGAACCACGGGCTCAGCGGTGAGAGGCCGGCGTGCTGCCGCCTAAGCCACGGAGGCTAGGAAGTCCTGAATACTGGTGCAATTTATATTTATTCCAGAGAATACTAGCTGAAATACGGAATGAACCTTTGCATTTTTCGGTTCTGTGATGAGGTATCTGGAGCATTTGTGCAGTGTGTCTATTCGCACGGTTATGCACTGATTGCATGGGAGTTAGTGTGCAGTAAATATAAGACGGAATTTTGAATTTTAGAATTTTTATCACAGTCAGAGCCATGGCATACTGTCTTCGTTCCTTTAACTTTAGCCATCCAATCTGGACGTAAAATGGAGTTATATGAGACTCTCTTGGTACATTGAGTATAAACCGCAAGCAAGCATTTTGCATTCTTTGCAATTTTGTATTGAGGACCTCTCCCATATCATGGTAAATTATAGATCCATAGTCAAATATTGGTAATATCAAACTCTGTATCAGTATCTTTCGTACATTTTGGGGCAAATAGAAGCAAGTTCGCCTAATTTGATATAATGACGATGCAACCCTTTTCAGAATCATGTTTGTGTGATCCTGCCACGATAATCGAGAGTCAAAAATAACTCCCAGATTTCTTACTGCTGACTGGTACGGAACTGTTTGGGATGCAAGCTGTAAAGGTGGTACTGGGTCAGGTAGGGAACTGAGTAATTTGGTATAGCCGATGATGATCGGTTGCGTTTTTTCGAAGTTAAGTATTAGATTATGATCGAGTGCGTACTGAGATAGGCTTTGAATGTCACTGTTAATTAGAGCTACCTTCAAATGAATGGATTTCAGATCCGTGTGTAGATATAGCTGAAGGTCATCTGCGTACATATGATGTTGACAGAATTTAAGGACAGATGGAAGGTCATTTATATACACGGAGAACAGGAGTGGACCAAGGACCGAACCCTGCGGCACACCTGTTGTTACTTCACACCATTCTGAAACATTGTCATCTGCTAGGACTACTCTCTGACATCTGCCTGTTAGGTAAGACCTAAACCAGTTCGTTACTGACTTTGAAAGGCCTAGATTTCTTAATTTAACTAGTAGGATCTCATGGTGAACTCTGTCAAAAGCTTTGCTGAAATCGAATAGAGATAATATAGTTATTTCCTTCCGGTCCATTGCAAGACGAATGTCGTCTGTGACTTTAATAAGGGCTGTCAGAGTACTATGTTTTGATTTATATCCAGATTGGTTCGGGTTTAGGATATTGTTGGAATTTATATATTCATAAAACTGATCAAAAACAATCCGTTCTAACGCTTTCCCAATTGCACACAATATACTTATTGGTCTAAAGTCACTACAGTTTAAGGCGTTCGTGAATTTTGGTATTGCTTTGATGTTGGCTTTTTTCCATTGTGTCGGATAAATACCCATTTGCAGGCTATAGTTAAATATATGCAATAAAACTGGCATGAGAAGGTCCATGTTCCTTTTCAATAGCGTAATAGATATATGATCTGGTCCTATGGCTTTTGAAGTTATCCTTAATATGGCTAAATGAATGTCCTCTGGATATATATAGCCAAAATGAAATTCTTCCCGTCGGTCAGTAAATTTTTCCCTGTAGTTAGCAACAGTTGACAAAACTCTATTGCTGTCTACAACGGTTGATACGTTTAAATAATGCTTATTAAGCTCATCAGCGCTCATTGTTGGGTTATTGCTTTTGTGTCTGGATTTTCCAACACCGAGAGTTTTTATAGCTCTCCACAAAGCCGAAGAGTTTTTAGCTGAATTAATTAGCGAATGAGTGTAACGTATCTTTGTATTACGAATAACTTGCTGGGTTCTGTTGCGTAAGCTTTTGTATTCTACAATGTCCTCGGGTTTCTGTGTTCTGTTGCACTTCTTTCTGGCTCTATTTCGAGATCTTATTAGATCTTTTATTTCTGTGTTGATCCAGGCAGCTGGTGCGTGCCTCACGTTAGCTGAGCGCACTGGGGCATGGCGATCATATAAATCAATTAAAAATGTGTTGAATGTTTCGACCTTCTCATCTATAGTTTGCTGCTCGAGAACAGTGTGCCATGGAACTGAGATGGCATCAGCCTTAAACCTTTCATAATTAAACCTGCTGAAGTCTCGAAAAGTTCGAATACTGGGCTTATATTTTGGAGTTGACAGGGTATATACTGCGTATAAGAGATCATGTGCTGAGAAGCCAGAAGCAGCTGTTTGGCCAAACTCAATCACGTGCTCATTGCAGTTGGATGCTATTAGATCCAGAGTAGAAGAGGAGGTTGCAGTGTGATGTGTATCTTGATACGGGAGCCACGACAGATTGCAAGTATTTAGAGTTTCTACTATGTTCTTCGTTTCAAATGTAGCCGACCCAAAATGGGCATTGAAATCACCGGCTAATATTACATATTTATAACTAAAAATGTGTGAAAGCATGTCATTTAATAGTAGTTCCATAAAACCGACTTTGGGTGCTCTATAAACACAAATAAATAATACTTTAGTATATTTCAGGCAAATCTCTACGAAGAGGTACTCAGGTCTGAAATTCTCATTATTTGGGGATTTGCAGATAACCCGGCACTTAATGTGCTGTCGAACATACACTGCTACTCCACCCCCTTCTCTACGTTGTCTGTCATTGCGGTAGATATTATATCCTGGCAAGGTTACAGATGAATCAGTAATGGACTTGTTGAACCATGTTTCACTAACAGCGATTACATCAATACCGGAGTTAACAAATGTGTATTCAAATTCTGCGAAATGTTCTAGCATTTTAAGTGACTGCGTGTTCAGGTGAGTTACTTTAAAATCATTGGGTAATCTATCAGCTATATCACAAAGATAAGCATGCGTATCATACTCATTGGTACTAATATCCATGCAAAAGATAATTGAAAGTTATCGTAAAATTGTTAAACAAGAAATATCAAAAATTACAAAATCTAAAACGTAAGCTATTTTCTAAATATTAATCAATAATATCGGCTTGTATTTTGGCTATACACTGTAGTTCAAGTTCCACCAGTAACCATATTACATGTCTGTGCTTACACTTGTAACTTTGATCAGTTGAGCCCCCTCACACTGGCACGTATGAGGGTCCTTTACGTACGAGGAGCGGGAAACTTTTTCTTCAAAAAGTCCAATTCTCGGAGTGTTTTCACACGATGCCTCGTGTCATCAATGCGGATCAGAACAACGCCATCTGCAGTCCAGACACCGTGTAACCCAAAGTGGCTTACTGCTTGTTTTACAATATCAGTCCGGGTTTTCGTCAGATCTTCTCTTACAGTTATGCCGGTATTCCTTAAGTATTTCTTCGACCTGAAGAGTGCTGCTCGATCTGCATAGGACACGAACCGCACTATTATTGGCCGCTTCTTTCCAGCATCCCGGAGTCCTACACGATGAGATCGGTCTATTCTTTGGGGATCGAGTGTTACATTCAACTTGGCAGCAACATCCATTACACACCTGTTGGTGTCCTCACCTGGAGTTTCAGGAATACCAAAAATTCTCAAGTTATTTCGACGCTGGTACTGCTCAAGTTCGTCAGTGCGGTCATTCAGTTGCAGCTCAAGTTGATTTATAGTGTCGTCTCGCCTGGCAAGTTCCTGTCTGAGTTCATTGATGACCTGGGTGTTAAAATCTATTGTTTCTTTTAGTTTATCAATCACCTTATTAGCAACTCGATCCACGAGCTCCTCGATTAGGTTCGTATTACTCAGCAGGCTTAAAATGTCAGCTGAGTCTCGGCGCACATCCTGCGTAGCTTGGTTGTGGTCCGCTGATGAAAAAGTAGTGCCACTGTCCTTCCAGTTCCTTTTTGAGCCGTCAGCTTCGCTAGCATTGCGACAACCGCCACCCTGACTGCGATCCACGGTCTTCAATTGTTCTCCCGAGCTGCTACCTGCTCCGTTCCTCTCTAGGGCGCTAGGGTCGTCTGCTTTCACTTGCTTGCGCTGTCCACCCTTCGTTTGTTCACGAACTCCGCGCTCCCCACTGCGGTCAACTGCCTTCTTTTGTTTGTCTTTGCCCGTCATTTTGTAGTTTTCAACTCTAACCTCTCACACACTTTAATACTTGTTTATCAAAATAACAGCAATATTTCAACTTACTGCGTTTATCACCGAACGTTCTGCTGTTGATTTACTTCTCACTGATCACTCTTGCAATGCACTGCTTCTACTTTGTCACCTTCTAAAAGCAATTCTGGCTAGGAACTATCACTCACGTTTATACCGCCATATGGTTGCGCGGGTAGAAAATACAATAAAAATCATCATAATGTTATAGAAGGTATAAAATTCATTAAACCCTTATTAATTAATAAACTTCGTCTTCCTAATCGTTCATAAGAAATATTAGCTAAAGCAAATAAACCAGACGAACATAACCCATGAGCGATTATTAACGTATACATTCTTATAAATCCTCAATCTGTTAATGTTATTATTCCCCCTAAAGCTATTCCTATATGAACAACAGAAGAATACGCAATTAAAGCCTTCAAATCAACTTGACGCAAACAAACCAAACTCATTAAAAATCCACCTACTAAACTAATTCTAATTCAAATTACATTATAGGTTAATCCAAGCTTGATTAACATTAAATAAACTCGTAATAATCCATATCCCCCTAATTTCAATAACACCCCTGCTAAAATTATTGAACCTGAAACTGGGGCTTCAACATGTGCCTTAGGTAATCATAAATGTACCATAAACATGGGTATTTTAACCAAAAATGCTAAAATCAATCTTGTATAAAATAACACTCTTGATAATCTAATATTACTTAATAGTCCGATATACGAGGCACGTTCAGAAAGTAAGCTCCGTTTGGTAATTAAATTAAATTGTGTACAGATACAGAAAAAATATTTATTGCACAACATTCTACACCTCTTAAACTACCTTTTCACATAACTGCCGAACTTTTGCAGGCATTTGTCATAGCGTGGCACAAGTTTTTCGATACCTCTTCATAGAAGTTTGCCGCCGACCCGTAAACGAGAGTGAAGACTCCCCTTAAGATATCCTACTGTTTGGTCACTACTGTTAGGCAAATTGCGTGCTTACCAGGAGAACTGCGTATGTTTAGGAGTTCTCCTGACCACATACGCAATTTGCCTAACAGTGATGGCCAAACAGTAGGATATCTTAAGGGGAGTCTTCACTCTCGTTTACGGGTCGGCGGCAAACTTCTATGAAGAAGGTATCCAAAAACTTGTGCCACGCTATGACAAATGCCTGCAAAAGTTCGGCAGTTATGTGGAAAAGTAGTTTAAGAGGTGTAGAATGTTGTAGAATAAATATTTTTTCTGTATCTGTACACAATTTAATTTTATTACCAAACGGAGCTTACTTTCTGGACGTGCCTCGTATAATCTACCATAAAATCCATAAATATTAAACAAACTTACTAATAAAGGTAAAGAAGCTAATAAAGTATAAAATAATAAATATACTCCCGCCTGTAATCGTTCCGGTTGATACCCTCATCCCAAAATTAAAAACAAAGTTGGAATCAATCTGGCCTCAAAAAACAAGTAAAAAGAAAATAATCTTATTCTTCTAAAAGTACAACATAACATTAATAATAAAAAAAATACAAAAAAAGGAAAAAAGAATTAAAATACCTATAATGATAAACACTTTCTCTAGCTGTAATTATTAACGAACAAATTCAAAATCTTAATAAAATTAAACCATACGACAAAATATCAATCCCAAAAATATAACTCAAATTACAAAAATCTGTTAATGTAATATATCTCATTATAAAAAAGAAAGTTATTAAATATAACAAACTTTGAACCAACCACCAAAACTTATTTAAAAAACTAAGAGGGATTAAAAACACAAGCATAAAAATAAATTTTAACATTGTAAAATTCTAAATGTCTGAAAAAAATCATTTCCGTGGGTTCGAATCATCGAAACTAAAATAGAAAGACCCAGAGCCCCCTCACATACTGAAAATGTCAAAAATACTATTCTAAGAAATAACTCAAAAGTAAATATGTTTAAAAATATAAATAATATTAAAAATAATCTTAAAACAACAAATTCTAATCTTAATAACGTAGCTAATAAATGCTTTCGATTAGAACAAAACACCCATACACCTCTTAAAAAGACCAAGATTACTACAATTCAATTAATAAGTATTACCATTGTTTTAGTAGTTTAAATAAAAACACTGGTCTTGTAAATCAATAATAAGTAAAATACTTCTAAAACTCAAAGGAAAGAAAATTTCTTATCATTAATCCCCAAAATTAATATTTTATTTAAACTACCCTTTGTATATTAAATCTTAGAATTATAATCTCCAATTTATTAAATGCAATAATTTTTACCCAAGTAAATCATCCAATAGCAATAATGTTAATTATTATTTTACAAACCTTAATTGTAGCACTAACAACTGGAATAATAACTTCAACTTTTTGATTTTCTTATATTCTATTTCTTGTATTTCTCGGTGGAATATTAGTATTATTTATTTATATTACTACACTTGCATCCAATGAACTTTTCTCAATTCCAACTAAATCTTTAATTATTATGTTATTCTTATCCTCCCTAGTAATTTCTCTATCTCTAATAACAGATTCAACTTTATGAAATCTATTAAATTTTAATGAAGAAATGAATAATATTAATAATGATTTAATTACCTTGCATGATGAATCCAATTATCTCCTTACTAAATTATATAATAAACCAACAGATTTTATTACACTTATATTAGTAAATTATTTATTTTTAACTCTTATTGCTATTGTAAAAATTACTAACATTTTTCAAGGTCCTCTTCGCCCTAAAAACTAATGAATAAACCAATCCGCACCTCCCACCCTTTATTTAAAATTGCCAATAGAGCATTAGTGGATCTCCCAGCACCTTCCAATATCTCTGCTTGATGAAATTTCGGTTCACTTTTAGGGCTTTGTTTAATAATTCAAATTGCAACAGGACTATTTTTAGCAATACATTATACTGCAAATATTGATTTAGCCTTTAATAGTGTAGCTCATATTTGTCGTGACGTAAATTATGGGTGATTCCTACGTACCCTTCATGCCAATGGTGCCTCATTCTTTTTCATTTGTCTCTACTTACATGTAGGACGAGGAATGTACTATGGCTCTTATAATTATATACACACATGAATAACAGGAGTCATCATTCTATTTCTTGTTATAGGAACAGCCTTTATAGGCTACGTCCTCCCTTGAGGACAAATATCTTTTTGAGGTGCTACTGTAATTACCAACCTTCTGTCAGCTATCCCATATTTAGGAACAGAACTTGTCCAATGAGTTTGAGGGGGCTTTAGTGTAGATAACGCAACCTTAACCCGATTTTTCACCTTCCATTTTGTTCTTCCATTTATTGTCTCAGCTGCTGTTATAATTCATTTATTATTCCTTCACCAAACAGGTTCTAATAATCCTTTAGGACTAAATAGAGATGTTGACAAAATCCCTTTTCATCCCTATTTTTCTTTTAGGGATCTCTTCGGGTTTATTATTATAGTAGCAACTCTTATTTTCTTAAGCCTCCTTGAACCTTATATACTAGGAGATCCAGATAATTTTATTCCGGCCAATCCTCTTGTTACCCCTGTCCATATTCAACCTGAATGATACTTCTTATTTGCTTATGCAATTCTCCGATCTATCCCTAATAAATTAGGAGGTGTAATTGCTCTAGTAATATCCATTGCTATTCTATTAATTTTACCATTTTACAGCAGTAATAGATTCCGAGGTACTCAATTTTATCCAATTAATCAAATTCTATTCTGATCAATAACAACAATTGTTATTTTATTAACGTGAATTGGTGCACGTCCTGTTGAAGACCCTTATATCCTAACTGGACAAATCTTGACTGTTCTTTATTTCGCTTACTACTTAATTAATCCTCTTGTTCTCATAACTTGAGACAAATTAGTAAATTAGTTATAAAGCTTTATGAAAGCGTATGTTTTGAAAACATAAGACAGAAGTTAAATTCTTCTATTAACTTTACTAAAATAAATACACTAAATTAAAATAGAAAATATAATAATTTTTAATCCCAAATAAAAAAATAAAAAATTTAAGGACAAAGGTAAAAATCTTTTCCAAGCTAAATATATTAATTTATCATAACGAAACCGAGGAAGTGTTCCTCGAACTCAAATAAAAACAAAGGACAAAAATGTTAACTTTAAAAAAAATAAGAAAGAAAAAGTATCTCTTCCTATAAATATTACACAAAATAACATTCTCATAAATAAAATTCTTGCATATTCTGCTATAAAAATTAATGCAAAACCTCCACTTCTATATTCTACATTAAATCCTGATACTAATTCAGATTCTCCTTCAGCAAAATCAAAAGGGGTTCGATTAGTTTCAGCTAAACAAGAGGCAAATCAGGCTAACATTAAAGGAAAGGACAAAAATATAAACCAAGTATAATTTTGATATGTTATAAAATTCAATAAACAATATCCATCAATAAGAAACACAAATGATAACAAAATTAAAGCTAAACTTACCTCATAAGAAATTGTCTGAGCCACAGCCCGAAGACCTCCCAATAAAGCATAATTAGAATTAGAAGATCATCCAGCAATTATAACTGTATAAACTCCTATACTTGTACAACACAAAAAAAATAATAACCCTAAATTAAATGAAAACATCACTGACAAAAAAGGATAAACTATTCAAACTAATAAAACTAGGAATAATCTAAAAACAGGAGAAAAATAATACAAAAAGTAATTTGATAACAAAGGATAAGTTGATTCCTTAGTTAAAAGTTTAATTACATCAGCAAACGGTTGTGGTAATCCAACAAACCCAACTTTATTAGGCCCTTTTCGAATTTGAATATACCCTAATACCTTACGCTCCAATAAAGTTAAAAATGCCACTCCAAGCAAAACTCCTACAATTAAAATCAATGCACTTACTAACCCAGTTATAACTTCCTTTATCAATACTATTTGTAATTATTTACATATTTGAATTCTAAATTCAAGGCACTCTTTCTGCCAAAATAGTTAATAATAATCATTCTCTACAAAATTATTTTAAGTATTTGGTCCTTTCGTACTAAAATACTTTCACCTAATGAGGATAGAAACCAACCTGGCTTACACCGGTTTGAACTCAGATCATGTAAGGATTTAAAGGTCGAACAGACCTATAAATTAAACTTCTACACCTAATTATATTCCTTAATCCAACATCGAGGTCGCAATCTTTCTTGTTGATATGAACTCTTAAAAAAAAATACGCTGTTATCCCTAAGGTAACTTTATCTTACAATCAATAATAATGGATCAAATATTCATAAATCAATGTTCTTTTAATAAAGAGTTATTTAAATCTCTATGTCACCCCAACACAATATATTTTTAAAAATATTTCAACAATTCTAAATTAAATATTCTTATAATATATAAAGCTCTATAGGGTCTTCTCGTCCTCCATTTCTATTTAAGCCTTTTGACTCAAAAGTTAAATTCTATATTTTACATTGAGACAGTTAATATTTCGTCAAACCATTCATTCTAGCCCTCAATTAAAAAACTAATGATTATGCTACCTTTGCACAGTCAAAATACTGCGGCCCTTTAAATAATCAGTGGGCAGGCCCGACTTTAAATTATACACTAAAAGACATGTTTTTGTTAAACAGGCGAATATTAATTTTGCCTAATTCCTTAATATAAATTCTATAATAAATTTTTACTAATACATTCAATTATACTAATTTCATCATTATTTCAAATAACACGTTAATTATTAAATTATCCTAATTCACTAATTAAACTTTTTATAAAATGATAAACAATCAAAATAATTTATAACATTATTAACTTGATGACTAATTTAAAGTCTACAATTTTAATCACATTTTTAAAAATTATAATTTACAATTTAAAGCTTATCCCTCAAACTATTTTCTAGTCTACATAATCACTTATCAATTTAAATAATTACTTAAACTAAACTGAATTAAATTCATTTCTTAGGAAACTAGATATCTTAAAAAACGATTAACATTTCATTACTAATATAATATTTTTAATAAATATATTACATTAAATAACATATTATATTAGCTCTTTTTAACTCGAGAAATATAAATTTCTTACAAAATTTTTAATAAACCCTGATACACAAGGTACAATATAAATCTACTTCCTAAAAAATAATTTTTCAAATATTTCATAATTCTTTCACAATACTACTACACTATAAATTTTCATATTTTTTTTCTATAAACTATACTAAAAAAAACTCTTCTTAAAATTACTTTAATTAAAATAAATTTATACATACTTATAATTAATATTCGTCTTTCAAAGTAATTCGAATTGCACGAAATTCTCTTCAATGTAAATGAAATGCTTTACTTTAAAGCTTCACTTTGACATTCTAGATACACTTTCCAGTACATCTACTATGTTACGACTTATCTCACCTTAATTAATGAGAGCGACGGGCGATGTGTACATGTTTTAGAGCTACAATCACAATATCATAATATAACAACATTACTTTCAAATCCACCTTCAACTTATCTATTTCAAGATAATATCCGTTTAACTATTCAATTTTATTGTAATCCATCTCCTATTCAATCATAAGCTGCACCTTGACCTGACATAAATTTTATTACAAAATCTAGAAAATTCTTTCTCTTAAAAGATAATCTTACGACGGCGGTATACAAGCTGACATTACAAAATTAAATTTATTATAGTGTGTATTATCAATTACAGGACAGATTCCTCTGAAAAGACTAAAACACCGCCAAATTCTTTAAGTTTCAAGAACTTAACTATTACTACTCAAGTATTATATTTTATATTTAAAAATAATAGGGTATCTAATCCTAGTTTAAGCTTTAAATTTCAAAGCTTCATTATCCTATAAAAATCTATTTAATTTTCAAATTCTACCTTCTAAAATCAATTAAAATCTTTTTCTTTAATAAACTAACTTTAACACTGATAATATTCATTCAAGTCCTACGTATAACCGCGACTGCTGGCACGACTTTTGTCGACCATAAATCAAATTACTAATTCTAAATTGCCTTAATTACTAATATTAAATACTGCGAATAACATATAATCATTTAGATCTTATTATAACCCACAAAAATTTACATGTAAAATATTCAAACAATAAATTATTAAGTAAGAATAAAACTTTCACAAATACCTATAAAATATTGGTTCAACTATAATAATTCATAACAATTTATATATACTTTAATTATTAAAGAAAAAGAGAAAAGAGAGAAAGAAAAAAATATATATATATGTATGTATATATATATAAATTTATACACAAGATTATTTTATTAAAGTAACTACTATAACTATATTAATACCATTATATCATTTCTTTTATACAAATACCAATAACTATGTCATAACTCAAGCAATCAAGCCATTTGATCACGTTTGTTACAATTCGTATCTCATCAACCTTCAAAATCTCATTCAACAACCGTGCCAGAACTCAAGCAATCAAGCCATTTGATCACGTTTGTTACAATTCGTTTCTCACCAACCAAACATTTTAATCGATTCTTCATCCAATCCTCAAAATCCAAATCAAAATTTGACATCCAATAAAATTCGTTTCTCACCAACCTTCAAAATCTCATTCAACAACCGTGCCAGAACTCAAGCAATCAAGCCATTTGATCACGTTTGTTACAATTCGTTTCTCACCAACCAAACATTTTAATCGATTCTTCATCCAATCCTCAAAACCCAAATCAAAATTTGACATCCAATAAAATTCGTTTCTCACCAACCTTCAAAATCTCATTCAACAACCGTGCCAGAACTCAAGCAATCAAGCCATTTGATCACGTTTGTTACAATTCGTTTCTCACCAACCAAACATTTTAATCGATTCTTCATCCAATCCTCAAAACCCAAATCAAAATTTGACATCCAATAAAATTCGTTTCTCATCAACCTTCAAAATCTCATTCAACAACCGTGCCAGAACTCAAGCAATCAAGCCATTTGATCACGTTTGTTACAATTCGTATCTCATCAACCTTCAAAATCTCATTCAACAACCGTGCTAGAACTCAAGCAATCAAGCCATTTGATCACGTTTGTTACAATTCGTTTCTCACCAACCAAACATTTTAATCGATTCTTCATCCAATCCTCAAAACCCAAATCAAAATTTGACATTCAATAAAATTCGTTTCTCACCAACCTTCAAAATCTCATTCAACAACCGTGCCAGAACTCAAGCAATCAAGCCATTTGATCACGTTTGTTACAATTCGTTTCTCACCAACCAAACATTTTAATCGATTCTTCATCCAATCCTCAAAACCCAAATCAAAATTTGACATCCAATAAAATTCGTTTCTCATCAACCTTCAAAATCTCATTCAACAACCGTGCCAGAACTCAAGCAATCAAGCCATTTGATCACGTTTGTTACAATTCGTTTCTCACCAACCTTCAAAATCTCATTCAACAACCGTGCTAGAACTCAAGCAATCAAGCCATTTGATCACGTTTGTTACAATTCGTTTCTCACCAACCAAACATTTTAATCGATTCTTCATCCAATCCTCAAAACCCAAATCAAAATTTGACATCCAATAAAATTCGTTTCTCACCAACCTTCAAAATCTCATTCAACAACCGTGCCAGAACTCAAGCAATCAAGCCATTTGATCACGTTTGTTACAATTCGTTTCTCACCAACCAAACATTTTAATCGATTCTTCATCCAATCCTCAAAACCCAAATCAAAATTTGACATCCAATAAAATTCGTTTCTCATCAACCTTCAAAATCTCATTCAACAACCGTGCCAGAACTCAAGCAATCAAGCCATTTGATCACGTTTGTTACAATTCGTTTCTCACCAACCTTCAAAATCTCATTCAACAACCGTGCCAGAACTCAAGCAATCAAGCCATTTGATCACGTTTGTTACAATTCGTTTCTCAAAATCAGATATTTTCTCAAATTCATATAAATTGCCTAAAATCCAGAAAACAATTCATAAATGATAGTAATAATCAAATAATTTTTTAAAAAAAATATAAATTCCCCCCCAAATTCATATTTTTTTTTATCTAAAACTCAAATATTATTGTATCTTTCCCCTATAAAAGGTTTTCTTAACTTTTATAGAAACATATAAAGTCATGGTACAAAAACAGGTTAAAAAGATAAAAAATAATAAAAGCTCGAGCCCGCGGTTAATCAATAAGGTACCATATATTTATCCAATTATATAATATAAGAACCGTAACAAATATTTAATTAATGGGTAAATATATATTTTTTTTTTCATTATTGTATTTTATCTTATATACTTCAAATTTTTGGTCAATTTATAATAAATGCGTATTTTAATAAAATACTTCAATCTATTAATAAAAATAAATAAATAAACTATATAGGTTGTTATATATATATATATATATATATATATATATATATATAGTATATTTAATTATATTACAATATACATTTATATATATATAAATAAATATATAATATGAATAAAGATTGCGATCCTCTACAATGCCATAAATATTTTTAAGATCCTTTCTTTAGGCCTCTATCCTATAGGTCTTTAATAGGTCGAAAGGATCTGCATATTTATAAGTTCTTATTGATTAATAAACTTCTCTATAAGATATTACATTTACTATATATACGTATATATACAGGGTGTCCGCAGCAAGCCCTACTTTGTGCTGTAACTTGTTTGTTTTCTAAGATATTTTAATTTTGACACTTGCTTTAGAAAGTACTTGTCAAGCTCTAAAACTTTCATTTAGTTGGTTTTTGTGTGCAGTTTGCGCTTAACGCGCAAATCAATCTTTTGTGGCACGGTTTTGGCACTTTTTTCCTCAAATTGGTTTTTTGACATCACCTATCGAAAGAGCGACATCGAATTAGTAGAATAAGCCACCAAAATATCAGTTTTTGCCCAAATCAAACTCGCAAAATGCGAGTTTGTGTTTAGATTTTCGACTGCTTACAGTATGCGACCTGCCTCTGCCCGGCCCGAGCCGATCAACTCCAACGGGTAGCGGCAACGCAAGGGAAAGAGGGAGGGAAATGGGCGGCACAACTTCTGCCGCCGTGAACCTATCCGGGCGGGCACAAGAAGGCTGAATTTGCTACGCTGTGCGGCATTGCTTGGTGCGGTTTGCTGAGCGCGCAACGCCGCTCGGCGTATTTATTTCACTTTTGATTGTTCGGAAATCTAAATTAAAAGTTACCTTGTGACTACCGTTACAAAGCAGACATTTGGATGTTCCTACAACATTACGGGTACTGGTTTTGTCTCGTTTAAATTACAAAACAACTTTTTTAAGATGAACTTAAATACACTTACTCTGTAATCAGCCGTCAAAACGCCCAAAACAAATTAAGTTCTAATGTTTATTCATTTAATACCGGTAAAAATGATATTTTTTTACTCAAAGATCTTCTGCTCGAGTAAACTTGGTTATGGCGTTGGTAAAGAAAAAAAGGCATTGTAATTACGCCAAAAAGTCTTAATTTTTATTCTTGAAATTCGTTATTGGCGCTTCTTTTAAAAGAAATTAGTGGTCTGAACAATAAAGCAATCAGCCGTGATAACACCAAGCAGGCCTGCCCGCCCTGTCCGGGCACCTGCGGGACACAGGCCCACGGCTCGGTTGAAGCAGGGTCGCAGTGATCCTACCGGCCGGCTACACAGGTGCAGCGGCACCACCACAGAGTCGGTCACATTTTTGTTAGCCTACTTTTCACATTTTGCAAAAATGAGGAAAAAGTAGACTTATGAGATCGATCCGGGAAAATGTGTGTCTGTCTGGCTGTGTGTGTGTCCCCCCTATCAACTCCTAAACGGCTGCAGCAATCAAAACCAAATTTAGTATGAGTAAAGATGTGCACCGGAATATCTCACGTCCATATTTGAAAATGATGTCAGTGCTACCAACTGCTGAAAAAACGCACTATAAATTTGAGCTCCATGTTGGATATCTTGCAAGGTATGCATGGGAGCTATTCCAAAATTGGCACACATGTAGGTAATACTATTTCAGATCAATTTCCTGGAGGCCAACCATGACAGTGTTGCCAAAATAATTTTAAGCCTTCTGATAGGTCCAATGTTTAAATGCATATAACTTCTACACTATCAATTGGATTTCAACCAAATTTTGTATGTAATATCTGTACATAAACAGATATGACTGAGCGTATTCTTAAGGGCCACCAGGTTGCCAACTGTTAATAATTGCTCTCTTTTTTATCCAAACACCAATATATCAGAAAGTATGCAAGCCAACAGCTTTAAACTATGCACACGTATATTCTGACATTTTAGATTAATTTCGAGTAACTTATATACGTCAGTTCTACCAACATGATTATAAGCCTGCTGATGCGACCAATTTTTAAATACATGTAACTTCTATACTATCAGTTGGATTTCAACCAAATTTCGCATGTGCTATGTGTACCATAACAGATATGACTATATGTATTGTTAAGAGCAATCATGGCTGCCAACTGTTAATAAATGCTGTCTATATTTATTTTACACTAATATCAATATACCAGAAAGTATGCAAGCCAACAGCTATATACTTTGCACACGTATAGCACCTGACATTCTAGATTAATTTGGAGTAATTAATATAAGGCAGTGCTGCCAACATGATTCTATGCCTGCTGATATGTCCAATTTTAAAATACATGTAACTTCTATACTAACAAATGGATTTCATCCAAAATTGGCACAACAAGATATCATAATATTTCAGAATCTTTCTGACCAGCACACGCATGGTATTGTTGGCAACATGCTTTTACGCGTGCTGATAGATCCAGTGTCTAACTGCATGTAACGTCCATTGGACTTCAACCAAATTTTGTATTCTGGCCTACCTTAAGAGATTGAACTAAGAATATATTCAGTCGCCAGGGCTGCCAACTGCAGTGCTCTATTAGGCTACATTATACCAGGTATATTTTGAACTAATTAGATATTTCGATATTACCAACTTAATTTCGTCATTATTCTAGAAAGGTTCATATACTGTAGAATAATCATTGGCATGAAAAGTAGGCTGTATAGTTCTTCACGGAACTTCTTGTTGTCATTTTGAAATGCTCTCCTCCAAGCAGTGCAAACATACAGCGGTACACGCCGGACGAGGTGCTCGATGCCATTTTAATCGTACGTAATAATAATAATAATAATAATATCGTATGGCCTCGAGTGCCGGGAGCAAGCTTTGTAATTTGACACCCAGAGGATAGCTTGCATGTCGAATTTCGTTGTTCCATGAAGCACTATGAAAGTCAAGGAGGTTAGATATCTAAGCTTTCTACTAGAGAAACGAGGAACTTTGTGTTGGCGGAAACTCCCGATATTAATTTTGCCATTATGAACACTGCCTACTGAATTCAAATTTGTTCTTTGACATGCCAACATCGTATGACATGCATGTCGTATTTTTACCGCAATTCAAAAATCACTTACCACGACCAGGAGTGAACCTGCAAGCTTGGGTTAGTTAGTTAGTTAGTTATTGTTGTTTTAAGGGGCGGAACTTGGGGTTAGTAGACCGACACGCTAACCACTCACCCACCTAGGTAAGTAATTATCTCTGGCTGTTTACTTGTTTGTACCCTCGGATCGATTAATGCAATTTTCCCTGCATCTCATAATACCGGTATACGGAAGGAAACATAATCTAATTTTACTGTTAATTTTTTTAAGTTAGCGAGTCGTGGGCCTGTCATTCATTTCTTTAATTTTGTTTGTCAATTGCTTTGTTTGGTACGCGTTGAGTTTTTTTTTTTTGTCAATGTAACCGATCGACTGCTTCGTTTTAATTGGCTCGTTTGACTGTTATGCGATGAACTCCGGTATCGGCCAACTTTGCGTATGCCAAATTGCTCGACTAGCTTTAAATTTATCATGGTAAGATTTACTTCTATCTCACTACTTTGTTGTTAAACACTGGTGTAAGAGTTAAATGAAAATATTCTCTTGCAACTGCGTGGCTATTGTTGTTGCTTAGGCTACATTACAACGTGCGTCAGTCGTCAGTACAGGTGTTTACTTTTTTCCCCCATCGCGAAACAAATAGTGGCTGTCATTCTGGTCTTTTTAAGTCCATTTATACGTGTAAATACCATAGTTCTTAAAACTCGATACGGCTAATTATTCTAATCGTAATCGTCATTGAACCCCCTTACGAAATAAAATCCGACACGCAATCTGTTCGCCTGTAGTTTGTCTTTGATTTATGTCGTGACTGTGCTTTAGATCTGTTAAGTTTACCCGCGTTTCTATTGTTAAATAATTTCGATTCTTTTCTAGGACAATGTCATGGAAATGCTGCTGAAGCTTCGCGGGAGTATTCTCTCCGGTTTCCCGACCGGCAAGACAGACACCCTGTGCCACAAACGATTCGGGATTTCGAGACGAGGGCGCGTCTCACGGGAAACTTACGACCACCACAGCGTTTTTATGATCGACCAGTGTACGTGCCTTACAGAGGAAGAATTACTGACGAAGTCCGTCGTAATCCGCGAACCAGTACGAGGACCATTGCCAGGTTGTACAACGTTTCCAAGAGTGTGGTCCACAAGATATGGAAAGACGAAAATCTGCAGCCGTACCACCGCCTACACAAACATCAGATGTTGGTGGAAGATGACTATCTAGCGCGCATCGAACGTTGGGAATGGATGCTCGAACAGGCTAGACCGTTCAGCGTACTCCAGACTGACGAATAGTTTTTCAGAAACGTAGGGGCATCGAACCACACCACAACTCATTTTCGGTCGGCAGAAAACCCGCATTGGTTGAGGGAGGTAGACCACCAACACCGATGGTCCATCAATTGTTGGGGTGGGGTGGTAGATGACCGTATTATTGGCCCACACTTTTTTCAAGGGACTTTAAACGGTCAAGGTTACACTCAGTTCCTAGAAAATGACCTCCCTGTTCTAATTGCAACAGCGGACCTGGGAGAAGAAATTCTGCAAAACCTGTGGTTTATGCACGACGGCGCACCTCCCCACTCAACACTTGCTGCCCAAAATGCAGCAAACGTCCTATTCGACGGCAAAACAATTGGACGAGGCAGACTAATGGCCAGACCATGGCCAGCACAAAGCATGGACATTAACATTATGGATTTTTTTTTGTGGGGAAGAGTGAAAGATCTAGTGTATGAAACCTCCTACGACGATCGCGACGAAATGTGCGACATGATCTTTGGTGCGTTTAGGAGACTAGACAGATGTCAAGAGTTACGAAATGCTTCGGCGGGAATGTTCCGGCGGCTAGAGTTTTGCCACCAGCAAGGAGGTGGTATCTTCGAGCACCTGCTCGATAAATAAGTGATTTGTAGTTATTGATTTAGTTTATTCGTTGTTTATTGTTACTATTTTTTAAATACGTGACAAAGATACCATAAGGCGGATAAGATTCACACTTTTTTTTGTGTGTGTTCAGTGCCATTTTTATTTCTTCACCTACCTCTTCTGACTTTTAAGAAGTTACCTCCGCGTATTCCTAAGCCTTCATATTGGCCCAAATGTGTTTGTTATTGTTTTAGTTCATTCGTTGTTTTTTATTTTTTTACATAAAAACAAGTGTCAAAAACCGATTAGAAGAATAAAAATCTTTTTTTTTTTTTTTGGTGTGTTAGAATGTATTTTTTTCTTTGCCCACGCCCGAATCAAGTTTGCTCTTAAAAATATCATTCAAAGATACTGGAGATCAAGAAAGAAAAAAGAACATTTTTACCGTGACAACATGCAACTACAATTTAGCCGTTGCCAAAAATTAGATCTAAATTAATTTCCGAGAGTTCACACGGCTGATTGCTTTATTGTTCAGACCACTAATTTCTTTTAAAAGAAGCGCCAATAACGAATTTCAAGAATAAAAATTAAGACTTTTTGGCGTAATCACAATGCCTTGTTTTCTTTACCAACGCCATAACCAAGTTTACTCGAGCAGAAGATCTTTGAGTAAAAAAATATCATTTTTACCGGTATTAAATGAATAAACATTAGAACTTAATTTGTTTTGGGCGTTTTGACGGCTGATTACAGAGTAAGTGTATTTAAGTTCATCTTAAAAAAGATGTTTTGTAATTTAAACGAGACAAAACCAGTACCCGTAATGGTGTAGGAACATCCAAACGTCTGCTTTGTAACGGTAGGCACAAGGTAACTTTTAATTTAGATTTCCGAACAATCAAAAGTAAAATAAATACGCCGAGCGGCGTTGCGCGCTCAGCAAACCGCACCAAGCAATGCCGCACAGCGTAGCAAATTCAGCCTTCTTGTGCCCGCCCGGATAGGTTCATGGCGGCAGAAGTTGTGCCGCCCATTTCCCTCCCTCTTTCCCTTGCGTTGCCGCTACCCGTTGGAGTTGATCGGCTCGGGCCGGGCAGAGGCAGGTCGCATACTGTAAGCGGTCGAAAATCTTTACACAAACTCGCATTTTGCGAGTTTGATTTGGGCAAAAACTGATATTTTGGTGGCTTATTCTACTAATTCGATATCGCTCTTTCGATAGGTGATGTCAAAAAACCAATTTGAGCAAAAAAGTGCCAAAACCGTGCCACAAAAGATTGATTTGCGCGTTAAGCGCAAACTTCACACAAAAACCAACTAAACGAAAGTTTTAGAGCTTGACAAGTACTTTCTAAAGCAAGTGTCAAAATTAAAATATCTTGGAAAACAAACGAGTTACAGCACAAAGTAGGGCTTGCTGCGGACACTCTGTATATATAACAGATTGAACTTGGAGGGTCCATCTATCAGTTTTTCTGTTACTGCCACGTGAATTTTTTTATCTAAGCTGTTTTTTGACCCATCGTATAAAAATTCTAATTAGCATAATAGCATGTTTCTGATCTTTTCCTCTTATAACTCCTTTATCTCACAGAAATATATTAACATAAAATTACATCTATATAAACTTAAACTGATCAATTGTGACAGGATAAAAACTCTTTTAAAATTACCTTATAAATTTAGTTAATTCTTTCCATTAAATTAATCACAAAATTAATTAAAAGACCGGAACTTATCATTTCATTTTACAAAATAAATTTTTACATTAATTTTAATCAATCTTTACTAAAGGAGTATACATAAATCTAATCAAATTACTTTAAAATTTAACACTTGTTTTATAAAAACATTTTCCTTTTTATAAAGTATGATAATCAAAAGAAATTAATTATAAGTTTATTTTTAGTACCTACACTTTTAAGAAATTTTATAAAGTGAATCATGTTCACAGGAGAAGACCCTTTTTGAAATAGAAAATAATTTCAACCCCCCTTGAAATTACCTCCACGTCCCGGAAGATGGGGTGGCAAAAAAAAAAACTTTTTTTTATAATATTATTCATCCTATTAATACTTTTTTTAATTATAAGTTTATTTTTAGTACCTACACTTTTAAGAAATTTTATAAAGTGAATCATGTTCACAGGAGAAGACCCTTTTTGAAATAGAAAATAATTTCAACCCCCCTTGAAATTATCTCCACGTCCCGGAAGATGGGGTGGCAAAAAAAACTTTT
Organism: Meconema thalassinum; assembly: GCA_946902985.2. Classification (NCBI taxonomy): domain Eukaryota; kingdom Metazoa; phylum Arthropoda; class Insecta; order Orthoptera; family Tettigoniidae; genus Meconema; species Meconema thalassinum. Next base: position 445,804,722 of record OX336390.1, read on the forward strand.
TTTATAATATTATTCATCCTATTAATACTTTTTTTTAATTATAAGTTTATTTTTAGTACCTACACTTTTAAGAAATTTTATAAAGTGAATCATGTTCACAGGAGAAGACCCTTTTTGAAATAGAAAATAATTTCAACCCCCCTTGAAATTACCTCCACGTCCCGGAAGATGGGGTGGCAAAAAAAACTTTTTTTATAATATTATTCATCCTATTAATACTTTTTTTTAATTATAAGTTTATTTTTAGTACCTACACTTTTAAGAAATTTTATAAAGTGAATCATGTTCACAGGAGAAGACCCTTTTTGAAATAGAAAATAATTTCAACCCCCCTTGAAATTACCTCCACGTCCCGGAAGATGGGGTGGCAAAAAAAAACTTTTTTAATAATATTATTCATCCTATTAATACTTTTTTTAAATTATAAGTTTATTTTTAGTACCTACACTTTTAAGAAATTTTATAAAGTGAATCATGTTCACAGGAGAAGACCCTTTTTGAAATAGAAAATAATTTCAACCCCCCTTGAAATTACCTCCACGTCCCGGAAGATGGGGTGGCAAAAAAAAACTTTTTTTATAATATTATTCATCCTATTATACTTTTTTTTAATTATAAGTTTATTTTTAGTACCTACACTTTTAAGAAATTTTATAAATAAATATATATATTTATATATTTATATACATAAATTTTAATATTTATAAATCTATTAATTATGTCTATATATATATATATATATATAATCTACTACCTTTAAATGAAGTGCCTGATTAAAGGATTACAGTGATAGAGTAAATTATGTAAAAATTTTTACCTTCATTACATTTAGTAGATTTAAACTACTCCTTAAAGTATCAAAAACTCTTGTGCATCATACACCTAAATATATTTAGATTCATAAAAAAAAGGTAAGCTAAATATAAGCTAATGGGTTCATACCCCGTAAATAGGATTACCTCCTTTTTAATTTTTAAAAATCCTTCAAAGGTTTTATTTTTAAGTACATTAATTATAGGTACTTTAATTTCCATCTCATCAACTTCTTGATTAGGTGTTTGAATAGGATTAGAAATCAATTTATTATCTTTTATTCCATTAATATCTAATACAAAAAATATTCCATCAACTGAAGCATCCTTAAAATACTTCTTAATTCAGGCTATTGCTTCTTCTCTATTATTATTCTCTTTAATTATTATATTCCTAATATCAAATATTATTATAATAATAAATTATGAAGTATTTCTATTAATAATCAGTTCAGCTCTTCTTTTAAAAATAGGGGCAGCACCTTTCCATTTTTGGTTTCCTGGAACTATAGAAGGACTAAATTGAAGAAATAATTTAATTTTAATAACATTACAAAAAATTGCACCCTTAATACTGTTGTCTTATACCATTAAAATAAATATTTTCTTTTCAATCATTATTATTTCTTCAATTTCCATTGGTTCCTTAGGAGGATTAAACCAAACATCCTTACGAAAATTAATAGCCTACTCATCCATTAATCACCTAGGATGAATGATCGCTGCTATAGTTTCTGGCGAAAACTTGTGAGAATTATATTTCCTTATTTACTCTTTCCTGAGATCATCAATTATTTTCTTATTTAATACCTTCCAAATCTTTCATATTAATCAAAATTTTCTTATAATAAATAACAACCCAAAAATTAAATTTTGTTTATTCTCGTTACTTCTCTCGTTAGGGGGCCTACCCCCTTCCTCGGATTTATACCAAAATGACTAATTATTCAAGCTATGGCTGAACTTAACAGACTAATAATTATTACCTTAATAGTAATCACAACATTAATCACTTTGTTTTATTATCTTCGTGTTACCTTCACTGCATTTCTCTTCTCTTACAGAGAAACTAAATGAAATTACAAGCAATTTTATAGTAATCAATTTTATATTATAATATCAACCTTTACTATATTTTCAATTTTTGGATTATTATTTAGATCATTAATTTTTAATATATTATAAGGTTTTAAGTTAATTAAACTAATAGCCTTCAAAGCTATAAATAAAATACCAATTTTTTAAACCTTAGTAGTGTTCTACTCCTTTAGAATTGCAGTCTAATATCATTCATGACTATAAAGGTCTGATAAAAGAGACAAATCTCCTAAATAAATTTACAATTTATCGCCTATAACTCAGCCATCTTACCGCAACAATGACTCTTCTCAACAAATCATAAGGATATCGGAACACTTTATTTTATCTTTGGAGCTTGAGCAGGGATAGTGGGAACTTCATTAAGAATACTTATTCGTGCAGAACTTGGTCAACCTGGTTATCTAATTGGAGATGATCAAATTTATAATGTAATTGTTACAGTCCATGCATTTGTAATATTTTTTTTTATAGTAATACCAATTATAATTGGAGGGTTCGGAAACTGATTAGTCCCTTTAATATTAGGAGCCCCTGATATAGCTTTTCCCCGAATAAATAATATAAGATTTTGATTACTACCTCCTTCTCTTTCTCTATTATTAGCAAGAAGTCTAGTAGAAAATGGAGCTGGGACTGGTTGAACTGTCTACCCACCACTCTCTGCAAATATCGCTCACGCTGGTGCCTCTGTAGATTTAGCAATTTTCTCACTTCACTTAGCAGGAATTTCTTCAATTTTAGGGGCAGTAAATTTTATTACAACTACTATTAACATACGAGCCCCAGGAATATCTTTAGATCAAACCCCTCTATTTGTATGAGCTGTAGGTATCACAGCACTTCTTTTACTCCTTTCTTTACCCGTTTTAGCTGGAGCCATTACTATATTATTGACAGATCGAAACTTAAATACTTCATTCTTTGATCCTGCAGGAGGAGGTGACCCTATCCTATACCAACACTTATTTTGATTTTTTGGTCATCCAGAAGTTTATATTCTAACTTTACCTGGATTTGGTATAATTTCTCATATTATTAGACAAGAAAGTGGAAAAAAAGGAAGCATTCGGAACATTAGGAATAATTTATGCTATGTTAGCCATTGGTTTATTAGGGTTTGTCGTTTGAGCTCATCACATATTTACAGTAGGAATAGATGTAGATACTCGAGCTTACTTCACTTCAGCAACAATAATTATTGCCGTGCCAACTGGAATTAAAATTTTCAGATGATTAGCCACTCTTCATGGGACACAATTCAATTATAGTCCGTCGTTACTATGGGCATTAGGATTTGTTTTCTTATTTACTATTGGTGGATTAACAGGAGTGGTTTTAGCTAATTCATCAATCGATATTATTTTACATGATACTTATTATGTCGTTGCCCATTTCCATTATGTCTTATCTATAGGTGCAGTATTCGCTATTATAGCAGGATTTGTTCAATGATATCCATTATTTACAGGGCTATCCTTAAACCCTAAATGATTAAAAATTCAATTCACAATTATATTTGTAGGGGTAAATTTAACATTTTTCCCCCAACATTTTCTAGGATTAGCAGGAATACCACGACGATACTCTGATTATCCAGATGTATATACTTCATGAAATGTAATCTCCACCTTAGGATCAACTATCTCATTTGTTGGTATCATCCTACTTATTTTTATTATTTGAGAAAGTATAATTTCCAACCGTCCTATTTTATTCTCCTTAAACATAGTAAGTTCCTTAGAATGATACCAAAATTTACCTCCTGCTGAACATAGTTATTCAGAATTACCTATATTAACTAATTTCTAATATGGCAGATAAGTGCAGTAGATTTAAGCTCTACATATAAAGAATAACCTTTTATTAGAATAATGGCAACATGATCAGATTTAAATTTACAAAATAGTGCATCTCCTTTAATAGAACAACTCATCTTCTTTCACGATCACACATTATTAATTCTATTAATAATCACCATTCTTGTATCTTACATTATATTAACGTTATTCTTTAATAAATATACTAATCGATACCTGTTAGAAGGACAAACAATTGAAGTAATTTGAACAATCTTACCCGCTATTACACTTATTTTTATTGCCCTTCCATCCCTACGTCTTCTTTATTTATTAGATGAATCCTTAGATCCTATTATTACTGTAAAAACTGTAGGACATCAATGATACTGAAGTTATGAATATACTGACTTCGTTAATCCCCACGAATTTGATTCCTATATAATCCCTTATAATGAAATAGCTAATAACGGATTCCGATTACTAGATGTTGATAATCGAACAGTTTTACCTTTAAATACACAAATTCGAATACTAGTAACAGCAGCAGATGTACTACACTCATGAACTGTCCCTGCGATAGGTGTAAAAGTAGACGCTACACCTGGTCGACTAAACCAAACAAACTTCTTTATTAACCGGCCAGGTTTATATTATGGACAATGCTCAGAAATCTGCGGGACTAATCACAGTTTTATACCTATTGTCTTAGAAAGAGTTAATACTAAAACATTTATCAACTGAATTATTAATAATAATTCATCAAATGACTGAAAGTAAGTAATGGTCTCTTAAACCATTTTATAGTAATTAAAGTTTACTTTTGATGAAGAAATTAGTTAAAAAATAACATTAGTATGTCATACTAAAATCATTAATAGATTTAATATTTCTTTATTCCTCAAATAGCCCCTTTAAGATGATTATTTTTATTTTCAATATTTTCTTTAATTTTAATCATTTTTTCCATTATTAATTACTTCTTCTTAATTTGTCAACCAATTTCCCCAGCAACTGAAGAGTCTAATATTCCTCAGACTTCCTTGAATTGAAAATGATAACAAATTTATTTTCCGTTTTCGATCCCTCAACTAATATTATAAATTTATCCTTAAATTGATTAAGTACATTCCTAGGAATAATAATTCTACCTCTCATTTATTGATTAATACCTTCACGCCATAGTATAATCTGATACTCGATTATTAAAACATTACATAATGAATTTAAAACTTTAATTGGACCTACAGGACATAACGGAAGTAGATTTATATTTATTGCATTATTCTCATTAATCTTATTTAACAATTTTTTAGGTCTATTCCCCTATATCTTTACAAGATCAAGACACTTAGTAATAACTCTAGCATTAGCCCTACCCCTATGATTTAGTTTTATAATCTATGGGTGAATCAACCATACCCAACATATATTTGCTCACCTAGTTCCCCAAGGCACACCTGCAGCTCTTATACCTTTTATGGTCTGTATTGAAAGTATCAGAAATGTAATTCGACCAGGAACTCTAGCTGTACGTTTAGCAGCTAATATAATTGCTGGACACCTACTTCTGACTCTACTAGGTAATACTGGTCCTTCATTAACCATAATACTCCTGTCAGGACTTGTATTTGCACAAATTGCACTATTAACATTAGAATCAGCTGTTGCAATAATCCAATCTTATGTCTTTGCAGTCCTTACCACATTATATTCTAGAGAAGTAAATTATGACAACACACTCTAATCATCCTTTCCATTTAGTTAATCCTAGCCCCTGACCCTTAACTGGAGCCATTGGAGCACTTGTAACAGCTGCAGGATTAGTAAAATGATTTCATCATTTTAATAATTCTCTTTTATTATTAGGAACTTTAATCACAATTTTAACAATAATTCAATGATGACGAGATATCACTCGTGAAGGTACTTATCAAGGATTACACACCCTTTCAGTAAATTACGGACTTCGTTGAGGAATAATCTTATTTATTGTATCAGAAATCTTCTTCTTCATCTCTTTTTTTTGAGCATTTTTTCACAGAAGACTATCCCCTAATATTGATTTAGGTGCAATAGGACCTCCCACAGGAATTAATCCCTTCAATCCATTACAAATTCCTTTATTAAATACAGCAATCCTCCTTGCCTCAGGGGTTACAGTGACATGAGCCCATCATAGATTAATGGAAGGAAATTATAGTCAAACAACACAAGGTTTATTTTTCACTATTATTTTAGGAATTTATTTTTCCATCTTACAAGCTTATGAATATATTGAAGCTCCTTTTACTATTGCGGATGCTTCTTATGGGTCTAGTTTTTTTATAGCAACAGGATTTCATGGGCTACATGTTTTAATCGGGACAACATTTTTATCAACATGTTTACTACGACATTTAATATGTCATTTTTCTCCTAATCACCACTTTGGATTTGAAGCTGCTGCGTGATACTGACATTTTGTTGATGTTGTATGATTATTCCTTTATATTTCTATTTACTGATGAGGTAGATATTTATTTAGTATATATATGTGTACATTTGACTTCCAATCAAAAAGATTGAACATTCAAAATAAATAATTTGAATTATATATATTATATCTATCATTTCCATTACCTTAGCAATAATTGTTATAATTCTAGCTTCAATACTTTCAAAAAAAATCTATTAATGACCGTGAAAAAAGTTCACCATTTGAATGCGGATTCGATCCTAAAAGCTCAGCACGTCTACCCTTTTCTCTCCGATTTTTTTAAATTGCTGTTATTTTCTTAATTTTTGACGTAGAAATTGCCCTTCTTTTACCTGTGTCTATCATTATACAAACATCAGATATTACACCATGAACTTTAGTCAGAATATTTTTTTTATTTATTCTCCTAATTGGATTATTCCATGAATGAAATCAAGGCGCTTTAGAATGAGCTTATTAATTTCATAGGGTTGTAGTTAAGTATAACATTTGATTTGCATTCAAAAAGTATTGAAATTCAATCTTCCTTAAATAAGAAGCGATATATTGCAATCAATTTCGACTTGATCTTAGATGATTCATCCTTATTTGTGTACTTATTTTAGTATTAATTGAAACCAAAGAAGCGGTATATTACTGTTAATAATATTAGTGAAATTTATTTCCAATTAAGCCGAAATGAGGGGATCAAATTAAAGCTGCTAACTTTTTATTTAAATGGTTTAACTCCATTAACATTTCTATTTATATAGTTAAAAAAAACAATACATTTTCATTGTATAAATAATAAATTATTATTTATAAATATTTAAAAATTAAATAATTTCCCTGACATCTTCAATGTCATGCTCTACATATAAGCTATTTAAATATAATAATAACATTAATAAAATAATAAATCACAAAACAAAACTAATTAAATATATCTTAATTCTATTATTTTGTCACCACTGAATAGCCCCAGCATATTTAACAGAAGTATTATAAATTATTTGACCTCCTCAATCCTCTCTTCAACCTTGATCAAAAGACTTATACACATAACTTCCTAACTTCAAAGGTAAAAAATTAACCCCATATTGTACCCATGTGAGTAATCTCGTTGGATAATATGCATCCGCCTCCAACTAGCATCAGCTCTCAGGCGTGTACGGTAACCCCAATTTTGCAGTGCATATTTTGGATTTGAGGCTAAAAGGTATCAACTCTACAATGATAAAGCACAACTCTATTCTAAAACTTTAATCCAGTAAAATAAATCATGGCTTCAAACACAAAACAATACCCAAACAAACATAAAATCAAACAAACAAAATTATTTACTTCCACAATCCACAAGTAAACAAATATGAAATCACAACAAAGTCATACCTAGCCATAATGCTTTACCCTTCTGTGAACTTCACAAGGATATACTAGTGCGCTGATGCACCTACGACTTCAAAACGACTTTACATTAACATAACAGTCATACAATGTGACTTCTTTAATATTACAACAAGGATTATTCCTTAAACCTCTTTATGTTAAACAATTATGTGTGCCGTGCGTGTTTTAATATTTTTCTTCTCACCAATGAAATGCTTTGCATGCATTTACCTATGTGGACGTTGCACCAAAATCACCGTGCAACTCCATAATTATGTAAGCTACCCCCTACATCCTTCAATTATATGGTTTCACCGCATGCTGTCTGTGATTCCTAGATAAAACGTTACGTTATAGCTTATGTCGGATTGTACGATAGACTGCCTCGCGCTCATGGCGATTGGCATCTAGTAACCAACTACATGACTTGGTTCCAGTGACAGTACAAATATATCATGTAACTATTCGTCAGATAGCTAAATTAATGAACCATCAGGATGAACTATAATTATCCATGTGTTCACAAACCACATGGCTATAATACTCAACATAACAATCTCGCATTATATGTCATTTTAACAAGGTCTAGAATCTCTTCCCTTTATAACTTGCCTGAGCGGTTCGGATGGTTGGCACCGACCCTCGGCTAAAGAAATCGCTACACAATAGAAAGTGGGATGGGTCGTTCCACCAATTATCTCGACCTTTCTAAAAGTTTGAAAGCTTCCCTCTCTAAGCAGTGGAGATTTACAAGACAAATACTGTGTCCTAACCGGCACACATGTTCCCAAAGGATCTTAATTGACTATTTTGCCAACAGGTATTGAATGAGCTTTCGTAATTATTCCTACGTCGAGGATAACGATTAATTAATGGCCTCACATGGGTCCATTCAACATGAAGGTTCGGGGTTCGTAATGCATGAGCCTGGCGGTGACCGATGTCTCAAGTATAATATAGGCGCACAAAACCACTGTCGCCATGAGTTTTCGCTGCCCACGAGCGTACATAACTCATCATAAGTTCTCGGGAAATCATAGAGCTGCGAGGTGTCCTTGTTTTCCTCGACTCTTATAAAGATTCCAGCCCGGAACACACTTCAATCCTTTTCTTCAGAGTTAGGGTCCATTCACTAAAACTCCGGAATAAAATATCTCCAACAATGTCCACGACATAGGAGAATTCATACGTAGAATAGACTATCTGGCCCCTAATGCTCCATGCTACGACATTCCGACCTATAATATTAAGAGAAATCTAACATTTACTCTATAAGCTTCTCAATTAAGCTGCAAATTCAATCCACTAAAAGCTCTTTCATTACTGGTATCATTACCGAATATATGCAATATTCTGATATAAACTTCTTTTCATAATTACTGAAATGTAATCTCATTGTAACATCTTCCTGCTTAGATTGATAAGTCTTGCACTTAGCGTTAATAATTCTCGCTTACAACAATTTATTTGTTTCCTGATGTGTTCATTCATACTCTTAATAACCATTATTATTATTATCATCATTTCTCACTGACATAAATGACCAAAATCATTATTTATTATTATTATTGAAAATCTCATTGACATAAATAACCAAATCATTATTTATTATTATTCTCACATAAATTACCAAAATTTCCGACATAGCTAAACGTTTTAAACTCGAACAATCGCGTTCGTTACATTTACATAACTGATTGCCATTCTTAATTCATAGTGGGAAAAATTACTCCACTTAATGATGCAAATCATCATTTCAACTCTATCAAAATCAACTCAATACTGATTAAACATGGAGGATCAGCCTCCTAACTGACTTTTACTGGCATCTATAAGGAATTCACAATACCTTTACGGAATCACAGACATGCATCGGTCCCTACTTCTACATAATTATAACCATAATTTGTGGGGTACTTACATCTCTATAGGCATCTAAGGTGGCTCCAACCAATCATATTCTTCCACGTCGCCCGCCATAATGGGTTTAACGCGACATATTTCTCTTGTTTACACACATTTGATTATACATTTCTATCACCAACACGACACGTTGCATACCTTTCAGGAAGTTATCACTCCCTAAACATGTGAAACACTTCATCAAACACTACTTTAAATGATATTTTTACATATACATTACACTGAACACTCGTCACTTTATACACACTTCAATGCTGAAATTCCCTAGCAGAGATCGAAATTGCAGGTGTCGACGGCATCTTACGTTATCAACTCCTGATTGAAAGTCTGGTTATCTGCTCTCGGAACTCTCCAACAGTTTTTGTGACGATCATTACTCCTACAGTAAGCGTTAACATCTGGTACTCTCATGGCAATACCAAACACTTAGTAAAGTTTCTTTCGCGCATTCTACCGTAGTTACACACATACGATTAGTTAATACAATACACACTGCGCTTAATAAAGTTCAACACTTTCACAAATAATTATATACAATAGTGCTGCCGTTAGTCTATACGGTGCTTCATAACTGAACACGTCATAGTTCGTGCGGCTGATTATGCCTGTATCACGACTATTATTCATACAAACATATTTTCTGTTTCTTTTACACATACCAGTCTTTGTTCGGCGTCTCGATGAATAGATCCGTCATGCGTTATGCCTTGACGAACTTGCTTCAACCTGGCTGTAGCTGACTGAAGTTTCACTCGAAGACTGCACGTAGCTTATTTGAAGACTTCTGTCTGCGGCTTACACGCTGTCTCGTACTGCTGCATATTTGCTGCATACTGATTGCAACTTATTTCCATTGTGCTACAATTGACAATTGAGTAAAACTGTAACTGGCTGTAACTGCGCTTGGCGGCATGTAGACTGAGCTTGACTGCGTCTCGACTGAGCTTCAAGTGAGTTTCAACTGAGGTTCAACTGAGAACAACTGAGTAACAGAGTTTCAAGTGAGCTAGAACAGAGTAACACCGAGATTCAAGTGAGGGCTCCTCCTGGGGTCTACTCCCTTATATCGGATTTCCACAGAAAGTAGAGCAACATCTTCCCGCGTAATCTTCGCTCCTCTCACAGCATGATTCAGGTCTTCAAACCATGATCATTGTGTTCCTCTCTCTTCACAGGTCCCAAAACTATATGTGTGCAAAGGAATCGCTCGTTCAATTAATTTATATTAATTCCTTTCTCCATGGCGTGGGACGCTACCTAACCGGGAACTCCCCGTCAACATCTTCACATCCCTCCGCGAACAATGGTCGCTTCACAGTCCTTACGCACATCACTAAATATGCACCAATTTCGTAGGTAAAATACTCTAAAATTATCTTCTTGCCAAGATATTCACCTGTGTGCCACTCTCATCTCGATTCGTTACTCCAATCACGAGTAATCAATGATTCTTCTGGGCATTTCACCGCCCCTCCTCTACATCTATTCTCCGTCGGGGAATAACTGTGTCATTTTTCAGGCCTCTCCCCTGCTCCAGACGACATAATGGGGTGACAGAGATGGACGTGGCTCCACTGGGACCAACCCACAATTCTGGGCCGATTAGTAAATGTCAGCTCTGCCCTCCTCTCTGCTTCAAACTCCCAATAGCTTACACCAAATCGTCTTATAATGATATAATCCGCTCATTATTTCCTACATTATTTTAATAAATAATGCCATTTCATCAAAAATCACACCAGTGATTAAATATACATCTCTTTCGAGGGGTTTTTACCAAGAAACTCCCTGTACATCTCTGGTTCGCTTCCTGGTGGAACCTTTTTACTGAGATCACAGTCTCTGAGAACCATGTTCGATTCCAGTCAGCATAACCCCATCGGGTTCATGTTCCCCTTGCAAAACTTATAAAAGTCCAATGCAAGTGGCTTATATAAGTAACCAGCTGACTGTCGACCACCGTCTGTGTTTACGTCTGGGGTCCTTCACCTTGTCTGGCTGCGAGTGGGTTAGTAGTATTCCCCCTTCCACACTCGGCCTTGTTTCTGAGCTGTCTATTCTCCCTGCGAAGGGTCGCGTTTACAGCCTCAACCTCTCTAGCCATTCTGACCATTTCTTTATAGAATTCTTGCAAACACTGGCATTCTTTCTGCTCTCCGCTTACACTGGGTAAACTGTCTGCTTCTCGTCCCGTCTCGCCGTTCCAACATTCAGGTCTGCCTGCTTGGCTGCTTCCGCTCTCCACGTTGAGTTGGGTGTGCGTTACTAATTCTTCTTCTGGTTCATCGAATTCTTCTGGCGAGTAATAAATTTTTAAGTTGGCTATGTTCATAACGACCTCGTTTCCATTCTCTAAATGCCTTAACCTGTATGCATTGTTCTGGAGGTCTCTTATCACCTCGAACGGGCCGTGGTAAGAAAAATTAAACTTCTTATACTTCCGTGCCTCTGGATCTGAACTGGCGGGTTTCTTAATTAAAACTTTCTGTTCCACGAGAAGCGGTTTATGATACCTCTTCGCACGATTCCTTCTCTGACGTCTCTCCGCCTGTGCTTTTAGATATTCAAAGGTTCGTTGGATCCTCAATTCTCTACCGAGCTGTGCGTCTACTGGTAATGGAATAACACCATTCCACGGTCTCTCTGGTCTCTGATCCAGATGTAGAGTAACGGGAACCTGACCTGTCGCCTCATGTACAGTATTATTTATACAGTATTCAATGACTTCTAGAAATTCAATCCAACGCCAATTCGCTTCAGAACAGTAGATCTTCATGTATTTCTGGATCTCTCTCATTACTCTTTCAACGGGACTTGCCTCCGGATGGCGAATGGTAGATAAAATCTGCCTAATTCCTAGAGTTTCCAGTTCTCGACGAAATTCTGCACTAGTAAAGCAACTTCCGTGGTCCGAGAGAATGTTATCCGGCTTCCCAAGAATCGGAATAACTCTCTCTTTCAGGCGCTTCAAGACCTGTTTTGAACTTGTCTTTTGAATGGGGCACAACACCACCATTTTCGAAAATACATCCATGGCTACAAAAATGTGTCTATTGCCTCTACGTGCTCTAGGCAATGGTCCAAAGTTGTCGATACTCAATAGCTGCCTTGGCTTCTCTGGTAATAACGGGATAGGTCGTTGCCTCATTAAAAAGGGATTCGGCTTTACCCTTTGGCAAAGATCACATGTTCTAATAGCATTTCTCACCGTTTCTCTCAATTTTGGCCAAGTAAATGCTTCCTTCAACAGAGCACAGATTTTATCAATCCCCGGATGACCAAATGCTCTGTGGGCTAGCCATACTAACCTCCTCTGCAAAGATGCAGGAATTACAATCCTTTGACGTGTGTGATCCACATCGTCCCACTTGTGTAATATCTGATTATACCATACAGAATCTGTTGCCAATGCCTCCGCCTCTCTGTATATCGCAGTTCCCCTTGCTAAACGTCCCTCAAAGTAATCGATTATCATCTTCAACCATGGGTCTTCGCGTTGTAGGTTGGTAATGTTCCTTAAGTCATCCAACGTCTTCTGATCTCGATTCTCAATCTGGACCGCTAGTACTTCTTCTTCTCTAGGGTAACGACTTAATATGTCCGGTATTACATTCTCTTTCCCTGGACAGTATTCTATTTCCACATCAAATTGCTGGATATACAGGGACCATCTTGTCAATCTCTGACTAGACAAATCTGTCTTTAACAAAAATGTTAAAGCTTTATGGTCTGTTCTCAGGACTATTCGGAAGCCGTACACGAGTTTGTGCCACGATTGCAACGCGTACAAAATTGCGAGCAATTCTATCTCTGTGATCGTGTAATTTTTTCTCATGGGCTCTCCGTCTTCTGCTGATAAAGGCGATAAAAACTTTCTTCTCAGGCTGGTCAACATTTTCCTGGAATAGCATCGCTCCAATCCCAATAAGTGATGCATCCGTCTGTATGATGAACTTCTGGGTATAATCTGGGTATCCCAGTTTCACATATTCCAAAAGCATTTGTTTTGACCTCACGAATGCTTCCTGACATTGCTCCGTCCAGTTCCATCTGCCGCCTTTCTTCAATAGGTCCTGCAGTGGTGCTACTGTCGCAGTATAGTTTGGGCAGTGGTTCGAAAAGAATCCAATTACTCCCAAATACTGTCGGACGTGCTTAACTTTCGTGGGTCGAGGGAAATTCCGAATTACCTCCAATTTATCTGGGTTAGGCTTCACTCCATTTGCATCAATAACATGCCCTAGGAATTTAACTTCCCTCTGACAGAAGTGCGATTTCTTGATATTGACCTTAAAGTTCGCTTCTCGAAGGTCATCTAGCAACTTCTTCAGGTCTCTCATGTGCTCCTCCAGAGATTCTGATGTGAGTAGAATGTCGTCTACATATCTGATGGTACTCTCTTTAACCTCATCTGATAGATTGCGATCTAACGCTCTTATCAGGGCTGAACCAGCTGTCTTCAACCCAAAAGGTAGCCTTAAAAATGTGAATGTATGTTGATCAAACATAAATCCTGTCAACAGACTAGTTTTCTTCTCTAATTCAAGATGGTGGAAACTGGATGTGATATCCAAGTTTGAGAATATAGTTTTCCCTTTAAACTTCCTGAGGATCTCTTTAATAGGTGGCACTTGGTCAAATTCCGGAATAACTCTCAAATTTAAGCGTCTCAGGTCCAAGCGGACTCTGACAGATCCGTCTGTCTTTGGTACAATTACCAATGGACTTACATAAGGCGTAGGTGTTTTCTCAATAACACCGGCCTCCAACATCTCCTGAATTGCCTCTTTCACTTTAGCATAATGCTTTTCAGCTATAGGGTAGGGTTTCTGCCTAAATGGTGTCCAATCACTGACTTGAAAAGCATAAGTGAAGTTCTTTATCCGACCAGGTCTCGAATCAAAGACTTCCTTCTGTTCCAGCAATAACTGCTTTAAATTTTCCTTCTCTTTTAGCCCAATTTTCGCTTCTTCTAGCTTCTCCGAAATGTAGTCTTCCAATTTGGGTTCCAGATCTTTTTCCAAGTCTGTGGCTAGTGTTTTGAGCTCCGCTTCTAACTGCTCAATAGCTAACACTTCTTCATCAGCCACATCTCTGTATGTATGCCATACTTGTTCACTGGATCCTGGTTCAATTTCATTGAGTGCGACCTCTAAGCCTTCAGCTTCTTCATTCACATGGAACATAACCCTGTCCTGTGCTAGGTCAATTATCACTCTGTATTCCCTTATAAACTCTGCCCCAATAAGTAGGTTATAAGGTAGTTTGTTTACTAACAGAAAACTCTGTGAGAAAATAGAGCCTCCTATCTGTAAATCTAGGAATACCTGGTATTTACATATCATTGTTCTGTCTGGAATTACCCCTTTAATTTTGACACTGGAGATCGGTATCTTCAAAATGTTCTCTCTCCGGGCTATTTCATTATATAGAGCTTGTGTCATCAGGCTCACTGTTGATCCTGTGTCTAGCAGACTTCTGACTTTTAATCCTGCCACTCTCACAATTATAATAGGCAATTCTCTCTTGACCATGACCTGTGGTCCTCCTGTATCCTCAATCAATTCTTCTGGTTTGGCTATCCAATTGACGATGTTAATAGACTTCCATCCATCAGTCTCGAGCTCTTCTAATTTTGGCGTTTTTTTTTTCTTCAGCGCCCGCCCCTTTGGAGTTCCTTCTCTCCTGTTCGCTGCGCTGTAGTTCCAAACTCTTAGCTCCATCTCCATATCTGTCTGGCGATGTCCTGTTCTGCATGACTTCTTGCCATCGGACTTGTGATTTCTGGGGCTCATCTCCCCTTTCTTCGAGGTATCGCAAAGAAGCATGATATCGCTCTTCTGCCTCGTCATCGAAGTTATTTCTTCTCTCTTGGGGTCTCCAATTTCTATTATTGCCTTCCTGGCCATTATTACCTCCATTGTTATGGTACGGTTTGCCCCTGTTATTGTGTTTATTCCACGAACTTCGACCTCTTCCTGCTTTATTAGCATTTCCTTTGTACCTTGACTGCCATTTTCTGGGTTCCTGTTCCCATTTCCGTCCATAGGAATCTAAAGTTTCTGTGCTCGTGGCCTTGTTGTTCCTTGGAGCTTGCTGTTGGTCAGTCTGTGTGTTGGTCACGTGGACTTGTTCCACGGTTCGACTCTGACGCATAGTATTTGCTGTGGTGAGGTCCAGTTGCCTTAGAACTGTCTCCATTTCCATAGCAGTTTTCGCATTAGCCGAGATTAGTAGCCTTTGGATCTCGTATGGAAGCTGTTTGGCGATAGCAATGCATAGCTCCAGTTCACTAGGTTTTTGATCCAGCTCTTTAAAACGACACATCTGCGATATGAAGAATTCTGCGTACTTCGTCGGGTTGTTCGTGCTGTACTTTTTGGCATACAAATCCAGCCGTAAATTCTGCTGAGTCGCGGCGTCCCAATACCTCTTCAAGAATGCCTCGCGGAATTCCTCAACAGTATCAAAAGTGTAACGGAAGCTGCGAAACCATAATGCGCACTCCCCCTCTGTTAACTTCTCTATAGCACGTAGCCTACGCTCCTGCGGTATTCGTGCATCATTGAGATATTCAGTCACTTCCTTTAACCAATATTTTGGTGTCATACTACAGTGACTACCTGAAAACTTCCTAGGTTTTTCCTCGCTTGCCCTAATGACGTTTATCACCTGGGTGTGCATCGCATTTTCATGTGGCGTCGATGCCGCAATTGGTACACCTGGCGTCATGTACGGACTTTCTCCTGCGCCTGCAGCGTTCCTGCTTATAGGTTGGGTTTCTAGGTCTGCCCACCTTGTTTTTCTTATATCCTCTATGCTGCCTTCACTTGACTTAGGATATTTCAGAAGTGTCTCCTCCTGTGCTATTATCCTAGTCTCCATTTGGTTATGGCGCATTTCTGCTCTTTCTAGGCGAGTAATGACTTCTTTTTCTATTCTCGTAAGCCTATCTCGGTTTTCCTCGGCTACTTGAAAAATTTTCACCTTGTCTTCTTTCAGACTTTGTTTGATATGGGATATTTCATCCTCTACGTCCTCTTTAATTTGAGCAAGGGTCTTGTCGCTTGCCTCTGTTTTCTGGCCTTCTCTTATTTCGAGTTCTTCTCTCAGACCTTTAATTTCATCTTGAATGTGTCCATTGACTTTAGACAATTCATTCCGGACCTTGGTGATCTCGCCTCTGTTTTCCTCTTGTCTTTTATTGACTATGACAATATCACTTTGCACTTGGTCCAGTTCTTTATGAACTTTACCCATCTGACCTTTCACGTTGCCTACCAGCTCCTTATTTTCCTGAGCGATAGCCTTAATTTCGCCTATTTCCTGGCATTGACCTAATATATTCTGGTCCTGTTTCTTGAGGTCACCGTTAATTGCTCTAGCGTAGCTTTTCAATTTCTGATCCCATTTGGAGTCGTTCTCCTCTAATCTCTGGTCTACTGTTTTCGTAAACTCTGCGAACTGTTTCGCTTGGCGTTCGAGATTCGCCTCATTTTGGATCTGAATATCCTTAATATCGTTAGACAACGCCTCTAATTTACTGTTGGTTTGCTCCTGAGCATGCCTACACGCTTGCAAATTACCCTCAAGTTTGGCTTCTATGGCCTCGAAACGTTTGTCAGTTTTTACCTGCATTTCCGATACAATGCTTACAACAGTATCTGTTACTTCGGTCTTAATAACCTCTTGCATTTGACCTAGCTTATTGTTTAATTCAATCTGGTTATTGTTCATTGCAACCTGATTTGCATCTAAACGAGCATTTATACTATCCTGGAAAGCTTTGGTTTCCAGTTTGTTCTGCACGTGAGCAGCATCAAAATGTTGTTTCAGTCCTGCAATAACTTGCAAGATCTCCTCCGTACCTGGCATTTTACAATAACACACTTAAATATGCAGGCAGGCTTCCTGGAAAAATATGTGGATACGTTTCGAAGAGAAACATCAAACACTGCACACATATTGTGAAGTCGTACAAAACCTGATAATATTATGGTAGATTGTGGATTGGGTATGTAACGCTAGTACCCTTAGGCCATTCTCTTCTCAATAGAGAGATTCTGCGTTACCTCAAAAAGCCTACTGAATTCAAAAATCACTCAAACACAGTTTGAGGCAAAACAATTACTATGGTTTTCCCCATGAAATACCATAAAAAATCTATGGGTTTTCCCTAAATCCCATAAGTTCCACGTATTCTGGGCGCCATGATAAATTAATATCAGTCGTCGTGGTATAAGTAGGACATCGGCCATATTCTAATTTACTACAAAAACTGTTCAGGGAGTGGTTTTTACTGCCGAAAGCCCCACTTGGGCCACGCCATGATAAATTAATAGAGCTTTTACTACCATAGACTCCACAGATGGGCGTCATGATAAATTAATATGTATCTATCGTTGCCCGGTTCGTGCAATGCCAACATCGCTCATATTGCACTGACGCAGGCGGTTCCATAAAGAGTTAATACCGTCCCCCGCTGCTTGGGCCATGATAAATGAGTAGAGAATAAGCACAATCTATCAAAATTTATATATACGTATCGGAACTTAGCTATGGATTAGGAGCGGTCACACCCTAATTCGTTAATTCTTACTTTAATAGAGTTGTGTGCATTAAATCTGACCGACTTTAGTCGTACCTTTAGCTCAAATCACAGTATAGGACATCAATTTCCATGTACCCATGTGAGTAATCTCGTTGGATAATATGCATCCGCCTCCAACTAGCATCAGCTCTCAGGCGTGTACGGTAACCCCAATTTTGCAGTGCATATTTTGGATTTGAGGCTAAAAGGTATCAACTCTACAATGATAAAGCACAACTCTATTCTAAAACTTTAATCCAGTAAAATAAATCATGGCTTCAAACACAAAACAATACCCAAACAAACATAAAATCAAACAAACAAAATTATTTACTTCCACAATCCACAAGTAAACAAATATGAAATCACAACAAAGTCATACCTAGCCATAATGCTTTACCCTTCTGTGAACTTCACAAGGATATACTAGTGCGCTGATGCACCTACGACTTCAAAACAACTTTACATTAACATAACAGTCATACAATGTGACTTCTTTAATATTACAACAAGGATTATTCCTTAAACCTCTTTATGTTAAACAATTATGTGTGCCGTGCGTGTTTTAATATTTTTCTTCTCACCAATGAAATGCTTTGCATGCATTTACCTATGTGGACGTTGCACCAAAATCACCGTGCAACTCCATAATTATGTAAGCTACCCCCTACATCCTTCAATTATATGGTTTCACCGCATGCTGTCTGTGATTCCTAGATAAAACGTTACGTTATAGCTTATGTCGGATTGTACGATAGACTGCCTCGCGCTCATGGCGATTGGCATCTAGTAACCAACTACATGACTTGGTTCCAGTGACAGTACAAATATATCATGTAACTATTCGTCAGATAGCTAAATTAATGAACCATCAGGATGAACTATAATTATCCATGTGTTCACAAACCACATGGCTATAATACTCAACATAACAATCTCGCATTATATGTCATTTTAACAAGGTCTAGAATCTCTTCCCTTTATAACTTGCCTGAGCGGTTCGGATGGTTGGCACCGACCCTCGGCTAAAGAAATCGCTACACAATAGAAAGTGGGATGGGTCGTTCCACCAATTATCTCGACCTTTCTAAAAGTTTGAAAGCTTCCCTCTCTAAGCAGTGGAGATTTACAAGACAAATACTGTGTCCTAACCGGCACACATGTTCCCAAAGGATCTTAATTGACTATTTTGCCAACAGGTATTGAATGAGCTTTCGTAATTATTCCTACGTCGAGGATAACGATTAATTAATGGCCTCACATGGGTCCATTCAACATGAAGGTTCGGGGTTCGTAATGCATGAGCCTGGCGGTGACCGATGTCTCAAGTATAATATAGGCGCACAAAACCACTGTCGCCATGAGTTTTCGCTGCCCACGAGCGTACATAACTCATCATAAGTTCTCGGGAAATCATAGAGCTGCGAGGTGTCCTTGTTTTCCTCGACTCTTATAAAGATTCCAGCCCGGAACACACTTCAATCCTTTTCTTCAGAGTTAGGGTCCATTCACTAAAACTCCGGAATAAAATATCTCCAACAATGTCCACGACATAGGAGAATTCATACGTAGAATAGACTATCTGGCCCCTAATGCTCCATGCTACGACATTCCGACCTATAATATTAAGAGAAATCTAACATTTACTCTATAAGCTTCTCAATTAAGCTGCAAATTCAATCCACTAAAAGCTCTTTCATTACTGGTATCATTACCGAATATATGCAATATTCTGATATAAACTTCTTTTCATAATTACTGAAATGTAATCTCATTGTAACATCTTCCTGCTTAGATTGATAAGTCTTGCACTTAGCGTTAATAATTCTCGCTTACAACAATTTATTTGTTTCCTGATGTGTTCATTCATACTCTTAATAACCATTATTATTATTATCATCATTTCTCACTGACATAAATGACCAAAATCATTATTTATTATTATTATTATTGAAAATCTCATTGACATAAATAACCAAATCATTATTTATTATTATTCTCACATAAATTACCAAAATTTCCGACATAGCTAAACGTTTTAAACTCGAACAATCGCGTTCGTTACATTTACATAACTGATTGCCATTCTTAATTCATAGTGGGAAAAATTACTCCACTTAATGATGCAAATCATCATTTCAACTCTATCAAAATCAACTCAATACTGATTAAACATGGAGGATCAGCCTCCTAACTGACTTTTACTGGCATCTATAAGGAATTCACAATACCTTTACGGAATCACAGACATGCATCGGTCCCTACTTCTACATAATTATAACCATAATTTGTGGGGTACTTACATCTCTATAGGCATCTAAGGTGGCTCCAACCAATCATATTCTTCCACGTCGCCCGCCATAATGGGTTTAACGCGACATATTTCTCTTGTTTACACACATTTGATTATACATTTCTATCACCAACACGACACGTTGCATACCTTTCAGGAAGTTATCACTCCCTAAACATGTGAAACACTTCATCAAACACTACTTTAAATGATATTTTTACATATACATTACACTGAACACTCGTCACTTTATACACACTTCAATGCTGAAATTCCCTAGCAGAGATCGAAATTGCAGGTGTCGACGGCATCTTACGTTATCAACTCCTGATTGAAAGTCTGGTTATCTGCTCTCGGAACTCTCCAACAGTTTTTGTGACGATCATTACTCCTACAGTAAGCGTTAACATCTGGTACTCTCATGGCAATACCAAACACTTAGTAAAGTTTCTTTCGCGCATTCTACCGTAGTTACACACATACGATTAGTTAATACAATACACACTGCGCTTAATAAAGTTCAACACTTTCACAAATAATTATATACAATAGTGCTGCCGTTAGTCTATACGGTGCTTCATAACTGAACACGTCATAGTTCGTGCGGCTGATTATGCCTGTATCACGACTATTATTCATACAAACATATTTTCTGTTTCTTTTACACATACCAGTCTTTGTTCGGCGTCTCGATGAATAGATCCGTCATGCGTTATGCCTTGACGAACTTGCTTCAACCTGGCTGTAGCTGACTGAAGTTTCACTCGAAGACTGCACGTAGCTTATTTGAAGACTTCTGTCTGCGGCTTACACGCTGTCTCGTACTGCTGCATATTTGCTGCATACTGATTGCAACTTATTTCCATTGTGCTACAATTGACAATTGAGTAAAACTGTAACTGGCTGTAACTGCGCTTGGCGGCATGTAGACTGAGCTTGACTGCGTCTCGACTGAGCTTCAAGTGAGTTTCAACTGAGGTTCAACTGAGAACAACTGAGTAACAGAGTTTCAAGTGAGCTAGAACAGAGTAACACCGAGATTCAAGTGAGGGCTCCTCCTGGGGTCTACTCCCTTATATCGGATTTCCACAGAAAGTAGAGCAACATCTTCCCGCGTAATCTTCGCTCCTCTCACAGCATGATTCAGGTCTTCAAACCATGATCATTGTGTTCCTCTCTCTTCACAGGTCCCAAAACTATATGTGTGCAAAGGAATCGCTCGTTCAATTAATTTATATTAATTCCTTTCTCCATGGCGTGGGACGCTACCTAACCGGGAACTCCCCGTCAACATCTTCACATCCCTCCGCGAACAATGGTCGCTTCACAGTCCTTACGCACATCACTAAATATGCACCAATTTCGTAGGTAAAATACTCTAAAATTATCTTCTTGCCAAGATATTCACCTGTGTGCCACTCTCATCTCGATTCGTTACTCCAATCACGAGTAATCAATGATTCTTCTGGGCATTTCACCGCCCCTCCTCTACATCTATTCTCCGTCGGGGAATAACTGTGTCATTTTTCAGGCCTCTCCCCTGCTCCAGACGACATAATGGGGTGACAGAGATGGACGTGGCTCCACTGGGACCAACCCACAATTCTGGGCCGATTAGTAAATGTCAGCTCTGCCCTCCTCTCTGCTTCAAACTCCCAATAGCTTACACCAAATCGTCTTATAATGATATAATCCGCTCATTATTTCCTACATTATTTTAATAAATAATGCCATTTCATCAAAAATCACACCAGTGATTAAATATACATCTCTTTCGAGGGGTTTTTACCAAGAAACTCCCTGTACATCTCTGGTTCGCTTCCTGGTGGAACCTTTTTACTGAGATCACAGTCTCTGAGAACCATGTTCGATTCCAGT
Source organism: Meconema thalassinum (assembly GCA_946902985.2). Lineage (NCBI taxonomy): Eukaryota > Metazoa > Arthropoda > Insecta > Orthoptera > Tettigoniidae > Meconema > Meconema thalassinum. The sequence continues at coordinate 445,826,962 of OX336390.1, forward strand.
CAGCATAACCCCATCGGGTTCAATATGTAGATAGAAAAGGCATAAATCATATGGATCCAATAAAATGAGATATCAAATAAAACTTTAAAGACTGTAAATTATATGATAAGGAAAATTTTGACAATTCATAACCTAATCATCCACCCAGCAAACTAACGGTTAAAGCTAAAGTCTTTAATCAAAATGGTAAACAAATTATAGAAGGAGAAGGAAAAATTACTCATCTCAATATACAACCTCCTACAACTGCTATAATTATTAAACTTAACATACCTTTTAATATAATTCATCTTTCATCACTTAATGAATGATACGACGAAGAATTAAAATCCCCTCTTATTGAATAATAAACTAATCGTAAAGAATAACATACAGTTAGTCCAGTAGAAAAAAAATATAGAAAAAATCTAAAAATATTTAAATAAGTTAAAGAAACAATTTCCAAAATTAAATCCTTTGAATAAAACCCTGCCAAAAAAGGTATACCACACAACGCTAAATTTGAAACATTAAAACAAATAACTGTTAAAGGTATTTGTCTGCATAAGTTACCTATAAATCGAATATCTTGAGAATTTTTCATATTATGAATTACAGAACCTGCGCATATAAATAACAATGCCTTAAACAAGGCACGCAAATGAAAAAACGCTAATTTAGGAAATCCTATAGCCAAAATTCTTATTATTAATCCCAATTGTCTTAATGTAGAAAGAGCAATAATTTTTTTCAAATCATATTCAAAATTAGCTCCTAATCCTGCTATAAACATTGTTAAACCAGCAATTAATAATAATCCCTTACCTAATCTATTGTCAACAATAACAGTATTAAATCGAATTAATAGATAAATTCCTGCAGTTACCAAAGTTGAAGAATGAACTAAGGCTGAAACAGGAGTCGGAGCTGCTATCGCTGCTGGTAACCAAGAAGAAAAAGAAATCTGAGCTCTCTTTGTTATAGCTGCCAAAACTACTAATGCAGTAATAATATATATAATTCTAGAATTCTTCATCACATCCAAATAATAAATATAATTTCATCTTCCAAAATTTAATATCCAAGCAATAGCCATTAATAAAGCCACATCACCAATACGATTAGATAAAGCTGTTAATATCCCAGCTCTATAAGATTTCACATTTTGATAATAAATTACCAAACAATACGAAACTAAACCTAATCCATCCCATCCTAAAAGAATTCTAATCAAATTAGGGCTAATAATTAAAAATATCATAGATAAAACAAATATCAATACCAAAATAATAAATCGATTAATCGCTAAATCCCCATGTATATATTCTTCACTGTAAAAAATTACTAGTGAAGAAATAAATAAAACAAATCCTATAAATAATAAAGATATTCAATCAAATAAAAAAGTTATAATTAAAGAAGATCTATTTAAATTAAAAATCTCCCATTCAATAAAAACAACTATATCATTTATAATAAAATAAAATCCTATTATTACCAAAAAATTGCTATAAATAATAAGAAAAAGAAATAAATAAAACAAATTGATACTGATCATAAAATGATTTAAGGTAAACTCTTTACTTCATTGACACCATAAATCAATATTTTTATTTAAACTACTTAAATACAACCGTTCGAAGAGCGGGTACGTCTGCTAGTTATGATATAAATAAGGATTAATATTGCTTTTTCCTAGTTTATATGTTTTCATTTTTATAGCTTTTGGTGTAAAGAATTTTAAGGTTACTGTATGATATAATTTCCAAGTTTTTATTACAAATTATAATTTGAAAGGTTTTCACGTACAGTACTTTATCTACAGAGCATGATGGGATCACTCACTTGACATAACACCAGTAAGATGGCAAACGGCTCGCGTATCTTGTGGGGAGAGTCGGTGGAGGACGCTTCCTCTAGTGTGCGGTCCCAGTGCGCATCATCCTCTAGCAAGCCAAGTGCTTGCCATGCCACTTGAAAGGTTGGTTGAACCACCCCTGCCACGGTTTTGCGGTCAGTAAAAGACTAAGGGCCAGGGATTTTATGTAAAAATATAATAATAATGTTATTGGTTTTACGTCCCTTTTAACTACACTGGCTTCTAGAGACGCCGGGGTGCCGGAATTTTGCCCCGAAGGGGATCTTTAACGTGCCAGCAGGCAGCTGGCATTTGAGGGTGCGCAAATGCGAGGGAGCCGGGATTTTATGTAAAAGGAGGCGGAGGTAGTAGCACTCGACATTACCAGGGTGAACGGTGTAAACTCTGCCAATGCGTCCTGATCTTTTTTCACACCAGGATGGTCTGGGACTGGCTTTCCTTGTTTCCTTCTCCAGAACTTCTTACCTTTCCAAACGAAATAGAATGGAACTTCACAATATAAAAGTGTTGAAGGAAATTTATCGGATTGGCTTAGTTCGAAGAAAGCAAGAAGAGTTGTGTTTGGAGGGCTGTTAAACTGGTCACGAACGTCGTCTTCATTAAAGTAAACCCGCTGGCCGTTCTCGAGGTGGACGGCAAGTTGTATGACCGAAGGATAGCGTTCATGTATGAGGAAGCAGAATATGCACCAAGCCGCCTCTGAGCTGCTGATATAGCGTCCTGATTCATATCTCGCAACTTCGTCAAACTCTCCGATGTTAAAAGTAGCTTGGTCGGAACCTTTGTTAACATACTTGCAAATGTATTTTATTGACTTTACGGAGTTGCAGTACTCAACATTGATATGAGCTGAGAAGGTGCGAGATGGGACGGGGTTATAGGGTACCTACCACTCAGCTATTGTCAATTTCCACTCCCTTTTTAATAATAGAAACCCCACCCTCCGAAGTGGGCAGCCTGAGATATTTGGGATACCTATCTTCCCCGGTTTGGTTTATAAAAAGATCAGGACGTCCAAAATGGGGCACGTAAGTCATAGCATCCTGAGTGCCTTCATGCATATAGCGTGAGCCTCCAGTGAAAGTCGACGGCAACACGACCATTTTACCAATATCTGACAAACAGCTGTCAGCTTTACTCATTGCGTCCTTCAGGTGCACATATTCCCCACTTCTCATAAACATTTTCTGATTGATGCGAATCCAAAAGTAGTCCCTCTGTCTCAATCTTTGCATACATATCAACCAGAAACTGATTGAGAAGATTGGGAAATAACAAAAGATAAGAATTATCACCCTCTCGCTAAAATATTCTGAAGCTGTAAAGCGGCAGACACGGTCTTCTTCAAAGGTGCTTGAGTGCTGTTGTGACGTTGAGGGATATTAATGCAGTTGCCATCTTCTCCACGGCAGAACATAAGCGGATATCGCAGAGCATCATACGCGCGATGTGTTCCACTAATACGAAGCAACCTGCTATCTCTGCCGTGGAGTACAATATCCCTTTTCTCAAACTCCTGACCAGCCTGCAAAGCACCAGAACACTGGTAGGGGCGACGTGATGCAACCCGCATTGCCTGGCAACAATAGACTTAGGCATTATTGAAGCTGTTCATATAGTCGCGGTGTTCGTGGTTTGACCATGATTCTGAGTTTTTTTTTTTTGAAAATCTTCTTTAGCGACCACCTACGGCCCTTGAGGAAGCTGCATGCCAAATTTCATTCCAATCCGTTCAGTGGTTTCTGAGATTTCGTGATGAATGAATGAGTGAGTGGTATTTGACAAATACACACATCAAAAAAAGTTTTGCATCACCTCGGTTCCAAGAGTTCCGGAACCGTTAAATACAAAGGGAATAGAGATCAACACAAACAACATTTCAGCTCGTTTTATTGCTCATGAGACCCACACATTGCATGTTGTACCATCATACAGCTAGACTTTCAGCATTTGTGGTCCAGATTGCAGTACACACCACTACCTCTAATACCCAGTAGCACGTCCTCTTGCATTGATGCATGCCTGTATTCGCCGTGGCATACTATCCACAAGTTCATCAAGACACTGTTGGTCCAAATTGTCCCACTCCTCAACGACAATTCGGCGTAAATCTCTCAGAGTGGTTGGTGGGTCAAGACGTCCATAAACAGCCCTTTTCAACATATCCCAGGCATGTTCGATAGGGTTCATGTCTGGCGAACATGCTGGCCACTGTAGTCGAGCGATGTCGTTATCTTGAAGGAACGCATTCACAAGATGTGCACGATGAGGTCGAGAATTGTCGTCCATGAAGACAAATGCCTCTCCAATATTCTGCCGATATGGTTGCACTATGGGTCGGAGGATGTCATTCAGGTATCGTAAAGCCGTTTCGGAGCCTTCCATGACCACCAGTGGCGTACGTCGGCCCCACATAATGCCACCCCAAAACATCAGGGAACCACCACCTTGCTGCACTCGCTGGACAGTGTGTCTAAGACGTTCAGCCTGACCAGGGTGCCTCCAAACACGTCTCCGACGATTGTCTGGTTGAAGGCATATGCGACACTCATCGGTGAAGAGAACGTGATGCCAATTCCGTGGGGTCCATTCAGCATGTTGTTGGGCCCATCTGTACCGCGCTGCATGGTGTCGGGGTTGCAAAGCTGGACCTCGCCATGGACGTCGGGAGTGAAGTTGCGCATCATGCAGCCTATTGCGCACAGTTTGAGTTGAAACACGACGTCCTGTGGCTGAACGAAACGCATTATTCAACATGGTGGCATTGCTGTCAGGGTTCCTCCGAGCGGCAATCCGTAAGTAGCGGTCATCCACTACAGTAGTAGCCCTTGGGCGGCCTGAGCGAGGCCTGTCATCGACAGTTCCTGTATCTCTGTACCTCCTCCATGCCCGAACAACATCGCTTTGGTTCACTCTGAGACGCCTGGAAACTTCCCTTGTTGAGAGCCCTTCTTGACACAAAGTAACAATGCGGACGCGATCGAACTGCGGTATTGACCTTCTAGGCATGGTAGAACTACAGACAACATGAGCAGCGTACCTTCGTCCTGGTGGAATGACTGGAACTGATCGGCTGTCGTACCCCCTCCGTCTAATAGGCCCTGCTCATGCATGGTTGTTTACATCTTTGAGCAGTTTTAGTGACATCTATGAACAGTCAAAGGGACTGTATCTTGGATACAATATACACAGTCAACGTCTATATGCCGGAGATCTGGGAACCGAGGTGATGCAAAACTTTTTTTGATGTGTGTATATAGTAGATATATATGAAAATGAAAATCCACAGCCTGCTTCCAGTCTCCGACCGGGTCAGGAATGGAAGGAATGAAGCCCCCATCTAGGGGCGAGGATATGGACTGTGCCGGCTGCCGAGGCCTGACGCACTCCTCTGGGGCAATGATTAAATGAATGACAGGTGAAATGAAATGATAGTGGAGAGTGTTGCTGGAATGAAATGTTGACAGGGAAAACCGGAGTACCCGGAGAAAAACCTGTCTGCCTCCGTTTTGTCCAGCACAGATCTCACATGGAGTGACCGGGATTTGAACCACGGACCCAGCGGTGAGAGGCCGGCGTGCTGCCGCCTAAGCCACGGAGGCTTAGTAGATATATATACGGTATTTAAAATGTTGTCTGATAACCGGTGTAATTGTGATGTCTGTGTATTTGCAATTCAGGTGAGGATTGGGAATGAAGCGGACAATCAATTCCAGGATGGCTTAGGTGGAAATCGAACCTGCCTAATCTTAGTTTTGCCTCACGAGGCTGAGTGCACCCTGCCCCAGCCCTCAGATGAGAATTACATTTCTTGGCAGAGTTGGGAATCGAACCAGGATCTCCGGGGTGACAGCCAAGAACGCTAGTCGCTACATAACGAGATGGGCCTTTGCTCTTAAAACCCGTCAACGACGGGCATAAAAGCTTGTACAAATATAAATCACTAGCTTTTCGTACCATCGTTGACGGGTTAGTTCTTTAACGTACAGATAGGCCTACCAAAATAGAAAACGTTATCAGACAGATTCCAGAAGGGGAAGATGACCTCGCTGTTCCGCCCCTTAAAACAACAATAACTAACTGATTACAGATTCACACACATTCAGCGATCTGAGAATCAATTTGAGAATTTGGTATAGAGCCGCCTCTGACGCTAACAACAGTAGTGCAACTAGTACAATCCATCTTTAGACAGACTTGCATGTTGAGACACAGAGTCCTTCAAAACAGCTGAGCTTATTTGCTCTTCAGTACTTCGTGGGTCACATAGCGCTACACGTCACGTATTGGTGTGCTACTTGATCAACACATTGAACCGTGGGTTCCGTGGTGTAGTGGTTATCACGTCTGCTTTACACGCAGAAGGTCCCCGGTTCGATCCCGGGCGGAACCACATTCAATTTTACCTCATTATTTAAGACTCCTACCTTTATGCAAGACCAACTACAGAACTATATAAATAATTACAGTAGGCCTATATCCTTATGTCGCCTCCGTAGCGTAGCGGTCAGCATGGATTCCCGGCTCTGCCACGAAATTTGAAAAGTGGTAAGAGGACTGGAACGTGGTCTACTCAGCCTCGGATGTTCCAAATGAGTCGAGGGGGTTCGATTCCCACCTCAGCCATCCAGAAAGTGGTTTTCCGTGGTTTCCCACTTCGCCTTCGGGCAAATGCCGGGATGGTACTGTCCCCGTATAAATCGAGAAGACTTTCACCGGAAATCCCAAAACACAGGATCGCAGGATCTCAGAAGTCCCCGGCTATAAAAACCTCCTTAGACCTACAAGCTAAGTACTCCAGGATTTATACACAGCGGGGCTGATCTAGTTATGGTAAAAAAAAGTGCGGTAGAGTTGAGAAACTAACCTTAAAATATCGGGGGTATAGGTATGTTGAAAATCCTCACCTGAAAGGGGCTACCATAACTTAGATCACTACATCATACTTGAAATAAGAACGCTACTCCGTGAAGATATGCAAAATAATAAACAATAGTTTATTAACAAAAATAAATATTTAAACAAATAAAAGTTCCCTAGCATTAATTAAAAACAAATACACACACTCCTACACACTCAAAAATGAAGTTTCTATGACTTCCTGAAAGTAATAATAACATTTGCGTTGGCCTCAGCCTTGCACTGGATTTGTAAAAAGAATTAACACAAACCCTTTAAAACTGTCGAAGTTACATTCCTTTAAAGATTCCTACGCTTGCGAGAACACGCTAGTGTTTACTATGGGTGTCGAGCCAAGCTCATTCAGACTTTCATTCATGAATCTGGACACCTGCAAAACTCTGTTACATAATAGTGGGGAGGTTAAGACGAAAATAAATGGGGTACCGTTCATTTTTTGATAGAAGCATGAGACTCGGCACACTTATAGTTTGGACCCTAAACTTTCGATCCGAGATGGTAGCCACTTCCGGAAGCGCCTAGTGCCTGTTTTGCAAGGTTGCCTACCCACCCGGAGTGAACTACGAAATCTACCCTGAAGTGGATTACAAATGCCGTTTCTCATTTTCAAAAACTCGCCAATGTATTTCTTATGGGCCCTCGCCTCTGTTGGGGACCGAGAATCAGACGACGTGACTGATGAAGCGTGACGTCACACGGTCCTAGTCTCTAGCAACGCGACGCTACCGCCGTGTATTGTTGCGGTCAGTAACAGAAGCTTGGTGCTGTGTTTGGGGAACTGATTTCTTGGAGATAATTGTGCGTCATTCATCCTGTGCATGCGAATATTGATAAGTACACACACGGTATTTTCTTTGCTTTTAAAGCCGTTGTCCCTCTTTTATTTCGACTATTCGTTACATCCCTGTGTTATAGGTTATGTATAATTACAGTTAAAAATAGTTTTTAGGTACTTCTAACAACGGTAAGATTTACATTTATTGTGTTCCGTGTTGTTTGTTTAGGATGTGGTGGCTTGGTGATTGGTCTATGTACTTTCAAAATGTTTCGAAATGCTTGACGATGTCCCATGTCAGCCCATTGATTGGCAAAAATGTGTTCGTCAAGAAGAATCGTCAATTGAAAAATTGACGAATCCAGCCGAAAATACTCGTGCAGGCAACTACAGTGAAGGAGGTTATGCAACCCTTGCGAAAAATTGAGCTGTTATTTAAAATACAATTCGACAAAGTTGCTCAGAGCTCAGAAAAGAGCAGCTTCACGGGGCGGGTCCACATCAGCCCATATCTCACCCGTAAAGACACTTCGTGTCAGTGACACCACTTTCAAAAAAGACGTTTGCTTTTTTTGTGAGTTAGCTGGAAGCAAAATCGATCGGCTTTGTCAAGTTACAACCAAGCACTCTAGTAATTACATTGTAGATGGCGCAAAACTTCTTACTGATAAGAAACTGATGGCAAAATCATCAGAAGTGTCAGATCTACTGTAGTTGCATTGGAGACGAAATACCACGTTCGATGCTCTGCAAATTTTAGGAACAGTGTTCGTGACAAAGAAGGCAATAGTACAACGCAGAAACAAGTTGATAACGCACAAATCTACAGTTTGGCATTTGCAGGCTTGGTGTCATTTATAATAGAATTTAGGACGGGTCAAAATGCATCACCAGTCTTCAAACTGTCCGAGCTTGCCAAGATGTATGGAGAAGGAATGAGCGATTTAGGTTTAAATTGCAGTGTCAAACAAGATTTAAAGAGAAATTGCTTGAAGAATGTCCGTACTGTACCCGTATTACCTACCAATACCTGTTGAAATCCCTCGATGACAGCTGGATCGTAGAATCTGAAAATCCCCGGCTAGTAAAACCCCCAAGTTCTACCAACAAATAAAGGGATAATAGGGTCACTTGAATTCCTAACAGGTTGTATTAAGAATGACCAAGGCTCGAAGAAAGAAACTAGCTCAAAACACAAGAGTCCATCTAGAAGATGAAAAAAAAAAAATCCTCAAAGGTGTGGTTAACCGTAAAACACCCAGCGATGGCCTTCTTAATACGACCTTCCATCACCTCTATAAAGCATCACGCAATAGTTAAAATCAAATGAAAAATAAGTTTATTGATAGAATAAACTTGACAAGAAAATATTAAACTTGTCGTTAAAACGACCAATCAAAATTTTAGAATAAATATCCTGGATTGTCTTCCAGACATGGGATATATGAATTAATTCCAAAATGGATTATCCATTACTGAAACTGACCTAAAGTTTCTTCGACAATAAATTTACAAAACATTTCGATCCCATCGACACAATAAAAGAAATGTTGGATTCACCTCGATTCACTTAATGAACACCTTGTTAAATATCACGATAAATGTGAATAATCTTGAATCACATTTCAAACATTAATATTATCATATTAATCAACGATGAAATTATTATGGCATATTTACAGAATATACAATTTATACATAATTTCGATTAATCTCTGCACTGACCTGATATCACGACATTCACTTCTGTTAAAATTCATTTAATCGTTTTATTTCTTATTATTCCATTGTAATTCTGCCGAACAATTAAGTTAAGCAAAATGGTGCATTGAATAGTTAAATAGTTTTTGTTATACATATATGCTATGGCATAGAAAATCATCTTCATTGCCACACATGGCTCAATCTTCGACAAGAAAAATTGCTTCGCAAAGCACAATATCCAAAATGCTTATTATCATGGGCATTATTCACAATACATGCCTGATACCTCAAATAGTTATATGCACCCATAATTGGTGTCTTACTGCATTAATCCACTGTTACAAAAATCAGCTGTTTATTAGAAATGCCTATACTCGTGCTTAGAAAACGAATTTAACTCTGTAGCACGTTATTGAAATTATTGTGGATTCCAGAAATATTCCACATAATTTAGAAACTTGCCTTACATTAATGTGTTACAATATTCATCGTATGTCACTAATACGTATGACTTCCCTGGGATTTCTTCGCAAACTTGGCTGTTTATCAAATACCTTCTTAATATAGAAAACTATTGTACCAATGGCAATAATAGAAATTTAATCCAGTGTTAACTTCATAAGAGAAAAATATTATAATTATCAAAACCACTCAAAAATGAGGTTATAAAAATATTAAGATTGATCCTTCCTCAAAGCAAGATCTTCCCTGAACCTGAAAATGTCGATGGAAAATTCCTACACCATGAATCTAGGTTAACTACAGAGGTTAAGCGACTATTGATTCATTAGGAAAACCCGTCTCGAAAATCATGCTCAGAAAAGGGAAGTTAAATCTGTTAATAATTGAGAAAAATAATCAAAAAGAATCAAAGTGACTTTCAAAATAACTGGATCCGAAAAATTCCTAATATCGATGTGATAATTAGATAAGTGAAGATTCTCCTCTGAGAATAAGTTAATTCAAACATAAGTGCTAAAGAAAAGTGCACTGGAAAATAGAAAAATCAGTCCGAGTTCTCAACGCCGCTGGAAAAATAAGTTTCTAAAATATTCTTACACAAAAAACTGGAGATCTTCCCCTATACGGTCTTCACGACAGTGAGAATATGCATATCACTTTAAATACTATAAAAGATTACTGAAATTTAAATTAATCAATCCAAAATTATTAAAAGGATGCACTCATTCAACTAAGTCAAAATCCTGGTTTAATAGAAGGTCAGCTCAGAAATAGACATCGAACCTGTGCCCTCTACTCAACCATTTAAACTACAAAAATCAAAATATGGCAATTTGCGGTTGTTTCAAATGTCCTAGCTACACTACTGCAACGAACTGAAGCTCCAGTACCTTTTCAGCGATTCTAGATGAGGTGAAAAAAGGATATCGTTGGCCATGGTAGTCTCCAGACTAACACATTACATGGAAGACTCCAACTCGATCACTACTGCTCGAACCCACGGTCTTCTCAGGCTCGAACGACGTCTGACCGGTCGAAATGTCCCAACATGGCCTGGCGATAACTTCCCGCACGCGTTAGAATATATAAGGCCCAACCAGAAACAGTTTATCAGCCCGTTACATTGTGAAAGTGAACTTGTACAACCATAGAATAGTTCCATAACGAGAATGCAAACGGGACTATATTCACACATGTCCCCGCGCGATACATTGCAGTACGGAATTCGTTTGTAAAGTTCATAGCAAATGAACGTGGTTGTACGATGCTCTCGCTAGCGCTTCATTAATGCAGCATTCTCATCACATTCTAGCCTGCCATCTCAACTGATACAGAACTCATTATATTCCTTCCCTCCGACGCCTTGCTTGAGAATACGTTTTGAGAAATATTACACACTTGAAATTGTTTGGTTAACTTTGGGCTGTGGTCCCATGAAGTTTTAAACACGCCCGTGTTTCGATACAAATCACATGGAATGGCCGCTGGGAGCAGGAACATATCCTTCCGCTCCACCCGCTAGTGACAGAAAATGCACGACCACAGATATATACATATTATACGTTTGATATAATGTCTGACTCCCATTATACACATTTCTATCGCATACTGAATGATAAGCGATCTTGTTCAAATACTGCGGTACACTCGCACACTTTATAACTCCCATAATTTTCGTTTTCACTTCACCATGTGTAGATATTGTTACTGCACGCTGTCAGAACACAGAGTTGTCACTCTCCATGCTTGCTCGTTTGAGGAAGACGCATGTTACCCCCTCCTCTATGACGTCACGTATCAATATAAATCGTAATAGCTGTGTCTAATTACAAGTAATTTAACGAATCTTCTTCCGTTCTTCACACATGCTTTGTAATAGCCTTCTGCCATGGAGATGTGCATTCTAGCACATAGGATAACTACTCGCTTATGGCGCTAAATATTCTTTAACTTGTATATATCATTCTCGGAATATGGGGCGAAAAAGAGAAAGTTGAACTATTCAAGCTCAAATTGAGTTCAAAGCTAGAAATTAGAGATCTTGGGAGTATGACATATTTTTTGGGTATGCAAGTGACTCAAGAGAAGGGAATGTACATAACTTATTGATCAAAGAAAGTATATTGATGAGGTAATTACTAAGTTTAATTTCATGAAAGCTAATCCCAGATCCGCTCCATTACCAATAAATAGTAATGATAGGACTGAGTCAGCCAATCAACCATTTGATAATGAGAAATATCAAGCAGCAGTGGGTAAACTCATGTACTTGTCTACATGTACCAAACCTGACATTAGTTATGCACTGAGTGTAGTAAGTCAATTCAATAAAGACCCAAAAATTAGAAACTGGAATGATGTTACTCATATAGTGAGATATCTGAAGGGTACCAAAGATCTAAAAATCATCTACCAAAATATTGAACCGAAGATTGAGGTGTATTGCGATGCTGACTACAATAAGTTGGAAGGAGAGAGATTGTCTAGATCTGGCTATGTTGTTAAACTGGCAGGTGGACCAGTATCTTGGTTTACAAAAAGCAAACTGTGACAGCTTTGTCTAATGCCGAAGCAGAATATTATGCTATGTGTGAGGTAGCGAAAGAAGTACTATGGTTGAGAATGTTTCTAAAGGAACTAAACTTGTTTGAACTTGTAGAAGGACCTACTGTAATTTATAGCGATAAGCAAAGTGCCATAATGTTTGCAGAAAATGGCCTTGATTCAGAAAATTCTAAACATATAGACATAAGATATTGCTTTGTTGAACAGCTCGTTAAGAGAAAAGAAGTTGTGTTCATGTATGTAAAGTCGGCAGATAACATTGCAGATGTATTTACCAAACCATTGGGAGGTGTTAAGACAACCACCTTAGTGGGTAAACTGGGGTTGGTTTAAAAAAAGAGAATTGTTAAGTTAAGGAGGAGTGTTAAAAGTGTTTTTGGTTATGGCAGTTGTAACTAAACAATTTGTTGACTCACATAGTACTGTCTGTCTGTTAGGTAGTCAGCCCGAAGGCTGGTTGGATCCTCAAAAGCACCGCCGTTAAGTTATGTGAGTAGATACCCACAAAAACCCAAGGCAGCGCTATATTGAGGCGTTCTAGGCAAGAAGAGGAGTGAGGTAGTTTGCCATTGCTTTCCTCACTCACATAGTACTAGCACTATAAAAAGCCTAGCGCGATGTCCATGAGGGAGCGCAGTGTGTGTAAATGTGTTGGGTGTACTGTAGAATAAACCAGTATAAACAGTGATGTATTGTGTTATACTTTCTCGCATATGCACTAAATAACAAAATTCTGATGACTGCCCCTCCAGCTCCTGATTCTCTCTTGCAACTCGTCTCCTGTAATTGCAAGGGCGCCTGTACATCACGTTGTGAATGTCGCCGCTCTGGACTGGAATGTTCGTGGATGTGTGGAAAGTGTCGTGGGGTTACCTGTGAAAACTATGTGAAAGAAATTGATCTCGAAGAAGATCCTGATGATTTTTAACTTTTCTGTTAGTGTTGAACTGCTAAGACCAAAGATGTTAACATTGTTGCTGCTAGTGAGAGTGCAGCATTGGTATTTTTGAGAACACCAACGCCTTTTTATTTTCTTGTATTGTTATGGAGCAAAGTTTAGTTTTAATATTTTCTTTGTAAAATATGGTGTACCAGTACAACATGTATACATACAGATTTAGTAAGGTATCTGCAGTAATTTCTAACAAAAATTATTTGAATTATTTGATGAATAATACATTACAAACTGGATTAGTTTTAAGCAGAAATATCTACTCCGATATTCGCACTACTTTTTACTTAAGATATTTGCTCTCCTAAAAATGGCATTAAAATAATAATTTATGATCGCCAAGTCACAAATGGTTACATATTTACATATTAAAACACTAATTTTGTTTACCTAGCTCAATAAAGCATGTAAAAAAAAAACGCACCGAGAACACCTTATAAAATGAAGAGAGTCAAAATGCGAAATTGAATTATTTTCACTCTTAGGAGCGGATGTACAAAACGGGTGATTTTCATTAAAAACACTCAAAAAAATTTCATTTTTTGAGAGGGGTGGGTTTAAGCGTGAAATATTTTGAAAAGAGGGGAAGCACTTCATTTATCACAGAGAAAGAAAGCTCCTGGCGGATGTAATAATGCAAAATCAGAGCGTGTCCCGGTCGCAGTGTGTGTGTAGCGCAGACGGAGAAGAGAATGACGTAACAATCTTTCGTTTACACCGCTATAGCTCGGCAACTATTATTCGGACATCAATTATAAATACATCGAATGAAAGTTTATTTTGTCGCCAACAACTTTTCTAGAAGACTTGCAATATCCGTGATAGTATGCCAACCAACGTCAAAAAAAGAAAAACGTGGCACTTTTTCCAAATTTAGCGGCATTTTTTAGTTTCCTGTTAGACCGTAAGTATCGGTAACATGCCAACCCATGAATTAACTTATAGCTTATTTTTTCTCCTTTAAGCCAAATTGTTCACTTACAATGTGCATTCCAGCGACACCACCTACTTCTCCAGCATTCCAGGAGTAAAAACGGCTGGAAATCCAGGAAGACAGGGGACTTCAAATAGGACAACTGTACCAATTTTCAGCTTTACTAAAATTTCTTCAATGTTTTGACCGTTTTTAGGCTAAAATTCCTGGAGTAAAAGGGCTTAACTACACATTTAAAAATTGTTTTTATAACTATTGTTTTATTAATTTAATTCATTTAATGTTCTGTGTTAAGAAGTGCAAACAAATCAGGAAACATTAATAGTAACTGTGATAATGTAAATAATAATAATGATGATAATACTAATAAGAATAATTTATAACATATTAATGGTGGATATTAAAAGCATTCTGAAACTACACCAAGCTAGAAAGACATCGGGAATTCCCTGACCAGGTTCCTGCGCTGGCGGTCCACACACATTAAAATTACCATTTACAAAATATGCAGCCGAGTACATGAATTCTATAATAAATTATTGTAACTATACATTATCCTGAAGCACGAGCTGGTTATTTCATATTTTAGCCCAAGAAGACAGTGCAGGAAAGTCACTGAATAAACCATACCTTAAGTCGCAATGTTAAATTCCCATTGCGACTTAAGGTATGGTTTTGTTAAATTACACAACCTGTTTCCAATGTTATTTTGAAGACTTTACCGTATCATGATGACATATCCAATGCTCGCATCACCTAGTTCAAAGATCTGGCTAACAGATGGTGCTGAAATCCAAAACTCGATATTTCTCGCCCTTCTCGGCTCTTTGCGGCGTAGCGTAAAATGTTGTCACGCGACTTAAGGTATGGTTTCCTGGAGAGCGTCACATATACTCCTCGCAAAGCTGAAATCTTTTTGCTTCTCTCAGAGTGCTCTTTCCTGGTTCAAATCCTAACTTTCCAGGCATACACACAGAGTGGTCCTCGCAGATGGCTCCTCCTCAGACTGGAAATCGGTAGAAAGTGGAGTACCTCAGGGATCTGTCCAAAGTCCACTATGCTTCTCCATTTACATAAACGATGTTTCTAATGGATTTCAAAATTGTTCCCTTCATATACACGTTGTTGACCTCCAAGCTTATTTTCACCTCATGTTTGGAGTAACACTGCATGCAATCATATAAATGTGTTCAATGAAGACATTGACAAGTTTGTGAATAGGCCTTAAATCATATCTCAATTTGAACATATCTAAAACACAACTTATATCCATTGGATATATAAAACTTCTAAATTCAGTAAATTTTAATTCACTACCACCCAAGATACAGTACTAGATCATCATCATCATCTTGTACAGTTTCCAGCCCCAGGCTGGGTCTGTTTGGAACATAAGCCTCGCCACTTAGTTCTTTCTTCCCACCACCTCTCCGCTGTCACTCTGGTCCAGTCCTCGCCTCTCTTCTTGACATATTCCTCCACTCCTTTCAGCCATCTATCTCTTGGTCTTCCCCTTGGTCGTTTCTTCTGCATCTGCATCTCATGTATCCTCTTGGGAATCTTCTTCTCATCCATTCTCTTTAAGTGTCCATACCACCTCAGTCTTGATGTCTCAATCCTACCTTGCAAGGGTTCCTCTAACACCATTTCCCTGACCTTTTCATTCCTAGATAATAATATTAAATATAGCAACACTCAATAATCTCGGAGTGATATTTGATAGAACACTATCGTGGGCAGAGCATATATCTAAGGTGGTAAAGAAGGTTGTATTAACTGTGCATCTCCTGAAAAGAACTGTTTCTTACGTAAGCTCTTCGTCCGAACTCTCAGTTTTCCAAATTGATTAAGGCTCAGTGTGTTCGGTGGATTCTGGATGTAAAACGAGATGAGCATATCACACCTGACTACGCGCAGCTAAAATGGTTGAAACTCCACGAGTGCAGGCAGATATCAATTACCACTCTTAACACATAAAATATTGCATACCAAGACCCTGTTATATCTCTACAATGCCTTTAAAGCAATGCATTCAGTACACAAAATTAACACTCCAGATTCCCATCCACCGAACCATGAAGTTCAATAAATCTTTTGTTTGCACCACTTCACGCCTCTTCAACACCTTTGAATTAAAAATGTTTGTCAACATTGCTAGCACTCCAGCTCTTGAAAGTCGTCTTTCATCCTGCTTCTTGGAGCAGTATACATCTCACATCTGATTACTGATTTGTAAAATTTATTCGTAATGTAACATTCTTGATGAGAACATTACGTTACACACCAGGGAGGCGCATACATACTCGTCTTGAAGGCTCGGCCCGACTATGCTCATGTGTGCTCCACACAATTCATTTTCAGCAATAATATTAGACGGTTGTTTTATATGTGTTCCTTTCAATATGATATTGTCACTTAAAACAGAAGAAAAGAAAATGCGTTTGGATAACATATGTGTAAAAAAAGGGAAATGAAGATAGTGGATTGAGTCTAAAGAGTATTCTTAAAAATCAAGAATTTACAGGCCAATAGAAATTTTTTGAGAGGATGTGTCCAACAGATTTTGAGCATCTGATTAACTTAATTAGGCCAATAGTTAAAGCCCTGCGCTGATGCGGATATCCGCAATTTTTTTGGCCATACGGATATAGTTTGCATGGCTGTGCGGATAGTGGATAAACTGCGGTTAATGTTTGGAGTAAATTTGCGGATAGATTTTGGATTACAATCCGAACTTGTTGAATGTCATTACCAGGACCCGGATGTTAAGACACATATTTATCTGTTATGTTCTTTTCATTACAAATGTAAGGTGATGATTTAAGCTTATATCATTCAAATTACTGTATGCCATTAAGCATATTTAACACTCTGAACTGGAAAGGGTTGTAATTCTGGCTGTAATAACATTCATTTTAAACAAAACACTTGATACACATACAGTAGCCTAAGTGAACGACTTTCTCCTCAAATGTATAAATGTGTTGCTTTATGCTTTATAAAAATATTATTGTAATACCAGTAGATTAGGATAACAAACGTGTGGATGCAGATAAAAGTCGTGCGGATGTCGATAACGTTTTGTTTATCCGCGCAGGGCTCTATCAATAGTGGGGAAAAGAGACACTCGAATCAGGAGGGCTATAACAGTGACAGGAAGACTAGCCATCACATTACCGACGATTTGTTTACAAGTCTGCAGTATCTTCTCTTTTTACTCGATCCCACTGCATTGTCAGTACAAAATCTTCCACCTGACCAATATGATTGTTAACTTGGTGCCAAGACAGACAATGAACATAAGCAGCCCCGCTCGACTGAATAACTGACTTGTAATGTAACAACACTCAAAGGGATTTGTTGAAGAACTGACAACACGATGGAGCACCTGCGAGCGGTTCTTATAAAGCGACATTGCTGTCCTCACTCGTGTAATGTTCGATTTGTAACACGTTACATTATAGGTAAACGTTACAAGTCAGTCACTGCCTTATGATTCACACTGTAATCATCATCATCGTTTCTTCGCTCCAGCAAGCCGGGTGCAGTTATAAAGGAGCCGTCTCCAATTTGTCCTGTCCATCCATTACTGTTGTTCTTGTATTTGATGCCAGTTCTTATCTCTAGCTTTACCTCTTGGTCTCTTCCCTGGGACACACTGGCCAAAGTACACTCGAGTTATCCTGTGGGGAGCCATCCTCTTCATGTGACCATACCCTCTCAATCTCTTGAGTTCGACTGTCTCCAGCAGGCTCCTTTCCAATCCCAGTTGTTGTCTGATATTCACATTCCTTATTTTGTCCATTTTCGTCTTTTGAGGGCAAGAACTGAGGAACTTCATTTCTACTGCCTGGAGACGACTGTTTGTTAGTCCAGTAAGGGTTGCTGCTTCCAGTCCATATGTTAGTATAGGTATTAAGTATATGATTCACACTGTAATGTTTCATCAAATAGAGAAAATCATAATTTCTTTGGATGCCAATCATTACTTTTATCCTTGTACTACAGTTCTCCAAAACTTTGGTGAAATGCATGTCTTGAATGGTTAAGTCCTTCTCTTTGTGGACTAGCCTAATTCTACCAGTAGTTTAAGAGTACCTTCTACGGCATGCACTGTCGTTCATACCTGCATAGGTGGTATGAAAACATAACCATGCTTCAACCATTTCTCCTGTATCCCCTGTAAAACTTTGCCAAATTCGGGAACTTATCCATCTTGGCCCAGTATGAAGTCCATTGTTCCATGTTTATGCAGATTAATTTTATTACTTGAGAATAGTACATACTGACAAATTTATATGAGCCGATTTCAACCCATATTCTTTTAAAATACGTTTCAAGATACTTTAAAAATATTTCACAGTAAGCTCATAATAATCCTGCTAAAAATATTTGAGGTATCTTAATATCTTTTCAGCAGTGCCTCCCTGAAGGGTGCCTGAAGGCAACACTGCCTGCAATCTGGAAGTTTGCTTCAAGAATATACTCGCTCCTGAAAAAGGTATTATTAGGTCATGAAATAGGCACAGTATTTAGAAAGGAGATGAACAGAAATATTACCTAAGCATTATAGCTTGAAGAAGTAATTTATTTAGTTAACTACAATAGCCCTCAAATTATAATTCTATATTACAATTTAAAAACAATTGTGCAATATTCTGCACAGTAAAAAGTGTTCATTCACGGAATGCATTGGACAGTTCCACATTCACTCTCAATGGTTTTCATCTATGAGATTTCAGTGTTTTTTGACAAATATATATTTTCACAAAATACACCATCTTCTTGCTGCTAAATGGTGAAGTGTCAGTGTTCAATGGTAAGGATGTCTGTAAACCTGCATAATATGGTAACTGACAGTTAAACATATGCCTCGAACTGTATCTTAAACGAAAGTAATGTAAATGTGGTCGTGGTTGGGTTTCCACTTCCTCTCGAGCTGGTGTGATGACCATTACACAAACACACATTCTCAATGCTAGTAGTAATGGCTTGATCGCAGTGTCAAGTGCAGAGGGAGTAGAGTGGCCAGGGTGGTCAGCACACCAGTTAAAAGTGGGTTTGAGTACCAGTCACGTCCACATTTTCAGTACTGGTACTTACGTTTAAGATTTACAGGAACCTATACTCCAAAGCATTGGTAAAACAAAAAAAAACAAAATTAAGAAAGTAGGGAAAATTCAGTGGAGGGAGGGAGAAAAACCTAACTTTTGTATACTGAAAAACTACTCTTAGAAAAGAGTATGAAAGAGAAGAACGTGGTGGTGATGATTGTTGTTCTTAAGGACAGAAGATCCAAGTCATGTGCTGCTACTGAAGAGAAGGTACAGAATATCTGTCAAGGATACATTTCGTTTCAAAACTCAAATATGAGCTCTATGTTGTGCAAAAGCATTACATATAAAACTCTATAAATACAGTACCTCCATGGATATTGGGTTTAGGAGGAAAAAATTACACTGGTTCTGGGCAAAGTTCATCTTGCATTTAGTGCTATTTGTCAACAACAAGATTTTAATGATAACCTTCAATAATTATATCTAAGGATGTAGTGTGGAGAGCAATATACATTGGCAGGCCAGGTGACATTCCTTTGTCGAGTCTAGCTGCTCACAGTCCCAATATTATTGTTTGAGTTTAACGCTTGTCTAAAATAGTGTTTTTTTTTCAGTACTGCAAAAAATATGTCATTCTTCGCAAATATGACGACAATACCTAATTAAAAAAGAACTTGCAAATCTGCTGAATAGCAGTTTATGGATGATTGTCAGTAATTGTCAGTAATGGCAAGGAAATGGAGGAAAACCTGGTTTTAGGTGCTAGTAAGAGAAAAAAAAAAGTGAAATCAGGATAGTATGACAACTTCGGGCATATTTTATCGGAATGGTTCCATTAATCATGCCGTGTTGCAAGCCAATGTAAATGGCCCTATTATACAAGAAAATGCATGAGAGATAGCAAAAGAATTTGTTATTGGAGAGACCACTGCTTCTACAGAATGGCTGAATCATTTCTGACAATGTCATGCCATTGTTTATTGGCAGATCAGTGGAGAAGTAGTCTCGATGAAGATCTCGTTCACACCTGGATGTTGCAGACAATCAAAGGACTCCTAGATGGGTATGAACCTGATATTTATAATGGTGATGAGTTTGGCCTATTCTTTCAAATTATGCCAGACGTATCACTTGTACACAAGACAAAGAACTGCCATGGAGGAATGCTCAGCTAAGAGCGACTGACTGTGCTGATGTGTACAAATATTGACGGGAGTGACAAAACAAAACCTGAAATCATTGAAAAATCTGCCAAACACTAAATCGTGAAATCCTTCCTTTGTGACTACACATGCCTGGACGATAGACTGGTTCTTGTCTTATGTAATGGGATGGTCATCTGACGCTTCACAATTGCCGAGTGCTCTTGTTTGTAGACAACTGTCCAGCCCATCCCAAAGATGTGCCGCTAAAACCATTTCACTGGTGTTCCTGCCACCTAACGCTACCAGTATGTTATAGCTGCTAGAACAGGGTGTCATCAAGGTCACCAAACAAAAGTACCAAAAGCATGTAGTCTAATGTTAACTGCACTTCATGGAAAGTGCAGATGCCCAAAATCAGCCAATTGTGAACATACAGATGCACTTTACTGGCTCAATGCAGCATGGAGGATATTGATCCCAGGACAATCCAGAATTGCTTCAAGAAAGCAGGAATAGGAGACGATGAGGATGACATGATCCAGCTAAGCATGTTTTGTGGTGTAGCGTTCATTAAATTGATCACAATGTGGATTATATTAAATTTGTACCATGTCTAGCTTTGGGGCTAGGATCGAAACTTTCAATTCCCAGACAGGACTTGGAATTTTAACTTCAGATGGTTAATTCTCTTGATTTGGAAACTGGCTGTTCTTCATAAATCATTTCATCTTCATCAGTACACTAAGATCACCTATGGCCGTCTACTTCAAAGACTTGTATCAGGCCACTTTCTACATGCCATTATTGTTATTAATTCCATTAGCCTACATTTGAGAATATGAATGTACTGTATGCACAGTATGTACAGTACTACAGCCTAAAAAAATAAAAAATTATGCAATTTACTGTATAGGGACATATCGGTGTTGAGTTCCAAAATTTTGTAGCAATTGGCAACAACCTCATAATTACCGATATAGGAGATCATTGCCAACCACACCGACAGTGTCAACAAGGACGAGGAGGCTGGTGGCGATGACTTGCCACCACCTCCGCCATTGAGGTCAACTGCAGTGAATGTATTGTCCACTGTCAGAGCGCATCTGACTTCCTACTCCAATGTGTTGAAAAATTCACCTCTTAATCTCTGATGCATTGAAAATGCATAAGGAGACAAAAATGCATGCAACAGGTGTCTTTAAAAGAAATCCTTTAACTTACTTTGGTAGCATCCTGTAATTCTTTTCAAGTACATTAACAACAATAAAATGCATGTTCAACGTAGCATGTGTTAAATTCCAAAACTTCTGCATATAACAATTTTCTACTTATTGTATGCTTTTCTTACTTTAACTGAGGTTTTATTGTGTGTGTGTATATATATTTAACCAGATCAGGAACTAGTATTTTACATTGCTTCAACCTCGCCATGAACTAAACAGTGGTCAAAGAAGGTCTTTTTATAGCTAAACCATCCTTAATTCCCAGAAATTACAGTGCCTGGTCTTATAGTTCATAACTCAAAAGTAATATGAAGTATCGAACTAGATAATATACAAAGAAATATATCAATGAATAATTTCACACTGACTAGTACTGTATCACTGGTCTATTCCTACATTTAATGTTTTTTAGGAAATAGTATCAAAGTTGAATGTGGTATTAATAAAACAGTGAGCATAGAGCTTAGGAAAGGTGTCGCTCAGGGATCTCCAATCTCACCTGGTTTGTTCAACCTGGCAATATATGATACTATCAAAGAACTCACAGATCAGGAGATCATTCAGGAGTATGGGTATCAGCTGTCATCTGACATTGAAAATGTTTCAGCCTTAGTGTATGATATTGTATTAGTATATTTAAATATATTTAAATATATTATGGCTCAACGGACAATGCATATTTTCTTATGAAAATTATATATTCAATGCCAAGGTAAGGTTATAATTGCTTTGGAATGGAGTTTCGACTCCCATAGTGCACTGGCTTGCTCGTGACGCGGATACACATGTATCAAATACGTCTTGCAATGGCCTTCCCAGTGTGCACTAGACAGTGTCTTGGTGAGGTGTGCTTTAACCAACTGAAGAGCCCAATAGCACACTGGGGTGAAACACTGTCATCTTGTTGAGTTATGCCGGAACATTTAGCACTATTTGTGTTTAAATATATTATGGCTCAACGGACAATGCATATTTTCTTATGAAAATTGTATATTGTATTAGTAGCAAAAGATGAAGCTTCGGCGCAGGAACTCTTAAATAACGGCGTTAATAGTTTATCAGCTATACGTCTTTCCATGAATCCTTCAAAATGCAGAATGATCAACATTAAAGAAGGGAACCTTTGTCAGAGAAGTGCTGTGACACTAAGAAATACTGCTTTGACATGTGTAAAATCTGGGGAAACCATAAAATATCTGGGAATAACTTTTGAAGATGAAATTGTGTTTGACAAGAGCAAATTGATCAATAGTTTAGAAAAGGATTTGAATTCTCTCACAATTCCTTGTTTACTAAAACCAGACCAAAAGATGAACATAATTAACCAATACATTTGGGCAAGTCTGATTTATACAATACAGAGTACACCGTTAAATATGATTCCATCAAGTTTTCTGGTCGATGTTGATAAACTTTTGCGATCAACAATCAAAGAAATCATTGGGTTACCACATGACTGTCCCAATGATATGCTGTATACATCCAGGAATGTTCGGAGGGTGGGTTTAGTTAAGGTTGAATGGGAAGCATACATACAGCATTTTAATATAGTTCAAAAATTACTCAGAGTGGAAGATGTTCATTTAGATATTTGTCGAAATCTTGACGAGGAAAAGAAAGAAATTCTTCAATATTTTAATTTTCCAACTAGTGATGGCACAGAATCAAAATCAGAACGTTGGATACGAAATGAGCTTTGGAAATGGTCATTTGAAGCTTGGTGCAAACTTCCTCATAAAGGTAAAGGAGTGGAAGTAAGATTATCGTGCTCTGAAGGGACGAATGCCAACAAAATGTCCTGCAACATCTCAGCGGTGAGAGCTGTGACGGAGAGAAGTCAGCACAAAACCCTATGCTGACAACCAGGATGTGACCAACCAGAGACGCTAGGACATGTCCTGGGTCAAGGTTCTAAAGGGGAGCTATTACGAAATTCCCGCCATCACTGAGTTCGATCATTAATTGCCACTTCCCTGAGGAAATTGAAATGGAAAGTGCACTGCATTTCGGAAAATGGTAGTCACCGTAGAGCAGATATCGTTGCCATTGACAGGAAGAACGGAAGGGGTTTGGTCCTGGACCCCACGGTACGAATGGAAGTGGACATTCCGCAAGCCGTACGAGTCAACGAGGAGAAAGAGGCTATTTACCGATCATGCATACCTCACTTGAGTGAGAGATATAACTTACCTAAAGATGCATGGAAAGTGAATGGCCTCCTATTCGGAGCTCGGGGAACATCCTCAAAAAGCTTGGCATCATCGAGGATGATCTTGAAAAGGTCTGCTTTGGAATACTGAGAGTATCAATCCACATGCTGCATAACCATTTATACGGTGTACCATAATGTAGGCATATACTGTATGTACTATAGAGCACACAATGTATCTTATTTATTCTGGATCTGTATGGTCTTCAGGAATGCCGGGCGGATGTCCTTGTGGAAATATATATACAGGGTCTTTCATATAAAGTAAGAACGCCAAGCGGTGGGTTTGTTATCCGCTACTGTGGTGGCCTTGGTCGAGCTTGTGGCGCACCGTGGCCCCCTACTTTAAGCGTGTGTACAATCCTATATGAAATATAACCTTATAAGAGATGCTGGATATGTCGTCCTTCCTGGGTAATGCAGGCATTGTATCTGGTAACCACATTCTGGCTGACGTGAGTGAGTTCTGCCACTCTAATGTTTCTGATTTTTTATTTTATGTACCTAATTAAGCACCGAGCCAGTAGCGTCAAACTTATTTTCAATTACGTGAATCTGTGCTAGTGAAGGTGGCACTTCATCGGAAAATTGCTGAACAAATGCATCACGTACCCGCCGAGCCGACTCGTACTTAAAATGAGGTTTACTTACAAAAATACGATGTTGTAATGATAAATGTCTCACCATGTTAGCATCTGAGGTTCAGACTGGCGACTGAACTACTGCACGCTTATTGCAAGGTCAAATATGTACTATGCGTGCGCTTTCAATACTACAGCAGGGGGCTGTGGCGCGCCACAAGCTCAGCCAAGCCCACTGCAGCAACGCGTAACAAATCCGCCGCTTGCCGTTCTTACTTTATATGAAAGACCCTGTATAATGAAAAGTAGTACTTGAATGACCCCCATTATGATGATACAGTTTTCTGACATATAATATTTACATTTCGACATAGTCGAACATAAACAAGTTAGTTATTGTTGTTTTAAGGGGCGGAACTATGAGGTCATCTGCCCCTGAACATACTGCATTAAGTTACAGAAGTTTTGTGAACTTCTAGGAATTAACTAAGTCTACATAACCACATTACTAACTCAGTAATATTTTAGGGTTTGTTCAAGTGATTAACATAACTAGCCAATTACAAAAGCTCATCATGTAAGTAGGAAATTTGAATATTAACATTTACCAACAAAATAGTTTAGAACACAATCACTTTAAAATCTCACTATGGTAGAAGTAAATGATTGAAATGGTTTTTACACTTAAACACGTGTACAGTACTACCTCGTTTATCCAGACCTCATTCAACCGGATGTCCGGATCGATCCGGAAAGAAAAATAAAAAAAATAACGTTGATATTATTGATGAAATGAAGCTTCCTTGGCTTAGGCGGCAGCACGCCGGCCTCTCACCGCTGGGTCCGTGGTTCAAATCCCGGTCACTCCATGTGAGATCTGTGCTGGACAAAACGGAGGCAGACAGGTTTTTCTCCGGGTACTCCGGTTTTCCCTGTCAAAATTTCATTCCAGCAACACTCTCCACTATCATTTCATTTCATCTGTCATTCATTTAAACATTGCCCCAGAGGAGTGCGTCGGGCCTCGGCAGCCGGCACAGTTCATATCCTTGCCGCTAGATGGGGGCTTCATTCATTCCATTCCTGACCCGGTCGGAGACTGGAAGCAGGCTGTGGATTTTTCATTATTGATGAAATGAACCCTACAACTCCACTAATAAGTGAATCAAATGAAACCACTGTCACTTCAGAGCAATTGTTAGGCAGGTTTGCAAGAATTGACGGTTGTTCCGATGTTGATATCAACGACGTCAATGATTGGTTGACAGACAACAACGAAGGAGGTTATGGAGTCATGACAGATGAAGAGATAATTGTAGCGTGTACATCTACGCAGGGAGCAGACGAGAGCGAGGAAGAGGGAGACAGCGCACGGCTGGAGATGACGCACGCGAACGCGACGACACACCTGGACAACATCATGACGTGCATGGAGCAACAGCAGGAAACAACGCCAGCTGAACTAATGATGATGAAACGTTTACGTGATGGTGCCGCATTGAAACGTCACACAAAATCAAAACAGAGGAAGATAAATGACTTTTTTGTAAATAACAACTAAACCCTGTGTAAATTAAAAGTGTGTGTAAATATTTCAGGTGTGTAAATAAAATGTTTTTTGTGATGTACAGTAGGGGCCTACAGTATTGTGTAAATTGAATGACTGTGTAAATATTGTGTTTTTTCATGACCAAAAGGAAATAATAAGTGGTAAGTTATCATTTTACATTTTGTTTTATTTATCTTTCTATAAAGCCTCCGTGGCTTGGGCGGCAGCACGCCGGCCTCTCACCGCTGGGTCCGTGGTTCAAATCCCGGTCACTCCATGTGAGATCTGTGCTGGACAAAACGGAGGCAGACAGGTTTTTCTCCGGGTACTCCGGTTTTCCCTGTCACAATTTCATTCCAGCAACACTCTCCACTATCATTTCATTTCATCTGTCATGCATTTAATCATTGCCCCAGAGGAGTGCGTCAGGCCTCGGCAGCTGGCACAGTTCATTTCCTCGCCGCTAGATGGGGGCTTCATTCATTCCATTCCTGACCCGGTCGGAGACTGGAAGCAGGCTGTGGATTTTCATTTTCATCTTTCTATAATTCCGGATTATCCGGATTTTCGATTAACCGGATCACGTCCGGATAAATGAGGTTGTACTGTACTGTAATTGTGAAATCCACCATGTCATAATACTATCAGTCAATACGGATAAATCTGGTACCATTTTTAAAATGCTTAACATTTACACACTTAAACGTACAACAAGTACCAAAATGTTAAAAAACATAACACTTATAGAAGTGTAATAGACAAACAGAATAAAAAATAATTGGTTAAAAATTCTGACTAGTTACGAAGTTTAACTAAAACAGTCTGTAACTGTAAATACTGTTGAACATATGTGCTATTATGTATCCACCGAAACTAAATTATGCATAAGTGAGCAGAATCTGATGATGTTTGCTTAACGAACGAAACTAGTCATCCAATTAAAGCCACCATTTGTGTGAGAAGTAATTTATTAAGTGTATAAATAATTCATGTATTTATTTCAGGCACTAGGAAATTAATCATAATTCCCCACCCAATCTAATTGGGTACACTTGTGTTGACAGACTGGAAAGCAATTCTACTAATAGGTTACTTAGGCAACAATAAAAAAAATGGCTTCTAATACTTTAATGTTCTAGCTAGTCAAATGGGTAGTTGCAATATCCATAGATGTGGGCAATTGTTGACATTGCAGATGTATTCTGTGTCTGTGGAGGACTTAAGTAATCATACAGCATTTTGCAATTAATTTTGCAGCACTTTAAATTTGAAAGATAGATTCTGTAGCATATTGAATTAAAAAATTAACATTTTGTAGCATTTAAAGGGAAGTCACTACTGTACATATGATAAAAGATGGAACAAGTTCAAAATGAGAAAGCACTACGGATTGGATACATGTTGTTTCCTTTTAAACGGCATAGCATTTAAAACTGAATCAACAAATAGTTGTTGTTTATTTTATGGTCTGTGACATCGTGGTGAAATAGCACTGTGTATTTAGGTGTGTGGGATTTGTGTGATAACCTGTGTTATTGTGATAGCTGTACTAGTGTGTACAGCATTTGCCTGGGGAAAACCACTTCCAAGGATGGCTGGGGTAGGAACTGAACCCCCCTCTCTTATCAGTTTTGCCTCATGAGGGCCGCTACACCAACCTCATTACGCGAATCGCAACCAACCAACACAATAACTACGATTGAATCTTGCCATGTAGCCAAGTTGATGCTAGGGGCAAATGACCTCGTAGTTCCGCCCCCCCTTAAAACAACAATAACTAATAACAAGTTGATGCTTTTGTTTTTAGATCTAATTTTTCTGGAAGATACTTGTCAAATTTCTATGAGTTTTATACTGATATTGCGATTTTAGCACTTTTAACGCTCCGTTTGAAGCAAAAAAAGGACAAGATAATATGAGATTTAAAAGGTTTATCCCTTTCACTGCTACAACTTGACATTGACGTCAGATTGAAACAAATGTGCCAGAGCTTGTCTGTGGTTTGACTCCAGTGATGGTATGTTTCATGTGGGAAACATTGATGTCTGTGAACTGACTGATAACAAAGCGTCTTCTCACAGGAGTTTACGATTTCATTGCTGTGATCGTGCGTCAAGTTGTTTGGAAGAGGGATTAAAATAAACAAATTTTGTCAGTCTCCAAGATTTTCTTTAGTAAAGTGAAATATGAGCTAGCCCTGTGCTGTTGGGGTAGCGCGCCTGACTTCACCTGGGGGCCCCAGTTTTGATTCCCGTCACCGTCAGGGATTTAAAAAACTGATGTGAGGGCTGGGCCTCTCATAAGTCCAATGGCATGAAGTAGGGACTGCTTGAAGGGGCGAAGTACCACAGGGACTGTGTGTGCCCTGGGACTACTACGGTAGCTGTGAAGGTCCCACAGGAACCTGAAAAGTGACGGCTAACGAAGCTTGGGTACAGCTACGATAGGCCTAGTTCTAGTGTATAACCCCCATATATTTGACGAATGGTCTGAGCCTCGGGAGGGAGAGATTTATGATCCAAATGGACCTGACCAGTAAGGCTGGAAACAGTGCAAGATGATGATAGTGATCACTAAGGCCCGGAAGTTCATGCACTATTAAATTAATAAATATGCATGCAGAAATGCACTTTGGTCAAATATGCATCAAGTTTCAAAAAATATGCACTATGAAATAACTACGACAATTATGATCACTCCATATTCTTTAGCGGACATATAACTACACCTTTAGTAAAATCTCAACTAAGAAACAGTTCTAAATAGTAGGAAATGGTATTTTATGGAACTTCAAGCAATGATGACCATCAATAATTATTTTATTACGTTAATTTTTAAGGATAACTTATTTACAATTTTAATAGCCATTGAATTTTTAAAAATGAAAACAATTTACAATATTTACATAGTGAATACTGAATAAAAATAATTGATATTAACTTGCAAAAAGGACTGAAACGTACTAGGTATTAAAATAATTTCAGTATTATTCTGTGATAGACTCTCCGAGTCCGATTCGGAATATATGACTTTAACAACATGATGTAACAAAAAGTGCTTCAAAACAATAGGAAATTGGAATATATGCCCTTCTCAAGCAGAGATATTCACTTAATCAGACCAAGAAGGAAAATATGATTCATTGTACCAAAATAACCATATGCATAAATATGCAAAAATATGAACTTGCATGAACTTCCGGGCCCTAGGGATGACGTTAGGGCTGGAATGGGTTTACTCAGCCACATGAAGACAACTGAGTAGCTGTCAACTATCTGACAGTGAGGCAGCACCCATGTCAGGAAAACAAGATTAAAGGACGAGGAGACACGACGCGCTGATCACACGTCACCACTCAATCTACAGGCCAAATAGCTGGGCAGCGGTCGCTTGGTGAGCCAAGGCCTTCACAGACTGTGGTGCCACGGGTAGATGGGGTTAAGTGAAACATGGAGTGTTTTTTATTAAAAACCTGTAAGTTTTGCCTAAAGAATGCATATCCTCCAAACCTACGGAAGTTATTAGACTCCAAAATTCACACATTTTAAGCCTGCCATGTACTGTATATGGATTTCATAGTCTGGACAGTACTATTTTTTTTTGCTATTGTATTCAATATATTTTTGTAAAAATGGGGCATTTATTGCAAATTCAGAGCAATCACACTTTGTCGATTATTCTGTTGTGAAAATTGTTGGTATACACAGTCATAATAGTCAACAGATAGTAGAAAAGTCAAGAAAAAAATGGAACATGCATTTATTGCTGTTGCAATTTTCCCATATCTCTAATGACACCTGGTAACAACCTCTCGGTCTCTTTTTGGAATGCTATTGACTAACTGATGAGCATTGAGCCAGTAATTTTGGTGCGATCTTTCCTTACCTGTAGTGCAGTGCATGTCCCTTTTATTAGTTTATATGCTCAAAAGTTCACGTCCATGAACATGACCACGATGTTCTACCCCTTAAAACAATAATCACCACCAATTAGCATGATTCACTCACTATAGACCCCAAATGTTTTGAAATAAAATCTCCAATCATTTATAGTTCATCATGAATATTTATTTATACACACATACCTAGAACCATATGAAATAGGACTTACTCCCATGTAACATGGTTGGACTAGTCCCATGCCCTTGTCTTGAACTATGAACCGAGATATTGCATACAGCAAGCTAAGAAGAATTGTTGGCTACGTTCTACTGCAATAAAAAAGAAGATTTGGATACCAAAGGGACCCTTTCTGGCATCAGCTGTGAGCATATCCTCTTTTACATGGTTCAAGGAAGCACATACTTTCCATCGATTAAGACCTAAAAATGTAACAGCAGTTGAGATTTTAACTTAAGCCAAGTTCCAAAGTGGCTCTGGTGTCAACTGTAAGTCTATGGACACCTCTACGATATCCAGGAAGTTGCTGGCCAGTGCCCTCTTCATCTAAGATGGAAATGTGTCCAGGTCGTAGCACAGCCCAGACAGCAGGAGATTTGGGTTTGAATCCTGACTGAGGTCATATATTTAGGACTTACTCAATAGATAG
Source organism: Meconema thalassinum (assembly GCA_946902985.2). Taxonomy (NCBI): domain Eukaryota; kingdom Metazoa; phylum Arthropoda; class Insecta; order Orthoptera; family Tettigoniidae; genus Meconema; species Meconema thalassinum. The sequence goes on from OX336390.1 coordinate 445,857,444, forward strand.
GGGTGCTCCAAGGGGAGCTATTCCCCTAAGTAATTTCTTGATCTATGATTCTGCATAATATTTCACGACAAACTATAAATGTATGGGGCTTCGATGAGCGGATCACCCTGTACAGCTACCCCAACAAGATGCTGGAAAACAGCACAAAGCTCTACAATGATCTATCACTGTTACAAAGGTTCCATTTCAGTCTAATAACAATCTGACAACTCAAGGGCAATATATACAATTTGTAATAACTATAACAGGAACAGAATTATGCAACGCCTTAAAAAAAATTCAATATAAATAATTCATAAGTGTCTCTGAGCTGCAGTATCCTAATTATTGAACACCATCAGAAAGGGGACAAAAGGAAATCTTCCTCATGCCAATAGCAGCAGAGCTCTTGCAACCTATAAGGAAGAAAAAATAGGGCATACTATTAAATAAAGCAGTGATAATTTGGTTAGTATACAAGCCTGTAAACAGTACCACGAAGGAAAAATAGGATTGCTTTTATAAATGTGTACAAATTATTAGACTTTGTTTCTTTTTGTGTGTTTGTATCTTGAAGCACATTAATTATTACATATATTTTCACATTGAATTTTATAGGTATCAGAATTACCATTGAGCAAAAGATTTTACTAATGATTTATTCTTGGCAATTTTGAGCTTGAACTTTGTTACGGTTTTCCCTGATTATTTCTTATATTGTGGTATTTTATAATTGACATTTGATTTTGTAGGCAACTTCGAGACTTCATAATTTACAGAGAAACCTCTATTCATTGTCCAAATTTTGTGTTCCCACGAATCTTCTTATTCAAGCTGGATTAGCAAAAGACACTACTATCGAGCCTCACAGTATTGTATTCCTGAATCTGTCATCCGGAAATCTTAGTTCCAACAAACCTTGATCCCTATTGATCGTCTTCAAGAAAGAGTGTGTAAAAAATTTACGCAGTAGCAATTTGCGTGCACTGTGATATTTTTGGAGCATCCTGTACTTAACATGAGAAGTGTTTTCTTTCAAGCTTATTCTTGTCGAAATGCATCTCTATACATGTTCACAGCCAAAAAGAGTATCTAAGAGTATCTGGGTAGGATGCTTTCAGTTCTTTAAACATAGCTTTTGCTTTAGCCTGAATAACCATGGTGGATATCGGGATAGAACGTTAAGTTTCATGTTCAATCCATTGGGCCAACATTCGTTCCATTTTCTCCATAATTTGTGTTATCTTTGATGACGTCATTCTGGTCGCACTTTTACAGCTTTCTTTAATATATTCTGCTTGACTTCTTATGGTTCACAGATTCTGAGATTCCTGTACCTTGGAAAATGTCCACAGTGCGCTCATTGCATTCATATCGCTTTATAACTTTCAGCTTTTCTTCAAGTGTTATTGATTTCCTTTGCTTTTTGTTTTTGGAAGCATTTTGAACACACATTCTTATCTCCATAACATTTTTAGAAACAATAAAACACAGCTTGTTAACTCTATGCTCTCTTTAATAATGCATACATGCCGCCAGTCAACACTGGAACAACGCAACACAGCTACTCCGCACTCTCTATGAGACTGACTACATGCCACCTTGCAGCGCTGCACACTTGATCACGAAATCGTGCCACAGGGTGATTGTGAATCTGCAAACTAACTTGTATTTATTTTTTTATTTTGTATAATCAAGAGCATTTTTTAAAATTGCGTTATAAAAAAAAAAAAGTAAAGTGAGAATGTGTATAACGAGGGATGACTGTATACATACAGTAGTTTCTGAGAAATATGTGCATATGGTAATTAATTTTCTGTTTACTTATCAAATTATAACGTACTGTCTTCTTGGAAATATCACATCAAGTAATGACTAATAATAACGAAGATATTTGTGAAAGCAGCTTTTGTGTGAGTATGGTTATTCTTTGTAGAATTGGTAGGCTGAATATATGGCAACAATTTACTTTCATAGTAAGCACATGCATAAGCTAGAATAATTTGTGCTATCCTGGACCATCGTTTGCTTTTAAGAGTGAATAATTTTATGCAAGTACCGGCATTATGCCTGACTATATCTTTTCCAAGATTACAACTTTTGCCGGCACTATGCGTCCAAAGTAAACAAACTCACACCTATGCTCAGCTGTCTGCCTTTGGTGCCATCTGTTGTGTTCATGGCCAAAGCCATTTCACGACACAATTGGCTCCAGTAGGAATGCGTTGAATGCCGAAGTCTGTTCAGCATATTGGTAATTTATGTATATCTTGTAAGTTTATAAATTGAAGTATTGACTAGGCGGAAAATTTAAAGATTTATCTTTATATAATACTGTCAAGAATTAAGAACTGAACTTATTATTTTAAATATTGGAAGACTTCGTATATAAGGTTTGATTTTTGGTGCTCCAATGTAGGCGTAAAGAGTGTAAATAAATAAATACTGTCAATCTTTTTGACTAATAGAGTCGCCCATTTTTCCGTATTGACTTGCTATAAAAATCAAAAGATTTCCTTGGTTCCGCCTCGTCAATACAATTTATTAAAATTTTTGTGATATAATCACCTTTCACTTTATCTACATCGGTACATGTTTCGATGCCTATTTGCATTGGCATCATCATCAGCCTTTCAATGTATTGGCAGCACTTCACTTTGTACATTGGATGTTTTTATGTTAACTTCTTATCACATCCAATGTGCTGCCAATACATTGATGATGATGCCAATGCAAATAGGCATCGAAACATGTACCGATGTAGAGTAAGTGACATGTGACTATATCACAAAAATTTTAATAAATTGTATTGACTACACGGAACCAAGGAAATCTTTTGATTAAAATACTGTCAATACGGAACCTGAAAATGAATGTTAGTTCTAATAAGCATATTGGTAATGCAATGAACTCTTTTAGCAAAAACGACTATCTTTTAAGTTTCTAACTTTCCACTCGCATCTCCATTATGCCGAATATCTGAGTCTCGGCTCAAATTAGCCCATTCAAATCCAACTCATTGTTTCAAATGATGTGTTGTGATATTGCCAACAACTGATCAAAATCTGAGCACTCGACAATCAAGTCGACGCAATTTCATGCTTAGATCCACTCTATAGAATAAAACTTTAAGGTTCCATATTGACTTACAATTAATTTATATCCTATTAAAGGTTTTTTAAATTTTCCATCCAGTCAATAGTCAAAACTTATGAAGTGTACATGTTTTGGGTCACATTCGACCCTTCTTCAGCACCGTTCTACATCAAAATGTAACAAACAATCACGTTTAAAAACAACTATCCCTTTCACCAATTACATATGTTTAACAAATACGTGCAATCCAATTAAAACTTTTTAAAGTAAAATATGGGTGGAACCTATCTGAAAACTTGAGTTATTGTAGCGACTGTCCTAGGTCTTATGCTTGTAACTAGATGGTCAAGTATTGGGAAGAGGCAGCCACAATCTGAATTCACTTTGGAAAAACATACAAAAAAATTTCTACTCTGGCCATAAGTAGGATATGAACCCGCCACTCACCACTCTTCTCAACTGTCCTCTAGAGGCTGACCAACCTTATACTAGGAGGAGATGACCTTGCTGTTCTGCCCCTTAAAACAGCAATAACCATAACCTCATACTACGATTAAAATTCACGACAGAACTGGTATTTGAATCCAGGCAACTTGCATGAAAATCAGTTAGCCATTGCCAATCATTTTCTTTTTTTCCAAATTAATGAAATCTACTATTCCATTCAAATCAAATGTTCATGATAACAAAAAAAGAAACACACCTACTGTATCTCTTCATCATTCTGTTTTGTCTCAGCATAACAGTATCTTCCCTCTGACAGAAAATAGTCAAATGCAACTGTGAACTTAGGCTTTTGAACATACAGATTTTCACTCAATATACTGTCATTTTGGAAGAATACAAACTAAGCTCAAGGCGACACTCCGGAGATAAAAGTCGATATTTTGTTAATTTTGGTGAACAATTCGTTATGACTGAAATAGAAAAGATTGGGTTTCTTCTTTCTTGTCACAAAGTTATTCCGTTGAATTCAAACAATTTATCACCTTAATAATATCATCCTCCTTAATCGAAGTAACAAGAAGAGACAGGGTGAGGAATGAAAAGGTCAGGGAAATGGTGAAAGAGGAGCCCTTGCAAGGTAGGATTGAGACATCAAGACTGAGGTGGTATGGATGAGAAGAGGATTCCCAAGAGGATACATGAGATGCAGATGCAGAAGAAACGACCAAGGGGAAGACCAAGAGATAGATGGCTGAAAGGAGTGGAGGAATGTGTCAAGAAGAGAGGCGAGGACTGGACCAGAGTGACAGCGGAGAGGTGGTGGGAAGAAAGAACTAAGTGGCGAGGCTTGTGTTCCAAACAGACCCGGCCTGGGGCTGGAAGCTGTACAAGATGATGATGATGATGATGATGAATAATGATTAGTTTGTCAGTCTGCACACAGCAGAAATGGGCGTGGCATCTGCTGAACTGCTTTGTTAGATTATGATGTCTAGGGCTAGGATTTTTAGGTAAATAAATATTTTTCTATGTAAATACATATTTAAAGAATTTTTTCTATAAATACATAAATTCCTATTTTTCACTTATTAGCACATAAAAAGACATAATATTTACATTTTTAAAAATCAGTATGCTAGATCATTTAGTTTATTGCATTTTTGTTCTGTGTTACTTCAACGGGGAAGAACCTGTGAGCTATCTAATCTTCATGCAGAGCGTATGTCAGCTTGCAACTGTGTTATTCTTAACTTGTCGCCCCGTGCCACTCACTGTGAAAGCCGGGGATTTCCTTGTACATAGCCATATTGCACCACGTGCTAGACCTCCCCCAGCTACCTGGAACCAGTGTCACTCACATGCAGTTCATTTCAGTGTAAGGCAGTTCTACGATGCCTAAATTAAAAACAACTACAAGATATCGTCTGTTGCAGAATTTACAGATAATTTTACTCCTGATGGGGGCATTCTGTTCTGCCAACCATGTGGGAATGCAATCAAGGCTGAAAAGCGATCTCAAGTTACACAATACCTCAAGGGCAAGAAACTTATAGCCTTCAGAGGAAGTGTTTCGCGATAATCATCGGTCATTTGTGATGGACAAGCTGAAGATGTATCTCGTTGTGTATTGTAATGCTTCAGCAGTCAGTGAGACATAGAATGAATTGCATTCATGGGTACTGCATATTGTTTATAATCACATCAATAAACTAAATTACAATTAAATATTTTTAATTTTTTGTCACATATTTCAGGTATTTTTAATACATAAAAAATAAATATTTTACCGATTTTTATCACCTAAAAATCCGAGCCCTAATGATGTCATTGTCATGTTTCCATTCAAACAAATCAATAAAATATCCAAATTTAGGGGAATTCCAACTGGACCATGTAGCGATATCAAGGAAAAACGCAAAAGAGGTAATGAATGTCAAGGTGATTAGAAACGGTGACTTCGATTCAGACCACTACCTTTCCAAAGCCAAAATCCGCTTCCTTCCGCTATGACAAAAGAGAGACCCACCTAGAATAACCAAATATAACATGAGCAAATTGAATATTTCCCACGACATTGTTAAGAACTTAAGGGAAGAAATCCGCAGCACCAAAAAGGAAAGTTGGCAACAACTCTGTACAGGAATCAATGACGCCGCAAAGAAGACACTGGGGTTGGCAAAGAGGAAAAGAGAAATCTGGTGGAACGAACACTGGGATGTAGCTCTCAGTAAGAGGTCTGAGGAATGGAGAAGATGGAAATCTTCTGGAAAAAGGGAACACTTGGAACAATTCAGACAACAGAGGAAAGAAACATCCAGAATTTTCCGTAGGACCAAGCGATCTTTTGAAGCAGCACAGTTAGAAAATCTTCAGAGCAACTTCGTTAAACACAACTCCAGAGACTTTTACCAGACATTCAAAAACAAACTTAAGGGTTACCAAGCCCCAAGTATGAGTTTTAGAAATGAGCAGGGAAAAATTGGACTGAACAACCATGAAAACTGCGAAATATTAGCTGGATACTTTCAAGATCTTTTGAACTGTCCAACCCCCACTTCTAGATTAGAAATAGCAGACTCACCAGCAAACTCAAAAGAGGATGCACCACCAACAAAAGAAGAGATCAGGGATGTCATCAAGAACCTAAAGAACAACAAAGCAAGTGGAGAAGATTCGATAACAGCAGAAATGATTAAATGGGCTGAGCCAGAAATTCTAGACGACCTTCACAGAATCCTTGGTGCAGTCTGGGAAACCGAGAAAATTCCAGAAGAATGGAAAACAGCGCTGATCCATCCGCTCCACAAGAAAGGGGATAAGCAAGACGTGAACAACTACAGAGGTGTGTCCCTCCTTTCAATTGCTTATAAAATTCTCTCCAAGATTCTTCTAAACAGAATAGAAGATACGCTGGACAAACAACTAGGCGAGTACCAAGGAGGGTTTAGGAAAGGACGCTCCTGTGTTGAGCAGATCTTCAACTTGAAATCAATAATCCGTCACAGACTGCTGAGTAATAAGAAAATTGTGGTATCCTTCATAGACTTTAAAAAGGCATTTGATTCAGTGGACAGAGAGACCTTAGACAGGATCCTAAGGGAATTTGGAATCAAAACCAAACTAGCAAATATAGTCAAAGAGACCCTAACAAACACAACTTCCAGGGTGAAGTTCATGGGAGAGCTTTCTCGGCCGTTCGAAATTAAGACAGGAGTCAGGCAAGGGGATGGCCTATCACCAATCCTTTTCAACTGTGTCCTAGAGAAGGTTGTGAGAATTTGGAACTCGGAATTGGAGAGTCGAGGAATAAACCTAATCTGCCTCGGGAGGAAGTCGGTAGGAATTAAAGTCAACTGCCTGGCGTTTGCAGATGATTTTGCAGTACTATCGGAAACCACGGAAGAAGCAGTCATACAAATCAACCTCTTGGAAAAGATCGCTAGCCAAACAGGACTAAGGATATCAGTTGAAAAGACAAAATTTATGACAAATGACAAACATGGACCAAAGTTCCTTGACACGGAGATAGGACGGATTGAAAGGGTAAAAATGTTCAAGTACCTAGGAGAGACTATATAGGAGAATGGGTTAGAAAAAGCAGCTGTTGGAGATCGAATTATAAAAATGGAAAGAGCGTATGGATTAACAAAAAATATCTACAACAAAAAGTGCATCTCCTGGAATGCCAAAATAAGGCATTATAACACTGTCGTAAAAACAGAGTGCCTCTTTGCCAGTGAATGCCTCTCGATGAACTATAGCCTCGAAAAGCTAGAAGTCATGGAAAGGAGAATTCTTAGAAAAATCATGGGTGCAGTTCAGACTGAAGATGGATGGAGACTGAGAAGCAACGGAGAAGTCTACCAGAACGTGGAAAGAATCTCCGCGTCTATGCGGAAGAGAAGGCTGACATTCCTCGGACATCTCTATAGAATGAACGACCATAGATTAACTAAACAAATATTCGAATATCTCTGGAAGAAAAAGACCACCACAACATGGATTAAGGAAGTTAGGAAAGATTTAGAAAAGTTAAACATCACAGAATCTCAAATGCTAGAAAGAAATGTATTTAAGAGCAAAGTGAACAATCTGGAAGGGTTTCAAGATGAAGGAAGACCTAAGAGAAGTGGACGAACTTGGACAGAAGACCAAAGAAAAAATGCCAGTTAACGCATGAAGGAATATTGGAGACAGAGGAAACTCCAGGCAAAGAATAAGAAAAAGAAATAAAGTTGTTGCGTGATCCTAAGTGGTCAATTCGCGTGAAAAAAAAAATAAAATATCCCTGTTCTTTGCAATTACGCATCCAGGGGATGGGCTAACAGCCCCCCTCCCCCCCCCCCCCCCGCATATTTCTACAGAATAGAGCTGTAAGGTCTACCATGTTTCTGATTGAATATATAAAGCCTGCTAAGGACTAATATTTCAGTACTTGACTCTACTGTCATTGAGCAACATTGTATGCTTGTATTGGTATTCCTGATGTCACTAAAATAATGCCGACAACTATAAGTTTTGTTATTCTTGTATGTTTCTTCTTTCTTGTAAGTTCTGTGGCGGCAGCCAGTCTGTTTACCTTTGTGAAGTTCGCGCGCAAGTAACCACTTGTAGTTGTGTATCAAGATACTATTATTATTGCAAGATAGTGTGCTGTAATATTTGATAGCTTGTATTCAAGGGAATAAGCAATATGGGTAAACATACGGTTCTGGTGACTTTTAGGTAATGGATCAGGAAGGTAACGTCACATGAACTTCGCTTTAATTTTCCCGACAATTGTAATTTTACATTTAAATCCCATTTTTCTCCCATAATATTCTACCAAATGCAACATCATTTGTATGGTATATGTATCACAGCTATATTAGGAAACCTGCGTATGGAATTCTTGATTGCAGAATTTTTCCCAGTAGTAGGGATTTAAAAGTCCAAGATTTTAGAACATAAAAATTACACAAATTTAGTACAATACTATCTCATTATATAAATTATTTACAGAAAAATCGATACGCAGTGCTTTTTAAAGAAGTACTAGTAATAGTGACCGGCTTTGCCCGGTGGATTTGTTTGTTTTATGGATGATAATGAATACTACTGCAGAACTGGCACATAATACTTAAACTAACAGAAAATATTTTAAAAATATAACTTTTTGTGGTGGTGGTGGTGATAAGTAGTACAGTATAATGGACGTAACATTCAGGTCATTTTCCCATAATGATAATGACAATAATGAATAGGGAAACGTCTATTTACTAACTACAGTACTGACACATGTAATTTACAAACGAATTGAAAAATATGATTAGAAAGAGGAGTATGTGAAATAAAAGACACTGCCTAGGGCCTATATCTCATTGGCTGTAAGAAAAGTAGAGATCAATAGTGTCGTCTTTTGTCACATAGTGCCATAGGAAAATAATCAGAGCACTTTGGAAAACTTCGGCTGTCCCGAGCTCCTGAAGTAGCAATAGTGTCATTTATCGCCACATACCGCTCAAGGATAAGGATCTGAATAAATGAAAGTAAATTTGAAAGCACCAACGCTTATTGCAGCTGATTACCTCTATGTACTGCACCAACACCATCGCACTTATACAGAGGCATAATATTTTCATGATGATAACTGTTTTAAGGTACCTAAGAAATCTTCTTGCAATAATTACTCCCAGTGACTCCAATTTACAAGCAGCGCAAGTTGTAACTATTTTCGCAATTCTGGTAGGGGTGACGTGATGCACTTCGCATTGCCAGCCAACAATTGGCTTATTAAAATATTCTTACAGTTACACTATACGGACAAGAATGGTTCTAGGACCTTAAAACGTAGTTTTCAAGTTCATTTTGTCTGTTGTTCTAAATGTAGGGAATGGAGAGAGTTGTCCAAAATATCAAGTGGACAGTGTTACCCGCAGGGTTCCCAAGGGTAAGTACATTAAGTTTGGTTAAGATCGGTGAAACGATGTAGACTTGTGCCAAAGGGCCTAAATGCAGGGAATGGAGTGGTCTGTCCGAAATTTCATGTAGACAGTGTTACTCGCACGTCTCCAAAGGGTAAGAATACACATTTTGGTTCAGATCGGTGAAACGGTGTAGATTTGTGCCGAAGGGCCTAAATGCAGGGAATGGAGTGGTCTGTCCAAAATTTCATGTCAACAGTCTAACTCGCAGGGTTCCAAAGGGTAAGTATATAAATTTAGGTTCAGATCGGTGAAACGGTGTAGATTTGTATAAATAACAGACAGACAAACCAACATTGAGCTTTATACCGTATTTACACATGCTAGTGCAACAATCACAATAATGCAGGTTATCACAAAAATTCTACACACACACTCATGTACACGGGGCAACATGACCACGATGTCTAAGCCCCGCAAATGAAATATTAACTGTGGATACGATAGCATAGAGAATACTACAGTCCAATAAATCGTCGAGCAACACTGAAAAATGGCTTCAAATACCATATCCTATCTCTAATTTACACATGCTAGTGCAACAATCACAATAACGCAGGTTATCACAAACATTCTACACACACACCCATGTATACGGGGCAACATGACCATGATGTCTAAGCCCCGCAAATGAAATAACTGTCTACACATGAAAACTGCAAAACGGTGATAGGAGAATGTAGGAATGTTTGCACTATTTTTCTCTGACAGGATAGCATTACATTGCAATTTGCTAATATGCTGATTTACTGTGCATACGATAGCGTAGAGAATACTACAGTCCAATACAATCCTTGATTGTCAATCGGTCAGTTTTCCCATGTGTCCTTTAGCAAATTTTACCAGACTATCATGATACAGAGTAAATTGTTGTTGCCTAGTGACAACCTGCCCATCAATGGTGCGGCGTTGACTATCATGATACAGTGTTAGTCGTTGTCGCCTAGCGACAATATGTCCGTCAAGTTATTAGATTGGTGAAACAGTGTAGATTTGTGCAAAAGGGCCTAAATGCAGGGAATGGAGTGGTCTATCCGAAATTTAACATGGCCTAAACTATTCCTCTTGAATTAAGCTATCATATACAAAAATAATTTTTCGAATCCGACTGGTAGTTCCAGAGATTAGCGCGATTAAAGACACAAACACACAGACAAACTCTTCAGCTTTATTATACTAGTATAGATTATCTACCTAATTCCAAATTTCCATTAATATACCATTTAAAATCTATGAAAAAAATTAAAAAAGGAATTAAAAATTAAAAAAATAAATAAATAAAATATATATATTTTGGAAAAAACTATTAATTGTATATGAAACAAATGTTTGTGATATCTCTACTTTCAGTTGGGTGACATTCCCACAAAGTTTCGTGAAAATCCATGCATTAGGTAAGAATATCCGTTTATCTCAGGAGTGTCGCCTTAACAACACTATAATTTTTATAATTTAGCTGGTCAAGAAATTTTAAGAAAAATACTAACCAAATTCAAGAAAACGCCATGAATCAGGTCAAGGTAGGTGCAAACTGCTATAACCTTTCTTCTGCTCTTGCCTTCATTCGATTGATAAATGCTTGTCCTTTGCTCTTACGGAAATTTTCGTAAGGGTCATTAAGGTTTATTCCCACTCCTTTGTACATGTCCAATCTATCCCGAACCTGCAAATAAAACAACATTCATTCAGAGTAATTCCAAACCAATTTACAAGTAGAATGATCATCTTAAGCCTGTTACAGGAAAATCAAGTAAATAATCAGAAAAATAAGATAATCTTATGGTTTCGATACCCCTTTTAACGACTATAGCTTTAGAGATGATGGGGTGCCATAATGTTTTTCTAAACAGGATCTTAAATGTGTCAGTAAGTCTACTAACATGGATATCTTACATTTAGGCACATTCTAATCACTCTGCTGCAATATGAACCTGCAATCTTGGGCACAGCAGGTGAGAACCTTACCACTGTACCACACAGTCAGCCAAGAGAAATAAGGAACTTAAAACTTATTCAGAGAAAAATCATAAGAGAATCTACTGAAAATATAGTTATACGATTCACCCTTTTATCTAATAGAAGTGACTATAGTAAAACCTGTAACTTACAAACTCCTCTTATACCTTTTGTGACAGTTCGTCACAAAATTCCTTCCCAATGCTACTACTTCTCCAAAAATGTTCTCCCTTATCCCTGTGATCCTTTTCAAGGTTTATTTCCAAGTTCCTTATTTCTTTTCGAAAAATATGACAAGAAATGTGTGTATCCTGACCATGCTTGAATTTCATCAATTGGCAATACTCGGCAAAAATGAACATGTGCTGAAACAACTTACTTGGAATCTTGCAGTCCATTGGAGATATATATATATATATATATATATATATATATATTTTAAACAAATTGCTACATGCATTGAAAACTTATTATTATTTGCACATAAACTCTTAACCTCCAAATTTGTCATGTGCGGAGAAACACAACCTCGTAAAAGATTTGAAATGGTAGATCTCGTTAAGCGAGTGGTGAAACTGGCAACTGAAAACGTTGAGGAAGTAACTTCAGCATTACCAACCTAAGAAACTCAAGAAGGATGAACTTGTAAGGACCGGAACAATGTGCTGCTATGCCAGAATAGGGGTAAATACTGTACTTCTGTTTGTAAACTGTGATTAAATATTCAGCATTAAATTGCTATAAATTGCCAAGCTTAGGCTCTTGTATCTCTATTATATTTTTTATTTTATTTTTGTTTCATTTTAATGTAAATTTTATGGTGAACTATCCAGGAATTGAAGAGAATCATGCTGAAGAGAGTGTTTGGGAGTTTTATTCTAAATGATGGTTTTGTGAGATTTTGCGTCTCGTTTCGGCAGCACGTGGTGAAAGTGAATTGTGGAGTGAAGTAAGCTTTCAGCTGCATGTTTAATTGTGAGTTATTTATTAACTTTGGTATATGGTGGCTCAAGCATGCAGTTTCCTGATTTTGTTGAGTTTGGTGTGGTGCATGTTGTTTTGCTTTGTTGTCTGATGCACGTGTGTATTTTATGTTTTATGGGGTTTATCTTGCTGGGTCTAAATGGGGATTCAGGACGGTTTCTCCTCGTTTTCCGGAACACTGTAATTTTAATTTCAAGGTATCTTATCCTTTTTTCCTGGGTTTTGCAATTCATTTTACTGAGGATGTGGGGTACTTTGTGTTTTTTATGATGGGGCCTCGTTCCCATCCATTTTGTGTGGTGAGCGTAAGTCTGGCTTATCATGGAGTAGTCATACCTCACAACACTCCCTTGGATCCTAATAGGGACTTTATTGTCATAACTTATACACTGTATAACAAAAATAGCAACGCACCGGGAACGCATTGCCCGATTGTAAGGAAATTACGTTTGCAAAGACATTCGGACCGAACATGCAACTGATTAAAGCTTCGTGTCCAATGAATGAATAGCGGGAGCTTCCGCGCATGCATCAGGTTTATATAAGGCGCGATTCTGAAGCGTATGCTCAAAGTAGCTGTTGCATTTGACTGCGATATCTGAACGTCGGCTGTAAGAATGCCACGCAGAAGAATTTGTGCTCATTACGAGCAGATGTCAGAGTTTGAAAGAGGTCGTGCGATCGGATTGAAAGAAGGTGGTTGCTCGAATCGAGCTGTCGCTGGACATTTGGGTTGAAGTGATGAGGCGACCAGACGATGCCGGCAAGCTTGGGTTAGCAACGGCAGGCATCAGCGTCGGGACGGCAATGGTCGACCAAGGCCACAACTGCACGTGCAGACAGAGCGATTGTCAGAACAGCTGTCACAGCACCGGAGTAGTCGTTATCAACGATCCAGCGTGTGACCTGCACACATGTGTCCACCATGATCATCAACCGACGCCTGAGCGACAGGAATTTGCGCTCGCGCCGCCCATTACGCCGCTTTCAACTCACGCCTGTTCACCGTCAAGTCAGATTACAGTGGTGCCGCGCTCAAGCAACGTAGAACTGCGCTGACTGAGGACGTATAGTCTTTAGTGACGAGTCCCGTTTCCAACGGTGCCCTGACGACAACCGCAGATGTGTTTGGAGACGTCCAGGCCAGCGTGGGGATCCTGCCTTAACTATCGCACGCCACACAGCGCCACAACGGGGGGTGATGGTCTGGGGTGCCACCTCCTTTGTTAGCCGGACCTCTCTGGTAGTCATTCCACATCACAGTGGTATGTTGATGATGTTCTACGGCCGGTTGTGTTACCGTTCCTTCTGCGACATCCAGGCTTTACTTTCCAACAGGATAATGCCCGGCCGCACAAGGCACGTGTTGCTATGGACTGTCCTCAAGCTTGCCCTATCCTTCCTTGGCCAACACGGTCGCCTGATCTCTCTCCCATAGAGCACATTTGGGACGTCATGGGAAGGCGATTGCGAACATCCCGGAATGTCGCTGATTTGGCCCAACAGTTGGAAACAATTCGGCATGAAATTCCGCAGGACACCATCCGGGAACTTTATCAGTCCATGCCACGTCGAGAGACCGCTTGCATCCAGGCCAGGGGTGGACCAACACCTTATTGGCGTCCTCACTTTGTAATGCTCCAACTCTGCATTCATTCAATTGTTGTTGTTCTGCACTTTTGATCGTTTGTTTTTCTATGTCTGTTCCTCACATCCACCATCGGACAAGTCCTTCTTGGTGCGATGTTTTTTTTTGTTATACAGTGTAATTGAGTGATTTGTAATGCATTTTGATTTATTCAGGTTTTTTTTTCCCACTTGTAAATTTTGAAGGATGAGCTTGGTTACCTTTCAATTGTTTTAACTTGCACATGGTCTGTATAATTTAGGGATTAGGAGTAAAACTAACATTCTGTTTTAAGAAAAACCACGGCTCCTTTGGTGTTCTCATTTGTTAAATAATTAAATTGTTTTCCCATTTTCATTTTGTGTCGACATGTGGTCGAATCTCGTGGTTGGAGTTGCTTGTTTTTGGTATTAGGTTATAGGTTAGGGCAGTTTTCTCTTTTATCATTGTATTTAGTTTTAGGAAGAATACTTTAGGTCAAGTTTTTCTATTTTTTTTGGAAGTTATTTTAGGCAACTTACACATCACACATTCTTATTTCATTTTAAATTTTGTTAAGTTTTTGGAACCATTTGAATTGTTGCTTCTTTTATTAATATACACCAAGATATAGAGATATCATTGGAAAATGGACAGCACATAAACAAACCAATAAAAATGGTCAAAGATTAGTCGAAATTTGTAGAAACCACAAATTAATCTCTAAATCAACATGTTTTAAAAGACAGCCCCATAAATTGAAAACTTGGAAACATCCTGACTTCAGAAGGGGTGAATGGCAGTTGGATCATGTCTGCATGGATAAATTTCACCATCGCGAAATTCACAATGTCAAGGTTCTAAGGGGAGTTGACTCAGGATCAGACCACTATGTGGTAAAGATAAAAATAAAATTAACTCCAATGGCCAAGAAAAAACCTAATAATAACAATAGGAGGAAATTTGATCCATCTACCTTAATAAAAAATATAGAGTACTGTGAAAGAACAGGAGAAGAATCTCTCAACACTAAAACATTGGACGAATTAATCACTAAATTAAAATCAATAGCAGAGGAGTTAGCACCAATAAATCCAAGGAAAAAACATGAATGGTGGAATGTAGATTGTGATCAAGCAATAGAGAAAAGACACCAAGCATGGATAAAACATCAAGCTCTAAAGTCAGAAGAATCAAATTTAGAACTAACTATACAAAGAAAATTAACCCATAAAATCATCAGACAAACGAAACGTAATCATCTTAAGAATACACTGGAAAAGATAGAAGACGATTTCAAGAAAAAACAATCTCGAGATTATTACAAAACATTTGGTAAATATCTTAAAAAATTTGAAGCTCCAACATTAATGTTGAAAAATCAAACGGGAAAGTTAGCACATTCTAACCAAGAAAATACAGAGATCCTTGCAGAAGCATTCGAGAAACTGTTAAATTGTGATGATCCACTGGAAACCCTGCAAGTAAACACTGATACACCTATTTTAACTTCACCTGATTTAATAAATCCTCCAAACATTAATGAAGTAGAACTCGCAATTAAAGAACAAAAAAATTACAAAACTTGTGGCGAAGACTTAGTCTTTGCTGAAATCTGGAAAAATGCTGGTAAACCTGCGATTATAAATCTTCATCAACATCTAGTTAAAATGTGGATTACTGAAGAAATTCCTGCACACTGGACCATAGGAATAATCCATCCATTATTTAAGAAAGGAGACAAAACGAACCCAGATAACTACAGAGGAATTACCCTTCTGGACTGCACATATAAAATTTTCTCTCGCATAATTTACAACAGGATCAAAAACATTCTGGAACCACAACTTGGAGAATATCAAGGAGGATTTCGCCCTTACAGAAGTTGTCCAGACCAAATCCTTAGCCTGAAATTAATAATGGAATATTACAAAAACAGAAATAAGCAACTCTTTATCTCTTTTATAGATTTCAAAAAAGCCTATGATAGTATTCATAGACTGACACTGCTAAAAATCCTCAGATCATATGGTCTCCATCCTAAATTGATAAAAATCATTCAATTAACATTAACAAACACAAATTCGAAAGTTAAATTTAGGGGAGAAATATCAACAGCTTTCTCAGTAAAAACTGGTCTCAGACAAGGTGATGGATTATCCCCTCTGCTTTTCAATGTGGCTCTTGATTATATCATGAAGGTTTGGCAAAAGGAAAACCCTCCTAACATCAAAATTGGAACAAAACCATCAATAAAAATAAACTGCTTAGGATTTGCAGATGATTTGGCTCTTTTAGCACTAGACAAGGAAGAGGTTTGTACTCAGATCACTAGTCTCCAAGAGATTGCTCAAGGGATAGGATTACAGATATCCTTTGAAAAAACTGAGATCATGCCTATGAAACCCTTAGATATAAATGAAGTCTATATAAATGATCATAAAATTAACCTAGTTCCTCAATTTAAGTATCTTGGAGAAATTATAACACATAACTTAAACGAAAAAGTAACTTGGATAAATAGAACAAATAAAATGAAAAAGGCACAATCTCTAACCTGGTCAACATATAATAAAAAATGCCTATCAATAGCTACTAAGATCCAACATTATAAAACTGTAACTCTCCCAGAAGCCACTTATGCTTGTGAAACACTGTTCCAAATTAAAAATGAACAAAGAACTGATCAGCTCCTCAAAACGGAAAGAAGAATCATTAGAACGTGCATAAATAAAAAGTATCAGGTTGAGGGAGTCTGGAGGATTCTCCCAAATGAAACTGTCTATCGTGAGATTGATCCAATCACCAGCACAATGAAGAAGAAAAGAATTTCATATTTTTTTCACATCTTACGGCTTCCAGAAAACAGAATTGTACGCCAACTGGTGATGAGAAATCTAGGAAAGAAAACTGGAGGAAAATGGATCCAAGGAATCCAACAAGATCTCAAAGCAGTTGGACTTAAGATAACAGATGCCGAGGAGAAAAATAAAATTAACACCATTCTTAAAACTCACAAATTTTCTGCAGAAATGACACATAGAAAGCCTATGGAGATTTCAGATGAGTTGAGAAAATCCCGATCTGAAAGAATGAAAAAGTACTGGAAAGAGCGCAAGAACCAAGCAGTACTACCTTCAAAGAAGAAGTGATTGTGGAACGACTCAAGTGGTCCAATGTGACCAATCAAGATAATAATAATAATAATAATAATAATACACCAATATGCTTCAAACCTTAAGTTTCATTATCCTTTTGTGTTCGCACATGGGCCGACAACCCCTCATCGAAGAAGCCTTCCCGCCCACGTCATGGCGGAAACCCAACCACCTTTCCTCCCGGCACCACCTGGTTGGATATTTGAGAGCCATTAAGTACCTTGCAGAGAGTGTTTTGGTGACCATTATCTGCGAGCCTTAAGAACAGTTGGGACACTTTTCAAAACACGATGAGGTCCATAATGAGGCCTTTAGAGTCATTTTTGGGGAAGCTATATCACTGAATCGACAGTACCCATCACAATTCACTGCAATGACTTATTCATAGCACTCATGTACAGTCATAGGACATTTAGAACAAACATTTTGCCCTTCCTCAGCCTCTACAACAGGATATCAAAATTAAGAACTACTTAAAAAATTCACCTAAACGCTTTATACATTTGTCACAAACACCGTTGCTCGAGTTCCTACAACTGTTTTTGAGGAGACAAATGTCTGATGGCATCAAAATTACAAACAATTTTTTCAGATAGACCTTATGGAGAAATGAAAGTTTGTAGCTACCTCGCCTCCCGATATGGGCTGTTCAATGCCCTGTTCCTTGACGCCCAGGCCCGCTCCACTCCAACCCATCTTCCTCAACATTTGGTGACCCTTGTTGCTTTCGTCCAGCTGTCTCTGTGCTTCTGTTTTAGAGTAAGTTGAACCTCTGGAGAAGAAGACATATAATACAGAATAAGTGAAATGCCAAGTAAGCCATCAGCCATCAAAGTGACCTCTGCAAATATAAACCCTGAGAATAATAATAGATTTCAGATGAATTGAGATAATGTGATCAGACCTAAAGAAGCAATAGTGGATGGATCACTACAACCAAACAGTACGACCTTCAAAGAAAAGTGAACATGTATAGTAACTACTCAAGTGGTCCAATGTGATATATAGAAATAACTTAAATAATTAAAATGATAACAGAAGTCAGTGTGCATATGTCTAGAAATAGAGTTAATGTCACTCACGAGCTGACTGGAATTCTCACCACCACTTAACATGCGAGATCACTGCAAATAATGCATTCTGCCAACCATTGTTAGGGTGCAGTTTTGGTAGTAATGAGGGTCAATGTCACAATAGTGTGGTATGTACATGCCCGCATATTTCGAATAAAAAAAAAAAGTCAACCCCTGGCACTATCCAGCCCATGACGGGCTAAGGCCGACCAAGCGACCGCTGCCCAGCCATTTGGCCTGCAGATATTGGGGTAACGCGTGATCAGCGCGTCGGGTCCCCTCGGCCGTTAATCTTGGTATTCGTGATCGGGGCGCTGTCTCACTGTCAGACAGCTACTCAATTGTCCTCACGAGGCTGAGTGCACCCCGTTCCAACCCTCACGTCAGTTTTAAAATCCCTGACGGAGCCGGGGATCGAACCCGGGGCCTCCGGGTGAGAGGCAGGCGCGCTACCCCAACACCACGGGGCCGGCCATATTTCGAATGGAGCTGGCAAATTAAATCATCGAAATTCAGAATTGGTACTGGTACAAACCTCGACTCAATGTGTAATCTTTCATTTGCAATTTTTGAAGGGGTAGGGGAACCTCTCCCATATGACATGAAATAAACTACCAAAAGGGCATTTATCTCCAGGAATAATTGATGGCTAATTTAATGAAGGACTGGGTTGGTTCCAGGAATTAACCTGGGAGGAGTCCATGTGGCTTTTGTTACCACATGGCTCTGGGCAAATGGAAGTGAAATGCGTCGTTGCTTGTCATCTGCAACCATAACTTATTGGGTTCAGCAAGAGAACCCAACTTCGCCGCTTTCACTCCAACTCCAGCATGTAACCTACAAGAGGTGCCCCTGTTAAACCGAGTAACCCAGTGGAAGGTTGGGTAACCAATCCCAGCGGGAAATTGGGTCGGTGAGCCGATCAGTGCTGGTGGCTTCAAGGCTTACAACCTTGATAGTTAAAAACCCGTTACCTTTTAGGTAACCACCATTACGACTCTCGTAGTACTCGAAACATGAAGAAAACGAATATTCAGAAATGTACCCCAGATGGTAACCAATCCACCCCCACGCAGTTTGGGGCATGCATGTCTTCGGACTCTGGGGAACCTGCACCTTCATGCTTCCAACTTATATCTAACTCTATTAAACGACAACCAAAGAAACACATCGAGTACTTTGCTACAATAAACATTAATTCTCTACTGAAAGTAGGTAAACTCAAACAAACACTTGACGTGTTGGAAGAGCACAAAGTTATGATAGCAGCACTACAAGAGACACGTTTTACCGATGAGGATGCAATCGAGTCTGGAGTGTATAGAATATTCAAGGGGAAACCTGGCGAAAGAGTTATCAAGACACTCCCACAATTTGGTACTGGGTTTGCGGTACACCAGAAGATGGTAGACCATATTTTAGAATTCACTTCACCTAACGGAAGGACCTCCTCGTTATCCTTCAGGTCTCGTAATAGAGAACACACAATTGTACATTTTCACGCTCCCACAAATGATACAAACCGGAAAAACCTGGAATACGTGGAGCAATGCTGGGCCACCTTAGAAGAAACTCTGGATATGGTCCCACCCCACCATTCCATCATACTCATGGGAGACTTTAACGCACAAGTCGGGAAAGAGTGGAAGTACCGAAAGATAGTAGGCCATTATCCAGTCCATAAGAGAACAAATAGAAATGGAGAACGTCTTATTGAACTATGTGACAAGTACAACCTGGTCCTAAAATCAACAGCTTTCAAACGTCTACCTAGAAAGGCCAAAACCTGTAAGAGTCCAAATCCTATGCTTGGTGAGTTCCAGTTAGATCATGTTGCTATAGCACGACAACATCATATTGATATACAGAACGTAAAGATATTACGAGGAGCCAACATAGACTCTGATCACTACCTTTCACTTGCCAAGATTAATTCACAACCCTTTAGGAAACAACCAAATCTTCAAAGTAGTCATAAGATACCCAGATTCAACAGTCTGCGACTGCGCGATGAGGATTGTGACTTTCAGAACACCCTTAGAAAGAATACAGATAAAGACGGATGGCCTGCCTTACAAAAGGCCTTGTTGGAGGCCGCTCAAGAAACAATCCCTGCATCATCAACCAAAGGCAAACACCCATGGTGGGATGCAAATTGTGATGAGGTTATAGAAGAAAGGCGTAAAACCTGGATTAGGTGGAACCAACAAAAAAAATGAAGCTAATTATGAAGCCTTCCTCCTGCAAAGGAAAGCTACAGCTAACACCATCCGCAGAGCCAAGAGGAATTACCTCAGCAGTCTAATGCAACAGGCTGAAAATGATTTTCAGAGAAAAAACTCAAGAGATTTGTACAAGGGACTTACGAAGCAAACGGCCCAGTATACAGCTCTTACCCTCATCATCCTCCGCGGGCCGGATGGAAAACCTCAACTAAACAATAAAGACTGCACTAAAACTCTTGCAGATTACTTCCAGAAGCTACTAACGCAGAGGAACCTAATGAAAAGCTTATTTTCCATGAGCCTCCGCACAGGAACCCTGATTCTCAACCGCCTACAAGAGAAGAAATAATGAACATCATTTCGAATGGTCTGAAGAACAACAAGGCTCCAGGTGAAGACGGCATAGTAGCTGAGATGTGGAAACATGCAGATGACCAGTCCTTACAGAACATCTATCAAATCATAAAGGACATATGGGCAACAGAGTACCTACCCGAAGGTTGGACGTCTGCTGTGATTTATCCCCTCCACAAGAAGGGAAGTAAGACAGACCTCAACAATTATAGGGGTATTTCCTTGTTACAAATTACCTACAAGATCCTCTCTGTAGCCTTGCTCAATATAGTCACTGCCCAGCTAGACTCAGAATTAGGTGAATACCAGGCTGGTTTCCGTATGACTAGATCTTGCCCAGAACAGATACACAATCTTAAGACAGTTCTCACCTACACGAACCGAGGTCGCCATCCATGGGTGGTGGTTCTAGTAGATTTTCAGAAAGCTTACGACTCTGTGGATAGAGATACCCTTTTCTTCATACTACGGGAATTTGGTCTGGATGGGAAAACCCTACGATTAGTCCAAGCCACTCTGAGAAGCACGACGTCCAAGGTCAGATTCAGAGGTGAACTATCCGAAAGCTTTCCAATCAGAACAGGAGTTAGACAGGGTGATGGTCTCTCCTGTATTCTCTTCAACTGTGTACTGGAAAAGATCATTAGGGAATGGGGAACGATGCTACCACCGGGAGCTGGGCTGAAGCTTGGTTACAAGAGAGACAACCTCTTCGTCCCTTGCCTAGCCTTTGCTGATGACCTCATTCTACTGGCAAATAACATTGTGAGGTTTGAAGCCATTTTTCAGTGTTGCCTAAGTAAACAAAACTTTGGTGTTTTTCAGTCGGTCAACACGAATGTACCCAAATAGAGCTGGGTTATGCCCTAATCTGGAAATAAATTACATGAGATTAATAAATATTAGGTTACTTTTGGTTACTGGCAATTAACATAGAGGGGGCTACCTACAACCTACAGAGTCTTTATAGTGTAGCAGTTAAGACTGGTTTGAAGATCAACATCCAGAAGACTGAATTTATGACCAATATCAAAGAGGCCCCTTCTAATATTCCTCTCACAGACACTACCATATGAAAGGTACCTGCAGTTAAGTACTTGGGAGAATGAATTTCTGCGAATCAGAGCGAGAACCTAGCCATACATGCCAGATGTACCAAGTTTGAAAGGGCTAATCATTCCTGTAGTAGTATCTATTCATCTAAGTGCCTCTCCAAGAACCTCAAACTCAGACACTATAACTCCGTTGTCAAGCCATCTGTTCTGTATGCTTCCGAGTGCCTTGTAATGACCAGAAAGGGTCCACTCAGAAAACTGGAGTTAAAAGAGAGGAAGATCCTGAGGAGGATATTGGTTTCAATTAGAGAGGAAGGAGGCATTTACAGAATCAGTCATAATGTTGAATTGTATGAACACCAGGAGGACATCATCACGTCTATAAGGAAAAGACGCCTGACCTTTTATGGACACTTGGCATGTCTGGTATCTGAAAGACTCACCAAAAGGATATTCACAGTAGCAGGAAGAGGCAAGGCTTCTAAGAACAAATGGATTGCATCAGTTAAGTCAGATATGGAACAACTAGAGATCCCACTGGAACAAACTCGTGACAGTCTGATGTCCCTTACAAGTAAGAAGACTACAGGAGCTAAGTGGACAGAAGAAAGAAGACTGACTCAGTCAGAAAATGAGGGACTATTGGAAGAGAAGAAGAAGAAAGCAACAACTTTACCGAAGAGTAGATACGAGCCCCGTGGTCCTAAGTAGGCCTAAACGATAAAGAAGAAGAAGAAGAAGAAGAAGAAGAAGGACTGGGTTTGAGTAGTGTAGGGTCTACATCCTGGAGCTTTATTTTGGAAGAAGGCCATGGTAATACAAAGCAGTTTTGAAGCACCTTATAGAATTGGTTAAAACTTTTTCTGCGATTCCTGCTCAGCATGTCCCTTAACAAACCTATCAAGGATTATCTTCATCATTTTTACACCGAATGGATGGAATCGTTCTGCTCTTGGTCTGCTCGGAGACATAGTCGGTAGTCCCATTTTTGTTATTTTATTAAAAATATCTAACATCACCTAATCTATTACACAATGTGTATCACATATGGCTCTAACTTGAACATAAATTACTTTGTACATGTGAACAAAGTGGTTCATACCACCTAAAAAATGTGAATCTATAATTATTTCATGTTAATATTGAATTATGTAGTCACTGCACAAAAAATAACTCCAGAACATTAAGTGCATTCCACTCATACGCTTTTTGTACAGGATGGCACCTGGTAAGCGACTTGCCAAAGATTGGCATAAATACCACCTAGCATAATTTCCCCTCCCTACGTTCTTTTGTGCCAAAATGTTAAAAACAAATGGGGCAAATATGATGAGTGTAATGAGACAGTACGATGAATTTGGTAGTATAGACAATCAGTACAGTTATTAGTGCATATTGGGCTGCGAGTGGTGTTTCAAAATCTGTCTAGACCCTTTCATCAGTGCAATGAGGGCAACCGTTTGGATTATATCTTTACTGAACTCTATTTTCTTGCAGATGTTGGCAAAGGACACAATCCTCATTCTGACCAATGAATTCAAGGTTCCCAAGGTGGTATTTACTGAGGTATTGTAGTTAGAGACATCTTACATTTAACCATTAACAAGATATTCTTTGAAAATAATTTTTCGTCTGAGACAAGGCTCCCAACATAGTTACTTTCGTAAGTATCATAAAATCACGCTGCAATAACTTAACAGTGGGACAATTATAGATGATAATCTTGTGCCATCATATACAATCTCTGTGAATGAGAGAGTTCGACTGTTCGGCTAACGTTATTATAAGATTACTTATTGACCCATCACAACCCTGATCTAGAATTAATAACTGACTTATGAGATGAGGTCAGTAAATTGCATAAGAAGAATTTGGAAAATGAACTTAATACTATTTGTTGGTCAAGAGTTATATCCACCTGACAATAGTACGGTACGATACTCCATCTGGTGGCGACTGTCCGGACTACAACTCACTTGGTGGCCGTAGATGGCGTTCAATGCTTTCTTGGTCGCGACGACTATTAGACTCATTTATCGAAGACTGCCGATGTAGCCCGAAGTTCTTACCAATGGCTACCTTCGTTGTTATAATTCAGTTGGGAATTCTTGAGAGAAGAGGATGTAGAAATTGGAAGTTCTGATAAATACCGGGATACCTTTTTGGCTAAGCTAAGTCCTTCCCACACACTAATACAGCCATCACAATTAACACCAGTTATCAGACAGATTGTACACACACCCAAAATACATGGGGCTACATGACCGCGTTGTCGCAGCCCCTAATCTAAGGAACCACCAATGTTTATTGTGATAATAATTATATTAATCAAAAGTGTCCTCTGTGTTTTTCAAATCTAGGGTTTTGTTTTGTTTCTCTCTCAAAATAGATTTATACCTGGGTATGGTAGTTTTGTCCAACACCTTCCACTCATCTTATTAAGGGATTTTGGGTCGTACTTTTTATAAAAGTAGTTTCTCGACTCTCTTCTCCCATTGGTTTTCACTTATAACGATCCCTAACACCGCTGTTAAGCTCGAGTAAACCCTCCTTTGGAAAACCCTAGCAGCTACCAACATGTGCTCATCCTTTGTTTGAGTGACTGGATATGTTTTGTAGAGTATCTAGGTATAATGATTATTACGTTGCCGAAACTTTTGATAGCATGTTGCGACAAATTTAATGGATATTTTACGTAGTGGAATTTTAGGTTTTTTTTTTTTTTCCCCCAGGAGCTAGCACAAATTAATTGGTTAAAATAAAAAAAATAAAATCAAATTGTCATCACCTCATCACAACATTTTTGAGTGTGGCAAATATTTAAATGGTGCATACCGACGTATGCCGCAATGATCTCGGAACGAAATGTCTCGGCTTCAGAGTTGCTAACTCTATCGTATGGAAAATTACTAATCACACTGGAAAATAACGTTCGATTCCTATTATCAATGCAGAAATATTTATTTTCGTCACTTATCGTCGTTTATTCTTCTTCTTCTTCCTGGCGTTGTTCCCAATTATATTTTGGGGTCCGCCACTCTGCACCTCGCTCTCCATTTGTTGCGGTTTGTTGCATCTATAGGACGAAGACCTACGATGCGCATATCGTCGTGTAGGGTATCCATCCAACGCCTTTTTGGTCGTCCTGGAGGTCTTTGTCCATCAGGCTCGAGAGCAAGTGACATGCTTACAATGGACTCTGTATTTGCTCGGGCTACATGCCCGTACCAACTCAACCGAGTCTCCCTCATTTTGGCTTGAATAGGGGCAATTCCAAGAGTATTGCGTTTATTAAGTCTCGAAAATCCAATCAAACAATAAGGGTTTTTGTTTTAGAGCAAAAACACGTGTCAAACTCTTAGCATTTGGCGACATTGCTTGACTTGATTCATAAATAGCGGTTATCAGTAAGATAAGAGTAGAATGAAAACGATAACGGGAATGGAAACGGTGTTTCGCCAGTCGTCATATGTGTTGTAGAAACAGTTCTCAAAATCATGAAAAGTACTTCAATGCTCCATAGTTAGCTTTGGAGAAAATTGAAGAAAACCTGTTATTATTACAGGAACCTGACAAATAGGTTAAGTTGATGTACGGTAGTTACAACCGATGTGCGATGTGTTCTCTTCCAAAAGATGCGTGACAGACAAGAAAGTTAGGTTAAGTTATCTGACGTTTGAATTTTCTGCACGTTCCGAATGAAAGAGGATGTAACTACAAAGGAAATGTTGAATACCTAATGGTTTTTCTATTTTATACCACGGCATTAATCGATAAAATAAAGGGACAGATAACTTCACAGGTTGCCTGACTATACCCAGTTGAAATAGCCTACTCGCAGTTCGAAACAGACAATTGTGCAAGATATGTTTGTCATTAAAATATGAGTTGTGCCTTAGCGTGGAACTGTAAATCCCACCAATTGACACACGACTGGACAAATTTTGAGAATTTACTAGCAGATAGCATTATCAATAAATTAGCGAAAATACAAGACTATACCGTAATTTACAATATTTGGTCCTTAATACTCTTCATGGGCAGTTTATTTTCCTGTTGCCCACATGTAACGTAACATATCATAGAAATAGGAACGATCATATGTGTTGAGCAAGACTTGAAAATGTGACCGCTGTTTTTTCTGGTTGGAAGACAATTATGGTGTGTTTAGTCTGACATTTTTTAAAACTCATTGATGGGAGTGGCTGCAAATTAATTTGTTACATAGCAGGGAGAAAATGTCCAACTTGTTTGGAAATTTACGGACATTAAATCAACATTGATGTCGTTACAGTGGCCGTACAATTCGAGCCTCAAATAGAGGTTAAATGTAAAACTGACAAATGTTAAAATGAGGCCTAATTTACATTATCTACAAGGCATAATAGCCGAGCCCAATGAAAATAAACGTTAGTTGCTGGCAAAAATTATACTGAGAAATGTTAAAACTGGATTTCACTGTATATAAAAATGGTGAAAATACCGTACAAATAAATGTTGAACAATAGATCTAAGCACAGTAATTATTTCTTACAAAGACGAACTTTAAATATGTACTATATAATGAATCACAAAACTCATGGTAAATGTCTATAAAAGAGATATTAGTTCAAGGGACAGAACTTGAAAACTAGGAGAAGGAAAAGGAAGCTTGTAGTATAACGTGACCGTTAATCTTGAGATCATGAGCCACGGGACCTCCTTTTTACGTGGAATCCGAATCACAGGACGTGGCATTTCACTTCGAAAATCTCACATGCATTGACCGGGAATCGAACCCGGACCGCCTTGGTGAGCTGAAGAGCTTAGATGATAGTTATAGTTTGTGAAGCTTCTATGACTCATCACGACAGCAACAATATTATCTATAATCATAAACTAGCTCCAGAAACATCGGGAACGTTCCTTTTAAAATATGGTTTTTCATCAATCTGATCACTGACATCACTAAGGTTGTCTGAAATAAATTTACATACTGCCACATGTAAATTTATTTCAGATAATGAAAGTTTTAATGACCTGCAACTTTATGCATGTCCTGTGATTTCTGCACTCCTTGTATGAATTCATGGGATGCTGGTTTACATACTAGGATCATATATTGCCACTTGATTCCTTTCTTCTCCAGCTCTTACTTCAAAGTTTCTGAGAATATTTCATCACACAATCATTCCCTTGTTTGCAATTCCACTATGATGCCTTCTTTTAGTTTCACAGCTGATAATACAAAACAGTACTCTAAATTATATGAATATCTCTTCATTTGCCTTCCCAAAAGTATCCATGGAGCCTCAAGCAACGTGGAAACAGTAGGCTTTTAGGTAAAATGGTGAAATGTTCCACACATCCTCTTTTCCATTGTTGTACGCATATTTTAATCTCCAGTTATGTCCGATGTTTGTTCTTCTACACTATGAATGTCGTTCAGACACAGGATGCAAGAGAACTTTTCAAATCCTCTGCATGCCCATCAACATTCATGCAACTGCTTGTGCAGTGTGAAAAATTACATGAAGATCAATACAGAAATACCCGTCGCGGCTTCGCCTGCGAATAATGTAGTTGCTAAGAGTACACTTAGCAACGTCTCAAACATGAATGCTGTGCCGTTTCTAAAACGACACTTGTACACTCCTACCTTCAAGGCTCCTTGTTTGTCTTTCTCTGCCAAAGTGGTAGAAAATTTAGTTCGCTGGTTAACGTCAGAGAGCGTGGCATTAACTGAGAAGCTAAGATATTGGTTGAATCATGGTGTTGTGCACTGCTGCTAAATGGCAGTGTTGTTATTGTCGAAGTCCGGACA
This sequence comes from Meconema thalassinum, assembly GCA_946902985.2. Taxonomy (NCBI): domain Eukaryota; kingdom Metazoa; phylum Arthropoda; class Insecta; order Orthoptera; family Tettigoniidae; genus Meconema; species Meconema thalassinum. The sequence goes on from OX336390.1 coordinate 445,885,143, forward strand.
GCTGTTTTGGAGCTTGGGAAAAGTATGATAAAGTTTATGAATTTGCATCGACCTGACCAGATGTAAGGAACTACTGATGAAAGTCCTCGTGGGAAATGAGTGACCTTTGGTTATCCTCAGAGCGCCGGATTTGTTGGGAACTTGGCCATAACTAAGTCTTATTTGGAAACGTCGATATGTTTGGAGTGTTTATTTTGTTAGTTGGTAATGTCCTTTGCTCTAAGCTATTCTGTTGTTGTTCTTAATCTTCTGTTGACCGAGCTGAACAGTAGTCGTCGATCAGCTGTTTTGATGAGACAGGAGAAGATCGAGAGTAGCCATCTTGAAGAAATGTTGTTTTGTATTTTAGCTCCGTACCTTATATGTTTTAAATAAGTGGTATACTTGGTTATGAAGTTCCCTATTAAAAGAAGATTATTATCTGGGTATTTGGAGTATATTTGCAAGTCAGTATGGACACTGACAATCTCGATATTTCAGTTGGATGTGAAGTAGGCCATTCATCATACAATTTGAGGGGTAGACTATTCGTGTACTTGATGTTAAGTACTAAAATGCGTACCGTCACCTGGAAGAAGACTTTCTTTTGAATTGAAGTTGTATTGATTTTGACAAAGGATGCTTGAGGAATATGCCAAACTGTTAATATACTGTATAATATTACCAAAATCCCAAAGAGACTTAGTATCGGAAAGGTGTTCATTCAGGTTAGTGTAACCTTCCATGTCTTTCATTGAATTTGTATATGTTTATATATTGTGTTGTTAAATGTACTCAAATATTGTAATACAAGTTAGATCATGCCAGAGTACCTGGGTATTATTTCTAGATCTTAAGCACAATAGCGTAACCTTAATGAGTGCCTCTGGGGTAGAATTACTTAATGGGTCTGGTCGTTCCAAAGGGGAGCGGTTCAAATGCTATGACTTATTTATCATATTTATTTATTTATCGTATAGCTTTAAGTGCCGGGAGTGTCCGAGGACATGTTTGGCTCGCCTGAGTCTGTAGCTACTTACAGCGAACAGCCTTAGGGTGAGCTACAAGTTCCGTTCAATTTCAAGTAGTTCCAACTTTTGCTACCAGAAATCAATGACACCTAATGGTGAACGTTGGAACTTTGATACAGCATTCCGACGAAATCTAACCTAACAATTTAACTTCACACAAGTTTAGTCTGTGGAAGGATCTTTTACATGCCATAGATCTATGACATGGGACCGCCGGCTTGACTTCCCCTCCGAAGTAAGGCATACTGAAGAATTTTTAACGCTTTTAAAAAATCCGACGACTTCGGCCGGGTTTGAATTTACTATCTTGGGCACAGCAGTTCAGCATGCCACCGAATCTGATTTATTTATCATAAATTTTGAATGATAATAATAATAATTTGGTAAAGACTGTAAACAATCATACAATAAAGACAATATAACTCAACAATGGCATATAAATAGCAACGTTGCATCGCATGTATAAATTCTACTCAAAATCACAACATGGTTTCCGACCACAAACGTCAATTTAAAATAAATGAGAAGATATATTTAACACACTGACTAAACACAAAATCCATTTACCTAAAAAAAAAAAAAAAAAAAAAAAAAAGTACACATCATAAACTTACACAAATCAAAATCCTCTATGCCCACATTTTCCCCCTTTCACCTCATAATATACACCACATCGAAAAATCCTTTGACACCTGTCTGTTTATTTTTAATGATTAGTTTATATGCAAAGTATCGCATCCTCAAATGAAACCACTCGCGCGATATTGTTATACAATGAAATGCAGGTTTTACCCCCTTAAAACAGCTTTAGAACCTGAATATCCAAAAATTCTTCCTTAATGGACGTTTTCGACATACAAAGAACATATCCCCAAAATTTCATGTTTCTATCTTCAATAATTTTGGCCAGGCGATGATGAGTGAGTGAGTGAGTGAGTGAGTGAGTCAGGACACTTTCTTTAATATAATAGAGAAAATCCCTTAGACACGTGTCGGCTTATTTTTAATGATTAGTTTATATGCCGAGTATCACATCCCCAAATGAAACCACTCGTGAGATATTGTTATTCAATGAAATGAAGGTTTAACCCTCTTAAAAAACCTTTAGAACCTGAATATAAGAAAAATTCTTCCTTAGTGGACATTTTCAACATACAACGAACATATACCCAAAATTTCATGTTTCTAACTTCAATAATTTTGGCCAGGCGATGATGAATGAGTGAGTGAGTGAGTGAGACAGGACACTTTCTTTTATATAATAGAGAAAAACCCTTAGACACGTGTCTGCTTATTTTTAATGATTAGTTTATATGCTGTGTATCACATCCCCAAATGAAACCACTCGTGAGATATTGTTATTCAATGAAATGCAGGTTTAATCCTCTTAAAAAACCTTTAGAACCTGAATATAAGAAAAATTCTTCCTTAGTGGACATTTTCAACATACTACGAACATATACCCAAAATTTCATGTTTCTAACTTCAATAATTTTGGCCAGGCGATGATGAGTGAGTGAGTGAGTGAGTCAGGACACTTTCTTTTATATAATAGAGAAAAACCCTTAGACACATGTCTGCTTATTTTTAATGATTAGTTTATATGCTGTGTATCACATCCCCAAATGAAACCACTCGTGAGATATTGTTATTCAATGAAATGCAGGTTTAACCCCCCTTAACACCCCTTTAGAACCTGAATATCCAAAAATCCTTCCTTAGTTGAGTTTCTTTTTTTTCTCTTCAGAATTCCATCTCTCCCCATGGGCTCCTTAAATTGGATTTATGTAAAAACGGTCGAACACCTAATTACTTATTTTTAAGCTGATTTTTTCCCCCCTGAGTTTCCAACTCCTTGCCTATGTCGTTTAAGAGATTCACGCTCCGTTAGGAATCCTTCAACTCCCACTTTTCACCCCTTTCACCTCATAATATATAACACATCGAAAAATCCTTAGACAGGTGTCTGCCTACACTAGTGTCCAAAAGTTAAGCATAATTACTAAACGAGGCCATACCACCTGATAGGAATGACAGACGGATTGCTGAACAAACGGAAGCTGAATCACACATCATATGTCACACAACTTGTCCAAAAATACAGTGTCATAAAGGTTTTGATAACTAAGGAACACCTTTGACAACTAACAAAACATGGCAATGTCTTCCACAACAAAATATGCTGTTAATAGGGTGTATGGTTACCCCTAACGGCCACACATGCTTCGCAGCGATGTGGCATGCTCTCTATCAGACGGTCCAAGAGCTCTTGAGGCAGTCGATCCCCATTGCCATGGAAGGTCTTGGAGGGTCCTTGGTGGAGGCTGACGGGATGCAATTCGCCTCCCCAATGCATCCCAGGCATGTTCTATAGGATTTAGATCCGCAGACCTCGCTGGCCAGTCCGTGTGATGAATGTCTTCCCCAGCCAGAAATTAATCCACCAGAGCATCGTGGTGTGGTCGGGCATTATCGTCCATTAAGAGGAAGTGTGGACCAACCGCACCTCTGAAGAGTCGAACATGTGGTCTCAGTACCTCATCCCAGTATCTCCTAGCGTTCACAGTGTTCCTCAGACCACCCATGAAGATGTGCAGGTCCGTGTGGTCATTCAACAAGATGCCGCCCCCACACTATCACCCCACCACCACCATACTGGTCCCGTTCCACGATGTTCCTGTAGTTTTATTGGCTACCCGGTTCTCTCCAGATTGATATGGGACGGGAATCATTCTGCAAACTGAAGCGGAATTCATCTGTGAAGAGCACATGCCTCCATTCATTCATGGTCCAGTTTCGATGTTGACCGCTCCACAGTCTCTGTGCTGAAGTGAACGGGTCGCACACCGCTGGACGTCTGGCAAACAGCCCTGTTGTTCCGAGCCTCCGGTACACAGTTTGCCGGGAAACGGCAACCTCTGAAACGGCTGCAAGCTCCGCCGACATTTGTCTTGCAGGTACACTCCGATTTCGTCGGGCGGTTAAGGTCAGATATCAGTCCTGCTGTGGGGCGGTTACTATTGGTCAACCAGGTACTGGCCTACGACTAACATCTCCTGTGTCTCGAAATCATCTCCAAAGCCTGGAAATACACTTTGTCTCGGATACGGCGACTTCGGTCTACGTCTGGCCTGCTTCGAAGTGGCCGAGTATTCTACCTTGCAAAACGGGGTCCAAATGATGTCGTTGTGCCAATATGTTGTCATATTCACCACGAGTCTACACTCCGCACACTACAACAGGGCAAACACAACTGAGGGAATATGGGGCGCAGGCACTGGCTGTGTTTACCTTGTGGTTACGCCGCTAGTCAAAGCAGAGAATACTCCTTTCCCGTACAGAGCGAACACGTAGGCTTGGTAGGTACATATGTCGTGCGATTTGCGTTCTATTTCCTGTTGCCCTGCTTATTTGTAACTTATAAAATAAGGAAGATAGCAGTTTTACGTGGCTGTGCATCTTGTGATTATGAGCCACGGGACCTCCTTTTTACGTGGAATCCGAACCACAGGACATGGCACTTCACTTCGAAAATCTCACATACATTGAGTGGGAATCGAGCCCAGTCCACCTTGGTGAGAGGCTAACAGCTTGACAGCTGTGCCACCACGCCCAATTTGTAACTAATGCTTAACTTTTGGACACTAGTGTATTTTTAATAATTAGTTTATATGCCAAGTATCAAATTCCCAAATGAAACCAATTGTGAGATACTGTATTGTTATTCAATGGAATGCAGGTTTACCCTCTTAACACCCCTTTAGAACCAGACTATCAGAAAATCCTTCCTTAATGGAAGTTTTCAACATACAACGAAATATCCCCAAAATTTCATGTTTCTAACTTCAATAGGTTTGGCTGGGTGATGATGAGTGTACGGTATATCTAAAAATCCTTTCTTAGTGGATATTTTTTTTCCAGAATTTCACCCCTCCCCATGGGTCCCTTAAATTAGATTTAAGAAATAACGGTCGAACACCTATTTACTTATTTTCTAAGCTGATATTTTTCTCCTGAGTTTCAAACTTCTCACCTATTTTGTTTAAGATATATACGCTCCGTTAGGAATCCTTCAACCCCCACTTTTCACCCCTTTCACCTCATAATATAAACCACATCGAAAAACCCCTAGACACCTGTCTGCTTATTTTTAAAGATAAGTTTATATGCCAAGTATCATATCCCCAAATGAAACCACTCGTGAGATATTGTTATTCAATAAAATGCAGGTTTACCCCCCTTCACACCCTTTTAGAACCTGAATATCCAAAAATCCTTCCTTAGTGGACGTTTCCGACATACAACGAACATATCCCCAAAATTTCATGTTTCTAACTTCAATAGTTTTGGCTGGGCGAAGATGAGTCAGTGAGTGAGTCAGGACACTGTCTTTCCTTCTTTTTCAGAATTTCACCCCTCCCCATGAGCCCCTTAAATTGGATTTATGAAAACAAAATGTCTCACATCTATTTACTTATTTTTTAAGTTGATTCTTTTCCTCTAAGTTTGGTGAGTGAGTGAGTGAGTCAGTCAGGACACTTTCTTTCCTTTTTTTTTTTCATTACTTCACCCCTTCCCATGGGCTCCTTAAATTCGATTTATGGAAAAAAAAAAAAGGTCGAACACCTATTTACTGGTACTTATTTTTCAAGCCGTTTTATTTTCCCCTGAGTTTCAAACTTCTCGCCTATGTCGTTTAAGAGATACATGCTCCATTAGGAATCCTTCAACCCCCACTTTCCACCCCTTTCACCCAATAATTTACACCACATCGAAAAACCCTTAGACACCTGTCTGCTTATCTTTAATGATTAGTTTATACGCCGAGTATCACATTCCCCAATGAAACCACTCATGAGGTATTGTTATTCAATGAAATGCAGGTTTAACCCCCCTAATGCCCCTTTAGAACCTGAATATCCAAAAATTCCTTAGTGGACGTTTTTGACATACAACGAACATATCCCCAAAATTTCATGTTTTCAAACTTCAATAGCTTTTGCTGGGCGATGATGAGTGAGTGAGTGAGTGAGTCAGTCAGGACACTTTGGTTGGTTGGTTCCTTAGTTTAAGGGCTGCGACAACGTGGTCATGTAGCCCCGCAGGACACTTTCTTTTATATAATAGAAGATAACAGAAAACTAACAACAGATTTGAAATCAGGTGATGTACTGTAAATCTGCATTGTCTCTTTCTGGCAAAAATTTCTTTCTTGACCAGTATAATAATGATGATGATGATAATGTGAAATATGTGATTATGCTCATTAAAAAATGACCTATATTGCAGAAGCAAAATTACATGCAGCAACACAAGTGTCAAACATCATAACTTGAGTCACACCATTAAATGGTACTTAAGAAATATTTCAGAAAAAAATTAGTGTACCAGTACAAAAATACTTACAAGAATGATGGGGGTGTCGGACTTCTCTCAGGGCTGCGTTGTTGTCTGCTACCGGGACTTTTTGATCTTGACCTTGATCTGGATCTCGACCTTGATCTTCAAAATAAAATGAAAAGAAAGAGAAAATCATTAGAGGCTCCACACTCTCATAGCAGAAGACGGGTCAGTTGTATGTTACAATTACTAAACACTATCACTGGTGACAGGCAGACTGAAATAAAGCAACATACTGTTAAGAATGCTAGACAGTTTCGTCGCCCGCGCATGACTCAGGCCGCCCCCGGCTATTCCAGACTGTGTGTTACCAGCGCCTTACGCAACCGGGCTGTAAGAACAAAAGGGCACTGTCTAGAACCTACGCAGCCCACCCAGAAATGGAACTCTCGAGAAACCGTGAACCCTGGTCTGCTCTAGAAGCATCCATTGAGTCATCAGCTCCGATATATAAGAGCGACCCTGGCCGGTGAGAACGGATTGTGTTTTTGCGTGTGTGTGTTTGACTGTACGACAGAAGTATTGAGGCGAAGTGCCGAGCGAGTGTTTTTTCTAGTGCGACGGAGGTTATTGTGGTGGATTGCGAAACGCAGTGGACTGTTCCCTAGCCTACGGACGGCAAGACTGTGGCTTGTTTACAAGAGGAAGAGTGCAGTTATTTCTCTCCAGGACACGGGTCTACCTCATTAGTAAGAGATTAACTTCTGTGAGTGAGTGAAAGGAGGTGAGGGAAACCTCCATAAGGGAGGAACTTGACTGAGACTGCTAATTGGTTTCCAAGTGTTTATTGTGTGGTGTAACTTTCTTGACCTGCAATAAAGCTATATTTCTTTAAAGGACCAAACTGTGTTGTGCTTTTAACCACAGTAATCCAATTAACGAACGTGCTACTAGGGGTAACACCTATCAATACAATGTGTGACAATTAAGATAGGTCAAACCCAGATTTCAGGAAATGGTCATTCTATAAGTAATTACGAGGATTGTATTTTACAAGTCCATTGATATTATTTCTGTAGTGACTTGAGTTTTGAAAATATTGCAACTAAATTTCTACTGGTGAAAGTTTGCATAACAAGGAATAATTTTTAATGATTTTTCATCTTGGGTACAGTAAGTGACTATCCAACAATTTGAGCTTGAATTGTGGATTCACACGTGTTCTATTTTGATTTTAATTCTTACAAAGTGATTATTTAGTATTTTGTTTCTCGAAGAACATTATTTCAAATCGTGTTCTGAAAGAAGTTTATTTTCTGTATTTCAGGAAATGGTCATTCTATAAGTAATTACGAGGATTGTATTTTACAAGTCCATTGATATTATTTCTGTAGTGATTCACTTTTTCCAAAAAACGCCTCTTTTCTAATTTCAGCGGCATTTTGGGTAACATTTGGGCAAATGGCTTATTTTTACTAATTCGGACCTGCTGAATACGAATATCGCTGTTGCCAGGCTGATTTCTCGACCGGAAGCCAGAAATCCAAGATGGCGGCCAAGATTGCGGACTTAGCTCTATATCTGCACTATTTTCGTTTCCTCACGTATTTTTATTCCGATAGGGGTAAATTATGCTGTAAAACATTGTTGAAACAATGGTTTGTCAATTAACTATGTTTTTAAACACGCTGAATAAATTTTTCCCTTAAAAATATGTACAATATATACATTTTCTCCTTGTAATATTTTACAAAATTTGTGTTGTTTAGATTGATTTATGTTCGTTGTTCAATACGTATAATTACAAATACCACTGATACCATAAATACTATTTCTGTTCAAATTGCCAAAATCAAGGGGAAGGAATGAGCCTGTTTTCAAGAAAACAGTTACCACAAATTGGTATTGTCCCGGTGGATATACAGACTGTGTTATCGAGTCCGAAGCTAGGGATTTAGCTTTTGTTTATCTTCGACAAACGGAGACTTTGAAATCCGGATGGCCTGAGTTTAATCAAGACATTACACACAACACATTGGGCATTTCTCAAGCTGGCTACATGCCCCTAATATTATATCCTGCCCATGAGTGGGACATGCTCTAGACAGTGCTTGAAAGATCCATCGTTGTCGCGGATAAGCTGAAGCAGCCGTACGTGGTGTTAACTTGTGATCAAGCGCTCTACCATAAGTTGTTGGAGATCAAATGGGGCTCAGAACTGTTTCAAAATCGGGTTGTTTTGAAGATGGGAGATTTACACGTTGCACTTAATTTTCTGAAAACCATAGTACAGCATATGGCAGGAAGTGGTATTCGTGAGATCTGGATGGAAAGCGGAATCTTAGCAAAGGGATCACCCGCTGGAGTTCTTGATGGAAGGGCATATGGTAAAGGTCTTCGTAATCACAAACTTATGTTCCAGGCTTTATGGCGCATTTTACTGGATAGGCTGGCTAATGAGAAGAGCTGCGATATTTTTGAAAACCTCCCCTATGATGCAGAAGCAGCTATCGGGCATTTCCTCGTACAAGAAAACCGGGAAAAAATCAAAGACTTTGTATGAGGCATCACGATCGAGTTCAAATTTTGCGTACTGGTGGTCATATCTAGAGATGGTTTCGACATTACTCAAATTTACAAGGGGGATCTGTTCTGGAAATTGGGACATTTATTAGACTGCTCTTAAGGAGATGCTTCCTTTTACTGCACGATACGACCACACCAATTACACTAAGTCCTTGGCAGTGTATATAGCTGAAATGCATCAGCTCCCTGAAGAAGTCGAGATGGCATTCAGGAAGGGAGACTTCGGGGTCCAGCGGAGCAACGGAAAATTTTGTCAAGTTGACGCGGATCATGCACAGGAATGGACAGTGGGCACTTCTAAGAAAGCCGGCGGATTAGTTGGAATCACGCAGGAAGAATCTACATCGTTGGGCCTTATCATTTCACTGGAGGAACGATATCACTAATTCCGCGTCCGAGATGTTCGTGGTAGGATCCGAAGGCTGCGCATATAAAGAATAATCTGTCTATCCTGGTAGGGGATGGCAAGACAACTCGGACGAAGAGAAACTCTTGTCCACTTTGAAAACTTTTAAAGTTTTCTCAGAAGACAATGCTGATCTCTCAAATAATCACAATGTAGCAACTAAGGACAATGCTACCGTCAATATCCAAGATTTGCTTCTACGCGCACGAGAACTGGGGCTTGAACAAGTGAATAAGTTCGTCTCCGAACGCATTGTGTCATCTGAAGAAACGGGGAAACCGCAAGTGAGCTTCCATTTGCCCATTTCTATGAATTGCCCTCTCACACTGAACTACTTGGCGAAAGTTTTGACGAAGAAAACGACCAGGGTGTCTACTGTAAGGATGAAGTAAAAATTAGTTACTTTTTAGCTACCTTTTAGTTACCTGTTAGTTAATTTTAGTTACCTTCGAATTCAAGCTACGTCTGCGGTCTGCAAGCAAAGGGGCTCATCGCGCGGTGAAGAAAAACAGCAATGAACTGTGTTTAAAGCGGTAAATACAATTCACTTCGGGAGTTATACAAATTTTAAAAATAATAAATAAATACTAGATATTTATATCTAATGAGTTATTTCAGCTAATATGTCGTCTTGTGCACATGGCGTTTTTATAATTGCCAAGAGGATGCTCTGCTCTTGACCGTTTGGCCAGATTTCCTTTGTCCCTGCGGTAGATCTCGAAGAAATTTATGAGACGTTACGTGATTGTAATGGAATTCTGTCTTCGCAGTCAAGTACGGAGAAATTTCGAGATGTTACACGATCGGCGCTGGTTTCACCCGTTTGTCGAGATTCCCGTAGTTTTCGCGATAGAACACGGATAAATATCGCGATTTAGATAATCGGTGTCACTTTTAGTCGTTCGACGAGATTTCCATTGTCCTTGAGGTAGGGCACGAGAAAATATAGCATTATTACGCAATCGGCACCACTTGCTGTCCGTTTGACAAGAATCAAGTTTTCCTCGTCATTGAACGCGGAGAAATATCGCGATGTATCGCAATCGCTGCCGCTCTCGGCCGTTTTACGAGATTCACATTGTCCTCGCGATATTATGCATACCGCGCAGCACCCGGCCGTTGAACGATTGTCTATTCGTCCTAACAGAATGGTGGATGCAAGCTCAGGGTTGGGCATGGTTAAAATTCACGAGTAGTTATGGACAAGTTGTATGGCCGGCGCCGTGATTCCCGCTGTCCCTATGCTGTGGTTGTGAACTCATCAGTTCAGGGTGGATCACGAGGAGAAATTAGTATCGCGACGCTACGTAGGCTATCGGAATGTTTCGTGATTGGTGCCCAATCATCTTTGACGGGATACCCGCAGCCCTCGTGGTCACAAGTTCACGATAGGGGACGGGTTTTATGATGTTACGCTACTGACGTCGATCTCGGTCCATTTGACGAGATTCCCGCAGGCAAGTCGTGCGGTCAGCCGGCCGTCTTGAGTATGAATGTTCGAAGTAGGTATCAAATATTAAGAATTATTCTGAGAGGATTGCCCGAATAATACGACTAGAGGACACGTTTTCTTTCGAATGCGAATCACGAATTATACAAGTTATACGAGTTTTCGAAATAACCGGTTAGATTATAATATATCCGATGGAACCAAAGTTCGAAGGAAAAATCGGCATATAACGGAATTTCGAATTAACCATACTGGATGTAGCAAATTTACGAGACAGATTTTTAAAATAAGTTATAGCCTACCGGTACGTATTTCGAAGCTTTTTCAAAATCATTTTTCGAAACGGTAACATTTCGCAAGATTGAGACATTAAATTATTTCGCGTTATTTCTGGACTTCAATTTGACATAGTCTCCAAATAATTGCGAGGTTTCTGATTAATTTCGGAAGTTTTGCGAATAAACGTCTCGCGAAAAGTCAGGTTTCCTAATAACACAGATAAATATTTCACACAAAACTTAATGCCGAAAATATACGCTGAACGATGTATACCACTCTGGGTATCCCCAGTATGCATTTCCTCTAGGTCGGGCACGGGGAATCGGCGCCGCTTGCGTGAAACTCGCTCCACCGCAATCTCTGAGACTAGAGGCGCGAGTTTAAATGATTCAATCCACCTTCAGAAAAATTTCGTTATCCGTATGTAAAATTCGTTACTTTTTAGTTACTTTCGTTACCCATTTGTAAAATTCGTTACTTTTTCGTTACTTTCGTTACCGGTAGACACCCTGTCGACGCACAAAACAGTGCTGAGTAGTGACAGGAGCGTCTCCAAAGAATAGTAATGGCTTACGAGGCCTGGAGGGAAATTGATCTTCAAGAAATTTTAAAACATGAGCTCATGGCCTGTCCTCTATCCCTGACAAACACGGATGGAGATTTAAGAAGTGGAGATAAGTCTACACTGATTACAACTCTAAGGACATTGACTGCCCTGATAATGTAGTTCTGGAGAGAGAATTATCACATGTACTCATTGACGGCATGACAATGATCAATGCTCTGCAGAAGCCAGCAAAATGCGTTACGTTTGGAGATTACGCCAAGGCAGTGGAAAGACATATCTGTTCCCACACTTCTGTCTATTCAAGAATCGACATTGTTTTCGACCGGTAGGTGTTTTACATCATTATTATTATTCAAATTCCATGACTGCCTGATCATACGTAGTGCTAAAAAATTGTAATCTTATTGAACATTTATTTCTTAATTTTTGTTGTAAATAGTCATATTTTTGTCCGAATTATATTATGTACGAAAAAAATGAGCGTTGGTAGCCCTTTGTAACGCATAACGATCATTTATATCGCTTCTCACGACAAATGTATCCCCAAAACCGTTTTCAAAATAAAAATACAACCTGAGGAAACGAAAATAATGCAAATATAAGGCTAAGTCTGCCATCTTGGATTTCTGGCTTCCGGTCGAGAAATCAGCCTGGCAACAGCGATATTCTTGATCAGCAGGTCCGAATTAGTAAATATAAGCGATTTGCCCAAATGTTACCCAAAATGCCGCTCAAATTTAGAATTTGGTAAAACTGAACCAGTCTAATATAACAAAAGAGAAACTGTTCTGCCTAGTCAATACATTTATTTAAAACAAGTTATAAACTTGTTAACATATGGTACATGTTTCGATACCTAACTTAATTGGTATCTTCCTCAGCCTAGGAGAAATTTTGGGTAGCACAAGAAAAACTCCTTCCTTAAGAATAATGAATCAATGAAATGGGGATGAATGAAAACAAAATGAATGATACCAAGAAACTAAAAATACAGTATATAACAAACATAAAAAGTAAAGGTTAACGAGTATTAGATTAGGAAGAAACCACTTAAAAGCTCTAGTAAAAACTTATACACTGGATTAGTTCAATTTCAATTAGTGTATTTATATAACCGTGGAGGATGGTTTGATGTAGTACTCCAATATAAAGTTGTCTTGTAGTAACTCCTTATATTTGTTGGCACGACATCAAAAATATGTAAGAATAGAGGAGTCTTTATAGATGTGTGCTGTGGGAATTGTGCTCTGGGTGGTCAGTCGATACTACGTCGGATTAAAATGAAAGGTGGAATAGTAAGAAGGTTCAAAAAACGAAACCTTATCAGAAAAGAAACCCATTCATCTGAAAAAGGAAAGTTAAAAATTAGAGAAAACGATAGGGAAACCATAATAAAAGATTAAACTAATAGTAATAGATTAATAGGTTAACAGATATGTGGATTAAAAATGGAGGAAAAAGCTTGAGCAATAAAGAAAGCCAAAAGAAAGAATAAAAGAAAAGAAAAACAAGTAGTTCCGTGAAGAACTAAAGCCTATTTTCATATATCCTACTTATGTTAATTGCCACTATCAATATACAAAATGACAGTTTGATTGCTGTAATAGATTCGTAGATATTGAGAACCGACTAAATATTTCGGATGGTCGCCATATCAAATTTTTATATATGTAGGTCAGAGTTATGTATTGTTACATGAAGATTATTGTGTACGTGTAGTATTCAAACTTCAATCGCATGATTAGGACACAAGAAGTAAAAACGAGATTTTAAAATTCGCACAGCTGCCATGTTGTGGTTATGGAAACGATTGAAATAAATTAGATGCCAGTGGATTAACAGTTGTATAAGGATTTACTGTACCAAGTTTCATTGCACTCGGGTGGTTAAATTGCGAGAAACATCTATGTGCATATTTATAGTTAGCGTCGCCACCATGTTGGATTTGTGATCACCAGGTTATTGAAAGTCCTATAGGTGAACTTATGTTTATAGCCCCTATGAACAAAACAAAACAAAAAAACAACAGTTTGATTGCTGTAATAGATTCGTAGATATTGAGAACCATCTAAATATTTCGGATGGTCGCCAAGTTGGATTGTTATATGTATAGGCTATAGAGCTACGTACCATTAAAGGAAAATTATTGCGTAGGTTCGTTATTCAAACTTTCACTTCGATCGCATGATTACGACACGAGAAATAAAAACTTTATTTTAAAATTCGCACAGCCGCCATCTTGAGGTTATGTAAACAATTGATCTAAATTAGATACCAGTGCAATGCAATGTGTATAAACATTTGCTGTACCAAGTTTCATTGCGTTTGGATCATTAAATCTCGAGAAAAGTCTATTTTAAACTTTCAACTTTGGTTGGCCGCCATGTTTGTTTTGTAGTTAACCGGTTTTTGAAAGTCTCTTAGATGAACTTCCAGTAGTGCCCTTTATCTCCGTACAAAATTTCAGGGTGATACCGGTAATAGTTTCAGAGATATAGAATGCCGGTGAAATATTTCGCACAGCCGCCATCTTGAGGTTATCAATTAATATGAAAAGGTTACGTAAACAATTGAACGAAGTTAGATGTCGGTGCATTACAATGTGTATAAACATATACTGTACAAGTTTCATTGCGATTGGTTGGTTAAATCGCGAGAAACGTCTATTTAAAAGTCGCAACTTAGCTTGGCCGCCATGTTGGTTTTGCAGTTACCAGGTTTTCAAAAGTCACATAGGTGAACTTCTAGTAGTTCCCTTTATCACTGTACAAAATTTCAGGGTGATACCTGTAATAGTTTCAGAGATATAGAATGCAGGTGAAATATTTCGCACAGCCGCCATCTTGAGGTTATCAATTAATATGAAAAGGTTACGTAAACAATTGAACAAAGTTAGATGTCGGTTTATTACAATGTGTATAAACATATACTGTACAAGTTTCATTGCGATTGGTTGGTTAAATCGCGAGAAACGTCTATTTAAAAGTCGCAACTTAGCTTGGCCGCCATGTTGGTTTTGCAGTTACCAGGTTTTCAAAAGTCACATAGGTGAACTTCTAGTAGTTCCCTTTATCACTGTACAAAATTCCAGGGTGATATCGGTAATAGTTTCGGAGATATTGAATGACGGTGAAATATTTCGCACAGCCGCCATGTTGGATTGGTGAGACGTAACAAAATTTGAAGGGCACGGTCGGGGTCGTTCGGAATAGTGCTATGAACTTACCGAGTTTCATTGAAATCGCTCCAGCCGTTTAGATTTTATTAGGGGACACACACACACAAGGACAAAAGGTGGTCTCATAAGCCTCTTTTTTCATAAATGAATATAGGCTAATAACAGAAAACTTACCTACAAGCAGAGATCAGATTGTCTGAGGAGATCACACTTTTACTTTTATATTTCTCACTTCTAAATACTTCTTAAAAACATCTGAAAACTTTATCTATGTATATCTATATATCTTATGTTGTTGTTTGAGTATTCAGTCTTTTGACTGGTTTGATACAGCTCTCCATGCCTCCCTGTCCTGAGCTAATAGTTTCATCTCTACATAGCTACCACACCCTACATCCGAGGCAATCTGTTTAACATATTCTAACCTTGGTCTACCGCTACTGTTCTTGTCCTCGACGCTTCCTTCCATAACTAAGCTTGCTATTCCTGGGTGTCTTAATATGTGTCCTACCAACCTATCTCTTCTCTTCATTAGCAGTCGCCAGAAACATCTCTCCTCTCCCACTCGTCTTAATAACTCTTCGTTTGTAACCCTATCTACCCATCTGATCTTCATCATTATCCTGTAACACCACATTTCAAACGCTTGAATTCTCCTCGTTTCTGCTGCACCAATAGCCAAGTTTCACTTTCATAGAGTGCCACGCTTCAGACAAAGGCGTTCAAAAATGACTTCCTAATACCTAAATCTATATTCAATGGCAACAGATTCCTTTTTTTGTTGAAATGCTTTCCTTACCTGAGCCAACGGTTACATAAATACAAAACCAAGAGAAATTGAACTGATCCAGTGTATAAGTTTTTACTAGAACTTTTAAGTGTTATTTTCCGAATCTAATACTCGTTATTTACTTTTTATGTTTGTTATATACTGTATCATTAGTTTCTTGGTATCATTCATTGTTCTTTAAGGAAGGAGTTTTTCTTGTGCTACCCGAAATTTCTCCTAGGCCGAGGAAGATACCAATTAAGTTAGGTATCGAAACAAGTCCAACCCCTCCTCCACGTGGTGGGAGACGGGAGACGGGCAACGGCATGAAGTAGGGGATTGCCTGTAGGGGTGAAGTACAGTGGGGACTTTGTGTGCCCCGGGACCGCTACGGTAGCTGTGAAGGCTCTATGGGAACCCTGAAAAGTGACGGCTGACGAGGCTCTGGTGAAGCTACGATAGGCCTAGCAAGCCAGTAGTGGATATCATATTTGCTTTCAAACCAGGAACAGGCCTCGGAAAGGACGGATGCAAACGACGACGATCCGGATATGCTAATGGACTACGAGTTGGGACATTAAACATACAGACACTGACAGGAAAAGTGGAGGAGATTGTAGATGTGATGGAGAGAAGAAAACTGGATGTACTGGGCTTGGCAGAAACAAGATGAAAAGGAGAAGGTCGCAGAGAACTGAGGAAAGGGTACCGGTTGTACTGGAGTGGGAACAGTGAAGGAAGGAGCAGCAGAGTAGGAGTAGTTGTGAGAGATGGAATGAAGGAAGAGGTAAAGGGAATAAGTGACAGGATCATGAAGATCAGAGTAACTGTAAAGGGAAGAAGCCTGGAGATAGCCCAGGTATATGCCCCTCAAGTTGGATGTACAGCTCAAGAGAAGGAAGACTTTGAGGAGGAGCTACAACAGCAGTTGAATGGTCAGAGAATCATTGTCATGGGAGATTTGAATGCACATGTAGGAAGTGAAAGGCAAGGATATGAAAATGTATTGGGAGCAGAAGGATGGGGTAGCAGGAATGAAGAAGGAAGAAAGTTGCTGGATTTTTGCAAGAGAAACGGTTTAGTGGTAGGCAACTCCTGGTTCCGGAAGAAAGAAAGCCACAAGGTAACGTGGTACAGCAGTGATATAACAAAGAAATCTTTGGTAGATTACATGCTGTACGACTGGGAAATGAAGAGAAGTGTCAGAGATATAAAGGTAATACCATCAGAGGCCTTAGATAGCGACCACAGAATACTTGTAATGGACCTGGGAGTTGTTAAGGATAGCAAGAGGACAGAGTACCAGGAAAGGAGAATCAAAGTATGGAAACTCAAGGAAAAGGAAGTCAAGGAAGAATTCCAGAAGATAATAAGGGAAAGGATGCCAACAGACAATCCTAAAACAGGGGAAGAAGAATGGAAGAAATTCAAAAACACAATGGTGGAAGCTGCAGTGGCAGTATGTGGAAGAACAAGCAACAGAAAGCGGTGTAAAGAGACACCATGGTGGAATGAGAGAGTAAAAGAAGCTGTGGGAAGGAAGAACAAGGCTTTCAGAGTGTGGTTCCAGGAAAGAACTGATCTGGCAAGGGAAGATTATAAGATAAAGAAGAAAGAAGCAAACAAGATTGTCGCAGAGGAGAGGAAGAAGTGGATGGTAAAGTGGACAGAGATGATGGAGGAAGACAGCAGAGGAAATAAGAAAGTTCTTTATGGGATGGTCAAAAGTAAGAGAAGAGGTCTGCGAGAGGATGTGGTAATGATGGACAAAAACGGAAATGAGGTACACAACAAAGAGACACTCAAGACAGTGTGGAAAGAGTACTTTGAGGATTTGCTGAATCCAAATGGTCATAGGGAGGAAGACAATGTATTGGAAGATGGAGAAGACAACACAGGAATGGAAAAGGACCTGACTTGGAGAGAACTGGAAATGGCTATAGACAAGATGAAAGGAGGAAGGGCACCAGGTATGGATGAAGTGAGTGTTGAAATGATGAAGGCAGCAGGGGCGGTTGGGAAACAGTGGCTGTACCGTGTGATGAGGGTGATATGGAAGGAGAAAAAGACCCCAGAAGATTGGAAGAAAGGATTAATTGTCCCAATATTTAAGAAAGGAAGCAGAAAGGAGTGCAGAAATTACAGGGGAGTCACACTCATACCTCACTGTGCCAAGATATATGAAAAGATATTAGAAAGTAGAATACGAGCCAAAGTGGAGAGAAAATTGAGAGAGGAACAGTATGGATTCAGACCTGGGAGATCAACAGTGGATCTCATATTTTCAGTGAGACAGCTCCAGGAACACCACTACGAATTTGGAGAGGATCTGTTGATGGACTTCCTGGACATCGAAAAGGCCTATGATAGTGTGTGCAGGGAGAAGGTTTGGAAAGCAATGGAAAACATGGGAGTGGAAAAAGAGACTGTAGGCAGAGTGAAGGAGATGTATTGTGGAAGTGTGAGTTGTGTGAAAGTTGGAGGGGAAAGAACAGACTGGTTCAGACAAATGAGTGGCCTGAAACAGGGTAGTGCGCTGTCACCCCTTCTCTTTATTGTGGTTATGGACGAGGTAATGACACGGATAGCAGGAAAGATAGGAGAAGATAAGATGAAAGCAATGGTGTTTGCAGATGATCTCATGGTCTGGGGAAACAAGGAGGAGGAAATTCAGGAGCAACTGAAGGCTTGGGAAGAAACAGTGGGAGAGTACGGATGGAAGTTCAACAACAGGAAAAAGGACAGACCAATGAGTGGGATAACACTTGGAGGTGGACAGCTGAAGAAGGTGGAAAGTCTCAAGTACTTGGGAAGTATAGTGGAGGAAAATGGGAGAAATGACAAAGAGATTACGGAACGTGGCAGACAGGCAGAAGCATTTCTGAGAAGCATTAGGAGCTTAGTGTGGAATAAAGATGTCCCACAAAAAAGCAAGGAAGTTTTATACAGAAGCTACTATATCCCGATACTGACCTATGCTTCAGAAACGTGGACGATGAAGAAAAGAGACATAAGCAGAATACAGGCAGGTGAAATGAAGTTCCTGCGAAGTAGGATCGGAGTAACAAGAAGAGACAGGGTGAGGAATGAAAAGGTCAGGGAAATGGTGAAAGAGGAGCCCTTGCAAGGTAGGATTGAGACATCAAGACTGAGGTGGTATGGACACTTAAAGAGAATGGATGAGAAGAAGATTCCCAAGAGGATACATGAGATGCAGATGCAGAAGAAACGACCAAGGGGAAGACCAAGAGATAGATGGCTGAAAGGAGTGGAGGAATGTGTCAAGAAAAGAGGCGAGGACTGGACCAGAGTGACAGCGGAGAGGTGGTGGGAAGAAAGAACTAAGTGGCGAGGCTTATGTTCCAAACAGACCCAGCCTGGGGCTGGAAACTGTACAAGATGATGATGATGATCGAAACAAGTACCATACGTAAACAAGTTTATAACTTGTTTTAAATAAATGTATTGACTAGGTGGAACAGTTTCTCTCTTGTTATATAGAACATTATTAGGAGCAAAGATTTAGTGATCACATTCGTTGATTTTCAAAAAGCTTATGGTAGTATCCATCGCGAATCTCTATTAAATGTCCTTACAGAATTTGGTTTACATCGAAAACTTGTTAACCTTATTGCGGTCACTTTTAAGAATACTAAATCTAGAGTTAGGTTTAGAAGTGAAACCTCTGAGTCATTTGAAATCCATACTGGTCTAAGGCAGGGAGATGGATTATCTCCATTGTTGTTTAATTGTGTGCTGGAAAAAGTTATGCGTCAATGGAATAAGGTTTGTCCACTGAATGTTAAGATTGGAAAAAATATTCAACTAAATTGTCTCGCCTTTGCAGATGATCTAGCATTATTAGCAACTAGTATCAAAGAAGCTAAATTTCAGGTAGAGGAATTGGAACGATTAGCAGCAAAGGTTGGGTTGAAAATTTCTTTTGAGAAAACAGAAATGATGCCATCTTTTCAAGTTGACACATCACATATTGTACTGCATAATGCCCAGAAAATAAAGATTGTGAAAAAATGTAAATATCTTGGTGAGATCATCACTTGGAATGCCAATGAAAGAGCATCAATAGATAGTAGAACACTAAAATTGCGATGAGCACAACAGATTACCTGGCCAACATATAAGAAACAGTCTCTTTCGATTAATGCTAAACTTCGACATTATTTCTCCGTCGTTAAGCCAGAAGCAACATATGCAAGAGAAACTTTATTTAAACTAAACACCCGATCAACAACTGACAAACTACAGAAGGTTGACAGACTGATTCTTCGGACATTAATCAATAAAAAACACCAGGTTGAGGGCCAGTGGAGACTTTTGCCCAATTCAATACTTTACAAGGAAAATGAATCTATCATTGACACGATGCGAAAACGAAGGATCGAGTTTTTTTGGACACTTATCCCGCTTGCCAAATACTAGACTCCTGAAACAACTTTTTGACTTCTTTTGGAACAGTAAAACAAAAATCAAATGGTGTAAAGAAATACAAATGGATTTAGATGAATTGAAAATAACTCAACATCAAATTGAACATAGAGAGGAGAAACGGCTTCTGAATAACAAATACACTCAACTAACATTCAAAATTTCACAGCGTAAGAAATATGTTATATCAGCAGAAGAACGAGCTGCGAGATCTTCCAGAATGAAGAAGTATTGGGAAAGGAAAAAATTATCAAGAATTAAGAACTGAACTTATTATTTGAAATATTGGAAGACTTTGTATATAAGGTTTGATTTTGGTGCTCCAATGTGGGCGTAAACAGTGTAAATAAATAAATAAATAGAACATTATTTCTTTCATAAAATGAAAATGCAGAATTTTCTCTAAAATCTCGGGAGCAAGTTTCTGTAAAATTTATAGTAGATTTTATACTGGCACAGCAGAAAATGAAGCCGACACTTGTAGGGTTAAATTTACCTGCATTATCAAATGATGATGTTCTCTATGTTTGCACAGTGCCCAACAATTTGGCCTCTCGTGACCTTACATTTCATACAATACAATCTGGTAACCTTAGGTAGGTCCTAAGTCACTTTGAAGGGGCCCTTTCCTAAGCAAGGAAGCTTGTAGTTTAACGTGACCGTTAATCTTGAGATCAACCCCCCCCCCTCCTAAGCATTCCACTGACAAAATTATTGGGCTAATTGCTGGCTTTCTAGCTTTTGGAGCTTACTGACATGTGTCATCTTAATGAAATGAAAATCCACAGCCTGCTGCCAGTCTCCGACCGGGTCAGGAATGGAATGAATGAAGCCCCCCATCTAGCGGCGAGGATATGAACTGTGCCGGCTGCCGAGGCCTGACGCACTCCTCTGGGGCAATGATTAAATGAGTGACAGATGAAATGAAATGATAGTGGAGAGTGTTGCTGGAATGAAATTTTTGACAGGGAAAACCGGAGTACCCGGAGAAAAACCTGTCTGCCTCCGTTTTGTCCAGCACAGATCTCACATGGAGTGACCGGGATTTGAACCACGGACCCAGCGGTGAGAGGCCGGCGTGCTGCCGCCTAAGCCACGGAGGCTTTGTCATCTTAATATAATTTATAAAATAATATTCAGATAGACAATACAACCACTGTAACCTTGACAGTTTGTGGAGAAAGCAGAAGTCTTCGAACACAACAAACATCAAGTTTCAACATTAAATGATATATAACGGAGCCATCCAAACTACAGCTCATGGGCAGTATCCAGCCTGCCAATGCTTTTTCTGTGGCCCACCTGACTTGCCTGAAATGGTTTCATAGATACACACAAAAGGAACAAGGCTAGACAAAACATTTTTTCCCTTAAAATGTAAGCCCAAGGTAAGGTATATCAGGTGGTTTTGTATATCCTTGTCCAGCAGATGGTAGTGAAAACAGACGTTGCATTGTTAAGTTTGCAAGTCCACCCTCCCCGCTTCCCCAGCCGACAGCCAAGGACATTTCTAACAGGTCATCCCTCCCTTATTTATCGTTACCTATTCACCCTTCTTTCTCTGTGTTGGAGAGTGCCTGTATGTTCCATCAGTAATTGTTTTGTTCTCAGTGGATTTACTGATGTGGTACAGTAGCAAGAAGTGCATAATACTTTCGAAAAAGTGCAAAATTTCAGGAGGAAATATAATGAATGTTGGCTAGAAAATTATTTTTTAAAACAGCACGTGAACAAAATGATGTGTATGATTTGTAACAATGTGATTGCAGTAATGAAAGAATATATTATAAAAAGGACAACGCATTCTCACGATATTGACAAATTTACTGGCCATGAGCGTGTTGTGAAGGCAAAAGAACTTTGCAACAAAATCACTACTCAACAGCAATTTCTAATTCATGGTGGAAATTTGAAACAAAAAAATGTTACGAAAACAAGTTACAAGATTTCAAAACGTATCACTGAGCATGCAAAACCGTTTGCCTTAGAAGAATTTGTAAAAACATGTTTTGTGACTGTGGCTGAAACTTCGTGTCCCGAAAAAGCAGATTTGTTGAAATCTGTTTCTCTGTCAAGAAACACTATAAGTAGGCATGTGGAAGAACTAGTGACTAACGTTAGGTCTCAACTGATTGAGAAGGGGAAAATGTTGCAGTGCTTTTCTATTACGTGTGATGAGAGTACTGATGAAATGGTTACTGCAAGTTACTGGTGTTTGTAAGAGGTGTGGACATGGACTTAACAATTACAGTAGAACTTATAGGGGTGAGAAATATGCATGAAACCACCAAAAATTTAGTGACTTATTTCATGAGGATGCAAGAACTGTTTACAGTAGGAAACTTAAATGGAAAATACAGTACAGTGTAGTTACAGACGGTGCACCCAATATGGCAGGAGTTCACCTCGTAATGGCAAGCTGATCAAGAAAACAGCTGAAACTTATGGGTGGAAAGTGGATAAGTTGCATTGCATTATACATCAGGAGGCACTATGCGCAAAGACAGCTAATCTCCGTGATGTTATGCTGACTATTAAGGCTTTTCTAGATCAAATGGATAGTGAATACGGTGACACAATTTTTCATGCAGAAATAAGGCGGCTAAGTTGTGGTCAAACATTAGCTAGATTTTTGCTCCGCGACAGAAAATGTGCCAATTTCTAGAAAAGAAAGGTCACACATGTGAATTGTTGTACTACTTAGCATTTCTAGTTGACATGACCAAACATTTGAATGATGTGAACCTGATACTACAAGGTAAAGACAAACTCATTAGTGATGCGTATAGCGCAGTTAAATAATTTCAGATGAAATTGTTTAAGGGACAAATGACTGCAGAACTGTGCACATTTTCCAACCCTTGGTACTCTTATCCGGAAACATCTTTTGACACAAAATCTTTTGTAAAAATTATTGAGGTTATTGACAAATAGTTTCACCAATTTTGTAAGAGAGGTACATGAGGTTTCTCTATTTTCATCACCTTTCATTTTTGATGTTGATAAAGCACCAGAGCTTCTAAAACTAGAGCTGTTGGACTTGCAGTGTGACAATGCAATGAAAGGAGCCTTCAGCCCTAAAGACCATTTACAAGTTATTGCCAGAAGAAAAATATTCAGCGCTGAAGAAACAAGTCCAGCGTTTAATCTCCATATGTGAACAAACATTTTCAAAAATGAACCTGCAAAACTCAAGGCTAAGATCCAGCTTGAGTGATGGGCATCTCCAAGATGTGGAGATCCTTAGCACATCCCAACAAAAACCACATCAACAATTTATTAAGTTCAAGACACCAGTTCCACACTTCTCATTAAGTGAGTTCAATGCACTTTTACATTTATATTTATAGTGCAATGTTCTTCAAAACTGGCTCATGCACCTTGTAAAATATAAATGTATTTAAAAGTGAGCCGGTACAATTTTAAGATCTGTTCGACGTTGTTTCCATCTAGCGGTCTCTAGTAATACATCTAAGAGATCGTAATTTCCGCACGTCTGAAAAAGGAATGCGCCCGCGTTGGAGAACTAATCCTAGTCTAAGAAACACGCCTTCGGCGATTGTTATCGCGACGAAATTGTTATGACGAGAAGACGGATAAGATGTTGAGCCGACATAATGCCTACTGCCGACTATTCTATTGAAAATGTTACGTGTTTATTAATTCCTATTGATCTTCGAGGTTATAAACGCTGAGGAAACATGGCGGGATTCAGGCCTCTGCCTAGCAGTGGAGATTTCTTGTCATATGAGATAATTATTAAATGAAATATCATCAGAGATCTTCCAGAACGTCTCGGAGTCTCAGCTAAGTGAAATGTTGCCTTTGTAGCTCTGTATAATCGTGTTTTGAAGAAGATCATTATTCAATGCATTTTCCCCAAGTTTCAGTGTTAAAAGTTTACCTTAATTCAACCTGCTAAAGTAGGGTTAAACTGGAGACCGTTCGTGTTTTTATATGAAGTCATTTGGTGTTTATTTTGTCCCCAGTTTGTTTATATACGCACGTAGTGGAGAATCAAATTGCTTGTTTTTGGGTTTATTAATTTAAATGGGTGCTTGTTGTTGTTTCTTTTCGTATCTAGTCGAGTTTTATTTTAGTGCGTGTTACTTGCGTTTGTTTTATGTTGTGAAACGCGATTGTATTTATGAGAGATGTTTCTTACCAGTTCCTAACCCCTTGCAAGAGTATGGGATCTTTCAGGGACCTTTAGGGACTGGTATTCTTTAGGTTAGTTCGCGATTTTAATGGTGCCTAGACGTAGGAGGGTGTGTTGTTCATTGCTTTGGATGTAATATCTTTTTGTTGGACACACACCAGTTTATTTTATGTTTCAAGGGTTTGTTTTTATCATGCTTGTCATTTGTGCACTCCAAGGATGGCCGATTAGGTTTTATTTTTATCCTTGGAGACTGGGCAAGCATTATCTATGTATGTTTCAGAAATATGTTTCATTTACAATCACGGTTCTAGTCTAGATATTAAGGGTTGGGTTTATGTCGTTTGTTTAAGTGGGAATTTGACTGAAGGTCTAGGGTCATGTTTAGTGTTGTTCTGTTTTGTTGTGACCTTCAGTCAGCAAGCAATGCGTGATCCCATTACGTTATTAAATCAGGTGTATTGGTTACTCTTCCGAGATGATGGAATGTGTGATCGTTGTACGTGCCCGGGACTGCAATTGACGCTTATTTGGCATCCCGCAAGGTAACTGAACCTTGTGCTTTCGTTCGAAAGAAGTTTTATTCTACCAGTTCATGAAATCGTTTTGTTTTATCTTCATTTGGGATTTGCTTGTTTTAATTTAACTGAACTGATCTATGTTTATTTGCTGAGTTTGTATGTCACGGCATGTCATGTGAAGTGTTGCGCCTTGTGAAGTTGTGTAATTATTCTGTGTTTATTGACGTGTCATTTAAGGGTCGTTGCTGTTTTTGTTTGTTTCTTTGGGTAGCTTGGCGTGACATACAGTTTAATGTAAGGGTGGTCGGGTAGACAGTTTGTGGGAGACACGATTTCATGTACTTCTAAGAATGATGCTTCTGACTACCTTCTAGTAGTCAGCCTGTGGTGGAACGAAACGCACTATTAACACTATCGTTAATTTCTTCCCCTCTACTGAACGATCTCCAGCGACTTAGGCATTCTCCTCGTCGTCGACATTCTCCTTTTATAGATCTTTATTGTGTGTTTTACGTTTTATTGTTTTACTGTTTTATAATACCATGTACATATTTTATTTCAGGCCCATCATCTCTCATCTTACCATTTCATGCACCCCTCACGTCCCCTTTTGCAATGTCTTGTCTTTTGATATTAAATTTTATTTTATTTTACAACCTCTACTCGAAAAGTGTAGTCATTGGATGGTCGGTGCTCCATCTAGTTCACCATGTGTTAAAGGTCTCGACTTAGGTCTCAGGTCCGCGTCCTCGACAACCTGCACGCCTCAAAAAGCATTAGGTAAACACTATTTTTCCCTATATTAAAGTTCTACATTTTGTTAAACTGCATATGGCCCATGACCAATCGTCTAAGTTAATTAGTGGCCTTGCATGTGGAAAAGTTTGGATGGCCCTGATATAAAACCTAGAGGCTGGCGACAAACTCTCTCTCTAAGCCTGAGGGGGGTCGGAATCTTATTTTCAACTTCCTCTCATCAGAGGTTGCCAAATTACAAAGTATGATATCACGTTAAGTATTTAAAATCGAACAGATAAATTTCTGAAAATAAAATATATGAACTCCTAAACATGTTCATAAATGACTGTATAGGTGATTCCTCATTATGGCTATTGAACTATTCAGTGTGGTGGCAACTATATTGGGCAGAAAATTGAGATTGACTTTATACAATTGAAATGTCTCCAATAATAATTCTGTTTTGCCTATAACGTCAAACAAGTGTTGAGATGCTACTCTGCCAAAATTCACTCTTGATATAGCATTAAAAACATAAAATAAAAAGATGAGAGAATAATTTTCATCCATACCTTGATCTTGGTTTATAAGGCCTGGGCTGTCTTCTTGGCGGTGGAGATCTCCGACTACTACTGTTGTTATTGATGCTGTTGTTGATGGCATTGTTGTTGTTATTGTTGCTATTGTTATTATTGTTGTTGTTCATGACATTGGAGTTGCTCACGTTCATATTATTACAACTATTGTTGTTAGTATTCATTATGTTATTATTGCTTCTATTATGCCGTGAACCAGGTGGTGTTCGGGACCGAGAACGAGATTTGGATTTTGAACGGGTTTTAGATTTTGATCTGCTACGGCTGCGGGATTTGCTGCAATAAAATAAGTGAATTCATTCATTCTCAATGGAATGAACCTATATTATCACAATTAAAGTTTTATAAAGGCTGTTAGTATTACCTGCGATATCTCTTCTTGGGAGGAGATTTGCTTTTTGACTTCCGTCGTACTATAGGTGATGGTGACTTAGATCGCTCACGACGTCCTTCCAGGATATCCTCTTCTTTCTTCTTGCGGGCAGCATTCTTTGCACGGTAATACTCGTACAGTCCAAGCTTCTCCCAGCCCTCGCTGTCAACAATCCGTCTGAATTGTCTAAGTTTATGTGTTTTGAAAACTTTGCAACTCACATCATCACAAATTAGAACTGGGCAAACAACTCAAAACAGAAATATTCAATAAACTAAAAAAAAACAAATAAAAAAAAATTTCATGAGATTTTTGTAAAAGCAGACAGACAACAAATCATGGAGCAAATTGAGAAATAACAATGCCATATAGAGAATCTGAAATAAACATTAGTTTCCCCTAACACAGCAATAATTGAAGATACAACAATATTACTCTGTAACATTAGATAATACAGAAATATAAACTAATCAAGGTTTACTAACACTGAATTATAAAGTGATGTTAACATGGCTCGTCAAAAATCCCCATTCTTCTGAAGGGTAGAAATATGCAATAAGGGTGGGGTCAGTTTATGTATCAATACGAGGTGTGGCTATAAATAAACCGGACTGATGCACAAGCTCCATGCGGATTTTTTACTGCTGGAAACAATGTTGCAGTTCATTTACTGAAAAAGTGTCCAGAAGTCTCGTCGCTTTTGCCTTGACTGTTTCTATGGACTCGAACCGGGTCCCCTTCAATTCAGATTTGACCTTCAGAAATAGGAAAAAGTCGCAAGTTGCCAGGTCTGGCGAGTAGAGTGGATGTTCCATCACTGGGATGTTGTGTTTCGCTAGAAACGTCTTGACAAAGAATTGTGTGCCGGAGCATTATTCTGGTGTAGTATCCATGACTGATTTTTCCACATTTCCGGCCGCCGTCTCCTCACTTGTTCACGAAGGGTCTTCAGAACGTCTTTGTAGTAGATCTGGTTCACTGTCTGGCCTTCAGGTACCCAATTGATGTAGATGATCCCTCTAATATAGAAAAACACTATCATCATGGCCTTGAATTTCGATTTGCTCATCCATGCTTTGTTCTTTCTCGGGGATGTCGGACTCTTCCAGTGAATGGATTGGCGCTTGGTTTCAGGATCATACTGGAAAAACCAAGTCTCATCGCACATAATGACGTTATGGAGAAAGTCTGGATCACATTCAATGCTCTCCAGGGTGTTAGCACAAATGTTCTTCCGATTTTCCTTTAGATCTGCCGTGAGGAGTTTTGGCATCATCTTTGAAAAACTTTCCTCATTCCAAGATCGTCGTGTAAGTTTCGCCGCACAGTTTCATTATCCAAATTTGATAGTTCACCAATTGCTTGAATGCTAAGACGACGATCATCTCGAACAATTCTACCGACTTTTTGAATGTTCTCAGCTGTTTTCGAAGTTCTAGGACGGCTCAAAAATTTCTGAACCACTCAAAAACTTGTGTACATGATAAACACTCATTACCATAAACTTCAGTCAACAAGTTGTATGCTTCCGTGGTAGATTTTCCAAATTTTGCCAGAAATGTCAAATTAATACGCTGCTCTACTCTAACAGCAATCATCTTTCTGACGGGCGTGCAACACACGTACCGCTTCCAACAAAGGCTGCCACTCAACTAACCGTCTCTGACGGTTGAAATTTTAAACATAAGTAGAGGGGGGAACAAGGTCAATGCTCCAACAGCCACGAACGCCTGCCGGCAACTGGAAACCCATGAGCATTCCAGTCCGGTTTATTTATAGTCGCACCTCATACATGTCCTCCTCCTCCTCTATGCTTGGTTATATTACCACGTTAGCCACCAATGTTCTAGCATTGAGTTATGATAACACAGTATTTGACTCCCAAGGCAGTAAGACATATGAGTTTCGCACTATGCCAACACAGCTACATTGTAATGTGTCCCGGTGACAGGCTGGACTACAAGAATCAAAATTTTCATTTGGCCTCGGAATGAAGAGATTCAAGAAGGTGCCATACGAAGTGCTACTAGTTCCAGTTCACCGATTTTAAAACAGGCCCGACTGCTATTGGCGGAGTCTTAAGCAAGGGACACCTCGTGCCAGTCTAGTAGAGTCTATTTTTAGCATCAGCCACTTCCGTGAAAACAATGCAAAAGACCGCGCGAGATGATAGGACTTAAAATATGACCGTATAAGCGTGAAAAATGAATAAATGTAAAACGTATATCGGAAATAAATTAACACGGAAAGTATAGGGATTTTGCAGGGACCAGGAAAAAAACGTATAAGTGTAGAAAACGTATGAGTGTGAAACGTATAAAAGAAGTTTTACTATATACAGATTGTGCAATTGGGTTACTGTGGCATTTAAGGCTTCCTGTTACGTCCCTCACCCTTTTGTGTTACATAAATAATTTGTAGCCAGAAACCTTTCCTGGAGTGCACACAACAACTCACCCAAATTTCATCGTAATCGGATGAATGGTATATGAACGCATAGGGGACATACATACATACAAACTATCACGAAACACTGATTTTTATATACAGTATATAGATTTTAGCGTTTGAAAAGTGTGGTGCGACGATTATGCGAGGAAATACGGTATTACCGTTTTCACTTAAATACTGTCACGTTATGTCATCGTCAGCCAATACTCGTATCCGAGTGTATGTTTCTTTCCTGCATTACTAATTGTTCTGCCCTCAATTATGAAGGCAAGCTCTCTCCACAGATAATAAAAGACAAAACTATATTTATTTCAAAGGAGAGGCTAATGTCTGCACGTATTTTATTGAACAATCCTCCTTGTTTTACAAGGAACATAACCCATAAACAAAAATGCAATCAATAATCCAAGATACCGTACACACGACATTCACAGCCTTCTCAATCTATCCGATGGTGCTACCCTCATGACGGTTACTTGAGTAACTATCCCAAACACTAATTTGTATTCACTCGATTCGATGGTGATGTCGCTGGTGACTCAACAGACCAATTCTGGCATAGAACATATGGCCGCACACAATGCAGATGATGGAAGGTGGAGGACGTGGCAACATCTGGCGCAGCTTTCTCCTCTGACGAGTTTCCATTTCCTGCTTTCAGCGTTTTTCTTCAAAATGTGAAACCGCAGCTGAGTTGGCTGCACGCCAACGTGCGCGCTCTTCCGCAAGTGTATGCCAATTATCAGGATCAATGGCTACACTCCTCAAGATTTGTTTAAGCTGATCTTTCTAACGCTTCCCGAGGTGCTCCTAGAGGTCTCTTGCCAGTGCTGAGCTCGCTGTACAGGATTTTCCGTGGGAGTCTGTCGTCATTCATGCATTGGACATGACCGATCCATCTAAGCCGGTGATTAATGATGATATGTTATGAAAGCATTCATTTAACTTCAAAACATCATGCCTGTCAAATAACGTCCTATTTCAGTGCACTAAATACCATGCATACTCTACTGTCTATTACCATACACAAAACTGACCATGTTGTGAACTAATTGACCACATCACCTGAATACGTGCATGGTAATTCTCAGTGTAGTCTATCAGCTGACGTATCTCCAGTCCAAGCCACTAGGGGCACTTGTGCACAATGCAGTTAGTTTCAAAGCAAGGCTTGTCATAAATACAGGTCTTTTGCATTGTAAAATATGCCAAGGAGGTTGAGTTTCACAGAACTGGAGCCAAAAATCTGGTGGTCGTACCTTTGAGCTTGGCTATTTACATTGCAGATATCATGTACCAGTTGGCCCAAACTGGAATTAATTTCAGGTTCAGCTAATGTCACTCACCTACTACTTTTCTAAGACCCAATTCAAGAAAAAAATTACAAAGCTGACTCTAAAATATTTTAATATTATTAATATTAAATTACACATTAGATATATTCATTAACCTTGTCCTCCATACAATTTTATTTTATTTTCCTTTGCCTTTACAGTTTTACTTAAATGTTAGGACGTTTCATTTGCTCTTTGAGGAATTAGTCACCATGCAGCAATTTTACATTCTATAATAAACAGATATACAGTACTTGTAATAAATGTCATATTATACCAGCTGTTGGTATATTAAGAATGAAAATGCAAACCACTTCCACTGAATGTTGAGTGCCATGAGTGGGTCTACTGAAGGAAACGTCAGAGCATCTTGGACTTCCTACCCCCTTCTTGCGAGCAAAAATTTGAACTGCTAGTTATTAAATGGCCTCATGAGGGACTTCTTGTATAATTCAAATCTCTAAATGCACAAAACACACTGTATGATAGGATATATTAAGCGATGACAAAACCATCTACAAACCCTATTTACCATACCATAGAATTCACTTATTAAAACCGCCTAGTCAAACACTTTAGTCAAACTTTAGTGTTTGACTAGGCGGTTTTAATAAGTGAATACTATCAGTCAACATGGTTATTAATTATTAGCATTGCCATAATGGTCAATGTTTATGCACTTCATACCATAGAATCTTTAGTGCTTCCAGGAAGAAAATAATAAACATAAAAAGTTAAATCATACTGTTAGTAATCAACAAGTGGCTATCTTGGAGTGTGTCCCTACCTGTCTCTAGGCCGGTCGTGACATGGAGGGGCATAAAATGCTTCAACAGCAGCCAAAAGTCTGTCACTGGGAGGAGCAGGTGGAGGCAGACGTATACTGTCTGGGTCCAAAGGTTTGTATTCGCCATCCTCTAACTGAAATAAATGAGTAATAAATAATGAACAAGTACACAGCAGCACAGTACCACAAATAATGAACAAGTACACAACATCACAGTACCAACATTATTAGGCAGCAAGAATGACGAAATCCCTCTGTAATAGGAGGAGATGCATTTATCATCATCATCATCATCATCATCATGATCATGTGGCTCTAGATCTGCACGAGGGTCCTAATTTTGGTCTAGGAAGCTCCTTTAAAGTGCTGATAAATCTACCACCTTGAGGTTGTCACATTTAAACATCTGTGAATGTCATTAGATTGACTTGGGATTGAGCCTGCTAACAATGTTGAACCAATGCCTGTCGACCCAATCCACTTTATTCCTTGCCTGAACATATTGCATCCAATGATAGCATTATATACCGTATTTAAGCTAAATTTACCATTCAATACATTTGTTGTCAAGTTAATATCGTACATTGGTTGGTTCCTCAGTTTAGGGGCTGCGACAACACGGTCATGTAGCCCCGTGTACTTTGGGTGAGTGTAGAATCTGTCTGATAACCAGTGTTAACGGCTGTATTAGTGTGTGTTATCTGTTATTCAGGTAAGGACTGCAGATGATCAATTTCAAGTAGTTCCTATTTTTGCTACCAAATGTTACCATCAACGACACCTAGCTGTTAACTTGGCTACTGGATGCCACCACAACCGACACCTGGCGGCGAACGTTGGAACTAATAGAGCATTAATCAAATCTAACCTACATACAGTAAAACCCCGTTTTAACGTGCCCGCTTTTAACGAAGATTTTCGTAAGTCCCAGCCAAATCGCCATAAGCACAGTGTTATTTAAACCCCCTTCTAACGAACCCCGATATAAGGAAAAGTCCGCTTCTAAGGAATATATTTCACATAAATTACGATCGCGCATCCCGCTGTAACGAATATGTCGATAAGATACTTTTTTCTAAACTTGTTTTGAATGTAAATTAACTTCCGTTTTGACGTACCGTATATACCCGAATGTAAGACGACCCCGAATATAAGACGAGGCCTAGTTATCAACTGCCTCTTACAGATTTATTCAAAAAAATACTCGCTAACTCATTACCTGCACAATATATGCCCTTAAGGTCTTGCTTTCATTTTTATAACGTCTCGTGTTATCGGAAATCCCTCTGCCCGCTTTTCCAAGACATACTCAATAATTTCTTTGTTCAAGAATGGGAGACATTATTAAATTAAGATACATTGATCACTCGATTACTACTTGTAAAACTGACTGGCTGTTCTTGTAAAGATGGTTTTAAAACATATTTCCGTATGCTTTCGAACATATAATTTATCCGCTTAAAATGACGTGTATGCGTAAATCCTAACCTCAAAATGTACGCTATTCGTATATGCATGGTAATTAAACATAACAAACCATATTTTAATCTTCATTAATGCATTGATTTGTTGCAAGTTACAAGATGCCAACACCACATACTACTTTGCAAATAATAATAAAAAAAATTTTTTTTTTTCTAATACCCTGAATATAAGATGACCCCAAATTTTTATAACACAAAAAGTGGGAAAAAACCTCGTCTTACATTCAGGTATATACGGTAATCTCAGTCCGAAGTTGACGCGCTACACGAAATCGCTCCTTTAGCGATGTATAGAACCGTGATAAATTGGCGCGGCCACTGGAAATCACTGTTACCGACAAGCAGCAGTCACTATCACGCTAGACGCTGTTGGTTAGTTATGTCCATTGAACTGAAGGTAGTACTGGAATGACGGCTGTATGGGAACGAAGTGCGGTTTACCTTGAGACTAGCTATACAGCCTAGAGGCATGACTGACGTAGGGCCTACGCGTAAATGCCGCGAGACTCTGGTAACTTCATGAAATATAAATATTTAGGCCAAAGGTCTCTTGCAAACTTCACGTGATTTAGGTGAAGGATTAAAAGCAATAACTGAAAATGTTTATGGATATTCTACAAAATGAAAATGTATTCTAGAAAAAATTACGGAATAAGTAGAAAGTCGTGCCTTCCATGGCTTACGCTGCCTGAACCGTCATTGATAGACCCCAAGTATATGCGTACGAAATGTAGAGCTGTTTAAGCTCTACAAAAAAGTCCGCGAACGCATATACTTATCTCCAACCATTAGGGAGTTAGGACAGTTTTAGTCGGGTAATGTCTACAGTGACGCCGCAGCGCTCTTACACCGGCTAGGCACTTCTGTCCCGCTGCTCCAATCGCTGCTTAGGAATCACGCGGACGCGAGGGGTGCGGACTGAAGGCTCATTCTCTGTTTTTGTTCCTGTGTTGTTGGAAGTTGTGCTACGAGTTTTTTGTGTCTGTGATAAGAGTTGTACTGCGAGTTACGGCGGACCACATTCATTATGGCTGCAAAACGTAAGAAGCTGACTCTTCAGAAAAAGATAGACATCATGAAACAAAAGGAAGCTATTCTGACCGCGGAAGTTGAGTGCGGTTCTGGGGCAAAAATATGGAAGAATATTCGTTCTTCGCCGTACGAGGAACTTGAAAACATTTTAATGAAATGGTTCGAGGGAAAAAGGAGTGAGAACGCTCCAATTGACGGGAACATACTTAAACAAAAAGCTCAAGAAATCGCACTTAAGCTGGGTTTGGTCGATTTCCATGCCTCTAATGGCTGGTTTGATCCCTTCAAAAAACGGCACAATCTTTCGTTCCAAAACATGTGCGGCGATAGTGCGGAAGATAATGACGATACAGTTGTATACTGGAAAGAGAAAACGTTGCCTCGACTTCTTGAAGGATATGATGCTAAGGATATTTTTAACGCCGATGAAACGGGAGTGTTTTACAACTTGCTCCCGTCCAACACATACGCTGTTCGCGGAGAAAAATGCCACGGAGGCAAAAAAAGTAAAGAAAGACTGACAGCGTTGTTATGTGTTAACAGCAACGGGAGTGATAAATTACCCCCACTAATAATTGGAAAATTTAAGAATTCAAGATGTTTCAAGAACACCCGTACACTCGCATGTAAATATGATTTTAACGAAAGTGCATGGATGACATCGGAGATATTTCGAAAATTTTTACAAAGCTTGGACGCCAAGATGGGATCGGCAGGAAGGAAAATAGTGCTGGTGATAGACAGATGTCCAGCTCATCCTTCAGATACGTCTTTCCTGCGGAATATCAAAGTGGTTTTCTTTCCTCCTAACTGCACCAGTCACCTGCAGCCTTTGGACCTTGGCATTATTCATTCTGTGAAAGTGAAGTACAGGAAGGCCCTGGTTCAAAGAGCTGTTTCTTTCCTCGAAAGAAATGAGGTAATGAAATTGAACATACTCCAAGCCATGCATATGTTTGTAGCAGCATGGCAACTAGTCACAACGACCACTATTCAAAACTGCTTTGGCCATGCAGGTTTTGGTGCTATTTCAGAAGATTTTAATGATGAAGACGCTACTGATGACATTGGGGAAGATTGAGGGGTTGTATCAAAGGATTCTACTGTCACAACATTTGAAGAATTTGTTACTTGTGATGATGATATCCTAACCTCACCACCACAGATGGATGTTGGAGACCTTTGTGATGATGCAAAAAGGCAAAGTACTGAAGAGGAAGAATAAGAAGAATAATAATAAGAAGAAGAGGATCCAGCAGAACCAACTTTTGGGGCAGCAGTGGAAGGACTGGATATTGTCCGCCGGTACTTCTCCTCCTTCAGTGTGGATGAAGAGCTCATCAACACTCTCAACCAAATTGAGAGAAAACTTCTTTCCGTGAGACATCTGGGCAAGAGGAAGCAAACTACTTTACTGGACTACTTCAGAAAGTGAAGGGTAATACTTTATGCTTATTCTCATAGTTCTCATGGTCTGCCTTCACAAATATCCTTAATATATGTTAGGCCTCTGTTCCTTCAAGTTACAATTACAAGTCAGTAATACCTATTTCTCCTTTCCTTGCTGCAGCTTGTGCTCCCAATGGACCACTAAGGAATCCGTTACCTGTGCTGTTTCGTAAATATTTTCTGTTATTCTTGTGTTAATTTGACTTTATAGTATTTCTTAACATGTTCATTTATTATTTCTTGACATTACATTAGTTGAAGACATAAATGTACCGGTATCATTATTTCTTGTGATATATAGCCTATTTTCTTCGAACCCCCTTTTAAGGAAAACCCCCTTCTAAGGAAGAAATATCAAATCCCCCTGAGATTTGTTAAAAAGGTGTTCTACTGTATTTAGCTTCGCACAATTGTAGTTAGTGGAAAGTTATTTTACATGCCATAGATCTATGACATGGGCCCGCCGGTTTTACTTACCCTCTGAACGAAGGCATCCTGAGGGATTTTTAACGCTCTTAAAAAATCCAACTACTTTGACTAGGTTTTAACCCGCGGTCTTGGGCATAGAACCTAAGCATGCTTCCAACTACGCCACCGAAGCCACCCAGTATCATACATTAATGTACATCAAACACGGTTGAGTGTCAATGTTACTAAGTTTTCTTTTTTTAAAGATTGATTCTGTGTGACCCTGTATTGTATTAAACTCAAGGAATGAGATTTTCATCCCTGTCCCCTCAAATATGAGTTAATGGGAGGCACCAATTGTATAATGTTCCCACAAATTCAAATCCACAACGTGGATGAGATTCTCATCAATTGGCCTAGTTTATTGTGCACATTTAGAAGTATTGAGCTTGATACAACACAACCAAGTATTTAGATTCAGGCAAGAATCAAGGTATTAACATCCCATCCTTGAACAGTTACCTTTATAAGGGGAACCATGAGACCAGCTGGGAGCTCAAAGTATGGCACACTGGGCATGAGCTCATCAATCATGATCTCAGGAGTGACTGGAGCGGGGACAACTGGAGGTAGTGGAAACCCTGGAGGTGGTTTACTGAGGTCTGGTAGCTCCAAACCTACAAAATAAAAAACAAAGACAAAATTAAATATCAAAATAATGCTACATTAAAAAAAATATTCAAAAAACACAGCTGTCATATGAACAGATTAGACCAGAGCTTTGCAGACGTGTGTCAAGGATGTCAAGAAACTTGGAAACTGAAGTACCATAAAGCAGATTTATGAAATCAGAAGAGTTCTTTACCAGAATAAAAACTTTTCACAAGTTCTTTTTGAAACACAGTCATATTAAACAATAAGAGATTATGGAAAACTAGCGGACCCGTGCGAGAAATCTCGCATGTTCATAAGTCATACTTTCCCCAATAGGTTTATAATGAGAGACTTAAGGAGAAAGGTTGTTATGTTATTATTTCAACCAAATGATTATAGTACACCATTTTCATTTCAGTTAGAATTCCAAGCTGTACGTTCTCTAATTTAAGAAGGCAATTACTGAAAATTCTATCATCATAACACTCACCAGTTATTCGATATTCATGAAAGCATCTTGGTCAAGATTTCCTGCTTTATCTTGTTGGCCGAGAAGCCTCCGTCTCCCTTATCAGGACAGCCCTCGTTGGAAAACTAATTCACGCCCCACTTACAGTGAGGCTTCCTTGTTCCTAAGTGCAACGATCAACGCTCAACTCCTTTGCACGTTACCTACAGGGGTGCTTTCCTTGTCCTGTGTGTAGCGTTCAACGCTAAACTCCTTTGCACGTTACCTACAGGGGTGCTTTCGCTTTCACGAGTGGAGCGTCACATGAGAGAGTGCTGTGGCTGGTTTCTTTCTTTGATAATTATGAAATTAAAATGCAATTCGTCACTGTTGATTCCATTTCTGTGCTGAGTCCATTGATTGAGAGCTTAGCTGTAACACTCACCGGTTATTCCATACATTTCAGTCAGAATTGCAAGTTGTACGTTCCCTAACTTAAGAAGGCAATCACTGAAAATTGGATCATCATAACACTCATCGGTTATTCGATATTTATGAAATTATACGATTTGATTACGGTACCCAATCCAATGATGTAGTAATTCTGAAAACCATGGGAAATGATAGAAGAAAACCCTGTAAAAGAATTAATGTTTAATAGTTATAAGGTTTTAGACGCCGTAACACTCGCCGGTTA
This sequence comes from Meconema thalassinum, assembly GCA_946902985.2. NCBI lineage: Eukaryota > Metazoa > Arthropoda > Insecta > Orthoptera > Tettigoniidae > Meconema > Meconema thalassinum. The sequence continues at coordinate 445,922,306 of OX336390.1, forward strand.
TACGATTTAGAGCACTCAATCCATTGATTTACTGTTTCTGAAAACCATGCCAAATGATCGATATTTATGAAATTAGAATGCAGAAGAAAAAATCTGTAAAATAAATAACGTTTAAAGCTAGATGGGGGCTTCATTCATTCCATTCCTGACCCGGTCGGAGACTGGAAACAGGCTGTGGTTTTTCATTTTCATTTCAGTTTCAAGGGTTTAGACGACAACTCATAATTGCAGCATGTTAGAGCATCAGTATTTGCAAATCTCACACTTCTTACAAAAATTGATATTTATGAAATGAGAATGCAATTCTTCAATGCTAATTTATGAGGCCTATATGATGATGATGATGATGATGATAGTTTTAAGGTTGTAGACGACATCTCTAGCATGATACAGCAACAGTATTTGCAAAAAGCACACTTCTTACAAAAATCGATATTTATGGAATTAGAATGCGTAAGAAAAACCTGTACCCAATCCATTGATTTACTGATTCTGAAAATCAGATAGAAGAAAAACTGTTAGAGAATTAATGTTCAATGTTTTAAGGTTTTAGACGACAACTCAGAATTGCAGCATGTTAGAGCAACAGTATTTGCAAAAAGCACAATTCTTACAAAAATCGATATTTATGGAATTAGAGTGCAGAAGAAAATCCTGTATCGTGGCATATTAACAAACCTGGAATACAATAAATCCATTGTTTAGATGGATGAGCTTAAATCATGTTTGTACTGAGTCCATTGATTGAAAACTTAGCAGTAACACTCGCCGGTTATACGATTTTAGCACCCAATCCATTGACTTAGCCTACTGATTATGAAAACGTACACATTCCTTTGATTTACTGTTTCTGAAATCGATGCAAAATGATAAAGGAAAGACCTCAGAATGTTAAAATGAAATTAAAAAAGGCACCACAGCGGCCAAAATGAGAAGTGGACAACAGTTATGGAGCGTATCTTCCTGCAGCTACAGTAACTGCAAAACGCACACTTCGTACAGTTTTTTAAAAGTAATTTTTTAAAGAAATTATAGATATTTTTGAAATTAGAGTGCAATGAATCACTGGTAATGTATATTCTCTTTCGTTTGAATGCTCATTTTTCACGATCGGTCGCTTGTGAGCGCCACAGGAGGGATGCATACTACTGAAATAATATATATGATGTATGAAAATTCCCTTCATTGAGCCTGACATAAAAAGTTTTAAGAATGGGCCAATTTTCAAATATTACGAATGTACACCATTCGTTATAATTATTGCCACATGAAGATTTTAGAGGAATGTCAATAATTTAATAAAAACTTTGTTGTAAGATTTAGTTATACTTAGAGCTCTACGTTTTTATCAATTGATCTATTTCATTATTTTCCTTATTTGGTCCTTTCAAACGTTTCAGGTCTTGTTGATGCTATACAGTCCACTGCTCTCTGCAAGGAAGTCGTGAAACTTGGAAATACATAATTATGTACTAGGTATGTCAATATGAAACCATTCCAATTTATGTAGTTTATATAATTATGAAGACTAATTTTTGTAAAGAAAAGAAGAAAAAAATGCACTATACCAAATTCTTGTTGTTTAAATTTTTATACCGTATTCTCTTCAGAACTCCACACATCATTTCTCAATCTTTAGTTTTCAATGAAATTATAATCTACTCTTTGTCCAACACGATAACCAAATTTGAAAGAGTTCACCAATGGACACTTAATTCAGCTAACAAATGTTGGTCGTAAATTTTTCTCTTATGCTAAAAATGACTTTTCCTGATTGTTACCTACCTACATTAAATGATAATGATAATAATAATAATAATCGGTCGACTGGAAGCAGGCTGTGGATTTTCATTTTAAATATTTGAGGGTGTCATGTATTAATGAGTGATTTGTTTATTTATATTTGTATTCAGTTACAGTAGTTTTATTTAGTCGGGTTTCACTAAAAGAACTTAAAATATTACGGTATTAAATAACACATTTATAACGATTTTTCTGAAATAATAGTGAATAAATACATACATTTAATACAATGGACATAAAACTATTTATATACATCTATATAAAATCATATCAGCTGTTTAGAGAAGTAATAATGTTGTTTACTAATGAATAACACAAAACAACTACAATGAATGAAGTAGCCAATGAAGTTACAGGAAACACTCTAGAACACCGAATGTCTGAATGCAGAGATATGGAATGGAATACGCTGGTCTCTAGGAAGATTCTCAGTTTCAACTAAATTTATGGTCATCTTATTGATTGTGGTAACAGCAAACTTTTGATAAGAACTTCATTTGTTTCTGAAGATCAATCCAATCATGCTTTGTTAGGTATTTTTAAACCACCCCAAAATCACTGTCATTTGGGAACAAGCAATGTCCTTGTGCAGGGAAGGAGTATTGAATTATATAGAAACAGTTTGTTTCTGCGGGTGCCATTGAGAATCTTAATATACTATTTTGTCCTCTGCAACTATCAGAAAATGGGTGAGGTTCTTTTAGGTAGATTTCATTAGAAAGCTAACTATTGCAATGGGTCCCATGTTTCGACTTCCGGAAAATTTCGACATATCTTCGCGTTTCACATCCCCCAGACCCCAAAACCACCGTCAGTTCAAAAGTTTATATATAATTTATGTATATATATATATATATGTATATATATATATATGTATATCAGTTTCTTGTGGACACGATAACTGCCGTAATTTTGCACCAATTACTTCGAATTTTTTACCGAAGATGTATACCTATAAAATCTCGGTCGAGTTCGTTACTGGGCTAAATCGGTCGAAGGGGGTGAAAATGGGGGGCTTTTTTCGAAAAAGTGAAATTTTGCTATAACTCTCTTAATACGTGCAATATCGAATCCATTCAAAGTTCATAATATGTGTCGGATAAGTGCCAAAAATTTATGTCAAATAAGATTTTTGATAGCACCAACCATTGACCAAAGGGGTGGAAAAAAGTGGGTTTTTCGGGAAACATTAATCATATCTCTCTTAATAGGCACAATATCAAAACCGTACAAAATGGACAATATTCCCCTAATAATTACCTAAAACTTTTGTCTGAAAGAATTTTTGATATGACCCACCATTACGCCAAGGGACGAGAAAAATGATTTCGGAATTATAAGAAAATGCCAAGAGCTATCAGTGGTTGCCATGGCAACACTACTAAATTGATGAGGCATGGACCATCAGACGTTGCCATGACAATGCACTTGCACGAGATCAGATTCAGTATTTCCATCTGATTAAGTGGTTGGTTGGTTGGTTCTTAAGTTTAGGGGCTGCGACAACGCGGTCATGTAGCCCCGTGTACTTTGGGTGTGTGTAGAATCTGTCTGATAACCGGTGTTAATTGTGATGACTGTATTAGTGTGTGTTATCTGTTTGTTAATTTAAGTACTGCAACTAACAATTTTTCAGATAGTTCCTACTTTTGCCGCCAAGCGCTACTGTCAACGACTACGAGGCCAAGTTCAGAACTGAGCTACTAGACGCCGCCGCAGTCGGCTCTTGGCAACGAACATAGAAACCTAAGAGCGTTGTATACATTCTTAACCTATCCAATTTAGCTTCACACAGGTGCAATTAGTGGAAGGATCTTTAACATGCCATAAATCTATGACATGGGACCGCCGGCTTTACTTCCCCTCCGAAGGAAGGCATACTGAGGGATATTTAACGCTCTTAAAAAATCCGACGGCTTCGGCCGGGTTTGAACCCGGTATCTTGGGCATAGAAGCTCAGCATGTTACCGACTACGCCACCAAAGCCGCCTGATAAAGTGGGAAGCGGCTTCGGTGACGTAACTGGTAGCATGCTGAATGTCTATGCCCAATGTCGCGGTTTCAAAGCCGGCCGAAGTCGTCGGATTTTCTAAGAGCACTAGAATCCCTCAGTATGCTTTCCTTTGGAGGGGAAGTTCCAACGTTCGTTGCGAGTTGATGGTTGGGGTGGCATCTAGTAGCCAAGTTCACAGCTAGGTGTCGTTGACGGTTGTACCTGGTAGCAACATTAGGAACTACTGCTTGAAATTGACCGTCTGCAGTACTTACATGAATTAAGACTATTACAGCCATTACAATTCACACCGTGTATCAGACAGATTCTACACTCACCCAAAGTACACGGGGTTAGATGACCGCGTTGTCGCAGCCCCTAAACTGAGGAACCAACCAGAGGTAGATTTCGTTAGAAAGCTAACTATTGCAATGGGTACCATGTTTCGACTTCCGGAAAATTTCGACATATCTTCGCGTTTCACATCCCCAGGCCCCAAAACCACCGTCAGTTCAAAAGTTATATATAATTTATGTATGTATATGTATATCAGTTTATTGTGGAAACGATAACTGCCGTAATTTTGTACCAATCACTTTAAATTTTTTACCGAATACGTATACCTATAAAATCTCGGTCGAGTTCGTTACTGGGCTAAATCGGTCGTTGGGGGGTGAAAATGGGGGGCTTTTTTTTCCGAAAAAGTGAAATATTGCTATAACTCTCTTAATATGTGAAATATCGAATCCGTTCAACATTCATACTATGTGTCGGATAAAGCCCAAAAATGTATGTTTGAAGAGTTTTTTTTATAGCACCAACCATTGACCAAAGGGGTGGGAAAAAGTGGGTTTTTCGGGAAACATTAATCATATCTCTCTTAATAGGCACAATATCAAAACCGTACAAAATGGACAATATTCCCATAATCCCTATATATATTATAATTGTGAAAATCTGTGTGTCCGCGTGTGTGTGTGTGTGTGTGTGAGTGTGTGTGTTAGTTTGTTACCTCTTGACACTAAAACGGCTGGACGGATTTGGGTGAAATTTGATATGGAGACAGCTTATACCCTGGGATAATATATAGGCTGCCTTTCATCCGGAAATAAATCATTGTTCCCGTGGAACGGGCAACATAACTGAAAAGTCACCAAAAATACTCAACTGGGACAAAATATCGAAGTTGTCGCATAAAGACCGGACAAAGCTCATTTTACGCCTCTCGATGCGAGAAATAATACTCGGTAGGTCCCTAGGGGACACCGAAAACCACATTTTAAGGCCCTAAAACCAACAGTTTCAAAGATATTCGCAGAAAACTATATTCACTCTGATAAACTGATGAACTAATGGCAAGTCCGTTTCCATGACAACTGAATCTGAAGGTATGACATCCGATTTTCTATATATCCCCGTAGGAGGCAATGCCAATCCATTTCTTATCTTTTTCAAGATATATATAAACACAATAAGAACAGGGTAGCATGCCTGCCTCCCAACCGGAGGCCCCGGGTTCGATTCCCGGCTCCGTCAGAAATTTTAGACACTGACGTGAGGATTGCAACGGAGTTCACTCAGCATCTTGAGGACAATTGAGTAGCTGTCTGATAGAGAGGCAGCGCGCCGGTCACGAAAAACAAGATTAACGGCCGAGGGGACACGATGCACTGACCACGCGTCACCACAATATCTGCAGGCCAAATGGCTGGGAGCGGTCGCATGATAGGCCTAGGCCCTTCATGGTCTGTAAAGCCAGGGGTAAAAAATTAGGTGTAGCGCCTTCCAATACCACTTTTAATTTTTAATCACTACAGTAGCGGCTACTAAATAAAGGTAGCGATATAGCTACGTTCAATTTAATAAACACTGGGCTTACAAATCCCGTATAGTTAAGTAGAAATATCAGTCTGGTCGTTATTTCAGTAGCAACGAAGCTCTGTGGCGGCTATTGCCGTTTCCGTAACACTTAAGGCATCCCGCCGTCACATACCTCAATGTGCACTTACAAAATTGTGAACCAGTCTATTTTACTGAAAAGAATTTCTACGAGCGAGTATCCACTCCGGCAAAAACCACACTCACCACCTTTTCCAAAATTTACACAAGACATGATTTTTAAAGCACTCTTCTGTATGTTTAGGTACAGACATATACCACATGGAAACATACAATAAAATGTTGGCAAATCTGAGTTCAAGGAACTGCTGTCCAGAATAGGCTTAGGGCAGGTTATGCGGCCCATGTTCGTAACATGGAATGTTTTCCTTTGACAATGCATCTACACCATGTGCGAGGGCAACGCATTTCAAAGATCTCTAAAAACATAATAATCAGGAAATTTAATGTGGGAGCGAAGATTCAAGGAGAAATAATTTCATGTCTGAGATTTGCTGATGACATCGTCATCTTGGCCGATACGCCAGAGGATTTGAACGAGTTTTTGAATGGTAAGGACTCCGTCTTGAGGAAAGAATTCATGATGAAAATCAATAAATGTAAAACAAAATTTTTGGAATGCAGCCGAAATAAATCAGAAAACTCTATGGACCTCAAATTGGTAGGTGAAACGCTACGGGAAGTAGGAGACTTCTGTTACTTAGGAAGCAAGATAACCATTGATGGACGAAGCAAAGAGGATATAAAAAGCAGGTTGGCTCAGGCAAGGAAGCATTTCTACAGAAAAGGAATCTGTTGACATCGAATATACATTTAGGTATTTGGAAGTCATTTTTTAAAGCTTTTGTCTGGAGCGTGACACTATAACGAAGTGAAACTTGGACTAATGGTGCAGCAGAAAAGAGGACAATTGAGACATTTGAAATGTGGTGTTAAAGGAGAATGATGAAGATCAGATGGGTAGATAGGGTAACAAATGAAGAGCTATTAAGACGAGTGGGAGAGGAGAGATGTTTCTGGCGACTGCTAATGAAGAGAAGAGATAAGATGGTACGACACATATTAACACACCCAGGAATAGCAAGCTTAGTTATGGATGGGAGGGTCGAGGACATGAACCGTAGGGGTAGACCAGGCAAGGGAGGCATGGAGGGCTGCATCAAACCTGTCAAAAAACTGAAGACTCAAACAACAACAATCTGGAATTTTAATTAATTAGAGAGGCATGTGAGGCAAAAGGGTTGTTGGAGAATTTCAATCCCTGGGATGTAACACTAGAAGAGACTGCATAATGTACATCAGCGTCCAAGGTGAGAGATATTTTACTATAGGTCTATTAATAGTGACACGTTGACGTTCAAATCATCAATAAGTGTGGCAAAATTACACCCAGAATAACTTAAGGAAATATACGCCCACTTTTAATTCTCCATATTCCGATAGATTTGCCATTCCAGTGTGCAAGAGTGCAGTTCCCTCTTCAAACAATATTCGCAATTTCTATTAACAAAGCGCAATGACACACACTTTACAGCAGCAGGTGTACATTTAGACAAAACCATTTTTTCCCATGGGCAACGGTATGTGGCGTGCTCTCGAGTATCCGAAAAAAAAAAGGTCAGCAGAAAATGGCAAAACCAAAATCGTAATTCTAAAATGTGTTCACATAATGTAACATCGTACCCTGCAGACTTTCACAACTCTATAAAATTCCCACTTTGCTGCTCATATCAATATACTGTACTGTATGTATCAACATTTTCAGAATTACAATGGACCCACCTGTAACCGCAATTGCTGTAATAGAATTGACCAATTATCAGCAATGCTTGCCAGGTAGATGAGTGGATAGCGTGTCGGTGTACTAACCCCAAGATTGCAGGTTCGCTCCTGGTCGTGGTAAGTGATTTTTGAAAGGCGGCAAAAATACGACACGCATGTCATTCGATGTTGGCATGTCAAAGAACCCATTTGAATTCAGTAGGCCGTGTTCATAATGGCAAAATTAACCTCGGGATTTTCCGCCAACACAAAGTTCCTCATTTCTCTACTAGAAAGCGCTATAGCGTTCAAGGAGCTTAGATATCTAACCTCCTTGACTTTCATAGTGATTCAAGGAACAACAAAATTCGACGCAAGCTACCCTCTGGGTGTCAAATTACAAAGCTTCCATCCGGCACCCGAGGCCATATGATATTATTATTATTATTTTATCAGCAATAATGCATCGTCCTCATTGTCTTGATCGCGAGCGAAGCCGCGGGTACCTGCTAGTAATTACCTAAAACTTTTGTCTGAAAGAATTTTTGATATAACCCACCATTATGCCAAGGGATGAGAAAAATAATTTCGGAATTATAAGAAAATGCCAAGACCTATCAGTGGTTGCCATGGCAACACTACTAAATTGATGAGGGATGAGCCATCAGACGTTGCCAAGATAACGCACTTGCACGAGATCAGATTCAGATTTCCATCTAAGTGTGAAGCGGCTTCGGTGACGTAACTGGTAGCATGCTGAATGTTTATGCCCAAGGTCGCGAGTTCAAAGCCGGCCGAAGTCGTCGGATTTTCTAAGAGCGCCAAAAATCCCTCAGTATGCTTTCCTTTGGAGGGGAAGTTCCAACGTTCGTTGCGAGTTGCTGGTTGCGGTGGCATCTAGTAGCCAAGTTCACAGCTAGGTGTCGTTGACGGTAGTACCTGGTAGCAACATTAGTAACTACTGCTTGAAATTGACCGTCTGCAGTCCTTACCTGAATTACAGACTAATACAGCCATCCCAAAGTACACGGGGTTACATGACCGCGTTGTCGCAGCCCCTAAACTGAGGAACCAACCAAAATCTCTGCGGTAGATATAATTTTGCGTGAAGAAGTAACAGACCGTTACATAGTTGCACATCAGTGTCGAAACCTAGCATAAGGACAGTGTGACCACAAGTATAAAAATGGACCCCAAATGACAAGAAGGTTACCGTTCCCATAAGACAATAAAATGTTTAAAATAAGCATAAAATGACGAAAAACAAAGTTAATTAAGCTCCAATTATAAAATACCTTCTCGCATTAAATGAGGTCTGATCCTTCTACGAAAATCTGCATATTCTGCCTATTTTCGCCTATCCCCAAGTTTGTCCGGTGAAATCTACCTCCGCCTTCCGGCGTGCCGAGAGGACTTTTTTTTATCTTGTGTGAGACAATACTCTACATAGAGTAAACAAAAATCAGTTACTTCATACCTACTATAGGTAAAGAAGTGGTCTTCACCTGTCTTGACAATGTGCATTTCAAATACATACAGTAGTGTAAGGTTCTACATTTTGAAATGATTGACCTTTCACCCTTATAACAATCATAAATGCCCAGCCTTTTTTTCATTTTTAATATATTTTTTAAAAACTTAAATATGGCATTAAGAAAGATTTAGGTACTGGTGATGGAAGGGCAATGTTATAAATGTTATTGGTTTATCGTCTTTACTACTGAGGCTTTCAGAGATAGATAGATTTATTTTGTCTGGCAAGATTAGGGCCATTGGGCCATCTCTTCCATCTAACCAGATTATACAATTGATACATAATTAACAATACAAATACAACTTGAGTCTAACAATATTACAATGTTGATACATACAATATAAAATACATATAAAATGGATTAGTTTGGTGTAGGCAGTAAATTGTTGTATTGCTTGGGTGAATAACTAAGATACTTAGAAGTAAGTTTAAAATTAGAGTAAGGTAAGGAAATACTGATAAAATGTAGACTAACGATGGTGATGATTAGTCGTTACTGAAGAAGATTATTTAGATGTCGAAATAGAGAGTAAATGAGAAAGTGAGAATTGGAAAGTTTAAATATATGTAATACGGAATAAGAATATAAGCATAAGTGTTGAGTTCAACTTTAATTTACTTAGTGAGTATGTACTGCTGGCAACGCTGCTTGAAGCTGGACGGGGTTGCACCTCTGACAGAGCGAGGCAGATTGTTCCACAGTAGCAACAACGAAGGAGTTGGTATAGCGTGCTGTGCGGTGTATGGGTATCATCAAGAGAGTGTCGTTTTTTGACCATGTTCCAAGACTATGCTCGTATGAGAGGTGGTGAAACTGAGAATGCAGGTAAGCTGGAGTGGAAGTTGAGAGTATTTGTTGAAGAAGGCATAAGGAATGGAGGTCGTGGCATTGATTTAGACGTAACCAGTTAAGTTGCTCATAAGCGGGGGTGACATGATCATAATACCGTAAATTAAATATGTAGCGTACACAGGCATTTTGTGCATGCTGGAGTTTGCCAGGGTGTCAGAAGTTTGCCCCAAAGTTAATCATTATTGTGCCAGTAAATCTACTGACATGACTCCCTTGCATTTGGGTATCCTCAAATGCCAACTGACTGCGCCAAGATTCGATCTTGAAACCCTGGGCACAACAGGCGAGAACGTTACTGCTGCGCCATGTAGTCAGTCATGTGATGGAAGGAATTAATATTTCTAGACATATTACAAATGGACCTATTGGGCATTTAAGACATCACTTTCTCACTTACAAAGAGTTTAAGTCGACAGGAACACATGTACATTCTTTGAATAGGCCAAAATGCAACAATTTGCAGAATTTGGCACGATTGATTCCAATAAAATTTCTGAATTAAGTTCATTATTATTGTTTGTGTTGAATGTTCCTGATCTACTAACTACCGGTAGATTGCAATTGATGTGTTGCCGGTCCCTGGCACAGATAATACAGGGTGTATCAAAATGAATATTGGAGTTTTAAGGCTTTGTAGTATTTATTACAGTTGACTTACGGTTATAAATAAAAATACATCAAATGAAAGAGCAACTCAAACAGTTTGTCCTACAAGTGTCCGTAGCTGTGCGCATGCACTAGTTCCACCGTCTTTCGTTAGAAGGGCTAGTAGCTAAGATGGCGAGCAGAAAGCTTTTTGTGTTTTACAGTTTGCAAGGACTGAATCTGGAGTTACATTGCAACGTGTGTTCCGTATTAAGTTCCATTGTTATCCTCCAAGTGATAACATCCGTAGTTGGTATCATCAGTTTGAAGACTCTGGCAGTCTTTGTAGGCCTAAAGGGAAGAGTACCGGCCGACCATCAAAGATTGAAGAACGTATTGAACGAGTGACAGAGTCATTCACGGGTAGCCTCAAGAATTCAATTCGGAAGGCTAGTCGTGAATTAGCAGTTCCAGTGACGACGGTGTGTAGAATTTTACAGACATGCTTACAACTACGTCCCTATCAATTGCATTTGTTACAAGCTCTAAAGCCTACAGACTATCGTGCACGTGCCAACTTAGCAAACGATATGTTGTTGCATGACGATGATAATTTTCTGGATCTTCAGTGATGAATCGACATTTCACCTAAGGGGACATGTGAACACTCATAATCTGGGGGTCAGCAAATCCCCACGAGATGGTACAGTTGCAACAAGGCTCCCATAAATTAAATGTTTTTTTGTGCCATATCTCGGCGGAAAGTTTATGGGCCTTTCTTTTACACTGAAGCAAATGTAACTGGTGTTTCTTTACTTGATGCGCTACAACTATGGCTCTTTCCTCAATTATGATAAGCTGAACCAGAGAACTTTGTTTGGCAGCAAGTTGGTGCGCCGCCTCATTGGCATATCTTAGTACGCGATTGGTTAAACGACATAGTACCCGACCACTGTATTGGTCGCAAGGGGCCAAATGACAGAGCTTGTTTCGCATGGCCTCGTCGTTCACCCGATCTGACGCCATGCGATTTTTACCTTTGGGGGTTCTTAAAGGATCATGTATATGTGCCTCCCCTACCAACTAACCTAACCGACTTAAGAAACAGGATTGAAGCAGTTGTTGCAACAATTACACCAGAGACACCGAGCAAGGTTTGGGGCTAACCCGGATATCGACTAGATGTCAGGGTGTCTACTGTAAGAATGAAGTAAAAATTAGTTACTTTTTAGGTACCTTTTAGTTACCTTTTAGTTAATTTTAGTTACCTTTGAATTCAAGATACGTCTTCGGTCTGCAAGCATAGGCGCTCATCACGCGGTGGAGAAAAACAACAATGAACTGTTTTTAAAGAGCTATTTTATTTATCGTATGGCTTTTAGTGCCGGGAGTGTCCGAGGACATGTTCAGCTCGCCTGAATCTGTAGCTGATTCCAGCGGACACCCTTAGGGTGAGCTACAAGTTCCGTTCAATTTCAAGTTGCTACCAGATATCAATGATACATAATGGTGAACGTTGGAACTTTGATAGAGCGTTCTGACGAAATCTAACCTAACAATTTAGCTTCACACAAGTTTAGTCTGTGGAAGAATCTTTTACATGCCATAAATCTATGACATGGGACCGCCCGCTTTACTTCCCCTCTGAAGGAAGGCATACTGAAGGATTTTTAACGCTTTTAAAAAATCCGACGACTTCGGCCGGGTTTGAACCCGCTATCTTGGGCACAGCAGTTCAGCATGCTACCAACTACGCCACCGAAGCCTCTTTAAATGAAATTCACATGTCATAAAAAAATTAAAAATAATAAATATATGCTAGATATTTAATATCCAATGAGTTGTTTCAGCTAATATGTCGTCTTGTGCACAATATGTTGTTATAATTACGGTACCAAGAGGTTGCTCGGCTCTTGACCATTTGGCGAGATTTCCTTCGTCCCCGCGGTAGGTCGCGAAGAAATGTATGCGATGTTACGCGATCGTCACCGAATTCGGTCTTCGCAGTCAAATACGGAGAAATATCGAGATGTTACACGATCGGTGCTGGTCTCAGTAGTTTGATGAGCTTCCCGTAGTTTTCACGATAGAACACGGAGAAAAATCGCGATTTATATAATCAGTGTCACTTTTAGTCATTCGACGAGATTTCCATTGTCCTTGAGGTCGGACACAAGAAAATATAGCATTATTACGCAATCGGCGCCATTTGCTGTCCGTTTGACAAGAATACAGTTGTCCTCGTCATTAAATGCAGAGAAATATCGCGATGTATCGCAATCGCTGCCGCTCACGGCCATTTTACGTTGTCCTCGAGATATTATGAAATCGTTGCCGCACCCTGCCGTTCAACGATTGTCTGCCTGTCTATCTGTCCTGACAGAATGGCGGAGACAAGCTCAAGGTTGGGCATGGTTAAAATTTACGAGTAGTTATGAACATGTTGTTCGGTCGGCGCCGTGATTCCCTAGGCTGTGGTTGGGAGTTCATCAGTTCAGGGTGGATCACGAGGAGGATTTAGTATTTCGATGCTACGTAGGCTGTCATTTTTAAGTGGGTTGATGCACTTATCGCTCCCCATACGCATTTAAGTATACGGTCATGGGAAAAGTGGCAAGTAGGTTTCGTGACGGGTGCCCCGTGATAGGTGTCCTATCATCTTCGACAGGATTCCCGCAGCCCTCGTGGTCACAAGTTCACGATAGGGGACGGGTTTTATGATTTTACGCAACTGACGTCGATCTCGGTCCGTTTGACGAGATTCCCGCAGACAAGTCGTGCGGTCAGCCGGCCGTTTTCTGGATGCGATTTTGGAGGATGAACGTTCGAAGTAGGTACGGTATCGAATATTACGAATTATTCTGAGAGGATTGCACGAATAATACGACAAGAGGGCAAGTTTTATTTCGACTGAGAACCACGAATTATCTACAAGTTATCGAAATAATCGGTTAGATAATATATCCGATGGAACGAAAGTTCGAAGGAAAAATCGACTTATAACGGAATTTCGAATTAACCATACTGGATGTCGCAAATTTACTAGACAATTTTTTTAAATAAGTTATATGTATTTCAAAGATTGTTCACAATTTTCTTTTCGAAACGGTAACATTTTGCAAGATTGCGACATTAAATTGTTTCGCGTTATTTCTGGACCTCAATTTGACAAATTTCCAAATAACAGAAATGAGAGATTTCCTTTTAGTTTCGGAAGTATTCGCGAATAAAGGTCTCATGAAAAGTCAGGTTTCCTAATACAGTAACACAGAAAAATATTTCACACGAAACTTAAGTCTTCTTGATGCCGAAAATATACGTTGAACCGATGTATACCACTCAAGGTATCCTCAGTATGTATTTCCTTGAGGTCGGGCATGGGGAAATATAGTTTAGTACTATGCAAAAGGGACGGCGCCGCTTGCGTGAAACTCGCTCCATCGCAATCTCTGAGCCTAGCGGCGCAAGCTTTAATGATTCAACCCGCCTTCAGAAAATTTTCGTTACCCGTTTGTAAAATTCGTTACTTTCGTTACCCATTTGTAAATTTCGTTACTTTCGTTACCGGTAGACACCCTGGATGTGTACCGTGTGACAAATGGTTCTCACATTGAACACTTGTAGGACATACTGTTTGAGTTGTTCTTTCATTTGATGTATTATTTATAGTTGTAAGTTAACTGTAATAAATACTACAAAGCCTTAAAACCCTGATATTCATTTTGATACACCCTGTATAATTCCTGAACTGGAATTGTAAGAAAGTTCCTCCCTTCCTTCCTTTAAGCAACCTTCTTTGCTGCCTGATTAAGGAAAGGGTATTTGGGTTTCTGTTGTATAACTCCACAAGTGTAACAAGTAGGCATATTCCCTGAAGGCCTATTAATGCTAAGATCAAAAGGTCTTTTTATGTTCGACGATGTCGAAATGTAAATATTGTATGTTATACTGTGTCATAATAACTAGGTCATTATAGTACTACTTTTCATTATGATACAGTTTCTCCAACCAATCAGAGCTCAATCACTGACCAATTAGGTAAGGATAGATTCGCACATGCGCTCAAAATCCAACATGTCGGACATGAATTACATGATTTGAAAGTTGACAATGTGTATTGGATCAACCAATGTAGTCGCAATCCCACACACAAAGACAAAATCAGCACGAACCTTTATGGTAACAAGAAAATACTATGAAATATGCATGGAATGTAGTAATCTACGACCAGAAGTTTGCAACACACTATTGTACCCTAGCCTATACCGACATGGAAAGTGTGCACCGTCCGTAATTTTTGCATAAACAAACTGTGGAATATTGCAAAATAAACAGCACTGTACCTTAATATCCACAACTCCAATTTCTACACAGGGCAATACATCGTACGATTTCGCCGACAATTTTGTTGTCGACATAAAGTCACCAGAATGTCATGGAGCAAGCAAGGGTATGACATTACAACCAAGGAAATTATAATTCAGCTCTCTGTTCAGTAAAGGGATTTCTTATGCGTAACTTTTCCACAAGATGTCATGATTGTTCTATTTGGGATACATTGATTTGCTTGCGTTGACATTCTATACGCATCGTATTTGAGGAATAACTAGTTGATAATATGATACATCTTAATTTCAAAGCGTTTGTAACAGCCTATTTTATGTTATTTGACCAAAATAACAAAATGATCTTACATATAACTGTGCGCTATCTGTTGGTGTTTCAAAGCTTTGAAATTCGTTATTGGGTAGAGAGCAAATGCTGAGCCCACACAATTCCAATGAAGAAGGAGGCAACCGACAGAATCTCGACGGATATTTACAAATATTTATGTTAGAATATATAATAAATAAAATAACCCCTGTCACTACAGCCCATGAAGGACCTAGGCCTACCAAGCGACCGTTGCCCAGCCATTTGGCCTGCAGATATTGGGGCGACGCGTGATCAGTGCCGTTAATCTTGGTTTTCGTGATCGGGGCGCTGCCTCACTGTCAGACAGCTACTCAATTGTCCTCACGAGGCTGAGTGCACCCCGTTCCAGCCCTCAGGTCAGTTTCTAAAATCCCTGACGGAGCTGGGAATCGAACCCGGGGCCTCTGGGTGAGAGGCAGGCGCGCTACCCCAACACCACGGGGCCGGCCTGTTAGAACATATAATAAAGTTATAATTAACGTCGAACATAAACAGTCGTATGCAACTCGCCTATAATGGTAATTAAGACACTCGTATGGAAATGTACATACTCGTGTCTCAATTATTGCCATTATAGGCTCGATGCATAATGTACTATTATAATATTTGGCATAGAACTGATGCTGTTTCTCATACCTTTCTTGCATTTTCAGTCCCAGTATTATACATTGTCAACAATATTTTTAATTTAGTCCTCTCCCTGTTCCAATAAAACACAACAATCTGCTTATCAAGCCAATGTCCAATAATGTGGTTAAGTGGTTAGCATGCTTTGCTGGGCCTTGTGAATTTTGATCCCCAATGGTTAATTTCCTTGGCTTGGAGACAGGGGGGTTTGTGACATCTTCATAGTTCATTATCATCATTATGACACAAAGGTAGCCTACGGGCATCAACTTAAAAGTCCTGCACCAGGCATCTCCAAAGGCCAAATGTCATTAAATTATTATCAATCCAATACAGGTTAATACTGCTATTATTGGAGGGAATTAATAAAAAAAAGTGGCGATAATGTTAAAATGTGAGCTCCCAATGATAATAGAAACAACAAAACTCTAGGAATTGTGTTGTTTCTGAAATGAAACAATGGCTATTCTAACATTTCGGAATAAAAAGGAGTCACATGATTTATACATGCAATGATGAAGTTATCATCATCACATTTAACACCGGTTATCAGACAGATTCTACACACACCCAAAGTACACGGGGCTACATGAACGTGTTGTCGCAGCCCCTAAACTAAGGAACCAACCAACGAAGTTATCATCAAGGAACTGTAACACATGTCAACATGAGGAGAAATTTGCAAAGTGCTGGATTACACCTATTATAACACAAGGAGTATAAAAATAAATTTTAAGGTATTTAAAGAATGAAATTAACCATTCCTTCATGATAGGAATTTTGATCGACAGACTTTTTAATTCTACCATGAAACTCAAGCTTGTTGAGGAGTGAAAAGAATATAGATAATTTGGTATCAGTTCCTTTCTTCATGCTTGTCCATTTTTTTGATAATCTAATCCAAGCTAGAATTGGCAAGATAGTCAGAAATATTTGAGAATCGGTAGTAATGTCTTACAGCACACTGTGCTCTTAGTTGTGTATATTTTCACAAGGAGCAATTAAACCAGCTGCAAGTAGTAAGGGCCATCTTGGTATGGTATACAGCAGAGTGTGAAGAGCAATCTTTTTTACATTATAATGGCTTTATTGTTAATTTTAGGGGCTTGGGACACATTGATCATCAGCACCCAGTACTGCATATGCACCAAATTTGTTTGATAACCTGTGATTCTGTGGTGATTATAGTAGTGTAGGTAACTCATTTTTAGGGCCTAGGATTGAGGTAGGTGCCTTGGGACTTAAAATAAGGTACCGTTGTTGGTAAATCAGTTTAGGAGCTGGGAACATCTTGGTTATTAGCCCTACAAAACAAGGTACTGGAGGGAATGTGGAAAACTCCACGGAAAAGCCACAAACAGGATGGCTGTTGTCTGTTCTAGGAATCGAACCTTCTATCTCTGGACTTTCAGCTCCCCCACGACGTTATGGCAGGCGACTTTGACAGGAATAACATAAAAAAGTAGAAGTATATGATTTGCATGGTAGAAATGATCAGCAAGTGGCATAGTTTACAGGGGTAGTACGTTTGTTTGGCAAACGGCCAGCAGAATATATTGCAAGGGTTATAGATGTGTGTGGATTTGAATGACTTAGGTTTCTTGCATTTTTACAAGGATTGCTCCAGTAGTCAAGGTGCAGACTTGGTCTCAAAACATTTGCTAGCATTTCTGAGGCTGCTTGCACCACTCTTTATAACAACCAAATCCAAACCCTGTGGTACCAGAGCCCATGGAGGGCATTGGCCTACCAAGCGACTGCTGCCTAGCCATTTGGTCTACAGATTGAGGGGTGATGTGTAGTCAGTGCGTTGGGTCCCCTCGGCCATTAATCCGTTTCTTACTGACTGGGACACTGCCTCATTGTCAGATAGCCACTCAATTGTCCTCACAAGGCTAAGTGAAACCCCTTTCCAGCACTGATGGAGCTAGGAATCGAACCCAGGGCCCCCAGGTGAAAGGCAGGTATGCTACCCCAACACCACAGAGTGACCTCCAATCTTTATATTGAGATAATATATATCTTCATTGAGTTACTTTCTGAAAATCGTATTGTGGTGACTGTATGATATTGTGCCTTTTAAGATGACTACTTTTTTCATAATAAGGTGAGCCACCTGTGTGGACACTAGTTATGTTTCATGATTCAATTAAAGAACGTTTGATGACATAAATGTTTCACTATCCCATGATATTCCTCCTCCCCACCATTTTTATCTTGCATAAATGGGAGTGCACAGCTTACATGATGATGAGGCGTACTCATTGCTTGTGTTTCTACGAGAAAGATAAGGTGTTGGAGTGGATTACATTCCCTAGCACCAATGAATTAGAAGATCAACTTACCAGGAGGAAAGTTTACTGGATTGTAACCTGGTGGAGGCTGGCTGAAGTTTATATCTGGAGGATGAGGTGGTGGTCCCACATCGTTCTGAAGTGGTGGAGGAGGTGGAGGCTGCTGCTGAGGGGTTGGCAACACTGGAAGTTGAGGGTGTTGTTGGAGATGTGAAGGTGGCATCTGCGGTGAATCTGAAGTGTAGCACCATAACAGAATTTGTTATTATTGCACAATGAAGTGTCATCCAATCGAGGCAGGTGATTTCAAAGGTGGACATGCGACTAGCAGGTTGATACTGACAGATCATTATAGGATGTGTAGTGCTGTACTGAATTCAACGGTGGAGATTGTTTTATTTCAATCTGGCTGTAACGACATGCTATTTAATGTTCAAGTGTCATATTCCAAACAAACATTGGACATATGACAATGTGGATCTTTCCAAAAGTGGACACATGCAGTTCAACCAATCAGATGTCAGAGGTTAATCACATGACATCTCATTTACATACAATTACCACATGTTATGATTCATCTCATATATAGCCAGCAAGTCTCGTGCATTTGATTGAAAACGTGTGGTGTATGTGAAGATTGAATGAATTGAAAAAAGAAGTCATACCCCATAAAGCTTTGAGGAGGAAAGGAACAAAATAAATAAATAATAAAAATAGAAATTCCAAGCATATACGACAGAATGTAAACATATTAACCATATTAGTTTGAATAAAATTCTTATGTGTTACTTACAGTACAATGTTTTCAAATAAATGAAATAACATATGCCTATCACTACTAGTTTAATGAAATAATATCCAATTAAATCATGTACATGTTTGAAATCTTTTTAGATTCTTCATCAGCATAATGTAACTTTAAGTAGATTAATCATTAGAAAATTAAATCATAAAAATACAATTCTAATCAAAATAAATATTTCTATTCTTAAAACAAATCTATATCAAGTTATTCATGGATATCCTTACAATGAAAGAGATTATATGACAATGAAAAATTAATTAATTAAGAAATGTATAAATCATTTAAGAGATCTTGAGAAATTGTTACGAAAGAATGACACCTTATTAAATAGTAATTCCAATCTTGTGAGATGATAGTTGAGAAAAACATCAACAAGGATGAGTTTGATAACATAGAACAAGGTGCATACCAGGACACCATTGATGCGAATGGTTTAAGATCATTTGGAATATAGAGGGATGGAATCTCCAGTTAAATGTAGGTTAGTATGTTCCAAATATAGACAAAAACTCTCATTATGATCTCAATGTGTAATATATAATGTACCCAATACTACTTGAATTAGTTAGGCCTTGGAAGAATATATTGCTGATTATACCAGACAGGTAGTGTACTTGTGAAGAACAGTGAGTATTATTTATATTATAAGATGAGTTGAACCTTTTAGTGACATAAATGATATCTCTTTCCGCTCTGTATGAATTTGAGTAGGAAGTGTAAGGAAATTCATAAAATGTGTAGGCCTACAGTTTTTCTGAATTTTGTAAAATGTGTATAGGCTATTGTAATGATTTTATCAATAATAATAATAATAATAATAATAATAATAATAATAATAATAATATATTTCGTATGGCATGAAGATGCAATATACAATTATTTACATTCTACAGTATTTACAGTACAAATATATACAGATTGAGACCTTGATATGCAAGCAGCTTCAGTTTTGTTAGAGCTGGATATCTAATTTCTCTAACCATTCTAAAGCTTCATCACTAGCTTGATGAATCTCCTTCATTGGACCATTGAACCTTCTGAGTGGGCAATCCATAGCGATGTGACTGATGGTCTGAGGCACATCTGCACAGTTGCAGAAAGGATTCTCGGCAATTTTCCATTTGTGCTTCCAGAACTGACATCTACCGTGTTGAGTTCTTATACGGTTCAGCGACGTCCAGATTTTCCTGGGAAGGTCGAAACCAGGGGGCTGCTTAACTGGATCCGAGATAAGACCTAATCTGTCTGGATTTGAAGTCAGCCACTCATTGTGCCATGCTTCATTCACTTGAAACTGCTCTTGGACCAATAATAATGAAAATTGACAAGGAATTATTATATTGATATTTATGATATAATTTTCTGATGATTCATTGTCAATTTCCGTTTTTCAGCCTAAGCCGGGTCGGAGAAAATATGACACCCCTTCACTTTACTCTGTCTGTCCACCAACCTTCCTCAACTACTGAACTCCACTCCTCACACTATCCTTCACCAAATCCGTCCGCCATACTCTATGTCTTCCACATCCTCTCTTTCCAGTCATCCGTCTCTCCATCACTAGTTTCGGCATTTTTTCATCATTTATCCTTTTCAAATGTCCATACCATCTCAATTTGTTCTGCTCCAGGTTATCATTCAGCTTCTGTACATTCACTTCCTTTTGATGTCTTCATTTCTCACTCTATCTAGTCTTCTGTACCATACTCCTCATAACTCCGAACCTGATGATAGAACACACTCCCATATTGTATTCTCTAGTTGATCTCCAAATCCAATCTTGTATTTTCCATCAATTCATTTCCTACTACTTCCAGATCTTCATCTCCAATTTTAACAATCCCTTTTCCTGATGATTAATCTACTTAAAGTTACATTATGCTGACAAATAATCTAAACAGATTACAAACATGGACATGATTTAATTAGATATTATTTCATTAAACTAGTATTGATGGGCTTTTGTTAATTAATTTATTTGAAAACATAAATGAGTTAAACCACCTTTAATACATTATAATAGAAAAAAAAAAAAAAAAAGAACTGAAATATTCCTTGGAAATGTGATGCATAATTTTTACCTACTAAACCTATCAGAACTGGCTCTGGCTTCTGTTGAATTTCCACCTTTGAAATCAATAGCCATAATTCAAAATCCACTACAATGAACTTTTAACAAATGCATAAAATATATTTTGAATCTCCAAATGTTCATTGAAATTTATGTTTTGAAGAAGACATCCTTATAATTATCTAATTTACCCTAGTTTACTAGAAGAAAACCAAGGTAACTACTTGATCACCAAGGCATGCAGATTTCATACATCTGATATTAGGAAACATAACCTATGGTAATATTGTAAGACAATAAAGATAGAGGATACTTAAAGCAAAATCATACGTTTAGAAAAAAGGGTCATCTAGAATACAGTACATACTGCAAAACTACAGGGTGGCACAAAGAAACGCATTGGTTGCAGTGCCTCATAATTTCCTTTGTAATTTGCTAATTGAAATTGTTGTTTTTCAGGACCGTGTAGTACACCTGGGAGATCCATCAAGGAGAGATTGAGTCTTGTACAGCGCACAAAACTGGTGGAACTTTATTTTGAAAATTTGGTTTTCGGGAGTTTGCACCGAACATGGTCTACCCGATCTTGGGCGATCAAACACTGAATGATGTTGCCAAAAGCGTGCTACCAGATGGAGAATCGTGGTCTGATGGGAACAATTGAGCGTTGATTTTCAAAATTAAGTTCTACCAGTTTCGTGGGCTGTACAAGACTCAATCTCTCTATGATGGATCTCCCAGATGTACTACACAGTCCTGAAAAAGAAATATTTCAATAAACAAGTTACAAAAGAAATTATGAGGTAGTGCAACCCATGCACTTCTTCTGAGCCACCCAGTATGAGGTTTCAGAAATTTCATGCCAGTTGCTATAATTTATCAAATCACTACCCCTTGAAGTCAGTTTATTCACTATGTCAGAACAAAAGTCTACAAAGCAGAAGAGGTGCAATGATCAACTTTTAAGAATGGTATGTGAAAAAAAGCTTTAGCCTACATTTTTTCTAATGTTAACCTTTCATATCAATAAGAAAAAAATCTACCATGAAATGATTACCAAAAATTAGGTGCAAGACCCCTTGGTGAATACAAATTAAGCAGTATGTGTTAATGTTTGCAGAAAAACTTCTTAATAAAATGTACTTTAAACTGATGTCTGGCCAAATCATTTTATTGTACACGAATGATAATGGCCAGTCAATATGTCACATGTAATGGGATTTATTTTGTTATTCACATAATGTATTTATAGAAACTAGACCATTGGTGGAGTACAGATGTTGTGTGCAACTTTGTGAACTTCCAGGTAACTTTCCACCATTGTGTTCTGGACAACAGTTGACTAGGCCTGCCAACCCTCCTGGAATCTAATGCAATATCCCTTCTTCTGGGAAGACACAAGATTCTCCAAGAATAATGCCATTAATGCTTTTTATTTTCAGTGACTCATAGTTGAATAAGCATAGATATATTAACAGTATAGAAACAAAAATAATAATAAAAATCGTATCGCCTCAGTTACCTACTCTCATGAAAACAGAAATTTTCAATACCATGAAGAAATCAGTCGTTAGAATTGATTTCCAAGATATGGAATGGTGCCATGTAAATATAGGAACGGTGACATTTTCAGCCCCACTGATTTGCTTATACAGGTCTCTCCACATGTTCGGTCATGGAGGAACCGTCTCCATTACATGGACCATAGTGTAGCATACTTGACTTAGGTGCAAGACCCCTTGGTGAATAAAAATTAAGCAGTATGTGTTAATGTTTGCAGAAAAACTTCTTAATAAAATGTACTTTAAACTGATGTCTGGCCAAATCATTTTATTGTACACGAATGATAATGGCCAGTCAATATGGCACATGTAATGGGATTTATTTTGTTATTCACATAATGTATTTATAGAAACTAGACCATTGGTGGAGTACAGATGTTGTGTGCAACTTTGTGAGCTTCCAGGTAACTTTCCACCATTGTGTTCTGGACAACAGTTGACTAGGCCTGCCAACCCTCCTGGAATCTAATGCAATATCCCTTCTTCTGGGAAGACACAAGATTCTCCAAGAATAATGCCATTAATGCTTTTTATTTTCAGTGACTCATAGTTGAATAAGCATAGATAAATTAACAGTATAGAAACAAAAATAATAATAAAAATCGTATCGCCTCAGTTACCTACTCTCATGAAAACAGAAATTTTCAATACCATGAAGAAATCAGTCGTTAGAATTGATTTCCAAGATATGGAATGGCGCCATGTAAATATAGGAACGGTGACATTTTCAGCCCCACTGATTTGCTTATACAGGTCTCTCCACATGTTCGGTCATGGAGGAACCGTCTCCATTACATGGACCATAGTGTAGCATACTTGACTTGCAGAGAACTGCTCACCATCAAACATGCCTCGACGACAAAGAATAGCACTCTTATCAGTAATTGTAACGATTTGAGATAGTTATCTCTACAGGCTGTAGCTGCATGTATTGGTTGACTGGCATATATGGTACAACGAATATGGCATCAATGATCAAATGATGGTATGCACACCTATAGACCTGACACAGGCCTAATTTGACGTGCAACTGTGAAGGAGGATCGCTGCATCATTTGGATGGACCACCATGCAACAGCAGTACAAATTTGAGTAAAATGTGGCACCCCATGTTACACAATAAACAATTGGGAATCGTCTACGTACAGGTGGCGGATGTTTCAGCAGCCCACTGTCCGCGTTTACACTGCATGCATCTCCAAGACAGTTCTTTACGACATCGCAACCTTACAATGGCTGCCCTATTGAGCATGTGTGGGACATGATGGGTTGCAAACGGGCCAACTTGCCTCAGCAGCTGCCAACTCTGGAACAACTGACCCGTGCAGTACAGCAAGTATGGACCACAATGTCCAGGGAAGTGATTGAGGGCCTAATTTAATCCATACCTCAAAGAATTCAGCACTGCATTGTAGTTCATGGTGGGCACATCAAGTATGGATTAAAGCTGGTTCAAAATTGGCCTGGGAACGAGAACGGAAACGAGAACGCAAAGCTTCCTGGGGCCCCTGTCCACAATTGGCCCGGGAACATGAACTTGTACATGCACGCTATCAGCTATCACTTGTCTATACTAAGTTTGTTTAGTATATTGTGTGTATAAAGTGTATGCGCTTTAAAATAATTTCATGAAGGTAATCGAGCGCATTCGCAGGTTATGTTTACATCGCTGGCTACTCCTTCCGTACTGCGCATGTGCAGGTACAACATTTCTGATTGGCTCCGGGAAGCTCCGAGAACGTCAAACATGAAACTTAACCATGTTTCCCGTTGGCCTTCCCAGACTACTTTTAGCTTCTAGTTCCTGGAGATTGATTGTGAACCGACCCATAAGGTAGCGTGCATTTCAACTTCCTTCTCAATCCTGGGCGATTATGAACCAGCATTTATTGTCCACATTTGGGGTCAGAGGGGCCTGAAAGTGTTATCATCGTACCTCAGCCAAACAACCGTCCCATTTGTTCAATACCAGTAGTGTAACACCACTCCTTCAAAGTGTTGCAATTTCCATTTTCATGAGTGAGTTATACATCTTTTGAGAAAGAGCCATGTAGGTGACGTACTCTCCAATAATAGTGACATTAGCAATGCTATGTAGCAGAAAATGTCCCCAAAGCATAAGCCCTATCTATTGCCAGTAAAATGATAAACCCTGCGTTACTGTGCATTATTTCCTTACATTTTGTATGTCTAGATGAATCTGAGGATGTCTACTCATTTTAACTTGTATTTCTCTTCTTTTTGATAGAGTCACTTGGGGTGCCAGAGTTTAAAAGACCATTTGCTTACTCTATGTCCCTAATGCAAATGGTTGTTTCAGCAGGACATTGTTTGAATTCACACTGAACGCATCTACAAGGCAGCACTCCATGACATCACAACCTTACACTGGCCTCCTCATTATGTATGAATTCACAACTCTCAAACTGTGCCCCGTATCCTCTTAGGAATTTGAAATAAAGGGTAGTTGAGAGGTTCCCAGAAATCTCCTGAAATCATTTGTTCAGGACATGGCAAACCTACAGATGACTGCACCTACTCCCATCCTTCTTGCATACTGCTATCTTTTAAACAAAACAGGTACCAGCATAATGTATAGAAAGTCAAAATTCATGACACAAAAATTTTGAAAAGGTTACAAATGCATAACTACTTTTTAGGTTATTAGGCAACTATTTTGAGCATTTTCACTCTGAAATTTACTGTATATTCTCTGTATCCATGGATTATAGAGAACGATAGGCAGAGGTATATTATTTTTTTAATTTTTGGCAGATATTGATGTTAGTTTTAATATTTTTCAGTGTTATTAATTTTAAGTGTGGTTGCAGTGTCATTACCTAAACACTGCTGCACATATGTTAAGTGATCAGTAAGTAAGTTACACATGTCGTCCGGTGCCGGGCGCATTGTCCGAAGAGAGGGCATGTGTAGTGCTTCCTGCAGCGACTGTTCTGCTACGGTAATAGTAAGAGATGCATCGTAGTGAGCGAGTGAAAGGGCGCGGTAACTGGAATAATGCCCGTTGCTCACGGTAAAATGTTTCTTAAAATTTATTTTACAACTAATTTTATAAAAATTTGACGAAAGCAAGCCGTGTTGTTCACGGTAAAATTATTTTATAAAATTTGTGGATGTATCAGGATCGCCATCTACCGATAAACATCCGAACCAAGAATCAGCTGTTCAACACACATCGGTTTGAGAGTATGGCTCCAACAACAAAGCAAACATTGCAAAAATTGCTGCTTTAGCTACAATTAAATGTCGTTCAGTGGTAAAAAGGAAGAAAAAAAATGTTAGGAAGTCCTGGACTCGGGAATGGATAAAAAGAAGAGAAGAGTAGAGGAATACTCTCCTTGGTCGAAAATGAGTTGAGGTTAGAAATCAGAATTCATATAGGAATTT
Organism: Meconema thalassinum; assembly: GCA_946902985.2. Classification (NCBI taxonomy): domain Eukaryota; kingdom Metazoa; phylum Arthropoda; class Insecta; order Orthoptera; family Tettigoniidae; genus Meconema; species Meconema thalassinum. The sequence continues at coordinate 445,948,196 of OX336390.1, forward strand.
TCTAAGAATGGAAGAAAGCAGTTTTAAAAAACTCCTAGATCTCGTTGGTCCCAAAATTATTCGACAGGACACTTAACATGAGGCAAGGCATTTCTCCTGAAATGAGACTGCAAGCGAGTTCGAAAACCGTTTATCTTCGTCTTCACATCAGCCTGGCTTGAGTTCGGTCGAATTTGTGAAACATATTCGGCGATTGAGATTTCTGCCTCCCTTCTTGCATTTCTATTGTGGTATATGGGCGTTTTAACCTCATACAAACACTGATATTTCTGGTACTCGTCCAGTAAAACACTAACAGCTTGGGAGCCTGTATCACACGACACTACTTAGTATGAAAGCTTCTACCACTACTGGTGTACACGCGTCTAGCACCGTGTGATATGTACCTTCCCATGCTAGGTTCTACCTTCCATAATAGCTTCCATACAACTCACGAAATTGAACAGGTGCCATTTTTCCTGGCAGTTTTCATGGAAGTTTGAGTACAACAACCAATCGGATTGCTTTTCTCGTTCAGGTAGATATCCTAGGGGCAACATAAACAAGTAGATTTGTTATGTGGGTAGGCCTACGAATAAATACATCAGAATTAAACTATATTTTCTTTAAACGGCGCCTGTGTGATAAGCGCTAGCTATATCCAGTAAATACAGAACGTGCCATATTATTATTATTATTCTGGGATAAATATTTAACTATTTAAATTCTAATAGTTATCACGAATGGTATCCGTCCATGGTTACAGTATTTAGGGAAAATAAGAATTTTAAATGGGAGAAAACACAAAACAAAGTTGCAAAGTTGCTGTACGACGTAAGGAGGAAATTATAAAATAATTAAAAGGAAGTGAAAATTTCCGCCCCTGGATAGCATTGAACCCGGGATCTTCAAATCAGCAAGCGAGCGCGATACCACTAGCACACTTTTCCAACTGACTGTACCGCTTCTTATCAGCGTGTATGGTTAAATATCCAATTATTACAATTATATCTTAAATTTTGATTGGAATGAATTCATTCAGTACCACGCATATTTTCAAATGTACTTAAAGCAAGTTTCATGACCGCTTTGCGTTAATAATGCGAATCGACTGTAAATTTTACCCCCCAAACGACAACCGTCCTCCATGTTTTATTTTCGAAGAGTTTGTTTACAAGCGAGCTTCACAATCTTCTCACCACATGGCGCCAGCATCATCTTCATGTCAGCTTCCCTGATTGGTTCGTTTCGTAAAATTAATTTTACGGAATAGAACATGTCCTATTTTATGGAAAGTTTTATCAAAGGTTTTATAAAACTTGAAATTGACCGTGAGCAACATAAATTTTATAAAATTAAATTATTGTACAATAAATTTGAAGGAAAATTTTACCGTGAGCAACGGGCATAAAACTTCAAAGTGAAAGTACCGTACAATTCTCACTGGTAAAACAGCTGAAATGCACAGAGATTCACTGTGAAATTGTGGCGGTGTATGGACCAAATGCAATGTTGCGGCCAGCAATTGTGAAATGGTGCCAACAATTTGAGCACGGCCATTTAGATGTGTGTGTGATGCCATGCAGGAAGGAAGACAATCAACATCGACCACAGAAGACAATATTCGGCGGGTCGATGAAATCATTCGCATCAATCGCAGAGTGTGTATCCCATAAATTGCACAGCAGTTTGGCATCCCCATAGGCAGTGCTCATGTCATCGTGCGAGACCATCAGCAGTATCAGAAATTGAGCTTATGTTGGGTACCGCGATCTGACACTCGCACACAAAGACGCACGGTTCCTGGCGGCGGCGTTGGTCTTCCTTCAGCATTACGCTGTTGAAGGCAACGAGTTCCTAAGCTGCACCATTACAGGTGATGAGCCATGGGTGCATCATTTCACACCGGAAACAAAGAGGGCATCTATGTAATGGAAACACATCCTCGCGGGTGTGGAAGAAATTCTAGGTTACACCATCGGCCGGGAAGGTCATGGCCACTGTGTTCTCGATTGTTAAGGCGTTGTGTACACCAAGGAGGGAACTTCTATCGTCAAGGTATTGAACGATTAGTAGACCGTGCCGACCGTTGTTTTCAGAGACTTGGTGACTATGTCGAAAAATAGTGTGATGTATCTGTGTCCCTTTGCATTATAGTGTGTCATTCAATAAACGATACTTGGTCTGCCATACTCATGTGTATGAGTAACTAAGTTTTTGAATGCCTCTCGTACGTGCTATGATTGGACCATAATTTAAGTCACTAATTCAGAAGTTAAGGAAGTTTATTTTAAAGGTCTGACCTGTTGCTTAACAGAGTTTTAGAAGTCACTGATCCTTGCTTAAGCAATAGAAAACTTACAATATCATATCGCTAGATCTAGTCACAGTCACTAAATTGACTACACTGTGAACATGCACATCAGGGCCAAGCCTCAAAGTTCCCACCCAGAAAACCTGAGGGAATCTACTGTAAAGCTTAGAGCCATTCTGCCTCAGAGATACTTTGAAGGCTCAATAAGTGGTCAATTAATTTTAAATCTGTGCTATTCTTTTGGCAATTATACCCATTTCTGTGATTGAATATTAGAAAACAAGTAAAGCAGGTTGTATTGTAAGGTCACTGAACAAAATATTAGTCAACCACTGGAGACATCATTCTAGGTGTGTTTATCACACGTATGGGTGCAGCCCATCTTGGAAGTTGGGAGTGTTCACAGCATACTGATCATGAGGATGTTGAATAAAAGGCAACACTTGATCACCTGATTCGTGTTCACAATGACCTGAATGAGTGGGCTCAAGTCATGGTATGAAAAACCACCACCACCACTACTGTACACTCACCACAGATTAAACGCTTCATAGGGTGTCTTGCATCATCTGAAAGCTGGCAACTTGTGATTTGTTAAGACTGGCACACACATACACTACGGTACTTCTGATACCAGTGCAACACCATCTACAGCACTCCAAGTTGACTAATGAGCTCTTTCAAGGCTTTCTTTAAAGATCTGGTGAGCTTATGTATCATTTTCATACTTTTCCAATTAATTTATGTTTTTTGGCATTATAATTTAAATGAAAATTTCACGCTAACGACAGGGAATACCTGCAAATTTCTTTAGTATATTCAATCACCTAATGAAAATCATTTTTCCATTCCATTAGATAGCACTAACTTCTCTTTCTTTCTCTAACTCGCCATCTCATGCCATTTTTGATCGAGTCTACAGGAAAATTAGGATGCCAACATTCAATGCAAATTCCAGGCAACTCTTTGTCTTATACATTGCCATTGTTTTGTCAATCTGAAGAACAACTTATCTCCAAAAAACCATGATGATGATTGTTGTTTTAAGGGGCCATACATACACAGAATCAACATACAAATTTGATTCAAAATGGGCCATCGCAATACTGATGTTGTTGTTGTTGTTTGAGTCTTCAGTCTTTTGACTGGTTTGATGCAGCTCTCCATGCCTCCCTGTCCTGTGCTAATCGTTTCATCTCTACATAGCTACCACACCCTACACCCGAGGCAATCTGTTTAACATATTCTAACCTTGGTCTACCCCTACAGTTCTTGTCCTCAACCCTTCCTTCCATAACTAAGCTTGCTATTCCTGGGTGTCTTAGTATGTGTCCTACTAACCTATCTCTTCTCTTCATTAGCAGTCACCAGAAACATCTCTCCTCTCCCACTCGTCTTAATACCTCTTCGTTTGTAACCCTATCTACCCATCTGATCTTCATCATTCTCCTGTAACACCACATTTCAAATGCTTCAATTCTCCTCTTTTCTGCTGCACCAATAGTCCAAGTTTCACTTCCATAGAGTGCCACGCTCCAGACAAAGGCTTTCAAAAATGACTTCCTAATACCTAAATCTATATTCGATGTCAACAGATTCCTTTTTTGTAGAAATGCTTTCCTTGCCTGAGCCAAACTACTTTTTATATCCTCTTTGCTTCGTCCGTCACTGGTTATTTTGCTTCCTAAGTAACAGAAGTCTCCTACTTCCTTCAGCTTTTCACCTGCCAATTTGATGTCCATAGAGGTTTCTGATTTATTTCGGCTGCATTCCAGTACTTTTGTTTTACATTTATTAATTTTCATCATGTATTCTTTTCGTAAGACAGAGTCCATACCATTCAAAAACTCATTCAAATCCTCAGGCGTGTCGGCCAAGATGACGATGTCATCAGCAAATCTCCGAGTTGAAATTATTTCTCCTTGAATCTTCACTCCCACTTTCAACTTTTGTACAATTTCCTTCATTGCTTGTTCAATGTAAAGATTGAAAAGTTTGGGTGATAAGTTGCAGCCTTGCCTTACACCTTTCTGAAGACCAGCTTCTCTCTCATGTTCTTTAGCTCGAATGACTGCTGTCTGGTTTCTGTATAGATTGTATATCACCCTCCTTTTGCATCCTCATCAATTTCCTCCTCCCTTTCCATTACATAATTCTCAATTTCCTTTCCCTTATACAAACACTCTATGTAAGCTTTCCATCTCTCAACCTTTCCTTCCCTATCTGTTACGGGCTTTCCATTTGTGTCCTTAATATTACAGCACTTAGTCTTCTTTTCCCCAAATGTATTCTTAATCCTTCGATAAGCTGTGTCTACTTTTCCTAATTATAGACAATTTTCTATACCTCCACATTTCTCTTTCAACCATTCTTCTTTCGCTTCCTTGCACTTCTTGTTAACCTCATTTCTCAGACGTCTGTATTCTGCTTTCCCCTTGTCATCTCTTACATTCTTGTGTTTCCGCCTTTCATACATTAATTCTAGTATATCCTGAGTGTTCCACGGTTTTTTAACTATTCTTTCTTTCCTACCAATGTTTTCTTCTGCGGATTTTATTATTTCATTCTTCAAAAGTGCCCATTCGTCTGCAATTGAAGTTTGTTTAGGGTTTTTCGTTAGTCCTTCCTTTATACTGATATTTGACTGATATTCTTTAAGAATTGTTATCGCAACCTTTCAGTTGGTCAACAAAATATTAAAAATTAAATTAACTGGTATTCTGCCCGAAGGCAGGTCCGAGCCTCCAAAGAGGCTACCCCCAGCCGGAGTTTGCTTGCGGTAGGGTGGCCAGGGCCTTTCCGCTCCTCCTTATGTTGGCAACAGCGCGCAGTGCCTAGAGCCGGCATACCATCCAGTTCTGACTGCGCCCAATGTTGCTTAACTGCGGAGTTCTCATGGGATCCGGTGTTTCAACACGGCTAGGCCGTTGGCCCAACACAATATAATCCCACTTATTGGGAAATATGAACCCCCCCCCCCCCAAAGTGATTAAACAAGTCTTTGGTCTTTGTTATGGATTACCCGAACGGGGAGAAACAATAGGATGACATGATTCGCTCGTCAAGGGAGCATCTTCAGCTTATTTGTGCAAATTTGTAGATTGTTTTGGGGCTTACCACTCAAGTAATTCATAGTAGTAATAACTATTTGACTTAAATACCAAAACACATTCAGATAAAATTAACAGACCGTATATCAACTTAACACATTTGTAGACATTATTTCTATTTCTATTCTGTGGACTTATTACTAAAGCGCCCCATACACGATCAAATTATTTGTACAAACTACTGTTGTACAACACCCACAGCCCACACACCCTGCAACAGATTTGCACAAACATTAGTAGTTCGATTGTACTGTATCTCTATGGAAAGAAGAATTTATGTTTGTAACATATGATTTTGAATGGTGAATGCTTCCACCTTAGTGGCACTTCCCTTTACGTGAACTTCGTAGTCTCTCAAAAAATCAATCTCATCAAAGTACCACAGGGAAGGTACATATTTAGCTCGTAAGGCTCATGCCCGATGCAATTTTTTAATCATGTCAAGACGCACTACAGTCAGAATGGACTGGAACACCTTTGAACTCACACAAACTTATTTTTGTCAACTCTGAAGTGGATATTTATGCTTGGACAACTCAACTGAACTATTACATGAAGCTCTGGAAGGATTATCCAAATTTAATTAATTTGCAAGTATTAATTACATGTTTTGAAGACATCAGCAAGATTGTGGATTTATTCTAAGATTCTTGAATATTATTGAAGAAATATTTATTTTGTGAACAGGAATTCAGGTTAGGGATACGATTGTTTCATTTATTAGATTTGCGGACTAGCCGGTGTTTTACCCTCCGAAGCAGGCTAGGGATTTGTGATTTTCACAATATTTTCTTAATTAAAATATTTAAGCCTGGACTTCTCATTGTCAGCTTTGGAATTTTTTGGGGGTGTGTTCCTTGGGCTGGTTCATAACATTCACCTCTCACTAACACCCAATATTACCCGAGATTAATTTTCCCGTGCCTTCTAGTCTGAGAACACATCCTCCTCTCAGTGTGTGGGTTCGAAGGATGGGGCTTGTGGTCAACGGTCCCTTGATATTCCTGTCTAATGGGCACAATATGCGTCATCAGTTCCAGAACCAGTTTTCTTACTGTCCTTAATATTTTTCAACTCCCGGCAGTAAGCTTTTAACAATTTTACGAACTATTTCCCTGTTAGCGTCCTGGACAATTTCTTTTAATTTATCCACAAGCACATCGTAACCAGTGTTTTTCAAGTTACGATTCTTTTAAGCGTCACTTTTCACTTGCCTCAACTCCGGAAGAGACTTATATACAGTATGCTACGTGAATGAAATCCCTCCGGAATTCTCTATTGGAAGTAGTCAATGCCATGATGTTACCTGTACGAGAGTTCAACCTTGACTGCGCAAGTTTGTGCAACACTTATCAAACACGTCCACACATGCTGACAACTGTTGCATAACGCTATGTGTTGCACAAATTATTTCAAACGATATTGAATCTACACCACAGCCTTCAAACAGTTGCACAACATGTCAAACTCTCCCATACACAATCAATCAGTTTGTACAACAGTCTTTGTTGCGCAAATTATTTGATGATGTATGGGGCGCTTAAGTATTTCTCAGCAGTATTAGCCAAGCCTTCGTGGATTAGTTTGAGTGGATTTTTCAGCCTAACAGCCGTTTAATACATATATAATTTAAGGGGGCTTAACGCTAGAGATTTTAACAGCCATATTAACTGTACTTTTTATGATTCTGTTGATTCTATGAGGGTTGGTGTTTGAGGACCATTTTTCCATTTCATGGTTGACATTGTGGGATTTAGTAGTGTCTTGTAGAGCCGTTTTGTCTAGTAGATTTGAACTTTGGTATCTGAAGATACCTCCTACAACCATTCAGGGAAACGGTGCCCAATAAAGCATGGTGTACAAAACGCCAGTCAGCAAACCTTGTGTACCTCCCAGATTGGAGAAAATGGTTTGATTCCTGGGAGGCACAACTGACCTCAAGGACCTTTCCTTGGTCAGGTTTGCCGACTATTCTGCTCCTGTACACCGTCTACAGGCTCAAACTCAAGGTTTTGAAGAGGGTGCTACGGGCACCCTCGGGGATGCTGACGGACTCATCCCCTACTCCTCCCCCTCAATATCAACACTGTACCTATCTAGGCCACTGTCACATTTCCAGCGCAGGGTTACCATTTTGCCCAACCATCTGGCTACCTTCCTCGTGTATGACTAGAGGGAGCCAATGTCGCCACCATCCCATTCCAGACTGCCGGAAAGGTAGGCTGCGATCTCCTCAGGGGTAGGCTGGCGACCTAGTTTTCTGGCTACCACCTCTGTCAAGACAGCCCTGACGAGCTGTTTCACTCTATAATAATAATAATATCGTATGGCCTCGGGTGCCTGGTGCAAGCTTTGTTAATTGACACCCAAAGGGTAGCTTGCATGTCGAATTTCGTCGTTCCTTTGAACGCTATGAAAGTCAAGGAGGTTAGCTATCTAAACTCCTTGACACTACAGCGCTTTCAAGTAGAGAATGGAGGAACTTTGTGTTGGCGGAAAATCCCGAGATTAATTTTGCCATTGAACACGGCCTACTGAATTCAAATGGGTTCTTTAACATGCCAACAACGCAAGACATGAGTATCGTCGCCTTCAAAAATCACTTACCATGGCCAGGGACGAACCTGCAATCTTGGGGTTGGTAGTCCGACACTATAACCACTCACCCACCGTGTTTCACTCTGGGGTCCCTACTGGTAATCAGCTGGAAGACATGGCTGATAGAGGCGATATCAGCCATGTCGGCTAGCGGCGTAAGTCCAGCTCTCCCTTCCGCCTTGTTGATATAAACCAACTTGGCGCTTGCCCTTTGGGGGAGGTACATCCACCCCTTGGCCAGCTTCTTAAGGGTCTTATCGAAGTTAGAAAGACCGTTCTTTTCAACGTGGGCTGTCGATAACATATAGGTCATCCTGGGCAATAGGAAGACCCTGACAGCCTCAGCTTTTGCCAAGGGGCGAGCAGTGACTGGTCGATTGATGGAGGTCGACCATCGTCTGCCATGGCCATAGGTGTCTGAGCATTCTTAAAACCAGTAGGGACACCCAGGTATTCGTAACTCTCCCTCTCCTGGAGAGCGCGGACAGGCTCACAGTAGAGAGTGAAGGTGGCTGGACCCACTCCTTGTCGGTGCGCACACGAGATGTCAAGTGTGGCGCACTTTGAAGGTTTGAATGTGAACCCCGCCCATTAAGCCAGCTGTTGTGCATGGTCAAGCAGTGCTTGCATCTCGTCATCGCACTCAGTACCCCTTCTCCGCAGCTTCGGATTGGAGTACCCAGACTATCGGCTCAATGGCGAGGTCAAAGATCAATGGGCTGAGTGGGTCCCCTTGTCTAATGGCAGCCTCAACGGGGATGTCCTCCGTCCATCCCTCGTTGGTTCTCACTCTCGTGGTTTTGTCGGAATAAAGCCCCATTATACGATCGATGAATGGGCAGGGAGATTATGCAGTGTTAGAGCGTGTCGTATAAAGTCGTGGGGCAGAGAGGGGAAGGCATTAACAAGGTTGAATAATCATGCCACTACGACCTTGCACCGTCACATTATAGACTGTTTCTCATTATGCCTGGTGGAACACATATCTTATCACAAACTCACTAGTTATGCAGTGTTGAGCACAACTGAAGCGCAAGTGATGCTGACCTATTTCAAGACGTGTGTACCTTAGTCGTAATACAGACTCCCACAGCCAGAAAAGGTGCACCCTGATGATGGCCAGTGGAACACATATCTCACCACAAACTCACTAGGTATGCAGTGGCAAGAATCTCAATCAGCTCGAGAGTGACACCAACCTTATTTCCAGATAAGTGGGTTCAATACATGAGTAAATACAATACTCTTAATTGTTTAACCCTGTGATCAAAATTATTTTATTCTTGTTACTGTATAACAAAATAACATAAAAAATAGTAAGAAAAGAAAGAAAAAAAGAAAAAAGAAAAAAACTATAACAAATGCCAGAGAGAATGCTAATGGTGAAGCTTACCTGCCGGGGGAACCACTGCAGCCGATGCCGCAGCTGCAGCTGCTGCCGCTGCTACAGCAGCAGCCGCAGCAGCTGCCTGTTGCTGTTGTTGCTGCTGCTGTTGTTGTTGCTGTTGTTGTTGCTGTTGCTGCTGTTCAAGTGTTTGCTTCTGTTGTTCCAATGTCTGTTGCCAATCAAAACATGAATCAACACCAAAGTAAGCATTATCAATTTACTGACAAGGGAACACTACATGCCCAATGCAACTGACTTTGGTATACTACTAATGGTTTAGGATGCCAATAATGCTCCATTGATATGTCAGAAACCATCTTTCAGTGTTGCCTTTGTAATCCAACAACAGAATTGTTTTTCATTCGGTCAACACAAGTGTGCTCAATTAAACTGGGCAGGGAGTAACAATTATTTTCTCATATCACACTATCTGAAAGACATGTACATGAATTATTTATACACTTATTAACACACTTCTAGAACAAAAGGGGGAGGGAAGGTTAATTGGATGACATGTTTTGTTCATCAGACGAAGACCATCAGATCCTGTTCACTTAAGCTTAATTTAGGTTTGGTGGATATGTGCCTAACACTTATGTACAGCTAAATTTACAATAATTAAGTTAAATTATAGGAATCTAATCAATACAATATTTCAAACTTTTTGAAGTTTAATACTTAATTGTGTACATGTTTCAGACTGCAATGAGTCCTCCTTCAGCACAAAATGAATTATAACATGATATTAATTAAAAAAATAGATATCCCTACACATTTTGTTTTAAATTTTCTTTAAAGGTCATATTGTTTATCAAATATTTAGAAATTGGTATATCTATGTTGTTATAGCAGAGTTGCTATGTAATGTGGTGAATATGCTTAACTTGAAGAGGGGAAAATGAGGTCTTTACATTCGATGTCTACTAATGCCAAAACATTAGGTTTCTGACTTATCCAGTCATATTTGTGTGATTTCTGAGAACCTACACTATATCTTCCAGAAGGCCGTAATATATTTATCATTTGTTGTAATTGTTATGGGTTTTTGGAATGGGTTATAATTCTTGATCGTAGTAATTTTCTTCTCTCATGTGATTAGCAACTACCTAGTTCATCATCTACCAACATCGTTAATATCACAGCATTTTAATAATTAAGTTAACAAAAGTTTTTGATTAAAATTATGTAGCGTGTTGAACTTTAAAAAAAAAATCCATAAACTTGGACGCTTAGGAAAGAAGACGAGAGAAGAATAGAGGCTTTCGAAATGTGGCTATGGAGGAAAATGGAGAGAATAAGTTGGAAGGACAAATGAGGAAGTATTAAAGAAAGTAGGAGAAGAAAGGATTATGCTAAAGAAGATAAGGAAAAGAAATATGAATTGGATTGGACACTGCCTAAGAGGAGATGGTTTAGTGAAAAGTGCATTAGAAGGGACAGTCCAAGGGAAAATCCGAAGAGGAAGAGGAAGGTTTCAGAAGCTGGATTCCAACAAGATTGATAAATCTTACTCTGAAATGTGCTGCTGAAGACCGGATAAGGTGGAGAGACCGACCATGAAGGAACCTGCCATCAGGCAGATAAACTGATGATGATGATGATTCTATAGCACTATAAATGCTGCGTCCGCGGTGTATAGTAATGGCCGGGAAACAGACGCTGATACAGGATTATCCATACATAGAATTCTATTATAAGAAATGGTGTTCATATGTCTTATTAATTTAACTAACAATATTATAAAAGCACATCAATTACGCAGGAACATTAAATAGGTACGGACATTAACAGAATAGTTTTGACTGCAATCATATCAGAACCTTGCTACGGTAGAAGATAACGAATCAAAGTGTATGCATAAACAGTACTAGCAGAAAAAACAAAACATTTATAGAAATGCTATAAACTAACGGATTACATTTTTAGAAAAAGTTCGACATGTTACAAAATGTTAATCAAAAACTTTAAATAATGCTGTACATAAGTATTACATACATATCTGCCAAACCTAAATTAAGTGAACAGGATCTGATGATGTAATGAAACATGTCATCCAATTAACGCCCAACCCCTCCATTTGTCAGAGAAGTGTGTTAATAAGTGTTTACATAATTCAAAGGAGTACAGCAAGGTAGTGTGCTGTCACCTCTTTTATTTATCACTGTGATGGTTGCCATAATAAAGACGCTAAAAGGGAAGAGACAAAGAAGAGATACATACTTTTGCTTTTGCAGATGATGATGTGATCTGGGGTAACTCAGAAATGGATGTAGAGGAAAGATTGCGATGGTGGAGCCAGGAGTATGAAAGATATGGCTTAAACATCAATAAAACTAAAACAGTGGTGTTGGAAGTACAGAAGGGTGACGAGCCAGAAATCATGCTAAATGGCACAAAGCTGGGGAGTGTCTCCGAGTTTCAATACTTGGGTAGTATAGTATCCAAAGATAACCTAGCCTCATGTAAAGTGAACAATCGAATCAGCAAAGCAATACACTTTTAACAGCAAGTGCCACTCAAAACCAAGGTGACATTGTACAAATCATACTACACACCAATCCTTACATACAGCCTGGAAACCACCACACTAACCAGGAAGGACAATTTGAAACTCCAAGCAGCAGAAATGAAGTTCCTGCGTACTATGATTCAGAAAGACAAGATCAGGAATGATAAAATCAGTGGAGATGTGAGAATAGAAGGCTCTATACTACAAAAGATCCAGAAGGCTAGAAAGAAGTTGTTTGGCCACGTGAAGAGAATGAGTACCAATAAAACTGCAAGAAGGGAGGAGAATAAAAGAGACCTAGGAGGGAGGAGACCAATTGGCAGACCTAGAAAACAATGGACAGATCTGGTGAAGAAGGATGTACAGGAGAGAGACCAGGATTGGGAGAGGATTGTGAACGAAGAATGGTTCATGGATCGACAGAGAAGGAGGGGGCTCGTATACCACACCCGGGAAACTGGAGTTGGTCAACGATGACGATGATGATGATGATAATTCAAAGGGTAATAAAATAATTGTTACTCCCTGCCCAAACTAATTGGGCACACTTGTGTTGAGCAACTCAAAAGCCATTTTGTTAATAAATAATGCTCCAGACATGAGAAATTGAAGCTTTCTTAAACAAGCAAATTGTGAATCATTTGACGCACTCTACTTCTCCACTTGTGCTTTCCCCATTATGTACCTGGTGATCATAGTATTTGTGGTAACTATAGTAGTATATCACTGTTATCCACTGAAGTTCAGTTCTCACTAGAATTTTAGTTAATATCATCCAAATTATTTGTGAGAGGATCCTGCCCAAGTCTCAGTGTTGTTTTCGCACCACCAGGGGCACAACTGATATGATCTTTTGAGTAAGACAACTCTAGGAAAAATGAGAGCAAGTGATACAGTATCTCTCTTTCTATGTTTTACAACCTGGAAAATGTCTGTAATGCAGTCTCAAAACCAGCTAGATAGGCAGTATTGATACGCTTTGGTTGCCCTGAGCGTTTTGTTGATCTGGTGCTCCATGATGGCTTATCTGGGCAGGGTTTTTTTTTCTTTTTACCAAAATAACACCCCTGATTCAGTCCTGATCACTTATGGAATGAAACAATGTTATGTCCTTTCTCTAACCCTCTTTGCTCTTTATCTAGGAGTAAACCGCTACAAACAACTCGTGTGTTGAGTTTGGATGATGATGATGATGATAATTGTTGTTTTAAGGGGCCTAACATAGAGGTTATCGGCCCCTAATGAAATGAAATGGCGTGACATGAAAGGTTGTAGATAAAAACAGCTCACTGCCAGGGATGAAACGAAAATGGTGTTTATAAAACAGACAGTGAGCCCCAAAAAGTATGCCTTATTTGAATAAAAAGAATAAAAGGCGGATGGTAAAAAAGAATAAAACAAATAAGGCAAATTGAACAATAAAATAGATGAACACAAGAAAGAACATAAAACAGACTTAACCTGAATTAAAAGTCGTAACTACGCATAAAAACTTAAAAAAGTAACCACTCTCCCTCATAAATCGGCTGACGAGGGCTACTGACGGCCCGTCATCACAGAGAATAAGGGACAGGGTATTAGGCAGTTTAAGAGTCCTTCGCAGATCGGCCAGATCCACACACTCCAAGAGAATGTGTGCCACAGTTAGATGGGCACCGCAAGTACACACAGGGGGATTTTCTCTCTTTAACAAGTGGGAGTGCATAGCAATTCCATGGCCGATCTGGAGTCGACAGAGTACCACAGCTTCCTTCCGAAGAGATCGGAAGGAAGATTTCCACACCTTCGTTGTCTCCTTGATACTTCTCAGTTTGTTGGGTGGAGGCATGGCACGCCACGCTTCCTCCCAATGCGACAGGATCGATTGCCGCAACTGAGAGCGCACATCACTAGCAGGAACCTTGTACGGTAGCGAGGGCAGTGAGACTGCCTCTCTCGCCACCTGATCAGCAAGCTCGTTTCCCGCAATACCCATGTGGCTAGGAAGCCACACAAAGGTCACCCCGGTTCCCATTACACGAACTGACGAGCAGGTCGTGCACACGCTGGACCAACGGGTGCTTCGGGAAACACACTTCGATCGCTTGCAGCGCACTCAGAGAGTCAGTACACACAAGAAAGTGCTGGTGACCGTCTGATAACGTGTACCGCAGAGCCTCTAAGATGGCATAGAGCTCCGCTGTGTACACGCCACAAGCCTCGGGAAGTGAAAAGAGAAACCGACGATCCTCAACCACAAATGCACAACCTACTCTCGCGTTTACCCTCGAACCATCCGTGAATAGAAGCCCTGATCCTGGATACCAGCTCACCACGGACTGGAACAGCCTCTGATGGACGGAGGAGTCCGTGTCCGACTTGGGGCCGGTGTGCAGATCTAGGATGATATCAGGGCGAGAGACCATCCACGGAGGGGCCTTGCTAGGTACTCGGACGATACAGGAGACAGAAGGAAATCGGAACTGACGGTAAAAGTCATCCAAGCGAATCCCCGCCGGCCGAGTGGCTCGGGCGAGCGCATCATACAGCCGGCGATTTGGATTGGTAAACAAACATGGATAGCTTGGATGAAGTGGCATCTGTCGAATAGTTGCAGCATAGGTCAGCAGTACTTGTTGGCACCTCAGGTGTAAAGGAGGTACGCCAGCCTCGGCGAGCAAGCTGACGACTGGGCTCGTCCGAAAGGCTCCCGTCGCCAGCCTCACACCGCCGTGGTGGACACTGTCCAGTTTAACAAGCACTGACTTACGGGCCGAACCATATGCTACACTGCCATAATCTAATCTAGATAATATCAGTGCCTTATAAAAACGTAGGAGCACCGCGCGGTCCGCCCCCCACGATGTACCGCTAAGAAACCACAACATGTTGAGTTTCTTAACACAGGCAGTTTTCAAACACCGCACGTGTGGCTCCCACGTCAATTTCTGATCGAAAAGGAGCCCAAGGAACCGGTACACAGCAACAACAGGCAAAGCTACACCGCCCAGATAAAGCTCAGGATCAGGATGGAGAGTGCGCTTTCGGCAGAAATGGACAACCGAGGTCTTAGTGGTTGAGAACCGAAAGCCATGCTCTAGTGTCCAGCGTTCCACTCTCCGAATAGCTTGTTGTAGCTGTCGTTCAGCGACCGCCATATTTTGCGCACTATCATGTAGAGCGAAGTCGTCTACATATAGCGACGGTACCACTGCTGGACCAGCAGCAGCGACTGTATCGTTTATGGCAATCGCAAATAATGTTACGCTAAGCACCGATCCCGGTGGGACTCCGTTTTCCTGTATATGATATTGCGAATATGTCCCCCCTATTCGGACACGGAATAGGCGAAGGGACAGAAAATTCGCAATAAAAACCGGCAAGTTACCTCGGAATTTCCATTGATGCAGGGCAGAGAGGATGCCGTAACACCAAGTGGTGTCATAGGCCTTCTCGAGGACAAAGAAAACAGCGACCAGGTATTGTCTCTGGAGAAAAGCGTCCTGTATGGCGGTCTCCAGGCGGACCAGATGGTCGTTGGTACACCGAGACGCCCTGAATCCACACTGGTATTCAGACAGGAGTCCTCACTTCTCCAAGACCCACACCAGGCGCCGTTTGACCATCCTCTCAAAGAGCTTGCACAGACCGTTAGTGAGACAAATAGGTATGTAACTCCCTGTCAAATTGGGATCCTTATCGGGCTTCAGGATAGATATAATGATACCTTCCTGCCATTGCGCTGGAAACACACCTTCCAACCAGATACGATTAAACACTGAGCAAAAAACGAATGCTCTCATCGTTAAGGTGTTTAAGCATCTGGTTGTGAATATTATCCGGGCCGGGAGACGTGTCCCTGCAGAGCGCCAGCGCTCCGCGGAGTTCCCACTCCGTAAAGGGCACATTGTACTCCTCCGAAGCGCGGGAAGCAAAACTGAGCTGGAAACGTTCTGCCTCGCGCTTCATGGCCACGAAGGCAGGATCATAGTTATCGGAACCGGATATATCCGCAAAATAAGATGCGAGATGGTTTGCAACGCGGTACGGATCTGTAACCAATTCATTATCAATGGAAATTCCCGGTACAGTAGAAGATGTCTGAATACCCAAGATGCGTCGTAGTTTAGTCCAGACTTGAGAGGAGGGGGTATGTGCCGTAATAGACGACACCTACTGTTCCCATGAGTCTTTCTTACTCTGGAGGATAAGAATCCGTGCCTTGGCACGAAATTTCTAAACTCCACCAAATTGGCCATTGTTGGACGCCGACGGTAGTGCTTATGAGCTCGACGATGGTCTCTTATTGCCGCTGCAATATCCTCTGTCCACCAAGGGACGAGTTAGCGACGAGGAGTCCCAGAAAAGGATGGAATGGATGCTTCGGCGGCAGCAAGAAGCACATCGGTGATGTGCAGTAATTTGTCATTGCCGGTCCGGCAACCAAGATCAACGAACACAGCTCGTTCTTGAAACGAGGGCCAATTTGCCCGCTTAAGCACCCAACGACTGGGAAACTCCACGGGCTTCTGGTTCAGAAGTGTAAGAACGATCGGGAAATGGTCACTGTCACAGAGGTCGTCGTGTACATACCAACCAAAAAGGGGGACCAGCGCACGGCTACACACACTCAAGTCAATGTGTGAGTACAGCCGTGCGCTAAGCTAAAATGTGTAGCTTCCCCTGTATTTAATAGAGATAAATCCAACCCTTGAATTAAGCCCTCCACGTCCCTTCCTCTGGGGCAGGAAGATGGCGATCCCCAATGGGGGTGATGAGAGTTGAAATCACCCACGATTAGGAAAGGGACTGGAAGTTGATCAACAAGATCAAAGACGTCATTAATATCAAGGGGCTGGTTCGGTGGAAGGTACACGTTACAAACAGTTGTCATAGCAGGCAAGGACATGCGAACTGCAATAGCTTCCAGAGGAGTGGCGAATGGAAACTCCTCACTATAGCAGTCAGAGCGAACGAAGGTACAAACGCCCCCGGAAGACCGGGCGGCGTCTTGTCGCTCTTTAGAGTATAGTCGGAAACCTCTCAGAACAGTCTCGTGATCAGGTCTGAGGTTTGTTTCCTGTAGGCAGACTATACTCGCTGCGTATTGTGCAATGAGCTGACGGAGCTCGGTCAAATGCCTGTCATGACTGCTACAATTCCACTGTAACAGTGCCATAGTGTGAACTTATAACCTAGGCAATAAGTTGGAGCGGCAAGCTACAACTTATCCTCTGGAGGATCTTCACCCACTACGTCGACTATAATCTCCATGTCCTCAGGCGAGGTCGTGGAGTGAATCGACTCAGCGGAAGATTTCCTGGACGCAATTTGGCGGCGGGGGGATCTCCGTGGGGAGCGCGAAAATCTGGGGACCAAAACGTCCCCAGGCGCAGAAGCATCCGCAGGTGGTGGGGCGGATGGCTTCCCCTTCTTTGGAGGAGAAAGGGAACACGTAGTGCGGGCTCCCTTCTTCCCCGCCTCTTTCAAATATTTAGACGGGTCAGGAGACTTATTCTTGACCCTGGTCGACGATGTCGCCTCCGCTGGCTTCGGCGCGGCTTTCGCCGACCGTTTGGGTGGGGAGGAAGTCTTCGACTAGACTTCCTCCCGAGTGGGGAGTAAGTCTTCAACTTCCTCCCCTGCTGTGCGGGCGGAGCAGCCTTCGCTCGCACAGCCTTCTTTGGGGCCGAAGGTGACTTCAACCCCACCTTCGGGCTCTCTTTACGATTCTGGAGTGTAGATACAGATGAAGATGGTGGTGGTACATTAGAAGGTTTCACAGCTGAGACAATAGATGAGGTAGCCTGGACCAAATTGGGTATTATAGCTCTATAATCAATCTTTGGAGAAGGCGAAATCGTGGTATGGTACTTCTTGCGGGCCTCCTGGTAGGTGAGACCATTCAGGGTTTTGACCTCCTGGATTTTCTTCTCACTCAGGAAGACAGGGCAGTTCCTGTCCCGAGGAGAATGAAATCCAGGGCAATTAGTGCACTGATAGGGTGTGGTGCACTCTTCCGCTTCGTGGGGTACCTTACCACATGTGCCGCAGATTTGAGGGCTTGAGCATCGGGATAACATGTGCCCGAACTTCTGGCACTTATAGCACCTCATTGGTGGAGGGATATAAGGCTGTACGTCACAACGGTAACTTGTAACCTTGACTTTCTATGGGAGCACCGAAAGCTCAAAGGAAATAACGAAAGCACCAGTATCCACGATTTGACCATTGACCTTGCGCTAATGCGCAGGACATCAGTCACGTGACGGTGCTGCATATCCTCCTTGAGCTCCTCGTCAGTGTTCAGAATCAGGTCCCGGTGGAAAATAACTCCTCGGACCAGATTCCGAGACGTGTGCTTTTCCACTTTGACAGGGATATCGCCAAAGTGGTCACATTTCAGAAGTTGTTCAACCTGCTCACCAGTCCTAGTCTTGAGCAACAAGCTACCGTTTCTCATCTTTTGTACCTTCTCAAGCTCACCATAGACCCCTTCCATGTGGCGAGAAAACAAAATAGACTTTACCATCTTGAAATCACCCCTATCCGTTCTGGTTGCAACCAGAAACTTGGGAGTGTTAGCACCCAGATTCTCACGAACAGACTGTTCCCAGGGGGTTGATCCCCGTAGGGAATCAAAAGTTAAAGACTTGGGTGGCGGACCACCCTGTTGGGAGACATTCATTTTCTGTCCCATGGCCATTTCATCCTCCCTGAATGCCACCGACTCCAATCACGGGCTGTCTCTGTAGGCGCTACTCAGCCAAGGCAAGGCCCGCCTAGCTTGGAAGGAATTGCCCGGGGTTCCGATGTTTGACATGCCATACAGGCATGTACCCCTTGGCATATACTAGAGAGTTTTCCAGCACAGGCATGCAGCTGTGCGGGGACCTGCGTTGTCAGGCGGATACTACTGCAGGGTATATGGCGCACCCACCTGTCGGTGTGGCCAGACCGAACAGGCTCTTGAGCGTAGTCGCACACTTAGGTGGCCCTTCCCCTGACAGCATGCACATATAATTTTGAGTGCCAGACCTAAAAAACATGAACGGAAAAGGCGTGCGATATAACCTAATGAGAGTTATATCGCACAAAGTGGGGCATTTAGAGCTGGCTGTCAAACCCGTAAAGGGGACCTGGGCCAAGAAACCCTTTTCGTTGCCTTCTACGACTGGCAGGGTATACCTGTATTCCATCCCTCCCACCCACGGGAGGTCCAATTCGCAAGACAAGCCGGAAACCTAAAAGAATAGCCAAGGTCGCCCCTTTTAGTCGCCTCGTACGACAGGCAGGGGATACCGAGGGTGTATTCTAAACCCCCCAGCCACAGGGGGGGTTGAGTTTGGAAGTTTAGATGGAAGACTCCTTAGTTTGTCTAGATTTCCCTCTTGTAGACAAACAAGGGTCATTAGATTGACTGAACTACAGTATGCATATGATGGATGCTGCAGCTCCTGCTCTTACTCCTGAAGAATCAGTAAATGATCTTATCATCGTTTAACCTTCCCAACAATGTGCAAAAAAGAAAGGTACTAGCGCAACCTGCCTCAGGATCATCTCTTCCGGAGTTCAATATCTCTACCTCGGATTCAACACTAAAACAAGAATGAGTGGATGACCTTAGAAGTGCCTTGTCCAAGCAATCTACTTGTAAGCAAAACATGGAGAAGAGAAGGTGTTGCCCATACAGAAAATTGGAAGGCTAATACATTGAGTTTTCAAGAATAAGGACCCTACAATATGAAGGCCTTATTTGAATTTGACCTTCTATTTTGTTCGTGTTGATATACAGAGCCTTCAATATAAATGGGTGACTAAACTGTGCATTGTGGTGCACTCTCTTTGCAGAACAACATTAGCTGGATGTGTACCATATTTTAAATAAGAGAAAACTGAATTGTATGATCATGAAGAAGAGGATAACTATCTTTACTTTAAAAGAGGAACTATACCACTATTAAATAAGGACTTCATATATTCCAAACTAATGGTGTATCAAGCTGGTGCAATCTCAATGTTGCTTTACTTGGACTATCTAGTGCCGTGATATTTTAAAAAAATCTTGAGTGCATCCATCAGAAAACACTTCGATACATATGGACATAAGGTGGGTGGACTGTATAACCAAGACAGTTCTCAAGAAAGCACAAATGTTGATTACAGAAACCTTCATAACTAGTCATCGACAAAGATTGATGGGACATGCCTGAAGCATTAATGATACCAAGCTGCCTTGCCGAATTCTTCATATCCATTTACAAAATTCTTCATGGCAAACTTTGCTCCAGAACAAGACATGGAGTCCCTCTGAGGAGACATAAAGACCAGCTCAAAACCCCTATGAAGATGACCAGTGTAAGTTCACAAACCTTGGAAGCATGTGAAAAAAATCGCCTACTTTGGTGCCACACTAGCTCTCCTGCTGTTGACAGGTTTGAAGGAGAGTGCCGCAGACATGAAGAGGTCAAGTGTCATCCATAAAAGCTCCGACAAGCTTAACAACGCCCGTCCCCAAACCTCCAATGATATTTCTGTGGTTGTATGTTTTATGCCATGATTGACCTATTTAGTCACCAAAAGCACATCCACCAATTGATTTGAGTATGATTTTATGGTCTTATACGAAGATATGTGTATTCTTGGAAAGTAGTCAGATCCAACTACAACAATCTTTGATGTTCATGAAAATTGTTGATTCAACATGAAATCAGGGCACAGTCTGACATACCCAAAAATTGATCGGGGCAGGAGGATACCATAATATTTATTTGTATTGATATGTATGGTAATATATCCTTAAAAACACATTTATGAACAAATATGGGGGGAAATATATATTGTTAATTTTAGGGACTGCGGCAAAGTGATTATGTAGCCCCGTGTACTTTGGATGTGTGTAGAATCTGTCTGATAACCAGTGTTAATTGTGATGGCTGTATTAGTGTGTGTTATCTGTTTTAATTCAAGTAAGGACCGCAGACGATAATTTCAAGTAGTTCCTACTTTTGCTACCAAATACTACCGTCCACACCTAGCTAGTAGACTTGGCTACTAGATGCCATCACAGCCAGTACCTGGCGGGGAACGTTGGAATTTATTTTTATTTTTATTTGTTTCCGACTTTGGCCATCTGTGGACCGCTTTCTGGTCAAATTTCTTCTTTTCTTTCCAGAACCTCTTCATTCTTTCACTTCTAATCTTTTTTTGCTCCTCTGTTATTACCAAATTTGGCCTGTGTTGTGGTGGTTTTTCTTGAATGTCTTGATATTGTCAACTCGGCTTCGAAACATTTTCCTATCGTGAATGACAACTTCAGTTAGTCCAACTTTAATGGCGTCTCCTTTGACCTCTTCTACCAATTTTGTAGTAGCTTTCAACCCTGTGATGTATTTAAAAATTTTCTTTGTCAGACGGTTCCCATCCATTCTCATCAAATGACCGTAAAATTTTAGCCTTCTTTTACGCATTATGACCACAATGGTTTCGGTCTGCATATACAGATCTTCATTTTTCCTTTTTTACCATGTTCCATCATCATCTTTCCGTGGTCCGAGAATTTTCCTCAGGATCCTCCTTTCCTTTATCTCAAGTTCCTTCAGCTCCCCTTTTTCGTTCAGGGTTCGACACTCGGAGGCATACAGACCCTCTGGCTTTACCACTGTACTGTAATGTCTGAGTTACGCTTTATATGATATCGCTCGTTTGTTATACCTCTTCCGAGTTAATCTATAGGCCAGGTCCAATTTTTTTGCTCTTGCTTTGTTTGCCTCTTGATCCAGTCCATTGGGTTGTATCCATTCCCCAAGATATTTGAACTTATCAGTTCCTTTGACAGGTCCATGTTCCACCAGCATGCGTCTCTCTTCCCGGTGTCTATATTCCATGTCCTCAGTATTTTCAAATGATACCTTAAGACTTGTTTTCTCAGCTATTTTGTGCAAAGTGTCCAGCATCTTTCGTGAATCATCTTTGTTTTGAGCTAAGAGGGCAAGGTCATCAGCAAAAGCCAAACATTTAATTCCCAGGTTTTGTCCTTTCCTTCCAAGATGTATACCCTGAATTCCTTCTGCTTCCAAAGCCTTATCCCAATTTCTCATGATTTTCTCCAGAACGATATTAAATACAAGTAGTATTGGTGAAAGACCCCCTTGTCAGACTCCTGATTTTATTTCGAAAGGATCAGAGATTTCTCCATAAAACTTTACTTTGGAGATGGTATCAGTTAGTGTTTGTTTTATTATTTCTCTTGTTTTCCTGTCAATCCAAAATCTTCCAATGCATTAAAGAGAGTCTGCCGGTCAATTGAGTCATATGCCTTTTTGAAGTCAACAGAAATGACCACAGGGTTCTGACCTTGTCCTGAGAATGTTTTTGAGGTTGAATATTTGCTCCACACACAACCTCCCTTTCCTAAAGCCGGCTTGGTACTCACCAATTAAGTGGTCTACTTGGTCTTCAACTCGGTTCAGCAGTGCTTTGGAGAGTATTTTGTATGTGACTGGAGTAGTTGTTGATGTCCATCCGATTAACTTTTTCGTGAAGTGGGTGTATGAGAGCACATTTCCAGTCTTTTGGGATCCTTGCAGTTTTCCACATTTCTTCTATAATGTGATGGATTGTTTTTGCTGTGATCTCTCCTCCGAACTTCCACATTTCAGCGATGATCCCATCTTCACCTGGTGCTTTGTTGTTTTTGAGCTCTTTGATAATGTGCTTGATCTCATTTAGAGTTGGTGGTTGGGAATCAAGAGTTTTCTTGAGATATATTCTGAGCAACCAATGTCTCTCCTGGCTCCTCCCCGTTCAGCAGAAATTTGAAGTAATCAGCCAGAAGCTGACAGTTTTCCTAATCACTCATTGCCACACTACAGTAGAGTCTTGCAATCTCGGCCTAATGTGGACCGAAGGGTGGCCAAGTTTGCGAAAATGCCGGGTTATCGGGATTTTTAAAAAAAAGAAGGAATAAGCCGTTTGTTTTGGTTTAAAAGTAATGCAATGCAGTACATTTATTTGTTTTTAACAGAAACACAAGTTTTAAAACGATTAAGCCACTACGATTACAGTACTTGAATATATAGTTCAGTACTGTACTACTGTACTGCATAAGAATCAAGGAAAACGATTACTGTAAATTATAGAAGAAACCTTAGAAAAACTAGGCATACAAATTATTTGTATAATATGCACACTGTACAGTATATGTACAAAACAATTCCTGTAGGCAAATAGTTTTTTCACTTAATGAAAATTACCATTTAATTTTTTGCAAAACAAAAAGTAATGTTCTTTTGCTTTTCGCTTTGAAACCTGTTTCTTGAAGCCTCGTCACGAAGACGGCGAAGAAACAGAATGTCCATAGCGGATGCACCTTGTTGTTCAAAGTACCGAAGAGTAGTTTCAGTGGCATTAAGTCCCTCGGTATGAGTGATTTTTGGTTCCACTACTCCGCAATCTTCAACTTCATCATGATCGTCGATTTCATCATTTCTTGTGACAGCCGCTACAATATCTGCATCCAACAGAATGTCTTGCTGTGTGTCACGGAGAATGCGCAATCAAATAAATGCAACGCCCTGCGCGAGAACCGTTTGTTTACTTCTTATTGACAACAGTTTGTGCATTTACAGTACTGTACTGTACAACTACCTGTATTTATCAGGTCGTCGTTACTCTTCTTACTATGTACTGTAGGTCAACTTGTTTCGCGTCGTATTCAACTATCGATAATTCCATTGACGGAGAAGATGACAGAAAACGTAATAACGCTCCTGCCAGGGTGGCCGAGAAATCCAGAGTGCCGGGCTACCGAGTGCCGAGTTTGCGAGACTCTACTGTACCATCTTTACGTTTGAAGCACAAACTTGGTGGCTGATATCCTTCTAGTTCTTCTTTGAATGTTCTGTAAAATTCTCGGCTGTTTCTCTGTTTAAAATCTTCTTCTATTTGTTATATCCTGCTTCTATCATAATTTCTCTTCTCTGTTCTTATGATCTTTGCTGTTCGTTTCCTTTCTTCCCTACATTCTTCCCATCTCTTCTCGGTCTTGTTTGAGTGCCAATTCTTCCAGGATTGAAGTCGTTGTTCAAGAGCCTCATCACACTTTTCACTCCACCACCTGTGTTTTCGTTTCTTTGACGGCTTTTCCAAATCGTCAGCTGCTTTAGTTATTGATTCTCTAATCTCTTCCCAGGTGTTCATATCAAACTTATACAAGTTCTCGATATATTTCTCCTTGTTTTGTTGAAGAAAATCAGCATTTATTCTGGGCTTCTTCGTGGCTCTTGGCTTGGGCTTGTTTGGATGGAATCTTACTTTAATTTCTGATAGATAGAGGTTGGAGTTGATGTTTAGGCATTTCCTTACTTTGACATTAAGGATTTCCTTATGATTCTGGGTTGTTATAGCAACATAGTCTATCTGGAACTCTCCCATCATCTTATTAGGAGATACCCAAGTCTTCTTCTTGCTCTGTATTGCTTTGAAATGTGTGGACATAAGCTTCAGATTGAATTGTCTACAGAACCCTATTAGTGTTTCTCCATTTTTATTCGTTCTCCTATGTGCTGGGTATTCTCCTACTA
Source organism: Meconema thalassinum (assembly GCA_946902985.2). NCBI lineage: Eukaryota > Metazoa > Arthropoda > Insecta > Orthoptera > Tettigoniidae > Meconema > Meconema thalassinum. The sequence goes on from OX336390.1 coordinate 445,972,656, forward strand.
TTTTGCTGTATTTTTTCTCCCTACCTATCTGGGCATTGAAGTCACCAACCAGAACTTTAACATGGTGTTGGGGAATTTTAGAGGTTGTATCTTCAAGTGTTCCCCAAAAGTCTCTTACATTCTCCGGGTTTTTCTTGTTATCATTTATTGGGGCATGTGCGTTAATAATTGTATAAGCTTTGTTTCCAGATTTAATGGAGAGAAGAGAGATCCTCTCAGATGATGAGGAAAAGCTTATGACCAGACTCGGTAACATCCTTTTTAACTATGAAGGCCGTACCTAGAATCGTTGAATTGGAGTTGTTTTTTACCCCAGATTCTGAAACCATCGGATTCCATTGGATTTTCATCAAGGTATCTCGCCTCTTGTAATGCCAGTATACAGATGTTCCTTTCTTTCAAGACGTTAGTTAGTTGTTTTAGTTTTCCAACTTGTAGAAGCGAATTGATGTTCAGCGTTCCCAGCAGATATTTTTGCCTTGTTCGTACCTTCTGCGGTGAGGTTCTGGGAAGCTCCGACTCTTCCCCACATGATTCTTCAGGCTTTCCAGAATCCAAAGGTCTGGTGGGGGATTCCCGTTTCCAGCTGCCCCCTGGAGTAATCTTTCCCGAAAGTGTTTCCATCATACCTTATGTTGAAGTTAATAGGGAGGGCAGGCATGGCCTGCTCCTCAGGTTTAAAACCGAGGTTGTAAGCCCCAGAGTTGTATCGGCTCTTCCGCCCTCCAAACCGTTGGGACTTGTGCTCTTCCGCCTTAGAGACCGTTGACCATTTTCTTAAACTGATATATGGACACCATATACCTTTTACTCTTATTCTCCCGAGCATTGGGATGCCTCTTCTGCCATAAAAACTGTTCCATAGTCCATCTACTCCACTGTTTACACCGTTGAGGTCTTCACCGTAACCCTGCAAGGGACCCTTACATGGGACTACCAGCCGGGTCAGCTGGACCAAGGTTTCCTAAAGAGGTGTTACACCTCTATCACTCATCCTTTGTCCTGACTTGTGACAGGCAAAGCCTGGCTTCTCAAACATTGGCGAACGTTGGAACTAATATAGAATTATCATTTCTAATCTACAAATTTTGGTTTCACACAAGTTTAGTTAGTGGAAATCGTAAGGAGATTGGAGCCTTGAAATAAATGGTGAAATCTCCCAACATAATGTTCATTATTATTCAAATTAATCATGTTTTTGGGCTAATGCCGTGTGAAAATAAAATTAAATACCACCATACGTTTCGAAGGAACCTTGCCTTCTTTTTCAATGGAATTAAAACAATGTGGCCAAAGAAAGTATAGCAATGCGATTACAAAAATCTAGAGAAATTCCTCTGTTCGTCACCAGAGAGTGGCTGCTAGACAATACTGTATGAACCTTGGTAGTAAAACGCGCCATATCAATGAGAATGGCGGACAGAGTAGTAAGGAAGGAAAAGGTAAAGAGGGCGAGGGAAAAATATTGAGACACCTCAAAGAATGAGGATGTCCAAAAAAGGTGAAAGAGGGAGGAGGGGGGAGGGTTTGATGGATATAAGGAAACAGAAACAAATGGGAAGTGTATCTGTACGGTACCCAACGGCATACAGACAACGGCGAGAGAGAGAGAAAAAAAAAACCAGATGGAATCTCCTCCAGTGACAAACAAAGGTGATCAAATCATGGCCCTGTAGCCATAGAGGAAACCGTACAATCTGAAATGGTGAAGAACTAGAGAAACTGAGAGGAACTATCTTCCCAGATCCTTAATAACTGGTAGCCAAGTGTCACCTTTGTTCGTCACTGGAGGAGTTTCCATCTGATTTGTTTTTTCTTCGCCGTTGTCTGTATGACATTGGGTATCGTACAGATACACTTCCCTTTTATTTCTGTTTCCTTATATCCATAACCCCCGCCCTTTCTCCTTTTTTGGACATCCTCATTCTTCGAGGAGTCTCAATATTTTTCCCCTGCCCCCTTTACCTTTTCCTTCCTTACTACTCTGTCCGCCGTTCTAATTAATATGGCGAGTTTTTCTACCAAGGTCCATACAGTACTATCTAGCAGCCACTCTCTGGTGACGAATAGAGGAATTTCTCTAGTTTTTTGTAATTTCATTGCTATACTTTCTTTGGCCACATTGTTTTAATTCCATTGAAAAGGGAGGCAAGGTTCCTTCGAAATGTCTGGTGGTATTTAATTTTATTTTCACACGGCATTAGCCCATAAACATGATTAATTTGAACAGTAATCCCGGCCATGAAAGCCTTAATCTACATAATGTTAATTATGTTTATGCGGTCTCTTTAAGATACTGTATTAGAAATAAGTCACAGGACAAATGTATTTGTTGAAGTTCCAGATACAAGACACAGCACATGTACAAGGAAGCACTGTTTATGATATGTTAAGGCAGACCGAAGGACTGGTACTTCCTGCAAGTCGACCGTTTTATAACTTGTGTCAAAATGCTCGTGAAACAGGTAAGAGCGATTTGTTGTTAGTAATTGTACACTAAAATGATTAAGTGAAATGTAACATGTAACAAATAAATAAAATAACAGTGAGCACATTACCACTGAGACAACTAGACACACTGTCAATGTGCCATTTGTCTTATTCTCAAACAAGACGAACATTTCAGAATCCCAGATGTAAATTACACTACTTTCTATAAGATGTGGCAATAGACATTTGTATAACATTTTAATTCATGTAATTTTACAGTCTATGTACATAAAAAAGTCTGTAGCATTAGTGTGGATTGATGACCAAGACACCTCATGTAACATGTGCTATGGGACTTGAACTTTTGTGACTACAAAATATGTGTCATTCGAACCAGCCACCCAACATGAACCCGAGTGTGTACCCACTGGGCGAAGGTGCTTTACGAACAAGCACGCATAACACACCTAATAGTTTGCCTGCTGACTTCTGCTTTGCTTTCATTCATAACTATTTACAGGAAATGGTGCTATCTAATTTCTAATAATGTTTAGATTTACGTCCCGTTTAACAACCGAGACTTATAGAGACGCTGGGCTGCCGGAATTGTGCCCTAAAGGAGATAGTTAACGCCTTGCATTTGCACACACTCAAATTCCAACTGAATGCATCAGGATTTGATCCTGTAACTGGGCACAGAAGGCGAGAACATTACCACTGCGTAACCCAACGCAGCCAGTCTATGTAATTTATTATCACACTTGTACATACAGTACTCCAGTTATGTTGTCAACTTCTATATGAATAATGTTTCAATGCACTCGAGTATCTAGAAACCACATCATGGTTGCATGGGATAAAGCTAGTCACTGTAGGATTCCTTTCAGCCCACTCACTTTCTGTGTTGGTGAGTGTACAAGCAGTTTGAGGATAATTAAGAAAAAATGGAAGAGTAGAGTCAAGAGCAATTTCAAGGCGAAATTTGAACAGCTCACTGGCAAACAATGGGACAAGTTTAGTTTCCCTACACACCTGTATTTGTTGAAGAGCATGCTGAACAAAGGCTTGGTGCTGCGTCTGGTAGCCATCATATGTCTGCTTGGTTGAGGTAGTGATAGGTGTAATGACTCCTGCATGCAGAGTTATTAGGGAAGCCTGATATTCAGACCATGATCTGGAAGGATTTCTAAGCTTCTCAACAACTGATGGGTCAAAGTAATTATTTTTTGATTCCCACAAGTTGAGCAGCTGGAACAAAAAACAGAAACAACTCAAATTAGAAAAAAGAAATCTTCGTAAAATGCAAGTAAAAAATATTTACTGAAACCTCACTCATTACCTTATTTAACTTCATTTGCTGTTCATCACTTGTACCAATAGAAGTACTACAAAACATTGGAACTACTACATCCTCTAGAGCTTTCTTCAAATCTTCAGCATTTTTCCTCACACTGAAATGAAAAAATAAAATAATATATATATACATATATTTATTTGATATCCATAATTATAGGAACTGAATAGTTTGACTTGAAACAATAAAGCTTCGAACTGACATCCTTACACTTGGCTAAACAAAGCCAGTAAATACACAACCCAACCACTGAATGCCTTCATTCCTCATTAGGTCCCATGCCCCCCCCCCCCCCCCCCCTGAATTTATGTCTACCTTATTATTGCCATTTCTATGGGACCAGGGATGATGTGAGATGAGCAACAGATGACTTTTTATGACCAGATGCCTACCCTTCCTGATGCCAACCTCATGACACATGAAATGGATATAGATGAAAGAAACTGGGCAAGGTGCCACATAAACTCCTAAAGTGAGCAGATGATAGTTTTGAACTGTCTGCAATCCCCGGTATTTTAGGGCAGTTGCTCAATTCCATTCCATCCTGCACACATTCAGCACAGACTCACACATGGTGCATGGTGAGATAGAGAATATAATTTTATAAATGTATACTTCTTCTGAAAATATCATGATTTGAAATCAAAATGTTAGAATCCATTTTTCAGTGTTGTTGTACAGGGTTTCCAGCCAGAAAGTCAAACTAATTTCCCTGAGTTTCCCCGACCAAAATATTCTATTTCCCTGACAAAAATTTGCCATTTGCACAATTTTTAACAGCCTCCTCCACCCCCATTAGCTGTCCCAACACCTGTATACAATATCTATTACTCAAACAGGAAATACAACATTTTGAACAGCAAAGTACAAACAATTTAATAATGATCTGCCACATAATAAAAAATGTTAATACATTTTATTTAAACCGTACATAAATAATGAAAGTAACACAATTAAAATTACTAATGAACACATAACAAATTTGAGTCAACTTCCCTGACTTTCCCTGACAATTTTTAAATTCCCTGACAATCCCTAACTTTCCCCGACTTTCCAGGTCGCTGGGAACCCTGCTGTATAATCATTCAAGAGAATAGCTCTTCAGTCGGTCAACACAAGAGTGCCCCAATATATTGGGGGGAAAGTGAAGGTTATTTTATCACCCTATTATCTGAAAGAATTACATGAATTATTTATACATTAGCACACTTCCCTAACAAATGGTGGAGCTTTAATTGGATGATATGTTTTGATCATCAAGCGAGCATCATCAGATCCAAATATACAAGGCAAAATAATTCTACAGAACACTCCGAAAAACCCAGAATGCCACCAATGAACGGTCGCTGCCCTCCAACAACCCGCAAGTACGGCAAAAGTTTAGAAAAAAATGTGGCTACTACTGCTGTAGTACACTTAAGCAATAAGCCCTAAACTAGAATTGTAAACAAATATGCAGAAAAACTTTATGTGCACTCTGCTGAAATAAAGGTAAAAAACTAGAACTGTAAAGTGCAAATAAACAGTGTTTGCCTACTATTTACTTATTTATTATTTATTTAACGTATGGCTTTTAGTGCTGGGTGTGTCTCGAGGACTTGTTCGGCTCACCAGAAGCTGTAGCTGCTTCAAGCAGACACCCATGGGGTGAGCTAAAAGTTCGTTCAATTTCAAGTAGTTCCAACTTTTGCTACCAGATGTCGCTGACACCTAGTGGTCAACGTTGGAACGTTGATAGAGCGTTTCAACTAAATCTAACCTAGAAATTTAGCTTCACACAAGTTTAGTTAGTAGCAGGATCTTTTACATGCCATAAATCTATGACATGGGACCGCAGGCTTTACTTCCACTCCGAAGGAAGGCATACTGAAGAATTTTTAACGCTCTTGAAAAATATGATGACTTTGGCCGGGTTTGAAACTGCGATCTTGGGAACAGCAGTTCAGCATGCTACCAACTACACAACCAAAGCCGCTAATACTCTGTTGAAAGATTTGATATGGGGATTTACCTGAAATGTGTATACCTTCAAACTGCTCGAACAAGTGCCCTCTCTTAAAATCCACAACCCTTACATGGAACGTTGTAGATACTAAATTAAATAGTTTTATCGTGGGCGCTTAATGCTTTAGTATTTATCAGCAGGGGTAGCCACATTTTTTTAAAACTTTTTCCTTCTTTTAGCGGGTTGTTGGAGGACAGCGACCATTTGTCAGTGGCATTGTGGGGTTTGGGAGTGTTCCATAGAACTGTTTTGTCTTGTATATTTGTTAATTTTTCAGGGATCTGATGATGCTTGCTTGACGAGCAAAACATGTCATCCCTTTAATTCCTTGTAATCTGTTCAAATAACTTTTTATCACATGTACATCTTTTGAGTTGGTAGCACATTTCCCAATTTAATTGGGCTTATACTCATGATGACTGACTATAATAATAATATAATAATAATATCGTATGGCCTGGGGTGCCTGGTGCAAGCTTTGCTATTTGACACCCAGAGGGGATATCTAAGCTCCTTGAACACCATAGCGCTTTCTAGTAGAGAAATGAGGAACTTTGTGTTGGCGGAAACTCTCGAGATTAATTTTGCCATTATGAACTCGGCCTACTGAATTCAAATGGGTTCTTTGACATGCCAACATCGTATGACATGCGTATCGTATTTTTGCCGCCTTTCAAAAATCACTTACCACGGCCAGGAGCGAGCCTGCAATCTTGGGGTTAGTAGACCGACACGATATCCACTCACCCACCGTGATAACAAAGCAACGCTGGAAAATGGCTTTGAAGCTTTTTATATTGTACCGTAATTGGTTTGTTGAAACAATAAATTGATGATGATAGCAGAGTAAGGATTGGGTATAAAACTAAACCCTATTTGGGAAGTACACACAATCAATGGAAGATAAAGGGAGGATAGAACATGGAATATCCACTTATGTGTGGAGATTGTCCTTTTATGAGCTTTATCCTGAAATCACTTCATCTGCTTGCACCTGCCCTTCATTACGCTGTTCTTTATCCTTGTTTCTATCCTCCTTTTCCTATGCTATCCATTGATTGTTTGCATATCCCTCTTGTGGTTTCCTAGAAAGATTCATACAGTACATATCAGGTTTAATATATCATATTTTTTCGAATGTGCCACCAAATCTATTGCGCACCCTAACTTTTAAATAAAAAACAAACGTGTTGGCAAATGTAATGAACATTGGCAAAAAGTATGTCGATACGTCAATAAGCCTCATGTCAGGACGTCATTTGTACTATAATGAAAAGTGATTCATTGATAAACTCATTAGTACTGTATTAACAGATGTATACTTCAACAGATATTTTAGTTGAAATGCAACACTAGACGACAAGACTAAGACTTAATTTTCAGCACTGTTCTATCATCAGAACACTTCTAGTCATTTGTGTCAAATTTATTCCATATTAACCTTGGTCTCAATGAGAGACACTTCATCTCTTGTCATTTTCGGTGTTGGTCCTCTTGCTGTAATTATTTTTCAACAAAAACTTCATCGCCGCTGATTAGTTATGACACACTTCAATGCATTTCAACAAAAGAAGTGTAAACGTGATCGTTGCTTATTAATGTAAGCAACAAATGCCCGGAACATTGTCTACAAAAAGCATTAATACATTGAAAAAATTTGCATGTAATGGCATGTCTAAACTACCTAATTGCAGTTATGGCCAAAATTATCAATGTGGAATAAATTACCTATGAAAGCTTTTAAATTCCTCTTTGTATTTTTTATAAAGCATATCAGTGAATATGGCTGGCAGGAATTCCTACCTTAAACCAGGTAAAGCCATAAATAGGCCTTGAATGTAACCTTAAAACAACATTTGACGAACAAGTTACCTGTAAATATAGATACTGAAAATTGTTTTCCTTACAGCAGTACTGAGTAGTTTCCTTTTCAATTTAGGAGAAATTGCGGATTAATTCTAAATTATGTCATTGTATGTCAGGCATGCACAGTTAAAGTTGACCTCTATGTGGGTCGTGTTTTTGACAAGGTCATTTAAGTCCGAATTTTGGAGCTATCCAACAATCCACGTTGAATCTGACAAGGAGTCAATTTGTCAATGTTCCTCGTACCAAATACAACAGTAATGAATATTCTATAATTGATGCCGCTGACCGTCAGTTAACAATCAACTAAGAAGCTTTGAATTTGACTTCCTTCAATTCTTTACCAGCTATCAAATGTACTGTTATCCACGAAGCAACAGTCGTTTCGCGACAGCATGTTTTTAAGTGTTCAGAAAGGAAACACTCTAATAATTTTTGTCCTATCTCAAACAATAGCTGTCTATTGACACTAGGAAAATACTGGATTTTTCAACAAGCCCATACTACATACAGCGAGGTCCATTATTGAACGCAAGAATCGCCATAGAATGATTATGTATTTTAGACATTGAAGACCCTTTTAACAATTAAGTGTTTGTTCATAAGCAATATTTTAATGTGTCTAATGACACAAATCAAACGCAGGACCGAATGACTGAATATGCGTGGAGCATTGCATGTTATATTTAAAGGGTGTTGTTGATATTTTAATTAGTGCATTTCTTAAACTCGTAGTTTTCAATATGTTATAGTATTGTAATTGATGATTTGTGTTTTATGTTGTTTGATGAGGATTTCGATAGTGTTGTATGATGTTTTAATACCAAATGAGGGCTGAGAAAGGAAACATGTACCCGTAGAGTTTTTCTGTAAGTAAAGTATTGATTTGGCGGGATATTCAGGTTTTACTTATTCTAAATTATGTGCCTAGTAAAAGGCGAGCAGGCACGTTTCAAAGGAAACAGTCGCAATTACAAACTATAAAAGAACATGTAATATCGCGATTTGATAGGACAAGGACGTATGGATCTACAGCTCACTATTGGCATCTGCAAATGTGGGCACTAGAAGCGTCAAAAATGGTTGGCGTAGACAGTTTCAAAGCTTCGATTTTGTTCATAGACAATCTTGAAGCTGAATATGGCATTAGATCCAGGCATATTACTAAATTTGTCACACGTAAGGACATAGAAGACGATAATAGTGTACGTCAGAACAGTTTGTTGAAGAAGTGAACTTGTGTATGACACAGCAGGGTGTGGAGAAAGGAAATGTTTGGAGCAGTGACCCGAGTCAATTCCAGTATGAAATGTCTTAAACATAAACACTGTCACACAGAGGAGAGAAAACTACAGCTAGTGTGTTGCAGTCTGTACATAGCTCCACACAATTGATGTGGTTTTATCAATGACAGGCAGACTATCAAACAAGTTGTACATCAGTTTTCAAGAGACACATGGCACTTTCGGCCCAATTATTTCCAAGAAACTTGAAACAACCTGTACATGAAATATCCATGTGGAGGCAAGCAAAAGTGGAAAAATGACTAAAGAACACATGAAACATTTTCTAACTTAAGTCCTTGGTGAACATGTAACAAGTTTAAAGAGCCTATTGCTGTGTGATTCCTGGTCAGGTCATACAGATCTAGATGCAAGCTTTCCAAACAAAACTGTTATGCTGAAGATATTGCCCCTGAAAACAACAAAATATTGCCAAACCCTTGATGTTTACTTCTTTTGGCAATATAAGCTCTATATCAGAAGGATTGCTGATTTTGTAAGATTGCAATGTGTCTAACCACAAGTGAAGCTACATGAACTTATTTCATCATCAAACTTCACTTTATGATTTACAATCAATTTTCTGCACCAAAGTATAAGCAATGTTGCAATATGCATGGCGAAATGCAGGTTATGACATGGACATACCCATATCATCATTTGAAAATGTAATTAATGTGGCTTTTGAAATTGGACTACTTGAATGTGAAAGTGATTTTGAATGTAAAAACATGGCTTTAGTGAGGTGTGCACATTGTTCCCTTCCACTTTGTGTTAACCACTTCATCGAAATCCTTCATATGCACTTTGAGGATTAATATACACACTATCAGGTGTGAAGGATATGTGTGATTTGCACTATTCTAGTTACTTTAAGCAGAGGGTTTACCACTGTTCGTTGCAAATGTAATGATATACTGCCATCATTGAATTACATACACTTTCCCTCCTATTGTATTGATAGCTTGTTACTTTGTTTGTCTCTATTAAAATGTCACTTTTGGTAGAATGAAACGTTTTGCATGGAAATGACACAGAACACTGATTTTGTTATGATTGAGTGCTAATCTACGCATGGTTTCTTGCGGTTCCAAGTGTTCGAGCTCAAAGGAGTCCCTTATAAGTTTTTGATGTATTTTATTTGTTTGTTTATTTTGGGGGGGCAGTGACTGTTAGTGGGTGTCATTGTCGGTTTGGTAGTCTTTCGTAGAGCTATTTTGTCTTGTTTAGATTTGGATCTGATGATGCTCGCTCGACAAGCAAAATATGTTATCCCTTAGTTTGCTCCCTCTTCTATAATCCAAAACAAATCGTACCATATATATTAATCGCATGTAATTTTTTCAGGTTATTTTTCGCATGTCTCAGTAATTGGGATTACATTGTGTTGACCGAGTGGAAAGTCATAATATCACTTGTCAATAAGGCAACATTGCAAAATTGCTTCAAAACTCTCTATAATATTTACAAGGATTGAGAAACAAATTATTGCTGCAACTGCTAGGCAAGTGTCTTTCTGTGGAATGTGTATTTCTCAGTATCGCCCCCTTCATGCACTCAAAGGTGAATTTCGCAACTTCCTAGTGCATTCAACGTTGACAGTGAACAACAGTAGGCTACTCTGCACAGGGGCAGTTTGGAATGTCACTTACCTAATCCCCTACACAATTGGAATGTTGTCGTGTCGTCATGGACAGGGAAGAGAATGGGTTTCCTGGAAAAAAGGAAAGGCAACTCAACACGTCTCTCCATCCAACCTCCACTTCAACCCGTTAATTGGACTGTCCTTCAAACGAGAATGCAATGATATTTTAACACGCCTAAAGTGAAGTGTTTGGAGACTGCATAATTAAGGAAGTTGGCTAAAGAATTTGGAAAACGGTTTTTTGTAGCGACGTCATTTTATATTGTAAACTATGTGAGGTTAAGATTTTGGTGCAAAAACGTTTTAATAGACAACAATATTGTGATACTGCTAAACATCAACATGCTTAACAAGATTCTCCACTACGAAAAACAGGCAGCGCCTGCTTTTCGAGGGGGCTACTTCAACAGGATCTCGACAGGATGATGGTTATTTCAAATATTCCCCTAATGAAACTAAATAGGAGCAGGTTCAGATCCTCCTTAGAGGAGTGCATGCCAGGTATGAATAATTATGTTATTCTCATTTTTAAACAATTACTGATTAGGCTCCAATAATACTACTGAGGCCAAAGGTGGGAATAATTAATGTGAAGCTATTTTTTGTACAGTACGCCTATTTGATGTGCTTTACAACATATTAAAAAGTCCCCAACTTTCCTATGGCAGCTTCCTAGAATTCCAGGCCCTGGAACTCAAGGAGTCCTGGGAAAGTACATGTTCTCACTGAAATTGGCATTTAATCAAAATGAGTATTGTCAGTTGAGCCATTATAATTAACACAGAAAGTGATAAAATGTCCAGCATAACTCAACACATTGCAAGCGTTTCGCCCCAGTGTACCAATTGGGCTCTTCAGTTGGTAAAGTTACACCTACCAAGACGCATAGCTGGCACACTCCCGTGGTGCACTGGCATGCTCGTGACGTGGCTACACATGTAGCGAGGCGTCTTGCATGGCCTTCTCAGTGTGTGCCAGCTACACGTCTTGGTAGGTGTACCTTTATCAACTGAAGAGCCCAATTGGTACACTGGGGCGAAACGCTAGCAATGTGTTGAGTTATGCTGGAAATTTGTATAACTTTTTGTGTCAATTGGCAATTAATGCAAACGGCTATACCAAAATCAACTGGAGATGTCCCAAATTAAACAAGAAGGATAGAGCTACATTCTGAAGTAGTTGAAAAGCATATCCTATAACATCCGGCGCCGCCGGAAGCGCCAAACTGCGGGAAATGTTTAAAAAAGTTTGCATTTCCGTCTATGTTTATGTTAGTGTTGTGGTGGATGGTTTAATATGGCAGATATCACAAAAATGCTTTGAACAAACCTTTTAGGAGAGACATTTATCTTTCCAAAGGTGTATTTTTTAATTTTTGTATGACGAATAACGACTAAACCACGAGCGTTTAAGGGGTAGTGTGCGCGTTGTTTCTGCAAGGCCCGCAAGTCCACATTTCAATATCGCGCGCGGGTTCTTTCTTTTGTAGACAGCAGGTAGTCTGTCACTATCACTATCACTAGACAAATAAAAAGTGCATTAAAAGAAACAGAATACATATTGACCAAAGCTGAAAAAGCAAAACTAATTAACATGAACCCGAAAATACCGTCATTGAGGGGACAACCTAAAATACACGAAAAGGAGTGCCCAATGAGACCAATAGTCAATTGTAGGAATGCTCCTAATTACAAAATCAGCAAAGAGTTGCTAAAAATCTTAAAATACCGCCTTTCCAACGACAAAAACAACTCTGTAAAGAACACAACGGAATTAGTAACAGCAATGAACACCCTACAAATGAAGCCTAACTTGAGGCTTGTATCTTTAGATGTGACTAACATGTACACCAACATTCCTATTATTGATGCAATCAACACTATCGAAAACAACTTAAAATCCAACAATTCGGCAAAAGAAACTGAAGAGATTGTGAGATTACTGAGGGTCGTTCTCAGCCAAAACATGTTTCAATTCGACAATAAAATGTACACACAAACAGAAGGCCTAGCGATGGGGTCATCACTAAGCGGACTAATCACTGACATCTTCATTAATGCACTAGAAAATGAGTTCCTAGAAAAGACTTCAACAAAGGGAATAGTAATATGGAAAAGATACGTAGATGATGTAATCTGCATCTACGATACTGAACTAACAAGCGAAGAAACAATTCTCCAATCCATTAATAGCCTACATCACTCAATCAAATTCGCTAAGGAATCCGAAACAGACCGAAAAATAAAATTATCTCGGCATAACTATTGAACGTAAAGATAACGAACTGTCATATTCCATATTCCGGAAAGCCACACAAACCTCGCATACAATCGATAATCAGTCAAATCACCCCAGTACGCACAAATTAGTGGGTTTCAACTCAATGGTGCACAGGGCTTTAAACATACCCATGTCAAAAGACAACTATAATAAGGAAATAACAACCATTAAGCAAATAGCAAAGGAAAACAATTTCCCGCCAAGAAAAATAGACCAAATTATAGCCAAACATAAAAATAAAGATAAAACGATTCCCAAACCGGACAGTAATGAGAAAAAATTTGCGCGCTTCAACTATGTGAATATGAACACATATAAAATCAGTAATCTTTTCAAAAAGCAAGGCATAAAAATAGCATTCACAACGAACAATACGACCGGAAGGCACTTGCAAAATAGTAATCTAAATAAACAAGACCTGTATTCAAAGTCAGGGGTATATTCTATTACATGCCAAGACACTGGGTGTCAAGCTAATTACATTGGACAGAGTGGAAGACGAGTAGACAAACGTTATAATGAACATAGGAATGCGATAAGATACGGAACACATTCAGCCGTATGCGAACATATGTATGACACAGGTCACAGCTTTACTAAAATCGAGACTGACCTAAAAATAATTCATCACGAATCGAAAGGCAGAGCTTTCGACATAAAGGAAGCAATCAAGATTCACCTAGCCAAACGAAACAATCCCAACAATCTAAATGAACACACTTTTATGGAGAGTTCACCCCTTTTCGCTCTACTAAAAAACACACCCTGTCGGAAACAAGACACAACTTAGCGATGCAGCCACCTATAGTGGTGGTTATAGGTAAATGTTATCTGGATCAGGTGTTCTATGTACTTTTTTCTGCAATAAACCTAGGCCGGTATCCTCAGCAGTATTAAAGGTGCCGGGACGTCTTCAATAGACCGTGTACCGCTTAGTTGAATGGCTTTTTAGTCCACGCGTGGCGAAGACAGTTCCACGGTCTTAATAGTTGTAGACCTTCCTGTATTCAATAACATACATTCTTATCTAGACTTGGCAACGTCACACAAATAAACATTGCACTGACCTCAGATTCCACATAGGAACAAAAAGGGGTAAGAAAGGGAAAAACCAGTTTCGTTCAGTTAACACTCGGATTAGTCGAATAAAACTGGTGCCAGAGTGAACACGAAACTGCTCGAAGTTCCAGTAAGGAAGACAAAGTGGATAAGTATCAGCCTGTATTATTACAGTATAACCATAGTTGTTGTTGTATAACCATATAATCACCCCCAAACAGACAAACTCCAGATTTTTATCACCATTTTAGCATTTCACCGAACATTATACTACATTGGCATACACCGACAGTTGCATTACCAATACTGCAACTAAATAATTGTACATATTGTAAATATTTTTCACCTGTATTCTCAAACATACATGTGATAGCCTAAGTGTAATGGATCTGATGATGATCGCTTGATGATCCAAACTGGTCATCCTAGTGTATTTATTAATCTCATGTAATTTATTTCAGGATTAGGGCACAACCCAGCTCTTTTTGGGTACATTCGTGTTTCCGACTGAAAAGCACCAAACTTTTGTTTACTTAGGCATCACTGAAAAATGGCTTCAAACCTCACAAAAGTTGGTATATTGGCTTTCACGGCCAGTGAACTAGTAGATATGCTCAGAAGCACGTTGTTTTCAGTCAATTATAGAGAGGTTCAACGGTAAGATCTTAGTTATAAATATACGATATTGACATCTCTCATTTCTTCTTCTTTGCTACTGTACTTCTTTTGTCGTTTTATTTACAAAATACTAAAGTTCAGTTGAAAAATGGTTGTTTCTCTCGTCTTGTTATTACCCAGAAACGAATTCTCTGCTATGAAAGTAACCGAAGAAACCACTGAGAATCGTGATCATTCTGCACGTGTGACGCAATATGCATAAGGCAACATTGATTTCAATATTCGGACACTGACAGGCCATGACACTGTCCATAGCCTAGGTGGTATAAGGCTTATCACCTTAAGCCTGCACCAAGTGAAAACAAAATAATAAGCCGTGTCTTAAATTCGCCACCTACCAATGAAATACCAGCAATAGGATCGGTTCCTGTACGGTGGTTCAAAAAGCCTCAAACTCTTGGTTTGAGAGTCCTTTTTAGGTTCTATTGGCTATGTCATGTCTGGAAGTGGCCTAGAGGAACTGTAGTCATTAGTGAAAAACTCTGTGCCACACATGATTTCTGGTCATGCATATGCAATGTCATTGAGAACTCACTTGCTGACTCAACGTGCACTCATCACTCTTCTTTTGAAAGTGTCCAGATAAGTAGATAATTGTAGGAGTGAATTGCAAACCACATTCTAGTCATTCATGGATAGCTCCAAAACTATCTGCATATTTGAGAGTACCAATGGTGGTTCTTTCTATGGAGGAACTTTTCGAGGATTATTCTTCAAAAAGTCATACTTCTGCACTTTGGGTTCAGTACATACGGATGGTACGTAATTATCTATGTCTGCCTATACAGTTTTGGCAATGTATTTATGGATAACGAACCTGATCCTGACTATACGGTAGGCAAGTTACGTTTGTTCCAGTGGTGTAGCCGGGGGGGGGGGTTACTGGGGGTTAGAACTCCCCCTCCCCCCATTGGAAAATCGGCATGGTTGTGATTTGTGTCTGTTTCACCACCGCACCGGCTACCTGGTAATGTACAGCTGTCACCTTTTGGCCCGGCTCCAGATGTGAGGCTAGACACGTCTTCATGACAAAGTATAACCACAGTCTATCTACACAGTCGCGAAGCTTGGCTCATATTTTTCTACCGCCGCGTGACAATAATGCTCTGTGTTGGTGTATGTTATGTTGCTGGATTTACTGTATGTTATAGCATTGTGTAACAGTTATATCTTTAATCATGTGTTTTACAAGAGGAGATGTGCAGTGCAATAAACAGCTGAAATATTAAAAGCCATATTTCAGAGTTGATTAGTAACCTATATGATCGCTTTTCAGTCGGTCAACACGAGTGTAGGTGGGAGTGACAATTTATCTCCTAGCGCCTGAAATAAAAATACATGAATTGTCTATACTCTTAATAAAACACTTTTCGCATAAAGGGAGAGGGGTTGTATGAGAAACGTATTAAGTGTATAAATAATTATTGTATTATGAATTACACAGGGAAATTAATTGTTACTCCTCACCCAATGTAATTGGGTATATTCGTGTTGATTGACTGGGAAGTCATTCTATTAATGTAGACTGTTCAAATAACAAGACGACACCCGAGTTCCCAAAGAACCCTAAAAGTTAAGACTTGAGTTATGCATTTTAGGCTATTATTTTAAGCTTTTGTAGCAAACAACGGAACTGGGTCTTTAACTGGTTATATATCAATAATAATGTTATTGGATTTACATCTCTTTTGACTACTGCGGCATTTAGAGATGCCGGGGTGCCAAAATTTTGCCCCGAAGGGGACTTTTAACGTGCCACTAAATCTACAGATACGGCTCCCTTGCATATATGTACCCTCAAGTGGCAGCTGACTGCGCTAGGATTAGATCCTGAAACCTTGGGCACAGCAGGCGAGAACGTTACCGCTGAGCCACGCAGCCATTCGGTTATAAATCAGAAGCATGTCTCGGTAGAATATCTATGCATGGCATTGGTGGCGTAGTCTGTAGCATGCTGAACTACTATGCCCAAGATCGCGGGTTAAAACCCTACCAAAGTCGTCGGATTTTTAAGAGCGGTAATATCCTTCACTGTGCCTTCCGTTGGAGGGGAAGCGAAGCCGGCAGGCTTATGTCATAGATTTATGGCATCAAAAAGAACCTACCACTACAATGGTAGTGTGTAGTCAAAATGTCTGCCTTGGTTAGAAACGCTCTTTCAAGTTCCAACGTTTGCCACTGGGTGTCAGTGGCAGTGGCGTCTGGTAGCCAAAGTTGGAACTACTTGAAATTAAAATTGGGGACCCTACGGGCGTTCAATTGAAATGCCTTGCTATGGCCATTT
This sequence comes from Meconema thalassinum, assembly GCA_946902985.2. Taxonomy (NCBI): domain Eukaryota; kingdom Metazoa; phylum Arthropoda; class Insecta; order Orthoptera; family Tettigoniidae; genus Meconema; species Meconema thalassinum. The sequence goes on from OX336390.1 coordinate 445,989,540, forward strand.
GGCTGCAATTCAAATATAAATTATATCAATGGCATAAGTAAACTTAAATGGTGTCACCAAAAACACGTGACGATATTTTAATTTTCAAATAGTCAGAGAGCTGATTTAATGAATAAAAATGTAGACTATTTTGTATTAGAAGTAAGCCAATTAATGTAGTAAGGATAATGCTCACAAACTTAGATGTGGTACATTGTTTGTTAATTCTACAGAGAGTATAGTTTGTATGTAACGGAGACCCTCGCTTGCCCGCTCGCCCGTGGCGCGAGCCTGTCTCACGCCACGCACTTTGCCCTTATGTGGCGCCTGCGCAGCACTGAGTCATTGAGTACAGGAATTTGTACTTACCTAGTTCACAGCTGGTGCTGCAAATGTTCGCCATTCACTGCTACACATCGCTGGCACCTTTTTATGAAACTGGCATTTACTCTCTGAAGTTCCTTAGCACCGATTGACTGTATTTCAGCTGTAATATAGTCTTTAAGCTCATTTATAGTATGAGGGTTTCTCGCATACACACTATTTTTAAGCATCCCCCACAAATAAAAGTCACATGGTGATAAGTCTGGGTTTCGCGGGGGCCACACGTTCCGAAAATGCGACGCAATTCTGTCATGGATGCTTCAGCAGTGTGAGCAGTGGCAGAATCTTGTTGAAATTAATTTGACAATCGCTCTCCGTAAGTCAGTTCATCAAAAAATTGGTCAAGGATCACATTCACGTAACGCTCACGGTTAATTGTGCCCTCATAAAAAATAGGCCCGATAATTCTGTGTCCATTAAGTGCACACCAGACCCCAATTTTTTCACTATGCAAAGGAGTTTCAAGTACAAAATCTGGTTTCTCCTGACTGTAATACCTATTATTCTGAGAACATTCGTGCCCATGTAGATGAAACCACGCTTCATCGGTAAAAAAAATCAATTTTGGATTGATTTCCCCAGAATTAACTTTCTCCAAAATCCAATTACAAAAATCTAACCTCTTATTGGGGTCATATTCCCTTAACTCTTGTACTGTCAGAATTCTGTTTGACTTTAATTTAAGTAATTTAACTGCTTTATTAGCGGAACTCATACTTACTCCACTATCCTGCGGCAAACGTCTAAGACTTTTTTGCGGGGTGTGCTCTAGTCTCTCTCCAATCTCATATAATTTTTCTTCTGTAAAAACATGTCTCCTTCTACGTATTTTACGATCATTTATTGAACCTGTCTGTTTAAACTTTTTTGCTAGATCTTTTATTGTTTTGACGCTAGGCACGGGTCTGTTTGGAAGTTTCTGACGGAATTTCCGTCGTGTTTTCGCACAAGATTTCCTGTACTTTATGAAGGTATTATGCATATACACATGTCCACATAATGAAAATCGCATTGGAACAGAACACTGAGCAATAAACATGTGAACAATTGACTAAACTGAACCTCACACTGTTAAAGCTCTCAGCAGACTGCAAAGGAGGGAAACTTGTGGCGCCAAGAAGCGGATTACGGCCAAGTGCGTGGCGGGAGACCGGCTCACGCCGCGGGCGAGCGAGGGTCTCCGTTACATACTAACTAAACTCTCTGTAGTCTCCCACATGACTGCTGTGAAGGTTTAGCACACAATTGTTATTGCTGAAATTATATGTAAAATTGACATTGTATTATATTGTCAAATTCAGGAATGAAAGGTTTCAAAATCACACAGAAAATACGAAGTAACTTACTTACAATTGAGCCATTTAAGACCTTAATATCTTTTTATACTTTTTGTTTCACAAATCACACCGGTATTTTTCAAATTAATTGTAATGTTACTCAATTTTACGGAAGAACTAGCTTTTAAACCTCAACCGTTGTTTAAAATTTTAAACAACATAGACCTCAACCGTCAGCACATTTGACAATGCCTCAACATTTCAGAGTATCAAATGCCATGTATTACCGGAACTCAGCTATCAACATTACAAGTTCAAGAATGTGACTTCGTTCAAGGACATGGACAGTATTTTAGATAATTTTAAATTTATTTTCCAAAATGTTCCATTTTTATTTATTCACACATAAGGACATTATTCATCACATACGAAATACCGGTAGTACAATGGATGTCAATATAACATTCATATGGGAAAGGTTGTAAGAAGTCATGAAGTGTTTCTTATTTTAAAAATTGCGTGTGTTACTTCAAAATTTTTAACAATTGTTATGTGCTTTCGTTGTTGTATAATTATGTGTTTCTTATTTTAAAAATTGCGTGTGTTACTTCAAAATTTTTAACAATTGTTATGTGCTTTCGTTGTTGTATAATTATGTGTTTTTTGACTTTTGAAAGGGTTTTGGAACATTGTCTTTTATAAATGTTTCCTAATATTGTGATGGGCTGAAGAAGGAATTCAGAGAATTCCGAAACATATACCCTCAAGGACACTAAAATAGCAATAAAAAGTGTTGATTAGGTAGAAATTCAGGAAATTCTTACATTTCATAAAACTGTCAACACGGAACCTGAAATGAATACTTCTTCGAATATCTTTTAACGGTTTACCCAGCCTAAGCTTAAAAGGCGCACTGACGGCAGGTCCCAGAAAATTCAGAAAAGCCGAGGTGAACAGCGAAACTCCAAACACATATACTCTTCGCTGAAGTCTCAACTCGACACGACTCGAAAGTTGATGCTGGCCGAAGCTGGGGTGATAGACTCGCTCACTACCTCGTAAAGTCGCTCCACTCGCTCCACTGAATGGAGATTCTTCGAAGAAATTAAAACGTAAAATCACTTATAGTGGGCAATGTATTAAAGATAGAGATATGCTGTCGTGGACCTTTTTGTAGAACATTTCATGCTGACCAATTCTTACACTCATAGTAGGCCAATATAGATATTTTTAACGGTTTATCCAGCGTAAGCTTAAATGGCGCATGGACGGCAGGTTCTTCTTCGAGTCGATTCAATGAAATTGTTACAGCTCGGATTCCTGTAGTCACAAATGAATGTTTTCTACAGAAATCTTCCTCGAGAAATCCTTTACAGAATGGTGAAAACCGCATCAAAATCTATCCAGTGGTTCTCGAGATTACCCGTTACATCCAAGAATCGAGGATTCTGTTTTATACTACAGTATGTCGAGATGCCCGCGACTATCATTGAAACAAATACATGACTAGTAGTAATTCTACGTAAGACTCATTAAATACGTCATACAATGTACCTAGGGATACTTGGTAGAGGACTGAACTAATGAAAACACAGCACTTTTTTTTTAAATACTCCAGTGAATTAAAAGTGTACATTTTATCAATATTGTGATTTAACATGACTTATGTTTACAATAGAAATAATCACTCAGGTGAGTTAAAATTCAAAAAGCCCCTACAAAAGTGAAATTATCAGTTCCACGAATAACGCACTCAAGCCGGTTACCAGCTTGTTGGCCGCCGCGAGCGCTCGTGTCGTTCCATCTACCAAGAGGATGCAATTTCGTAATGCACTGAGCTTCGTGATTGTGTATTTTAGACTGTGGTAATACAACTCCGTCCTCCCAGGTTTGCCAATCTAACTAGCGCCAAATAATTTTGAATCCCATCTAGCGGGACAATATTACTTTTTATTATTTTCTTTTCATAGCGGGAGAGAAGTTATATGTAAATTAATCTAGTTTTAATAAAAATAACGCGTTTAATAAGGACTTAGAAAATTCTATGGGTACATTAACAGTATTTATGGGATCGTTATTAACTTCTTGAGCATGAGATCAGCCGAGTTGCTTCATATAATGTTAATACAGTATGCTGTATGTCCAACAAGTCCCCGAATTACGGTTATCCCCCAGTTACGAATGAGTGAAATTGGTCACATGTGTAGTGTAAGCAACTAAACCGTTTTCCGGCTGCATGTAGCATTTGTAAGGTAAAAGGGACTTAGTAGGTGCCATAAATCTTCGAAAATGATATTTTAGGCGTACAGGGCTAATTGCAATATAAAGCACAGGATCTTGTTGAAAAAACTGAATAAACATAAAAATAAGTAGCCTATTGTATAACTCATAAATCAACATGATACATCGTGAGAAGACATGCCCACTTTTGCTGAGACTTCTGTAAATGACTTCTCTTGTTGAGAGATACGCAGTCTTCATGTTGGTAGCACAGATAAATTCGAATTTATTTTTTTCCTGTCAGGGGAACAGGAATGTTCTATAGATGTACCATTTCAGTCAAAAATTAACTTCATTTTTTAAAGAACTGTTTTTGTTGTTGTTGTTGTTGTCTTGTCTTTGTTGTCGAAAACTTCTGGACCAAAATACATGAAACTATTCTTGTGTAATATTATCTCATTGAGAAATAGAAATACTTGTAGAGTTGCTGTTAATTCATTTGAGGGGCTTGAGACATTTCTGTCATCAGCCCTGTATAGTTGGGTGTGTGCTGAAGTTGTCTGGCAACCGTATTGCTGTGATGACTGTAATAATGTGTGTAAATGTATCAGGGACAAGCATGGGGTAGACGCTCCGGGACTTGAAGTAAGGCACTATCCCGGCAATTTCCTGTAGGGAGTGTAGAAAAATCACACTCAGGATAACCGCTGTCAGCACCGGGATTCAAACCTACGATATCCATACTTACTGCAGCTGCCCTCGCGGCCATGGTGCACTTTTGACGAGTGCGGTTGTGCCGCGGGACGAAATACTTGTAGAATTTAGCTTCGAGTAACTGTGACCCCCCCATTGGTCGATCCTGGCTACGCTACTGGTTTGTTCAATGTACAATAGAAATACTTTCATGTAAAAGCACCGACAACATGTACACAGGTATATTTCTTAATTAGTACTTTTTTTTTTTTTGCATTTAAACAGGTTATTAAGTGAAAATCCCATCACCATCACATAATAAGCATTGCGTGCAGACCGATATTGCAATGCGGGCTATGCAGAAACATTACCCCTCAAACGCTCGTGGTTCAGATCCTATTGGTCGTACCAAAACAATAAATACACCATTGGAAAGAAAAATGTGTTCCCTAAAAGTTTAATCAAATCATTCTTGTGATATCTGCCATATTAAACCACACACCACAACACTAACATAAACATAGATGGAAATGCAAACTTTTTAAAAATTTCCTGCTGTTTGGCACTTCCGGCGGTGCCGAATGTTATAAGATATGCTTTTCAACTACTTCTTCTTTAATTTGGGACATCTACGGTCGATTTTGGTACAACCGTTCACTTTAAATGCCAATTCCAGTGAGAACATGTACATTTCCAGGACTCCCCACGAGTTTCAGGGCCTGGAATTCAAGAAGTTGGGGACTTTTGATATGTTGTTAAGCACATCAAATAAGACCATTATGCAAAAAAATAGCTTTACATTAATTATTCCCACCTCAAACCCTAAAATTACTTAGCCAATTCACCAGAGGATTAGAACAAGTTTTCAAATGGTATGGACTCAAGTCTTGAAAGAATTCATGAAGAAAATCAATAAATGTAAAACAAAAATAATGGCTACTGCAGAAAGAAATCAGAAACCCCTATTGACGTCAAAGTGGCAGGTGAAAAGCTCAAGGAAGTAAGAGACTTCTGCTACTTGGAAGCAAAATAACCAGTGATGGACGAATCAAAGAGGATATAAAAAGTAGGTTGCCATAGGCAAGGAAAGCTTTTTGACAGAAAATAAATCTATTGAAATTAAATATAGATTTAGGTATTAGGAAGAAATTCTCGAAAGCCTTTGTCAGGAGTGTAGTGCTCTATGGAAGTGAAACTTGGACAGATGACACAGCAGAAAAGAGTAGAATAGAAACGTTTGAAATGTGGTGTTACAGAAGAATGATGAAAATCAGATGTAACAAATGAAGAGGTATTAAAACACCCAGGAATAGGAAACTTAGTAATGGAAGAAAGGGTCAAAGACAAGAACTGTAGGGGTAGACCAAGGTTAGAATAAGTTAAACAGATTGCCTTGGATTTAAGGCGAAGTACTATGTAGAGATGAAACGATTAGCACAGGACAGGGAGGAACAGAGGGTGAAATCCATTTTCACAACATAATAATAGCTTGCCACGTGGGTGAGTGGATAGTGTGTCTACTAACCCTAAGATTGCAGGTTCGCTCCTGGCCGTGGTAAGTGATTTTTGAAAGGCGGCAAAAATATGACACGCATGTCATACGTTGTTGGCATGTCAAAGAACCCATTTGAATTCAGTAGGCCGTGTTCATAATAGTAAAATTAATCTCGGGAGTTTCCGCCAACACAAAGTTCCTCATTTCTCTACTAGAAAGCGCTATAGACTTTCATAGTGATTCATGGAACAACGAAATTCGACATGCAAGCTACCCTCTGGGTGTCAAATTACAAAGCTTGCACCCGGCCCCAAGGCCATACGATATTATTATTATTATTATTAATAATAATAATAAATGCAGCCCTTTAATCCCCTAAGGGCAATGGCCTCCTGTCTAGGCAGGGATTTTGCTCCATTACACTCATTAGGTGAGCAGTCCTAAAGAGTAGTGAGGCACCTAGTGGTGCACTTTTCTGGCATGTTAGTCTCTGTTCTTGAATGTTCTTATAGCTATTGATATACCTATTCCTAACCTAGTTACAGTATTGTCTATGTTCTGTATTCTTGTTCTTATATCAACTATTTGCAAAATTGTTAATGTTTCAAGCACGTTCACTTTATTTTAGTACAGTTTTAAATGTCCTCAATACATTATCGCTATTGTATTTAAGGGTTCACTATGTTCCACTGAGTTGCTCCTTTCCTTTCCTTTCCTCGCATATACTATGTTTTGAAAAGGATCATCTCTAGGGTCTTCCACTCTTGTCTGTCTCTTGCTCTTCTTGTCCATTGTGGTCCGGCAAATTTCTTGAATGTGTCAGCCCAGCGTGTCCTCTGTCTTCCTACGTTTCTCCTGCCGGTTCTGGGGTCCCACATCGTTAGTCTGTGCGTCCACCTTCTATGCTCCATCCTCACTACGTGGCCTCCCCATTTCCATTTTAGTCTGTCCGCTGTGTTGATGACGTCTTTAATACTGGTTCTTCTGCGTATCTCCTCGTTCCGTATTCTGTCTTTCAGCGTGATATTGAGGATTTTTCGTTCCATCCTGCATTGGACTATATGGAGCGTTTTTCTCTGCTGCGAAGTTAGTGACCATGTTTGACATCCATACAGCATTACTGGGATTACACATTTCTCTAGAACTTGTGTTTTCAGGCTTAGTTTCTGAGATTTATCTCCTAAAATGAATTTCAAGGACCAGAATTTTTCCCATGCTTGCCCAATTCTTCTTTTGATTTCTTTCTCCGTATTGTTATGGAATGAAATATTTTGACCTAGGTATGTATAGTCCTGGACATACTCTAATGTTTCACCGTCAATGTTTACTGGGTTTTCTGTCGCATTTGTCATCAGTTTCGTTTTACTCGGGTTCATGGTTAGGCCAGCTTCTTTGCTGACCTTGTTTAATTCTGTTACCATTTGTTCTAAGTCTGATGCAGATTTTGCCACGAGTATGATGTCGTCTGCAAACCGTAGGTGTGTCAGGTTTTGTCCATCTATGTTGATGCCGTGTCTTGTTTTCCATTTCATTTTCCGGAATTGGTTTTCTAGCAGGCAAGTGAATAGTTTTGGTGAGAGGGGGTCTCCTTGTTTCACTCCTCTCTCTAGCTCGAAATGTTTTCCGTCCATTTCTGTCCGTATTTTTGCCTGGCTACTCTCGTAGATTTTTGCTAGAAGTCTGATATACCTTTTCTGTATGTTTTGGTTCTCTAGGGCCTCTAGAACATATGTGTGTTCCACGGAGTCAAAGGCTTTGTTATAGTCTATAAATGCAATATAGGCTTCAAGGTTGAATTCTTGCAGTTTTACGATGAGTTGGTTTACTGTTTGGAGGTGGTCCACCGTGCTGAATCCTGATCTGAAACCTGCTTGTTCTATAGGTTGGTTTTCCTCTAGTGATTTTGACATTCTCTTGGTTGATATTTTTGTGAACAGTTTGTATAGACTTGGCAGCAGACTTATCGGTCTATAGTTGTTGATGTCGTCTTTAGCTCCTTTTTTATTTTTTTATGGAGCAGGATTATAGTGCTTAGTTTCCATTCCGCTGGTATTTCTTCAGATTCGAGTATTGTGTTGAAGAGTCGAGTGATGATTGCTACAAGTTCCTCACCTCCCCATTTTAGGTATTCGTTAAATATACCATCGTCACCTGGGCATCTTTCATTTTTTATTTCTTTTATTGCTGCACTCACCTCGCTTTGAAGGATGGGGGGGTATTTCCTCTTCCTGGTGACCCTTCGGATTATTCAAATTTTGAATCATACTTTCCCTCTCGAGGGTGCTGGAGTATAGTTTCTCGTAGAATTCCGTGGCATGTCTCAGTATCTCTTCTCTTGAAGATAGTCTATTTTCTTTTACATCCTTCACTCCTAATATCCAGTGTTTGCCATCTGATAGTTCTTTCCTGATCTTTCTTACTGATGTCGATCTTTCTATAGCCTTCTTTCTTGACCATTTCGGTGTTGTGATCTCGGATGTCCTTTCGGATTTCTCTTTTTGTGCGTTTGTTCAATTCCGCATATTCTGTCTTTTTCTGATGGTTGGTTTCTGCTTCCCGTTTTAATTTCTCCCTCTCGTCAATCAGTCGTCTGGTGCTTTCTTTCAGCTTATTTCCCTTTCCTGACTTTTTCACCCCAATAGAGGATTCTGTAGCAGCTTTTGTGATGCACTTCTCCAGTTTATCATATAGGTTCTGTGTGCTCATCTCCTCTTGTTCTTCCAGCTCTTGCAGGTTCTTCTTCAGTTTCTCTGTGTACTGGATTCGGTTGGTTCTTTCCGGGTCGAACCTTTGGGTTTTAACGTATGGGCATTGTTTCTTTGGAATAAGCATTTTCATTCGAACCATTCTGTGATATGTGTCAAGTTTCAGACCATTGATCACCTGGATATCTTTGATGCCCTCTAGTCTGTCTGCTAGTATGAAGTCAATTTCATTCCTTGTTTTCCCATTTGGTGCTCTCCATGTCCACCTACTGCTTGGGTTTTTCTTGAAAAAGGTATTAACGATTCTTAGTCCTTGTCCCTGTGCGAATTGTATAAGCCTGTCCCCTCGTTCGTTTCTGGATCCATAGCCGTAGGGTCCTATCGGCTCCTCTTCCTCAATTTCTTGATTGCCTATTTTACTATTGAAGTCCCCCATTACAACGGTTCTATGGGCTTTGTAGTGGTTTAATGTGTCTTGTAGAAGGTCGCAGAAATGTTCGATTTCTTCCTCCGTACTAGCTTCTGTGGGAGCATAGACTTGGATAATTGTGAAGGTATGGCTGTTTAATTTCAGGGATAGTACAGCTATCCTCTCAGAGACCCCTTTAACTTCATAATGCAATGTTTTTGTTTCTTCTTTATTATGAATCCCACTCCTTTCTGTCCTTTCGTTTCGCCTATGTAGCTGAATATATCTCCTTCCAGTGTTTCAATTATTTCCTGCCCATATTTTCTAACCTCACTAAGACCTAGTATATCGAATTTCAGGTCAGCTAATGCATTCTTTAATTCCGTTTCTCTTTCTTCCGTTCTCAGAGTCCTTACATTCCAGGTGGCGATTATTAGTTCTTCCTTGTTCTCCTTGTGTACCGTCTGTTTAGTGCACATCACCTCCTGGTTGTTGGTGCTCAGTTTTTTGTGTTCAGATCTTTTGTGTTTAGGTCATTCCATTTTGTCCAGTGGCCATTTAGAAGGATCTTCTGATATCCAACTTTTACTTCGTTGTTGCCTTTATTTCTCTGTTCTCTGGCTATGCTTCTTAGTGCTGCTTGAATCTCTCTCTCATTCATAGTAAGGTCGTCGTCTATATAAAAGTCTTGCCCTTTTAGCGTCGCCTTGTTTCGAACTATTCTTAACTTGTCTGTGAGGTTCTTGAAGGTGACTCTCAAGATCCCTCTGTTGTTTTTATCTTTCCCTATGTATGTCATGTTCTCTATTTCAACATCTGCATTTATCTTCCCTAAGATCTCTGTAGCTTTTGCATCTACTTCCTTTTTGTTATCATTCTCCATCGTTAGTTCTTTTCCTTTAATTACGATATTGTTCTTTCTCATCCTTTTTTCCGTTTGTTCTTCCCATGTCTCTAGGGTTTTGATTCTTTCTGATATTAAATTTAATTTTTCTTGTGTCAAATTTAATTTTTCTAGCGTCGTGTTCTCTATGTTTGTTATTCTTGACTCCACTGCCTCGTTTACCACTTTCCATTTTTCGTCTGTCTTCTCTATGGTTTCTTTGATAGACATGATTTCTTGTTTCGTTTCACGCCTAAATTCGTCACTCTGGGATTTTAGGTTCCTGAGTTCAGTCAAGATCTCCGAGAACATTTCCTTGATTTCCGAACCCTGCTGTTGTTCTTCATCACCGGAACTTTCCGATAATTCCATAGTGGTCTTGTGGTTTTTCCGATTTTTCTTTTTCGGTGGCATATTGTCTCTCCTGATGTTCGTTAGGTGTTCCTGCTCTCTCACGTGTTTTATATATGAGAGAACTACTGTTGGATACCGGTATATTTGTGCTGTCTAGGAATGATCTGTGGCATAGCATGTAACGTACTCATGTAGGATACTTAATTTGTTATACTGTATGTATCTTCTGGTATATGGCGTTTTTCCTGCATCATCTGTTGTAAGGCATTTACAAATTTGTGCTATTGCATACGGCTTTCAATTCGTGAAGAATGCTTAACCGCATTTAGCGCAGGTCACTGGTTTCTTAGCTTGCCACGGTGGGTGAGTGGATAGCGTGTCGGTCTACTAACCCCAAGATTGCAGGTTCGCCCCTGACCGTGGTAAGTGATTTTTGAAAGGCGGCAAAAATACGATACGCATGTCATACGATGTTGGCATGTCAAAGAACCCATTTGAATTCAGTAGGCCGAGTTCATAATGGCAAAATTAATCTCGGGAGTTTCCGCCAACACAAAGTTCCTCATTTCTCTACTAGAAAGCGCTATTGTATTCAAGGAGATTAGATATCTAACATCTAACCTCCTTGACTTTCATAGTCAAGGAACTACGAAATTCGACATGCAAGCTACCCTCTGGGTGTCAAATAGCAAAGCTTGCACCAGGCACCCGAGGCCATACGATATTATTATTATTATTACTGGTTTCTTGCCGGTGGTACTTCTTGTCCATACAGGGTTTTTATATGTTACCTGCGACTTCTGCGGTAGGACATTCACTTAGATTTTTTGTTGCTGTATGCGATTTGTGTTATGACCATCTTTGTGCAATATAACCTCACTATCCCCTTGTGCTGGGAGGTATTATTAATTACTGATATTTTCTATTTACCTTTACCATTGATAGGTTCTTGTATTCTTGCGTTGTGGGTGACTTCCTACCGCACTTTTGTAACTTTTATAAGTTGTACTGGATACGTTTCACTTCGCCTAAAACTAAAACCCGGGGAACTCAGAATTGGCGCGTGTTTACTTGACTACCCACAATATGTACAAAAAATAAAAATAAAATAACAACATAATAATTCTTACAGGTACATGAGCACAGTTTTGCAAGTCAGGAGTGTCACAGGAAGTGGGGCTGAGACTTCATTTTGTAAAGTAACAGGAAGAAAGGCAACCAAAAGGGCTATGAAATGAATCAGTCTTTCATTCATAGAAATAAATAAAAAATTGTTGATATCCAACGAAGTGACTATGATTCAGAAGGAATTATCTGTCGTGATCAAAGACCGCTTGACAAAAAACAAATCTCAGAGCGATATAATTAATTCGTTGTGAGAATTTCAAACAGAAGTTCTCAGAACGTAAAATAGTAAAATATTACAGTTCATCCGTTAAACCATAAAAAAACCACACTCCAATTCTGTAAATTTTACAGAAAAACCATAAAAGTTGGTAGGTGTGTATATATTAATGGGGTAGATAACGTCAGCGGCGACTCGTGAAGGGGAGCTGCAGCCCCCCCCCCCCCAGGGTATTAGACAATATCAATTTACACTTTGAAAGTAATGGGGTAACGGTGTAATTAAATAGATCTCTTTAAATTTTTCACAAGTAAAGGCCAGGCTGGCTCGTAAATCCGCTTCCCCCACGGCTGCTGCATTCTCCGCAGCACCTTAGGAACTTAACATTGCACTTCCTGAATCCACTTCCCCCATTGCCAAGTTGTCCTATGAAAGCCTCTTTGGGTGCTGCAATCCTTGCAGCTTCGCCACAGAGTGCCAACTCATCTTTGGAAACAATAGAGTATACAGTTTGCAAACAGCTCAAATATTATACTGGCAGCGGCTAACAGCCCCTAATTCGTATTCAGAAAATTTACGACTTATATTCTAATGCACTAAATTATAAATATAATCATAATAATATCGCAAGAAAATGTTTAAATGGGAAAAACGTTTGCTGCAACATGGCTATGTTTGTAGCACTGAATGGCAATGAGAATCATGAGTAGAAAAAGGATAGAACTCAAGTAGGCGCTCACGGCATCTAGTGGGTACTAGAAGAACCCTGTCCATTATCAACCCTCAGCCAATGAAAGGGAGGCATTCCACCATCTCCATGATTTGTGCATTTTCTTCAAACACTTGTACGATCAGTCTTGCCAACATGCGAATTATAGATCAATATTCTAATGTAGTATGCTTGCGTGATATTAACAAATACTTGTATATTATTTCACAGTATAGTCGGTGGAGAATTTAGCTGAACTCAAAAGAGAGTGACAGATCTTAGAAAACTGAGCGAAGAAATTCAGAAGCACGCATCTTCCGGAATTCATTTAAATAACATGTAAAATTTTGCAGTGTTACGCTTAAGTTCGGAGTATCAACAAATCGGTTGAGCGTCATACCAATGAAGTAACTAGAAACAAGGAAATATGTAAATAGAATCATAATACTATGACTGTATGTTAGGTAGTCAGTCCGAAGGCTGGTTGGATCCCCAAAAAGTACCGCCGTTAGGTTATGTGGGTAGATACCCACAAAAACCAAAGGCAGTGCTATATTGAGGCGTACTAGGCAAGAAGAGGAGTGAGGTAGTTTGCCATGGCTTTCGTCACCGAGTCAGAACAGCAGTACTAACCCTATGAGTAGAACCTTTCACAGCATTCACAGGCACTGACTGTGCCCTGATTGTTATTACAAAGCACCACCCATACCTCAGTAGCTTCCATATAATCACAGCCATGAGTGAGACTAAGACATCGGTGAAAAGCCACATTTTACTCTAGCCTGTGCCAACAGACAAATGCAAATGTACTGCATTCATCAAGAGATGGCAAACAGGCTAAATACTATCACAAGAAAATGTTTGTATCGAAGAGAAGAATTTCGAAATATCCATGGAGCTGTAAAACCTTCGAGTTTCCTTCTCACTGGTTCTTAGGCCCGTCATCTACAGAGGTCGTTAAACTGTTACGTATCGCTATCACCCTGCCTATGGCTACCGCTGAACCCGAACGCTGCTTTTCGTTCCTCAAGAGGATCAAAGTGTACCTCAGGACTGCCATGGGTAAAGCCCTGCGCGGATATCCGCAACATTTATCGTCATACGGATATAGTTCGCATGGATGTGCGGATAGCGGTAATGTTTGTAGTAAATTTGCGGATAGTTTTTAGAATACAGTACAATTCGAACTTGTTGAATATCATTACTAGGACCCGGATGTTTATTGTTATGTTTTTTTTTAATGATAAATGTAAAATTTCGATTTTGATTAAGCTTATCTCATTCAAATTATGTCATTAAGCATAATTAACTCTCCAACCTGAAAAGGGTTGCAATTCTGGCTGTGTAACATTTATTTTAAACATAGCACATGACATACATAGCATAAGGGAACGACTTTCTCCTCAAATGTCTAAATGTGTTGCATTAATGTATGTCTACCCCTTATTATTCCCGTTCTCCAAAGGGGTCGAGGATGAGATGCGATGTAAGTCTTTGTGGTGGATGGTTTTTACGGCCAAATGGATGTGTTGCTTTAATAAAAAATAAAAATATTATTGTAATGCCAGTAGATTCGAATAACAAATGTGCGGATAACAGTCGTGCGGATGCGAGGCGGATGTGGATAACGTTTTCTTTATCCGCACAGGGCTCTAGCCATAGGACAAGAAAGACTTACTGCACTTGGAATGCTGTCTATTGAGAATGGTCTGATTAACAGCATACTGAATTTCAATAACCTCGTCATCGAAAAATTCGTCGCGTTCAAGACTCGACGCCTGGAACTGATCTACAAATAAGGTAAGTTAATGCTTGTGCATGCAGCCCCACCAACTGCGATTAGTGTGAGCCGCCACTGGATAACGTCATAGGTCACCTGAAAATGTCGTCAAGTAGCCTTACCAAGGTTTAAAACAGTAAATTGTACGTGACACCTTTGTCGTTAAAAATATGTGTCGCAATTTGAGAGGAACTGTAAATCCCATCAATTAATAGCAACTGAACAAATTCTGAGATTTACTAGCCAAGATTACACAAGATTATAATTTACACACACACCGGCTCACATCTGAACCATATTTCTCTTCACAGGCAGTTTGTTTTCTTGTTGCGCACATGTAACATAACATGTTATAGAAATTGAAGCAATTGTATCTGTTAAGCAAGGCTCGAAAATTTTCTTCCGTTTCCAGCTAATTGTACTGCATTTAGTCCATGATTTTTAACTTGGCGCAGGGAGTGGGAAGAGACTTCATTTTGTAACGTAACAGGGAGAAAAAATATCAAACAAGTAAATTTACTTGGAACATTATGAATGTTAGATTATTGACATTAATTTTCTTACAGTGGCTGTAATGCTGGAATAAAAGAACTGTTTGGTGGCTTCGGTGGCATTCTGAGCTTCTATGCACAAGATCGCGGGTACAAACCCAGCCGAAGTCGTCGGATTTTTTAAGAGCATTAAGACTCTCTCGGTATGCCTTCCTTTGGAGGGGAAGTAAATCCCGTGGGCCCATATCATAGATTTATGGCATGTAAAAGAACCTTCCACTTACTACAACTGTGTGAAGCTGAAATTTGTAGGTTAGAGTTGATTAACGCTCCAAGTTCCAACGTCCGCCACCAGGTGCCGGTTGTGGTGGCATATAGTAGCCAAGTTCACAGCTAGGTGTTGTTGATGGTAGCATTTGGTAGCAAAAGTAGGAACTACTTGAAATTGATTGTCTGCAGTCCTTACGTGAATCACAGATAACACACACGAATACAGCCATCACAATTAACACCGGTCATCAGACAGATTCTACACACACCCGAAGTACACAGGGCTACATGACCGTGTTGTTGCAGCCCCTAAACTGAGGAACCAACCTAAAAGACCTGTTTGGACCAGTTCGCTCCTCAAGAGGCAGCCTGAAAGCTGTCGACAATACTACCATCCACACTGACAGACTGGACATCTTGAACCGCTGGAAAGAACAATTCAGTCTACTCTTAAGTCGCAGCTCTACTGCTGCTGACTATTTCCTCCCATGTGTACCTCAACAACCTCCACAAGCTTCGATGGCAGTCCCACCAACATTTCTTGATTTAATTGGAATTTAAATTGTCCGCCTTTTCAACACATATACATATATACTTATCTCTCTTCATCAGCCTGTACACTCGCTTTCATATTAACATTATGAAAACAAAATGACACACATTAAAAATACCGGTATTTAGACTAAAAACATGCTTATAAAAATCATTTAATTGTTAAAAAGACAATTTTGCTGCATTATACATACTGTCCTAGTCTGAGGACGTGTTGTGTCCATCGACACCCAGTAACCTTTGTTGTGTTGCTTTGCAGTCAAGAGATCAAATGAAAACAATTGAATCATTAAAAATAACACTTTAAAAATACATTAAAAACAATCGTGTCCCTTTGATGTCAATACCATGACCACAATATTCCCCATATTTTGATGTGGTTGCTTGTTTTGGTCCTTGATCCTGTTGTGAATGAGTTGAATGGGAATATATCAGTGGCGTTTTCTCCAATACCACGGGGTAAGCACCGCTTACCTAGCATATTCTCATAAGAATAAAGTATATAATATCACTTTCTAACGCGCAAGCATCTGCAAAAACGCCACTTTGAATGACGTTCCTCGTTCTCTACCGCAGTTCCCCACGATCAGCCAGTACTACTTTGGAGAGAAAGAAGAAAGAGTGCGGCTGGTCGCTATGACAACGGCTTGTTTACCTCCAGGAGCCTTCTGGCCCGGAACACTGCTAAGGCCGATGGAGTGGTACACCAACAACGCCAGGTCGTCCTTGATTGGCTAAGACAGGGGGTGTGGCGTTCCATAGCCACAGGGCTGTCGTCGAGACAAGTGAAAGCGGGTAGCAAGGTCTGCTTTGATGCGGGTGGCTTACCCTAGCGAGCCTGGACACCAGCACTGCTTAAAATCATTTGGCGCGCCTCTCCAGTCCCCACCCACTCCTTGCCCACCCACCATCTGACCATCAGACCCGACCTTTGCTGGGCGCGGTAGTTAAAATTCTTCTTCGTCCGGTTAACTCACAACTCTATGTTTTTGAGTGCAATTAGCAAAATTTAGTATACCGTAACTACTGTTGATATTATTGTGTTGGGAGTGTACAGTGCGTTGGAATCTTCAGAGTGACCCATCAACCCGAAAAGTTGCTCAGATTATCATTCAAATTATATTCAAAGAGAAGGTGTAAAGGATACATAATTTTAAATGTATGTACATCCGTATAATTTGAATAATATTTTAAAGACCTATCACATTATTTTAAAAAATATTTGGTTATTACGAAGCCTCCGTGGCTTAGGCGGCAGCACGCCGGCCTCTCACCGCTGGGTCCGTGGTTCAAATCCCGGTCATTCCATGTGAGATCTGTGCTGGACAAAACGAAGGCAGACAGGTTTTCCTCCGGGTACTCCGGTTTTCCCTGTCAAAATTTCATTCCAGCACACTCGCCACTATCATTTCATTTCATCTGTCATTCATTCAATCATTGCCCCAGAGGAGTGCGTCAGGCCTCGGCAGCCGGCACAGTTCATATCCTCGCCGCTAGATGGGGGCTTCATTCATTCCATTCCTGACCCGGTCGGAGACTGGAAGCAGGCTGTGGATTTTCATTTGGTTATTACGGTAGGTAGGGTCTATCAAGTTCTCATTTGCACAAAATTAATTAATGCCACTATTTACTGTACCTTGGCGGATCATTTGTAGCGAAGTTCAATTCTTCTCTCCCTCTTAGTGAATTCATCAATTACATGGTCGTGAAAATCAGTGTTCCCCTGAAGGCTGCACAATAACACCTTTTCAATGGAAAGAAGCGCGAGATGTGAAAGTCCTTCTTGATGCATTGAGTTTCGGGTGAAGGTTTTTGTACGTTTCATGGTAGAAAACATTCTTTCCACTGATGCACTAGACGCCGGAATTGTTAGTACTAGTTTAAAAAAAGAAGGAAGATTTACGTGACCATTAATCATGCGATTATGAGCCACGGGACCTCCTTTTTACGTGGAATCCGAAGCACAGGACATGGAATTTCACTTCGAAATCTCACATGCATTGACCGGGAATCGAACCCGGTCCACCTTGGTGAGAGGCCAACAGCTTGACCGCTGCGCCACCACGCCCCCCTTAGTACTAGTTTGCATAGGTTATAGGCCTACGCCCCAATTAAGTCATTCAAACTAATGAAGCCGTGAAAGCCTACATCAGTACAATTTGAGTGATATTTGCAAATAAATATTAACTGAACATGCAATCCAATGACATAAGAATATCTATTAGTCTACTAATAAATAGCATGTTTATTATTTTAATGTTCACTTAGGTCTCATAGTCTTATAGAAAATAATAATAATAATAATGTTATTGATTTTACGTCCCTGTTAACTACTGAGGCTTTTAGAGACGCTGGGATGCCGGAATTTTGACCCGAAGGGAATCTTTAACGTGCCAGTAAATATATTGACACGGCTCCATCGCATTTGCGCACCCTCAAATGCCGACGGCATTCGATCCTGCTATCTTAAGCTCAGCAAGCTAGAACGTTACCGCTGAGCCACGCATAATAGAAAATTTACGGGTAATAACCTAAAAGTTTAGCTCCTTAGGCCAAGAAATGCGAACAACAAAAACACAAATTGCCACACTGTTCAATCGTCAAATGATACAAGACAAGAGAAGCCCGCCAACCCTATTGATGAATAATTTTCTCCGCAATTAATGTACATGGATTGGCATGCCTCAAGTTGAAAAGGGAAAAATGAGCTGTGCTGTATTACAATTCTTTCTATTTTTTTAAATGTGAAAGACTAATAATTATGTGTGTAGAGTAATTGTTGCTACTTCAGATATCAACCTCTACATTGACAAGGGCATAGCTGGAACCGGGTGCTGAAGTTGCTTTATGGTTTAAGCCTATATTTTGAGTCTTCTTCACAGCTTACCCTCGAAAAAATTCCACGCCACGCCACTGGAATATATGTGTGGTGACTCTTGCATTACATCTGTGACAGTTGGACTGTCACAATAATTCTACTACCCCATAACTGCGTTAATCGCCAAAGCCCGGGGCATGGAAAGCTGTGTAATCTCTGAGAAGATTGAAGATGTGTGATCTCCTTGGTTTTGTTAGTGAACGGACATATAGAGACTCAAGTGTGATATCTTTGTTTTTACTAGTGTTTGACTACGTAAGTTCCTTGTTTTAATTCTGTTATTATAACAATTGGATGGTGGCACCATTAGATTTGAGATAAACTGGATTACGCTAACACATGAGAATGAACTCCCCGTCTCGCTTTTAATGTCATTATCCAACCGAGGTGACGGATTTTCCTTTAATTTCAAAATAGGAAAGACATTATTTTATTTTCATTATTCAGTTTTTCCAATCATTTTCTTGTCACCGTCCTACTCTCTAGGGGTATTGTCTTAAGTGTGACCACGTGTATTTTGGTGATATATGTATTTTTCCCTTTTTCTTAAATATAGGATATTTTGTCTGCATTATCTATCCTTGTATAGTAATGGATTTTAAACCACCCTCTTCGCCCAGGGCCACTTCTACTCTAGATTTTAAACCACCCTCTTCGTCTAGGGTCCACTTCCACTCTCGGAGCAAGTTCTCCGTTATTCCTGTCTAACTCCTTTTCTTTCTGATTCTCTTTATTCAGGGGTGGATAAGGTAAGGAGGGTAACAGTAGTTTGGTAGCAGAGCGTGGTTACGTTTCAGTAAATCTGGAGTTAGATAGTGGGAGTGTTTGGTGGTTATATTTGCTTTTGCCCTTTAATGAATATTATCATACTATCTATAATGATGAGTAATCGAAACCTGCCAACCTGGACCCATTGTTTGGGAAGCCAGGCTCCGCCTGTCACAAGCCAGGACAAAAGGTGAGTGATAGAGGAGTAACACCTCTTAAAAAAAAACATGGTCCAGTTGGCCTGACTGGTAGTACCATGTATGGGCCCCTTACCAGGGTAACAGTGAAGACCTCAACGGCATTTATGGTGGAGAAGGTAACTTTCGGTACAGCATAATTGGCGGAAGGGGCAACCCAGTGCTCGGGTTAATGAGTAAAAGGTATATGGAGGCCATATATCAGTCTTAGGGGTATGACGGTTCCACATGTTAGTGGCGATACTCCGACAGCGTCTGTTCCACATGTTAGTGGCGGCTGATTAATAACACTCAGAAGTGGAACTCTGAGCTTAAGCCGACTAGAACCTCAATTCTAGTCAAATCCCTAATCCAAGTTAATCAACATGGATGTAGCACGTTCAAAAACAACTTACCCCAGTGGGTTAAATCCCACGGTTGAAATACCGCAAGTGGTCTATTCGGATTCTGGGGAGACCACAGATGTGTACGATGAGGTAAGTCGGAGTGCCTCGACACCCCGTAAGAAAATTAACCTTAAGTCAAAGATTTGGCTAATGATGTTTAACGTAAATTCTCTCTTGAAGATGGGGAAACTCAAATCCATTTTAGACAAATCACGAGAACGTAAAATCAAGATTATTGCTTTTCAAAAACCTAGATTTACAGATGAATATCCTTTCAATTCTGAAGGTTACAGGATTTACAAAGGGAAGCCAGGCGAACAAGCTATGAAAAATTGCCCACAATTTGGTACTGGATTTATAGTTCATCATTCCTTACTTGATTCAGTTACAACCTTCCACTCTCCCTCCGGTCATCTCTCCACCATGACAATAAAATCAGCAAACAAAATTTACACTCTCATTAATGGACATGCCCCAACTAATATCACCAACAGAAAGGCTGTAGGAAAAGTCGAAGAATTTTGGAACCAATTAGATGATATACTTCAAAGAATCCCGAGGAATCATGTTAAAATACTTGTGGGTGATTTTAATGCCCATATTGGCAAAGAAAAAAAATTATAGATATTGGGTAGGTAAATGGTCAGGACATAATCAGACCAATCGGAATGGTATGCGTCTTCTTGAAATCTGCAAGAACCATGACTTATTCTTCAAATCAACATTTTTCAAAAAGAAAACCTCTCAGTCCAAGACGTGGGTGTCACCTAACCCACTGTTAGGAGAATATCAATTGGACCATGTGCTGATCTCCAGAGTAAATACTCTCGAAATAATGAAACTTAAAGTCCTTAAGGGGTTAGCTCTGGATTCTGACCATTACCCTACAAAATTTTCATTAAATATTATTCCAGAGAAAAGGCGATTCTCTCAGAAAATCCCACCCCGTAAATATGATGTTCAAAATATTCAAGGTAATGATAAATTTAAAAACGAGACTCAACAATTGAATCCACAAAACTGGCAACAGCTCCAAGCAGGATTAATAAAAACAGCCGAGAAAATAGCACCACACATGAGAACACGCAAACATCCGTGGTGGACAGCCGAATGTGATGACCTTGTTAAGGCTCAGGCAACAGGCATGGCACAATTGGTCTTGCAACAAAACTCCTAAGACTCTGCAAGATCTCAAGGATGTCAGAAGAACAGTCACGAAATCAATACGAAGAATTCGCAAGCAGAATGACAACAAAATATTACAAGAAATAGAAGCTGACTTCAAACAACATAATTCTAGAAACTACTATAGAATTTTTCGCCAGAAGCTCACTAAATATTCCCCTCCATCACTTCAATTCAAAAATGAACATGGGGATATTGCTCATAGTAACACAGAAAACTGTGAAATCCTTGCAAACTACTTTTCGGTATTGCTCAATTGTGAGAAACCCCAAGAAACATTCACATTTATCCACACCCAACGTTCAGGAAATAAGAGAGATAATTAAATCATTGAAAAACAACAAAGCGTCGGGGGAAGACCAAATTGTTGCAGAGTTGTGGAAAAATGCAGGAGAAAATCTCATGGTAAAACTCCAAGAAATTTTAGAAGAAGTTTGGCGAACTGAAAAAATCCCCGCTGACTGGAAGATGGCACTCATACATCCCTTGCACAAAAAAGGAAATCGGACGGATCCCAACAATTATCGTGGAATTTCATTACTATCCATAACATACAAAGTTTTGTCTAAAGCTCTCCTGAATCGTGCAGAAATTCAATTGGATCCAGTAATCGGCGAATACCAAGGTGGCTTCAGGAAAGGCAGGTCGTGTGTGGAACAAATTATCAATTTAAAAAACTCAATGAAATATTTCCGCAATACATCGAACAAACACTATGTCATTACATTTGTTGACTTCCAAAAGGCGATTGATAGCATCGACCGTGAATCCCTTTACGAAATACTCAAAGAATTTGGATTAGATCAAAAGACAACAAATATTATTAAGGAAACACTCATGGAAACCAAATCTAAGGTTAAATTTATGGGAGAACTGAGCAGAGAATTCCCCATTGACACAGAAGTCCGACAAGGAGATGGATTGTCCCCGTTGCTTTTCAATTGTGCACTAGAGAAGGTTGTACGAGAATGGCGAAAAGCAGGTGCACCGATGCATAGGATAGGACCAAAATTTAAAGGCATAGAATTAGACTGTTTGCCATTTGCTGATGACATGGCATTAATTGCCCAAAACATCTCTGATGCGCAATACCAACTTCAACTTCTACAAGAACAAGCAAAGAAAATTGGATTGCAAATCTCATTTGATAAAACAAAATTTATGACAGATATAAAGAATGCCCCATCTGAAATTGAAATTGGTACTGACCATATATCTCGTGTGAAGGAATTTAAATATTTGGGTGAATGGATTACCGACAATTGTAATGGAAAGAGGTCCATTACAACAAGAATTCAAAAAATGGAAACTGCTTTTCAGTTAACGAAAAATACTTACAACAAAAGGAGTCTTTCCTGGAAATGCAAAATTCAACATTATACAACAGTGATCGGGCCCGAAGCTCTCTACGCTTCAGAAACTCACTCTTCAACATAGAACACTTCGAGATCAGTTGGAAGTGAAGGAACGTAAAATAATGAGGAAAATCTTAGGGCCGAGAATCAACGATGGTGTTCATCTTCCAAAGCCAAATGCTGAAATATATAAAACCATCTCCAAAATCACAGACAAAATGCGTATGCGACGAATCCAATTCTTGGGGCACCTGGAAAGAATGGACCCAAATAGACTAACTT
Source organism: Meconema thalassinum (assembly GCA_946902985.2). Taxonomy (NCBI): domain Eukaryota; kingdom Metazoa; phylum Arthropoda; class Insecta; order Orthoptera; family Tettigoniidae; genus Meconema; species Meconema thalassinum. The sequence continues at coordinate 446,012,137 of OX336390.1, forward strand.
ACAAAATTCACACATACTTGAAAAACAAAACAACTAGATCAAATTGGTACAAACAGACTGAAAAAGACTTGCAAGAATTAGGATCGCCAAATCTCCTAGACCGAAATGTCATCAGAACACTTGCACTCACACGGGGTTTCGAGGAGGAAGAAAGACGGCCATACCACCATATCTGGTCTGCACAACGGAAGCAAACCCATTCGTTGCGTATGAAGGAGTACTGGGCTGCAAGAAAGGCTAACCATTGTTGATTCCGCGTGGTCCTAAGAGACCCATTCGCGACGAAGAAGAAGAAGCTGAGTAATCGGGAAATTGAGATTCAACATCTATCTGATGAAGAAGTGGAGTATGAATTACTTCTAAGAAACCTTAATGTGCCGAGCGATCCAAGAGTTGCTAGAGAAAGTCTTATTTTGGGAGCTGCATTCCCAGTGTCCTTTCCTATATTACCTGAAGCGGAATATCATTTGCGTGAGTCAAAGTTATGTCAAACTGTAAGTGATATTGTCAATGTAGTTAACTTCTGTTTTTCAGAAGTAAAATGTAACTTTGCGCAACTAACCAAATTACGGGCTCGAATCCTGTATCTATACCTCCGGTGTAATGATTTACTTAACGCTTCTGAAAAGCGATCTATTAGTGCTTTGAAAAGAGTATTAAATGCTCAGTTGCAATTAGTGGAATATTCGGAGTTATTGATGAGTGTGAATTAATCGATTGAGAATGAGAGTGTAAATGGGTCTTCGCCTATTGACGATGTGGACGTTTCCGTTTCAACAGTGAATCAAATGGGGAATCATATTAATATTCCTTGTGTTGTGAAAGATCAGTTGCCCGTACCTCAACAACGAAATTGTGTTGGCCCTACTGTTGAGATTCCGACTGTTGTTGTCGATTCTAATAACGTTGGATTGATCGCTAAGTCATTGCATGAGGCGAGAGATGGCGTTTTGGCTAATATGAATTTAATCCCGGAAACAGCTGTGTCTAATGTAAGTAATATGCCTTCTAATGATTGTTTTATGATGCCGTTGAATTCAGATGTTGTGCAAAGCATTTCAAAGTCTAGTATTGAGAAGAATAGTAGTAATACAATTGCAAACACTACGAGTACCGGTGTGAGAAATAACCTGTCGTGCACTTCTAAACATTCGGCTACGAATGTCGTTTCATGCCACAATACCTTACCGTCTGTTGAGTCAACTTGTAATTGGTACGACTCAAATATTGGAGGTGATAAAGTTAGGTTATGTAATGGCCATGTTGTGCAACTTGGTGTTTCGATTGCTGGATCGGTACATAATAAGTATACCGTTATGTATTGTTCTCCATATTTGGGAGTATCTACTGCTGTAGGGTATGAAATATTGTCTGAAGGAAATATTGTTCGGCACGTTCCTAACAATAATAAAGAGTGCTTATCTTCTTCTGAGGTTATTACGTCAGAAATGAATAGATTGCCAACTATGACTAGGGTAAATGGTCCTAGGCCGATGCATAATACTGGTCAAATTCTATCGCCTGTAAGTAATAACGTTGGTTGTAGGTTAGGTAATCCTAATGTGCGTTCAGTGTCGGGTTTCTGTGAAAATTGTTCAACGCGAAATTCCTTATTCAGAATTTCGGTTTCATTATCAGGGACTGAAAATATAAGAAGGTGTAGTATTGTTGTTTCAGTTCCATCGATATGTGATGAGGAATTAAATGTTGATGGTAATAAGGGGTCTCTTGGTTCGACATATGTTACGGACCCGAACCATATTGTACAACATTGTAAATTTTCTAACGGTACTAAAGGAGAAGTAGGTCATCAATTCCGTGTGGATGATCGAAAGATTTTCTCTTCTGATGAGTTTATTTTGAAGAATGAATCTGAGGAGAAGGGGAAAGAGTGTTTTGATGTAAGGCAAAATGGCATTTCCCCTGGTGAATCCAGAGATGGAAATTTAGCCCAAAATGATGGATATGATGACGAAACTGCAAATGATATGTCAGAGTGCCGCAATCCGAGTCGTGTTATGTTGTCACGCGCTGGTTTTGGTAACGGAAATCATCCTCTTCATGAAATTATAGGGAAACTAAAAAAGATTGAGGTGAACACTACTCATGATATTATCGAGTTTTTTAGAGTTCTTGTCGAAGTACAGGAAAGCGCAATATTATTTCAAATTAATGATTGTGATGTATTTCAGTTAATATTTCCTGTAACTGCAGATCTTTTGAAGGATCATGTTATTGAAGCTTTTGGTAGGGGCGTAAGTATAAAAGACTTGATTGCCGAAGTATTAAGGGTATTTATGCCTATGAAGTTATTACATCAGATGAAGGCATTATACTTGTACCGCAGGCAGAATTTAAGTGAATCGTTAATTTCTTATATTGCCGATATTACCAAATATGTTAAGGTTTTTAGTTTAAATTTATCTGAGAGGGAAATTATTTCTCTTATTTTATCTGGGCTTACTCCTGAATGGCGTTCATGTATGAGTGCGGGATTTCACCCGAATACGATAAAGGAGCTGCGTGAAGCAGTTGTGCAAGCTGATTCAGTTCGTTTAACGGATGATCATAGAAAGGTCCCTGGTAATCCTAGTCGCGTATCAAAACAGGTTCGTCCGGTAAAACCACAGGGGGTAGGTAACCGTTTTAATAATAAGGGTCAGATCAAATGTAGAAATTGTGGCCGCAATGGTCATCATGAGAATAGATGTTGGCAGAAAAAAGATTGACAATTAATGAAAAACAGACATCATGGTGTGCATTCAGTTGAGAAACAATTCGGTTCGTTGATAAATCAAACAACGAATGTGGTTCCTAAAAACAGGAGAGATGATGATGTCTGTATTAAGGTGTCAACAACAGGTAATTTACCTCCTCCGGTAATCGAAATTTCAATAAATGATTCGTGCGTTTTAGCATAGTTAGATTCAGGTAGTTCTGCCACCTTGATTTCTGAAAGTTGGTACCAAAAGATGAAAGATATTTGTAAACTACCTAAAATAAAGGATGTAGAAGTTAGGCTTGTGTCTGCGAACGGTTCCAAACTTGATGTTTTAGGCTTGGTGAAAATGAAAAGTGCGTGTTGGAATTTTCTCTTGGAAATGTTCATGTTTGGTAGTGAAACAATGGTCATGTGATTTGATTTTAGGGGCAAATTTTCTGGCACATACTGGATTATTATTAGACATGCAGAAAGGATAATTTTGGTTTCAGTTTTGCCCAAGCGTAAGATTTACCTTTTCCTCTGTTAGACCTTCTGCAGTCGAAACTCGTGTAATGGATATAGGTGTTGAACCCAACTCCTCTACTGAACTTGGTAGTTTAGGTTTGAATTATTTATCAGAAAATCAAGGGAATGTTATCCGACAACTGTGTGCTGATTTTCCTGAAGTTTCTACAGATAAGTTAGGAGTAACAAATATTCTTGAATACAAGATAGAGGTTACTGATACTATCCCGGTTAGACAACCTCCTTATCGCCTGAATTCGCCAAAGATGCTGGAATTGAAAAAGATCATCGACCAAATGTTGGACGATGGAGTGATTAGGCCTTCGACCTCAGCCTATTCCTCGCCCATATTTCTTGTGCCTAAACCGAATGGTAGTTATTGTCCCGTGGTGGGTTATCGTCGTTTAAATAAGAAGGTCTTGTTCGAGTCGATTCCCTTACCCGATTTGCATTCATGCTTCTCTTGGTTTAAGGATGCCAAAATTTATTCTGTATTGGATCTCAACTCGGCTTATAATCAAATTCCTTTGGCTGAGGGTTCTAAACATTTGACGGCATTCGCCACAGATTGGAACCTTTTTGAATTTGAAAGGGTTCCATTTGGGCTTCCAACGGGGGGAGCGGTGCTGAGTAGACTCCTTGACCACGTATTTTCAGGTATAAAATTTGATTATGTGTACCACTATTTGGACGATGTGGTTGTGTATAATAGAACTTTTGATGAGCAAGTACGTCATCTACGGGAAGTTTTTGAGCGACTTAAAAAGGCTGGGCTCACATTAAAATTATCGAAGGCTTCTTTCGCTAAACCTGAAATTGCATTTTTGGGACATATAGTTTCCGGGTCTGGTGTTTCAGTTGGTAATTCTCGTACACAGGGAATAAGGGATTTTAAACCTCCTAAAGATGTCAAGGGAGTGGCTCAATATGTAGGAATGATACCTTTTTTTCGAAAATTTATTCCGGATTTTGCACGACGCGCGTTACCTCTGAACTCGTTGCGCCGGGCGTGTGTGAAATTTGAATGGGGGCCGTCACAGCAGGCGGCCTTTGATGATTTAAAAGAAGCATTGTGCAGTGCTCCGGTACTTGCTGTGCCTGACTTTAGTAAAAAAATTATCGTTCAAACAGATGCTTCACTTGGAGCTGTGGCTGCGGTCCTGTTACAAGAAAATGAGGAAGGTAGACGTCCTGTTAGTTTCGCTTCACGGACATTGTCTCCTGCGGAGACTAAATATTCGGTTTACGAATTAGAGTGTATCACCGAGTTATTCGGATTGGAAAATTCAGAATGTATGTTGAGCATACATCCTTCGATTTGGAGACCGATAATCAGGCCATGAGCTGGGTTTTAACCAGACCAAGGACTACTGGGCGGATCGCTAGATGGGCCACAAAAAATTCTCCATTTCAATTTATTGTTAGGCACATCAGAGGATCCGAGAACATCATTGAGGATACCTTGAGTCGTATGTATGAGGGGGTTGACTCTAAAGAACCCATAACATTAGGAGCTAATTCAGCTCAACATATATTGGCTAATTCTCCGTTGTTATTTGTTGATGTTATGAATCATCAAAAGAAAGATCCGACGTTGGAAAGATTGATCGGTAGGTTACTTTCTGGAGAGGAAGTCAAACCTTACATTCTGAAATCAGTGGTGCTGTGTTGTATAGTTGGGCGAGACAGAAAACCTAAAGTTGTATTACCTACTCAGTTGATTGATGGTGTGTTGAGGTATTATCGTGAATCGCCGATTGGCGGACATCAAGGGATTTTCAAGACGAGACAAAAGATCAGACAATCATTTGTATGGAAAGGCTTGGATAAAGATGTAAGAAAATTTGTACTACGATGCCATGACTGTAATGTTAGTACAGCAGCTGTAAATACCCGAGTTGGCATGTTGTCCTCCTTTTCCTAGATCAAAGGTAGGAAATCGCTTCACGTCAGTTTGTGTCGATGGGCTCTCTCACTTTTCTTGGATTTTTCTGACTCACATGTGTAATTCGGTGGCAGTAATGAAGTGTTGGAAGAACATTTTTACTTACTTTGGCCCGTGTCAATACTTGGTGTCCGATAATGCTAAAACATTCACATCTCATCAATTCAGGAATTTCTGTTTTGATTATGCTATTTCTCATGTCGCCACCACACCTTACGAAGGTCACTACGGAAATTTTGTGAAGTGAGAATGTGGAGGTTGACCCACTTGAATGGAACACAGGGAGCGGAAGCCCCATCCTTTGTGAGTAAGCTGGTAGCAGGAAGTGACTCGCCCGCTCCGGGAAGTCCTGCAGTACAAGGTCGAACAAGCAGCGGTGCGCAGGTAGTCAGTCGCTGCAATGGAGCTGGAAAGGGAGCATTTTCGTGCAATGATTTTCTACGATTTTAAAAGTGGGTTAAACCAGTCTCGATATTTTGAGCGTTTGCAACAGGCTTTGGGGAAGATAGCTCCTTCCCATGCCACAGTTTTCCGGTGGTTTCAGGAATTTAAAAGGGGCCAAACATTTTTGAAATATGAGGAGAGAAGCGGGCGTCTGGCAACGGTGGTAACTGAGGAAAACATCACAACCGTGGAGAAAATGTTTCACGAAAATAATCGTCTAACATTTAAAGAAATTGAGGCAGCATTGCAGACTGGTTCGCCAGCAGTTTTGAAAATCCTGCATGAATTCCTTTGTGTGAGGAAGGTCTCATCTCGATGGGTGCCTCACAATTTGACAGAAGAACAAAAACATGCCCGTGTTGAATGGTGTGAGGAAATGCTGACTAGATTCAAAGGAGGGGACTCGGACGGGTTTCTGACATCGTCACAGGTGACGAAACCTGGATTTATCAATTTGATCCGGAGACCAAGTGGCAATCAGCAGTGTGGACCTATCTTGATGACAAGACACCGACAAAAGTGAAGCGCCCCCGAAGTGTTTGCAAGAAAATGGTGGCTTCATTCTTTTCAAAGGGTGGTCATGTGGCAACCATCCCTCTGGAGGAACAAAGGACAGCTACCGCTAATTGGTACACCACGGTTTGCCTTCCAAAAGTTTTTGCCAAACTTCAAAAACCGCGGCCACGCACAGGACTGCGAGGGATCATTCTCCGTCACGACAACGCATCTGCACACACGGCCAACATGACAATCAGTTCCTGGAGTCTACGGAGGTCAAACCAATGATTCATCCACCTTACAGGCCTGACCTGGCTTCGTGTGATGTTTTTCTCTTCCCGATGGTAAAAAATCGCATGCGTGGAAAGAGATTTTCAACCCCTGAAGAAGCTGTTACGAACTTCGAAGATGAGCTTGCAGCCATCGAAGAAAACGTGTGGCAGGAGTGCTTCCAGAAGTGGTTTCAGCGAATGCAAAAGTGTATACAGTGTGGTGATGAGTACTTTGAGAAAGTGCAACAATCAGAATAATTTAGACAAAAATATTTTTGGCGTATCTCAAAACTTTTGTAGTGACCCTCGTATTATCCAAATCCCAGTTTAGCTGAGAGAGTTAATAGGAATTTGAGAGCTGCTCTCATCGCTTACCACCGTGACAATCATGCCAAATGGGATTCTTTGTTACACTGGTTACTATATGCGTTCAACACCGCCGAACATGAATCTCATGGAAAAACCCCATTTTCACTGATGCATGCTTTTATACCAAATTCACCTCTTACTAATCTATGGTCACTTCATGATCTTCTGCCAGACCAACCTTGCCCCGATCGAGTCAGGGAAATTTGGAAGGAAGCCAAAGCAGCAATAAAAATTTCACTCGATAAACTCGCAAAGAGATATGATCAGGGTCGTAAACAGGGTAGAAATTTAGCCGGAGATATGGTGTATGTAAAAATTTTTGGAAAAAGACTCCAGGTAATCAAGTGTCTGGTAAACTTCAACCTAAATATAGAGGTCCCTATAAAATATTAGCCTTTCCTACTGAAGTGACTGTTCTCTTAGAAGATTCGGTTAAGAAACTTATTTTTAGAACGCATTTATCCTATTGTAAAACCAGTGGCGAACGTGAAGATGAAAATATGTCGAAGTAGTTAAGTTGGAAATGGAGGAAAATCTATATTTTTCAGTTGTTGTGTGTATGTTTTTCTTGTAGCGGAGTGATGACTTCATGTTTCTGGGTTGCATGCCTTAGGAGTGAAAATGAAGGTCTTAAATGTGAGATCCAGTGGATCGGCTCAGGTACTGAGTTTGTTGCTATCGTTGTTATTTGGTATACACGACGGAGATTTCTTTCGGTGTTATTTGTTTGTTGTCACTGGACCTGGCTTCGTACTTCATCTGGTCAGTTGTAAAGAAGGGTTGTTGGTTAGAGCAGTACCTAGTCTTACCATAAATACTGTCCCAACTTTTGAGGGTGGCTGTACTTCCGCCCGAACGAGGGAGCGGCTACAAAACCGGTATCGTGAGGCGTGAGTCATTGTTCGTTGAGCTGCAGAAGTGTACAGTTGTCAGTTTGAAGTATTCAAGATGGAATGGGGGAGTATGAGAATCGTGTGGCCGTGATAGCTTTACACAAGGTAGGGCAATCGCCAGGGGAGATTTTCAAAACCCTCCAGAAGCTGAAAATTAGTAAGAAATTTGTTTACCGCACTATAAATCGATTTGCTGAGGCAGGAACTGTGAGAGATCGCCCGCGGCAAGGAAGACCACGCACAGTACGAACGCCAGAACTTATCAAAGCAGTGGCGGCTCGTGTCCGACGAAATCCGGTAAGGAGACAGTCAGTGATGGCTCGTGAGTTACAGATATCAAAAATGTCTATGTCTCGCATGTTAAGCATTGACTTGGGACTCAGTGCTTACAAATGACGCAAAGAACATCTCCTGACAAATGAACTCAAGCGCCAGAGGCTCCTAAAATCGAAGCGCTTACTTAAGCGTTACGCAGCTAATGGTCATCGTCGAATCCTGTTTACGGATGAAAAGATTTTCAGTGTTGAGGAGACTTTCAATGCCCAAAACGACAGGGTATATGCCCATTCCTCTAGAGAAGCTGGTGAAAAGGCTCCAAGGATCCAGAGGGGTCATCATCCCTCATCAGTTATGGAGTGGTGTGGTGTGAGCTTCGAGGCCACAAAGACTTAAGGACTGTGTGTGTGCAAATGGTGTCCATTTTGAATAATTATTTGTGGTTATGGTTCATAATGCATCTATGTAAAAATATTAAAATATCTCAAACCATTTTGTGTCAATTTACTTAAACATTTGGGACAGTATTTAAGGTAAGACTAGGTATTTTGAAAGGTTGTGAACTGCAGTCTTAGTACTGTTTCAGTGTTCACACTGGAGTTGGTGCAAGAGTTGATTGTGTGTTATGTGTATGAGTCTGTTTTGTGGAGCCAGTACTCTGCCTTAAATGTAGCCTTAGAGTCCTGAGTTCAGTTCTCAGCTCAAGATTCGGGAGTATGTGTGCGTTTAATGCGATTTTGATAATGCTATAGTTGTGGGTCGAGTTAGTATTCCGCTGAAGTCATCCCATTTTATGCCATCTTTTTTGAAATCCTCATGGATATTTTCTCCGACTTAATGTTAGGGTATTTCTTGTCGTGTGTGAATGATTGTGTGCATGTTGCGGTCGGTAGCGCAGGGAATATATTGGGGTTCGGTGAGGCTAAATTTATTTTATGGTTTGTTTATTGTAGAATCGTTTTGGGGATGTTTCAGTGTTGATGTGCTGAGCTGTTGTTATAGATCAGTTGTAGTAATTGGTGATAGGCTACGTTGTTTCGACGTTTAGAATCTGCAATGTTTCTCTTGTGGCTATAGTAGTTATGCTAGTTCGTTGGTCTCTGATACCTGCAGCTTGTTCTGTTAGTCGGCTGGTTTTCTTCTGTGGTTGCAACAAGGAAGATTGTAGGGTTGTAAAAGTGTTATGTAGACCTTGTATAATGGGTGTGTTTTGTTGATTGCTGAGTTGTCATACTGATCAACTGTTCTGTGCACTAGAGGTGTCATTCCCTGAGATTGATAAACATTTAAATTCATTGGGTAGTTGTTATATTGGGTGAATAGTTGTCATGAAATTTTTTATTAGTTGGAAATGTGTTTTTGAAGATCTTTAATTGCTTCGTGCATCTTGAAATGTAGAATCTGTCGCTACAGTGAATTATAATTCTGTGTAAGTTCTTGAGTTGATGTTGGTGGGAAAGTTTTAATGTGGTGTTGTTAATTGAACGGTTTAAGGATGATAGGTTGTGTTTGGGTCTCGTGCGTGTGGTTGGAGCGTTGGCGCGGGAGTTGGATATTGTGATAGGAGGTATATTTGTTGAGTATTTGTATAGTGTTATCTTACTTCACATCACGGAGCTATTTGCTTTTAATAGATGATGTGAATGTCCCCAACCTGGTATGAGATGAGGTTTGTTACAGGAGGATAAACTTACATTAAGTTATTTTTTTTTACTGGAAAGGAAGAGAGTTGAATTGGGAATTTTGAGTGCCTTGTGTGACACTGGTTCCTGCTACTCAATTGGATAATCCGTAATGAGACATAAAAGAAAAACAAGTTCTATGAACATCAAAAACCTTAAGTTGAGACTTCTTCAAGCTGAATATGACAGCAAAATCTATCTACTCATTTTGTTGCATGGAAATGACAACAGTCTATCTCGCTCGAACAAAATATTGTTTCCAGTGAAGGAAACTTAATGTCTTTGTCACCAAGGGTGGTGTGAAACGCCGATGTGTGCTGAGGGGCACTTTAGTTCATCCTACGATCGTAAGAATGGGGTTGCGGCTGATCAGATTTCAACTACTATGGTACATATTATTAGAAGGTGCTACCAATCTAGGTCTGGATTGGAAGAACCATTTCTCATAATCGAAGGCATCTGTAATCTTGTGGAGGCGTCTTCGAGTTCTGCTGGCGGACCTGGAGATTCTCTTCCCGATTGCCATGGTGGACAGCGAACAATCCTTCCTTATCATCAACCCATCGACTTGGTTGAGGGGGGAGATCTGTGACACTTGGACTGTCACAATAATTCTACTACCCCATAACTGCGTTAATCGCCAAAGCCCGGGGCATGGAAAGCTGTGTAATCTCTGAGAAGATTGAAGATGTGTGATCTCCTTGGTTTTGTTAGTGAACGGACATATAGAGACTCAAGTGTGATATCTTTGTTTTTACTAGTGTTTGACTACGTAAGTTCCTTGTTTTAATTCTGTTATTATAACAATTGGATGGTGGCACCATTAGATTTGAGATAAACTGGATTACGCTAACACATGAGAATGAACTCCCCGTCTCGCTTTTAATGTCATTATCCAACCGAGGTGACGGATTTTCCTTTAATTTCAAAATAGGAAAGACATTATTTTATTTTCATTATTCAGTTTTTCCAATCATTTTCTTGTCACCGTCCTACTCTCTAGGGGTATTGTCTTAAGTGTGACCACGTGTATTTTGGTGATATATGTATTTTTCCCTTTTTCTTAAATATAGGATATTTTGTCTGCATTATCTATCCTTGTATGGTAATGGATTTTAAACCACCCTCTTCGCCCAGGGCCACTTCTACTCTAGATTTTAAACCACCCCCTTCGTCTAGGGTCCACTTCTACTCTCGGAGCAAGTTCTCCGATATTCCTGTCTAACTCCTTTTCTTTCTGATTCTCTTTATTCGGGGGCGGATAAGGTAAGGGGGGTAACAACATCTTACATTTCTTGAGTTCATCAAGGCCTTTAATAGTCTGAAGTCAAGGAAGGCCGACAAAGTTCCTTTGCGCTCATTCAAAATGGAGGCCTACCTCTGAAAACCAGACCCTTCTTCCTGATCCTTCTAATATGGGAAACCCACAAGTTTCCTGAATTCCACCACTGTCACCATCTTCAAAAAAGCGATCGAAACATCTGTGGTAATTACCGTGGCCTATCCATGCTCTCCATAGCCAGTACAGTCTTTGCTAGAATTCTGTTGATTTACCTTCAGAAAATTTCTGAGAAGGTACTTTCAGAATCTCAGTGCGGGTTTCGTCCCTCCAAAGGCACTACAGTTATGACTTCCTGTGCGAGACAACTGCAGGAAAAGTGTAGAGAACAACATAAGCCTCTGCTCTTAGTGTTCTACGATCTGAAAAAGGCCTTTGGCCCAGTGTCCAGAGAAACAATGTGTATGGTTTTAAGATGGTTTGGTTGCCCTGAGCATTTTTTCAGACTGATACAAGCATTCTTTGATGGTATATTTGGGCAGGTGCTGTACCAGAATGAAACAGAAGAATTCTCCATCACTAATGGGTAAAAACAAGGCTGTGTACTTGCACCAATACACTTTGCCCTGTACCTGGCAGCCATGCTCTAAGAGACATCGTCGGTGAACAAACTTAGGTATCGATTTGGTGGAGGACTCTTCAATCTGACCAGACTCCAATCAGAAAGGTTTACAAGCCTCACCATTGTAACTGAGCTGCAATATGCGGATGAAAATGCTGCTCCAGCACATACACGCAATAGCTTCAAATATCAGTCGACTGTTTCACTGGCCTGATCATCAACGTTCCTAAAACAAAGGTTGCACAGCCAGTCCCTGGAACTGCCTATCCAGGTTTCAGTATATCTATCTCTGGTATGTTTCTGGAACAAGTAGATCACTTCCCTTATCTTAAAAGTATTCTCTCCAGTAACTGCTCATCCGAGAAAGACATTGAGAACAGAATACGTGCTGCCCATATAGCTTTCGGACACCTCATACTTGAGGTCTTCCTGAATAAAGATCTAAGAATATACACCAAATTGATGGTGTATCAAGCAGTTGTCATCTCCACCCTGCTTTAAGGATGTGAAGCCTGGACTCTATATCACCGTGATATGAAGAAATTAGAACACTTCCACCAACAGAAGCTCAGATATGTTATGAATCTCAAATGGGAAGACTACGTTCTTGAGAGGGCAAAGATGAACAGTATAGAAGCCACCATTGTTGGTCACCAACAAAGAAGGATTATGCATGTTCAGCGCATGAGTGATGACTGAATTCCACGACGGATCCTGTATAGTGAAATTAGTACAGGCAAGAGAGACCTTGTGGTCCACCTCTGAAGCGCTATAAGGACCAGCTTAAGAAGGCCGTGAGGAGTACAGGCATTGAACCGTCAAGCACTTTGAGTGCCCTGTAGACTAATGTTGCTCAAGTGTATTGAATAGGTGGATCAAATAAATTAAATTATTTTTCCTGTAATGCCCTGTAGAGGATTGTCCTCGCTGGCACTCAATTACGGCAAGTGCTGTCGCACATCAGGCTCAGCCATGACCTCCACTCTCTATAAAGTGCAATGTGGTCAAATGTTTCATGCCCAGATTGGCTTGATAAGCCACCAAACACATCCCCAAGCCTGATAATGGATATTGAAGAATCACAGGAGAGAAATGAATACTTGGACACGAGTATCAGCCAACGACGATTTTAAGTAGTGCAATGTCTCTTCTTAGATACTGTTATTTGTGTTACATGCTATATTAACATACTAGTAGAAGTACTGTACCTGTGCTACTTAACAGCCCAAAAGTATCAATGTAGTTGTGTTATTACATGTTAATCAATTAATATCATAAATTAACTACCATTATCTAGTAATAATAATAAAAATAATAATAATAATAAAGTTATTGGTTTTACGTCCCTTTTAACTACTGTGGCTTTTGGAGACGCCGGGTGCCGGAACTTTGCCCTGAAGAGGATCTTTAACGTGGCAGTAAATTTACTGACACGGCTCCCTCACAGTTGTGCACACTCAAATGCCAGCTGACTGCGCCAGGATACAAACCTGCAACCTTGGGCCCAGCAAACGAGAACGTTACCACTGAGCCATGCAACCAGCCTACCATTACCAAAATAAATGTTATTAAGATAATTCAGTGTTAGTTACTTGATAGCATTTTGTGATAATGAAGCAGGGGAGAGTAAATGAAGTTAATCTTTGAACAACTACGATCTTCCATACTAAATAACAAAGAATTTAATTACTTTTAATTAACGACAACACAACAAACAATCCTGTTAAATAAACCATGAGAATGACTACAATTTTCCTATAACATAATTGTACATTTGGGATCAAGAAAACTCTTTAATAATACAGTAAACCTTGTTAATTTGAAGTGAAGGAAAAGGAAAAAATGAGTTAAATTACAGATTTTTTAATTAACTGAACCAACCCCCCTCCACCAAAAACACCCAAAAGCCCAAATGTTGCGATCAAAGGAATCATGGAATTACCGATACGCCTTTAAGTAATTCTTGATTTCTATCCAACAGTATCGGAATCATATTCAAATGCAGTGTTATACAACGAGAAATCGTTGGACGACATGAAACATAACGTATACCAGTACCGTAAATCACACTGTTGAAATAACCTCTAATGTATTGAAAAGTATAACAAAACTAGGAGAAAGCAGAGGAGAACACAAAATATACCATATTGGCCCGAAAATAAGCCGCACCCTTAATATTCGAAGAGGAAAATGGAAAAAACGTATATGCCCGAAATTAAGCCGCATCCGGATTAAGGGAAGACACATTTATTTTCTCGTACTTACCAACATACAAACTCTCTTTTCTTACATCCATATTTTCATCCAGCTTCTCTGTTGGTTTTGCTTTTGGCATAACGCACAACTAAAAGTTTGAAGGCTGCATCATAAACACGCCAAATTCCTTTGATTGATGAAGCATTTCGCTCATACCGGTAAATGATAGCTCATTTTTGCATTAAACAGGCTCTCTTCCAGATCTGAACTCCTGTAGATTATTCAAGCTTACGAAACAATACCGTGTTATGGAATAACAATGTTCGCATTGTTGTCATTAAATGCCACAAGTTTCTCTTACAGACTGTATTGTTGCTTTGTTGCTGTGTCCTTGCTAAAGAGCATCAAGTGTAGGTAGCGAATATATGCCACACCCAGATTCTTTACCTAAATAATTTTAATAAAAAGTGCGGTTTATTTTCAGGCCAATACAGTACATTATATTATGTATATAGTGACAAATACTTTTCAAGCGTGAGAAGAAACTAGTGGCCAACTCGATATAAACCTATAAACACAACCTTACTACCCTTACTGTAGAAAGAAGAAATAAAACCATGCAGAACATTCCTTTTATTAGCGCAACCAAACTTACAAAATAATTTCCCCCACATCATTTTATTGGCCATAATCGTGGATGCAGGAACAACATACAGCCATTTTAAAACCGAGCACAATTAATAGATTGTTCCACGGACAATAAAATCGTTACTTTTTTTTTTAATACATTTAAATTCCACCTAGTCAATACTTATACTTTCATTATTTGAAAATCAATCAGTAAGCGTACATGTTTAAAATTCTGAACATTGAATTATTCTTCAGCACTCAGTTCTTTTTTCAAACCTAAAATACATTGAACTGGCAGGCACTTAAGTCTTAAAAGCTAAATCAACAAAATGCTTTTAAAATACATTAAGGGAATTTTCAATGCCCGAACGGTTGTACATACAAATTTGAATAAATGGGTGTTTTCACAAAACCTGTCAATACGGACTCTTCTAATCGGTCAGTGAAGCGTCATATGTGTTTTCTATAAGTAATTGCTAAGAAAATACCAAATGGTGTGCTTTAAAGCTCCTCGGCAATATAATCATTCGATAATTCACAAATATTGATTATTCGTCAGTACAAAGTCAATATTTTCATTGCTTGAGAACTGTGCCAGTGAGGACACGCAAGCCGATGAATTTTGAAAAATGAATCACGTTGTTTTTAAAAAATTTATAAACATATTTCGAATTTAAGTATGAATTTCCTACGCGGGATCAGCATCACCCTTCGAATTACAATTTATCCGTATTTCGAGTTAAACAACATGAAAAGACATACCACAAGTTTTCGGGACCGAACATTTCTTCAAATAAGATAAATTTGTATCAACCGGTTTCGAATTACAGTGAAACTCCTCAAATCCTAACTAATTGGGGCTGTACCTGTTCGGATTAGCCGAGAAATATCCATACGATAATAACCAGCTCTCGTTAAGGTATAGGACTGTAGCTGAATCTGTTCTTGATATCACATTGCGCTTCGTAGAACAACAGGCAGCAGCCACACCAAACGATGTCATGTTCAAGCGGGTAGGTTTTCGTCACTTCGGCAATTGGAGATAACTGATTTCAAGTGAAAGATTACGTGATATTTTGTGTATTTCTATTGTTATTTCATTGTTTTTGCAAAGTGATTAACCCAAGGAATTACCACAACCAACTTTTCTGTTTTTCAATCCTGGATGAGATAAGTATGTAGGCACATTTACACTTTGTTTAGGTATGCTAACTGTAGGCAACATCTTTGTTGTATATTTTTCAACTAATTATGGAAAATAAGGTTATAATGTAGAATATATAATTGTTTTACGACTAAATAAATAAGTTTCTCTTTTTTGCGTGTGTTTTTCAAATCAAACTTATAATTGTCGAAAAATCTTGTTCGGATTACCCGGGATTTCGGATTTGAGGGTTTTCACTGTATCAAGATTTTACTGTAGTTGCTCAAGTGATTAGAAGGGACACGACTCTTCTTTTCTTCTTTTTCTTATTGTCATAATAATAATATCACATGGGCCTCGGGTGCCGGGTGCAAGCTTTGTTAATTGACGCCCAGAGGGAAGCTTGCTTGTCGAATTTAATGCTCCTTGGAGCGCTATGAAAGTCAGGGAGGTTAGATATCTAATCTCCTTTTGTGTTGGTGGAAAATCCCGAGATTAATTTTGCCATTATGAACATGGCCTACTGAATTCAAATGGGTTCTTTAACATGCCAACAACGTATGACATGCGAACCGTGAATGTTGTCGCCTTTCAAAAATCACTTACGGTACCACGCACGGCCAGGAGCGAACCTGCACGCTTGGGGTTGGTAGTCTGACACGATAACCGACCCACCGTGGCAAGCTTTTTGCCATTGAAAGGGTATATTATTCAACAATATTGCTATGAAAATTATGTTTACTCTCGCTCTGCAAATTGGGAGATTCAATAGCGGTGGAGAGATGCTTCTGACTTGAAGAATCGTTCAATATACTGTACTCTGGTTCATTAAATTAATTACCCAACTGAGGGCATGTGATATCAATGTTATGTCTCCTAAAACAACCATCACCACAACAAAAGCCTAATTAGGATTTATTACTATTCATTCAGGATTTTCTCAACTTAGGAATATTGTAGGTATTTACATTTCTGAATCGCACAAACGAAAAATTAACATTTTAAAACTCAATATAAGGTGTAATCGAAGCAGATTCGACAAAAAGTCATATGACCAAAATTGTAGAGCTTTACAACTTGAATTGAGCTGCCAAGTTTGGAGGTTATAGCTGTCCATTAAGTGTGGAAAATAATAGTAAAACATGAGGAAAAAACACAAATCTAAAAATCTGGCTCTGTCTAAGGTATAACCACTTGATAGACGGCATTAAGCCACAGAACTATAAATTTGTAGATCTCGCCAAATCCGATTCTGTTAGTGCAATCGTTGGATTTCAGGTTCATCTTACTGTTTTGCTGTAATAAACACCCAAAGACCACTAACGTTTAAGTTGCGTACACCATTTTGAATTTTGTTGAAAATAACAAATTCAAACTTTAGGGAGTTTTCCCTCCAGTTAAAGGCTAAAAGCTGTAAATTTGCCAAATTGCATATTTTTCGCTCATCTGCAAGCTGTGCAGAGAAGATACTGTATATGATACTAAGATTAGTACATTCTTCACACATTATTTACCTTTGAAATACCAACAAATGGGGTAATTTCAAACGCTTTTGAATGTTTTTCAACCATCACATTTAAGTGATGAGAGTCCCCCTATATATATTTTTCCTTTTTACCCCCCGGATAACTGTGTGTGTAATAAATGCAAGGAACATTGAAAGATGGTCTTATCAGTACTTAAAAGCCATTCAAATAAAAATTAAATTGTGTCCAAAGTTACCCAAAGGTAGGGGTAATTTCGGACATTGCTCAGTTTTTCATTTCTGTCCACGTTTACCACCACCTATGGGGTTATTTAGACACGTATTTATAAAAAAAATGTATTAAATAGCATCATCATCATCATCATGTTATTCAGTCAAGCGATTGGTCTGCCCCTACAATGAGTCTTTTCCACGTTGTTCTGTCTTGTGCTGTCTTTTTGACCACTTCATAACTTCGTAGGCCAGAGCTATCTAGGAAAGATCTCATGAAAGTGTTCCGTGGCCTCCCACGAGGGTATTTTCCAGGTATTTTGCCTTCTAGTATGTCGATCATCAGGCCACCATGTCGTAACCTGTGGCCAAGCCAGGTGGATCTCCTTCTATATATCTGGCGGATCATTTGCCGTTTTCCTTTATTCGATCCAGCACAGTTAGTTAGTTAGTTAGTTATTGTTGTTTTAAGGGGCGGAACTACGAGGTCATCTGCCCCTCTTAACACAGATTAAAGAATACAAATTTTGAATTGAATTTAAAATTTTGAGGTGGACATCTAAATTTAAAAATACCAAAAATTAATAAAACAAAAACAAACAATTAAATTTTAAAAAAAAAAAATTATAAACTTAAACAAAAATTACGGAAAAAACAAAACATTATCATTCAAAAACGAACAAGTCGTTGAGTCAAAGTTCACTGGAAAATTTAGATTGCTGGCCCTAACCCACTCTCACTTATAAAGCGGATAACGCGATCAGCAGCCACCGCGTCATCGGCTAATATAAGTTTGAGTGTCGTCTGCAAACCAAGGTTTCTTCGTAAGTCAGCAAGATCCACACACTCGGTGAAAATGTGGGCCACGGTGAAAACGGCTCCACAGGTACAAAGTGGGGGGTCTTCCCTTCTCATTAGGTACGAGTGGGTGGATCTTGTATGACCTATCCTTAGCCTACACAAAATGACGGACTCTCTCCGGGTCCGGAAGGAGCTCCGCCAAACGCGAGTAGTTCCCTTGATCGCTCTCAGTTTACTGGGCAGTGGGTCAGCTAGCCACTGACTCTCCCAAAAAGCCAGAACTTGTAGGCGTAACTGAGAGCGAATATCTCTAGCGGGTACCTCCATTTGTCGAGGTGGTAGTGATACAGCCTCTTTTGCAGCTTGATCTGCTAACTCATTTCCCGCAATTCCCATGTGGCTTGGAAGCCACAGAAAGGTGATTCGAGTGTCAGCGTGGCACAGCCCGGCTAGTAGGTCGTGGATTCGCTGCACTAGGGGGTGTTGCGGGAAACATGTAGCAATTGACTGCAACGAACTCAAAGAGTCGGTACACACGAGAAAGTGGATTCGAGCATCCTGTAGTGCAAACTGCAGAGCTTCATAGATGGCAACGAGCTCCGCAGTAAACACACTACAGGCCTCAGGCAAAGAGATCTTGGTATTTGCACCATCAATAACGTAAGCACAACCCACCTTCTCGTCCACCTTCGAACCATCCGTGTATAGAATGCCAGCGTCCGGAAATTGGTGAACTATGCTGTGGAACTGCCTCCGGTAAATGGAGGCATCCGTGTTCACCTTAGGACCTCGGTGCAGATCTAACCGAATTTCCTGACGCGGGACTTGCCACGGAGGCACCTCGCTAGATGTCCGGATCATACAGGGACCTACAGCCACTCTTATTTCGGTACACGAGCTATCAAGTCTAATACCAACCGGCCGAGTGGCACGAGGCCGGTTGGCGTACCCCTGGTGGTTTTGGGTACCGAAGAGAGCTTGATAGGTCGGGTGTTGCGGCATTTGACGCACATTGGCAGCATATGCTAAAAGCATATGTTGGCGTCTATAATTTAAAGGTGGAACACCCGATTCGGCGAGTAGGCTGGGTATCGGGCTGGTCCGGAAGGCACCGGTAGCCAGCCTAACGCCACTATGGTGGATACTGTCCAGCATTTTCAAGGTTGCCGGCCTTGCTGAACCGTATGCCGCAGAACCATAGTCTAGCCGGGACAGGACGAGGGCTTGGTAGAACCGTAGCAGCACCGCACGGTCAGCCCCCCACGTAGTGCCACTAAGAAACCTGAGCATGTTCAGTTTCCTGAGACATGTCATTTTCAATTGCCGTATATGGTGCTGCCACGTTAACTTGCTGTCAAAATGGAGCCCCAGGAAGCGATAAGTGTCAACCACCGGCAACGCAGCATCCCTGAGATGTAGTTCAGGGTGTAAATGTAGCCTCCGTAGCCGACAAAAATGGACGACGGAGGTTTTCGCTGCTGGAAAACGAAAACCCCGGTCGTGAGCCCACCTGTCGACCCGGTTGATGGCTAGCTGCAATTGCCGTTCCACGACTGCCATACTTCCAGAGCTGTAATGCAGGGCTAAATCGTCTACATACAGCGATGGAACTACCGCGGACCCGGCGGCGGCAACAATGCCATTAATGGCAATCGCGAACAAGGTGACACTCAGCACTGAACCCTGAGGAACTCCATTTTCTTGGGTATAGTACTGCGATAATGTCCTACCGACCCTTACACGGAAGAGTCGGACGGACATGAAATTCGCAATGAAAGTCGGTAAGTTACCACGGAGTCCCCACTTGTGAAGGGTGGAAAGGATCCCGTAGCGCCATGTGGTGTCGTAGGCTTTCTCCAGGTCAAAGAAAACCGTGACTAGGTGCTGCTTCCGGAAAAAAGCCTCCTGTATGGCGCTCTCAAGTCGCACCAGATGGTCAGTGGTGGACCTATGAGAGCGAAATCCACATTGGTACTCAGACAGGAGACCTTTATCCTCCAAGAACCACACCAGTCGACGGTTCACCATCTTTTCGAGCAGCTTACATAGGCCATTTGTCAAACAAATGGGCCTATAGCTGCTTACAAACTT
Source organism: Meconema thalassinum (assembly GCA_946902985.2). Taxonomy (NCBI): domain Eukaryota; kingdom Metazoa; phylum Arthropoda; class Insecta; order Orthoptera; family Tettigoniidae; genus Meconema; species Meconema thalassinum. The sequence goes on from OX336390.1 coordinate 446,032,204, forward strand.
GGGATCCTTTCCAGCCTTAGGAATCGGTATCACGATCCCCTCTCGCCATTGAGATGGAAACTCCCCTTCAATCCATATACGATTGAAGAGGATCAACAGTTCTTTCATACTGGATTCGCACAGATGTTTTAACATTTGATTATGTATGTTATCCGGTCCAGGAGCCGTATCCCTGCACAGTGCAAGCGCACTTCGCAGTTCCCATTCAGAGAATGGTACATTATAGGACTCCGAAGCAGCAGTGGCAAAGGACAAGGGGTGAGTCTCTGCCTCCCGCTTCAGAGTCAGAAATGTAGGATCGTAACTCCCGGAGCAGGATACATCGGAGAAGTGCGAGCCAATGCTGTTGGCAATGGCGAGATGGTCCGTGATGATGTCCCCATTGATGGACACTCCGGGTATCGATAGTGATGTCGGGAGTCCGGAGATCCGACGAAGCTTAGTCCACACTTGAGATGAAGGAGTATGCGCCGTCATGGACGACACATACTTTTCCCACGTCGTTTTCTTACTCTCCCGAATCAGATATCGGGCTCTAGCACGCATCCTTCTGAAGGTGATAAGGTTGGCCATAGTGTTTTGCCTCCGATAGCATTTGAAAGCACGTCGACGATCTTTAATGGCTGCTGCAATCTCGGCTGTCCACCAAGGGACAAGCTTCCGGCGTGAGTTGCCGGATGAGGAAGGTATTGTTTCCTCAGCAGCAGTCAAAATACCATTCGTTATGTGAATGGTATGATCGTCGACACTCTCAAAGGTATCTTCGGCAAACACCGCACGTGCCGTGAAAGTTGGCCAATCAGCCCGACGGAGAAGCCATCGACTTGGTAACTCGATGGCTCTCTGGTTCGGAAGAGTAACGATAATTGGAAAATGGTCACTATTACAAAGGTCATCGTGTACACCCCACTGTAGCAGGGGAACCAGCGCACGACTGCACAGGGTAATATCGATACTTGAATAAGTACCGTGTGCAATAGAGAAGTGCGTAGGCTCCCCTGTGTTCAACAGACACAGGTCCAGCCGCCTGATCAGCCTCTCAAAATCTCTCCCTTTACCGCTAGTAGTAGCGGAGCCCCAGATGGTGTTGTGGGCATTAACATCTCCCAGAAGGAGAAAAGGAGGGGGGAGCTGAGAGACTAGATCCACCAGCTGGTCGTAATCCGGCCGAGAATCAGGTGGGATGTACACGTTACATACTGTTGCCATTACTGGCAACGAAGTACGAACTGCAACTGCCTCTAGCTGAGTACGCAACGGCACCTCTTCACTAAAGAGGCTAGAGTGGACGAGAGTGCAGACGCCACCAGCGGCCACAGCTCCGTCCATCCGGTCTTTAGAGAAGAGTTTGAAGTGACGCATTGTTGTCTCATGTCCAGGACGAAACCTGGATTCCTGAAGACAGACAATGGTTGCCGAAAACGAAGATATTAATTGTCGTAACTCAGCGAGATGAACAGAATAGCTATTACAGTTCCATTGTAATAGTGCCATGGTGTGGACTTAAGTAGAAGTGGGTCTTCTACTTATGCTTGACCGTTTGCCACCCTTCCCCATCTCTAGTTGGAGATGATGGGGCAGGAGAGCACACCTCAATCTCCACATCTCCGTCCGAAGACGAAGAAAATGGAGCGGGCGCTCTCTTGGGTTGCGCACGGTCGTCGTCGGACCTCACGGGTCTCGCCCTTGGGGAAGAGCGAGAGCGGTGTCGAGGGACTTTCTCCCGGTCCGAAGACTGGGTGTCTGTCCCCGACACGCCCCGAAGAGACTTCTTCTTGGATCGGCGCCGACGTGTGTTTGGGGAAGTAGATGGTCCCTTCCCCACAGACGCCGGGTCCTTATAAAACAAGGTCGCTCCTGCTGGCACCGCACAGTTATGTTGGTCATTTTCTCTACCCAGCTGATCTTTTCCATTCGGTGCCAACACCACATCTCAAATGCTTAATCATTTGATGTCCCTCTATTCATTGTCCAGGTCTCGCTGCAGTGCATTGCAACTGGCTATATGTAGGTCTTAACCAGTTGTTTTCTAAGGCTGAGGGATATCGAGCGTTGACAAATTAGTGAATGCTTTTCACAGAATGCTTGCTTGGCCATGGCTATATGGCTCCTGATTTCAACTTCACATCGTAGGTCTCCTGTGAAGATCTGACCAAGGTATTTAAATCGACTGGCCTGTTGTATTGGTTCTTTATTTATGGTTATAATAGCATAGGCATCATTTATTTACATTATAAAAATTTACATGAAGACAATGACAAATAATGCAAAAATAAGGAAACTGTTAACTTTGCACTGGGAGAGCTATTTCATAGAACGTCTTTATCGAAGATGAGTATTCCTGTTTTCTTCATTAGTGTTGGCAGAATTTCAGCAATCATATCCTTCCTTACTGTGTCCACATCCTCAACAACCAGAAATGTAAACATGTTCTTGCTTCCAGAATGTCAGTGGAGGAATTTTACGGTGAGGTCCCACGCTCCTAGGTGAACTACCACCCCAATGTAGTGTCGAATTAGTTTATTATCCCCTGAATTGTAGTCCTAATTTACTACGACGAAACTTTCCAGTCCAAGTGTAGAGATTTGTGAATGGTCTCGCGATGTTTGTGGAAGTACTTCGTCACTCTCTACAGCAACTTCATTATTGCGGAAGTGACCGCCGACAATAGATTTTCCTGGAGGGACATTAGTTTATGACGGTGAGTTGTTGCGATGGTGCCAGTGCCATAACGAGCCCGAGATAATACTTCCTCGAAACTAGATGACCATGATGTTTCCCTCTCATTTGAATCAGTACATTCCGTAAAGTTTTTAAGGACTCTCTCTCTCGGTCAAGAGGAATTAAGCAGGTGCTTTGGAAGCCACTTATTATGTTTTCTGCTTTTCGTACTTCTATCTTTTCCAGTGTCTCCTTCAGAAGAGCTGGGAAAGCATCTCTAGATATAGGTCCGCATGTACACGTCTTCCAATTCGTCAAAACACCTCTCCACGCTTTCTTAAGAAGAAGTCCAAAAAAGCTTATGTCTCGAGTTCTAAATTATCCCTGATCATAACGTTTGGTCCATTTAGCTGTTTTAAATATGGAAGAGCAGCCGCAAGGAACCAGTCTTCAAAAATAGGAAGATCGAACCATCCGCTTTTGTTCCTCTAGTACCGCCTGCCAGGTGTTTTTGCCAGATATCTCATAGATGCTCAGCTTTGTACAAAACATAGGGGGGCAGTAATTTTTAGTCACCACTTGCACACATCATGAGAGAAATACTAGTCTTGGAGAAGTCCATTACTCGCTCCGCGCGCCTGATACCTCTCTTAAAAATCACGTGCTTCTTTCCCGTGTCATCACACAAGTTTGTTTCGTCATAGTTTATTGACATTTTCAGGCGGGATGTTTTCTAAAGTGGGTTGCACGTTAGAGAAAAATTCCCGCTCAGACTCTGAGCTGACTTCAGTACGAGCATTCTTGATGTTCTCTGATAACCGAACGGAGAGAACAGTATCATGCTTCTTACCCATTCAACTCCACACCCGGAAGATTCTGAGCAAATTCTCTCCTTTCTTCCCACTCTATCGAGATATCCTTTTACAATGTACCGTATATCAGTAGACGTGAGAGTATATCCCCAGAGTGTTGCTCTCACAATGCCATGCACAAGCATTTCCTCTTCTTCGTTGTCCAAGGCGGTTGGTCCTCAGATTGGTTTGGGATAAGTGGAATTTACTTTATTCTCCAAGGTTGATCGTGGTACCTGAAAATATTCCAGCCTTAATGGCTTTTATAGTCGCATCGACTTCACTTTTTCGTAATTGCAGTAAAACTGCCTTCCTAATTTTCTTTTATGCACACGGGCATTGTCCGAAATTACCACAGGCTTTCACAGCCTCGCAAATAAATATTTATGGAATGAAGGAAGCTTTTATTTTTACGTGACCTTTAATCATGCGATCATGAGACATGGGACCTCCATTTTACGTGGAATCTGAACCGCAGGACACGGCATTTCACTTCGAAAATCTCACATGCATTGACCGGGAATCGAACCAAGTCCACCTTGGTGAGAGGCCAGCAGCTTGAACACTACGCCACCATGCGCCCTATTTATGGAATGAGATGGGCTGTGTTAAACTTAATAAAATCAACACATACATTTTCCAATACAACACAACTAATGGCGGACAATAATCACTAGCAGCTGCAGTCTGCCACTACTCGTACATAATAAGAAGTTTACGTAACAACTTCAAAAGCTATAATGAAGACGGCAACAAATGACCTTGTTAACTTGACTGTTTTCTAGATAATACAAGATTTAGGCGCAAAGATTAGCGCAGGGATTTGTCATGAATTCAAACAATTCAAGCGTGGTAATTCTATCTTAGAGAATTAAAGAGTTACCAACCATAAAAGTAAAAGTACCCTTGATACATGTGCGGAGTATGTATCAAGGTAAATTAGAAATTGTAAAAAGTGAGATGACCCGCTTGAATATTGATATCTTAGGAATTACCGAACTACGATGGAGTTAGTTCAAATCAGGAGAACACATAATATATTACTCAGGACATTAGGAACGGAGAGAGCAAGTTATGGCTTTTGTAATAAAGCAGCGAACTGCTGCTAGAACTGTTCTTGGCTACGGCGTCATTAGTGATCGAGTGATGTCCATAACATTAAAAGGGCAACCTTTTAATATGACCATAATACTGGTATATGCCCCAACAACTGATGCTGATGATGATGTATGCTATGCTCAGGTTCAAGCAGCTATGGATAAGACTTGCAGACAATATGTGTTACTTCTGATTGGCGATTGGAATGCTAAAGTTGGGAAAGGCAAAGAGGGAAATGTTGTGGGTCTTGATGGCTTAGGTGATCGAAGCGAGGCTGGAGAGCAGCTCATTAGTTTCTGTGAATCTAATAACCTTTTCATTACCAACACATGTTTCAAGCAACCAAAACGTCGGCTGTATACCTGGACATCACCTGATAGGAAATACAGGAATCAGATCGATTACATAATTGGGTCTAGAAGGTGGCGAAGTTCCATTATAGCAGCAAAAACTTGGCCTGGTGCAGACTGTGGATCAGATCATGAACTACCGACATGTAAATTACAAGTCAAACTTAGAAGGAATATTAAGGTAGTCCAACACCCGAGATATGACTTTGCAAACATTCCCACACTATTAAAAACATCAGTTAAGAATCGTTTTGAGATCCTAAATCTCCTTGATCGAGAAACTGAGGAAATTTGATGCGAAGCCAAAGACATTGTTAAGGATGAATGTAAGAACAAATTGTTGAGGGTTGAGAAAAAGAGAACTTCACATTGGATGACATCAGAAATGATTAAAATAGCGAAGAGAAGGAAGGAAGCCAAAATTCAGAAGGATAGGGAACTCATAACTCCTTTGAATAGAGATTTTCAGAGAAATGTTCGCAAAGATAAGCAGCAGTACTATAACAAGATCTGTAAGGATTTGGAAGAAGAAAATAAAAAAGGTAACATGAGAAAGGTCTTTCAACATATTTCCACCTTAAGAAAGAAGTTTCAGCCAAGAATTGGAATGGTCAAGGATGTTAATGGTAATACGATTAATGATGGTGAAGGGATTAAACAGAGATGGAAAGATTATACACAGGACTTGTATAGTCTAGAGATAAGAAGTGACGACTCATTACAAGAGGCAAATTTTGATCTAGAACCTCCTGTGTTAGAAGATGAAGTCAGAATAGCTTTAAAGTCATTGGCACAAAACAAGCCAATGGAACCGGTGGAATTCCAGCTGAAATATGGCTAGCAACGGAAGAAACACCTGTTAAAGTTTTAACTGTAATATGTCAACAGATTTGGAAAACATTCACTTGGCCCACAGATTGGAAACTATCCATCTTTATTCCTATACCCAAAAAGGGCGACCTGTTGGACTGCTCCAACTATTGCACAATTGCTCTGATACCACATTCCAGCAAGGTGATGTTGAAAATCATACAACGAAGATTAGAACCATACATGGAGCATAAAATGTCCGCTACTCAAGCTGGTTTTAGGAAAAGTAGAGGAACCAGAGACATCATTAGTGATGTATGTTGGATGATGGATACAGCAAAGGAATACCAGAAGGAGCTGTACATGCGCTTTATAGATTACAGGAAGGCCTTTGATAGTGTGAATCATGCGAAGATGTGGAATGTACTTAGACGGATGGGCATACCTGAACATCTCAATGTCCTGATGCATAACCTATATTCGGGACAAAAAACCAATGTTAAAACGGAGCATGGTGAAACAAAGTGGTTCCCTATTAGTAAAGGAGCGCGACAAGGCTGTATACTTCCGCCAGGGCGAATAGAGTAATAAGTGGTGGAACTCCGGTAGTTGACCGTTTCCCTCGCTAGATGGTACTAGCTTTTCTTTGGCCTGAACATGCAGGTGGATGGCCAGTCATGCTCGTTGTTTATTAAAAGAAGTATTGCACTATTTAATACGAAGCAAGTTGTGAATAATACAAAGAAATCTTCAAGGAAATACGAACATATTAAAATACTATCCAGAGCACACTAAAATACAATTCTACATAAGAAGAGTAGAGCTTACCTCTAAACAAAAGAGGCCTTCATTATTTTTCTCGCTGATTATGAAGACGATCTGGATCACAGTTCCCTTGATATTTCTTTCACCCGGTAAATGAACTGGCATTTAGAGTACTGTAATGAAACACTATCCTAGGGAAATATAACAACAGGAGATCCTCTGAGCAGCACACATTTCGGAACCCAGGAAGTTTACAGATCATATCCACACAATCTGAAAATATATCACCCCACAACGCGCCTTCTTGCTCCTACTTAGCCTCCACTACTGCATCTACAAGTCTCATCACGTGAATAAAAGATAAGGACGGGTATTTGAGAAATTTAGATTCACTTCCGCCAAAGTCTCTCAGCTTGGTGATGATACATACATCACTAACAGCACTAAATGTTTCAGAATCACTTTCCAATGACCTAGTGCAGGAAGTACATTTCACAATCTTCTTTGCTGCTGTGTGAATCAGGTAGCCACACTTACATTTTTAATAATAAACAAACGTTATCACCTGCTCTCTCAGAACTGTCATCATTAACTGACAGGTTTATGGGATCCAGTTTGGGTTCAATGTCTGTCAGTGTAATTGCTTCTTTAATATGCTGACAAATGTTATCCTTCACCTCTCAGATCTTATTTATTTCATTTCTCGCCATTGACCGTATTCATTAAAGGAAGAAGAAAGCTTATTGTCAATAACGTCCTCATAATTAGCTTGAGAAGGAAGGACCTCTCTCTTTCACTGGTAGGCCTACGTACAGTATATAGACTGAAGCAAATGGAGGTGAAAGAAGTCGGTAGAAGTAGGATGATCGCCACTGCTTAAACCTCGTATAAGTCCAAAATGTCTCTTAGCAGGGTGTTGATTTAATTTTGCAGTCCAAACGTACATGTATTGTAAGTACAATTTGCACGCGGTAATGTATTACTTGACTGCTGCATCTGCTGAGGCCACACACTCGGCACGGCGCGTGGTGTTGTAATTTAGAACTACTTCATCTTAACCATTGAATCATATGGAAGTTCCACTACTTATTACTTTATTCGCCCTGCTTTCGCTTTACTTATTCAATCTGTATGCTGAGTACATCATGAGGAAATCTGGATTGGATGAGTCACCTCATGGTTTTAAGATTGGTGGATTGAATATAAACAACTTGAGGTATGCAGATGACACTACTTTGGTTGCTGAAAGTAAGGAAGAGCTCATTATGAAAGTTAAAGAACAAAGTGAAACCATGGGCTTGTACTTGAATATCAACAAGACAAAACTAATGACAACAGGTTTACCATCAAACATTATGATAGATAATAAGTTATTCACAAAGGTGAATAGTTTCTGTTTGTTGGGATCAACTATTAGTAGTAGTGGCTCATGCAGTCAAGAGATTCGACAAAGACTTGCCCTAGGAAGAGCAGCTTTTAAAGGCCTGGATAAGATCAAGTGTTCAGATATATCTTTGCCTACTAAAATAAGAATGGTTAAGGCACTAGTCTTTCCCATAGCTACATATGGTTGTAAAAGCTGTATCATAAGGAAATGAGATAAGAAGTATATTGATGCTTTTGAGCTCTGATTTTGGAGAAGGATACTGCATATTCCTTCTACAGCCAAGAAGACAAATGTATGGGGAATTCAAAAAATCAAACCAGATCTGTCTCTTCAAGCATTGATAACAAGATTACAGCTGCCATATTCTGGACAAATTATGAGACCTTCTGATTCGTTGGAAAAGTATTATGCTTGGAAAGGTGGAAAGGCCTCAGAGACAAGGGCGGCCTGCACTGAGATGGATCGACTCCATCAAATCCAACATGAATATGTCAGTGAAGGATCTGAAGTATATGGCTGAAGACCGAATCATATGGAGACAGTCCATCCATGTAGTCGCTAGGAGTCGACGCCAACTTGATGATACCTGATCATCATCATCATCATAACCATTTTGCAATACCCCCTCATCTTAATACTGAATTTCGTGAAGATATCTCCTGCCATTACGACATGATGCCACATGTAGCGTTGGCCAATGAATGTATATTTTAATTTCAATTTCTTTTGAACACCCCGTGACTATCAACTATGAAACGTTTCAGAACGAAAAACCAGATTTATTTATTTAGCATATGGGTTTTAGTGCCGGGAGTGTCCGAGGACATGTTTGGCTCGCCAGAGTTTGTACCTGCTTCTATTCGGACACCCATGGGGTGAGCTACAAGTACAGTTCAATTTCATGTATGTAGTTCCAACTTTAGCTACCAATTGTCAATGACACCTAGTGGAGAACGTTCGAACTGATAAGAGCGTTTGAACGAAATACAACCTATAAATTTGGCTACACACTACCAATTGTAGCGGTAGGATCTTTTACATGCCATAAATCTAATGCATGGGCTTTACTTCCCCTCAGAATTTAGTCATCACTTTTGTTGATTTCCAAAAGGTTTATGATAATATTGATCGTACGTCACTATTGAATATCCTCAAAGAATTTGGTTTACATAGTAAACTATGCAAAGTCATTGGAATGACCCTAACTGATACTAAATCTAGAGTTAGAATCAGAAATAAATTATCTGAACCTTTCGAAGTTAATACTGGACTTCGATAGGGGGATGGACTGTCACCATTGTTGTAAAATTGTGAATTGGAGAAAATCATGCGGGAGTGGATTAAGACCTGTTCACCTACGGTTAAGATTGGTAGAGCCATTAAGCTCAATCGTTTTGTATTTTCAGATGATCTTGCTTTACTAGCAACTAGTATAGATGAAGCTAAATTTCAGATTGAAAAGCTTGAACAGATACCAATAGAGGTTGGATTAAAAATTTCTTACGAAAAAAGTGAAATAATGCCAACCTTCCTCATTGACACAACAAGTATAGTATTAAACAATGGCAAATTAGGGCTGTAAAGAAATTCAAATACACTGTATAACAAAACAAACAACGCACCGGGAAGGCGTGGTCCGATTGTAAGGAAATTATGTATGCAAAGACATTTGGACCGAACATGCAACTGATTAACGCTTCGTGTCCAATGAATGAATAGCGGGAGCTTCCGCACATCCAAACTGTTCATGCATCAGGAGGATATAAGGCGCGATTCTGAAGCGTATGCTCAAAGTAGCTGTTGCATTTGACTGCGATATCTGCTGTAAGAATGCCACGCCTGAGGATTTGTGCTCATTACGAGCAGATGTCAGAGTTTGAAAGAGGTCGTGCGATCGGACTGAAAGAAGCTGGTTGGTCGAATCGAGCTGTCGCTGGACATTTGGGTCGAAGTGATGCGGCGATCAGACGATGCTGGCAAGCGTGGGTCAGCAACGACAAGCATCAACGTCAGGACGGCAGTGGTCGACCGAGGGCCACAACAGCACGGGAAGACAGAGCGATTGTGTCAGAACAGCTTTCACAGCACCGGAGTCGTCGTTATCAACGATCCAGCATGTGACCCGCACACATGTGTCCACCATGACCATCAACAGACGCCTCTTTAGTGACGAGTCCTGTTTCCAACAGTGACCTGACGACAACCGCAGATGTGTTTTGAGACATCCAGGCCAGCGTGGGAATCCTGCATAGAATATCGCACGCCACACAGCCCCACAACAAGGGGTGATGGTCTGGGGTGCCATCTCCTTTGACAGCCGGACCCCTCTGGTAGTCGTTCCTGGCACACTGACAGCACAGCAGTATGTTGATGACATTCTACGGCCGGTTGTGATACCGTTCCTTCAGCGACATCCAGGCCTTACTTTCCACAGGATAATGCCCGGCCGCACAAGGCAGTGTTGCTATGGACTGTCCTCAAGCTTGTCCTATCCTTCCTTGGCCAGCTCGGTCGCCTGATCTCTCTCCCATAGAGCACATTTGGGGCGTCATGGGAAGACGATTGCTAACATCCCGGAATGTCGCCGATTTAGCCCTACAGTTGGAGACCATTTGTTACGAAATTCCGCAGGACACCATCCGGGAACATTATCAGTCCATGCCACGTCGAGTGACAGCTTCCATCCAGGCCAGGTGTGGACCAACAACTTATTGACGTCCTCACTTTGTAACACTCTAACTCTGCAATAAACCATTCGATTGTTCTGCACTTTTGATCGTTTGTTGTTCTATGTCTGCTCCTCACATCCATCGAGTTTTATCGCCATCGGACAATTCCTTCCTGGTGCGTCGTTTTTTTATTTTTTATACAGTGTATTTGGGTGAAGTAATAACTTGGAACACTAACGAGAAAGCATCAATAGAACTCGGAACACTTAAAATAACACAAGCACAAAGGAATACCTGGCCAACGTACAAAAAAAAAGTATCTTTCGATAAATGCAAAACTTAGGCATTACCATACCGTTATTATGCCTGAGGCGACATTATGTGAGTGAAACCTTATTTAAATTAAACATGCAATCAATGACAGATAAATTGCAGAAGGTTGATAGGAGAATCATTAGGGCAATTGAATGAAAATGAAAATCCACAGCCAGCTTCCAGTCTCCGACCGGGTCAGGAATGGAATGAATGAAGCCCCCACCTAGCGGCGAGGATATGGACTGTGCCGGCTGCCGAGGCCTGACGCACTCCCCTGGGGCAATGATTAAATGAATGACAGATGAAATGAAATGATAGTGGAGAGTGTTGCTGGAATGAAATGTTGACAGGGAAAACCGGAGTACCCAGAGAAAAACCTGTCTGCCTCCGTTTTGTCCAGCACAGATCTCACATGGAGTGACCGGGATAATTATTAACAACAACAAAAACATCAAATTAATGGACAAATGAAAAAGAATCCATCATTGACAAGATGCGAAAACGAAGGATTGTGTTTTTTGGACACATATCCCGCATGCCAAATACTAGACTCCCGAAACAACTTTCGACTTCTTTTGGAACAGTAAAACAAAAATCACACGGTTTAAAAAAATACAAATGGATTTAGACGAATTGAAAATTACTAATCATCAAATTAAACATAGAGAGGAGACACGGCTTCTGAATAACAAAAAAACTCGACTAACATTCAACATTTCACAACGTAAGCAATATGTTATATCTGCAGAAGAACGGGCTGCAAGATCTTCCAGAATGAAGTAGTATTGGGAAAGAAAAAAATTATCAAGAATTAAGAACTGAACTTAGTATTTGAAGACTTTGTATATAAGGTTTGATTTTTGGTGCTCCAATGTGGGCGTAAACAGTGTAAATAAATAAATAAATAAATAAATAAATAAATGGACAATGGAGACTTTTACTGAGTCATGTATACCGGGAAAGTGAATCGGTAATTGATACACTTAAATTAAACACCCAATCAACGACAGATAAATTGCAGAAGGTTGATAGGAGAATCATTAGGACAATAATTAACAAAAAACATCAAATTAATAGACAATGGAGACTTTCTGGGATGGAAGAAAGATATTGAAGAAATAAGTTATTGTAGGGTCTGAAGCCATTTTGCAGTGTTGCCTTAGTAAACAAAAGTTTGGTGCTCTTCAGTCGGTGTTGACCGCTAGATGGTAGACTTGATTTGGTTGGATTTAAGTGCTCCAATATGGGCGTGAACTATATAAATGACTGAATGAATTAATAAATAAACCAACACCTCTGTTAATAAAATAAATATGTATTTCATATTCTTATGATGTCCTCACTGAAGGTACTAAAAGCATGTAAACTTTTAAGTTCCTGGCATTTATTGTAAAGTCGGTGCATGTCGGACAACCACACACTCAGATACAGATATTATACTCGTGGCCTGTCACAGCAATAACTGCTAAGAAAAAAATACTAAACACAAAATTGATGATTAAGGAAGCGTGAGAAAAATAACGGAGGATATACTGAACTTCAGAGACCATGGCAATTGCTGTATCATAATCTTCTTGTGCAAACTTGCGACAGTCATGCTTTTTTTCTTTTTCACTTTAATAAAGTTCGCTGCAGTTCAATGTTAATGATTACATTTGACTGTCCAATTCATTGGCTGTTTTTAGTATTTCATAGTAAACTATGTTTTTTGTGAAATACCCTTCAGTTTCCGGGAACTGACCCTGATATGGAGTAGTTATAAATTAATTTTGACATAACTTGCAGCTTTAATTCTACTAAATGCCACATATAACTGACCATGACTGAAAACGTATTGAGATAAGTAAATACCTATTTTGTTGAAATTTCTTCCTTGTACTTTGTCATTGTGAAAGCAAGATGTAACAGGAACTGCCTTTTCTTAAATTTGAAAGGTAGGTTAATGTCAGTCGACACCAAATCAACCCTAGGTAGATAAATTGCCTGTAATTACTTCTAATTTTATAATATTGTCATACATTTCTCTATCATATGCACTCCGTTTACTAAACCAAAGCCCAATTGCACCAACTTTCAATTTTATCACATGTGAAGGCATAATAGAGTGTTTGCATTCTATGGATACACTGCATGCGAAATCTGTAAACGTTGTCATTTGACAACTGAGTATTGACATTGTTGTATTCCATAATACTTTCGGAGATTAGATGAAGAACGTCTTCCATTTATGCTGTTACATCATTAGGAAGGAAGTTTGTAGTTTTACGTGACCGTTAATCTCGTGTTCATGAGCCACGGGACCTCCTTTATATGTGGAATCAAACCACAGGACATGGCAATTTACTTTGAAAATCTCACACGCATTGACTGGGAATCGAACCCGGTCCGCCGTGGTGAGAGGCCAACAGCTAGATCTCTGCGACACACACGTCCCCTACATCATTAAAGAGACTTACAATTGGTCTGCTATGTACTGTAAGCTGAAGAATATTAAAAGTCTGTACAATTGCTGATAACATGATTTACCATTGAATCTTTACTTATCAAGTCTTAAGGATCCTGTACTATATCATTTCCTATGCCACTTCCAATGAAATTATTTTCTAATTTTAGTAGCCATGCCACGAATATTTCTAATAAATTATTACTTTAGCTAAAGGAGGACATAGAGTTTTTTTTTTTAGTGTTCAGTCTTTCGACTGGTTTGATGCAGCTTTCCATGCCTCCCTGTCCCGAGCTAATCGCTTCATCTAGCTACATAGCTACCACACCCTACATCCGAGACAATCTGTTTAACATATTCTAACCTTGGTCTACCCCTACTGTACTCATCCTCGACCCTTCCTTCTATTAACTAAGTTTGCTATTCCTAGGTGTCTTAGTACGTGTCTTACCAGCCTATCTCTTCTCTTCATTAGCAGTTGCCAGAAACATCTCTCCTCTCCCACTCGTCTTAATACCTCTTCATTCGTAACCCTATCTACCCATCTGATCTTCCATCATTCTCCTGTAACACCACATTTCAAACGCTTCAATTCTCATTTTTCTTCTGCACCAATAGTCCAAGTTTCACTTCCATAGAGCTCCAGACAAAGGATTTCAAAAATTACTTCCTAATACCTAAATCTATATTAGATGTCAACAGATTCCTTCTCTGTAGGAATGCTTTCCTTGCCTGTGCTAATCTGATTTTTATATCCTCTTTGCTTCGTCCATCACTGGTTATTTCGCTTCCCAAGTAACAGAAGTCCCCTACTTCCTTTAGCTGTTCACCTGCCAATTTGACATCCATAGGGGTTTCTGATTTCTTTCGACTGCATTCCAATATTTTTGTTTTACATTTATTAATTCTCATCATGAATTCTTTCCTCAAGACAGAATCCATACCATTTAAAAACTCATTCAACTACTCAGGTGTGTCAGCTAAGATGACGATGTCATCAGCAAATCTCAGTGTTGAAATAATTTCTCTTTGAATCTTTACTCCTACTTTGAATTTTTCTCCAATTCCTTTCATTGCTTGTTCAATTTATAGATTGAAAAGTATTGGTGATAAGTTGCAGCCTTGCCTTACACCTTTCTGAATACCACCTTCTCTCTTATGTCCTTCGGATCGAATAACTGCTGTCTGGTTTCTGTATAGATTGTAGAGCACCCTCCTATCCCTGTACTTTATTCCAATCGTCTTCAAAATGTCAAACAACTTACTCCAATCAACGTTATCAAAAGCCTTTTCTAAGTCTACAAATGCTATGAACGATTTCTTATCCTTCCTTATTCTACCTTCCAAAATCAGCCTTGTTCGTACGATTCTCCTGAAGCCAAACTGGTCTTCACCCACCTATCTTTCTATCCACTTGTAAATTATTCTAGTCAGGATTTTTGAAGCATAAGTGATCAAGCTGATGGTACGGTAATCTTCACATCCTGTTTTCTTTGGTACAGGGATGATAACATTCTTCTTGAAATCCGAGGGTACCTCACCTGTCTCATAAAACCTACATACCAAGTGAAATAACCTTGTCAGACCTTCATCACCTAAGCAGCTTAGCAACTCAATCGGTATATCATCTATGCCTGGTGCTTTGTTCCTGCTTGAGTCTTCCAATGCTCTGTCAAATTCCGATCTCAATATTAAATCTCCTTTCGCATCCTCATCAAATTCCTCTTCCCTTTCCATTACATGACTCTCAATATCCTTTCTCTTATACAAACACTCTATGTAAGCTTTCCATCTCTCCACCTTTTCTTCCCTCTCTGTTAGAAGTTTTCCAGCTGAGTCCTTAATATTACAGCACGTAGACTTCCTTTCCCCGAAAGTACTCTTAATCCTTCGATAAGCTTTATCTAACTTTCCTAATTTCAGACAATTTTCTATACCTGCACATTTCTCTTTCAACCATTCTTCTTTTGCTTCATTGCACTTCTTGTTAACCTCATTTCTCAGACGTCTGTAATCTGCTTTTCCCCTTTCATCTCTTTCATTCTTGTGCTTCCGCCGTTCATCCATTAGTATATCCTGCGTGATCCACGTTTTTCTACCTATTCTTTCTTTCCTACAAATGGTTTCTTCTGCGGATTTTGTTATTTCATTCTTCAAAACTGCCCATTCTTCAGCAATTGCAGCTTCTTCAGGGTTTTTCATTAGTCCTTCTTCTATACTCGCCTTGAATCGTTTGTCCACGTCCTTCTCCTTCAGTCTGTCTATTGCCCACCTTCTTGGCTTTTGACTTTTCTTCAATTTCTTCAACTTAAGTCTGCATTTCATAACAACCAGATTATGGTCAGAGTTTATGTCAGCACCGGGATACATTTTGCAATCCAAAATCTGGTTTCGAAATCTCTGCTTGACCATAATGAAGTCGATTTGGT
This sequence comes from Meconema thalassinum, assembly GCA_946902985.2. Lineage (NCBI taxonomy): Eukaryota > Metazoa > Arthropoda > Insecta > Orthoptera > Tettigoniidae > Meconema > Meconema thalassinum. Next base: position 446,047,982 of record OX336390.1, read on the forward strand.
AACGCCCTGTATCTTCTGGTCTCATCCATGTGTATATTCTCGTATTGTGGTTTTTGAATAAGTTGTTAGCTAAGACTAGGGCCTGGATGTTGATGGCATGTCATCTTTTTACTGAGCTGTCTGAAACAATGCTAAAGTACATAGAAACTCCGGACAGTCGTCAAATATGCCATTTTTATTTTGCATCTTTTTGCATTTTTTGCTATTTTTCCATTTTAAGAGCATTTTTTAAGTTTGGTAGATTTTATTGGTCTTATTTTAGAGAAATCGGCCTTTTGAGGTAATTTTATTCCAATTTAGTCATGTCACAGCTTTATATGAGGGAGTTACGTCTCTCAGAATTAAGAAGTTAGTAGCTGATACAAGATAATTCGAAATATTGAAATATTGATTCCATTTCCTTAATCAACCGGGTGGAAACTAGTCTTAGCAATAATCGTGGCAACATTGCTGCGGGTATTGCATCAAAACTAAAAAAATTGTCGGACAAAATCACCGGTTATAAAACATTATACAAAATCTCAGACATTCTTTCTGGTGAAAACTACTGCAGGGATGAGATTGAGGAGGATTAGCAGCAAACGACCTTCCTCACTTCAAGTACACTCCGATCCCATCAGTTGATGTTGAACGCAGATTTTCGAGTTGTAAAAACGTGTTGTCTGATAATCGCAGATCATTTACATTTGACAACATCAGAATGACATACGTAGTGCAGTGCAACTCAGACTAAAATGAACATAAACCTTTTGTTAAGTGCTAGAAATCTATTTTGATTGACTTTTCAGTTTGAGGAAAGATGTCATTTTTGAAATACTGAAGAGTTTATTATTATAAGATCATTTTTTCCATTTCATACTGCACTTTTAGAATTTTTGAAATATTGTTGATTTTATTATAAGATAATTTTCTCCATTTATAGTGCATTTTTAAAAATTTTTAGGACATTTATTAGTCATTTTTGAAAATTTTAAATGCATTTTTTAAACTTTTTACGGCATCAACATCCGGGCCTTAGCTATGACCAACTCATGCTCGGTGCAGAATTCCATCAGCCTGCTTCCTCGATCATTCCTTTCAGCTAATCCGAATTCTCCTACTATTTTCCCTTCTCTTCCTTTTCCTACACCAGCTTATCGAAGGATTAAGAATACTTTTGGGGAAAAGAAGACTAAGTGCTGTAATATTAAGGACACAAATGGAAAGCCTCTAACAGATAGGGAAGAAAAGGTTGAGAGATGGAAAGCTTACATAGAGAGTTTGTATAAGGGAAAGGAGATTGAGAATCATGTAATGGAAAGGGAGGAGGAAATTGATGAGGATGCGAAAGGAGATTTAATATTAAGATCAGAATTTGATAGAGCTTTGGAAGACTTAAGCAGGAACAAAGCACCAGGCATAGATGATATACCGATTGAGTTGCTACGCTGCATAGGAGATGAAGGTCTGATCAGGTTATTTCACTTGGTGTGTAGGATTTATGAGACAGGTGAGATACCCCCTGATTTCAAGAAGAATGTAATCATCCCTATACCAAAGAAAGTGGGAGCTGACAGATGTGAAGATTACCGTACAATCAGCTTGATTACTCATGCTTCAAAGATCCTGTCTAGAATAATTTACAAGAGGATTGAAAGCCAGATAGAAACGGAGTTGGGTGAAGACCAGTTTGGTTTCAGGAGCTGTACTAAGTCTTAGGCTGATTTTGGAAGGTAGAATAAGGAAAGATAAGAGAACGTTCGTGGCTTTTGTAGACTTAGAAAAGGCTTCTGATAACGTTGATTGGACTAAATTGTTTGACATTTTGAAATCTATTGGAATAAAGTACAGGGATAAGAGGGTGATATACAATCTGTACAGAAACCAGACAGCAGTCATTCGAGTTGAAGGACATGAGAGAGAAGCTGGTATTCAGAAAGGTGTAAGGCAAGGCTGCAACTTATCACCCATACTTTTCAATCTTTACATTGAACAAGCAATGAAGGAAATTAGAGAAAAATTTAAAGTGGGAGTGAAGATTCAAGGAGAAATAATTTCAACTCTGAGATTTGCTGATGACATCGTCATCTTGGCCGACAAGCCTGAGGATTTGAATGAGTTTTTGAATGGTATGGACTCCGTCTTACGGAAAGAATTCATGATGAAAATAAATAAATGTAAAACAAAAATACTGGAATGCAGCCGAGATAAATCAGAAACCTCTATGGAGATCAAATTGGCAGGTGAAAAGCTGAAGGAAGTAGGAGACTTCTGTTACTTAGGAAGCAGAATAACCAGTGATGGACGAAGCAAAGAGGATATTAAAAGTAGGTTGGCTCAGGCAAAGAAAGCATTTCTACAAAAAAGGAATCTGCTGACATCGAATATAGATTTAGGTATTAGGAAGTCATTTTTGAAAGCCTTTGTCTGGAGCGTGGCGCTCTATGGAAGTGAAACTTGGACTATTGGTGCAGCAGAAAAGAGGAGAATTGAAGCATTTGAAATGTGGTGTTACAGGAGAATGATGAAGATCAGATGGGTAGATAGGGTTACAAACAAAGAGGTATTAAGACGAGTGGGAGAGGAGAGATGTTTCTGGCGACTGCTAATGAAGAGAAGAGATAGGTTGGTAGGACACATACTAAGACACCCAGGAATAGCAAGCTTAGTTATGGAAGGAAGGGTCGAGGACAAAAACTGTAGGGGTAGACCAAGGTTAGAATATGTTAAACAGATTGCCTCGGATGTAGGGTGTCGGAGCTATGTAGAGATGAAACGATTAGCTCAGGACAGGGAGACATGGAGAGCTGCATCAAACCAGTCAAAAGACTGAAGACTCAAACAACAACATTCCAATCTCCCATTGCTATAACATTTTCATCACCCTTGTCATATCTCAAAACTTCACCTATTTCTTTGTAGACCTTTTCAACATCTTCATCATCAGCTTGACTTGTAGGCATATAGACTTGTACTACTGGGGTACACGTAGGTTTTGTATTGATTTTAGCTACAATAATCCGTTCACTATATTGCTCGTAATATTCTACCCGCTGTCCCAGTTTCCTAGTCAATATGAGACCAACCCCTGCTTGGCCATTGTTTGATTAAGTGCCAATGATCCTATAGTCTCCTGACCAAAAGTCCTGATCTTCCTGCCAGTGCATTTCACTAATCACAACCAAATCTAACTTCAACCTTTCTAAGTTTTCTAACCTTCCAGTGCCTATCAGACTTCTAACATTCCACGCTCCGATCCGTAAAATGTCCGATTTCCTCTTTGTCACTTCTGTGATGTTAAAGAAATAAGCAATATTTTTTTAGTAATTATTAGATGGAGACCTTTCTTTTGATGCACACCACATAGGTGTTGGTATTGAATTTTTCTTACTAGGTTGTGTCATCATCATCATCATCATTATGTAACACCTCCAGTTTATTCTAGAACCTAATATTAGACTTCCGGTATTTAACCTGAAGAGAAACCAGTGGGTAAAGTTAAATCACCTAAAAACAGATCACGCCAGATGTAACGCTATGCTACGTAATTGGGGACTTGATGATTCTCCTACCTGTGACTGTGGAGCTCCTCACCAAACCGTAGAGCATATTGTTCAAGAATGTCTCCTGAGGAAGTATGCTGGATCACCATAAGATGTTATTTCTGCTGCACCTCCCTATCTGGACTGGCTTCAACAACTGGATATCTCGTTATGAATGCAAACGCAACCAATGTTCTTGTGATGTATACAGGGTCTTTCATATAAAGTAAGAACGGCAAGCGGCAGTTTTGTTATTCGGTGCTGCGGAGGCCTTGGCCGAGCTTATGGCGCACCACGGCCCCCTGCTTTAAGCGTGTGTACAATCCTGTATGAATTATTACCTTATAAAAGATGTTGGAAGTGTTGTCCTTCCTGGGTTATACAGGCATTGTATCTGGTAACCACATTCTGGCTGACGCGAGTGAGTTCTGCCACTGTAATGTTTCTGATTTTGAATTTTATGCTTATTTACAATTACGTGAATCTGTGCTAGTGAAGGTGGCACTTCATCAGGAAATTGCTGAACAACTGAATCACGTACCCGCCGAGCCGACTCGTACTTAAAATAAGTTTTACATACAAAAATACGATGTTGTAATGATAACTGTTTAGGGGCAGATGACCACCTAGTTCTGCCCCTTAAATAACATTAACTAATGATAACTGTCTCATGTTAACAACTGGGGTTCCGACTGGCGACTGAACACCTGCACGTTTATTGCAGTATTATGCGCGCGCTTTCAATACTACAGCAGGGGGCCGTGGCACGCCACATGCCCGGCCAAGGCCACTAGAGCAGCGGTTAACAAAGCCGCCGCTCACCGTTCTTACTTTATATGAAAGACCCTGTATATTATACACATGATTTACTTATTTATATATATACGATGTGCCCTCATTCAACAGTTGATATTTTGGTACAAGGCACATTTTTTAAGCATCGGCAAATTTTGAATCACGCGAGACTTTTGTTCTGGAAGGTTGGTTGGTTCCTTAGTTTAGGGGCTGCGACAACGCGGTCATGTAGCCCCGTGTACTTTGGGTGTGTGTAGAATCTGTCTGATAACCGGTGTTAATTGTGATGACTGTATTAGTGTGTGTATCTGTTTTTTTTTTAAATTCAAGTATGGACTGCAACTTTGAATTTTTCAAATAGTTCCTACTTTTGCCGCCAAACGCCACCGTCAACAACTCCTAGGCCTAGTTCAGAACTTAGCTACTAGACGCCACTGCAGTCGGCTCTTGGCAACGAACGTAGCAACCTAAGAGCGTTTTTTACATTCTTAACCTATATAATTTAGTTTCACTCAGGTGTAATTAGTGGAAAGTTCTTTAACATGCCATAAATCTATGACATGGGACCGCCGGCTTTACTTTCCCTCCAAAGGAAGGCATACTGAGGGATTTTTTTTAACGCTCTTAAAAATCCGACGGTTTCGGCTGGGTTTGAATCTGCGATATAGGGCATAGAAGCTCAGCATGCTACCAACTACGCCACTGAAGCCGCCTGTTCTGGAAGGTTTGGATACACTTACTGAAGGCATATGGCGTGCGTGGTGAAAACAACGAAGCTTCGCTGTTATCAACTTTTATTTGACGTTTTGGAGACAGCACAGGTAGTACATTTTTCTGGCACTGGAATTTGGAAGAGTTTGAATCATCTTGGAAGAAAATCGGTTCACAGGAAGCCGAGATATTAACATTGGATTGTTCTAGATTTACTACGCTGTGACGTAGTACAGAACCAAGCCCAACTCCACATGCTATGACGCGCAGGCCACAAGGAAGTTTCTGGAACTCGGGACGAGTATAAAAGAGCGCTGAGCCAAGCTGAGAGTAGCTAATTCATCGTTGAGGCACAGTGCGTGCAAGTCTATTAGCTCATTATCGCCGGACCGCTGTATGGTCATTCTTTGAGCCGCTGTGACAATTCTCTACACGCTGAGTAGAAGTTATTATTTTCGGAGTACAGTGAATGTTAGTCTTCGTAAAATGTGTGAACTTTTAAAAAGTTATTTGGCATTTAGTTGCCAGTTGACACTTGTCATTTTCTTCGAATGGACATATGATAGACTTTGTCTACAAAGTAGAACTTCGCATTGGAACTTTGAGTTTCCAACAGTCAGTGCCGGGCTTTGTCTTGGTAGTTCATATGATCAGCCACGACTTAAATACTTCAACTACGGATACCAGTCTTACTTGTTCAAATAATTAGCCGACGTTGGGACCAGCCGTGCATAGCGCGTTCTTGGACATGCATAATCTCACCCGTTAGGAGAATAGAGGGGCCCATCTGTATTTTATGGATGTGTGCTAGGCAATCCCTATTACCCGACTTAGGAATTAGCCGACGATGGGACCAGCCGTGCGTAGCGCGTTCTGGGAGATGCATAATCTCACCCGTTAGGTTGTGGAACATTCTCCAGAGATCTTCCATTTAACTGTAAATCTGAATTCCCTCCATGTCTGCTGACTTTCATGGCTACAGTCTTAGATTCACTGACTTTGAGACCAAACTCTTCAAAGTAGTGGTTCCATACAATCAGTTTTTCTTGCACTTCCTTTTCATCTTCCCAGATCATGACATCATCGGCGAAGACCATTGCATTTAATTCTAGTCCATGTTGTTCCTTTTAATTTTTTCAAGATAACGTCCATCACAATGAGGAATAGCAATTGAGACAAGGCACTCCCCTGTTGAACTCCTTGTTTGGTCTGTGTTATACATTGAAATAATATATATTTTTGTGAATCTGTTGATTATGTTGATTCTGGTGGTAACTTGATTTCACAAAGCCATCTTTCAATTTAACATAGAAATATCTGCACAGACATCTTCCATAGAGTCTACTGGCAGTGAATATAGTTAAATACAATGACTGAAGCATCGTATTTTTCGAATAAATTACTATTTTAGATAAATGAAGGACTTAATGTAATAAAAAATATTTTTCTAGTAATATCCTGAGATGGAGTTATTGTGTTTTTCTTTCACAATGTTGTGTTTCATGTTCTGGTGATAACTCGATTCCACAGAGCCATCATACTAACATAGAATGATCTGTGTGGACAACTTTCATAGAGACTACCACCAGCAAATACAGTAACTGCAACGATGGAAGAATTCATATTTTTTCGAATAAATGACTATTTTAGGTAAATGAAGGACTTAAGGAAGTAAATTATATTTTTCTAGTAATCCTGAGATGGCGAACATTCATTTGATGTATAACTTGGCATTGCGTATTTATTGTGTTACACGTTCAAATTACATATATGGAAGAGAAAGATACGAGGTGCTACCCAAAATAACCAAGAATTTGATTGTATCAGTCAAACCAGTAGCAGGACGACATTCCGCCACAAGGTGTCTCGAGGTACAAGTCTTAGCTACTGCAGTACAAAGTTGCGTCATCTTTGGCGCATGCAGTTGTGAGTTGTAGTGGTGCGTGTCAGGACGTGTTCAGGACCCATTGCGATTCCACTTGGATGTCTTCAATGGATTCAAAATGTCACCCTTTCAAGGAGAATTTCATCTTAAGAAACAGGTAGAAGTCGCACGGGGCAAGGTCTGGCAAGTAGGGAGGTTGGGGACCATTGCCATGTATTTCTGGCCAGGAATTCCTTCACAATGAACGATGTGTGCGTGGGTTCGTTGCCATGGTGCACCAACCAGTCTTTCTTTTTCCACACCTCTGGCCGTTTTCCCCTCAGTCGCCTCAGATAGACATGTACCGTATGACAGCCCAAGTCTGTTACAAACATTGTGAATTGTCTGCTTTCTGTCTTCGTGAATCATGTCCCTCATGTTGACAGAATGTTTGTAGTCTTCCACAGATTGTTGGCCTTGAAGCGCATGAATCACTCAAATGTTCTTTCTTGACTCAGTGCACTAACACCACATGCCACTGTCAGCATGCGGTGGGTTTCAGCTGCAGTTTTCTTCAACTTGAAACAGAATTTGATGCAAATTCTTTGCTCCTTCACTTTATCCATTAGACAATTCACCGAAGCACTGAAACATGTCCGGACACGCACCACTGCAACTCGCAACTGCATGCGCCAAAGATGACGCAACTTTGTACCGCAGAAGCTAAGACATGTACCTCGAGACACCAAGCAGCCAAATGTCGTCCTACTACTGGTTTGACAGGTACAATCAAATTCTCGGATATTTTGGTTAGTACCTCTTATGTACCACGAGGGTCGAGACATAAGTCATGGCAACTATTTTTTTCTCATGAACAGGAGACAACACAGAAAATATAGGGCATGTACATATGCCTGAAGATAAATTCTGACGTCAGGAGATGGTCGTAGGTAAGTGACAGAACACAGGCCACTGGTAAACAGTGTTTTATTATGGTATAGACAGCAAATACACAAGACTACGTACAAAGGATAGGTGTTCACTGGATACAGACCTTCAAAATAATCACCCAAGGTGTCTACTGTGCATTGCCAGTAGTGGGACAGGCGCTGAATACCATTTGCTGCATGTATATCGCTAACATGTAACACCTCCCTCCGAAATGCTGTTACAATGTCTTCTTTGTTACCAAACCGTCGTCCACGTAGTGGCTTATTGACTTTGGGGATTAGATCATAGTCACATGGACTCAGATCAGGCGAATAAGGCATGTGAGGAAGAACCTCACATCCCCACCGTTGTAAGCGACGCTGAACGATGGCTGCTGAGTGAGCTGTCGCGTTATCGTGTAGGATGTTTGATTCGCACTGCAAGGCGCAATTGGTACAACAAAAAGGAATTGTAATACACTGCATTGAGTGTGCCCCTCACGCACTGGATGACACACAAGAACACCTTGAACATCGTATCCCAGGATGACCATAACCTTATTGGGCGACGGATTTTGTCAAGCCTTGTCTCTCCGTGGTGACCCCTGACAACGCCAATCACTTGACTGTCTCTTCAGTTCAGGTTCATAAGCACGTGCCCATGTTTCATCGACTGCAATAATGCGAATCAATATGGCTTGTCCTTCCTGCTGAAACCTCTCCAGATTGATGCAACATGTTTCGTAACGAGTCCACTTCTGTACCTCCAGTAAGTGATGTGGCACCCACTTTGCACAAATTTTACGCATCTGTAGGTCCTAGTGTAAAATGCGCCGTATTGTTGCCACTGGTATTGCTGTATGTTCTTGCAGTTCCGCTATAGTCCAGCGCCTGTCCTCCTGTAAACACTGATCGATCACCATTATCCTTACATCTTTCTCCATGGACACTGAACGGCCTGAACGAGGCAAATCGTTTGAACGTCTCCACCCACCTTGCCACTGTTCTATAGGGCATGGCATGCACATCTAATGCTTCCCGCAGCTCTGCATGGCATTGGCGTGCATTTCTGCGGCGGAGAAATGCGATTTTGGTATACGATCGTTGCTCCTGCTTGTTGACTTCCATTGTGTGATGCTCTCACTCACACACTGAACTTGGGGGCATGCTCAGACCCACACTGTTGTTTACATACACCATCTAGTGGCATACCTGCCAACCTTCGGAAGTCAAAAATAGGAAGATTTTTTAAATGATAGATTTCATCATGCGCAGTACACCATGGCGAGGGCGAATGAAGGTACACGCAAGACCTGCGTGTCTTTATTGGCAAAGTCTGAATTCAGCATAAAATTCACAAAAATGTAAACAATCTTCAATCATCGAGTAGTATGTTTGGCCAATATTTAAACGTAAGAGAACATAATTGTGTGTTTAAAGAAAATGCATACAATCATTCGTATGGATTACACGTCGAATTCGCTACCACATATTCATTCTACTTTAGATTCCGCCATGGTCCGTATTGACAAGAGATTATAAACCAATATAGTACAATATATTTCCGTCAATCAATACCCGGAAATATATTGTACTATATTGGTTTATTACCACATATTCACGTAGGCTTAACTGTTTGTCCGTAATATACCACCAATCAGTATGCGGTACGGCGATCAACTGACTCACCTTTCCGAAATCGCAGCTATGGAGCTCACAGCCAAGCGAGGAACATACACAAACTTGCACAAAAAAAAACAAGGTTACGCAAATCACAAAAGAAATTACGAATTACGAGAGAATCTCCTTGAGCAGGGTGTCTACTGTAAGGATGAAGTAAAAATTAGTTACTTTTTAGTTACCTTTTAGTTAATTTTAGTTACCTTTGAATTCAAGATACGTCTGCGGTCTGCAAGTAAAGGGGCTCATCACGCGGTGAAGAAAAACAACAATGAACTGTGTTTAAAACGGTAAATACAATCCACTTAGGGAGTTATAAAAAAATTAAAAATAATAAATACTAGATATTTATTATCAAATGAGTTGTTTCAGATAATATGTCGTCTTATGCACAAGGCGTTTTTATAATTGCCAAGAGGTTGCTCTGCTCATGACCATTTGGCGAGATTTCCTTTGTCACCGCGGTAGATCACGAAGAAATTTATGGGACGTTACGTGATTGTAACCGAATTCTGTCTTCGCAGTCAGGTACGGAGAAATTTCGAGATGTTACACGATCGGCGCTGGTCTCACCCGTTTGTCGAGATTCTCATAGTTTTCGCGATAGAAAACGGATAAATATCGCGATTTAGATAATCGGTGTCACTTTTAGTCGTTCGACGAGATTTCCATTGTCCTTGAGGTCGGGCACGAGAAAATATAGCATTATTACGCAATCGGCGCCACTTGCTGTCCGTTTGACAATAATCCAGTTGTCCTCGTCATTGAATGCGGATAAATATCGCGATGTACCGCAAACGCTGCCGCTCTCGGCCGTTTTACGAGATTCACGTTGTCCTCGCGATATTGTGCATACTGCGCCGCACCCGGCCGTTGAACGATTGTCTATTCGCCCTGACAGAATGTTGGAGGCAAGCTCAAGGTTGGACATGGTTAAAATTCAGTATGGCCGGCGCCGTGATTCCCGCTGTCCCTTTGCTGTGGTTGGGAGTTCATCGGTTCAGGGTGGATCACGAGGAGAAATTAGTATCGCGACGCTACGTAGGCTGTCATATCTAAGTGGGTTAATGCACTTCTCGCTCCCCGTACGCTTTTGAGTATACGGACATGAGAAAAGTAGCGAGTAGGTTTCGGAATGTTTCGGGATTGGTGCCCGATCACCTTTGACGGGATTCCCGCAGTCCTCGTAGTCACAAGTTCACGCTAGGGTACGGGTTTTATGATTTTACGTAACTGACGTCGATTTCAGTCCATTTGACGAGATTCCCGCAGACAAGTCGTGCGGTCAGCCGGCCGTCTTGAGTATGAATGTTCAAAGTAGATATCAAATATTAAGAATTATTCTGAGAGGATTGCACGAATAATACGACTCGAGGACACGTTTTCTTTCGAATGCCAATCACGAATTATACAAGTTTTCGAAATAACCGGTTAGATTATAATATATCCGATGGAACCAAAATTTGAAGGAAAAATCGACATATAACGGAATTTCGAATTAACCATACTGGATGTCGCAAATTTACGAGAAAGATTTTTAAAATAAGTCATAGCCTACGTATTTCGAAGCTTTTTCATAATTCTTTTTCGAAACGGTAACATTTCGCAAGATTGCAACATTAAATTATTTTTCGTTATTTCTGGACTTCAATTTGACATAGTCTCCAAATAAATGCGAGAAATGCGAGGTTTCTGATTAGTTTCAGACGTTTTCGCGAATAAACCTCTCGCGAAAAGTCAGATTTCCTAATAACACAGATAAATATTTCACACAAAACTAAAACGTCTTCTTGATGCCGAAAATATACGCTGAACGATGTATACCACTCAAGGTATCCTCAGTATGCATTTCCTTGAGCTCAGGCACGGGGAAATATAGCTTATGCAAACGGCGCCGTTTGCGTGAAACTCGCTCCATCGCAATCTCTGAGCCTAGAGGCGCGAGTTTAAACGATTCAATCGCCTTCAAAAAAATTTTGTTACCCATATGTAAAATTCGTTACTTTTTCGTTACGTTTGTTACCCTTTTGTAAAATTCGTTACTTTCGTTACCGGTCGACACCCTGTTGAGAATGGAAATTATTTGCAGTTCCTTTTTCTTTTACAATATATCACTGGGGCCCGAAATTCGGAAGAAATAATAGTAATTAAGAAGATCGGAAGACGAGGTGAAAATTCGGAAAGTTTCCGAATAAATCGGAAGGGTTGGCAGGTATGTAGTGGTATCCTACGCTCAGACCCACACTGTTGTTTACATGCACCATCTAGTGGCATCCTACGCAAGTACATCCGTACGTTTCCAAATGCATATCGTAGATTTTCCGTGTTATCTCCAGTTCGCGAGAAATAAAATAGTTGCCATGATTTATGACTCGACCTCCGTATATATATCCTAGATAAGATATACTGTATCATGAAAGAAGGATGACCTATAAGTAGGGATAGGAAAAATTCGCGATCGCGAATTATTAAATGAAGTAATACACAGGTGGTAATGTATTTTAATGACCCTAAAAATGAAAAAAAAAAAAAAGTTTTTGATCTCGCGAATTTCGCATGAAAACGCGAATTTTAGCTTTTTCGTTTTTTTCTTTACAGTGCACTTCCGATAATTCGCAACAATTAATGCACGAATTTCCGCGAATTATTGAAAACCACGAATTATCCACAGTAATGTTTTTAATCCTAGCAAAGAGAAAAATATTGGTTAAAATATTGAAATGTATTTTATGAGCATGCAAAAAAAAACTTTATAACATAGTATTGTAAGACACACTATGTGGATTATACCAATATTAAAAACTACAGGGATAGGAGAGTGATATACAATCTATACAGAAACCAGACAGCAGTCATTCGAGCTGAAGGACATGAGAGAGAAGCTGGTATTCAGAAAGGTGTAAGGCAAGGCTGCAACTTATCACCCATACTTTTCAATCTTTATATTGAACAAGCAATGAAGGAAATTGGAGAAAAATTTAAAGTGGGAGTGAAGATTCAAAGAGAAATAATCTCAACTCTGAGATTTGCTGATGACATCGTCATCTTGGCCGACACGCCTGAGGATTTGAATGAGTTTTTGAATGGTATGGACTCAGTCTTACGGAAAGAATACATGATGAAAATTAATAATTGTAAAACAAAAATACTGGAATGCAGCCGAAATAAATCAGAAACCTCTAAGGACATCAAATTGGCAGGTGAAAAGCTGAAGGAAGTAGGAGACTTCTGTTGAGGACAAGAACCAGTGATGGACGAAGCAAAGAGGATATAAAAAAGTAGGTTGGCTCAGGCAAGGAAAGCATTTCTACAAAAAAAGGAATCTGTTGACATCGAATATAGATTTAGGTATTAGGAAGTCGTTTTTGAAAGCCTTTGTCTGGAGCGTGGCTCTCTATGGAAGTGAAACTTGGACTATTGGTGAAGCAGAAAAGAGGAGAATTGAAGCATTTGAAATGTGGTGTTACAGGAGAATGATGAAGATCAGATGGGTAGATAGGGTTACAAACGAAGAGGTATTAAGACGAGTGGGAGAGGAGAGATGTTTCTGGCGACTGCTAATGAAGAGAAGAGATAGGTTAGTAGGACACATACTAAGACACCCAGGAATAGCAAGCTTAGTTATGGAAGGAAGGGTTGAGGACAAGAACTGTAGGGATAGACCAAGGTTAGAATATATTAAACAGATTGCCTTGGATGTAGGGTGTGGTAGCTATGTAGAGATGAAACGATTAGCTCAGGACAGGGAGGCATGGAGAGCTGCATCAAACCAGTCAAAAGACTGAAGACAAACAACAACAAAAACTAAGAAAAATGACTGTCATCACTTTTTATTTCTTAGATGGTTTATTTTTTCTAATTTTAGATTGTACAATTCTGAAGAAAACAATATACGAGAACGAAAATTCATCACGATTTTCTATATAAAAGATAAGTGTGACTATAGACACACTAGCTTGGCTGTGGGAACTTTCGGGATTTCCGTTGCACCACTCCTGCACTCTATATGTACTGGATCTCAGTTTACCTCACCGACAGTCAAATTCCGTACAATATCCTCATCGGTTTCATGTCTGAAACCATGATTGTCGTTATTGAAGTCTAACTACTGGATGTCACTTTCTTCTGCATCTTGACATTCATCCCGTTTTTGCCCTAATGTCATCGTAGTGAGACCACCTTGCCCGTTTAAAATATCGTCGTCACAGAAGCCGACAAACGCTTGTTTTTGTGCGAGTGTAGTAGCGGTAATCTTCTCCCATGACTTGACTGCATGGAGAGCATCCAACAAACACGGAAAGATTGGAAACTTAACGGTAGATAGCGGGCCTCACTTTCTGCATACAGCGATCTCAATCAATCTGGGTGGTCATCCTAGTAAGTTACAGTACTTAGTTATTGAGGTTTTAAGGGCTGGAACAGCAAGGTCATCTGCTCCATCATAGTAACTACTCGACGCTTGGCGTCATATAGTCGCCTTTCAGACATGAATATCTAGATAGCAAGTATCCAGATCAAAATGTGCCACGGTTTCCTAAACCAGTATTAACCAGGTGGTCTTCTTGGTTTCATTCTGTAGTGTATCAGACAGAGTACTTGTAAGATATTTTGCAATTTATGAGTGAAGTAGTAGGGACTGATAACTCTGGTGTTAATTTTCTCAACAATGTTTCACATGACGAAATACTTGAGATTCAAAGAATTTGGCACAGACATCACTGAACTCATCCCTTTATTAGAAGGCCACATCCAACTGTTCACCTTCTTGATGGACATCTATGGAGAATTCAGCAAGCCATTATATTTGCTGTTTCTGGAATGTATGGTAGCAACATTAAGTAGTTGGAGGGTGTGGAAATGTGTTAAAACGAGGGAAAATACATTCAGTTTTAGTCAACGCTGGGTCCCATGCTCTTGGAAAATTAATCAGCTTGAGCTCCGTTGACCCTGGGAACAAGATTTACAAATGTGTGCGTTTGATCCAGCAGAAATAGTGCCAATGAACATCAATGAGGACATTGCAAAGAAAATTAAGGAGTTGCCATTCTGTGGAACACTGGAAGAAAGTGAGGTGTTAAGAGGATACAAAGAACTGCAAACTTTAATCAAGAAGCAGATGCATGACAGAACCAAGACAGACATTGTTGGAGTTTTGCAAGGAATGACATTTGTATTTCCAAAGTTCACAGAATCTGTGTTGAAAACCATTTGGATACCCTGTTCAAACACTGTGAACTTTTGTTTTTCAGCTTACACTAGCACGTTAAGTGATATGCGTCACCGTTGGTCACAAGAGAATTTGGATCTCTTCAGTGAAGTATACTTTGAAGGATGACTGAAATGTGTTATGTTATGCATGCTATCCATGATATTCAAAAAATCCTGCCGAAAATTTATGATTATTGAAAGTACCGAAAAGTGCACTTGAAACCACCGAATTTGCCACTTTAAAATACAGCTTTCTTCACTCTGAAATCACCAAAAAATTCCAATCTCTACCTATAAGATTAATGTTCGCATCGTGTTTTAGATAATAGAGGCATTGCCAGGATAGGCCTAGATGGAAAATTGGATGTAATGTCTTGAGCGTCTGTTGGCATGGGCTTGCCATTCCTTCATCAGTTTATCAGAGCAAAGATAGATTTCTGGAAATATCTTAGAAACTGTTGGATTTAGGGCCTTAAGATATAGTTTTGGGGTCCCTTTGGGACTTACCAAGTATTATTTCTTGCATTAAGGGGCATAAAATGACCTATGCCTGGTCTTAATATGAAAACCTCGATATTATACCTACTTTAGACATGTAATTTGAGAGGCTTTCCCCCATAGGCTCCCTTTTATGAGAGGTATGGTGAAAATTTACATAAATGATTGGCCCCTTGCCTGTGATGGATACTTATACCCAAATTTTATGTTGCTCCACCCAGATGTTCTCAAGTTATAAGCGTACAAACAGACAGACAAAATTTAATTTTTACGCACATTGTTATAAAACGATCTAAAGCTCTTAAATAACGCAAAATTCCGAGAAAATCCAGAAACTTTTACTTTTATAAATATAGAAGTAACCGAAAAATTGTGATTTTTTAAATTGGTCATGACCTTCATTTTTGTAACACATTAACAAAGTCATTCCCCAATTTTCAGAGCCTCTATACATGGCAAATTTTATATTTCCGAAAAAGTAGTGTAGAGTGTGATGTTAGTAAAAATTTGCTTACCAATGATGTAGCACGTCATTAACTAAATAAATAATGTGCAGTTTCTGCGTGAAGGGAGCGCCAGGATTAATAACTCTGCAATGAAAAGAATCATTTTTAGAAATGAAACACAATAATACCACATCTTACATCTGTATTAGTAACGGTAGTTAATGTCTGATAGAAAAAAAAAAAAAAATGCACAAGATGAAAGTAAATTATACAGAGTTGGGAAACCAAGTGTGACAGTCTCCCACCTGCTGGCATGTTTGTGAACCCACTATGTAAAGCATGAATGTTTCAAATGCCAACTTATGACTGCTGAATACCGTGCTCATGTTTACATGTGGGTGGTTGGAGCCTTTAGTGGTGGTAATTGTTGTTTTAAGGTGCCGAACATTGACATCATCTGCTCCTCATAACACAATTATTATACGAAATTTGGAATATTAAAAACTTTAGAGGTACTGAAGATGCCAAAATAATAGAAGGCTTAATATGTATGTATATATGAAAAATGAAAATCCACAGCCTGCTTCCAGTCTCCGACCGGATCAGGAATGGAATGAATGAAGCCTCCAGCTAGCGGCGAGGATATGAACTGTGCAGGCTGCCGAAGCCTGTCACACTCCACCGGGGCAATGATTAAATGAATGACAGATGAAATGAAATGATAGTGGAGAGTGTTGCTGGAATGAAATTTTGACAGGGAAAACCGGAGTACCCAGAGAAAAACCTGTCTGCCTCCGTTTAGCCCAGCACAGATCTCACATGGAGCGACCGGGATTTGAACCACGGACCCAGTGGTGAGAGGCCAGCGTGCTACCGCCTAAGCCACGGAGGCTTCTTATATATATATATATATATATATATATTGTATATAAATAAACAATTTAATGAATAAATAAAATTAATAATAAGAATTTAATAATAATTAAACAAAGAAAAATGTATGGATATAAACAAATATTAAATTAACAATTTTAAAAATTAAACAAACTAATTGAGTCACAACATTACATAAAATTTAGATGCTCTGCCCAAACCCACTCTCTCCAATAAAGAGGATGATAAAATCAGCAATCACCACATTTTAATATCAGATTGAGAGTATAGTGCAGAGCTAAGGTTCCTTCATAGGTCTGCAAGAGCCCCCGATGGTGTTGTGGGTACATCAACAACAACCATGTTTCAATTAAGAAATGGTCCTATGTTGACTTAATTACAATGATTTATTATTCTTCAAAGAAAAGAGGGAGAAAAAAAAAACAGTGTTTCCCACCTTGGGCATTAACATCTGTGAGAAGGAGAAAAGGAGGGGGAGGCTGAGAGAATAGATTCACCAACTGGTTGCAATCATCATCATCATCATCTTCCAGCTCCAGTTTCCTGGGTGTGGTATACAAGCACTTGCCATTTCTTTCTGCCGGAGTAGAGTTGCTGTTCTTCTAAGTCTTCCCATTTCACATTCCGTTTGTTGACCTCAGACTTCAGTGTGTCTATCCATCGATTTCTTGGGCTTCCTACCGGTCTCCTCCCTCTAACTTCTCTGTCGAAATAATTTCTTGGTGTTCTATTTCTGTCCATTCTCATGACATGTCTAAACCACTGTAATCTGTGTCTTCTTAGGAGTTCAGTGACTGGTTGTAATCAAGGTGATAATCCAGTGAGATGTACACGTTACATACTGGCAATGAAGTACAAACTGCAATGGATTTTTGCTGAGTACACAATGGCCCTTCTTCACAACAGTGACTAGCATGAACCAGCATGCAAATGCCACTGGCTGCAATGTCTCCATCCTGTCAATCTTTCAAAAAGATTTTTAATTTTGCAATGTCGTATTATGTCCAGGTGGGAGTCAAGATTCCTGGAGACAATGTTTAAAGCAAACAATGATATTAACAGTTGTAATTCAGAAGATGTTTCAGATAGCTATTGCGGTACCATTGTATTAAATGTGGAGACATTAAACGGATTGGTTTAGGATTTTGTAGAACCCTTTGACTTTCCACTATATTGTTCTCCAAGTTACCCCATCATCATGTGGATTAACGCCAACTACCATTCCATTGTCCCAGGATTCAGGTTTTGGAGTCAACATGTCCCGAGATAGGGGACCTCTAAAGATGCTGTACAACAGAAGTTGCAATGCTGAAATGAGAACTAGCTTTGTATACCTGTGAATTATTCTTATTGGTTTAATAGTGATGTCCCACTATGGCCATTGGCTGCAATTCAAATATAATAGTGATGTCTGTGGAGAGCAAGTCTGCTTTACAATAAAATTTGTTCCTTGACACATCTTAATCATCAGCACACAAGCTGGAGTGTGTGTTGAATTTATCTGATAACCTATGTTTCTCTGGAGACTGTAATAAGTGTATATAATTATAATTATTAGGGTATAGGTTTGGGATAGTTATACTGGGGCTTGAATTAAGGTACTGGTACCATCCTGGCATCTGCTACAGAAAGTGTGGAAAAACCTCACTCAGGAGCAGCTATCATGGTCAGGATTCAAACCTTTGATCTCCAGCCTTTCAACTCCTCCTAGCAGTTATGGTGTGCAATTTAATGCGTATGGTTAAGCTGCATTTTAACGTTTTAGAATAAAATAAGTAAACAATGAAGACAATGATTGTTTTATCTTTACACTGAGCAGACTTTATTATTATAAATAGGAAAATGATTCTTGATATGTGCCCACTTCAGATATGGATGAAAGAATGGGAGGAATGCAAAGATCATTTCAAATATCTGGAAGAAGAAATTTTTCAAACATTACATTGTGATGTCAGCATTTCACAAATATAAGGGCAGGTAACACTGGACCATTCAAAAACACTGATTGTTCAGCCAAATTTCACAGGAAGCGTGAAAAATAAAAATTAGTATACTTTGTAAATTTGGATTGTTCTGAAATTAAGGGTTTGTGAGAAATGCAGTGCACTAGCCCAACAACAGGCTCTACCTATCACAATGTGCAAGACCAGTGGCAGCTGCTGCCAAGCAGTACAGTAAAATGACAGATGAGATCTAAAAACAGTCCCCAATACTCAAGCAATTTAAAAGCACAAAATAACTCATGAGTGAAATTCTGAATACATGTACACAAAGTCGGTTTTCTTCATTTTCAGCTGCCACAATTATATATTTTTCTGGCAATAAATCGCCTTCTACAACCTGTTCAAGATGTCATGGCAAACAGATGTGCAAAACAATCCCTTTTACCAAACCACTTGTAATTAAGAGGTCTGACAATCCCGACAATCCCACCACTCGACTAGTTTGAGTTGAAGGACTCAATTTCGTTGTACACACATCCATAACTACTACAGTACTTGAATGGGAGCAACAATACTGTGGCATAACAAATTAGGTGTTTTGAAGAAAATACTGTACTTTATATTTCAAATAAATTCTCAGAAATCAGAATGAAAATGAAAATCCACAGCCTGCTTCCAGTCTCCGACCGGGTCAGGAATGGAATGAATGAAGCCCCCATCTAGCGGCGAGGATATGAACTGTGCCGGCTGCCGAGGCCTGACGCACTCCTCTGGGGCAATGATTAAATGAATGACAGATGAAATAAAATGATAGTGGAGAGTGTTGCTGGAATGGAATTTTGACAGGGAAAACCCGAGTACCCGGAGAAAAACCTGTCTGCCTCCATTTTGTCCAGCACAGATCTCACATGGAGTGACCGGGATTTGAACCACGGACAAAGCGGCGAGAGGCCGGCGTGCTGCCGCCTAAGCCACGGAGGCTTCCTCAGAAATCAGAATAACTATACAATTTCAAACTGTTTAATTCTTTCATGGCTTAGTTATTCAAATTTGTTTTTAATGGACCAAATTTGCAAAACTGGGTGGCATTGGTACATAAACATGAATTTAGATTATTTGATCATCATCATCATCATCATTTTCCCTCCAAGTATTGGGCCAAATGTCCCATTACGGTCTTGCACTTTCCCTCCATTTCTTCATCGGACGTCCTATCGATCTATTTCCCCGTGGCTGGTAGCGAAGGATCTCCTTTGGTAATCTTCCAGGTTTCATCCTTTGGACATGATGTTTCCAGTTCTCTTGGTAGTCACAAATGTATGTAGTTATTGGTTTCACTTTTAGTTCCTTCAGCACATCCTCATTTCTCTTATGATCCCATTTAGTGTAGCCTGCTGTTCGGCGCATGAATGTCATTTTGTGTGCCATGAGAGTGGAGATGTCCTGAGATTTTATTGTCCATGCCTCGCTGCCCTAGGTTGGTCTGGCTAATGTGTTATACAAATGTAAGCGTGTATGCCTTTGGACTAGAGATGGCTTCATGACGTGATTGATAATTCCTATTGGTCTGGTATAATTTGTTATTTTTGCAGTTATGTCTCGTTCTTATTGAAAAGATAAATGATACCCTAAATACTTAAATTCGTTAACTCTTTCTAAAATATTTCCATTCAGACAAATTTGACTGGGGATAGGGTCCTTACCCTTAAAGGCCATTACTTTAGTCTTTTCAGTAGAAACGCACATGCTGAATTTTGATGCCACTTTCTGGAGGTTGAATACTGACCACTGCAGATCATCTTAACCCTAGAACTGCTGCAGGTTTATCTGTCAAATGCTACAGTTAATTCCCATAAAGTACACACTAAAGGAATTTGGTATCTGTAAGCATACTGTGATCATGAATATGACTCATCATACATCAATAGAAAGCTGAAAGACTGTTCTATATTATATTGATATAGGTGAATCATTCAGACTCGTCAGTTTGAATTAATCATAAAAAAGTATTTTATAAAAAATAAAAAAATAAAAAATTATTGACTTTTCTGCTCTAGAAAACCATATTGCCGAGTTAAATGTTCATCAGAGACATCATAAATGGAAAGTTCATAGTTGTTTTACTAATTCAAGAACCAGTTTCAAATAATTCTTGTTATTTACTAAAAAAGAAAATTATTTTTACAAAAATATGACATTTCTCGATTTTGAAGTACATAATCGGCGCGCGATTACGGGGAGGCAAGTTTACAGGCCCAGGATGATGAACGATAAACGGTACATTTTTACCTGGAAAGTCACTTTCTTCGGGTTGAATACCAGTCTAGTTCACACTTACCCCTTCACGGCTAACATTAGGCATATGTACAGGGTCTGTCGGAACATGATAAACATCGCTTGCATTGATGGGGATTTCCATAACTTGCGTGACATCCTGTTCGCCAGTATCACTGCCACTACTTTCACCATCTTCATTTTCAAACGAATCCACACAAAAATCACTGTCATCGTCCATACTATCACACGAATCGTCAAAAATCAAGTGCTCAATTTCTGAATCGTCTACATGGTTGGCGGCCATTTTGCTCAATGCAACTTCAATATCAACATGGAAGTACTTCCACTTCTGCAGCCAAATAATAGCTTGCATTCTGTCATTTGTTTGCCAAAGACTTACACTACGAAAGATAAAAGCATCGGAAACCAGCATGACTTGAAATTAGTGCCATCTGAAGGCTAACAGTAGTACTATATTTGAATTCCAAGACCGTCTTTCAGAGAGACGGTCGCACTTGATT
Source organism: Meconema thalassinum (assembly GCA_946902985.2). Lineage (NCBI taxonomy): Eukaryota > Metazoa > Arthropoda > Insecta > Orthoptera > Tettigoniidae > Meconema > Meconema thalassinum. The sequence continues at coordinate 446,069,269 of OX336390.1, forward strand.
AAACAACACACCGTCTTCCTGGAAGACGGTCCGCAGTTCTAGGGTTAAACATCATCAGCAAATAGTATAGTGTCTAAATTTTTTAGATGCCTGCTGATTGGTATTGAACCATGTCTTTCACACCTCCATTCCATTGTTATAGCATTCATGTAGATTATGAATAGCAATGGAGAGAGTCCACAGCCTTGTTTTACCCCTCTGCTGATTCGCTTCCACTCGGATTTATGATTACTTAACCTTACTGCTAAAAGAGTACCACTATCATACCTGCCAACTTTCAAAAATAGAAATCCAGAAGATTCCAAAGCGCAAAAATTTAACGCGTACATGCGTCGCAAGGTCTTAAAAATAGCGAGAAAAGACTAGGGGGTAAGAGATTACAAAATCTTGGTGATGTGAGACTATCTAATTCATTGTGCCAGTTTCCAAAAATTCTGAAGAATATGCCTCCCTGAAAGACGAATGATATCCTTCCTTACTTGAATTCATCCCGAAAACACTAAATTGCACAAAACATTGTCACACAATTGCACGAATACCAGAACTACAGCAAGCACCGCTTAAAACCAAGCTTTCCCGCTTACAAACAGTCGAAGCACAAAGAGTGATATAAATGCACCGATAATCTGCGAGATGTGACTGTCGATAGACAGTTCTATCGATTTTCAGCGTAATGTCAAACGCAAGGAATTAATGACAAAAGCGCAGCGACAAACTGCGATACGGGATTATCGATAAACTTTACAGGGTGTCTACTGTAAGGATGAAGTAAGAATTAGTTACTTTTTAGCTACCTTTTATTTACCTTTTAATTCAAGATACGTCTGCAGTCGGCAACCATAGAAGCTCATCACGCGGTGAAGGAAAACAACAATGAACTGTGTTTAAAGCAAATAAGATTCACTTATGGTGTTATAAACATTTAGATAAAAATAAATAATGGATATTTAATATCAAATGAGTTGATTCAGCAAATATGCCGGCTTGTCAAAAAACAATCATAATTATTGAAAATTAGATCCATGCGTTCAGCTTCCTTGTTTATCTCTCCTCCCAAGTTAAGACCCCCCGCACACATAGCCTGCCAATCAAGCACAAACCCAAGACAAACTCCGCTTTGTATCAAGGCATTCTTTACCCCCACACACATCTCCTCCTTCCCCTCCCCTCCTCCTAGTTCCTGACCTGCCACAAGGTCGAACCTACTCAGCTCACACAGTAACATGCCGTCAGAAATAACACAACGTACACCTCAAGCTACTTAGTAAAGGTAAGCAATCCGGCGCACGAGTTATTTTCTCACATGTCCAAAATGTGTGTAGGCGATTTTAACGTCATTCTTTTTCGTCCCATTACAGCCTCCAGGTGAAAGCTGACAGTCGGTATTTCCTTCAATTAGAACTTAGTAAGTTATTGCTACACTTTTCATTTTAGCCCTAGTTTTTTCTGACGCATTTTTTCTAAGACCCATTATTGTTTCTTTATAGTTGGGAAGCAGGCTTAAACTCTGGCTGGTTCAACCCATCATAGGCTCCGAATGACGTTTTCATCAAAATGTAGTGTCTCCACCCAATCCGGCAATGAGAAAATAACAACAGCCCAACTTTGGTTCAAGGCATTTCCCGGGCCAAGGTCATGAAGATTGGTTTTAAAACGGGAACCCAAACACAAATGGAGAGCCAGCGTGCCCACTGGTCGCATTCTAATCACCTCCAATATATATATTTTTAAACATTTTAACCAATAACTTTTTCGATAGCAGTTTGAATAGGGCACCTGCTAGTTCATAATATTGATAAGGTCACCATGACCAGATGTGTCTTTTTTAGCTGTACTTGTTTCTCCTTTTATAATGTGGTTAAGATGGTATTTTGGAATCAATTTTAGAGTGTTACTTTTAATTTTGGAGCATGATAAGATGATATTTTAGAATTAATTTCGAGTTCAGTTTAATGTTTTTCTTAAAGTGTACATGTTTTGTTGTGAGTATTATGATGGATGTGAATATGTTATCAACATTTTTGCGGCTGAAGAAGGGCCCGAAACATGTACTTAATGGCAATAAATTAATAATTGCCAATAATAAATTTGTATTGATTGGGCGGAGACCCCTTTAACCCATTAAAATTTGTTATTGGTACAAGAGGTGGCAAAACATGCTTTTAAAGATGCGAACAGAGGTCTCCGAGGTCTGTGAAGTAATGTGTGAAGTGTATAAAATCAAAACAGAAGTGAGGACCTTTAGGACCTTACTCAAAATTTCCCGCTCTTTTAGCGCTCTTTCCTTGAAGTGTGCATCACTGGCTTAATTTTTAAATTTGTGTATAATCATATTTTATTTTCCATTGTTAGACACCTACATGGGACCGTACTACAATATTTCATCATCATATAGTAGATGAGTGTTATAAAAGTGTCATAAGTTTGAAATAAATTTCAGTTTTTGTAAGAAATTGGAGTGTTGCGTTTTTCGTGCCGGTCAGTGTATTATGTACATGCACATAATTACATAATTGTTTCACATTAGCTTAGTAATTCAGCTTGGTGCGATAGAGTTTGAAGCACTCCTCGAGACAGAGACCCACGTCATATTCTTGGCAGCAGTAGCCTATACTGATGTCTTCCTATGCCGATGCTTCGAACACACGACACCGTCTCTGAGGTTTACACTTCCCAGTTTTGGGTGCTAATTTCCTTATAAAATGTATTTCCTGTACCGTAACTTTGGAACAGTATTATCTGATGCGCACCGGCCATGAATATTCTGTTGCACGCCTGAGCGAGCGGTTTTTGTACACAAACCGTCCATCCACTGAACCCGATAAAATAAGATAATTGCTCAATGTTAGTCCCTGCGACTTGCCTAAATGTTATTAGAGAATGATATTAGAGACTAAACTTTCATCTGAATTATAGGCCTACAGTATTTCAAGCAGGCTACTGTTAGTCAAACCACGGCTGGAGATTGTCATTGCGCACGGCGTGACCAAAAGCAGCATGACGAAACTGAGAGAGGGGAATAACATTTATTACGAAACAAACCAACTCTACACAAATTTAAAAGATCGAGACATTGCCTCTCAAACGAAATACATACCATGCACAACTGGTTCTCGTATCATATGAGAGAAAGCAGCACTAACTGATACCTACACACAGCGCTGGTGGAATTTTACGGAAATATTTGAAGCCAAGAAAAAAGATCAATACCGTACAATAAAATAATCCACACTCTTAGTGAACAAATAAAGCAAAGAACATCAGTCGAAAAGACAAACTTCTCGGCTCGTAATTTCTTTATTTTATTCTGTGGAAAAGAATGAAGCAAACAAAATGAGACATTATTCCTCAGACTTGCTTGAATTCTTTTTTATCCTTGCACAAACAACTATATTTTAACGAACTACAATTCTTATTTTTCAACACTGATAAACCCCAACATTTCTTCTTGCAATGAAAACCATTTGCATTTTGATAACTCCAAATCTCTTCACGCTACAACTGTAAATGCGAAGCCATTTATGGGTCTATACCATGTATAGAGGTCGGCGGCTATGGTAGAGAAGAGGGTCAATACGACGTATAGAGGTTGGCGCTGAGGGTTAATGGGAATGCAGAAATGCATCGGCTGGAGATCACGATTTTGGGCCTCAGTGAAGTAAGGCCTGGTTCTGGGATGCAAAACACGAAACATGGGGTCTATTACTCGGGTATTATGATTCTGAACATCGATATGGAGTAGCCGTGCTCATCTCTTCTGACCTGGAGAAGTCCGTTATTGATTTATTTCCTCTCGGAGATCATGTCATGTTTTTGAAACTACAAACTTCACATTGTCAAGAATATTGTCCAGGCATATGCACCAAGAAGCGATCAAGCCAATGTCATATTTGAAGAGTTCTATTCAACTCTGGATTGTTAATACCTTCTTTCAACTACAAAGCAAAAAGGAAGCTTATAGTTTAACGTGACCGTTAATCTTGAGATCATGAGCCACGGGACCTCCTTTTTACGTGGAATCCGAACCACAGGACATGGCATTTCACTTCGAAAATCTCACATGCATTGACCGGGAATCGAACCCGGACCGCCTTGGTGAGAGGCATACAGCTAGACCGCTGAGCCCCCCCCCCCCCCCCCCTTTCAACTACATCCCTGACTCTTGTATACATGAAAATCTCTTGAGGATTGTGAAGATCACAGGATCAGGAATCAGATACACTTCATCCTAACCAAATTCCATCTGCTTTGTGTAAGCAGTAAAAACATATCCTGATGCCGATGTCAACAGTGACCACAATCCTGTCATTATGAATCTGAAGCTCCGTCGCTTTGTCAGGATTAGACACCCAGAGAAACCATTGATGTACCGTACAGAGACTTGAAGATTGTGGCGTATAATCTCAAATAACTTTGGAGTTTGAGGATCGGGCGAGTAGATATACAACTCAGAAATAGCTGACGTTGAGTCACAATGGAGAGTCCTGAAGAAAGTGTTCATTGATACTAAAGAAGCTGACAATGGATCTTCAAGCAACACAAAGGAACAGCCATGGATGACAGATACAATTTTAGAACTCGTGGATGAAAGAAGGAAGATGAAGCACAGGGACAGTGCCGAGTATGAAAAGCTGAACAGAACAGTGTGTACAAAATGCAGGGAGGCAAAAGAACTTTGGCTGCAGGGAAATAGAAGACCTCCAGCAGAAACACGACTTGTTCAACCTCCAAATACTTGGGGCTATATCACCACGATGTTGCAGCCCCAAAAATAAGCAACAACAACATCCAAACACCAGGTTTGATATAGAAATTTTAGAAGTCATTTTTGCCATTTGAAAATCTCAGATACATAACACAGAATTGAACCTGATTCACCTTAGTGAGAGACAAGCAGCTGTAACAAAGAGTGAAAACAACCCTCATTCAACCCAACAGCAAGGAACTATATTATAAATCAACATGTTTCTACAGTGAGAGCCATCCCTAAAGAACAGGGCTTTCCAAATGTCGTACCACCGACAGGTCCATTACCTGCCAACTTTAAAATGGGACTTTCAGTAAAACTCGAGCGTGCCAAAAAATCTAACAAATTTCGACATAGCCCGGCTTGTAACAATAATCCTCCTGGGCTACAAAATACAGTAATTCTTGCTTTGAACAGGATATTTCAATGAAATCGTATCTACTTACATCATATGCCAATTATTTGTAGACGAGCATGACCCTCAATAAGCAGACCTTTTCCCACAATAACAAATTTTTTGTCTGTCTGTGTACAACTTCGTACGGTTTTAACTCGAGAAGGGCTGGGTGGATCGACGTAAAATTTGGTACAGATACCTATCAGAGGCACGACACTACATAAGGGAGCGGATTTTTATGTAATTACATATTATTTTTGTGTTCGTTTTAGCACAATTTTCGAAACGTGTTATCCCTAGTGTGCTTCCCCAAGCGTTAAAGCGTATTCTTATTTCATATAAAAACACATATTTTCAGATTTTTTAAAATGTAAATACATATTTTTAGAAAATCCATAATAAGCACATAAATCGGCAATATTTGTTACTGAATACATTTTAAAATGATTCTATATTATGAAATGATGCAAACGTCATGTTACCGAATGTGTACTGGCTATTTATAGACTTCCCTCTGGAAGTTCAAACACTTCCAGGTCAGCGAAACGCAATCACGGAGAGATAAGCTGTCGGGGAATACCCTCCTTGCCTAAAAACACATAAATTGTTCTTTTTTTTTTTTGGTTGGTCTTCGGAAGAGGTGACCTTCAATCCATGTGCTAGCTCGAAGGGGAATCCCTTATTTCTGATGAATGGCTGACGCAATACACTGGCCTTCCATATTCTTGTCAGTGTGCCTTGTGATGTGAGTGAGGCAGTGAGTCAGTCAGTTCGTATTGATTAAATCTGACCATTTTTCAGTACCGCTATTTAAGTGAAGTGAATTAGTGTTTGACGAAAACTGATAATGCCAAAAATAAAGCCTAGTATTCATTCTTGTTTGCAGCAATACGTTGCTGAATTCAGTGGAATTTTTACAATTAATGGAAAGATTCTTTTCTGTCAAAAATGCGGGAAATCTGTAAATGCAGATCAGCGATCTAAAGTCTTACAGCATTTAGCAGGTAGTAAACATAAAAATTGACGCTTCTCGTGCAACCTCTACTAGACAAGTTCTTTTAGGCGAAACAGCTTCCTCTTCTCATACCGAAGTTTCAAAAAGTTCCGAATATTATGCAGATTTATGCAAAGCTTTTCTTTCATCAGATATTCCTTTATATAAATTGACAAGTCCAGAGCTTAGAACGTTACTTACAAAATACACTAATTTCGAAGCACCAGCAGAACCAATTTTAAGAAAATGTAGATCCCTGCGTGTTACGAACAAATGCTAGGAAAAATCAGAGCAGAGAGTGAAAATAAAAAAATATGGGTAAGCATGGACGAATCACCTGACTCGAGTGGCAGGAAAGTGGGAAATGTTGTGGTAGGTGTGCTAGAAAATGATGAAATTGTTTCCAAGCGGTGCTTCCTATTAGCATGTAGAGAAATATCAGCATCAAATCATGTTACGATGGCTCGCTTATTCAATGAATCTCTGTAGTTGTTATGGCCGAATGGGGTGAAATTTGATGTTTTACTCTCACTTACGGATGCTACTCCGTATATGAAGAAGGTAGCAGAAGGTCTGTTTGTAAGTTTCCCAAACATTTTATATGTAACTTGTATAGTACAGGGTTTAGACAGAGTATGTGAACAGGTACGTGCATTGTATCCAGAAGTGGACCAATTAATTTCCAACGGCAAAAAAGTGTTTGTAAAAGCTCCAACGAGAATAGATTTATTCAAAGCTAAAAATCCAGATCTTGCACTTCCGCCTAGACCCATAGTTACTCATTGGGGGACATGGTTACAAGCGGTAGTGTATTATGCAGACAATCTTGAAAATATTAAATCATTGATAGATGATAGAGGATTACGCTGCCTCAATTGACAATCTTCAGAATTTACTTAAGGACAGTACATTACAAAATAAATTATTTTACATATCTGCAAATCTGAGTGTTTTGTGTCACTCTATAAAAAAATTAGAAACATCAACCAACTTGTTGACTGACACAATTAATGAGGTGCATGACATGGAGAAAAAAATAATGCGCTCAAATGTCCCAAAGTAGAAGCTATTAAACAGAAATTTAAAAGTGTGCTCACAAAAAATGATGGATTTTATACTATGTGTAAAATTGCTAAAGTTCTGCAAGGGCAAGTAGACATTGGTGAAATTGAAAATTTGCATGTCAGTGACATTCCTTTGATGAAATATGCAAAACTATTTTCCTGTGATGTTGAACGGTCCTTCTCCCAGTATTGTGCATTGTTCAGAGACAACCGGCATCGGTTATTGATGGAAATCTTGGAGAAAGTTTTCATTGTTCACTGCAATAGCGAGTTTTTTCAACCCTCCAATGTCTCAACATGATGGTGAGAGACTTTTTACAAGAAATATTTAATTTTTTTAAATATTGAAACAAAATATATATATATTTTTTAAATTAAATATTTTCAATTTTTTTTTCTACTTCAAAAATTAAATATTTTCTAGATTTTTAGCGCATAAAAATCTGTTCCCTACTAATCATTGATGTAACTCTTCTCCACACCTCTCATAAAAGAGGAAAAGAAAGGTAGGAAGATTGTAGTTTTACGTGACCGTGAATCTTGTGATTATGAGCCACGGGACCTCCTTTTTACGTGGAATCCGAACCACAGGACATGGCATTTCACTTCGAAAATCTCACATGCATTGACCGGGAATCGAACCCGGACCGCCTTGGTGAGAGGCATACAGCTAGACCGCTGAGCCACTACGCCCCCTCATAAAAGCGGAACTACCCCTTTAAGATACATGCTGAAATACGCATAAAAGGACGAGACAAAGCTCATTTTCAGCTCCTCAATGTGAGACACAAAACTGGTCCTTAAGGACCTTGAAAACCACTTTTTAAGGACCTACAATCAACAGTTTCTGAGATATTCCCAGAAAACGAATTTCATTTAAGACACTAATGACGGAATACAAGCCCTCATCAGCTCTCACTACCATCATTCGTTCATACTTCATAACCGGACTCGGTGATGGAAGAGTGAGTCACACGTACGAGGCAGCTGCGAGACAGGAAAGATATTTCACCACCTCTCACTCTAACTTGATTCATTGTGCAATGTGTAGACAGTAGACACTGAACCATTTTTCAGAATTTATTGTAATTATTATTATTATCATGATTATTATTATTATTATTATTATTGTCATGTGTTGTGACATCTCTATATTACGCCTCGAGTGTTTAAAGTGCGCAGTTTGTCTGTGTGTATCTCTCTGTCTAACGTTGTGCAACCCCTAGCTACATACTACCTAGTTCTCTCGTATTTGGCTAGTGTTGTTGCTACCTTGCATTTTGTTGTGCAATTTGTTCTGCTATTGGCTCAGCCAATATTTGACGCGAGTTTGGTGCCACTCCCAAACTACGCATTTGATATTTCTGAGAGGCTTCTCCCCTCTCTGGGGGACAGAAGCTTATTCAGTCTTAGACGCGCCGAGATGTAAGGCGAACGTGTGTATTCGGGCAGAGGCCCACCCTCATGGCGCAGCGGAATGTGAGTACGGCTCAATGTATTTCTATCTAACGCAATGTAATTGTATTTGTTAAACGTTCCTTCTTTTGCTTAATTCTCTTTCCTTTTCAAGATGTTATTGTTAGTATTTTAATCCTTGAACCAGATCTCCGGGACCTTGCGTAATGTCATACGGCGGAGTTCTTTTTGTTGCTTTTGTTATGTGCCCTTCTCACAGTTTTATTATTTTGGTTAATACCTGTAAGATTCGAAAGTATTGCGTTTCTGCGTCTTGGCTTATATATATTTCCTGTCGGGCCTTAGTGCTCGTCTTTTGCGTCGGTGTCTCTTTGTACCACAAATGTTTCATTTGATTGGTAGCAATTGGGCCTTTGTTTGTGGACAGTATGTGTGAGGTAACGGGACTGATGTCCAACGTCCCACTAATACGTGTCCCCTTTGTTTATAGAATATATGTGACGGTGGTTAACTGGGATTTTCTCCAGCTCCGATGTCATATTATTCTTTTTTTTATATGTCGCGTTGTTGCGGCATTATGTTGGAGTATAAGCCTATTTTTTTTATAGCGTGCTTTCGATTTTTACCGGTCTCTTTCGTCCCAAGTCAATTGTAATGTAATGTATCTCCGTATATCTCATTTTCCTTTTGTTTTGTTCTCTCTCTTTCGATTTTCGCCGTATTACATAACTTAATGATATCCCCCCTTTTCTTCCCCTTCTTCCTACCTCCGTGAAATCTCTCTTCCCTTTGTTTTACTCCCCTCACTCCTCCCCCTTCCCTCCGGTATGTTTACATAACATCATGAAAAGCTTCGCGTCTCGTTAACGTTCGATTTTTGAATTTTTGCAAGTTTGGCGTTTCTCTCTGGCTTTCGTAAGTTTCATTTTCTTTTCTTTCATGTTCGTATCGTTTCGTTAGATTCACATTGTTGAGCTGTTACTCAGGTTCTGTCGTGCTTTTTAGTTTTTTATGTTTTTGAATTCTTTATTCTTAGTATTGGGTTTCTTTTGTATTATTGATCTTGTCTTAGCTTGCCTTTTTCTTTGTTTTAAATAATATGTTTATTTCGTGTACACGCTCTTTCTTTTATCTTGAATATATTTTTATATTTTAAGTAGTATAGCTCCCTTGTCTTTTCATTTCTTATATTTAAGTTCCCTTTCCTTCCTTATCTTCATCGCGATTTCGTCAATCTTGTTTTTGTCATGTAACAAAGGCACGATTAACACGCCTCTGGGATTTCCTTTAATTAATTTTATGGGAATCTCGTTTTTGCACTTTTGATTATTGCATTAAGCAATTATTTGTTGGCATTTGGTTTTTTGGAAATCATCTTTTGCTCGCTCCGAAAACCTTGGGCCCAGCACCGGGTCGAGCAAGACGTCTTTTCCCCCATCCATTTGCGACCTTGTTGATTTTATTCTTCCACTGCTACTCTGACGCGCATTATTATTATTATTATTACTAGACCTTTATCGGCGCAATGGTAGCAGATCGCATGGTTGCGTGCGAAATCGTTCCCTCCTCTCCTCTCTCAAGTTATTAACCTTTTATTATTTTTATCTTCATTTACATTGTATAAAAATTTGTTTTTCTTTGAGTTTAAGGAATTCAGTGAATTGTTTTCCCCCACCCCTGAAGAAAGGGTGAAGTTACTTTCTGTGTGAACTACGGGCATCCAGGAAACCCATCTCCAAGGAAAGGTGGTTTTGTCCATCAAGTAAACAAGACATCCAAAAGACCCAGCTTCGAGGTGAACAGTGGCAACATATCAGTGAGTACATCGCATCGCTGGAACACGACACATCACGGTATTGTAACCTGCTTTTATGTATTTGCTTCCTCTAGTAGACATTTGTTTAGTTAACGGTGATTTTAAGGCGACAGAAAATTTTGTTTACTTTCTCTTCCTTTTCATTTCGTCAGTGTTGTGGACGTTTTTATTTTACTTTCTGTGAAGTAGGAAATGCATTTCTCTCAAGGGTTTGAGTCCTTACCTTTGTTGTAAATAGTCGCTTAGTTAACTGTGATATTTCTCAGAACTCGCCTCACCCCTTCATACGTCTCAGTCTGGAACAGCTGCTGACAGGTTTCTTGTCATTACCGTGCAGCCTAAAACCCCCGCCCCTCTTTCTCCGAAGTTTTCCCCAATGAAGGTGGGCCCACTTGTGGGAACCGACTCTTTAAATCCTACGGTCTCCCCGACCCACCTTGAGCCTCGCGTAATTATACTAACGTTTGGTGTTAGTAAAGTGTTTGTTGTTTCAGTTATGAATGAATGGTCTGTTGAGCTATTATGTGTGTTATGATTGCGAGTTAAGTTTGTTTCATAATTAGGGAGGGTGATTGTTTTATTTTTGTCAGGGGATTTCAATGTAGGTTTTCATTTAAAATTGTTTATATACGGTAAGCTTGATGTTACTATATGTTCAGTATGGCAGTGTGTATTTCGTTGGGAAACCTGCTAGGTGAGGCCTCCGTCGGGATTAGGGTTTGGGACCTGTCCCACGGCTTCGACGCCCACTTAGGGTGTACATAGATTCTACACGAGTCGTCAATCTTTAGTATGGGATGAAGTTTGTCACGATGACCTGTAGTCCATTGTTTGCGTTTCCATGGTGTTCCAACGACCCACATTCGCATTCTGGTGTAATGGGGAAATTTTGATTTGTTTATGGGAAGGAGTATGTATGTAGTGTTGTTGTTGTTGGTTGTATTTTGAGATGAATGTGTGTGTCTATGAGTTTAATGAATTTTTATCAATAGGTATTTGTGGGTGGTTTCAAATTTAGTTCAATTTTGATTTTATACCCTATTCAATTTAAACTATATATATATTACGTACGAACTATTTATTCGTTTTTATTGGCAAACCAAATATACGATAAGTATTACTCAGAGATACCAACCATTTTAGGTCTACGACTTCCGTGGTATGGGACATTGATGTTCGTGTGAACTACTCTGGCGTGCATTACCCAATTTTCTTATATTAGTATGGGATAGGCCATACCCTCTCTGTCTTTAATTTTTTTTATGCGGTACCTCTGAGGTCTACGGCCCGTATATTGACACAGTAACCATTTTATTTTTGTGGGTTGGTAATATTTACTATTGGGTTTCGTGTTTGATTGATTGTATGTCTGGTCTTGATTGGTTTTATGCGAGGTTTCAGTCAGCTATTTTTTGGAAGGTATCTTGTAACATAATTATTTGGTTTTTCGTTCTCTGTCCGGGATGGTATTTTTTGTTTCGACAGCTACTTTGAGTTATTATTCCTTTTTATTTGTTAGTACCTAATGTCTTTTGATGAAGGTTATTAGTATATTTTGCCCCTTTACTCCCTCTATGTATCTAGTTAGGCAGGAGACACCCGTGGCCGCCTGAGTTACACGGAGGATTTCGAAAGATGTGTTGAACTATACTTCTGCCTAAGGCGATTTCCAGTTCCTGCCTGCTTTTGTTGTAAGGAGCCGGACCGACCCATTGTCCAAGCTGCAGACACGACTTGCTATTGTTCGGCAGTGCCTGAGATGGTCTGTTGACTTACATTCTTTTCTTGTAGTGACAGTGATTTGTTTATTGATATAGTTGTTTACTATTTATCGTAACTTCTGTTTTACGTTTTTTGTGAAATCATGTTTTTATAAATCATTTCAATCTAATATGTTTTCTCTAAGATAATGTATATTATTTTCCTGTAACTGTCATATATTTGGAGAGTGTTTCCGGTGGCGATAGCTAGTCTCCAAGTACCTGAGAAGTGGCCGGTGTATCCTTTAGACCCTGTTAACGGCTCTTTACTCTTTTGTAATATGGTCTGACGACCCTGTCTATTCATACATTTACTTTCCAGCTGGCAGAATGAATCCACTTTCACTATTACGCAGCTTATGTAACCCCAAATATTTCCCCGACGCAAGCCTTATTTTGTATAAAGGGTGCTCCCCTTTATCTTTTTTTTGTGATCATGATTTAACCTTTTTCTTTCTTTTATTATTAGAAAATTGGCTGATTTCCAGAAGGTCGCCATTAAGAAGACTTCGCTTTCTCCACGTCATCTGGCAGAGTCTAGCTCAAGATTGACCATTTTATTATCATTATTTTCTTTTTGGTACATCCATTTTTAATATGTGTGACGTATTGACGTGCAGTAGAGGTAGGATCCGCCTTTATTTCACGCCTGTACTGATCCTTTATATAATTTGAATTTTTGTTGTTTTAATTTCATCTTAAATTTTTTTTTCTTTCGTACCAAAAAGGAATAATTTTCCTCATCAGTGAACATCTTCGTGAATACGTGTGTATGAAAATATATGTGTGTTTGAGAAAAGAGACTTGCGTTTCGTCAAGCCTTTTATGGAAGTTATGACGTTTAAAGAACTTTTAATTAAGCTGCGTCATATGAATAAGAGAAATGTGAGAACATTTTATTATGTCTTTATTTTCATGTATGTATCTAGTGTACATGATGTAATTTTCTTTCCTTCACCCTGTTCAAATGTATCTAATCGAAGAATGTTATTTTATATAATTTTGTTATGAAAAAGAAAAAAAATTCTTTTATGCCTTTGTTATGTAAAATAATTTTTTTTTGGGAGAAACCGGTGGAATTTGAACCATTTTTCAGAATTTATTGTAATTATTATTATTATCATGATTATTATTATTATTATTATTATTGTCATGTGTTGTGACATCTCTATATTACGCCTCGAGTGTTTAAAGTGCGCAGTTTGTCTGTGTGTATCTCTCTGTCTAACGTTGTGCAACCCCTAGCTACATACTACCTAGTTCTCTCGTATTTGGCTAGTGTTGTTGCTACCTTGCATTTTGTTGTGCAATTTGTTCTGCTATTGGCTCAGCCAATATTTGACGCGAGTTTGGTGCCACTCCCAAACTACGCATTTGATATTTCTGAGAGGCTTCTCCCCTCTCTGGGGGACAGAAGCTTATTCAGTCTTAGACGCGCCGAGATGTAAGGCGAACGTGTGTATTCGGGCAGAGGCCCACCCTCATGGCGCAGCGGAATGTGAGTACGGCTCAATGTATTTCTATCTAACGCAATGTAATTGTATTTGTTAAACGTTCCTTCTTTTGCTTAATTCTCTTTCCTTTTCAAGATGTTATTGTTAGTATTTTAATCCTTGAACCAGATCTCAGGGACCTTGCGTAATGTCATACGGCGGAGTTCTTTTTGTTGCTTTTGTTATGTGCCCTTCTCACAGTTTTATTATTTTGGTTAATACCTGTAAGATTCGAAAGTATTGCGTTTCTGCGTCTTGGCTTATATATATTTCCTGTCGGGCCTTAGTGCTCGTCTTTTGCGTCGGTGTCTCTTTGTACCACAAATGTTTCATTTGATTGGTAGCAATTGGGCCTTTGTTTGTGGACAGTATGTGTGAGGTAACGGGACTGATGTCCAACGTCCCACTAATACGTGTCCCCTTTGTTTATAGAATATATGTGACGGTGGTTAACTGGGATTTTCTCCAGCTCCGATGTCATATTATTCTTTTTTTTATATGTCGCGTTGTTGCGGCATTATGTTGGAGTATAAGCCTATTTTTTTATAGCGTGCTTTCGATTTTTACCGGTCTCTTTCGTCCCAAGTCAATTGTAATGTAATGTATCTCCGTATATCTCATTTTCCTTTTGTTTTGTTCTCTCTCTTTCGATTTTCGCCGTATTACATAACTTAATGATATCCCCCCTTTTCTTCCCCTTCTTCCTACCTCCGTGAAATCTCTCTTCCCTTTGTTTTACTCCCCTCACTCCTCCCCCTTCCCTCCGGTATGTTTACATAACATCATGAAAAGCTTCGCATCTCGTTAACGTTCGATTTTTGAATTTTTGCAAGTTTGGCGTTTCTCTCTGGCTTTCGTAAGTTTCATTTTCTTTTCTTTCATGTTCGTATCGTTTCGTTAGATTCACATTGTTGAGCTGTTACTCAGGTTCTGTCGTGCTTTTTAGTTTTTTAAGTTTTTGAATTCTTTATTCTTAGTATTGGGTTTCTTTTGTATTATTGATCTTGTCTTAGCTTGCCTTTTTCTTTGTTTTAAATAATATGTTTATTTCGTGTACACGCTCTTTCTTTTATCTTGAATATATTTTTATATTTTAAGTAGTATAGCTCCCTTGTCTTTTCATTTCTTATATTTAAGTTCCCTTTCCTTCCTTATCTTCATCGCGATTTCGTCAATCTTGTCTTTGTCATGTAACAAAGGCACGATTAACACGCCTCTGGGATTTCCTTTAATTAATTTTATGGGAATCTCGTTTTTGCACTTTTGATTATTGCATTAAGCAATTATTTGTTGGCATTTGGTTTTTTGGAAATCATCTTTTGCTCGCTCCGAAAACCTTGGGCCCAGCACCGGGTCGAGCAAGACGTCTTTTCCCCCATCCATTTGCGACCTTGTTGATTTTATTCTTCCACTGCTACTCTGACGCGCATTATTATTATTATTACTAGACCTTTATCGGCGCAACACTGACAGGCAACACAAGCTGATGGCTGACAAAATACTTGTGTGAAGGATACATGGGAAGAACGATAAGATGAGTGAAAGACTCCACTCTTAGGCCAAGTACTGCTAGAGTCCAAGCTCTGTGAACCTGAGAGAAATGTGGATCACGGACGATGAGGAGAGGGGGGGTCCCAGTCCATGCGTAGTAACAGAACCAAATACATTGATTGGTCACCCACTCACTCATTCGCAACACCTTACACCACACTGTGACATTCCCAGGAAACTAAATTCGCTGTGGTAAACTGATGAAGCCCCTAACCATTGCAACAGTAGCTCAATTGATAACATCTGGCTATTAATGTCGAGAGCCGTTCGAAGAACGGGTACTTCTGCTATTTTTTATTAGAAACATGACTGCAAGATGTTATGCTACTTCGTACTAGTGGGTATGGTTGGGAAGAACGAATGTGGGAGGTAGCATATAAAGAAAAAAAATTAAAAAAGGATAAGTACCTGTATATATTTTGCATTTTCTCACAACCTACCAATACCTAGATTGGACGGTGTTGTGAGTCCATGTCTCGCTTTTGAGATGGGTTGTTGGCTTATTTTGGTCCTTGACCTTGGGTGTGACAGGATGGGAGATTGGTCTAAGATAGACTGTGAAGGTACAGAACCGTTGAGCATATGCAAGAAGAGGTTCCCATGAGCACACGACAGTATTATTGAGACATGTTTTTTGTTCTTGGGTGAAGGCAGATGAGCTTGCTGTTTCTTTCTCCTTTTAAAACAACTCAAAATTTCAAATTCATTATTTAAACTCCAGTATCTTTGTGTTAGGTTTACTTTGGCTAAGATGTATCTTATATCTTTCCTTTCTTAGTTCACTACTGTTTGAATGTTACCTTAGATATAGTTAGAGATACGGGAAAATCGCAATTGCGATAAATGCGAATTTTACTTTTTTCTCCTTTTTTCAACTACCTGGTAACTAATATGACTATGTATACCCAAAATTTGCGAAACTGAATGTGCGACAAAGTGCGATAACTAAGGGTTCTTGCGAATTATTCCCATAAATGCGATAAATGAGAAAGTGCCGAATTTACCGATTAATGTTGAATATTATGTTTTATTACATTTTCGCGCGCAACTTTGAAATTTTCGAGTTCCCAGCAATGAAAATATCGGCTATATAATCGATATTTACGAGTAATAATCGATTATTGTCGTGAAAACAATCGATTACGGTAAAAATTAATTTGAAAATGGTGCTGTTATTATTGCCGCATAATATCCACTGTTTATTGCCAGTAAAACGATGATTTTGGAGAAATTATTACGTAGTTTCAGTTGGTTGTGCTAATAAAAGGAATATTCCAATCGTTTGTGCCGATTCTTTTTAAAAATTAGAGCAATAAGGTTATGCTTATCTATATTTAAAACGCTAAGGTGATTTTTGTTACCATGAGATTGAGATAACGTCTTAACCGATTGACTTCATAATGCATTCTAACAAGAGCTTCTGCATATAGATTTGCAGAGTGTCCTTAAATGGAAAATATATGTAAGGGTACATTTTTAAATTTTTAAAGAAAAATGTAATATTTGCCGCTCCCGCGCTTGCGCACAATGGCTCTATTCCACGAGAGAAACGGTGGATCCTGCCGCGTCTTACTGAGATCTTTGTTTATGAGTATTAAAAAGGGGGGAAATATTGTTGTGGCTCTATGGCTCAAACTTTAGAGTAAGTATAGGCTATGTGGAGGCAAATCGCTTAAAGGGCAGCGAGCTATAATCCTTCGACTTGATTTAACACCTTCCGATAAAACACTTCAATTTTCGAATTTCCAATTCGCTTGGCGTACTTGATCACAATCAATAAAGCTCGAGGGGAAACTCTGAAACGTGTAGGTCTCTATTTGCCTCATCAAGGTTTCAGTCATGGCCAGTTATATGTTGCGAAGTCGATCTTTCGACGCCCTTAAAGTTGCAACAGTGTCAAAAAGTAATCGTTCAAAAAATGCATACTGTATAAGAGAATCCTTCAGTAAATATTTTCCCAATGACCGTCATGTTTTGACGGGTATCAACTAGTATAGGTTTATATCGCGCCGGCCCTCATTTCTTGTATTTGAAATCAAAATGAAAACTCTCAAGTACGTATCGTGATATGAATAGACAATTTTTGTTAGGCGTTCTCTTTGCTTTGGGAAATGTTGTATAATATGATGAAAGTATTCTCTACCATGTGTGAGTTATAGGTTATGTTACATGTCGTCCGGCGATTTCTCCGTGAATTCGGATACTGTTTTACAGATTGTCAGTCAAGAGTCGCAGTGTGGTCAGGAAATAATGAGGGAGTAAACATACATTTTATTATTTAGTTAATTATCCATTGTGTGATATTTACACAAAGTTAAGTAAATGTATGATTCACATTATTACTTCCTTTTCAATGAGGGGCATTGAATTTCTATTTCTATTTAATGGTCAAATGGCACTTCTTGAATTCTACCTCATAAGATAAGTTATTAAAAGAAATGAATGGAACTTAGGAGTTAGTAGGAAAACCACACAAAAGGATTTCATAGACATCCTTAGAATTTGAACCAATTCGTCCATCGAGTCCAGGACAGCCTGGTATTGTCGTCATTCCACCTGTCACACAGTAAACTTCGTAAGACAAGCATTGTTGCCTGACCACAGCTCGCTTTATTCTAACAATTGGCACCTTGGAACCAGTGAACTAATACAACTCTCCACTGGCCCTCAATATTTGAGTTGCTGCACAACACCTGATATTGTTGATTGCATAATGACCATTTCACTATGTGCCAAAAGCACACAAAATCACTGAAGGAATACAGCAAAGAATAATGATATTTACATGCACATGTAATCTAAACTGTTATACTCTATGGTAGTTCGACTGCAATAAAGTTTTATTATTATAATGAGAACATGACCTTTGGATCTTTTGAGCATAGCTTAGGTACCCTCGTCTCACGTCATACAACCAACCGACAGCACTTGAACTCAATCTTGCCAATTAGCCAGGCTGATGCCTTTATTTTCAGAGATCTCACATTTCTGAAAAATGTATGATGTCAAGTTTCTACATTTCTGTAATACTGATATTAGGATTTTAATACTTCTAACACTCCCTTAGTAAAAATAAAAACCACACATACAACAGGAGACTTATATTAAATTTTTATGCCGTTTATCAGAAACGTCCGTATTTCCAATCCTGCACATGTTTGAATTAGTTTCCGTTTATTGTACCTGGTGACGAACTTTTAAATGCTACAAAATGCTAATTTATAAATTTCAGAATGCTCCAAAATGCTATTTTTCCAAAATGAAAGTGCTACAAAATCAATTTCAAAATGCTATTTTCTCGTATCTTTAGATATAGTACATCATTCTTAGATAATCTGAAAAGTTTTCAATAAACTGCTTTTATAAAAGCTCCTCAAACTACTATACATACAGTCTTTTATTTGCATCATGAAGTGGTTGTCAGTGCAGCTCGTAAACATTCCACAATTCCAGATAAGTCTCCATATCAGATCTTTCAACACATTATTAGTAGACTAATATTGTTATAGTATGTTGCAGTTATAGCTTTTTCCGATCAACTCAGCAGAGTATTAGTAGGTCATTTCTGCATTAACTTACAACTCGACGGTAGTTTAGGGCTTACTGCTTAAGTATAGCACAGCAGTACGTCATTGTTTTTATGAAACCTCCTATGTGAGAAAATCATAATTTTTCAGGAGGAAGAAAAAACGAACTCGGTGCGAATGAACCATTATATTGTTGAATTTATTGATCAAAAACATTGTATTATGCAAAAATACACACTGTCAATTAAAATGCATCAAACATATAATTGGTATTATGCAATACATTTGATTTTATACTAGAATTGTCACATAGGATATATCAAACGGCTGATTTGAAATACTTAGGAGCTTTCGTTAAATGGCTGATAACACTGGTTCCTGTAAACCTATTGACATTAATTTGTTAGTGTTTTAATGTCAAATTTCACATTAAATCATAATTATGTATACCCTTGATGGGTGCATTTAATAAAAATCAAAATATTTTCTCCCAAAACATGGCTGTGTGTTTTTTTTGTTGAATTTTTTGTTCAATGTCCAATGCTACTCCATATCATTAGCCTACTTTTCACATTTTGCAAAAATGAGGAAAAAGTAGACATGAGATCGGGCAAATGTGTGTCTGTCCTTCTGTCTGTCTGTGTATGTGTGTGTGTGTGTGTCCCCCCTATCAACTCCTAAACGGCTGCAGCAATCGAAACAAAATTTGGTAGGAGTCAAGATCTATACCTGAATATCTCACGGCCATATTTGAAAATGATGTCAGCGCTACCGACTGCTGAAAAATCGCAATTGAAATTTGAGTACCATGTTGGATACCATTGGCACACGTATAGATAATAATATTGCAGTTTAATTTCCAAGAGGCCATACATGGCAGTATTGCCAAAATGATTAAAAGCCTGCTGATAGGTCCAAATTTTAAATGCATATAACTTCTACACTATCAATTGGATTTCAAACAAATTTCGTATGTGCTATGTGTACATAAACAGATATGACTGAGCGTATTCTTAAGAGCCACCAGGGCTGCCAACTGTTAATAAATGCTCTCATTTTCTAAAACCCAAATACCCATATATCAGAAAGTATATTAATTTGGAGTAACTTATATACGTCAGTGCTACCAACATGATTCTAAGCCTGCTGAGAGGTCCAACTTTAAATACATGTAACTTATATACTATAATTTGGATTTCAACCAAATTTTGTGTGTGCTATGTGTACCATAACAGATATGACTATGCGTATTCTTAAGAGTAACCGGGGCTGCCAACTGTTAATAAATACTGTCTCTATTTTTATTACCGTAATATCAATATATCAGAAAGTATCCAAGCCAATAGCTCTTAACTTTGCACACGTATAGTACCTGGCATTCTAGATTAATTTGGAGTAACTAATATACGTCAGTGTTGCCAAATTGATTCTAAGCCTGCTGATAGGTCCAATTTTAAAATGCATGTAACTTCTATACTAATAGCCCAGGAATTTTAGTCTAAAAACGGTCAAAACCTTGAAAAAATTTTAGTAAAGCTGAAAATTGGTACAGTTGTCCTATTTGATGTTCTTAACAACATATTAAAATTCCCCGGTCTTCCCGTGTCGGCTTCCTGGATTTCCAGCCTTTGAACTCCTGGAATGCTGGAGAAGTAGGTGGTGTCGCTGGAATGCGCATTGTAAGCGAACGATTTGGCTTACAGTGCGCTAACATGGCTTAAATTAAAGGAGAAAATATAAGCTATAAGTCAATTCATGGGTTGGCATGTTAGCGATACTTCCGGTCTAACAGGAAACGCAAAAATGCCGCGAAATTTTAAAAAAAAAGTGCCACGTTTTTCTTTTTTTGACGTTTGTTGGCAAACTATCACGAATATCGCAGACAAGTCTTCTATAAATGCTGTTGGCGACAACATAAGCTTTCATTTGTTGTATTCATAATTGATGTGCAAGTAATAGTTGCCAAGCTACAGAGATTTAAACATTGGCGCGCGATCAGAATTAGCCAGTGTTTGCGTTGTTTCTCGGCGGCCAACTGACGCGTTCGCCCGCAGCATTGATGAGTCGAATTGGCGGAGCTTCTTGTTTTCTTTTGTTTCTAAAATTTAAACAGTTGATCGTTGGACGACGTGTGTTATGCCGTATAAGTGTTATTTATTGTGTTGTCATAAAAATGAGTTTTGAAGACTACATTTTGTGTAAGAAGCCACTCGACGATAGGTGGGCGTTGTTTGTGTTTTAAAAGGTTTTAGAAGGAAAAATAACACCACAAGAAGTATGCGAAGATCAAGTTGTAACTCGGGTCATGGAGTACATGGAAGACAGGATGAAGACTCTGTCAGAAGCTAGCCGGACAGCGAAGCTGTGGGCGGAGTACTACAGGCAAGTGGAAATTGTTCGGCTGTTTTTTCGGGCAGAAAGAACATCAAATTGGAACCTCCATTTGTACTGTGTGTCGAAGATCTTGCCATACCTACACGCTGCAGGGCATATTCACTACGCTGTCAGCCTACTTGTACCTGCATCAAATGCTTAAGTTAGATCAGAAGATGCCCGTGGACGAGTACATCAACTTCACGAAGAACAGGTACTTTTCCGTCCGACGCTCGCATGCTTTTTGGGCTGGAATATGGTCAGATATGGCCATAGAACAGGATCTTATGCAGCCTATGAAATGACGTGAAGGTTTAACAAGAGGACGAGGAGTGGACGATAGTGCGCTGGCTCACTTTGTCTCGGCGTTTCCACTGTGCACGTAGATCTGTGAAGCTGTAGAAAATGTGTCTGGTATAGAGACAAAATCCTTGGAACAGCACGTTGAGTTGAGAGACTCGCGGCGGAAGCTGGAGAACCGCCACGCAGAAGTGTTTCGCTCGTGGGTAGAAGATCGCTCTCCGTGGGATTTAAATAAAGAAAGTCTTCAATCGCTTTCCAGTGGCGTAGTTGCAGACAACAGCATCAACTGCGACAAGGCTCGAGAAGTTAGTGAAGAAGCAATACAACAAATGGCGAGGAAAAGTTTTGAGGGTCTCAAGCTCGCAAGAAAAAGCCGCGTAGTCCCTTTGTCAATTGTTGGGTGCCAACTAAAAATTCGTGATAACATCGTCCCGGTCAACCCGCACTAACTTTTCATGCGAATCATATGTGTGATCGGAAGCGGATATCGTGGAGTTCTTGAAGTACGAGCTTGCACCGACGCCTCCAGCTCTCTTCGATTCATCCTTATTGAGAAAAATAGCCAAGTCAGCACTTCAACACCTTTTTAAATCTTCAGAAGCCCCCAAAGATTTTGAAGAACAACGCAAAGTAGTCGTTGATGGAGGTCTGCATTTGCATACCGTTGTATGGCAAAGACCTGCAACTTTTGGTGACATAATCCAGTCCTACAAGTTGTACATAAGCAAGCACTATCCTTCAAACGTTACCATTGTGTTTGGCAACTAGGATCAGACTCCAAGCACGAAGAACCAGGAGCAGGCACGCCGTGCGGGGAAGCGGACGTCCATAGACATCGTCTTAGATTCCAACACAATGGTTTCCACTTCTCAGGCAGACTTTCTAAGTAACACCAAAAACAAGGGACGGTTCATCTCTACGTTGGCAAAGGAGCTTAGAAATGCTGGAGTTGCTGTTCGTCAGGCGACGCAGATACACTAATTGTCGACGTAGCGTTGTCTCTAGATGCCGAAGATTATGCTGTTACTGTTATAGCGTCAGGCATTGATGTCCTATGCATGATGTATGCAAAAGCAAGAGAGAACAACAACATACATTTTTACAGTCCTGGAAACTCAAAATCTCTTGGAAAGATTTTCCCTATCACAAACATTCAGGAAGATATCGGCAAGATGAAAAGTTGCGTGCTATTTGCACATGCCGTGAGTGGATGTGACACAACTTCGGCTATTTTCTAGCAAAGGGAAGAAGCGTCCTTGGGGCATTCTCAAAAACAACGAAGATCTTCGGAAAACTGTCGAAGTTTTCAATCAGTCTGGCGCAACCAAGGAAGATATCAAGATAGCTGGAGAAAAATTTGTTCTGGAGTTGTTCAACGGAAAGGGCTCCAATTCTCTAAACGAGCTTCGTGTGCTTCTGTATGGTAGGACTATCGCAAGACAGACAGTTACTGCTTCGTTCGATTTGGCCACTTTGCCGCCAACGTCTGACGCATTCACTGCGTACATATTTGCAGGTATATATTATTTTCAGTTTGTTGTTACACCATTTTACTTTGCTGTGATAAAATTAACATTCTCTTTTGTTTACAAATTGGTTTCTAACAAAAATTATTTTAATTATTTGATAAATAATACTTTATAAACTGTATTAGTTTTAAGCAGAAATATCTACTCCGCTATTCGCACTACTTTTTACTTCAGATATTTGCTCTCCTAAAAATGGCATTAACATAATAATTTATGATCGCCAAGTCACAAATGGTTACATATTAAAACATTAATTTTGTTTACCTAGCTCAATAAAGCACGTAAAAAAACGCACCGAGACCACCTTATAGAATGCAGAGATATCGATGGCGGGGGAGGGGGGGAGGGATGGGGGACTCATCATCATCATCATCTTGTACAGTTTCCAGCCCCAGGCTGGGTCTGTTTGGAACATAAGCCTCGCCACTTAGTTCTTTCTTCCCACCACCTCTCCGCTGTCACTCTGTTCCAGTCCTCGCCTCTCTTCTTGACACATTCCTCCACTCCTTTCAGCCATCTATCTCTTGATCTTCCCCTTGGTCGTTTCTTCTGCATCTGCATCTCATGTATCCTCTTGGGAATCTTCTTCTCATCCATTCTCTTTAAGTGTCCATACCATCTCAGTCTTGATGTCTCAATCCTACCTTGCAAGGGCTCCTCTTTTACCATTTCCCTGACCTTTTCATTCCTCACCCTGTCTCTTCTTGTTACTCCGATCCTACTTCGTAGGAACTTCATTTCACCTGCCTGTATTCTGCTTATGTCTCTTTTCTTCATTGTCCACGTTTCTGAAGCATAGGTCAGTATCGGGATATAGTAGCTTCTGTATAACACTTCCTTGCTTTTTTGTGGGACATCTTTATTCCACACTAAGCTCCTAATGCTTCTGCCTGTCTGCCACGTTCCGTAATCTCTTTGTCATTTCTCCCATTTTCCTCCACTATACTTCCCAAGTACTTGAGACTTTCCACCTTCTTCAGCTGTCCACCTCCAAGTGTTATCCCACTCATTGGTCTGTCCTTTTTCCTGGTCGTTAACAGGATCTCACATTTACTGATTTTGAACTTCCATCCGTACTCTCCCACTGTTTCTTCCCAAGCCTTCAGTTGCTCCTGAATTTCCTCCTCCTTGTTTCCCCAGACCATGAGATCATCTGCAAACACCATTGCTTTCATCTTATCTTCTCCTATCTTTCCTGCTATCCGTGTCATTACCTCGTCCATAACCACAATAAAGAGAAGGGGTGAGAGCGCACTACCCTGTTTCAGGCCACTCATTTGTCTGAACCAGTCTGTTCTTTCCCCTCCAACTTTCACACAACTCACACTTCCACAATACATCTCCTTCACTCTGTCTACAGTCCCGTTTTCCACTCCCATGTTTTCCATTGCTTTCCAAACCTTCTCCCTACACACACTATCATAGGCCTTTTCGATGTCCAGGAAGGCCATCAGCAGATCCTCTCCAAATTCGTAGTGGTGTTCCTGGAGCTGTCTCACTGAAAATATGAGATCCACTGTTGATCTCCCAGGTCTGAATCCATACTGCTCCTCTCTCAATTTTCTCTCCACTTTGGCTCGTATTCTACTTTCTAATATCTTTTCATATATCTTGGCACAGTGAGGTATGAGTGTGACTCCCCTGTAATTTCTGCACTCCTTTCTTCTTCCTTTCTTAAATATTGGGACAATTAATCCTTTCTTCCAATCTTCTGGGGTCTTTTTCTCCTTCCATATCACCCTCATCACACGGTACAGCCACTGTTTCCCAACCTCCCCTGCTGCCTTCACCATTTCAACACTCACTTCATCCACACCTGGTGCCCTTCCTCCTTTCATCTTGTCTATAGCCATTTCCAGTTCTCTCCAAGTCAGGTCCTTTTCCATTCCTGTGTTGTCTTCTCCATCTTCCAATACATTGTCTTCCTCCCTATGACCATTTGGATTCAGCAAATCCTCAAAGTACTCTTTCCACACTATCTCGAGTGCCTCTTTGTTGTGTACCTCATTTCCGTTTTTGTCCATCATTACCACATCCTCTCGCAGACCTCTTCTCTTACTTTTGACCATCCCATAAAGTACTTTCTTATTTCCTCTGCTGTCTTCCTCCATCATCTCTGTCCACTTTACCATCCACTTCTTCCTCTCCTCTGCGACAATCTTGTTTGCTTCTTTCTTCTTTATCTTATAATCTTCCCTTGTCAGATCAGTTCTTTCCTGGAACCACACTCTGAAAGCCTTGTTCTTCCTTCCCACAGCTTCTTTTACTCTCTCATTCCACCATGGTGTCTCTTTACACCGCTTTCTGTTGCTTGTTCTTCCACATACTGCCACTGCAGCTTCCAGGGGACTCAAAATGCGAAATTGAATTATTTTCACTATTAGGAGCAGATGTACAAAAAGGGTGCTTTTCATTAAAAACACTAAAAAATGAAAAAAAAATCAATTCTTTTTTTTTGAAGGGGTGGGGATTTTTTCAGAGGGGTGGGTTTAAGCGTGAAATATTTTGAAAAGAGGAAAAGCACTTCATTTATCATAGAGAAAGGAAGCTCCTGTCAGATGTAACAATGCAAAATCAGAGCTCGTCCCGGTCGCAGGGTGTGTGTAGCGCAGACGGAGAAGAGAATGACGTAACAATCTTTTGTTTACACCGCTATAGCTCGGCAACTATTATTCGGACATCGATTATAAATACATCAAATGAAAGCTTATTTTGTCGCCAACAACTTTTATGGAAGACATATCTGTGATATTCATGATAGTTTGCCAACAAACGTCAAAAAAAGAAAAACGTGGCACTTTTTTTAAAAAAGCGGCATTTTTGCGTTTCCTGTTAGACCGGAAGTATCGCTAACATGCCAGCCCATGAATTAACATATATAGCTTATATTTTCTCCTTTAATTTAAGCCATGTTAGCGCACTGTAAGCCAAATCGTTCGCTTACAATGCGCATTCCAGCGACACCACCTACTTCTCCAGCATTCCAGGAGTTCAAACAGCTGGAAATCCAGGAAGCCGACACGGGAAGACCGGGGACTTTTAATATGTTATTAAGATCATCAAATAGGACAACTGTACCAATTTTCAGCTTTACTAAAAATTTTTCAAGGTTAAAACCTAAAATTCCTGGGCTATGGATTTCATTCAAAATTGGGACAACAATAGATCATATTATTTCAGATTATTTCTGACCAATACATGCATGACAATGTTGCCAACATGATTTTACGCGCGCTGTTAGATCCAATGTTTAACTGCATGTAACGTCCATGCTATCCATTGGACTTCAACCAAATGTTGTATTCTGTACCCTAAGAGACGGAACTAAGAATATATTCAGTCACCAGGGCTGCCAACTTTAGTGCTCTATTAGGCTACATTATGCCGAGTATACAGTATTTCGAACTAATTAGAAATTTCGATATTACCAACTTAATTTCGTCACTATTCTAGATAGATCCATATAGATTAATCATTGATATGAATCTTAAATTTTAAGAAAAGTAGGCTCTTTAGTTCGTCACGGAACTTCTTGTTTTATGTTAGGATATGATTTCAACTAAAGTTTTAAGTGTTTAATTATTTCCTTTCATTAAACAATAATACAGTACAAATAATATTTGCAAAGCTTATGGTAACTTTTATTCAATTTTATTAGGCACAACTTATTTTGAGAATAGCTCTAATCCTTCGATATGATTTAAATCATAAGAACCTTTCAGAATCTAGGTTTTAATAATATCGTTAATATTATCTAAATTTCCCTTCCTAATTACAATAGGTGTCGAAGAAGAGAATCACCAAGTTTTCAATAGCAGCCTTCATAATACCCAAATTCAAATCTGCCTTTCCTAAATCCTTCAAGTAACATACCGGTACAGTCGATCTAAAAAATTCAGTATATTGACGAAACTTACAGGGTAATATTAACTCCCAGATCTGTTAATTCAAGTTTCTACTTCTTTTTCTTATCTGGCTTGAAGGGGAGGCTGTCATAGAAAGCATGATGATCCTTTTCTATGACTTCTTTCATTTCTTGTAAATGTCTGAATTTGGATTCACTGATAGGTAGAGGTGTTAGAAAGTGTTGTTATTTTTTTGAAGATTTGTTGATTTAAAATTCAAAAGGTGGTGTTTAGTGTTTTTTTTTCTTTTTCGGGGGATGACATGTTAAAATTTGGAAAGCGATAAGGTTTGTACAATAAGTGCATTTAAAAATATAAACAATTAATAAAACAAAGTAAAAAACAAAACAGCAGGGTAAAACGTTAAACATGGCTATGGAAGAATGAGATAATACTTATATGGAAGTCACATTTTTATTTTACATTCACCATCTCGAAACACATTTCAGTGAATATCTTTTTCAGTTTTATCCAAATACTGCGGTGAAATCACTGGAAGTAGATCATGGTTAAAGTCTCAGCATTTGCAACTGTCAATTTTCGCCTCCTATCACTTACTATGAGACTGTATTTCGAAAATTACCTTTCAGAATCCACATTTGAACAAGGATACCACACACACTTTAATGCAGCTGTTGCATAGTCTCGGTGAGCAGGCCTTAATCCCATGAGGATCTCTGGAACATTCACATTATCTTCATGACGCAGTTGGTTCTTGATTGCAGTCAGGTAAATGCTGTGAGCCTCTAAAAACTGTTGAGACTCCATCTTCATAAGAAATGGGGCATTCTTCTTAAATTGGAGCAGTTCTGTGGGAGATACGTTCTTAGGTGCATGCCGAGGATCAAACAATGACCCGATGGCTTCTACAGTCTTCCTGGCTGGATCCGTGGTCCTTAAAGTCCTGACTTTCACTAGAGCTGACTGGGCAACACACGTAAGCTTGGACTTAACCATAATCTGCATCTTTTGAGGAAGCTGTTCCAAGTTCTCGAGGATCGTATGAGTGAACATTCCACCATCGCCTAATAGCTTGAGCTTTACCTCAAGGTCATCTAGCTTCCCAGCCAGTAAGTGAATTGTTGGGTACTTAGATCCCTCCAAGAAATTAAGCAAGTCCATAAGAGAGGCACCAACAACAGAAACATACAATGCTTGTAATTGTATAAATTGTATTGTTGAAGTCGATGCTTGTTGGAAAAATTTGACCCCAGAATTTGAATCTTCCAATGTTTTGAAAAATTCTACCAGATCTTCCACATGCGTGGCCATATACATTGCAGCCTTAAACCATGAATTCCATCTTGTACATACAGGCATTGGGAAAGCTAGAATTTCATTCTCTTTTTCTGTGTTTTCATATTTCTCCCTTAGAAATGCAACGTAATTGCTTTTTCTTTTTCGCGTATTTAAAAAGGCATTCTTTGTCTTTACTATAGACATGTTCAATTCGTCCAGCTCGTTTTCAAATACGCAGCCGATAAGATTGACTTTATGAGCCCAGCACTGGACATGACTTAATTCTTCAATCAATCCTTGAAGAGTAGTTACACATTTTGTCATGTAGCGTGCTGAGTCCGTAACTACTGCCACTACACGCTCCCGTTCAATTTCATAGGAATTCAAGGTGTCTAATATCGCATTGGAGCAATTTGCGCTATTGGCAGAATCTAGAACAACAGAGGCAGCCAGATGGGTGTTCATTTCAGTTGATGGTACTGATGGACGAAAAAGAATGTTGAAAACACACCTACCATTCTTGTCAGTTATTTCGTCACATAGCAGAAACACGTCTTTGTTTTTTATATCTTCCCTAATTTCTTCCCTCCTTCTTTCGCCAATCATGGGGATGTATTTCTGACGAATCTGATTTGCTGATGGTAAATCTCCA
Source organism: Meconema thalassinum (assembly GCA_946902985.2). NCBI lineage: Eukaryota > Metazoa > Arthropoda > Insecta > Orthoptera > Tettigoniidae > Meconema > Meconema thalassinum. The sequence goes on from OX336390.1 coordinate 446,098,035, forward strand.
CTTCCGCGAACGTACTTATTAAACCAAGTATGGATAGCAGGATTGTCTAGTTTCTCTACTGGTATATTAGCTTTCACAAACGCAGTAGTAGTGTCCAAAATAAACTCTTCTTTCATATCCTTCACACGACTAGCATTTGATAATGTTTCTTTCAAGGTGGCCACTCTAGAAACACTAACTTCAAGACGCGAATTTTCTCGGCGTTTTGAATGCTTCTCCGATTTGCAATGTTTGTCTAATGCATCTTTCCTGCGATAATCTAACCGACAATCACAATATTTGCACATAAGAATGCCACAAGAAATTATAAATCCTTCATTCTTATATTCTTTAAGTCTGTCTGTGGCAGAAACAGCTACCTTCGGCATTTTTAAACTCAACTGAGCGATGCCCAGTAACAAACACTGTTATCACACGGTTGACTGTAGTCACACGCCAGTATAAATTCGTAACCACACGCAAAATTTATTTCTGAATTCGTGTCATAATTTTTAAATTACGTCGCGTCTCATCTTCCTGTACTGCTAAGTTCGGAACTAATACGACGAACACGTGGTCGCCAACTGATTCACGCAAATAACACACTAGCTTCGATGATAATGCACAATTTGCGCACTTTTTATTAAATTATATAGAATTCTCTACTATAATTTACACTCGCTACCGATGTAACAGGAGGCAAACGTAGTTTACATTATGAACAACTATCACATAACCTTTTGGAGGTAGTCGGCCAAACTATTCACGCCGCGATATAACAGCTGTTTACCACAGCGCTAAAATAAAACGAGTTACGAGAATATCGACAGTATATCGTAATATGACGTATATCGTAGTATTACCCCTCGCGAAACTATACAATCGATCATTCTCTCGAATTGAACACCAATCAAATTCGATTATCGGCTTGTGGACAAAAATGTTCGGATTGGTATGGGGAAAAAATATGAAAATTTGTTTTTATTTCGCAGATTGCGGTATTTGTGGTGTTATTCACAAAATTCGCATTATTTCGCGATTTAATTTCACTCCTGGGCGGCACGAAACATGTAAATACGTGAAAATAAAACATCCTAACCTCTAAATATGACTTTTCGTTTTATCGCGAATTAACAAAAACTAACACCTCTACTGATAGGCAATGGTCCATTGTATAACGCTCGAACATAACAGGGAACACCGGTAGACCTTCTTCTCTTTTGTGGCAATGGTTCATAGAGAGCAGTATGATCGTTCTTGAAAAGAATTTCACCCTTTGGGAGATACTGTAGAGCCCTTATATCAAATACAACCGGATCTTCAGCTTTTTTTCCAGGTCGAAGTGATACCAGATTTGAAGAAACTTCTTCGTAATTCTTGAAGAATGTGTAACCACATACGTTAACTTTGTACGGATGTGATGGTCTGGCAAGTCGCATAAGAGCCACATAGTCAGATGGGAGAATTTATTGGAGGTTTGAAATATTTCTCTAATGTGGCATGGACACTGTCTGCCTCCATCATAGTGTGCCCTTTCTCAAGAAAAGTTGTTCAATCACAATTGATTTCTTCTGTGCAACGTTACTCAGAGCACTGGCAAGAACTTTATTCATATTCTGGTAGCCACAACCATCAGAAATAAGAGTGACTTTTTTACGGAATCTGGTAATTTTATAATGAAATCAACAACACAACTTGTGAACTCATTGGCAGTGACATTTCCGTTTGCCTCATGCCAAACATACAGTGTGACGTCTCCATTGTTAAGTTCATACAGAGTGAAGTTGTGCAGTTGTAATTTTTGTTTATAGTACAACTGAGAGGCTAGTAATTTAGGGCATAATAGCACACTTAGTAAATCCATTGTAAGGACCAAGTGTTCCTTACTTGCAGAGATTTTAGCAGCATTCTTGGCAGTTCTGGCATCATCTTCCTTTTTAAGGTGTGACTCATATGTTTCTTTACTAATTGCACCCACTTTAAAACTACAGCATACATCACACTGGTCTTTGCGAGGCATATGAATGGCAATTTTCTCAGATTCCAAAACGTCATGGAATAAACTTCTTGATGCAGATCGGAAGTTTTTCACTGCACACCACTCCTTGTAGACACTGAAGAAGTGAAGCTCGGATCTAAATGATGACTCCAGGTAGATATAGCTTGATGAAGCTCTGCAGTAGTGGCTAGGAACTTGAGGAAGCAATCCTAACCAACATTTTACTCTCTCAACCATTTCAGGTTTCCTTCTATTCTTAGTCAGGGCTCTGTCCAGTCTTTGTTTCTTTCTGGTAGGTTCACAGTGTTGGTGTTTGGATTTCTGAAGGTCCTGTGTTTCCTCATCTGGGGGTATGTCCCATTTCACCCATCTTTTATATGTGTCCTCACCAAGACCAAGAGTCGCTAGAAAAAAATTACGGCACACCCTCACTCTTTCTTCCTTTTCTACTTGCAGAAATATATCATGTCCTTCCTATTTCTTTTTATATTCTCCAGTGTCCTTTCTTCTTTTTCGAACAATTCTTGTGTTCACCAATCCTTTCACATAAGCCTTTCTCTCTTGCCATGTTGGCATTTTCCAAAACTCCTTCAATAGTCTTTCTCTGTCCGTCCCTGTAGCTCGAGCACATAAAAAAGTTTGGTCACTTTTTTATCAATAGCTAAATGGTTACAAAGTAACTGAACTCTTCTACCTGCTTTCGGAACATTCTGAATTACATTCCTTCCTGTTCTTTTGACGCCTATGTATGGCAGACCTAAAACTCGATTGTGTTTCACAGTCCTGTCCTGTAGAAAGTTTCCCCCTTTGCCTCTTCCTGTAACGCTTCAAGAGTCTGCTCCCCTAAGCCAGGTATTGTGTCCTGTGGATGAATCTGCACAGTTTCAGCTGTATCCTGTAAACCAATTTCTTCCTCTTCTGAGGTATTTTCTGCTTGTATCATTGGGTTAATTCCATCCTGAGGTATCTCTTCACTCCTTTCTGTGACTTCAATAGTTTCTTCTACACTCACGGTCTCGTGCTTCTTATTTACATCAACAACTGATACTGGTATTGTTAACACATCTCTGTTTTCCAATGCCAAATTAATCATTTTGTATAGCTCATCACCGGGATTCAAAATTTCCTCATTTAAACCTTCCTTGAGCACTCGACTTTTTCACTTATCACCACCTCGGACATATTATTTGTATTCATAATATCGTTAACTGCAGTAGCAACATTATCTCTGCTGGCATTCTCCAATACCTTATATACCATTTTCCTTCCACGAGATGACATAATGCCTGCAAAAATGTATAATGAAGCAATCAATTAACTGAAATTGTGAGCTAGCTGACTGACATGCTCTATTTTCAGGTTAGCTTACAGTATCTTCCAAACTATTCAAGTAAACAATATTCCTTCTCACTAAATAGCTTTATGCTCTAAAAAAAATAAAAAAAAATAAAAAAAAAAATATATATATATATATATAATAATAGTGGGCTTTTAACAGTTATTGAACACTTACCTCAATTCGCGCCACGATATTCAAGTAAAATACGAACAGTAACTTCTCTCCCATGTGCATAAGCCACAAAACTAAACAATGATAAATCAACAAACAGCGCTTTCAATACCTCCTATGTGAATGATATCACCTATGTGCATTTCTAGTGACCAGAGGAGGCCATGAGTCCAATATTATAACACCTATGTGTGGTCTGAGCACATAGGAGATATTTAGCAGAAACTTTTTCTGAAACCAAATAGGATATATCGTTTTCAAATGCTTTAATGGAATATAATGTGTGTGTTATCCACATAGGAGGTTTTCTAAACTGTAGAGCTTGGACAGCTGATTCCAATGATACCATAACCTCAAAATAGCCAATTTTGTCGCATAGGAGATTTCATAAAATCAACGGCGAGTAGTAGCTACATAGATTAGTTGGTGGAGTGAGACTGTTTGTTGATGAGCTTGTCATTTCTCAGTCTTGCAACATAGTAGGTACTGTACCATAAATAAATAGTTCTTTAGTTAATGCGTTAGTATTTTACCAGTAATAGCTACCACACCTTTTTTTTTTTGGAAGGTTAGTGACAGTTATTGGGTGTCATTGTAGGTTTGGTAGTGTTTCGTAGAGCTTGTATAGATTTGGATCAGATGATGCTCACATGACTAGTGAAACATGTCATCCGTTAAGTTTTCTCCCTCTTCTGTAGTCTAAAATAATTATACATAGTGTGCCCTATGGTTCAGAAGCTTTCGCTACACGTTCGACACGGTAGAGGAGTTTCGCCAGGCATTTTTAAAGAGATACTGGGATCCGAGCATACAGCAGAATCTAAGGTTGGATCTGTACTCCAGACGTTATAGTACAAATAACCCAACGAAGTATGCTGAATTTTTTATAGCACAACTATGCCATTTCCGGGAACTTGATGAAGCCCCTAGAGAGGCAGACCTCTGTATAGCTATAGCCAAACAGCTACCATACGAAGTCCAAAGACTATTAATCTCTGCAAATGCCAAACCAGCAACTGAGATGGAGGAGGTCCTCAGACAACTCGATCTTACCACAACACAGCAGATGAGGCAGAGTCGGAATACGGAACAAGTCCACAAACCGAACCGACTAGGATACAAAGTAAAAACAAATCTACGAGCACAGAGACTGTAAGATCAGACTGGCAACAAGAAGAGAAGGGAAACTGGAACTAGAAGCCAGCCTACAGAGGAAGTTCGAACCGCAGAAATCGAGGGAGAAAACATTGGAATCAGCGAGATACAAGAGATCGACAGCCAGACAATGGAAGAAGGTATGGCCAAAACGGAAATAACCAACAATGGAGACCCCAAGAACAGAGTCGCGGGTTCGACGAAGAAGCAGAGGAACGATACCACGCCTCATTAAGGTACATGGAGGAGCGTGGAGACGAGAACAAAAAGTCGCAAGTTCATTGGGATGAAGCAATTAAAAATAGAAGATCACCCGACATCTATAAAAATGATGAGGGAGCGAAAAGTCTGGAACTTCAACAACATGAAGACAGACAGAGGAACTCGGGAAGAAATGGAGCAATAAGAAAAACCAGCCAATTATGACACAGAGAGAAGGAAATACCCAAAAGTCAATCCAAATTTCACGGCCCCTATGTAATTATAAGAGATTTGCAAAATAACGCCTACAGAATTAAACATAAAGAGACAGGAAAGGAAATTGTGGTAAATGCTGCCAATCTCAAACTTTATATTCCACCGGAAGAGTTTGAAACCGCAGAAGAAGAAGCCACGCACACCCAAATATACGGGGAACGATCATGTATGCAAGCGGAGAGTCTACAGTAAGGCCCACACCAGGCAGGAGAAAAGCAAGACAGCCAGCCCGCCAAGATGAAGGAAACGAGAAGAGAATGCAGCTGTCAACTAAGGGAGTTTTACGAGCAACCAGGGGAAGCAGTAGACGAACTCCACGCTATGAATGAAGCCTTGAGAAAAGAGAACGCTAGTATGCGAGACAGACGGCAGACCCAAAGAGGAGGGGAGCAAGACGACCCACCGCACGGGATCACTGACCGCTTAAAGTAAACATCATGGACAAGGCCGATGCAGTCAGCATGAGGGTTGAAAGAATTCACTTGCTAAATGAATTTTAAACTTCGCTGGGGAAAGATGTACCCGCTGGTACGTGGGCTGACTGGCATCAAACCTGGGTCTGTGAAGAGGAAGAATCAGATCCATGATTTTCCCAAGAACTGAACCATTGATCTCTGAGGGGAAACAACCACAGTGAACCCAAGGAACAATGATATAAAAATGTGATGTGATAATAAAAGCTTAATTCCACATCTGAGACAGGAATTTTTAAGCAATAATAAGTTGGAATATTGTAAGAAATGCAAGCCAGTATTCTAACATTCGAGCAAAGCTACAGAAAACCGAGCCCACTTGACAGGTGATAAAGTGGATTTGAAAGTGGGAGGCGCAGACAGTCTCCAGTGAACTATTTCTTGGCGTCACTGGGGTGGGAAGACTGTGAATAATGACCAAGGAAACCCCCGTCGGACAAGGCAGAGAAGCAGAGAGGGGATGGTCATCGAGAGAAATTAATTAATTACTGGCAAATGAAGCATTCTAACGGGATGAAACTTACATCCAGATGCTTATATTCAGAGAAAGGTAATTTAGGTATGTCAAAACACCTAAATTACAGCCTGTATGAGATTATAGGATAATTCACAGGCAAACCACGGAGGGGCATTAGATGGTCTCGTAGCAGGAGGGGATTCACCAGAGATAGCGTTACCAAGCCATGCAGGAAAGCAATTAATATTAATTAATTGAGCGAATGAATCACCGGCATGCAAGTGGATCTGAAACCTCCATGGAAAGACAATCAAGAATCACGTGTTACCTTGTCTGAAAACGTGATATATCAGAAAAGAGCTGCTCCCGAGATGAATGAGAACTATGTTTTGTCAGAATCCCTTATATGGAGGACTAGCAGAAGTACCCATTCTTCGAACGGTCGTCGGTTTTAATAACCAGACGTAATCAATTGAGTTACTGTTGCAATGGTTAGGGGCTTGGAACCCGTTTGTCGACAAAGATAAATGATTAGTTGAAATATGCTCTGAAACTAATTTACCTAACGCGTACTTCCTGACGTGAAAATAAAATTGAAAACCTCGTAGAAGTAATGCAATTCACGTCGCATAAAAAATGACCCTCACTGTTGTGTCAAGTGCGCATCCAGAGGAAGACCCCCTTAATAAATTATAAAGGCTTGTGGTGCATGAAAATTTAGGTTTTTTAGCCTCCAATGGCCCAAATTCCTAAAAGCAAAAAAATAAAATAAAAATGAACTATTTCAATTCAGGAATTTTTGAAAATAATGTTGCTGTTTGAAGATATAATAGACCTTCTGTACGACACATCGCACGTTTAAGTCTAGTGAAAAAATCGAGGGTACCTCTTTGACCTCCTTAAGCGCATTGATGAATTTTACAGTTTTTGTTGGTTCCGTGATAACCTTATAGCCATTTGCAAACTTTAACAGAAATTTAATAAATGGAGTGGCATTACTTCTTGCAGAAATAGATGGAAAGTTGGATGTACCTTTTTGAGACACTGTTGTCATGGTTACTGGCTTGCATTCCTACGTTTGGTTTATTAAATGAAATTAGTTTTCTGGGAATATCTCAGAAACTCTTGGCTTTAGAGCATTAAAACATAGTTTTCGGGGACCCTTTACGACTGTTTAGGGGCCCCGAGTTTTTTTTCTGACACCAAGGGGCTGAAAATGAACTTTGTCTCGTCGTTGTAGGCCGTAGTATCATCATCATCATCCTCTTGCACAGTTTCCAGCCATTGGCCGGGTCTGTTTGGAACACAGGCCACTCCAACGTCTTCTGTCTTCCCACCATCTCTCAGCTTCCACCCCTGTCCAGTCTTCTCCTCTCTTCTTCACGCTTTCTTCCATCCCTTTCAGCCACCTGTCTCTCGGTCTTCCTCTCGGTCTCTTTCCTTCCCACTTCATCTCGTGTATCCTCCTGGGTATCCTCTTATCCTCCATTCGTTTTACATGTCCATGCCATCTAAGTCTAGATTTCTCTATACCATCCCGTAATGGTTCCTCCTTTATTAATTCTCTGGTCCTCTCTTTTCTTATTCTGTCCATCTTTGTAGCTCCAATACTGCTTCTCAAGAACCTCATCTCACTGGCCTGTATTTTGCTCTTCTCCCTTCCTTTCATAGCCCAGGACCCCGAGGCATACGTCAGGATAGGGACATAGTACGTCCGATATATGATCTTTTTTCTGTTCTGAGGGACATCCTTGCTCCATAACATGCTTCTCACACTCCTCCGGAATGCTTCTGCCTGTCTCCCCCGCTCATTTTTTCTGTATAGTTTCTTCCATTATCTTGTATCAGGCTTCCCAGATACCTGAAACTCTCCACTTTCTTCAGCTGTTCTCCACCAATTGTTATTCCCGTTGTGGTTCTTTCCTTCTTCCTTGTTGTGATCACCATCTCACTCTTATTTATGCTAAATTTCATCCCATATCCTTGTATTATTCCTTCCCACACGTCCAACTGTTCCTGTACCTCCGCCTCCTTGTTTCCCCAAATCATCAAATCATCTGCAAACACCATTGCTTTCATCTTTCCTTCCCCAATTACTTGTGCCACTCGGGTCATTATGTCATCCATCACCACAATGAAAAGTAACGGTGCCAGTGCACTTCCTTGTTTCAGGCCGTTTCTCTGTTCCACCCTGTCCGATCTCTCTCCTCCCACTTTCACACAGCTCACGCTTCCCTTGTACAGCTCCTTTATCCTCCTTATAGTCCATTTTTCTACTCCTCTATCCTCCAGGGACTTCCATACTTTGTTTCTGCATACACTGTCATATGCTTTCTCAATATCCAGGAAGGCCATCAGTAGATCTGTTCCATACTCACAGTGCTGTTCTTGTAACTGCCTTACAGCAAAAATCAAATCCACTGTGGACCTTCCTGCTCTGAAGCCATGTTGTTCTTCCCTCATCCCTCCTTCTATCCTTGTCCTAATTCTCCTTTCCAAAACTTTCTCAAACATCTTTGCACAATGACTCATCAGTTTTATTCCCCGATAGTTTCTGCATTCTGTTCTACTACCTTTCTTGAAGATCGGGACAATTATTCCCTTTTTCCAGTCCTCTGGGGTCTTCCTTTCCGTAGTGTAATAATAATAATAATTATAATAATAATATAACAATATAGGGATAGGGATATAATTGACCTTCCGTAGCACACCAGCACGTGTAAATCTCGTGAAAAAATTCTCGAGTACCCCTTGACCCCCTTAAGCGCATTATATGTATTGATGAATTTTACAGCTTAGTTTGGTTCCGATATAACCTTCTAGCCGTTTGCAAACTATCTCAGTAATGTAATAAGTGGAATTGTATTGCGTCTTATATTACAGCAATAGATGGACCTGTGAATTTCTGTTGCCATGGTTACCGGCTAGCTTCCTTTCATTATTGTATTAAATGAAATTAATTTTCTGGGAATATCTCAAAAACTGTTGGTTTTAGGGCCTTAAAATGTGGTTTTCGGGGTCCCGAGTTTCGTTTCTTACATTGAGGGGCTGAAAATGAGCTTTTTCTCGCCCTTCTACGCCTATTTCAGCAAGTATTTTAAGGGGGTAGGCCCCCTTTTATGAGAGGTACAGAGAAGAGTTACATCAATGATTGGTGTCGTGCCTCTGAAGGATATCTGTACCAAATTTTACGTTGATCCACTCAGCCGTTCTCGAGTTATAAGGACACAAAAAATTGTCCACAGACAGACAAACAAACAAACAGACAGACAAAAAAATTATTTTCGCGCACATCCGTCATAAAACAGTCTAACACACGTAAATAACGCAAATTTCCGTAGAAATTCAGGAAAAACAGACAAACTTTCATTCTTATATACATAGAGATGGAGCTGGGGAGAGACAGTTATTCTTTGACTCAGCTCGTGAGACGACGTGCTGTCCATTGACAGGAAATAAGTGCACGCAGAACGTAAACACATTATAATCAGAGTCTTTGTGATAGACAATGAAAGATGCATTATGCAGTCCGTTTAAAGTATTTCTGCATAAATATTAGGAACAGTCTACGGCAGACATATAATCAGGCAGTATACGCGAATATAATTCAGTACAGCGTAGGGAAAGTTGCATTATGATTATGATGAACAATGAACTTTTATTTTTTATCGTATGGCCTCGGGTGCCTGGTGCAAGCTTTGTTAACTGACACCCAGAGGGAAGCTTGCATGTCGAATTTCGTCGTTCCTTTGAACGCTATGAAAGTCAAGGAGGTTAGATATCTAAACTCCTTGACACTACAGCGCTTTCAAGTAGAGAATGGAGGAACTTTGTGTTGGCGGAAAATCCCGTGATTAATTTTGCCATTGAACACGGCCTACTGAATTCAAATGGGTTCTTTAACATGCCAACAACGTATGACATGAGTATCGTGATTTTTGTCGCCTCAAAAATCACTTAACATGGCCAGGGGCGTACCTGCAATCTTGGGGTTGGTAGTCCGACACTATAACCACTCACCCAGGGATAGTTATGATTTTTAAAGTGTCGGATAATATAGTAACGAATACTACAGATCAAGGGGACCAGGAAAGTATTACAAGTATTTGTGATAAATACGTAAGCAGCACACTAGAAGTTAGAAGATAGGAACAGTAGGAGTTGGGAGATGAACGCAGCTACTCTCATAACTGCCAACCTCTCAAAATGAAAAGTCGGGAGATCGACGCAGCGGCGATTTGGGGAGGGGGGGATACAACGCAACATAATACATACACAGGCTAAGACATTACAGCAAATATATAAGTTACACTATTAAACTGTACATGACTAACATGATATGACATCCCAGTTTACAAATGTACTTAAGACTGAGTAATTTTAAATTCTAACTAGTCTATCAAACAAGCATACCTTTCTTTCGACCACACTCAGGCATACAAAACAAGTGACGAATCGAAGATCATATATTGGTCGTTGTTGCAGGTGACTGTGGCTGATTTTGCCCTCTTCAAAAAGGTCTTGCTATATTCTTGCTCAAAACACTTCCCTTTCTGAATCGACTTCAGAATTATAAGTTTGTCCAAAGTCTTGTCGGAGAGAGACGACCTGAACTGCGTTCTTGTTTTTCTGACAAGACTGAACATCCTTTCACACTCTGCATATCTATGCGGAATGCTCAGAATGGAAAGCATAACTGAAGACAATTTGTCATACTTGAGTACCCCACCACTACATTTCATTTGGCCTACCAGTGCCCACTTCACATCAATTCTCTCTTCTTCCTCAATAGATGTCACATCTTCAAGTTGGAAGTTACAGAATTGGGAATGCACATTTCTGCAAGGATGGCCGACGTTTTAGTTCTGGCTGAGCCATATCTCCCGGCAATTTTTGAGTCTGGGAACATCTTCCTAAATAAAGGACCAGCGTGATCGGAACAATTGACAGGGAGGTTATGTTCAATAATAAACGATGTGAACAATACTTCTGCACGTGTTATACTCTCAGTGTCTTCCTCCTTACACTTGAAATAATCAAGTTTCTTGTTTTTCCCAACACACTGTACATTGTCTTTATGTTTCTTTGAGAGCACATGTTTTGAAATGTCCCCCTTTCCACCATGCGAGATGCTGAAATCACACATACAGACACTACAAAATGCAAATTTGCGCCTCTTCTTGACTCAGTTATATGCGGAAAGTTATCTTTATATAAACTTTTATATGTCACATCATATTTCTTCGCCATATTACCGAGGAACCGACGCAATCACTCAGATCGAAAAATCACAATGGCATATTAACGCCAACAACATCTAACAAAGTTATACGCAAATCATATAATCATATAATTTCCGCAACGTACAATAACTCTCACCCACATGTGATTATGCAAAACATCTAGGACCAAGCACTGAATTAACCATCGACAATTTCAAACAAGGACGTATTCGAAGCCAACTTTTTATAACAGCACGACGCAACGCGGGAGTTTGTACGTAGTTGTCGATTACCGGTATCGATACAGAGTGATACTGCGGTATCGAGATATAACTTCAAAACACGTCAAGTCGATCTGTTCGATAGACGACTGGAGTGTCATCTCGCACATTCAATCCGAAATTACGCGTGGGATTTTTGAAAAATCGGGCGATTTAATACGTTAAGCGGGAGGGCGGGAGAAATGGTCTGAAATCGGGAGTCTCCCGCCTAAATCGGGAGAGTTGGCAGGTATGTACTCTAGATAGACTTTCAGAGGAGACAGGCGGAGGTCAGAATTTCGCCGCATCGCACACCTGAAATCACGTAGCAGTGGAAAGCCCAATAAGGCTTCGTGTGTACAAATCAAATGTAAAGCTAGTGATAAAAAGTGATAACCTAAAGTGTTTAAAATTGTGTGATCAAGAAAATGTATTATATTTTAAAGTGTAAAATGCATGTATTGCAAGATGTGGTCAACACGTTCAAACCATATTCGATGTTCTTTGTGAAAAGTGTTATGATGGGTTAGAAGACATCAGAATGGTGGGCGAAGTGTTGTTCAGTTGGGCAAATCCAGCCAGAATGAAAAAGTGATACCATCCAAATAATGTTACCATGATTCTAGGGCTCACCATACAACATGTAATTCCATCAAATACTAAGAATTTGCAGTATTTTGTATACGAGTTCACATTCCTCGTATCTTAGTGAATATATTGCTTTGAGAATGATAAACTTACGACACTTAATGTGTAAGATGTTGATAAAAGTAACTGTAATGTTAATTGATAACAATAATAATAATAATAATCAGAGGTCAATGTCAATAATAAATGTAAAATTTGGCATATTGATGCCTCAGGAACGTGCAAGTGTGTCATGTCCGTTAAAAGAATACAGTGTTATTGTGAGGAATGAAAAAGAGAGATATATCAGGGAGATAAAGAGATTTTTCAGTGTAATTGAGATATTAAATAATGTTAATTGCTACATTATTGTGTTTGAGAGCCATTAAGGCAGATCATATAATTGCCATTAAAATGATACATTCTTTATTTAGAGCTAATGTAAAGCCTTGCTATAATAATTGAATTAAGGGCGGATATGAGTGCATTATGGATTGCGTCGTCTAACAGGAATGTTATTTTAGCCACAATAAGCGTGCATGTCTAACGTAGAATCCAGAGATTTGCGTAAATAAGTGCAGGGACTATCCAGATAGTTCGCGCGTTGATGAATCTAGTAGGCCAATCTTCGAATCACCGACGTGATTGTATAGCCTGAATGCACACATATTATAGCAACAGAGTTGGGCCAGATAGCATTTGTAACCCACTATTAGCATATTCTTTGCTACCAGGGTTAACTGTGACCCCTGTGTAAGCCATTATAATAATTGATCCACCTGTGGAGGTAAGACAATTTCTTCGAGTAGGAAACATGGTGATTTCCTTAATATATTCGTACCCGTACATCGATATAACAGTTTGAAACTCGACTGGTACGCGTTCAGAGCCACTGATTGCATCTTAAAACGGCGACACTATTGGAAATCCATCCCTTGCTAAGAATATTAATTGAGAGCCGAATTGAGCCAATTAAATACCCTAAGTGTAGGTGTTAAATACTTAGATCGACTCCGTTCATAATGACACATCCAATCATTACCCCCTGAAAGAGCTGCACGGAGAGTGAAAGCATATGGCAAGTTTGTTGACAAGTTGAATATCGGTCAGGCAGGCCAATCGCAATTGAAATTTGAGCTCCATGTTGGATATCTTGGAAGGTATGAATGGGAGCTATTTCAAAATTGGCACACGTATAGATAATAACATTACAGTTTAATTTCCAGGAGGCCAAACATGGCAGTGTAGCCAAAATGATTATAAGCCTGCTGATAGGTCCAAATTTTAAATGCATATAACTTCTACACTATCAATAGGATTTCAACCAAATTTCGTATGTGCTATGTGTACATAAACAGATATGTCTGAGCGTATTCTTAAGAGCCACCAGGGCTGCCAACTGTTAATAAATGCTCTCAATTTTTTAAATCCAAATACCCATATATCAGAAAGTATGCAAGCCGACAGCTTTAAACTATGCACACATATAGTACCTGATATTCTACCTAGTCTTACCATAAATACTGTCCCAAACGTTTAAGTAAATAAACACAAAATGGTTAAAGATATTTTAATATCCTAATAACAAGTGTTGCATAGATGCATTACGAACCATTACCACAAATAATTATTCAAATTGGCCACCATTTGCACGCACACAGTCCTTAAGTCTTTGTGGCCACTCATCAATGGAATTATGCAACACATCAACTGGAAAATCTGCAACTGCCTTCCGAAGAGACTGCTTTAGGCTTTCAATATTGGAATGTCTTTTCTTGCAAGCCATCCCCTGAAGCTTGGACCACAATTTGTAGTCCAAAGGGTTTAAATCTGGACTTGCAGACGACCAATGTGAAGTGGAAATGAAATCAGGAACATTTGCCTCCAACCACTGCTGGGTTGCCCGTGCCTTGTGCACTGGCGCTGAGTCATGCTGGAAGCTCCAGTTCCGTCCATGGAAGAGGGTGTTGTTGAGATTCTTGACCAGTCCCTCAAGCACTGTACACTGGTATACTTTAGCTGAAGTTTTGACTCCCTTTACACAGAAATGAAGCTCCGTTGTGCCCTCGAAGCTCACACCCCACCACACCATAACTGATGAGGGATGATGACCCCTCTGGAACCTTGGAGCCTTTTCACCAGCTTCTTTGGAGGAATGGGCATATACCCTGTCATTTTTGGCATTGAAAGTCTCCTCAATACTGAAAATCTTTTCATCCGTAAACAGGATTCGGCGATGACCAATAGCTGTGTAACGCTTAAGTAAGCGCTTTGATTTTAGTAGCCTCTGGCGCTTCAGTTCATTTGTCAGAAGATGTCCTTTGCGTCGTTTGTAAGCACCGAGTCCCAGGTCAATGTTTAACGTGCGAGACACAGACATTTTTGATATCTGTAACTCACGAACCATCACTGACTGTCTCCTTACAGGATTTCGTCGCACACTTGCCGCCACTGCTTTGATAAGTTCTGGCGTTCGTACTGTGCATGGTCTTCCTTGCCGCGGGCGATCTCTCACAGTTCCAGCCTTAACAAATCGATTTATAGTGTGGTAAACAAATTTCTTACTAATTTTCAGCTTCTGGAGGGTTTTGAAAATCTCCCCTGGCGATTGCCCTACCTTGTGTAATGCTATCAAGGCCACACGATTCTCATACTCCCCCCATTCCATCTTGAATACTTCAAACTGACAACTGTACACTTCTGCAGCTCAACGAACAATGACTCAAGCCTCACGATACCGGTTTTGTAGCCGCTCCCTCGTTCGGGCGGAAGTACAGCCCCCCTCAAAAGTTGGGACAGTATTTATGGTAAGACTAGGTATATTAATTTGGAGCAACTTATATACGTCAGTGCTACCAACATGATTCTAAGCCTGCTGAGAGGTCCAACTTTAAATACATGTAACTTCTATACTATCATTTGCATTTCAACCAAATTTCGTGTGCGCTATGTGTACCATAACAGATATGACTATGCCGATTCTTAAGAGTAACCAGGGCTGCCAACTGTTAATAAATACTGTCTCTATTTTTGTTACCCTAATATCAATATATCAGAAAGTATGCAAAGCCAATAGCTCTAAACTTTGCACACGTATATTACCTGGCATTCTAGATTAATTTAGAGTAACTAATGTAGGCCTACGCCAGTGCTGCCAACATAATTCTAAGCCTGCTGATAGGTCCAATTTTAAAATGCATGTAACTTCTATACTAACTAATGGATTTCATTCAAAATTGACACAACAATAGATCATATTATTTCAGATTATTTCTGACCAATACATGTATGTCATTGTTGCCAACATGATTTTACGCGCACTGTTAGATCCAATGTTTAACTGTATGGACTTCAACTAAATTTTGTAATCTGTACCTTAAGAGATGGAACTAAGAATATATTCAGTCACCAGGGCTGCCAACTGTAGTTCTCTATTAGGGTACATTAAGCCAGTATTTCGAACTAATTGGAAATGTCGATATTACCAACATAATTTCGTCATTATTCTAGATAGATCCATATAGATTAATTATTGGCATGAATCTTAAATTTTAAGAAAAGTAGGCTCTTTAGTTCGTCACGGAACTTCTTGTTAAGTTTGTACTGGAACACTGGAAAAATCTTGTCATCTCTGGAAATAATTGAAAAGTGCTTGATATTATTATCTTAAAGGAATTATATGCATCATATCCATGGGGACAGGATGTTGGATCATAGAAATCGGATAATATTTGGCCAAGTTGATGTCTGATGACATCGTAACTGCACCAAATAATCAGATGCAATTATAAAGAGTAATTACCCAGTTAATGATAATTTACTCAGACGAGTAGCGTTATTGCACGATATGGCACACTTGTAACGAATGTAACGATATGACCAGACCTAAAGATTGTTGTATGGTGAAGCTAAAATCAGTTATTATCTATATTTTGGAAGGGAAGGTATTTTTTGGTAATAGCAATACGCGCGACATTTTTTCATATCTTCTTTCTTGCCTGTATATGACCTTCTAGGTACTTAAAGCACCGTATTTTAGCAAAATGAACTCGCGAAATATCACGAAATCTGATTTATTGCACGTGTAACCGTACAATGGGGTATTTCACAAGCTGGGGCGTGGTGTATATTTACACTACGGAGAATGCGTTCCATATGGCACTTCCATACACACACTATCACGTTTCTCTTCACTCCACATTAAATATCGGTCTCATCTTTGTAAAAATACTTCTTCTTTATTTCTTGAATTGTACCAACAAATTTCTTTATATATAACTTACGACATTCTTGCTAATATTAAGACCTCACCACTAAACCTAACCAAATCTTCCTTACAATCAGAATCATCTTCTTATGCATCACAATAATCTCCATAGATAATGCGGACAGATACTCTAACACTAAATCCCTCAGTACGGACTCCCAACAAAAACAGCCAACGATATATATATATAAACAAAATAGCATAAAGAAAAGAACATATAAAAGAAACTTCATTGGCAAGGCCACCTGCCATGCCACACAGAGATGCAAACTGCCCTCCCAGCAAGCGCCATTTTCTTACCTAACAAGAGAACTGAGCCTTGCAATCAGAATGGTTGCAATCGCCCCTCTGTAATTCTCACGTGAGAAGCACGTGAGGATCACATACATTAAAAATACACAAATGAAAATAATACATTTTTCTCCTCCTTCGTCATCTGTAATTCTTGCGTCTCCCACGCCTTCCTCCTCGTCGTCTTCTACGATGCCTCCTGCCTCCCCGTCTCCTGTATTCCAAACCTCTCTTTTTCTTCTTCCTTTGGTCTGTCTCCTCTGATTCAGTATCATATTTTCCTTTCTTCTTCTTCCTCCTTTGGTCTGATCCTTCACTCTCTTATCTTCCTTTCCCTGACATCTCATCTTCTTCCTACTCCTTCTCTTTGCTTTCCAACTCATTCTTTTATCTATTCTCCTGGTCCTCTTTGTCTTCATTCTCAACCACTTCTCTCTTCTTCCTTTCCACATTTTCCACCTCTTCCTCGTCTGTCTTGTCTTACTCAACAGTTCCATTCTCTTCTTCCACTTGGTTTTCCCCTGTTTCTTCTTAACCTTATCTTCTTCCAGTATGTTGTCTTCTCCATGACCTTCTCTTGCACTTTTACCTTCATCTTTAGCCTCTTTTTCTTGACTGCTACTGTCCTCCTTATGACCAACTTTATCCGATTCTTCTTTCTCTTCTTCAGTTTCTGCCATATCACCTGCTTTCTCACGCCCTTCTGTTTCACCTTCTTCCTTATCCGTTTCTCCTTTCTCTTCTACCTTTTCCTTTCTTTCACCTGCCTCCTATCCTTCAGTTTCTTCCAAATCACATGCTTTCTCACGCCCCCCACATCTCGGATAATTTTCCTGCTCCTTAATCGCACATAGCTCATTCACTTCATCCATATAACCTTGTTCTTCTTCACATCGTTCTTTCTCTTCCTTGAGCTTCTCATTCCTCTCCATCAATGTCACCTGTTCCTCCTTAAGGCTATCCACGCTATCCTTATTTTTCGCTATTCCTTCTCTCATCACAGTTTTATGTTCTTGTACTTCTTTGCTTAACTCGTCAATCTTAGCATTGGTTGCTTCAGCCTGTTTCTTTATTGCTTCGTTTACGTACACCTTTACAGATTCTACCTGCTTACCTATGGATTCTATTTGTGCTTTCATAGACTCTCCTTGCTGCCTAACTTCTCCTATTTCCTTACTCATACACTCTTTCACTGATCCTATTTCCGTACTTAAAGACTCTTTTACTGATCCTAAAGACTCTTCCATACCGGTGAATTTACTTAGTAGCATTTGGAGCAACTTAATGTTCACATCTCCCATTCGTGCTCCACGTTGGTGCGTCATAATGTAACCGTGCAATGGGGTATTTCACAAGCTGGAGCGTGGTGTATATTTACACTACGGAGAATGCGTTCCATATGGCACTTCCATACACACACTATCACGTTTCTCTTCACTCCACATTAAATATCGGTCTCATCTTTGTAAAAATACTTCTTCTTTATTTCTTGAATTGTACCAACAAATTTCTTTATATATAACTTACGACATTCTTGCTAATATTAAGACCTCACCACTAAACCTAACCAAATCTTCCTTACAATCAGAATCATCTTCTTATGCATCACAATAATCTCCATAGATAATCCGGACAGATACTCTAACACAAAATCCCTCAGTACGGACTCGCAACAAAAACAGCCAAAGATATATATATATATATATATATATATATATAAACAAAATAGCATAAAGAAAAGAACATATAAAAGAAACTTCATTGGCAAGGCCACCTGCCATGCCACACAGAGATGCAAACTGCCCTCCCAGCAAGTGCCATTTTCTCACCTAACAATAGAGCTGAGCCTTGCAATCAGAATGGTTGCACACGAAATGAGGAAATAATCACGAAATATACTCCACTTGGTACGAAAAATGCTAAATATTATCGAAAGAGTTCTCCAAAAAACGTTTAAGTGCTTCTGAGGAATTGATCGTCGCGGTTTCCTTCTCATTTGATTGATAGTGCTGCATATTCTCTACACAAATGCCCACAAAGCCGGAAGTTTGTGTATTCATTTCTGCGATCTCTAAGGTTATCGATAAAAAATCGATATCTGCTATCGATTACATCAAATGGCGTTGTGCGTCGTAGATACAGCAGTGCGAGTTCGCGACTGATCAGCAAACATCCAGCATTTAGGCATAAATATGCCGAAAACTAAGGTCACAACAGTTTTCTCGAGGGCCGAGGAAACAGTGAGGGGTTCTACGTATTTGACGCTGCAAGAAAGATTATAATGTGTAAATACTGCAATGTTCGTATTCAGTGAGAACGAAAAGACACGTGTGATAAACACTGCAGGGATTCAGAAACGCATAAAAAGAAGAAGAAAGAAGCATATGACATAATTCAAAGCGGCAAATAACAATCGGCGATACTCTACACATCGCAAAGAAGTTGAAAAGTGATAGAGAACAATTTGTAATGGACACAACGAAAGCATTCATGCAAGCCAACATTCCTCTTGAGAAATTGGATAATCCTGCTATGGGAGGGTAGATGAACAAATATATAAAAGGTAAGATAAATACGTCGTCTTCATTGTAAAATATGACAGTATTTGTAGGCCTACTGTAAATCTATCACCGTGTTGAGTAGTGACACTGTTATTGTTTTTAAGTCTCGTAAGTTACTTTTACGGTTTTCGGAGATGCCGGAATGTTGTTCTTCAAATACCTCCGACTCAGCACAGATCGGGCTCAGAAAGCCAGAGCCTTAACAGTCGGAGCTACTCAACCCTGGCCGGGGTATCTGAAGGTGTTAAAATATGATGGGCCTGTGTCGGTCGATAACCGTAAACGTCGTCAGTGGGACATAAACACAAAATATTACTATCATAGAATTCCTATATTCATTTCTATACTTTCTTTCAAAAGGTGCTGGTGACCTTCCAC
This sequence comes from Meconema thalassinum, assembly GCA_946902985.2. Classification (NCBI taxonomy): domain Eukaryota; kingdom Metazoa; phylum Arthropoda; class Insecta; order Orthoptera; family Tettigoniidae; genus Meconema; species Meconema thalassinum. Next base: position 446,117,691 of record OX336390.1, read on the forward strand.
AGGCAAATACTTGCTGCCAAAATTACATCCCACTTGTTAAATCCGAATACGAAGAGGAAGTGAAAGAAGCTGTGAAAAATAGAAAACTGATAATTCACTGCAATGAAACTACCAATCGGAAAGGGGAAGCAGTTTTCATAATTCTGTTTCGTCTACTTCCTATAGATGCACTGCCTTCAAAGTTATACGTTGCTTCAGTGAAAAGTTTGCGGAATGTTGATTCGCAGGAGTACTCTCAATCAATATACAGTACTCTGTAGACTACAATGATGCTGTTGGCATATCCTCTGACAGTGCTCCATATATGACAAAGTGTGTGCGTACTCTCAAGGGCTTAATTTCAGACAGCTTAGTTCACGTGCAATGTTGGGCCCACAAACTAGATATTATAACCAAGCTTGTGCCCAGCTACTTCACCGGTCTAAATAAGTGCGTAAATATGACCAAGAAAGCATTCAAAAACACCCGGAAGCGCAAACATAGATATTTGAAATTTCTTTGGGAGAAGTACAATCACGGTGAGAAGACAGTCAAACTTTTCCCGATGCCTGTTTTAACCCGCTGGAGTTCCTGGCTCGAGTCAGCTGTCTATGTACAAGAATATCTCTGTGATCTGGTTGAGTACTTTAAAGAGTTAGGTGATGTCAGAGACGCTGTAACATATTTCAAGGATCTAAACAGTAATAAGCAGAAGACTATATTGTGTGAAGCTACCTGTGCTAAGGAACACTGGACCTATGTATCTCAGTTTGTAACAGTGCTAGAAGGATCACACTATCCAACTGCCCACAAACTCACCCCTAAATTGGACACTATAGTTGGAGGGTTTGATTTAGTCAGCAAGTTATAGTTTTAGGAGAAGAGACAACTGTTGCATTGAACCAGCTTTCAGAAGGAAGAAAAGATAAAGAAAAGGGAAGAATCAAGAATCTGGCAAGAAAATGCACAGAAAAGCTGAAAAAAATGATCGAACAGGACCCGGCTAGGAAAATATTACAAGCAACTGTGGCACTATTTTATCTTCCGAATTTGCTCAACAATGAAGTAAACTCGACTCTAATGGACAGTGTGAAGAGCATTCCTATTCTTGCCGGCATATCCACGAACAGTTTCTTCCAGGGCTATATGACTTTGCAAAATACAGTGAAAGCACATCTGGGCGAGGAGAAGAAAGAAGACATAGTTGTTGAAGTTTTAGGAGGTTTGATAGAAGACCACAGTGAATTTGCATCCAAGTGTTTGCAAGCATTATGGTTTCCGAGGTCTAATGTAGACAGCGAGAGGGGCTTCTCTGCTTGCGCAAAGATACTTTTGACTGTCGCACAACTCAGCATGCTGAAAATGTTGAAACCATGCTCAGTTTGTACTTTGGAGACAAGTAAAAATGTAGGCTATGTATAAATTCATATTACAGGGCAGATCACCTAACTGTACTGTATCAATAGTATATATATTTATTTCTATAACATTTTGTATATTTGGTTGTTGTAAGATTAAATAACAAGGATACATTAAAAGAGTGCTCTCACATTGATGACGGACTACGTTAATTTACGTAGTTTCGTGTTCTTGCGTGGGCGACCGGCTACGTAAATGAACGTTTTCTTACAGTGCTATATTCTTGTGTAATTTTCTCCTCTCCACCGTTCATTAATCGAAATCTTACGTGTTATTTACAAACTAAGGTCTTTGTTGAACGAAATGCAGATAGGTATATTGTTGTTCGATACAGGAATTGAGGTTATATAACACTCAGTTACCGCGTTTATTGTCAAGTGTTCGAGGAGCGAAATTGACAGTGATAGCAGTGAAAGTAGTGACGATGAGGTTGATGCATGGATAAGTAAGTAAAGTTACGCGTATTTATGTTTCATCTTACTTCTCATGCTTGGTGTACTTCAGTTGCCCGGTCCTCTGTAAAATTAAATGTGTTAAAATGTGCTAAAACCCCTTATCACATAATGTGTTAGATTTACTCCCGATTATAAGGAAGATTTCAGAAGAAACATGGATCATTATGACAATTTAATTCGCGAAATACCCACCGAAATAGCGCCAGTTTTAACACCGAAATCAACAGTTTTATTTCACCAAAAAATAAGGCCATTACTCATTACAGCGTTTGAAATCTATGGGAAAAGGAAACGATGGTGCACAAAGACAACATAATATTAAACAAAAACAAATGTACCGGTAATGAGATCAATATTGTTGAAGTTAAAAGGTTCCGATTCTGAATGGACAAATATTCGGATCTGTAATGATTAAATATAATGATTATTCAGTTATTATTTGTGTTTTCAGCCTACTTTTCGCATTTTGTAAAAATGAGGAAAAAGTAGACTTATGAGATCGACCGGGAAAATGTGTGTCTGTCTCTCCTTCTGTCTGTCTGTATGTGTATGTGTGTGTCCCCCCTATCAACTCCTAAACGGCTGTAGCAATCGAACCCAAATTTGGTATGAGTAAAGATCTGTATCTGAATATCTCAATACCGTATTTGACAATGATGTCAGTGTTACCAACTGCTGAAAAATCGCAATTGAAATTTCAGCTTCATGTCGTATATCTTGGAAGGTATGCATGGGAGCTATAGCAAAATTGGCACACATATAGATAATAATATTTCAGTTTAATTTCCAGGAGGCCATACTGACAGTGTTGCCAAAATGATTCTAAACCTGCTGATAGGTCCAATTTTTAAATGCATATAACTTCTACACTATCGATGGGATCTCAACCAAATTTCGTATGTACTATGTGCAGATAGACAGATATGACTGAGCCTAATCTTAAGAGCCACCAGGGCTGCCAACTGTTAATAAATGCACACTCTATTGTTTTTATCCAATTACCAATATATCAGAAAGTATGCAAGCCGACAGCTTTAAACTATGCACACGTATAGTACCTGACATTCTAGATTAATTTGGAGTAACTAATGGACCTCAGTTCTACCAACATGATTCTAAGCCTGCTGATAGGACCAATTGTAAATACATGTAACTTCTATACTATCAATTGGATTTCAACCAAATTTCATATGTGCTATGTGTACTCTAACATGACTATGCGTATTCTTAAGAGCAACCAGGGCTGCCAACTGATAATAAATGCTGTCTCTATTTTTTTTACCCTAATATCAATATATCAGAAAGTATTCAAACCAACAGCTCTAAACTTTGCACACGTATAGTACCTTACACTCTAGATTAATTTGGAGTAACTAATATACGTCAGTGCTTCCAACATGATTCTAAGCCTGCTGATTGGTTCAATTTAAAATACATGTAACTTCTATACTAACTAATGGATTTCATTCAAAATTAGCACATCAATAGATCATATTAATTCAGATTATTTCTGACCAATACATGCATGACATTGTTGTCAAAATGATTTTACGCGCGCTATTAGATCCAATGTTTAACTGCATGTAACGTCCATGCTATCCATTGGACTTCAACCAAATTTTGCATTCTGTACCTTAAGAGATGGAAGGAAACACCATGGTGGAATGAGAAGATAAAAGATATAGTAAGGGAAAAGAATAGAGCCTTTAGGAGGTGGTATCAAAATAGGACTGTAGAGACAAGGGAAGAGTACCAGGAAAGAAAGAAGGAGGCGAAGAGAGTAGTGGCTGAGGAGAGAAGAAAGTGGATGGAAGAGTGGACAAAGATGATGAAGGAGGATAGTGAAGGTACAAAAAAGGTCCTGTATGGGATGGTAAAAAATAAGAGGCGGAAGGATCCTACGGATTATGTTAGAATGGTGAACAAAAGGGGACAAGAGATAGAAAATAGGAAAGAACTGAAGAAAATGTGGAAAGAATATTTTGAAGAACTTCTGAACCCAAATGGAAAAGATGGTGACGAGGAAGAAATCGGGGAAGAGGAAGATGAACTGCAAACAGAAAAGGACTTAACATGCAAAGAAGTGGAAGATGCAGTGAACAAGATGAAAGGAGGGAAGCCACCGGGTGTGGATGAGTTGAGTGTGGAGATGGTGAGAGCAGCAGGAGAGGTGGGGATACAGTGGTTGTACCGAGTGATGAGGACAGCATGGAAGGAAAGGAAGACTCCAGAGGACTGGAAAAAAGGAATAATTGTCCCAATCTTCAAGAAAGGTAGTAGAATAGATTGCAGAAACTATCGGGGAATAACACTGATGAGTCATTGTGCAAAGATCTTCGAGAAAGTTTTGGAAAGGAGAATTAGGACAAGGATAGAAGGAGCGATGAGGGAAGAACAACATGGCTTCAGAACAGGAAGGTCCACAGTGGATTTGATTTTTGCTGTAAGGCAGTTACAAGAACAGCACTATGAGTATGGAACAGATCTACTGATGGCCTTCCTGGACATTGAGAAAGCTTATGACAGTGTATGCAGAAACAAAGTATGGAAGTCCCTGGAGGATAGAGGAGTAGAGAGATGGACTATAAAGAGGAAAAAGGAGATGTACAAAGGAAGCGTGAGCTGTGTGAAATTGGGAGGAGAGAGATCAGACTGGTTGGAACAGAGAAACGGCCTGAAACAAGGAAGTGCACTGTCACCATTACTTTTCATTGTGGTGATGGATGACATAATGACCCGAGTGGCACAAGTAATTGGGGAAGGAAAGATGAAAGCAATGGTGTTTGCAGATGATTTGATGATTTGGGGAAACAAGGAGGAGGAGGTACAGGAACAGTTGGACGTGTGGGAAGAAATAATACAAGGATATGGGATGAAATTTAGCATAAATAAGAGTGAGATGGTGATCACAACAAGGAAGAAGGAAAGAACAACGGGAATAACAATTGGTGGGGAACAGCTGAAGAAAGTGGAGAGTTTCAAGTATCTGGGAAGCCTGATACAAGATAATGGAAGAAACGATAGAGAAATAAATGAGCGGGGGAGGCAGGCAGAAGCATTTCGGAGGAGTGTGAGAAGCATGTTATGGAGCAAGGATGTCCCTCAGAACAGCAAAATGATCATATATCAGACGTACTATGTCCCTATCCTGACGTATGCCTCGGAGACCTGGGTTATGAAAGGAAGGGAGAAGAGCAAAATACAGGCCAGTGAGATGAGGTTCTTGAGAAGCAGTATTGGAGCTACAAAGATGGACAGAATAAGAAATTAGAGGACCAGAGAATTAATGAAGGAGGAACCATTACAGGATGGTATAGAGAAATCGAGACTAGATGGTATGGACATGTAAAACGAATGGAGGAGAAGAGGATACCCAGGAGAGTATACGAGACGAAGTGGGAAGGAAAGAGACCGAGAGACAGGTGGCTGAAGGGGGTGGAAGAAAGCGTGAGGAAGAGAGGAGAAGACTGGACAAGGGTGGAGGCTGAGAGATGGTGGGAAGACAGTAGACGTTGGAGAGGCTTGTGTTCCAAACAGACCCGGGCAGTGGCTGGAAACTGTGCAAGATGATGATGATGATGATGACCTTAAGAGATGGAACTAAGAATATATTCAGTCACCAGGGCTGCCAACTGTAGAGCTCTATTACGCTAGATTATGCCAGTTATATTTCGAACTAATAAGAAATTTCGGAATTACCAACTCAATTTCTTCATTATTCTAGTTAGGTCCATATAGATTAATCATTGGAATGAATCTTACATTTCGAGAAAAGTAGGCTCTTTAGTTCGTCACAGAACTTCTTGTTATTGTTGTTTTGTGTTATGTTAAATTAAGATTATTTAAGTGATGTGAAGGACACAATGAACATTCGTCAATGTCAAAAGGGTATAAGTGTTAGGAAGTATAGGATATATTTAGGCGCGGAAGAGCGCCAACCATAAGAAAAGGGACTCACAAGAAATGTTGCAGCATGCCTGGAAAGACCAGTGCATTTGTGTGGATATAATACCTGTACTATTGTAATACAGCTGCGGAGTGCAGATGAAACATGCTAGGGTTTGTCTTATTGTTTTTGAACTGTCATCTGCGCACTCCAGATATTTTGATCTATGTTGTGGGAGTGTAAATGTAGCTTTTGTGTTTTTTTTTTAATGTTTGCCATGATTAAATATCATTAAATTCTATATTTAGGAATTTGTTGTTTCTTTCAAGTAGAGTAGTTACCTGACAGACTCAAATCCTGAACATGTGATCGTGTAGTGGGATGAACGCCCCATGCCTCGAAAGACCGTGAACTAGCTGGGATACGAACACGTGTTCCACATAATGACGCAAGGGTACAATAGGCTACCGTATATATTTTAATCACATGTAATGCTTTTCAGGTTATTTTTTGCATGTCCCAGTCACCAGGGCTGCCAACTGTAGAGCTCTATTACGCTAGATTATGCCAGTTATATTTCGAACTAATAAGTTGAAAAGCTGTACGAAACAATCATCAATAAGGCAACACTGAAAAATGGCTTCAAAGCTATCTATAGTTTCCTTTTCATACAAATAATGTAAATATTTGCATTTCACACAGGATTATGTGTTAGTTGTAAATGCTAGTAAGTCTTCCACCTAGAAATTGTTTTGGCAGGATTGAGTTTTAGGATAAGGTTTGATTTATGGTATGATAGGAAGTTAAAACTACATATTTGGATTTTATTGTGTTCTTTTTTAAAATATATGGTATTATTGTACCGAGCGTCCACAAAGTCCCTTCGCAGCGGCGAACTACACGGGTCTCGCCTTGCGGGACGTGTTAGGTTGACAACACATTCATGACACTGTACATGTAAAGTCTCACCGCAGCGGTTGGCATAAGCATGCACTTGTTCTGTGGTGGCCTTCAACCGGAGCGATAGGGTGGGGAATACCAGTTCCTTATCGCAGACAGCGAGTGCCTGTGCGTGAGAGTGTTAACGCCGTAAGTTGTGTTCTTGTCTAGTTCTTGTGTAAGCTGAGTCTAGTGGGAAAGCTTACTACTGAAGAGCGTGTGCTTTTAGTGGAAGAGGTTTTCCGTGTGGTGGAAACTTTACGGAGCACAGCGTGATAGTGGTGAGTAGGCTACCGTATATACAGGGTGTTTCAGGAGGAACAGTAAATATTTTAGGAGGTGGAAGTATAGATGAATTGCAATAAAAAATTCCATATAACATGTGTCCCATTTGTATTGCGTACAGAGATACAGATGTTGGTATGTAACCAGGGTAGTTGTTTCGTGTTGGCCCACAGTTTGCAATGGGCACGTTTCTTGGCCTCCAAGGTCCCCGGACCTTACCCCTTTGGATTTTTGTCAGTGGAGATGGTTGAAAGGCGAAGTCTGCAAAGAAAAAGTTAACACAAGAGCCGAATTAGTCGTTCAGATTATGCATAGTGCAGCCCTCGTCAAAGAACACCAAGACGCCCTCCGAAGAGCTACACGGGCTGTTATCAAGAAAAATGCAAAATGCATTGAAGTTGGCGGTGGAATTTTTGAAAATCAACTTTGAGCGTCCTCATTCGCCTTGGCTTTACATTTGTTTGGGTAAAATATTACCAGCTGAATGATTGTACAAATGGAATTTTTTGTTGCAATTCATCTATACTACCACCTCCTAAAATATTTACTATTCCTCCTGAAACACCCTGTATAATTGCATTACTTAATTTAATGTAATGGTGGGGCCGATAACCTAGATGTTAGGCCCCTTAAAACAACAATTATCATCATCATCAACTTAATGTAATGGTTTTCCTTGTAACAATGTACTGCCAACCCATTTGCGGACACACTGTACTATAACAAACTAAGGGTTCGGTCAACTAGTGGTAACATTGTAAATGTTCTGTGTTATCTTCTTTAAAACCAGAATAGATTTTCTTCCGAAGATCATCTGATTTTTTTATTTTAGTGGTGCAAAATTAGGAAACCTTCACATCCTTGGGTAGGGCTTGCTTTCCACTCCACAGGCTTGTTTTGGTTCCTTTTTCCTAACTTCAACCGTAGCAGAATATCCCTGGGGGGAAAGGGGAGGTGCAACATTACCAATCGCTGGTCTCACAAGACATGAACCCCTGAGGGTATAGAAAATTTTGTGTTATCCATTAAGTACCATGCACGGTGGTGAACTACATGCATGAATTCCGGAGTTTATAAGATCTCCCACTCACAGAAGAAAAGAAAAAAACACGACGTTTAATCACTTGAAAAATGCATGAGGCAGGAAAATAATGATAATTGTTGTTTTAAGGGGCCTAACATCGAGGTTATTGGCCCCTGATGAAATGAAATGGCATGAAATGAAAGGATGAAGATAAAAACAGCTCACTGCTTTGGATGAAACGAAAATGGTTACATAAAATAGATAGTGCGCCCCAACAATTATGCCTTATTTGAATAAAAAATAATAAAAGGTGGATGGTAAAACACAGTAAAACAAATAAGGCATAGTGAACAATAAAATAGATGAATGCAATAAAAAAACATTAAAAAAAGGACTTAATCTGAATTAAAAGTCTTAACTTACATTAAAACTTAAAAATGTAACCACTCTCCCTCACGAACCGGATGACGAGGTCTACTGACGGCCCGTCATCACGGAGAATAAGGGAGAGGGTATTAGGCAGTTTAAGAGTCCTTCGCAGATCGGCCAGATCCACACACTCCAAGAGATGATGATGATGATGATAATTGTTGTTTTAAGGGGCCTAACATCGAGGTTATCGGCCCCTAATGATCTGGGTGATAGCGAAAATGATAATGAAATGGAAACCAGAACAAAATTATCTGAGACGGAAAATACGTATATAAAAGAACTCAGATGGAAACAACTCACAATATGGTCTGAAAAAAAGGGAATTTAGGACGAAAAGTAAAACACACACAAAACGTAGGCTAGATTCAAAATACGTACAAAGTGCAATGTAGCGTCGAAATACTTACAAAATGCAACTGAAATTCAAAATACTCACAAAATGCAAATGAGATCGAAATGACGTACAAAATGCAATTGAGGTTCAAAATACTTACAAAATGCAATTGAAATTGAAAATACACAATGCAATTCAGATTGAAATATCCCAGTTCCAATCCAAATTAATCACAAAGTGCAATTGAAATTCAAAAAAACTTACAAAATGCAAATGAAATTGAAAATGCTTACAAAATGTACGGTAGATTCAAACGACTCATGTGGATTGACAATACTTACAAAATGCAATTTAGATTGAAAATACTTGACAAAATGTAATTTAGATTCAAAATACCCACAAAATGCAATTAAGAATCAAAATATGTGCAAAATGCCCACCAAACAAAATGCAATTTAGATTCAAAATTCGTGCGAAATGCGGTTTTGGTTGAAAATACTTACAAAATGCAATTGAAATTCAAAATTCTCACTAAAAGGCCCCGCAACCTGCATTGAAAGACTTACCAAAAAGCAATTTAGATTGTCAATCTTTACAAAATGCAATTGAAGTTGAAGACAATCGCGAGATGTAATTTAGATCGAAAAAACTTACAAAATGCAACGTAGATTAAAAATGCCTTAAAAAATGGAAGAAGGGAATTTAGACACACGGTGAACCAAGTAACAAAAACAGTGCTGGAATCTTAAAGAGAAAAGTAAATATGAGGAAAAGAGGAGTGGAGAGGAGAGGAGAGGAGAGGAGAGGGGAGGGGAGAGAGGAGAAGGTCCGCCCCAAAGGGAAGGGATAAAAGGGGAAAACGGACCCAGCTCAGGAATCCCTCGGGGGCGCCAACTCCCGAACTCACCAACCGTGAGCCCCTGAGGGTGTAGCATTGTCGACGGTGCACCAGAAGGGATGGGGCTACATGCACCTTGCCTCCTTAAGGGCCTTGAGCACAAGGCAGGAGGTAAAAGGAAAAGAAAAAGAAGGCTGACCCCTCACAGAAGGAGGGTGTCAGGAAAGATGAGACAAGGGCCAATTAAGGCAGGAAATGAAAGACTCCCTAGGCCTCGGATAACCTAATACCGTCGGGGTCGGAAGAGAACAAGAGTTGACCAAGGGAGGTCGACAGGAAAGAAGAAAGAGAGGAGCCCGGCACAAGTAAGTGGAAGCAATGCCGGACTCAGCTGGGGCCCCGTGGTCGCCAACCCACGCCCACAAGATGTGAGCCCCTGGGGGAACACTCCAAGAGAATGTGGGCCACAGTTAGAAGGGCACCGCAAGTACACACAGGGGGGCCTTCTCTCTTTAGCAAGTGGGAGTGCGTAACAATCCCATGGCCGATCCGGAGTCGACAGAGTACCACAGCTTCCTTCCGGAGAGATCGGAAGGAAGATTTCCACAACTTCGTTGTCTCCTTGATGCGTCCCAATGCGACAGGATCGAATGCCGCAACAGAGAGCGCACATCACTAGCGGGCACCTTATACGGTAGCGAGGGCAGTGCGACTGCCTCTCTCGCCGCCTGATCAGCAAGCTCGTTTCCCGCAATACCCATGTGGCTAGGAAGCCACACAAAGTTCACCCCGGTTCCAGCGTTACACGCACTGACGAGCAGGTCGTGCACACGCTGGACCAACGGGTGCTTCGGGAAACACACATCGATTGCTTGCAGCGCACTCAGAGAGTCAATACACACAAGAAAGTGCTGGTGATCGTCTGATAACGTGTACCGCAGAGCCTCTAAGATGACATAGAGCTCCCCTGTGTACACACCAGAGGCCTCGAGAAGTGAAAAGAGAAACTGACGATCCTCAACCACAAATGCACCGCCTACTTTCTCGTTTACCCTCAAACCGTCCGTGTATAGAAGCCCTGATCCTGGATACCGGCTCACCACGGACTGGAACAGCCTCCGATGGACGGAGGAGTCCGTGTGCAGATCCAGGAAGATATCAGGGCGAGAGACCATCCACGGAGGGGCCTTGCTAGGTACTCGTACGATACAGGAGACAACAGGAAATCGGAACTGCCGGTATGAGTCATCCAAGCGAATCCCCGACGTCCGAGTGGCTCGGGCGAGCGCATCATACAGCCGGCGATTCGGATTGGAAAACAAACATGGATAGCTTGGATGAAGTGGCATCTGTCGAATAGTTGCAGCATAGGTCAGCAGTACTTGTTGGCGTCTCAGGTGTAAAGGAGGTACAGCAGCCACGGTGGGGCTCATCCGAAAGGCTCCCATTGCCAGCCTCACACCGCCGTGGTGGACACTGTCCAGTTTAACAAGCACTGACTTACGGGCCGAACCATAATTAATCGAAATAAAATAAGAGCCTTATAAAAACGTAGGAGCACCATGCGGTTCACCCCCACGATGTGCCGCAGAGAAACCGCAACATGTTGAGCTTCTTAGTACAGGCAGTTTTCAAACTCCGTACGTGTGGCTCCCACGTTAACTTATGATCGAAAAGGAGCCCAAGGAACCGGTACGTAGCAACAACAGGCAAAGCTACATCACCCAGATAAAGCTCAGGATCAGGATGGAGAGTGCGCTTTTGGCAGAAATGGACAACCGAGGTCTTAGCGGTTGAGAACCGAAAGCCATGCTCTAGTGTCCAGCGTTCCACTCTCCGAATAGCTTGTTGTAGCTGTCGTTCAGCGACCGCCATATTTTGCGCACTATGATGTAGAGCGAAGTCGTCTACATATAGCGACGGTACCCCTGCTGGACCAGCAGCAGCGACTATACCGTTTATGGCAATCGCAAATAATGTTACGCTAAGCACCGATCCCAGTGGGACTCCGTTTTCCTGTACCAGGGTGTCTACTGTAAGGATGAAGTAAAAATTAGTTACTTTTTAGGTACCTTTTGGTTACCTTTTAGTTAAATTTAGTTACCTTTGAATTCAAGATACGTCTGCAGTCTGCAAGCATAGGCGCTCATCACGGGGTGAAGAAAAACAACAATGAACTGTTTTTAAAGAGGTTTTTTTATTTATCGTATGGCTTTGAGTGCCGGGAGTGTCCGAGGACATGTTCACCTCGCCTGAATCTGTAGCTGCTTCCAGCGAACACCCTTAGGGTGAGCTACAAGTTCCGTTCAATTTCAAGTTGCTACCAGATATCATTGATACCTAGTGGTGAACGTTGGAACTTTGATAGAGCGTTCTGATGAAATCTAACCTAACAATTTAGCTTCACACAAGTTTAGTCTTAGTTCTGCCCCTTAAAACAACAATAACAACTAAGTTTAGTCTGCGGAAGAATCTTTTACATGCCATAAATCTATGACATGGGACCGTCGGCTTTACTTCCCCTCCGAAGGAAGGCATACTGAAGGATTTGTAATGCTTTTAAAAAATCCGACGACTTCGCCCGGGTTTGAACCCGCTATATTGGGCACAGCAGTTCAGCATGCTACCGACTAGGCCACCGAAGCCGCTTTAAATGAAATTCACATGATGGCATAAAAAAATTAAAAATAATAAATATATACTAGATATTTAATATCCAATGAGTTGTGTCGTCTTGTGCACAATATGTTGTTATAATTACGGTACCAAGAGGTTGCTCTGCACTTGACCATTTGGCGAGATTTCCTTCGTCCCCGCGGTAGGTCTCGAAGAAATGTATGCGATGTTACGCGATCGTCACCGAATTCTGTCTTCGCAGTCAAATACGGAGAAATATCGAGATGTTACACGATCGGCGCTGGTTTCAGTTGTTTGATGAGCTTCCCGTAGGTTTCACGATAGAACACGGAGAAAAATAGCGATTTATATAATCAGTGTCACTTTTAGTCATTCGACGAGATTTCCATTGTCCTTGAGGTCGGGCACAAGAAAATATAGCATTATTACGCAATCGGCGCCACTTGCTGTCCGTTTGACAAGAATACAGTTGTCCTCGTCAATAAATGCAGAGAAATATCGCGATGTATCGCAATCGCTGCCGCTCTCGGCCGTTGTCCTTGAGATATTCTGAAATCATCGCCACACCCGGCCGTTCAACGATTGTCTGCCTGTCTATCTGTCCTGACAGAATGGCGGAGGCAAGCTCAAGGTTGGGCATGGTTAAAATTTACGAGTAGTTACGTACACGTTGTTCGGTCGGCGCCGTGATTCCCTAGGCTGTGGTTGGGAGTTCATCAGTTCAGGGTGGATCACGAGGAGGATTTAGTATTTCGATGCTACGTAGGCTGCCATTTTTAAGTGGGTTGATGCACTTCTCGCTCCCCGCACGCATTTGAGTATACGTGATAGGTGCCGTATCACCTTCGACAGGATTCCCGCAGTCCTCGTGGTCACAAGTTCACGATAGGGGACGGGTTTTATGATTTTACGCAACTGACGTCAATCTCGGTCCGTTTGACGAGATTCCCGCAGACAAGTCATGCGGTCAGCCGGCCGTCTTGTGTATGCGATTTTGGAGGATGAACGTTCGAAGTAGGTACGGTATCGAATATTACGAATTATTCTGAGAGGACTGCACGAAAAATACGACAAGAGGGCAAGTTTTATTTCGACAGAGAACCACGAATTATCTACAAGTTATCGAAATAATCGGTTAGATTATATATCCAATGGAACGAAAGTTCGAAGGAAAAATCGACTTATAACGGAATTTCGAATTAACCATACTGGATGTCTCAAATTTACTAGACATATTTTTTAAATAAGTTATATGTATTTCAAAGATTTTTCGCATTTTTTTATTTCGAAACGGTAACATTTCGCAAGATTGGGACATTAAATTGTTTCGCGTTATTTCTGGACTACAATTTGACATAATTTCCAAATAACAGAAATGAGAATTTCTTTTTAGTTTCGGAAGTATTCGCGAATAAAGGTCTCGCGAAAAGTCAGGTTTCCTAATACATTAACACAGAAAAATGTTTCACACGAAACTTCAGTCTTCTTGATGCCGAAAATATACGTTGAACCGATGTATACCACTCAAGGTATCCTCAGTATGTATTTCCTTGAGGTCGGGCACGGGGAAATATAGCTTAGTACTATGCAATAGGCACGGCGCCGCTTGCGTGAAACTCGCTCCATCGCAATCTCTGAGCCTAGCGGCGCGAGCTTAAATGATTCAACCCGCCTTCAGAAAATTTTCGTTACCCGTTTGTAAAATTCGTTACTTTTTCGTTACTTTCGTTACCCATTTGTAAATTTCGTTACTTTTTCGTTACTTTCGTTACCGGTAGACACCCTGTGTACATGATATTGCGAATATGTACCCCCTATTCGGACACGGAATAGGCGAAGGGACAGAAAATTCGCAATAAAAACCGGCAAGTTACCTCGGAATTTCCATTGATGCAGGGTAGAGAGGATTCAGTAACGCCAAGTGGTGTCATAGTCCTTTTCGAGGTCAAAGAAAACAGCGACTAGGTGCTATCTCCGGAGAAAAGCGTCCTGTATGGCGGTCTCGAGGCGTACCAGATGGTCATTGGTACACCGAGACGCCCTGAAACCACACTGGTATTCAGACAGGAGTCCTCGTTTCTCCAGGACCCACACCAGGCGCCGATTGACCATCCTCTCAAAGAGCTTGCACATACCGTTAGTGAGACAAATAGGTCTGTAACTCCCTGTCAAATTGGGATCCTTATCGGGCTTCAGGATAGGTATAATTATACCTTCCTGCCATTGCGCTGGAAACACACCTTCCAACCAGATACGATTAAACACCCTGAGCAAATAACGAATGCTCTCATCGTTTAGGTGTTTAAGCATCTGGTTGTGAATATTATCCGGCCCGGGAGACGTGTCCCTGCAGAGTGCCAGCGCTTCGCGGAGTTCCCACTCCGTAAAGGGCACGTTGTACTCCTACGAAGCACGGGAAGCAAAACAGAGCTGGAAGCGTTCTGCCTTGCGTTTCAAAGCAACGAAATCTGGAGCATAATTATCCGAACCGGATATATCGGCAAAATATGAGGCAAGATGGTTTGAAACGCGATAAGGATCTGTAACCAATTCATTATCAATGGAAATTCCCGGTACAGTAGAAGATGTCTGAATTCCCGAAATGCGTCATAGTTTAGTCCACACTTGAGAGGAGGAGGTATGTGCCGTGATAGACGACACATACCGTTCCCAGGATTGTTTCTTACTATGGCGGATAAGAAATCGTGCCTTGGCACGAAATTTCTTAAACGCCACCAAATTCGCCATGTTTGGGTGTCACCGATAATGCTTATGGTCTCTTATTGCCGCTGCAATATCCTCAGTCCACCAGGGGACGAGTTTGCGACGAGGAGTCCCAGAAAAGGATGGAATGGACTCTTCGGCGGCAGCAAGAAGCACATCGGTGACGTGTTGTACCTCGTCATCGACGCTCCGGCAACCAAGATCAACGAACACAGTTCGTTCTTGAAACGAGGGCCAATCTGCCCGCTTAAGTACCCAACGACTGGGGAACTCCACGGGCTTCTGGTTCAGAAGTGTAAGAACGATCGGAAAATGATCACTGTCACAGAAGTCGTCGAGTACATACCAACCAAAAAGGGGGACCAGCGCACGGCTACACACACTCAAGTCAATGTGTGAGTACGTGCCGTGCGATAAGCTAAAATGTGTAGCTTCCCCTGTATTTAATAGAGATAAATCCAAGCCTTGAATTAAGCCCTCCACATCCCTTCCTCTGGGGCAGGAAGATGGTGATCCCCATTGGGGGTGATGCCAGTTGAAATCACCCACGATAAGGAAAGGGACTGAAAGTTGACCAAGTTCAAAGACGTCATTAATATCAAGTGGCTGGTTCAGTGGAAGGTACACGTTACAAACAGTTGTCATAGCAGGCAAGGACACGCGAACTGCAATAGCTTCCAGAGGAGTGGCAAGTGGAAACTCTTCACTATAGCAGTCAGAGCGAACGAAGGTACAAACACCCCCCGGAAGCCTGGGCGGCGTCTTGTCATTCATTAGAGTATAGTCTGAAACCTCTCAGAACAGTCTCGTGATCAGGTCTGAGGTTTGTTTCCTGTAGGCAGGCTATACTCGCTGCGTATTGTGCAATGAGCTGACGGAGCTCTATCAAATGCCTGTCATAACTGTTACAATTCCACTGTAACAGTGCCATAGTGTAAACTTATAAACTAGGGAATAAGTTGGAGCAGCAAGCTACAACTTAACCTCTGGAGGCTCATCCCCCACTACGTCGATTATAATCTCCATGTTCTCAGGCGAGGTCGTGGAGTGGATCGACTCAGCGGAAGATTTCCTGGACGCAGTTTGGTGGCGGGGGGATCTCCGTGGGGAGCGCGCAGATCTGGGGACCAAAACGTCCCCAGGCGCAGAAGCATCCGCAGCTAGTGGGGCAGATGGCTTCCCCTTTTTTGGAGAAGAAAGGGAACGCGTAGTGCGGGCTCCCTTCTTCCCCGCCTCTTTAAGATATTTAGACGGGTCAGGAGATGAATTCCTGACCCTGGTCGACGATGCCGCCTCTGCCGGCTTCCGCCGACCATTTGGGTGGGGGGTAAGTCCTCAACTTCCCACCCTCCTGTGCGGGCGAAGCAGCCTTCATTCGCACAGCCTTCCTTGTGGTCGAAGGTGGGGGTGAAATCACCTTCGAGCTCTTGGTCCGATTCTGGGGTGTTGATGTAGATGGCGGTGGTACATTCGAAGGTTTCACAGCTGAGACAAAAGATGAGGTAGCCGGGACCAAATTTGGGATTATAGCTCTATAATCAATGTTTGGAGAAGGAGAAATCGTGGTATGGTACTTCTTGCGGGCATCCTGGTAGGTGAAATCATCCAGGGTTTTGATCTCCTGGATTTTCTTCTCACTCTGGAATACAGGGCAGTTCCTGTCCAGTGGAGAATGAAATCCAGGGCAATTAGTGCACTGATATGGTGTTGTGCACTCTTCTGCTTCGTGTGGTACCTTACCGCATGTTCAGCAGATTTCAGGGCTCGAGCATCGGGATAACATGTGCTCCAACTTCTGGCATTTATAAACCTCATTGGTGGAGGGATGTAAGGCCGTACGTCACAACGGTAACTTGTTACCTTGACTTTCTCCGGGAGCACCGAGAGCTCAAAAGAAATAATGAAAGCACCAGTGTCCACGATTTGACCATTGACCTTGCGCGTAATGCGCAAGACAGCAGTCACGTGACGGTGCTGCATATCCTCCCTGAGCTCCTCGTCAGTGTTCAGAATCAAGTCCCAGTGGAAAATAACTCCTCGGACCAGATTCAGAGACTGGTGCTTTTCCACTTTGACGGGGAGATCGCCAAAGTGGTCACACTTCAGAAGTTGTTCAACCTGCTCACCAGTCCTAGCCTTGAGCAACAAGCTACCATTCCTCATCTTTTGTACTTTCTCAAGCTCACCATAGACCCCTTCTATGTGGCAAGAAAACAAAATAGACTTTACCATCTTGAAATCACACCCATCCGTTCTGATTGCAACCAGAAACTTGGGAGTGTTAGTACCCAGATTCTCACGAACAGACCGTTCCCAGGGGGTTGATCCCCGTAGGGAATCAAAAGTTAAAGACTTGGGTGGTGGACCACCCTGTTGGGATATATTCCTTTTCTTTCCCATGGCCATTTCATCCTCCCTGAATGCCACCGACTCCAATCACGGGCTGTCTCTGTAGGCGCTACCCATCCAAGGCAAGGCCCGCCTAGCTTGGAAGGCATTGCCCGGGGATCCGATATTTGACATTCCATACAGGCATGTACTCCTTGGCATATACTAGAGAGTTTTCCAGCACAGGCATGCAGCTGTGCGGGGACCTGCGTTGTCAAGCGGTACTACTGCAGGGTACATGGCGCACCCACCTGTCGGTGTGGCCAAACCGAACAGGCTCTCGAGCGTAGTCGCACACTTAGGTGGCTCTTTCCCTGACAGCACGCACATATTAATTTTGAGTGCCAGACCTCAAAAAACATGAACGGAAAAGGCGTGCGATATAACCTAATGAGAGTTATATCGCACAAAGTGTGGCGTTTAGAGCTGGCTGTCAAACCCATAAAGGGGACCTGGGCCAAGAAACCCTTTTAGTCGCCTTCTACGACTGGCAGGGTATACCTGTGAGTGTATTCCATCCCTCCCACCCACGGGAGGTCCAATTCGCAAGACAAGCCGGAAACCTAAAAGAATAGCCAAGGTCGCCCCTTTTAGCCGCCTCGTACGACAGGCAGGGGATACCGTGGATGTATTCTAAACTCCCCACCCACAGGGGGTAGGCAGGAAAAAAGAAAAGACAAGAGCTAGTTAAGGCAAGAAAACGAAAGATACAATACGACATGGGGCGCTATATGACCACGATGTCCCAAAGCCCATAAACGAAACAACTACCTAGGTAGTTATTGTGTAGTTATACCATAATCTTAATGTTTGTATTTATTGGTAAGTACGGTATTTTAATTTAGGATAAACATCTTCGTTTTTGTATTGTGAGATGGATATGCGCCAGTATTCTTCCAAGACGCTGAGTGAGAAGATGAGAAATGAGGGAGGTCAACAAAGGAAAAGAAAAAGACAAAGAATTCGGACTTCCTGTATCCACACTTTCAACACAATAAACAATCAGCACAGAAGCTCAAGAAATGAAGGGTGCAAATACTGTGAAGCAAATGAGCATTCAAGGAGTTAAACACACCGATTTTGAAGTGGAAATGACTGAGGGGTTTTAGCATGTTTGAGTGAAACATATCACCATTGAAAGTGAGATAATAAACGGGAAAGCAAATGAGCTGGCACTAAAATCAGACTTATGGTTTTAAGGGAGAAAAGTACCATGTCGGGGCATTGGGCACGGATAGGATCACTGTGTTGTATATGAAAGAAATAGCCATGTTAAGTAACATGACAAACCAGCTATTGACGTCAGAAAAGTTGGTTGGCGCAGCCACGCGGCAGAATGTTGAAGCTGTAACATTGTGACTGGTGAGATTTATTTAGATGGTGAAGCATTGACGTCGTGATGGAAACAGAAAGAAATTTGTCAAATTCGAGGAGGCACTGCTCTGTATACGGTTGCAAATCGTATAAAACGGCTACGAAATATCTTCACTACTTTCCTGTACAAAAAGTTCAGAGAGAAAGATGGGCTTCGGTGCTGTCAATTGGAAAACGTGTTGCATGTTACATGACAGTGTGCAGTCTGCATTTTTGTGAAGACGACTTCTTTCCACCGGTACTGTTTATTATTGATAGTTATTGTCTCTAACTTGTATTCACATGGATTTAGCTACATCAAAAATACTGATAAACTTATAGCCTATTACCAGGGCCGTGGAGAGCGACGACGGGCCCTGGGGCTGGAATCTCCCGGGCCCCCCTCTAAAACCAAATTCTGTAAAATCCTCGCAAATTTGCACAAACTGATTTTGCATTTTTTTTTATTTGCACTAAATGTTCATCACGAAATCAATTACAAGAGCATAAAGAGCCAGCAAGCAAGCAATAGTAATAATAATAATTATTATTATTATTGTAGCATGCAAAACTACAATGCCCAAGATCGCGGGTTTAAACCCGACCGAAGTCGTCGGATTTTTAAGAGCGTTAAAATCCTCCAGTATGCCTTTATTTGGAAGGGAAGTAAAGCCAGTGGGTCCATGTCATAGATTTATGGCATGTAAAAGAACCTACCACTACAATATTGGTAGTGTGTAGCCAAAATTTGTATGTTATTTGGTTAGAAACGCTCTATCAAGTTCCAACGTTCCCCGCTGGGTGTCAGTGACAGTGGCGTCTGGTAACCAAAGTTGGAACTACTTGAAAGTGAACCTGTTGTGGAGCCTATGGACGTTCAATTGAAATGTCCTGCTATGACCATTGGCTGCAATTCATATATAATAATAACATTTCAATGACATATACCACTAAATCCAGGCTATATTTATTATCATAAGCAGAGCGTGAATTACTATCAATATAAATAAGTTAATGCTGGTATGTAAAATTTACAACATTGAAAGTGGATGAATGCATCCAAAATTATTTGCAAATTCAATGTTTATACCTGACAAGCGCGTACTAATGCATTATTTTCAATTAACAAAAAATATCAGATTAAAGCCATCGAAAATTAGGTACCGTAATAATTTTCATTAAATTCACTATACTGTTTTGGCGTTTGACAAATCTAAATTTGTCTCGTTGAGGTAACACTGTAAGCATACACAATGTTCAGATTTAAAGTTCTGCAGATCCTCTTTGATATCAATAACTTTAGAACTTCAGTGATACTCGTAAAAGCAATATGCTCGTTTGTCTTACACAAATTTGAAAAAAGTTGCATTTACCGGACCAGTAATTGCATGGCTTTTACAGTATTTAACTTTGGGAAAATACTCACATCGAAAAAAGCTGTTGTCCATTAACTCGGAAACAGGTGGGTTAGAATTCCATCGTCGGTGATTCTATGCTTATTTTCCATGATTCATCGTTTAAACCCGTACATTCATTTCCTCCTCAATTCTATCCCTACGTCATAAGACCCATTAATCAACAGGAAGTTCATCTCACTGAAATGCATGTTAAAAGAGGTGGAAAGGGTATACTGTACACTGTGCAGTACTACGGCCTCTGTGAAATATGACGTAATCTCTTTTCATAATAAAAACATGATTTTTACAAAAAGTCAAGACGTATTTTAAAATACGTTTTACATATAGTGTTTTTATGTTGACATTCTTAAAATTTGCTGACCTTGAAGAGTCACGCCCTTGGTTCTAAGCCTAAACACTGATAGGTAAGTGTTTTGTTTGAACGGCGATCAGACATCTTTGTACATTAAACAAAGCAAAATATATTTTCATAATTAACCACAAGTAAACAGTACTCAAACTTCAGTGATTGTTTTCACAAAAGAAGAAACTGTGAATTTTAACTATATTTTGTAATTGGCAGTCAGTGGATTTCTTATATTTTAATATTGCTTTGCAGTA
This sequence comes from Meconema thalassinum, assembly GCA_946902985.2. NCBI lineage: Eukaryota > Metazoa > Arthropoda > Insecta > Orthoptera > Tettigoniidae > Meconema > Meconema thalassinum. The sequence continues at coordinate 446,138,402 of OX336390.1, forward strand.
AGCAAAACTAGAGCCATATTCTCCTAAAAATCCTGAATCCTACCTATGACTGGTGACCATCATGGGCGGATTTAAGCCAAGATTTTGGGGGAGTGGACACACCGGGGATCTTGGGGTATGCAATATCACCAAGCTCAGAGTGGGGTCCGGGGGCCCTCATCCGGAAAAGTTTGCAAAAATTAGGTCCAAATTATTGAGCTATAGGATAGACCATTTGGGTGATTATTTTTGGGATATTTTGGAGTAAAAATTTGGTGACCATTGACATATAGTGGCTATAGAAAATACTCTCTGATATTGAAGTAAAAGCTCTCACATCTTCAACTAAGACCCCGTGGTGTAGCTCACCAATGACCGTGATTGGGGCCTACAGCAAGTTTACAGATCGGAGGTTCGAATCCGGGCGCTGACAGCGGCTATCCTGAGTGTGGTTTCTCACACTCCCTCCAGACCAATGCCGGGGCAGTACCTTATTTCAAGTCCAGGGACACCTACCCTACTCTTAGCCCTAATAATTACAGTAATAGTCGTGACGGCCAACGCATTCCCAGTCGGCAACTAAGAATACGACATGCGATTTATCATGTCACAGAGGCCATAGCACAGCACAGAGTATACCCCGCTTTTCACCCAGCAGTTGATGGTTTTAAGAGGGTCTAAGATTTTACTCTCCAAGACAAATAGTTACAACAATGTTGCAATACACCTCACTTATTATACAAAAAACCACTAGCCTCCCCTTCAGTCTACACAATTCGCACATGCTTCGGTTTTCTATTTTGTTCGCTTCATCAATATTTGTGAAAACTACTGCTTTACAGTCAACTTCATTCAATAATGTGGAGGCCTTCAGAAACAAACCGTAAAACTAACGCGTCAGCAAATACTGAATTTAATCTACAGTACTATTTGATGCAAACTATCCCCAACCGAGCGCCAATGGTTCATTGCCCGCCAGTGATACTAGACCTACTAGCTACCAAGTACACGGGTTAAATGTTGCAAGCCCCTAAGTGAATTAACATCTGTAACGACAAACAGGCCTTTTTATTAACTGTTGAGCAAGACTACGAATAACACCGCAGTCGGGAAGCCAAATCCTGCATTCCTGCCGCGGTTTCGTCAGGAACCGGGGTCATTTCTAAGTCGTAGATAAAGAGGGCAATTAATGTTATGTTTAATGGTACAGAGACGTTAAAGCGTATCACGAAAGGGCTTGATTCGCAAGGGAAAATATCTCTTCGCGTCCTGAAAAATAAGTGCCTTTGCACATCCTCCTAGGACGCCGGGCCCCCCCTGGGAGGGTCGGGCCCCGGGGCACCAGCCCTGCCTGTCCCCCCCTCTCGTCGGGCCTGCCTATTACTTCTGTGCCGTACAAAGAATGTAATCCGCTCTTCGTAAACTTATTTTAGGGGTTCTTCCGATTGACAATAGCCGAATGGTTAGAAAACTTAAGAAAAATGCTGTTCCTAGCCTTAATTTGCCAGAGAATTTATATTCTTGCCTTTGAACAGCAAGTATGTAGGTCATTGAAGTATGATTTGGCTTAAATTGTGTTTTTGGCTATGATCTCCCTACTGTTGAATTTAGTTAATTAAAATGTAAAATCTTAGTTTTAAGTACCGTTTTGGTGACCCATCATCCCAGGCAGGCCGGCAACACCTATACTACTCAGGCAGATAGGTCACTTAGCCGTAATTTTGAAGTTATAGTGATGTTAAGTATACATATGCGGTAATGTAGCAGGAGACCGGATCGGCCTAGGCTATTCTAACTTTAATTAGTTCCCATTTCAGGGTTTTACAGTTTTGAGTGCGAATAGTTGGTTTGAAAGTTGTACAACAGTAAGGAGAGTATGTTTTGTATAGGTTTTAATTGGTATTATGGTTTATGTCGAGCTGAGGAGTGAATTTGGTTTGGCTTAAAGTGTAGTTTTTGATCTGTTCCGTTTGCTTATGACAAGTTCAAATGGAGACTCCAGTTTTGTTAAATATCTGTATTTTAAATATTTAATTAAATATATTGATTAAGAGGATGTCTCCTTTTTAACTTGCCTGTGGCAAGAGATTAATAAATTAACATTCTTGCCATTGAACAGCAGGTATGTAGGTCAATATTTGCAATATTTAAGTATGATTTGAGCATACCAAGTAACGCTTCTTTGAACCCAAAACATTCATGCAAATTCAGGGTTGCTTGATTCAATTTATTATCAAGGGGTCGTCCTTTGTGTTATGTGAGATATATATATTGTGAAATTAATAAAAAAAAATCGATACCGCTAGGCTCCCAAGTACAGGCTTCATATATGTAACAGCAGACAGTAAATTAACTATCTACATGTGGGTAATATTTTTAACTGGTAGTAATTAGGCACTGCATTTAAATTGATTAAAAAAATATTTCTATGCAAGGAAATATGTAGTATTTTGCCATCATAAATTTGAAGCCATAACAAACGCACACCCAATTACTTCACGTCACTATATCGCCGCCATATTGCAAACAGCTGACCGTAAGCTCCTCCCCCGTTTCGGACGTCAATAGCTGAACACACCTCAATAGCGAGTCATGACTAGTAGCTTGCCCGGATGTACAACATGTTATCCACATCCACTCTACATCTGCAAATGCATGTCCAAATTTTGCAATTACTTGTACCATATTACTAGCAAGATAATGGCACACAGTTACACAAAGAAACAATAATAATAAAGCATCTCACACCTAAGCACAATCAAATGCCAAAACACGGCACTGGAATTTGATCTGACAACCTTGAACAAATTAGGTGAAAGCCTTACTTATTACACCACACATCTGGTCAACTAAATTTGGAAATGTGCTCCATTTATATGGATCGTTATTTGTAGCGTCTTAGTTCCCAGAAAAGTTCATTATTTTGATTGCTAATAGGCAACAGTTAGAATTGGCTTCAAAGCTTTCTATACAACTAACATAATGCAAGCATTTACTGGTGTTGGTTTGCATAGCCACAAGAGGTCATTGCATTGGAATAATCTTGTAGCACAAGCAAGACACTACTGGCATGCAGCTGCTGAGGGCATTCATTCGACACGTCTGATTTAAACAATATCTTGCCATTGTCGAGTGAGCTGTGGCTAGCTGAGGATGCAGTAGCATGCATCCCTATGAAAAGTATGTTGTTTACAAAAAAATTGAACACCACTGACATCATGTTAACTCTAAAGAATACCAGGTCCAGGCAGGAAATTGTTATCATACTTCAATAAAAGAACTGAACATGAAAGGAATTACATTAATAAGTGTGCTGATGACTCACTTTTTCAGCAGGTACTGAGCTATAACCTGGTCAGCCTTAGGGGACGTTGAACGCTGAAGAATCCAACCCTTTCCGGCGGATATGGAATCCTTGGTGCAGGAATCTATAATAGGCTGCAGAACAGAATCCAATTCTGAGAAACTGATTCCTGCATCATCGGCAGCAGCTTGCAAGGTATCTAGCTGAGCTTTACGCAATGCATCTTCGATCTGCCCTTGTTGTTGCTGCATTAACACCTACGGAAATAGAAGAACATTGCTGTCAATAAACAGAATTCCTAACATGAATAAAACATATGAAGTTGTTATATAAATTCTACTTTCAAATATAGGAACTTGTGGAAAATTTCCAACTTTATGGAAATCATGTATCAATTACCCTTCTTACAGAAATTCCTGCTTTCTATATATTTTCTCAATCATTTTAGACTCATAGGTGGCATAGTGGGGAGTAGGCTGAGCTTCTATGTCCAAGATTGCGAGTTCAAACCCGGCCGAAGTCGTCAGAATTTTTAAGAGTGTTAAAATCTTTCAATATGCCTTCCTTCGCAGTGGAAGTAAGCCGGCGGTCCCGTGTCACTAATTCCACTAATTAAACTTGTGTGAATCTAAATTTGCAGGTTAGACGCTCTATCAAAGTTCCAACGTTCACCACTAGGTGCCAGTGACATCTGTTAGCCAAAGTTGGAACTACTTGAAATTGAACCAAACTTGTAGCTCCCCTATGGGTGTCTGCATTGAAGCAGCTACAGCCCCTGGCGAGCCAAACATGTCCTCGGACACACCCGGCAATAAAAAAAGGAAGATTGTAGATTTACGTGACCGTGAATCTTGTGATTATGAGCCACGGGACCTCCTTTTAACGTGGAATCCGAACCACAGGACATGACATTTCACTTCGAAAATCTCACATGCATTGACCGGGAATCGAACCCGGACCGCCTTGGTGAGAGGCATACAGCTGGACCGCTGAGCCACCATGCCCCTCCGGCAATAAAAGTCATTCGCTAAATAAATAAATAAATAAATAAATATATTTAAAGAACCCAACCTCACCTTTAAAAACTTTCTTTCATTTCTACCCCGGCAATGTTGCATATTTTCCAATAATGCAAAATGAATTTGATAAATCTAAGAATTTTCTGCTCTTTCAGATTATGAAAAACTAAAAGTCATAAGTAATAAATATAAAGCCTAATTTTCACAATCAATTAATTTTGGCACCAATCTATTTCTTTTTTTGTACTGTCTGATGAGAGTCCTGGCTAATGAGCCTATGATATGGAATCAACACTCCTGTACTATTCCGAGTTGCTGAAAATAAGCAAGAACGTGACAGCCAACATCCTGTGAGGATATGGCACAAGAAGAAGATGTTAAAGAGAATAAACACTCTTTTCCTGGGCAATATTTTTCTTTAAATAAGAAAACTATATGTTTTAAGAAAATAAAATTCTTTTTTGGTTGGTGACAATAAAAAGTCATATTATATAGTAGTGAGAAACTTCTTTGATATTGACCATGACAAAGCAGGAAGAAATATTTATGAATATCAAATAGCTTTTAAAACAAATGATAGCTTGTTATCAGAAAGCATTCATAAGTTACCGCACTTCATGCACTGCTTTCACCTAAAGGCATGTGATGTATTTTACCTATTCGCAACCTGAGAATAAAAAGGATGTATCTACACTAATGGAAATTTTACAGGAGAGCAGTTTTAATGTTTGGTTTACAATATAGATGAAAGTTAACGTCGGATGTTGCTGTGTCTTTACGTGTAGATTTACCTCCTTATACTCATCCAGTATTGCAACTATCACAGTGATAACGGTTTATTTGCACATGTAGCTAACAAGGGGAGGATACGATCCATGAGTCACCGATTCGAACCATCTTTAGTACACGTGTAGAGCATGACCAGGCGTATATCAGGTGTAAGTAGTAAGGTGCGCTTCTAAGCTGTTTCCGAGAAATTAATTAATTGCAATTACAGTGCAGCGTCTATTTGTGTTGTACGCTAGCAAGAAACCAACGAGCGTGTGGTGCAGTGGTACGAGCCCTCCTTCGTAAATAATCTGTAAATGCAAAAAAATATTATTTTCCAACAATATATTCAGAATTATAAATTTTAAACCTCAAACCAACAATGACACATGTAGTTAAGTGGCTAAACTATCAGAGATATGATATTGTTGGAGATCCCAGACTTCAACCAACGTGTTCTCGACGAGTTTGCATCAATAGCTTCTAACATAACTTCAACTTTTTTTTTTCGGGGATCCATTTCATCATGTACATAAGATATGCACGTTTTTCGTTGGTTAATAGCGTAGCTGTCGATGGAGATGTGCGCACTAAGGGATATAGTAAGGATTTTGAACATCCTGAACGTCTTTGGCTATCTGATTGAACATTCACGGTACAGAAGCTTTCTTTAGTATGAGTCAGTTTATGTTGAATCATGCAAAGGTCCTTCGTGAATTTAAGCTGGGCTACTTGAGAAAACGAAATCTTAATGAAAATGTTTGCTACTGTTAAGGAAATCTTTAAAATCACTGAGCTGAAGTTGAATAACAGTGTGGTATATTTCTTCTGAATATTCGTTCCCTGGTTTAGTATTTTACACCCATATTGTTTTTTTTGTTATGTTTACACTTTTTCTTCCGTGCAAACCACTAACACTATTTTCATGTTCCTCTCCTTTTGTGCATTCTCTTATGGTTTTGAAAGTGTGTTTCAGAAATTTGAGATTTTTCTCCTTACCTAGCTATGTACAAGCATCTTTCTGCAGCGCTCCTCGTGGACATAAGCTGTAGTTACTGCCTTTTGGCCGTTCGTGAAGAATTCTCAAGTTCAGCTCATCTGCAACAGAGGGCAACCGTCTCGCATCTACACCTACCTACCTCGAAACTATGCTCTTTTTAAATTCTGCTTACGACGTACAAATTATTTAGGATGTTTTGTTTCCTAATGTTGACGCTACCGACCGTTGCATCTCGCCGTGTGATCCCTGTCTGCTACAAGTTCTTGTGAGGCACTCACGTTTGCTCTTCAACCTCCATCCAAGGTGTGGTCATGTCCGACATTTTGAAGTAGTCGTACTTTAAAGTACACTCAACTGTTCTGCAAACTCATCAGTGAAAGCTAAGTATTCAAATACTCTTTTAATATAGCTAGGAGCTGTTTTAAACAATCTCATCGCTATATCATTCCACTAGCCCGTCACAATTTACGAAATAACTGCACACAATTAAGTTTCACGGGATCTCCACATAAACTCTGTTTGCCCATTTGAGTTGGTCACCGTGGGAATTTAACTTATGTCAACTGCCATAGCCTAGTTTTGTGAAATTCAACCTGAAATTGTAATGAACTAGAGATTCCATCTGGAAGGTTCCAGTAACCTAATCTTCAATTCAAAAGTTGTGACGTCATCGTGAAACCGTTGAATAGGGCACCTCCATAAAGCAAGTCTTGCTAGAAACCACAAACATTTCAACTACCATAAACTGGCAATACAACCCTTTTCTACAGAACTATACTAATTTTCCCAACAGTAACAGTTAAAAATAAAACAATTCATAAACTTTCAGTGCTTCAATACTTAGGGTGTTCTACTGTCAATTCGAGTCGCGTCGCGTGTGATAGAATAAAGAATGGCCAAACAACAAATTCCCTCATCCTATTTTCTCTATTTTCCTGTTACTAACACATTAGGTTAATTTAACTACTGTAGTTTGTTCTTTTTTTTTTCTCTTTGAATCTATTTGACACCCTCCCCAATTCGAATGTAACATAAACTTAATCTCTGTATAAATAGCAGGTAGATATTCCCCACCTTTTATCCGCCATTGTACTCACTTATAGCTTAGTTTATAGCTGTGCCCAGGATTTCATGATTTATAATAAAAGTTGCCTCAATTCTTTTTCATGGGTTATTGTGAAGGCACTCGAGGTAGTAAGTCGCAAGCTCACTTAATCCATTGGTGAGTAAAAGAGAGAATTAGAAGTCTCGTAAGTTTTCCCTGTTTGAATTTTTAATAGGTCTTGGACCTTTAATCTTGCTAGTCATACTTTTCTTAAATGCTATCATTTTAAAGCAATTAAAATTGCTTACTCCATTACATTAAACTTAATCTCTAAACTTTGGGCCACGGCTGCCTCCTGGAGGCATTTTACTTTGTCTCCGAATTCTCTTTACTCGAAGAGCATCCTAATGAGCGGCGACTACTTACCCATCCCTTCAATTTACCCCTTTCACTTATTGAATCAATCTAAATTACTTTACTTTCATTGTTTAAGAATTCAGTCATCTTGTTGTGTTCAAGGCAAAACTCCATTTAATGGGATTTGGTTTTTTTTTTAGCGTACGGCTTTTAGTGCCGGGAGTGTCCGAGGACATGTTCGGCTCGCCAGTTTTGTAGCTGCTTCGAGACGGACACCCAATGGGTGAGCTACAAGTACCGTTGGGGAGGAAAGTTGGAAGGGAAGGGCGAGGAGTTGGAAGGTAGCGGCTGTGGCCTATTGTGAGGGACCAACCCCGGCATTTGCCTGGAAGGAAGATGGGAAACCACAGAAGACCATCTTCAAGGTTGCCGGCGGGGGGATTCGAACCTCCTCGCCTCCCGGATGTGAGCGACTGCCATTAGTCATGCCGTAACCACCACGGCTAACTCACCCGGTATGGGATTTGTTAATATTTGCCTTACCTTTCTCTTTAAATTGTTAAATGCAAGTATAGTTCACTCTGCCAACTTCCTACTTGAGGTAATTGTTACCTTGTCATTTCAATTAACGTTTGTTGATTATGGTTTTTTGTTTAATCAAGATTTGGCACATCCATTCCTTACTTAACTTCTAATCAGCACCTCGCTAGGTAAAAGCTTAGTTTACTTTGGGCACAACAATTGTTCTCCCTTTGTAATTACTCTTAATTATAATCCATTCTCTACAGGCCACAGTCACCTCCTGCTTCTAAGTCTAGGTATTAAATTCTTACTTCGGGTTTCTGACCCATTTTTTTTTTTTTTTTGCAATTATTCACACTGATTGTTCTTTCTCTATAGCAATTTCCTCTTGGCTGCAATTTGTTAATGCGCCACGTGGATCTTGTTGTATGTTATTCTTTTGCTTCTGTTACAATCACCTTTTTATTAGCATGCTTTTCAAGTAACACATTAACTTGATCGTTTGTGATCAATAATAACAATAATCAACTAGAATTGTAAATGAGCCACGACCTCCCCCTTTCTCTGCAACTTTTTTACCGGACTCGTTTAGTATTCTTAAAAATCTTTAGATTTCAATCAATTGTTTTTTAATTCCTTTTGTGAAAGTACATATTTCTTTATACTGGGGTCAATCCCTTGCTCCTAATCTTTTTCTTTCGCACCTGACACTTTTCCTTAATTCCTCATCTTCCCTTATGGTAATTTTGGAACTGAATTCCAATTGCTCCACATTGAAAGGACGTTTCCTATTTACTGCTAGCAGAAATCTAATAAACGAAATGGGGGACCAAATTTCACAGGCTGACATTGATTCTTCTACTTTGTTCCAAGACTTTAATAAGTTATGACAGCCATCATGATACCGTTAGTGTTGTGGGCACAATGGAAGGTGCACATAGAATCTTTTTATTCCAACTGAATGAAGAATTTTGCAGATAGAACCGTTATATTCTACTCATAACTCCAATAATAATTAAGATAAGTTTATAAAACTCACATGTGATATAGAAGTAATAACAATCAATCGCTGTATAACAATAACTCAATTTCACCCAAAAATGTAGTTAGAACCTTTTCATTCTCAGGTCGTATTACTTTTCTAATATTACTATATTTGTAAAAGAAATGTATTATTATAACTTTATCATATGATACCCGCTCGATGTTCTGTATTTTGCAATAAAGCAAAATTATAAATCTAATAAAATACTCCCATAGAGAATTTTCTGCTTTCTTATTATGTAAAATTAAAAGTCATAAATAATGAATCATCATCATTTTCCATCTCCAGTTTCCCGGGTGTGGCAAACAAGCGCTCTCCATCTTGCCCGATCCTGGTACATCATTTGTTCTTGGACATCGTCCCAGTTAAAACCTATGATCGAACTGTCTCTATCCATCGTCTCCTTGGTCTTGGTCTCTTCCCTCTGACATCCAGGTTGAAGTACTTCTTAGCTGTTCTAGAGCTATCCTTCCTCATTACATGGCCATACCACTGAAGTCTGTGTTTTCCAGAAATTTGATAACAGGGACCCTGATGCCAGCTGTTGCTCTGTGTACCTCATTTCTGATCTTGTCTCTCCTGGTACTTTGGTTCATAGTCCTAATAAATCTCACTTCTGTGGCTTGAATTCTACTGTAATCCTTACTTAGCAATGCACATGTTTCCATACCATAAGTAAGGATTAGAACAAAGTAGGTGTGATACAATGTTGCATTTGCTGTCAAGGGTATATTTTTGTCCCTGTAAGTGCCGAACTTGGTTATAGAAATGTGATGCTTTCTGAGTCCTATTTAGAATTTCTTGTTTGAGGGTGTTATCCTTGGAGACCATACTTCCAAGATACTGTAAGTGATAAACGGATTCTAGTTTAGCTCCCTCCAAATATATGTTCGTACTTTTCCTCTTTCTGCTAATGGTCATTTCAACAGTCTTGGCCTTGCTGATCTTCAGGCTAAATTCTTTAAATTTGTAATTCCAAGCAGTCAGTCTCTCCTGTACTTCCACTTCCGTTTCTCCCCATAAGACCCCGTCATCTGCAAATACCAAAGCTCGTGATTCATTTGCAGTTTCCTTAATAGATTTTAAAATTCTGTCCATAACAGTGACATACTAGTGGTGACAAGGCACTTCCTGGTTGGACTCCCCTTTTTGTCTCAAACCATTCAGAAAGACCATTTCCTATTTGGACACAACTATAACAACTCCGATATAACAGCTTTAATTTGTCAACCCGGTAGTAGGGCACTTTAAGGTCTTCAAGTCATTTCCAGATCTTATTACGGGGAACACTCGTTGGCCTTATCAATGTCCAAAAACACCATCACAAGATCCTTTCCACGTTGCCAATATTTCTCAGCCAAAATCCTTACAGCAAAAATGAGATCAACAGTGCTTCGACCTTTCCTGAAACCATGCTATTCTTCTTCTAATAAGGATTCAACTATCTTACTCAACCTCATTTCTAAGATCTTTTCCAACAACTTCTGAGTATGCGATAGCAGAGTAATGCCCCTGTAGTTTCCACAGTACTGTACTCTGAAAATCCACTGTAGGCCAGGTGTTCCAGCAGCCTTCATCATATCTGAGGTTAATTCGTCAAACCCTGGAGACTTTCCATTTCACATGTTCTTCAGTGCCATCTCTACTTCCAGCCATGTTAAAGGCTGTTGTTCCTCATGAATTGTTTCAACTGTGCCATCACTAACCTTACTGTTGTCAACGTCAACATTCAGCAGCTTGCTGAAATACTTCCTCATTTCCTTTCTAACTTCGAGGTTTGTTCTTAATTTGAACTTATTATAATAATTGTGGAAACTTGTTCAAATTATTTGTGCATTTACATCACACTTTGGCGTATAATACCTGAATATTGTACTATCATTCGATCTGTAGGGTACAAGGTACAATTATATGCAACAAATGTATTGAAAATTTCAAGGCTTTTCACTAAAAACATGCCTGTATAAGAGTTTTGTCACAGCATGTGCCTGGTCTTAAACAACTTAGTATATGCAGTAGATTTGGCATCAATGTGCACAATTTAACACGTATTATCTTTAAAGGTGGAGATGCACTAAAGTAATCATCCATATCCCAGTAAATACATTGTGGATTGTAGGCAACGAATTAGGAATATTTCTTTCTGATCTCACTACAGAATCTGTCAACTTTATTGTACCAGGGTGTGAGTAATATACTGCAGTTTCATTAGAGGTATTGGTGTGATGGGATGAGTCTCCTGATGTGTCTTTCCACAAGTATTCTGTATTTGTGAGATTGATGTCAGGTGACATCACTGGCCAACAGGTAATCAAAATTATGCCCACTAAAAGAGTACCTACAACATGATGAGGCAATTACAGCAGTGGTAACATGGATCTTTCAAAGCATGCCAAGAAATAATATGGCTGCACATAAGACAAAAGAAAGTTAAACATGATATTGCAAGCTCATATCTCAGTGTATTGGGTGCTAACACACTAAATCTGGTAGCCTAAATCTGCCAAGTACAAACTGAAATAAAATCCAAACACATTGATGGAAGTCTTAAGATAATTTACGTAAGTGCTCATTAGTGTGTGGATGACAGACTGCATGAATAAACGCTCTTCTTGATTTTACGACCAAGGGAGAGGGCAAGGTGGAGGGTTTATCTCGCTTTTGAGAGGGGAATGCTTTCAGGGTGTTAGTGACACCACTGGATCAGGTTCATCTATGTTTTCATATGATTGGTACCGACAGTAGTGGCTACGCTGGCTAAAGCGTCATGGGGCCAAGCTCTCTGCTGACTCGGTCGACGCGTGGGTTCGAGCCCCACCGTCGGCCGTCCTTGAAATAGTTTTCTGGGGTTTCCCATTTTCAACACCAGGCAAATTCTGGGACGGTACCTTCTGATAGGCCACGGCCGCTTCCTTCCACATCCTTGCCCAATTTCATTCATATTCATCCGTACCATCTTTCATCCCAACGCGCAGGTCGCCCACGGGCGTCGACTAGAAAGACCTGCACTCGGCCTCTCAGGAGACCACACGACAAAAAAAAAAAAAAGATTGTTGTGGTGCCTTTTTAATTTCTGGAGATAGGAGAAAAAGACATCTCAAATTTTTGAGAAAAGAAGACGCTTTATACCTGGGCCAATGCCATTACTGAATTATACTTATTATTCCAAATTGAATAAAAAGCTTATCACTCACCTGACGAGAAGTGAGTTTGTGAAATTTGTGACAAAAAGTGTGACAGGTACCATCTGCTCTGTAGTTCGAAAAGAACTAGATCGTTCAAAAAGAACTCTTTCGTGAACTATAGTGAAGAAAACTAATTGTATATACCTATTCATATTGGCCATTAGTCGCAATAAATCTATTTATTGAAATCCAATGCTTGGAATCTATAGGTAAAACACAGTGGGCGATATGAAGAATATAATATAATAACGATATTATTGGTTTTACCTACCTTTTAACTACTGCGGCTTTTAGAGACGCCAGGGTGCTGGAATTTTGCCCCAAAGGGGATCTGTAACGTGCCACCAAATATACTGACATGGCTCCCTTGTATTTGCACACCGTCAAATGCCAACTGACTGCGCCAGGATTCGATCCTGCAACCTTGGGATCAGCAGGCGAGAATGTTATCGCTGAGCCACCCAGCCAGTCAGAATATAATAGACTAACACAGGCCAGCGTCATAGATGTATCATTGCTATGTGAGAATTTAAGTGTTCCCCATTAACTCAATGGTCAGAGCAACAGCCAGACGTCGTAGGTTTATGTCCCTCATGAGGAAGATATTTTAATTCTCAACCTTCCATCAAAATGGATGGTACTATTTGTGTATTACACAACTTAATAGTTGAAAGTTTCATTTGTCAAAGGTGTTCACACTATTACCCTTCTTCTTCATTTCCCAGTTCCAGTAATTTGGGTCAGGGTGTGAATCTAGGACTTTTCTGTCTCTCCACCACTCTTTACCTTCTTCCAGTATATCTTCCACTTTCACTCCTCTTTTCTCAATGCTCTCCCTCACTGTATCCATCCTCTTCATCCTTGGCCTTCCCCTGACTTTCTCAGTAAATAATTGCTTCCGGACTCGTCTTCTCCCATTCGCATCATATGTCCATACCATTTTAGGTTACTAATCTCGATCTTGTCTTGTAACTTCGAGAATCCTGTTTTCTTCCTAATTTCTATTCCACTATTGCCCTTATAAAGCACAAATGGGCTGGAATCACAGCCAATGTCACTAAATCTCCTAACAAATATCCCACATTGGTTAGCAAGTTCTTTTTCCAAATTGTTCAAAATATGCTTTATAAACAAGCATGAGCTGAGCACTCAATGTACTTCAGGCCAGCACACAGGATGAGATGCAGCACTACAGGATCCAGTTAACAATGAGCAGCGGTGGGTATTTATGGAGAACACGATAATATAAAATTGTTTTTTGCTAACATTCATGAATTAAAGGGTTCGGGTTAATTATACAGTACATGGGTAAGTTCTCGTACCGAAATCTGAACACATTCACAAATGATTTACAAACGTGTCATTTTTTAGTGAATTTAATATTCCAAGTACTGTACCAGTATTTTTTTTTCTCTATCATTTTGTTATAATCAAATACAATCATAAGTAAAAAACACCTATATATTGTGAATAGGCCTACAACAGGTTAATAGGACAATTATGGGATCTGCTACATAGTAACCCGGGTAAATAGTGCATTTCTTTCCTTGACCATACCACACCTTTACCAGAATCCAATGAACCATGCTAATTATGTGCAAAGTAATATTATACTGAGCCAATACTCACATTCCAAAATAAATTTTATTTTCCACAATTTCCATTGATTTATTTTGCAAAAAATTAAAAATCCTGCCACCACCAACATTAAAAAACAGATTATAAAATTAATCTCCAAAACAACCTGCTCCTGATAATGTGCTAAAATATAACATTGTCTTGAAAATTCCTAATTTACTGTCTACTTAAGCCAAAACATTGATGAGAAATGGAGGAAATTGTTACAAGCAGTGAACTTACAGTATGTTGTGCAGCAAGGTTCTGTTCACTCTGTCGAATCTGTTCCTGGAGCTGGGTCTGCTGAATCACCAAGGACTCCATGGTGAGAGTTTGTGGAGTCACTTGCTGCTGTTGGTGTTGTTGCTGCTGAGCTACCACCAGCCACTGAGCAGCACTTACAGCCAGAGTGAGTGGTGTAGATGCCGCGGTAACAGTCACCAGTGGGTTGTTTATCATGAGTGGTGGGATGGTGACTGCCATTGATGCCGACACTTGGGAGATAGAAGTGTCACGTGTAGCCTTTTGTTTCAGAACTGACGAGGAAACCACATTATTAATTTGTAACACTTCAGGGTACAACCACCTTATAAGTATTCCCTCCTTTTGATGTTTATCAAAATTCTACTTCTTTTGGTCATCTACAATATGACTGAAATTTGGAGGGTAAAAATAAAGATTGCTGCTATTACTTCGGATGATGATAATGATGATGAAGGATCCTGTTTAACGAGATCAAAGATTTGATTATACTCTCTGGCACTATGATTATAGTCACAGTATTGCAAGTTGATCTCTGACTCTGGGTTGAGAATTGTGAAGTCAACTGCATATTTTATACACCGTGTGTAATAAAACTTGTAGTAATGCTTATCTGCATAACATTTTGTTTTAATACACTGTTTTTGCAACAGCATTGCCTGTCCACGAATCAAATTTCGATGCCTGCTCCACAAATCAAATTTCGAAATGATGACCACTTGGACCAAATTCGAAGGGTCCACAGCACTCTAGACCCTTTGGGGGGTTCATTATGCTGTCATGATATGGAAGCATTTCATGCCACATCAAAATATTTTTAAGCCAAGCTGGACGACTAGGGTCTCCAGGCACGAAGTCTTCCCGACTGACTGAAGCTCTTTATTATCACTGCGATGGACCCAAAAAAAGAGAAAGGAAAATACCAACCAGCCAGTCAGTTAGTAACATGCTGCAAGGTTTCGAGTCCCTACAACAACTCACAATTAGCTGAAAGAATTGTTCTTGTTTTCAACGGGGTCGGGGATGAGATGCAATGAAAGTCTATATGGCTGTTTGTTTTTCTTTTTACGGCCGTATGCCCTCCTAATTTCGAAAGCAGCTTAGAGAGCAATTAATACCTGGTAGCGCAAACAAACTTAGTTAACCTACATTCAAAAATCAAAATCACATAACAAATTGATGTCATAAAAGAAAATTAGAAGTGCTCTTATTAAAAAATTAAGAAGAACAACTTGTTTGTCTTTAAAAAGTTGACACACCAAGAAGAAGAAACACAAATAATTTTAAAATATACTACATATTCATGATTGAATATGTTCAGTTTCAGCAGAATACTTTCCTAGTCCAAAGCATTTTAAAATTAACATGCCGAGTTTTGTTTATGCAATGCGAGTTTGGTCCTTCTATGAAAAATTCTATATTTTTCCTCTGTACCAAAGGGCCTAAATCTAGGGAATGGAGAGGGCTGTACAAATTTCAAGTAGACAGTGTTACCCACAGGGAACCAAAAGGTAAGTACCTAAGTTATTATTTGTTTCAGTTTGGTGAAACGGTGTAGATTTGTATAAATAACAGACAAACAAACATACAAACATTCAGCTTTATATGAGTGATGAGCACTAAGAAATTAGTAATAGGTAATGAATGATTCGAGAAAAAAAAATCGATGAAGACTAAAAAATAGTGCATTTAAAAGAGAATTAATGGTGATGCTTGGATATAGCATATTAACACCCGAATAGAAAAACTGAATGAAAATAACATACTAAATATTAGCACATCTTGTAAGAAATGACTACCAAGCCAAATATTTAAGTCAATCTACCTAAGCATACAGGGTGTAACTAAATATGTGGGAAAGCTCTGGGGATTCAATAGAGGATCAGACAACAAGCAAAACATGTCTGGTAAACATATGGAGTATGTGTGTTCGTTGCCGTGTTACAAGCATTTTTTGTGGTGTGCACAACAAAGGTGGCGGCACGATGCTAGTTGGTCATTTGTGGAGGGCAAACAGGCCACTTGTACGTTTCGTTGCTACTCAAGTCAATGTGCATTTGTTTTGCATTCAAAGCCACATGATGACAGGTGATTAGCAAACACTTAAACACGTCCACACAGGTCAAAAGCTAAAGTAGAGTGATGTGGAGTGATACGTGTTGTCAGTTGTTATTGAGTGGACGGACAGTTAGTGATGTGGTCCGGGCAAATGCCCAGTGGGCAGGACATCTATAAATGGACATTTGCCCGGGCATTTGCCCAAAGCAGTTTTAAGTGCCCAAAATCTGGGCATTTAAGAAAACTTCTTTTTTTTAACATTTTACTAGCCTACTTGTGATTGATACTAGAGCATCTAAAACATAATAAAAACCATTAATCAAAGGTACATTTCATGGATAAACTAGTAATGCCTGAATATTGCTAATAATAATTTAACTATCCTGTGTCAATGTTGTCAATAACATCTAAATGGGAATTATGTATATCTGGTTTCAATAAAACATTGTATTACTGAGTTAGGCCTACAGGTCTACTCATTTATATTTAGGAAAATTAGGTAGGAGTTTGATTATGGTGTGAATAGTGGCTTTGGGAGGAGGGTCTAGGCCCTGGGCAGCCATTGTGCTATGATCTTGGAATGGGGGTAGGGTGGTTGTGACCTTGAGATTGGCGAGGCATTCTACCACCAGCAGCCCAGCCCAGTTAGTTGTGAAGTAGAGCTGTCTGTTGAGTGGTTGAGTCTGAGATAACCATACTTCTTTCTTAGGCTATTTATATTTTTAAGTGTTAGATTAAATCATTACAAAATGCTTAAGAAAAAAGGACCTATTTGGATATTTTTTTAATTTGAAAGGGAAAGGAGTATCTTGTAAATATTGTAATAAGGACTATTAACAGTCATATTGTAACAAAATGGAAAAGCACATAAAGAAGTGTTTTAAGTGCCCTCAGGATCTTTAAAAAAAAGTGCTTCAGTTAGGTACAATTACAGTGGTTGAAAAACCTTTTTGAAAGAAAATCCCCTTATGAACCTTTACTAATTGAAGTGGATGATTTCAACAACAAATCTGCAGTACCAAGCACAAGCTCAGCCTCAAAATCAAGTTCTTTCAGTGAATTCCTACGACAGCTTCCGCAGCCTATTTTGGCCTCAACTCCTGTTTTTATGGATAAATATATAGAATACATATATGGCTAAAACAATATTTATATAAGCGTTGCATTATGAATATGTTTTTAAAAAGGTAAATGCCCAAAATGCCTGGGCATTTGTGGGTTTTGGGCATATGCCCGGGCATTTATCCTGGACATTTGCCCCGACTTATAAATGCCTAGACATTTTACATCACTACGGACAGTACATGTCGTGATACAATGGGGTACTCGAATCCGGAAATAGCAAACATACATCTTCTGTATGGACGAGCGCAGTGTAACGCAAATAAAGCACGACGTTTGTAGTTGGTGGAACACTTTCCTAAGAGACGTTTACGCAATACCAAGACGTTCCAAAGGTTACATGCGCGTCTTTGCGAAACAGGCTCGTTTAGCAGATATGTTGCTGATAATGGACAACAAGGAGCACAAGAACACCTGATACAGCAGAGAACGAGTTCTCAACCACATTGAGGAAAATAACAAGTAGGAGTCCACGCCACTCGACTGCTTTGGATGAGACGGTGGCGCAACATAGCGGCGAGCAAGAGGGGTAATGATCTCAAACAACTTCGATGGTGGCAAGGCCTGCGGAATTGAATTTTGGACCTTCGACCCGATTGCGTGGAAATGTAGGAAAATTATAAATTGTTATTCTAGGCAATGCTGACACCATCACGTGGTTATGAAAGCCGGACGTCTTCGTAAATGGAAAATATCTTGCACATCCTTGCCCAGTTTCATTCATCTTCATCCATTCCATCTCTCATCCCGACGCGCAGGTTGCCCACGGGCGTCGACTAGAAAGACCTGCACTCGGCCTCTTACGAGGCTACAAGACAAAAAAAAACTTATTAAAAAGGTGAAGACGGGTTATTATAGATAATTTTCTGTAGAATTCAATTAGACCATCAGTTGAATTTTTACAAATTATTATATACATTAGGGCCCCATTTTTTTTCAAAAACCTAAAATATTTAATAACATCAGAACGGCGAGAGATATCAAAATATAATAAGGGGTAGAAAAGTTGCTAATTACTGAGACCTGTAGATTTAACTTTTTTCTATAGGACGGACTGTTTCCGAGATATAACGATTCAAAGAAAAAAAAAAGAAAAAGGATGAAATTCATGGCCCCAAAAATAGAAAACGGTGAAAGATATCAAATAACCATTCAGGGTAAAAAGTTGCAAATCACTGAGATCATACACCTGTAGATTTAACTTTTATCTATAGGACCGATGTTTTCTGAGATATAACGTTTTACAAAAAAGGACGAAATTCAGGGCTCCAAAAAAAGAAAATGGTGAGAGATATCAAAAAATCATATGGGATCTTACACCTGTAAATGTAACTACCTGTTCGATACGACCAACGTTTCCCATATATAAAGATTCGAAAAATAAAAGAATGACATTCAGGGCCCCAGAAAAATGAAAACTGTGAGAGATATCAAAAAATCATAAGGGGTAAAAAAATTGCTTATCACAGAGGTCTTACTCCGGTACATTTAACTTGTTTCGATACGACGAACCGTTTCCGAGATATATTGATTAAAAAAAAAAAACATGAAATTCAAGGCCCCTTAAAAAGGTCCGGCCCAGCAGCGATTTTAACGCCCAACAATAGGGTTCCTCACAGGCCCCAAACGTTTCGCTGAGCCAAATTTCAGCTCGATATCTTGAAACGTGCGACCTGTACTCTGCTAAACGCATAAACGTCACGCACATACCTACATCTTTAGGGCCCCAAAAATAGAAAATTGTGAGAGATATCAAAATATCGTTCTGAGTAAAAATGTTGCATACCGCGGAGATCTTACACCTGTTTTTTTTTTACATTTTTCGATACGACCAACCGTTTCCGAGATATATCGATTCAAAAAAAAAGGATGAAATTGAGGGCCCCAATGAAAGGTTCGGCCCTGCACCGATTTTAACGCCCAGAAATAGGGTTTCTCACAGGCCCTAACTCTTTCACCGTACCAAATTTCAGCTCGATATCTTGAAAATTGCGACCTGTACTTTGCTCAACGGGAAAAGTCACACACATACGTACATATTCAGGGCCCCAAAAAAAAAGAAAAAGGCGAGAGATATCAAAAAATCGTTTTGAGTAAAAAAGTTGTATACCGCGGAGATCTTACACCTGTACATTTAACGTCTTTCGATGCGACCAACCGTTTCAGAGATATATCGATTCCAAAATAAAGGATGAATTTCCGGGCCCAAAAAAAGGTCCGGCCCTGCACCGATTTTAACGCCCAACAATAGGGTTCCTCACAGTCCCTAAGTCTTTCACCGAACCAAATTTCATATCGATATTTTGAAAAGTGCGACCTGGGGCCTGTTCCACGAATGAACTTTGCAACTTTTCACCTTGCACTTTGCACTTTTCAGTTCGGATTTTGTTCCACCATTACTTTTCAAATTTGTCTTGCAAAGTGAAAACTGAAAAGTTAGGAATCTTTTCACTTTTGAAGCCTGTTATGTTCCACCATTGGTGCAGAAATGCAAAGTGCAAAGTAATGAAGTGAAAAGTTTTCAGAAATGATTGCAAAGAGACGATTCCCTTTTCAGACGTTAATGAACAAGACTCTACACTAATTTCTCGGTGCAGAATTTGATTTAGTGTTATAAATATGTTACCACGAGAGCTTTTGTTATCATCAAGTGAGGATAGTGATAAAGAATCCAACACGAGTACGTACAAAGACAGGATGAATTTTCATAACCTCACTTCGACGGAATTTCGTGAGTGTTTTCGTATTACCCCAGTACAAGCTGACTATATTCTTGAAATAATTGGCACATTCATTGAAACCTGCAACAAAAAGAAGTCGATCTCTTTCCGAAAAAGAAAAAAATCACCATGAAAAATAAAACATTAAATCATGGAGTATTATACAATTTGTTCATGGAATAAACATGATCGGATCATTCCTACGCAAAGACTTTTCACTTTGCGAAGAAATTGAAAAGTAATACATAGATCTTGGTGGAACAGAAATACTTTGCACTTTGCAAGAATTGAAAAGTGCAAAGTGAAAAGTGAAGAGTTGCAAAGTTCATTCTTGGAACAGGCCCCAGTACTTTGCTAAACTCAAAAACGTCACGCACATACGTACATCTTCAGGACCCCAAAAAAAGAAAACGTTGAGAGATATCAAAAAATCATAAGGGTTAACAAAGTTGCTAATCACCGAGGTCTTACTCCTCTAGATTTAACTTCTTTCGATAGGACCGACCGTGTCCGAGATATAACTATTCGAAAAAAAAAAAGGATGAAATTCAGGGCCCCAAAAAATGGTCCGGCCCTGCACCGATTTTAACGCCCAACAATAGGGTTCCTCACAGGCCCTAACTCTTTCCCCGTACCAAATTTCAGCTTGAAATCTTGAAAATTGCAACCTGTACTTTGCTAAACGCAAAAACATCACGCACATACGTACATACATACAGACTTTTTTTCAACTTTTTTCCGACTCCGATTCGATTGGTAGAGGTTTGCACCCTGGGCGACGCATAGTTCCCGAGATCTCGAAAAAACCTAGCACGGCTATATGAAAGCCTATTGGCAACTCAAACTAACACTTGGGGCGCTGCGGTCGGTCTGGATAAGTAGGGTTGAAAATACTCAATAACACGCGTTTGATATGGAACACTTTTTATTTTTCGGTTATAATCAGTAAATGTGGTCTCTAAAGTAATGACAGTGTTATTTTTAATTGTATATATGTATAACTGTGCGATACACGTGATCTAATTTGTGTGTTCCACTGGATTTTTTGGTGTCATTTGCATATTATCAAGCATCAGTTTTTATGGTTGATGTAGATCAGCTGATTCAAATTTACACAGGGCTACACTTCGGACATTATTTCGGTACTATTATGCGCAATATAATGTAAATGTCGATCCTGAGTCAACGCCGAGGACATTCAAATAGAGAAATACGGTACATAAACAAATAAATAACACACCGAAGCTGTGCTACTTTTATCATTCCGAGACTAGCATCCACGCAAACCAGACGCCACTGTTCCAAGCTCCGACTTATATCGTGAATTGATGTCAAACTGATGATCCGCCAGCCTTTTCGCCAAGCCTACACCTCGTAATCGCTAAGTTCTTCGATATTCGAGCTATTCCACTACGAGTCATATAGGCCTAATTTGCCTCCCCGTGGGCACTGTAGAATGAGTGATTCCGCTACCATTCAAATATTCAACACCAAACCCACCTTTTAACCATCCAAATCAAGCAATTCCTGTCGCCCCCACGAGTTTTAATACAAGTTAAACTCATCCCTTCTCCCTACCATGCAGCCAATAATTAATTATTCAAGTAACTTCAATCTTACCAGCGCGCCCATCGTAACAGCTGTTTTTAAACTGAATAACCTTCGTTGGCTTTACGTTGCAGGTCTTCTGTCTGTCTACCTCGACAAGTGTTAGATCCTTCCCGGGGTGGAAAGGTATTACTATAAGGTATTAGGTATTATTAGGTATCATCACATTTCGGCTATTGCTATTTGCATCTTTTGGAAAGTGATGAAAACGTATATCCGCAGCCCTCTTATACATCGACTTACAGCCGTAAACTGAGCAATACACTTTGCTTTTACTCATTTTTCACTCTATCAACGAGTAAAACTTATTACTTATGTATAAAGACACGAACAATTTACCACGATCTTTTTACCAATACAAGAAACCATATACAAAGAGTCACCACGTGACAAATGTACCCTACTTGGTAAGTTTCTCATTTTTACCGCTAGATGTCGTATCAGATAGCTGGAGTTGCCAATAGGATCTAGATCTGGCTTTCATAACAAGTAGGAGTCCACGCCGCACGAGCTGCTTTGGATGAGACGGTGCGGCTACATAGCGGTGAGCAAGACGGGTAATAATCTCAAACAACAACTTCGTTGGCGGCAAGGCCTGCGGAATTGCATTTCGGACATTCGACCCGATTGCGTGGAAATGTAGGATAATTGTAAAATGTTATTCTAGTCAATGCTGACACCATCACATGGTTATGAAAGCCGAACGTCCTCGGAAATGGAAAATATCTTACAGCTGTAAATACATTTGAGAATTCATAGGCATTGCTTAAACCCTCACATAGTTATGAAATATCTGTAATAATTTTCTTGCACCCGTCCGCCACGAATAGGCTGGCCTACCCTGTATATTGTTTTACCCTAAAGTAAAGAGCTGGCTGCCCTATGCTACAGGACCCGCGCTGGCTTAATCTGGCACTGTATCTAGCTTTTTCCGTTTCGAGATGCAGAGATGCCGAAAAAGAAGAAGAAAGGTTTGTTTAACCAATGACGTATGCTAATCACTGCGAACTTACTCCTGCATATTTAACATGTTTCGATACGACCAACCGTTTTCGAGATATATAGATTCCAAAAATGGATAAATTTCAGGTCCCCAAAAAAGAAAATTGTGAGAGATATAAAAAATTCATAAGGGTTAAAAAAGTTGCTAATTACTGAGATCTTACATCTGTAGATTCAACTTTGTTCGAAACGACCAACCGTTTCCCAGATATAACTATTCGAAAGAAAAAAAAAGGAAGACATTCCGGGCCCCAGAAAGTGAAAACGGTGCGAGATATCAAAATATCTTCATCATCATCATCATCATTTCCCCTTATCCAACTCCTGCCGGGTCGGGGTATTTATGGCACTTCTCCACTTTCCTCTTTCCTTCCACCATTCTTCTTCCACGATCTTGTCCCAGTCCAGATTTCTTTTTCTTACGCTGTTCTTCACTGAATCAATCCACCTTGTTCTAGGTCTTCCTCTTGCTCTCTTACCCTTGCACTTCGCCTCCAGCATCTGTCTTGGTATTCTATTTTCCTCCATCCTCTTTACATGTCCAAACCACCTTACTTTATTCTTCTCAATTCTCTCATTTAGTTTTCCCATCCCAACTTCCTTCCTAACATCTTCATTCCTCACTCTGTCTTTCCTTGTCTTTCCTATCATACTTCTTAGGAATTTCATTTCACTGGCTTGGATTCTACTCTCTTGCCTGCTTGTCAGGGTCCAAGTCTCAGCTGCATACGTTAATATGGGAACATAGTACACTTTATACATTACCTCCTTGCTTTTCCTTGGTACTTCCTTATCCCAAACAAGTTTTCTTACACTTTGATAGAATGCATTGCTCTGCTGTACCCTCCTGCCAATCTCCATGTCCAACCAACCAGTTTGCATCAATTCACTAGATATCAAAACATCATAAGGGGTAAAAAACCGCGGCCTTACTCCTGTAAATTTAAAATGTTTCGATACGACCAACCGTTTCCGAGATATATCGATTCAAAAAAGGATAAAATGCAGGGCCCCAAAAATAGAAAATGGTGAGATATATCAAAAATTCATAAGGGTTAAAAAAGTTGCTAATTACCGAGATCATACACCTGTAGATTTAACATTGTTCGTTACAACCAACCGTTTCCCAGAAATAACGATTCGAAAAAAGGGAAGACATTCAGGGCCCCAGAAAATGAAAACGGTGAGAGATATCAAAAATTCATAAGTGGTAAAAAAGATCCTAATTACTGTGGTCTTACTCCTGTAAATGTAACTTGTTTCAATACAACCAACCGTTTCCGAGAAATGTAGATTCCAAAAATAATGATAAAATTCAGGGCCCCAAAAAAAGAAAATGGTGAGAGATATCAAAAATTCATAAGGGTTAAAAAAGATGCTAATCACTAAGATCTTACTCCTCTGTATTTAACCTTTCTCCATAGGACCGACCGTGTCCGAGATATAACTATTCGAAAAAGAAGGATGAAAGCAGGGCCCCAAAATAAGGTCCGGGCCTGCACCGATTTTAACGCCCAAAAGGACATGATAGAGAAGCTGGTATTCAGAAAGGTTTAAGGCAAGGCTACAACTTATCAATCTATACATTGAACAAGCAATGAAGGAAATAGGAGAAAAATTCCAAGTAGGAGTAAAGATTCAAGGAGAAATAATTTCAACTCTGAGATCTGCTGATGAGATCCTCATCCTAGCCGACACACCTGAGGATTTGAATGAGTTTTTAAATGGTATGGATTCTGTCTTGAGGAAAGAATAATTCATGATGAAAATTAATAAATATAAAACAAAAATATTGGAATGCAGCGGATAGAAATCAGAAACCCCTATGAACATCGAACTGACTGATGAAAAACTCAAGGAAGTCAGAGACATCTGTTACTGAGGGAGCAAAATAACCAGTGATGGACGAAGCAAAGAGGATATAAAAAGTAGGTTGGCTCAGGCAAGGAAAGCATTTCTACAGAAAAGGAATCTATTGACATTGAATATACACTTAGGTATTAGGAAGTCAATTTTGAAAGCCTTTGTCTGGAGCAAGGCACTATGGAAGTGAAACTTGGACTGTTGGAGCAGCAGAAAAGAGGAGAATTGAAGCGTTTGAAATGTGGTGTTACAGGAGAATGAAGATCAGATGGGTATATAGGGTTAAAAATGAAGAGGTATTAAGGTGCTTGGGAGAGGAGAGATTTTGTGGCGGCTGCTAATGAAGAGAAGAGATAGGTTGGTAGGACACTACGACACCCAGAAATAGCAAACTTAGTAATGTAAGGAGGACTCGAGGATAAGAATTGTAGGGGTACACCAAGGTTAGAATATGTTAAACAGATCTCCACAGATGTAGGGTGTGGTAGCTATGTAAAGATGAAACGATTAGCTCAGGACAGGGGAGCATGGATGGCTGCATCAAACCAGTCAAAAGACTGAAGACTCAAACAACAACAATTATTTTCATCCAAACCAATGGATTTTGCCTAGCCCAATATTTTAATCCAGACCAACGGTTGTTGCCTGGACCAATAATTGTTAGGTGTCGCGGCCCGCCAATATAAACACCCCTGGTTTTTGTCACGCACAATGAGGATAGACATGCATCAATAATTAATTTGCCAATTAATTTTTTTCACATAATTACAACGTTACATGTGTCGTGTGGTGTATTTTGTAACGGACTTGTTGGCAATAGCGATAGAACGTGACATGACGTTAATGTGTGCATCTCAAACATGGCTGCCATCGTCGAATAAGCAAGAAATAAAAACATTTATGTAATAGGCCTAAAACAAAATATATTTTTTTTAGTGTATTGGAACATTTTTGGACCATTTTGTCTCCGCATCACAAAACTGGAAAAAAAAAAAAAGATCAAGCAAAGTCATACACACACTATCACAGCAAGCAACAATACTCAATGTCTTAAATTCCAGAAGACTTCAATCGGCTGGTCATTTACTAATGATGGGAGATGATAGGATGGTCTTACAAATCTTTAAAGAAGAACCAAGAGGAAAAAGACCAGTAGGAAGACCATGAAGTTCCTGGAAAAATGAAATCTCCAAACTTTGTAGACATCTGAATGTGGACAACTGGTAACAACTTGCTCAAAGAGTTCAGTGGAGGCATTTTGTGAGATCGGCACGGGTTCATGTTGTCCCATAGAAGCCTTCTGAGAGAGTGAATATAACAAATATATCCAGTGCAGCAGTGATAATTGACAGTATTTTAAATTCCAAATGACTCACAGAAAGGTATGTGAATCATATATTTTCAATAATCTGCCAGGTACAAATGTAAAAGCCAGGTTCTAGTCAAGGGGAGAATTAATGAATGGAGCTATGCAGAGGCCGTACCACGAACAGGTCGCAATGTCTCACCGCCAGATTTATAGCATGTACCAATTACAACAGCGGGTCGGGAAGCCTTGGACGATGTCATAGAATTTATTACATACGCAGCTGGCAAGATACCTTAGTTGTGATAATTAAGACTTGCTGTTAAATACTGTAGTCTACCTTGTATCCCATAAATATGGTTAGGTAAAAGATCAAAACATCAAATTTCCTAGTGGAAACTTATCTTCTCAAGAAGAAGTTTCCAGTAAATATGTTTGTAAGTTTCAGCACCATACTATTTTTACTTTTGGGTGAGCCTCAAACAAAAGGTAGGCCTATACAGAAACAATTTGCATACTTTGGAGGCTCTTGAGAACTAAATAACTGCACTGATACGAAATATCAGCGAAGATGAATTACAGCGAGAGTACAAAAACTTTCTATGTCGGTTCAACGTGTGTTAAGAAATTGAAGGACAGCATTTCCAGCAATTACTCTGAAATTCATGTAAGAAATTATTATTATGAAATACGCTAAAGTGTAAATGTGATAAAACTAGCGGGGCGCTACGCTACTGCTAGCCCCAATGCCCTGCTCAACACGCTGCAATATACAGTACCCGGGCTGCCACACGACCTCTGCGAGTCTCCGTTCTATAGGGAGGGCCCTCACAGTATTATTAACAACCTCTATAATACAGTTGTACTAGATGCTAAAATGTAGAACTAGAAAAAGTTCAAATTCAGTACCGTATATTAAACACAGTCCTTCATCATAATCTCAAATCCAGCCGTAGAACAATTAAGATGAAATAATAGGACGACGAAAAGGAAGAGGAGAGGGGGGCGGGGTTAGGAGGAGGAAGACGAAGACAAAGAAGAGGAGGAGATTGAATCACATTAGTGATTACTTTGTCTAACACTCTTAATAATGCATAGGAAACATGGATGTTGGAGGAGGAAGGGAGAAGGGGATGGGCAACAGGAATAGACAAGGAGTTCCTATACTTGGAGAGGCTACGAGGTTCTCTCAAAAATTAATTATACTTTATCTTGAATGTTCCTGGAGCAGAGGACTGTTACTTATCTCTCTGGCAATACATTTCATTGCCTCGATGCATTTACGGTAAAGGAGTTCGAGTATCTAGTGTTTAAGGCCTAATCAAGTAATAATTTTGCAGTAATTGAAGATATATATTTATTACAGGATCGAACTGGCAGATAGCAGTGAATAGGCAGGAACTGTTTTGTGCATCGAATAGCAAGACAAAGATATGTCGCTGTACATGTGACATATTGCATTTTTAAATTATATTACAGTAAAATAAAATAAAACCAAAACGTGGATCTCGCCTAATCCACTATTAGGTAAATACCAACTGGACCATGTAATGATCTCCCGCCAAAACACAGTAGAAATAATGAACCTTAAAGTTTTTAAAGGACTAGATCTAGATTCAGACCATTACTCCACAAAATTCTGCTTGGACATCATTCCTGAAAAGAGGAAGAGTACTCAGAAAGCCCCACATCGTAAATATGATGTACAAAAGATAAAAGGATATGTCGCTGTACATGTGACATATTGCATTTTTACAGTAAAATACCATACCAGGTTAGGAAAGAAACACAAAAGTTAAATCCATAAAACTGGCAACAACTTCAAGCAGGACTTGTAAAAATAGCAGAAAACATAGCGCCACAATCCTAGACATGGAAACGCGCATGGTGGACAGATGAGTGTGATCAACTCATGAAACTCAGACAAAAGGCATGGCTAAATTGGTCATCCAACAAAAATCCAATAACTAGGCAGGACCTCAAGGACGTCAGAAAAACTAAATCTATAAGAATGATTCGTAAACAGCATGAGGACACAAAATTACAAGAAATAGAATCTGACTTCAGGAAACACAATTCATGAAACTGCTACAGAGCATTCAAACAAAAATTAACCAAGTAGGCCTATTCTCACCCATCACTCCAATTCGAAAATGAACTCGGGGAAATTGCTCACAACAACGCCAAAACCTGTGAAATCCTGGGGAAATATTTTTCAAAATTATTA
The DNA here is from genome assembly GCA_946902985.2 of Meconema thalassinum. Lineage (NCBI taxonomy): Eukaryota > Metazoa > Arthropoda > Insecta > Orthoptera > Tettigoniidae > Meconema > Meconema thalassinum. The sequence goes on from OX336390.1 coordinate 446,166,410, forward strand.
AATTGTGAAAAACCACAAGAAAAATTCAATTTTTACCAAGCACAACGAAACCCAGACTCAGAACCACCGAGTATACAGGAAATTAAAGAATAATTCACTCTTTGAAAAATGACAAAGCATCAGGAAACTATCAAATCACTGCAGAACTATGGAAAAATGCAGGAGAAAATCTCATCATAAAACTGAAATGGATGAAATCTGGCGAACTGAAAAAATCCCTGCAGAATGGAAAATGGCTATCATACATCCACTGCATAAAAAAGGAAGCAAGACAGACCCCAACAATATTATCGTGGAATTTCACTACTTTCAATAGCTTATAAAATTCTGTCCAAAGCTCTCTTGAACCGTGCAGAATCGCAACTGGATCCAGAAATCAGCAAATACCAGGGAGGATTCAAAAAAGGACGGTCATGCGTAGAGCAAATTATAAATTTAAAGAACTGTATGAAATATTTTCACGGCTCATTAAACAATAATTATGTCATCACATTCGTCGACTTCAAGAAAGCATGTGATACAGTGAGTCCGGGAATGTTCTCCGCAGCGCCTACATGCGTCTGGGAGAGCTAGCTACAGCAGTTACGTTGGTAGCACGGCTGCAGCTTGCAACATCTCTACTTAGTATAAAACCAAGTCCCCGATTCTTGAATGTTACGGGTAAACTTGAGAACTACTGGATGGATTTTGATGCGGTTTTCACCATTCTGTAAAGGATATATCGAGTATGATTTCTGTAGAAAATAATTTATTTATGATCAAAGGAAGCCGAGCAGTAACGATTTTAGTGGAAAAATCGATAAAATACCTGGCGTCGAGCGCTTTGTAAGCTTACGCTGGGCAAACCGTTAGAAATATCTAAATACTATGAGTGTAAGAATTGTTCAGCATGAAAAGTTATACAAAAAAGTCCGCGAGAGCATATGTCTATCTTCCATACATCGCTCACTATAAGGGAACAACTGAAGCTTGTCTCTTACAGCTCTATGTGCTGTTGACTTAGAGATTCCTGTTTGTTGAGCTAATTTTCGTGTTGATTTACTTGGACTACGCAGCACTACATCGGAGATTTCATCAAGTTCTTCGTCTGTTAAAAGCGTAGGCCTGCCTGTTCCCGGTACATCGTGAACTGAGCCAAGTCACACGAAATTTACTTACCAAATCCCGAACGGTATCACGGTTTGGACACTTTGAATTAAGAAACCGCACCTGAAATCTTAATTTTACATTTTCTGTAAACGGATCGCCTTCGCGAAAAACGTATTCCACCAAAAAAACTCTCTCTTCAGTAGTAAACATTACCACCTATATACTGTTGCACTCTTCCAATAATAATCTATCTGAACGCTCGCTGACTGTAAGACATGCAGGCTGGCACGCTTATCGCGTTACACATCAACAGCTCACACGGGGAAGTCCCGTTTTGAAGGACACAGTGCAGTGCAGCCAACTAAAACTCATGACTCAACCACTCACAGCTGCACGTACCCACTGCGGAGAACATTCTCGGGCGCCCTGTAGTATAGACAGAGGATCACTTTTTAAAGTATTAGCAGAATTTGGACTTGATCAGAAGACGACAAACATTATCAAAGAAAAACTCACGGAGACCAAATCCAAGGTGAAATTTATGGGAGAACTGAACACAGACTTTCAAATAGAAACAGGAGTACGACAAGGCGATGGACTGTCCCCGTTGCTCTTCAATTGTGCTCTTGAGAAAGTTGTACGGGAATGGAGAAAAGCTGGTGCACCAACACACCAACTGGGACCAAAAACTGAAAGGCATAGAATTAGACCCCTTAGCATTTGCTGATGACATGGCACTAATTGCCCAAGATATCTCTGACGAGCAAAATCAAATTGAACTACTACAAGAAGAAGCGGCAAAAATCGGATTACAAATCTTGTTTGAAGAAAACAAAATTTATCACTGACATCAAAACCGCATCAAATGAACTACAAATTGGCAACAACAAAGTCTTTCGAGTAAACGAATTTAAATATTTAGGTGAATGGATTACAGCAAACTGTAACGAAAGGAAATCAATTGAATCGAGGCTTCAGAAAATGGAAACTGCTTTTCAATCAACAAAAAATATTTATAACAAAAAGAGTATCTCCTGGAACTGCACAATATGCCACTATACAACTGTATCAAACCTGAAGCTCTCTATGCTTCAGATACACTCAATCTCCAACACAAAACACTAAAACACCAAATAGAAGTGAAAGAACGTAAAATAATGAGAAAATTCCTTGGACCAAGAACAAAAGATGGTGTACATTATCCAAAGCCTATACAGAAATATACAAAAAAAAAAACCCACAGACACAATGCAAATGCGAAGAATCCAATTTATGGGACACATAGAAAGAATGGACCCGAACAGACTGACACACCAAATACCTACTTTCTTAAAGAACAAGGCTACTAGACCAAATTGGTATAAATTTACAGAAAAAGACTTAAAAGGAATTAGGATCACCAAACTTACAAGACCGGAAGGAAATCAGGAAAATCACTCAGATGCGGGGTTTTGAGGAAGAATAGAAGAAGACTACACAACATCAATGGTCAGAGCCACGGAAACAGACCCCCTCATTGCGAATGAAGGAATACTGGGCCAACAGGAAGGCTAGAAAGTGTTGATTTCGCATGGTCCTAAGCGACCCATTCGTGAAGCAGAAGAATAAGAAAATAATAACCCCTGGCACCACAGCCCATGAAGGGCCTAAGCCTACCAAGCGATCGCTGCCCAGCCATTTGGCCTGCAGGTATTGGGGTGACGCATGGTCAGCGCATCGGGTCCCCTCAGCCGTTAATTTTGGCTTTCGTGACCGGGGCGCTACCTCACTGTCAGACAGCAACTCAATTGTCCTCGCGAGACTGAGTGCACCCCGTTCCAGCCCTCACGTCAGTTTCTACAATCCCTGATGGAGCCGGAAATCGAACACGGGGCCTCCGGGTGAGAGGCAAGCGAGCTACCTCAACACCATGGGGCCGGCATATTATTACAGTATACCATTTAATTCTGGTTGCTTTGCATTCATGCATTAAATATCATGCTAGTGAATATGTACACGTCAATACGGACCTTACAAAATGGAAAACCTTCCAGTTAATCTTATAGGAGTTACACTCGTGCAAAGCAAAACAGTTAAGTCTTTTGTTATAATTATTCTCATTCATTCAAACTTAATACCCAAACCACTGTTGACGAAAGTTAATCCTGTTCTATGAGTTTCAGTGGTGGAAGTGTAGAACATATTTTCATCAAATAAGTAACTGACTGTAGTTAGGTATATTTTATGTGCAATGTTATGTTACTAGTGCAAGTGCCATATTAATTTTACAATTAAATGGTAATATTTATAGAAATGCGGCAAAATTATCTTTTGATTAGGTCAAAAATATAACTTCCCTTGATATTCAGAGTAAAAAAAGTACTGTACGACTAACACTGGCGTGTTTGCATTCACATGCCATGCCTAGTTGAACCATTACCAGCCACATTTCCATTAGTGGGAGTGAACTGTTTATTAAGGAATGCGCAACAAAGCACAATATTATTTGTAGTCTTACAGTTCTGCAACTTCATCTCAATGACACAACTACAAACCTTCTGTAGTATTCAAGAGTCTAGCAGATCAAAAATTCTCATAAACCTATAACTGACTTTAAATGAACTTGGCTATGTACTGTGTAGTAGAAGTGTTCTTATTAATTTTCTCACCAATCGTTTCTCTACTACTTACACACGTGTGAAACTGGCATGACAACCTATAGGTTACTTACACTAACAAAGCACACTGCACAAAAGTGTTATACCCTACAAAATATACAAATCTGAATAAACCAAACAAAATACCCAATCCTATGATTAAATGTAAGTTAGGCATAGGCTAGCTAAACATTCACAATTAAAAACATACTTACTTGCTTGTTCAGTGGTTACTTTATATTGGTAGTAGTTGAAGTGTTCACCGCCAAATAGGAAACCGAACTTTGGGTTGCCTTTCTGTTTGTTTTTAGTCATCTGCTCAAATTCCGGCCCATTCCGAGCAACAAACTGCGCCAGCTTATCAATTATATTACGCAGTTCAATTTCTAAGACAAAAACCACATTAATAATTTCATTCAAAAGTTTTAAACACCCATATCTTTCTCCAGGTTAGCCTATCAATAATTTGTTAGAAGGTAATATTAAACAGCCATTATATATGATTAGTAGGAGACGGATACACGAATCAATGTGTAATAAGTAGCTCTGAACAATAAAACCAATTTCACATGTATGAAGATTTGAACAATACATTGGAATGACACGTATTTATAAATATAACCTGTTAAGACACCATAAGATAGGTTATGCTAAGACTAATCAAATATTTAGCGATTGTTTACCTTGAGGAGGTTTCGGTAACTCCATATCGTAGGAACCTCTCTATTATGAAGTAGGCATAAATTTCCACTACAAATAAATTATATTCTTAGCTTTTGATCAACATAATATAACCACCACAGTAGAAACATTTTCCTATACCCGAAATACCTCAACGCGTTATTATCCAAACAAAATTTTACTCATTTTACTCCTTGCCTCGTTGTACTATTCCTTGACTAAAGTTAAAAAAAAGTGTTACCGTCAATGTTGGCAACATTGCCCTTGCGTGGCAACTTTGTCCCAGTGCGCACCTTTTGATAAAATTGTGTGAAGCCATTTGTCATACAGCTCTAGAAAATCAAACTTTGCTGTTATGTCACCAGATGGCACTAGCACTTTCGTGATTAAAACTCTGGGTGAATATAAAAGGGCCGTGGTACAAGAAAAGTGAGTTAACATTCCTGATTGATTAATTAATTAATATATTTATTACAGCCAATGGCCAATATATAGGCTACAGTATATAAATACATTTTAATTTCCTTCACTATAACTCGTGATAGATCTTGATCTTTTCGAACAGTCCCGTAGATGATATCTTCCGCATTCCTTATCACAGAGTTCACAAAAGCAGTGTTCGTCCGGTGAATGAAAAGACTTTACTTTGCACATCAAATGATGGAACCCATGTACAGCGAAACGAGTCACTGTGTGCCTGAGAGTGTAGTTGGTTTGAGTTCATTCCCTGTTTACCATTGCGTAAGTGCTTCAAGAAAGCCACAACGAAACCGCCGTGCATTAGGTTGCCAGAATTATAAAAATTATGACGAGGACAGATTAAAACAATGCTTAGAAGCCATAACAAGTGGAAGAATGAGTCAAAGAGCAGCAAAAATTGAGTTCAAGATTCCAAGAAGCACCATCAAAAACAAAATTAAACGGCGACATAACAACAAAACAGGTTAGTACAATAAAATGAATTATTAGGCTTTTGAATGTTCTAACAATCATACTTAAGAGATTGGAGTGAAGTTAGACTGAATCACTGATTTATTTTCTAATTTCTTTCAAGGGCGAGCCAATTTTTTCGGAAAATGAAGAGAAATCGTTTGCTGAGCATTGCAGCACCATGTATGATTTGGATATCCAATCTCAATATATATATATATATATTCGTATCCAGGACAGTACAATACAGCTATTTACAATTCAATACATATTCACAATACACACACAAATTGTAAACACATTAAATCGATTTTGAGGCCCAGAACTCTGCAGCCTTGAGGTGTTCCTCAAGAGACCTACGCTTTATTGTGAAAGCGTACTTGGATAAGACGGGTAGGAGAGTGCCACAGTTCAGTCAAAATCTTCCTGGACGAGAGTGGGCAGCAAATTTCATATCTCGCAACTCCCAAAATGTGCAGCAGAAAATGGCAGCTAGCCTCAAAAGAAGTCGAGCAGAAGTCAGCCGTCAGGTGATCAATGAATATTTTGACAATCTGACAGATGAACTTGATGATATTCCACCAGAGAACATATTCAACTACGATGAGACAAATCTATCAGACGACCTGGGTAAACATCGTGTGATTGTCCGTCGTGGTTGTAAATACCCAGAGCGTGTGATGAACCATTCTAAAGGGGCAGTCTCTCTTATGTTTGCGGGAAGTGCAAGAGGCGAGGTCTTACCACCGTACGTAGTGTACAAAAGTGAACATCTGTGTCATAGCTGGATACATGGGGGACCGAAAGGAGCTCGATACAACAGGACCAGAAATGGCTGGTTCGACCAAGCCACTTTTGAAGACTGGTTTGAATTCCACTTGTTGCCTCATTTGCGTAAACTGAAGGGACAGAAAGTTGTAATAGGGGACAATTTATCCAGCCATCTTTCCTTTCATGTCATTGAACTGTGCAAACTACATGAAATCCGCTTCATATTTCTTCCTGCAAACACAAGCCACTACACGCAACCTCTTGATGTCTCCTTTTCCCGTCCCTTGAAAGGTGCTTGGAGGAATATCCTGTCTGAATTCAAAGCAGGGGCTGGCAGAAGGGAAACATGTCTTCCAAAAGATAAATTTCCACTGCTGTTGAAGAAGCTGTTACTTGCAATAAATCACAGCTCAAAAGCAAACATGATCTCAGGGTTTGAGGCAGCGGGAATTTATCCAGTCAACCGCCAAAAGGAGTTCGACCGCATGCCACCATCTCTTGTTGGTGGTCACTTACCAGTGGACCAAATTTCCGAAGCCTTTGTTGAGCACTTGGAAGCAGCTCGATACCCCTGTGACATTCAGCGCCATAAAAGAAGAAAAGTTGAATGGGCACCAGGCAGAAGTATCACTGAAGCAGATGTCGATAGAGAGCCCACCCCAAGCAATGAGAAAGTGCCTGGGTCTGTTAACGGTGATACCAGGAGAGACTTTTCTTCTAGTTCAGACGAATCAGAAGAAGATTGTAACATTGGTTTTAGAACTGGAGGACGAGTGAAACTGAATGATCTCTCAGAAGGACAGCATGTACTCGTTCGCTATGATGGCCTGTTGTTTCCAGGCAAGATTGTGGATTTACCAGTGACACAAGAGGGTGACATTGTAATAAGTTGCATGACCCCCTCGAAAAAGCATCGGCGTTGGCCTTTGCCTCCAGATGTGTGTATGTATTCACTTGAGGATATTTTCAGTTTAATAGATGCTCCGAAGCCAATAAACAAAGGAGAAACTTTTTCAGTTACCATCCCAGAAACTGAATAGGTGTTGAGAGACTGGTGGACAAGTTTAACCTTAATTTTTGTAACTGAAGCATATATTGATTTACATTTAATTCAATTTTGTATTGACAGTAACCTGATAAAAGTATCATGAAAAATGACTTATTTTTCTATTATTTACTGCCTGTGTGAGAGTAAACAGACCTTCCAACTAAAATAAAATATCCCTTGTCCATCCAATATATCAAAAAGTGGGGCAAAGTTGACAAGTAACCGTATTACTTTAACCCACAGGTTGATTCTTATATGTGGGACAAATTTAGCTACAGCCTATGGTAACTTTAGCCCATTTTTAAATAATATTTGAAGGGCCAGGGGGAAAACGATGAGAGTCATGAAAATGGAAAAAAAATGAGTTATTAGTGCCAGTCGGTAGCTATGGTGTTGCTTTACCTTCCAGCAATACTAGCATGAGGAAAAGTGATGACATTCAATAGATATGAGCAGGGAAATATTTGCCACATAGGGGAAAAGTGATGAGAGTCAAGCTGCTAGATGGCAAGACTGATCAGGGTCAGCCAGCCGCTCCCAGAATTCCTGGCTGTTTTGTTGTTTTTGTGTTAGTATTTTGTTTTGGGATTATCTTCATTGAGTGAGTCGTCTTTTCTCAGCATGTTTTACTTATCATTAAGTTACAAGTGGTACATGTGACGAATTTAGAGCAAAGGAACGAGACCTCCAAGTGAAAATCGACAACGCAAAAGAAGACATAAAACTGTACAAGATGAAATGAAACAAATCAAAATTATCCGTGAAACAAAACAAAATTTTCCGTGAACTTCACTTAAGGATAGCTGAAAGTAGTGGTTTTTGAGGGGTTCCGCACCCTCCACCTCCACACACTCCACACAAGATGGCGGCGGCGCGATATCTCTCGAACGCATGGTCAGATTTTGACGAATGAGGTGTCATTGAACTCGGGCTGATACCCCCTTTCCAATGGACAACATATTTCCACCCCAAAATAAAACCTACCCCTACTAGGGGGTGAAATTGTATTTTTTTAGAGAATCTCTCTTTCCAATTGCAACATTCATTCATTTATTTGCAATGGGGGGTGTGTCCCCCGGTGGCAATTTGGATATACATAACAAATACATAATTATACATAACAATACATAATTATACATAACAATTCAATAACAATTATACAACAATTAAACTGGAGTATTTACACAAATAGTCAGTCTTTTCTTAAACACACCTATATGTTTGGGAAAAGGCTCTAAGACTGCGGCAGGTAGAGAGTTCCAGTTATCAATGGCACGGTTTACAAAAGAATATTTACCATAATTTGTTCGCTGTGGTCGGCCCTTAACTTTGAAAGGATGATCGCTCCTACCCATGTAAGTGGGCTTTCCCAATCGTTTGCTAAGCTCACCCCATGCTGGTTGATTTGTATACGTGTTGTATATAGCGCAGAGTCTAGATTTCATCCTCCTAGCCTCCAGTGATTCCCACCCAAGTTTCTTTAACATACGGCTCACACTGCTCCTGGGATTAAAGTCACTGAGCACAAATCTAGCGGCCTTTATTTGTACCATTTCCAACTCATTGATGAGCCCTACTTGATATGGATCCCAAACCGCCGAGACATATTCCAGAATAGGTCTTACAAGTGACAAATAGCCTAATTCTTTAGCAGAGGTACTACTTCCTTTTAATACCCTCATTACAAAGTGCAGGGATTTGTAAGCTTTTGAAACTACACATCCTATATGACTACTCCATTTCATATCATTCCTTACGTGAACGCCCAAATATTTGCAAGAATCTTCTTCTACAAGTATTTCCGAGCCAATGTTATATTGAAAATCCTGCCTTCGCACTTTCCCTATTTTTAAGAGACTACATTTTCTTGTGTTTATTTTCATTTTATTTACAATCGCCCACTTATAGACCAGGTTCAGGTCCTCTTGCAGCACTGCATTGTCTTGTGAGTCATGTATCTTTCGATATATTACACAATCATCCGCAAACAATCGACAGTCACTGCGAATTCCATTTGGTAAGTCATTTATCAACGCCAAAAACAACAAAGTTCCGATTACGCTGCCCTGAGGGATACCCGACGTTACGGTAATTTCATCCGAGAATATGCCTTCGACTTTCACTTTCTGGGAACGACCCGTCAAAAATTCTTGGATCCATAAAATTACTCTTCTATCAATCTTCGTCGAAGCTAATTTATGGAGTAGCATGTCATGCGGCACGACATCAAATGCCTTCGCAAAATCTATAACCACGGCGTCGACTGAAACTCCATGGTCTAACGATTCGCTAATGTCTTGAAAAAGGGATAGCATCTGACTCTCGCATGAGTAACCTTTCCGAAATCCATGCTGCCTATCATTAAACCATGATAATGTTTCCCACTGTTCCCTCAAGTAGTCGCAAATAAGATGCTCCATCTGCTTACAAACGATGGACGTAAGGCTAACCGGCCTGTAGTTGCCCAATTCAAGTCTGCTCCCTCCCTTAAATATTGGGACTACCGTAGCTCTTTTCCAGTCATCTGGGATTTGCGCATTGTTTATGGACACATTAAATATCACCTCCAAGTATCGTGCCACGGCCCTACCTCCTAATTTAAGTACTTCACTAACAATATTATCAGGACCCTTTGATACATTGAAACGCAGTTTTTGTATTAGCTTTACAATTGCTGACTGGTTTATTTGGAACAGGGGAGCCCCTGATTCGTCGTTAAGGTCCAACACACAGCTATTGGATTTGTTGAACACACTACCGTAAAAGACATTTAATTCATTAGCAATGTCCTGTTTCTCAGTAATTAATTTACCGTCACCGGACATTATCATCTACAAATTATTTGAATTTCCCTTTCTTCTCCTAACATAACTGAAATTTTTTTCCACCCACCCCCTCCCGAACCAAGTAAACCTTGCATATAACTGTCATGAGCAGCCCTCTTTTTTAAGACGAGCTCTCTTGATAAGGACTTAAATTTCAACATATACTTGTCACTATCATGTCTTTTATTGTATAATTTCCTAATTTTCCGTTTTAGTCTCCTAATTTCTCGTGTGTAATACTCAGGGTCTGGGTTTTGTTTCAGCAATTTAAATGGGACAAATTTATCAACAGCGCTATTTAAAATTTTCAAAAAGTTAGTCCACAGGATATTAATGTGATTTCCTTACGATGCCCATCCTACAAATAGCTCATTCAAATACCCCTGAAACTTGCCCTGATCCGCTCTGCGATACTGGAATATGATCTTTTTTGCTACATCAGAGTCTAATTTTGTAACGCCACCATATCTAATATTTAATTCAACCCCAGAATGGTCACTAATTCCTGGTACTTTCAGACAGTTAATATACAGCTCTACAGGCCTTACGAGATAAACATCTAAGGTATTATTGTCTCTAGTTGGGAAGTCAACTACTTGGGAAAATCCCCCCTCCCTTAAGAATTTATTTGCAGCGCTCTGAGCTTGACCACAGCTAGTTGACTCACCAGACCAGTCTACTTTGGGGAGGTTTAAATCTCCAGCAATTATTATGCTCTTTTTCATAGCATTACCCGTACAAGTTTTATCATACAGTGTTTCGAGGAGAGAAAAGTTATCTTTCAGTGCTCTATACGCCCCTATCACCTGAAGAGGGAATTTATTTCCTTTATCCGAAATTTGTACACATAACATTTCATGATCCATATCAGCCCACTTTAAGAAACTAGCTATATTTTTGCGCACACAAATAAATAGCCCACCACCTCGCTTCCCCCGATCCCTTCTGTACATTTCGTAGGTCCCTTGAATTATTTCGCTACTATTTATGTCCTCATATAACCAAGATTCAGTTGCAATGACAATGTCCGGAGAATACGTCTCTACAAGATTCCAAAATTCAGTTAATTTATTTCCTAAACTCTGACAATTAACCTGCAGTAATCTTAGAGTCTTACCTCCGCAGCAAATATCTTGAAGTAGCTCCTTCTGTTCCCATCGGCTGGCAACCTCTGGACCTGCTCCTCCTCACAAAAGCCGGCACGAACCGATGACCCTGTCATGTAGGCTCCCTAGGTTGTAAGCGCCCCGTCGATTTAGATGCAGCCCGTCTCGGGCGAAGTCACGGCCACCAATCCAGCAGTCAGCTTCTACGTACACTAATCCCAGTTGTGCACATACCCAGTCCATGCGGTCATTTACAGTCTTAACTCGCCTTAACGGAACATCTCCCCGCCGAACAATGCCACTCATTATAATTTTTGCATTTCTAAACTTGCTTTTAGCTTTTCTGCCTAGTTCGTAGAGCTCCCCCATGATGTAATCAGCTGTAGCCCTCTTCTTCAAATCGTTCGTCCCAACATGGAGCAACAACATGTGAGAGTTTGAATGTCGATATGGAATGAAACGTTGTTCTACATAAAGTGCATATGTGCGGTGGATAGCCACTATGAATTAACATGCTTGTTTTCTGTTTTTACGCATGCCCACTCATGGCTTTTGTAAGAGGGTGGGTGAGCGGATCCCTATGGATGGGTTATTGTTGATGGGTCATTGTTGTCGGGTCATTGTGGACGAGTCCTTGTGGACAAGTCCTTGTTGACAGGTCCTTGTGGACAAGTCCTTGTGGACGAGTCCTTGTTGACAGGTCCTTGGGGATGAGTCCTTGTGGACAAGTCCTTGTGGGCGAGTCCTTGTCCCTTTGGACTGATCCCTTTGGACGGGTCCCTTTGGCCTGGTTCCTACGGACTAGCCCATGAATTTATTTAAATTATGTCAAAGGGCCTAACTACATTTGTGTGTGTGTTGAATTGACGTTGTTCACTAATCCCCCACTACTATAATGGGATAACGATATGAAAGGAAAGTGACGACATACATGTGAACATACAAGGGGTCTAACTTGGTGGATGGATGTGTTCTAACGAGTCATTTGTAGTTGAAAGAGAATAATACATGTTCTTAAGATGTTAAAACTGAGGAGATGGCACGTGCAGTAAGACGTCCTGTTACTTCCTGTGTCATATTACAGACATGACAGAGAGCGCGCAGATCTGTTGCTATGACTAACACTGCAGTAATTTGAAACCGCAAGTGTTCATTAAGACAATGGATGATGATCATGCAAAGTTAGCAGTTATTGGATATTACACAGGTGTTCCTTCCGGTGTCATGTTGCTGACATACCAGAGAGCGCACACTGCTGTTGCTATGACTGACGCTGCAGTAATTTGAAACCCCATATGTTAATTAAGACAATGGGTGATGATCATGCAAAGTCAGCAGTCATTGAATACCACACAGGTGTTCCTAGTGTACTTTGGACTCTCAACTGTATTGGGAAAGGAATTGCAATGATCTGCAAAAAACTGCTGACACGAGCGATGAGAGTTTATATAAGAGGAGTGTCATATATCTCCCTACTGTGAGTCTTTATTACTCGCTTTGAGTGAACAGTGCTCTATTACTTCTCAAGAGTTGTAAAAAAAGCCGTTTTGGTAGAAAATCATTAAATTATTTTGCAAGGTAAGTACTTATTATTAATGGATTGTAGTCTTTTATTACTAATTGATGTTGAAGGTATTGATTGGAATGTATTTATTGATTGATTGATTGATAAATTGATTGATTTGTTTGCAGATAATTGGGTACCTGTAGGTTACCAGATTCCTACAATCTGTTCATTCAGTGACAGCAGTTGATAAATTATAAAAAGGTAAGTGCCCCCTCTAATAACTTTTAAACAGTTAGAGTGATATTTTCCATTGTTCACCACTACATGTCAGTGAAAATGGTATATTTGGCAGTCAAAAGTTGGAACTACTTGACCATGGTGTGTAAAGCTAATTTTGTAGGTTAGATTTTGATTACCGCTCTATTAAGTCTGAATGTTCATTGCTAGGTGTCAGTGTCAGAGGGAATAGTTAAAGACTTAACCTCAGTTCACCTAACATAACCTAACTTAACCTTATCATGTGACATGTTTTACAAGTTTAAACTTGTTTTAAGACTGGCTATGACGTCACACTTAGCTCACTTAACTGGCGATTGCTGGTTTCTATCACGTGACATGTTCTACAAGTTTAGACTTGTTTTAAGACTGGCTATGACGTCACACTTAGCTCACTTAACTAGCGATCGCTGGTTTCTATCACGTGACATGTTCTACAAGTTTAGACTTGTTTCAAGACTGGCTATGACGCCACACTTAGCTCACTTAACTGGCGACCGCTGGTTTCTACCACTCTATCAAGTTCTAATGTTCACTGCTAGGTGTCAGTGACAGTGGTATATAGTAACCCCCAGTTAGAACTACATAAAGTTAGACTTGCTATGAGTTCACAGATGAATGATTTAAATACCCTGCTATAACCATTGACTGGAATATAATTAAACTATTTATATTGTACTTTTTGTTTTATCTTTTATTAACATTGATGATTTCTTTCTTTTATAGGTAATTTCGAAAGTGATCATAATGTTCAAGTGTGGTGACTGTAGGAAACAGTTCTCAAGACCTGACAACCTTCAACGTCATGCAAGTACAAAACATCATCAGAAAATGTTTGTGTGCAGTCATTGTGCTACAACATTTAACAGACAAGATAGTCTTACACGACATGTAAATTTAATGCATGTCAGTTCAGCACCATTTTCGTGTTCAGTTTGCGAACTTGGTTTTTCTGCTGTAAAGCGATATCAATTCCACATGGTTGAAGTGCATGGAGAACAACAGGAATTGAAATCTGTAAAACCATCAACTAGCACGGAACCTTTAAATGAATGTGATGCTCAAAAGCGTAAACGTTCTCAAGATTGTGAAAATAGTTGTGCAACAAAAAGAAAAAAGAATGGTGAACCTTCAATAACACATTGTGATGTATGTAATATTGATATACCTTCTTCAATCATTCATGGACATTTACGCAGTATTCAACATAAAAATAACGCTTGCCATGAAAGAAATTCTGGAAATATTCAACAAATTGGTAGTGCATTTTAAAAGTCGAATTGCTACTTATAGATAGATAGATAGATTTTTATTAATTCCATTTGATCAAATACATGCATTCAATACATTTTTGATATAGGACACGTCAGAATTTACATGCATAAAATAAAAGAACTAACAGGTATATATTACTAAGATTAAAACTATTTATAACTCATTATAATAGCAAATCTTAATAGATACAATCTTATTGCACAACTATTTACACCTCACTCTATTATCATAATATGAAAACTTAATTCTATAAATACAACAACATACAGCTAGGTATTAAAATTAAATTAAAAAAGTAAAATATAGTTATAGATTCCATCACTCCTATACGCTAAAATATTCAACTACTGAGTAAAAACAATGGCACTGCAGATAAGCTTTCAACATTCTATCAAAGGTTTTTATTTTTGGGGCCAGTTTTATATACTGGGGTAGTTTATTGTATAATTTAACTCCAGTGTGAAAAGTTCCTTTTTGATATATGCTTGTGTGTGTGTGTGAAATATGAATGTTTTGATTTTGTCTTGTGTTATGCCTATGAACATCATTGTTTGTTTTAAGAAAAACATCTTTATTCATTAAATTCTTTTTAAAAAACATAATACTTTCAAAGATATATATGCAGGGCAGTGGGAGAATGTTTAAATCTTTAAACAGAGGTCTACATGATTCTCTAGAGTGTACATTTGCCATAATTCTAATCGCTCTCTTTTGTATCCTAAACGTGCTTAGTACATCTGGCGACATACCCCAAAATATGATCCCATATCTTAAGTATGAATGGAAATAAGCAAAATAAGTATTTCTTAATGTGTGCATGCTAGTGCAGGTTTTCAAAATACGTAACGCAAAGCACATCGAGTTCAGTTTAGTATTCAGATATTGTATATGTTTATTCCATTTCAAGTCTTGTTGTATCCATAGTCCTAAAAACTTTGTTTCTGATTTATTTTCTATTTGATGACCATTTAATGTTATATTGGGCATCGCAGGATTCCTATTCTGTATAGTGTGGAAATTTAGACATACTGTCTTTTTATAGTTTATTATGAGGCGATTATCTTGTGACCATCTGGTTAACTCTCCTGTAACGGAGTCAGCAGACTGCTGTATGACCTGTTTAGTTTCACCTTTTATTACGAGTGTTGTATCGTCCGCAAACAAAATTTCCTTATGTGAATGAACGTTCTGTGTTATATCATTGATATATAGAAGAAAGAGTAGTGGGCCCAAAACCGATCCCTGGGGTACTCCAAATTCAATAATTCCCTCATTGGACAATGTTTCATTAAGTAATTTGGTTCCATCATCCTTGTGTCTCAAGCTTACTATTTGTTTACGCCTTGTTAAGAAAGACTCTATCCATTTATTAGCTAGACCTCTAACACCATATTGATTTAGTTTGGTAAGGAGGATTTTATGGTCAACTACATCAAATGCTTTCGATAAATCCAAGAATAGGCCAGTTACATGTTCCTTATTGTCAATTAATTTCAGTATACTATTACTACATTCGTAAATTGCTGTCTGTGTAGATTTTTCCGTTCTAAATCCATGTTGTGAGTTTGATAATATTTTATTTTTTTCTATGAAACTTATCAGTCTCTTATACATAATTTTTTCCACAATTTTTGCAATACCAGTTGGTAAGGTAATAGGACGATAGTTATCTAATTCATCTTTTGAACCATTTTTGTGCACTGGAATTACTTTTGATAACTTCAAAATATCCGGGTAAGTTCCTGAGAGAATTGAACTGTTTATTAAGTGCGTAAGTGGATTTATTATATTTTCTGCACATTTCTTTAAAATTGCATCAGGGATGCCATCAATGCCAGCACAGAATTTATTTTTTAGCTCTTTTATAACTATTCTTACCTCTTCACTTGTGACATGATTTATAAATAAAGAATCACTGCATATATTTATTTTATTATTAGAATTTAGTGTATTTACCTGTGATTTATTTAATAATTTTTGCGGAATTTCCAGAAAATAGTCATTAAAAGTGTTTGCTATTTCCTCTGGATTATTAATCACTTTATTATTTCTGGTCAGTGTAATGTTCCTTTGTATTTTAGCAGATTTTCCAGTTTCTTTCTTTATTACAGACCACATAGCCCTGTTTTTATTAGATGATTGGGAAATAAAATTATCATTATGCATTTTCTTTGCTAGTCTTATTACCTTATTTAATATGCTAGTGTATTTTTTGTAGTATAAATTGAATTCAGGTGTTGTGTGGTATTGTTTATATAATTTGTGTAGAAATTTCTTGCTTTGACATGAATTTATAATCCCTGTTGTTATCCAATTGCTAGTTTTGTTATTTTGAACAGTTCTTCGTTTAAAGGGGAATGCTATTTCAAAATAGTGTTTTAGGGTACTGTTAAATGCATTAAATTTATCATTTACATTTTCTAGTTCATAAATTTCTGACCATGTTTCCTTATTTAATAAGTCATTGAAATATGTAACATTTGATTCAGTGAATGACCTGCACTTTGATTTTACTCCATTATCATTATTATTGATTACTTCGGATACTTCAAAACTCAGTATTTGTCCATGGTGGTCACTAAAACCCGGACAATAGACTTCTATTGAATGGTGATATTTATCTGTATTTATAAAAATTTGATCAGGAGTGGTTTTACTAAATTTTGTTATTCTTGTTGGTGTATTTACTGTAGGTTTCAGTCCATAGGAAATTAGTAACTGGTTTAATAATTCACAATTTCTATCAAGTTTTAAGAAATCCACATTTACATCCCCACAAATTATTATATCGAAATTTACTTTGCTCATGTTATTGAGTAACAATTCTAGTTTATCTATAAATAGAGGAAACTTTCCTGACGGAGAACGGTATACGCATACAATTATTAACTTAAACTGCTGAATTTTTACGGCAGAGAATTCAAAATCCTGTTCCATAATTAGATAATCATAAGCTGTTATCTGTTCATGATCTAAATTATTTCTTAAGAAGATGCAAGTACCACCATGGCTAATATTAGATCTAGAGTATTTACTAGCTTGTATAAACCCTGGGAATTGAATTAATTCGAGTTGTTCCTCTTTCAGCCAATGTTCTGAAATACATAGTGCTGAGATGTCTTTAAGTTCATTTTTAAGCATTAGATTTATGTAATCAATTTTATTATAAAGAGACTGGACATTCTGGTGGTAAATTTTAAATTTGTTACTTTTGCAAGCTTGTGTTGGTGATTTATTTACATTATTATTATCATAATTGTTATTATTATTGTTGCTAGTCAAATCCGAAATACCATTGTTGCACTCCGTTAAATTTGACTTCAAAAGATGTGAATGCCAAACCTCACGTTTGGCTTCTTCTACCAGTTTCCCTGCTTCCACTCTAATGATATTACTGTTGAATTATTCTTACCATTTGAATTTACAATTTTGCAGATTTCATCACTAAGATACTCTTTTCCTAATCTATTTAAGTGTAGGCCATGCCGAGTGTGGAACTTCCTGTCTAATTTACTTACATCTACAATTTGGACATTTGGAAAACTCTTACAAATTTTATGAATTTTTCCATTTGTAGCCTCTATTTCTACATAGACTTTATAGTAAAGAAAAAACTCAAAGTATTGAATCATTTTTAAAAAATGTTCAACCTACTGTGTTTGGCTTAGTAGAAAATGTTTTATTAGAGCATAAAACAATTAAAATGAATTTTGAACTTTTTGGCCTCTATGTAAAAACCGGGAGCGAAGGTGAAATTACGGATATCAAATCTTTTAATACAAAAAACATAATTGTTAGCGAATCAACTAATATTAGTGATATATATCAAATATTTCAAGTGCTATCATTGTGAAGAGTGAAGAGTTCCAGAAAAAGGGAGTCAGGCTGGGCGTTGGTTGAAGTACTTTATTTAGAAACCAACCTGAATAAATACAACCCCCTTCGAGCATCATCATATATTGATTTGCCAGGATGGATCAAACCTAAGAATGCTTGTGTAAACGTTATGAATAATGATGACGCATGCTTTGCATGGGCTGTAACCTCAGCTCTCCATCCAGCAGTGATGCATGAGAATAGAACATCATCATATCCTCACTATTCTTCAGTGTTAGATTTAAAAGAAATAGAATTTCCTATGGCGATAAAAGACATTCAACGTTTTGAAGAGCTGAACAATGTAAGTATTAATGTTTATGGAATTGAAAATAAGAGTATAGTTGGTCCTCTATATTATACTCAGGAAAAAAAGGATGCTCATGTAAATTTACTATACATAACCGAAGGTGAAAATGCTCACTATTGTCGGATAAAACATTTATGTAGACTTGTTGGTAGTCAACTATCAAAATACAAAGGTAAGAAGTGGTTGTGCGATGGCTGTTTGCTATATTTCAGAAAAGGGGACCAACTAACTCAACATCAAAAATGGGGGTGTAATCATGTGTGTACGTTATTACCGACTCCTAAAAATAACATTCTAAAATTTAAGGATTATGAGAAACAGCTTCGAGTACCATTTGTTATATATGCTGACTTCGAGGCTTTGCTAAAACCATTTAATGCATGTTCATCGAATCCAGCCCAACCTTTCACCAACACTACTCACATTCATGAACCTTTTAGCTTTGCATATTATATTAAATGTAGTTATGATGACTCTTTAAATAAGTTTGAGCTCTATAGAGGATCTGATGCACCTAAAGTTTTTATGGAAAGGCTTGAGAAAGATGCCGTCCGTATATCCTCTATTTTAAATACGATCATTCCAATGGAGCCACTAACTTCATTAGAGCAAATGAATTTTGAAACTGAAACTAATTGTTTTATATGTGGTGAATGTTTATATACAGACAGGGTTCGCGATCATGACCATTTAACAGGAAAATATCGTGGTGCGGCTCACCAAGAATGTAATTTAAATTATAGAGTAAGTAAATTCATTCCGGTCATTCTACACAATGGTAGCAAATACGATAACCACTTTATCGTTAAAGAATTTGGAGCTTCAGATGTGAAAATTGATGTTATTGCAAATAATAAGGAACAATGCATATCGTTCACAAAATACATCAAAACTAGCAATAAAAAAAACATTAAACTGCGATTTTTAGATTCATTCCGCTTTATGACGAGTAGTCTTGATAAGCTGGCTAGTAATTTAAAATCAGATCAGTTTCATGAAATTCAACGTGTCTTTCCTAAAGAAGATGATTTTAATTTGATTCGTCAAAAGGGTATATTCCCTTATGAATATATTAACTGTGTGGAACGTCTTGAGGAGTGTTGTTTACCACCGAAAAATGCATTTTACAGTTCCTTAAACACAAGTCATATCAGTGATCAGGAATATTTACATGCACAACGTGTATGGGCACAGTTCCACATTCAAACTTTAGGAGAATTTTCAGACATATATTTGAAGACAGATGTGTTGTTATTAGCAGATGTTTCTGAAAATTTTCGGAATGTTTGTATGAAAACTTATGACCTTGATCCTTGTCAGTATTTCACAGCTCCTGGGTTAAGTTTCAGTTCAATGTTGAAAAAAACGAAAGTAAATTTAGAATTAATGACTGATATAGACATGATCAATTTTATAAAATCATCAATTCGAGGTGGATTAAGTCAATGTAGTGGACGGTACTCTAAAGCGAATAATAAATACATGCCTAGCTACAACCCTTGTGAAGAGTCAAAGTATATTGTCTACCTCGATGCAAATAACCAATATGGTTGGGCTATGAGTCAATATCTACCACTGAAAGATTTTCGCTGGCTGACACAACCTGAAATTGATGTCTTACATGTTGACACTCTTAATGATAACGATGATAAAGGATATATTTTAGAGGTAAATCTTGAGTACCCTAAAGAGTTACATGATGATCATAATGATTTACCATTTTGTCCTGAGAATATGAAATCTCCATACATCACATCACGAACAAAAATGTTAATTGCTAATGTAAATGATAAATGTAAATATGTAATATATTATCAAAACTTGAAACAGTGTCTACAGCATGGATTGAAATTAACTAAAATTCATCGCGTATTGCAATTTCATCAGTCAGCATGGCTCAAACCGTATATTGATCTAAACAATAATTTAAGAACGCAGTCAACAAACGCGTTTGAAAAAGATTTTTATAAACTCATGAATAATAGTGTTTTTGGAAAGACTATGGAGAATGTTGATAAACGAGTTGATGTAAAGCTGATAACAAAGTGGGAGAATGATGGTAAAAGGTATGGTGCGAGCAACTTAATAAGCAAGCCTAACTTTCATAGCTGTTCAATTATTCATGAGGATTTAGTTGTAATACAAATGAATCGTCTTAAAGTAACTTACAACAAACCCATATATGTGGGTTACACCATTCTGGAATTATCAAAAACACTTATGTATGAATTTCACTATGATTATGTAAAGAAAAACTATCTTGATATTGCTAAATTACTCTACACAGACACAGATTCTTTTATTTATGAGTTTAAAACTGATGATTTTACGAGGATATCAAAACTGAGCTAAATAGGTTTAATACAAGTGACTACCCCAAGGATAATATTTACCATTTACCTCTAGTAAACAAAAAGGTTCTTGGGAAATTTAAGGATGAATGTGCTGGTGTTATTATAGACACCTTTGTAGGCACAAAATCTAAATCATACAGCTATATGACATTGATGATGTAGTAGTAAAAAAATTAAAAGGAGTGAAAAAGAATGTTGTTAGTAAAGAGTTAGATATAAGTGATTATAAAAACTGTATAGTTAGTAACCCACCTGTATTATATAAGAAAATGTGTGTATTTAGAAGTAAAAATCATCAGCTACATACCAATTTGTTGAACAAAGTTGCTTTAAGTAATGAAGACAACAAACGATTCATTATACCCAACACATTTAATACTCTTGCTTGGGGAAACAGTCGTATTGACGACTATTACTTTACTTAAGTCTAATGATCACTATATTGTAATATTTGTAGTGTGTTTTATATTGTAATGTTTTTTTTTTAAACTGTAAGTAGAATGTATAATGTTAGGCTACAGTAGTTTAGTAAAAATAAGAAAAGTAATACATTTTAGTGTAAAATGTTTGCTTTTGTATATTACGAAAAAGATTTTAAAAAAAGTACAGAATGTGTGAACTAAACAAGGGGAATGTAAAACATGTAAAGTGGAAATTGTAAATATCCATGTGTGAAAAAGTGAAATGGCTATCACCATTTTAAAATTAAAAAGACATTGTAATCTGGTAAACCTTGTTTTTTATTTCACAACAACAAAAATGTACAGAATGTGTAAACTAAACAAGGGAATGTAAAAATGAAAAGTGGAAATTGTAAATATTCATGTGTGAAAAAATGAAATGGCTATCACCATTTTTAAAAAATAAAAGATACAGTGATTTAGTGAACCTTATTTATATTTCACGAAAAAATGTACAGAATGAGTGAACTAAACAAGGGGAATGTAAAAAATGTAAAGTGGAAATTGTAAATATTCATGTGTGAAAAAAATGAAAATGAAGAAATGACTATCACCATTTTTAGAGTTAAAAGACATTGTGATCTGGTAAGCCTTGTTTTTATTTCACAACAAACAGAATGTTTAAACTAAACAAGGGGAATGTAAAAAAATGTAAAGTGGAAATTGTAAATATTCATGTGTGAAAAAAATGAAATGGCTATCACCATTTTTTTTAATAAAAGACATTGTGATCTTGTAAACCTTGTTTTTATTTCACAACAAATAGAGCTTTACAAAAATAGAATACAAAGAAATACCAATTCCTCAATCCTTTTCAATGTCCATGTCCACTCATTATTAACTTTCCTTTTATAACACTAATCACAATGACGACTGCCAACCTCTCTCCCACTGAGACATCACAGAATGTCAAAAGTTGTTTAGCTTTTCAACGATACTTTATCCGCTACACGTCTTAATGCAGAATGACTGTGGTGATAAGAAAGGTGCATGCTTGATCCAAAGGATTAATAGGTATATCACTATGCTGCAAAGGTTCTTCAAGACAAGTTCCAGGACTACACAAATAATAACCAGGTAGGTAGATTTCGAAAGTCAAGTATTGAATTACTTTGTTAATGACGTCATTGCCAGTACAGGTCTGGCATATCCTTTTCTATCGATGGTAAAAAGGTTTGATCTTCCTCCTCCTCTATGGATGATGTTTGTTGTTGTTGCTTTTTTTCTTCATTACTCCCGTGGTATGAGGAAACAAAGTCTTTACACTGACTTTTATGACCATGATACAGTTTGACTAGCTGACAAGTAGCACACTGTCGTATAGAGGGTATTTTTGCCATAGCCACTTGCTTATGGTGATCATAATCCGTACATGGTTGCAATTCACTTAACACAGGGTCTTGAGTCCATGATTTTGGTACATGTTGCCAGATTTCTTTCACTGCATTTGCTGCGACATAATAAATGAATGATTTTGGAAGAGCCAATAATTCTTCTTTAGTAAAACTGTCTAGTTTCTTTTTACACACAAAGAACTTTCCAATCGCTTTATCGGTAGCATCCCCTTTCTCCATGGTATCACGTTGATGTTTACACGTCGCTTGTAGAAATCTCACTGGTGTCATCCACAGGTAAACCTTTAGTTTTAATTTTATTTAACAACTCCCAGCAGGCATTGGTATAGCCAATGAAACAATTGCCACACCTGTGCCAAGGCTTTATGGGTAATATTGTCACAGGGGCAGCGATCCATGAGTGTTTGCAGCGATGGACAGCCCATGTCCATTAAATCGATACATTGACAGTAAGACGCTAAAAATGGTTGTAGCCATTGACGTTTTTCACTACCTTTCACAAATATTACATGGGCAGAAGACAAGTGGGCTTTCATGACCATGTCTAGGTGCTTATATGAAATGGTTCCTTGCTTCCAGTCTAGTTGCATATGAGTTTCAATCCACTGGGTTTGTTTACGGTCTTTATCACACAACAAATCAAACGCATAAGGTGGTTTAAACATCAAATGAGTAGCTTGTGATATCCAAAAAGTGGAACAATCGATGATGGCCACTTCTTTAAATATAAATTTGTTATCTCCAATTTTAAACCCTTGACAGTCGACAATCAGTGTACGCAACATATTCACTCTTGTCTGGATCAAGTCCAACTGACCACAGACTGACAATTGTTCAGTAAGGTGTACCCATGTCATTTACTTACATTCCATTCTAGTAAAAGAAAAGAAAAACACCGAGTAGTCACTATAGAGGTTAGGATATGACAGGGGGCATAAGAAATAATAATATAACAACAACAACCAATTTTTTTATTTCATTATTTTATTAGCATAACAAGTTTTACATTCTTTTTTCATTCTAGGATAGAGGCGGTACCATCTCATACAACAAAAAAGTCTTTTGTGTTTATAGTGTCCATAACACTGATGATATCCCAATGTCTCTAAACTGGATGTTTTTAACTGTGAGCTGCTCACTGAAGCACTACCGTCACCATAAAGTCCACACGTATCATAACTTTTTTCATCACTCAGAGGCATGAGTGAGGGGTAACTTGAATGACAGGGTATATTACCCACCTCCATTCTGCACAGGTAGGGGCAGGCAGGTGACCAGCGCTGATGCTCCTGCATGGGTTCATCGCTCTCTTGCCATTGGTCTAAGATGATGGGACAAAACACACATTTCACTTCATCTCTTCTTTTTAAATAGTAGAATCCAGCGGCTGCTAAGGCTTGAGGGTTTATAAAAGGCACCGGCCACGTCGCAAAGGTCTTGAAACGTTGTTCCTCAGATTTTAAATTCATGGATGTAACTTCTCTTGAGGCTTGAAAGCAAGACATGACTGAGTGGGTTAATGTGTGTTGACCTGCTATTTATACATTTGTCACTTGGTTGGACAGTGGATAATAGTTGACTTGTTTGTGATGAATAATCAAACAGTAGGCCGTGCTATTGGCTGGAACATTGTCATGCGTTTCAAAATCTAGTCGAATGTCAATATTGGATGGTTTGACAGACTCTTCCAAGTAGGAACAGTCAAAGACAATCAGTGGCGCCCTTGTCTTAAAAGCTTGGGGTGACAACATTGGACAATTCTCTTTTTGATAATACGACCATCTAAATTTAGAAAACAAGTCGTACAGGGGGCCAAACTTATTTTTTGAAAAATCTAAATCCAATCCTTCATAGGGAAACACAGCACCGTTGAGGAAAAGACGTGCATTTCTCAATTGCAGGTGATCAAATTGCGTGACATCTTTAGTTTGTTGATACTTGCGATTCGTTTGAAAACCCACAATCATGTAGAGAGGTCTCTCTGTATAGCGGGCTGTTTTATAGACCAACTGTGTGTGTTGGTGGTAGGCAATAACGGGTACTCATGGAGAGACCAGCTTCTAAATTCCATGGGTAGAGGTATATCTCTCTTTACCATTTTGAGTATGTCCAGTTTTTTGCTATCGTTAAGGGTCACATGAGGCACTTTCCATAGCAAGCGTTGTAGTTGAATTTTTGAATCAATGGGGGCATTGTCGACTCCCTTGAGTGCATTATTATCACTCCTGTCTCTCACCAGATAAAGCACTTGCCTTGCGTTGACCACAATGCGCTGGTGATCTTCAGCAAAGCCTAAAATCAGTTTAAGAGGTAAATATCCAGTGAAGGTGCCATCGGTGTGTACCATCCAGTCATTGGTCGAGTCAGGGCACCGACCCGCCATGCAAAGTGTTTTAGCTTCTTCCTCACTATAAGAGGGATATAGTTTCATGACACTGGAAATACCCACATTTCGAGTGCTATCCACCACGATATCGTTAATGTCATAACGTACTTCAGAAAACAGGAAGGCGAAAGCATGGTTGGCTAACTTGGATGTAGTGGGTGTAGAACCATCGGCTTTGGTGAGCCGACCTTCAATCTGAATAACACTTTCATGTGGTAGAGTGTAAATATCTTGGTTGTTGATAACAAATTGAATTTCATCATTGTTATTGAGTCCAGGTGTTTGAGCTTGATAAGAATGCAGATCAATTCTTACCACTCCTGGTTGCTCCTCGATGTGGTTCGCTACCTCTAGAATAGAATTCATCGCGGGGGTTAATGTGGTAACCCAAATGCTGTAAAATCTGCTTGTTCTGAGATGTTAACGTGTATTCACGTGGTAAACAACTAACACCATTCCTAGACGGTGCTGTTGCTTTATATACCAACTTCATAGTGGTTTTAGCACCAACTTGTAAGTCACTGGTGTGGTAGAATCTAGATCAATGAGTTGTTGCTCTCTATTGATCAGTCTTAATGTTATATTACTAATACCATCGTCAGCCACAGAATGAAAAAGCACCACTGGAGGGTTTTCACGAATAATATAGCCATTGGGCGATGTTACAATAAAGTCATAAAGCGAATGCGACGGTTCTTGATTGGTGTACACTTGACTAATAATATTACACGTCACCGACACATGATGGTCCTCAATGAATTTCACTTCATGGTCTGATTCATGTTTTTTGTTGGGCTCTAACACACGTGGTTTAAATCCTAGTAATGGACCAATGGAATCGGGGTGAGTTTTAAAGTCAATTTTGAATGTAGAAAAAATACTGCAGCGATGAGTGTTGGTATTTCCTACAAGTTCAAACTTGCGCGTTCCATCGAGAAATGACTTTAAACCATATTCATTGATCAATACCACATAAATGTGTTCATAAATGTCATCTATCGTGTATCCACCAGAGTTCAGGGTGAGCACAGAATCATCATAGTAAAACTTGTTCACATTTTCACGTATGTTGTATATTCGATTGTACGTTTCAAGAGAAACAAGTCCTAAACCATAAGGTTTTTCACTCAATTCGATAGGTGGGTAAAAGTCTAGACTCACTTCAGGTCCACGTCCATGCAGTGTAAACGTCTTACTTTCCACCGACATACTGTTGACGTTTTTGCTTATGTTGCGTCTTATTAAAAAAAACCACAAACGTCCACACTGTTGGCTGTTAAACGTTTGCTCACGTTTCACATTATAATATATCTTGATCCTGTTTCCAAAATAGGCCACTAGTTCCATGGGCGGGGGCAAATTCCCAAAACTGTCAAAGTACCATACAGTAGATCCCTCTTTGACATAAGCTACATAATGTGTTCCAGGTCCTCGGTGATCATCCAAATTGACAACAGCACATTCTTGTTTCCCGGGTTGTGAGGGTAATTGGTTTCGCATAAACACACCTCGAAAATGAGAAAGCTTCAGTTGTTTAGCATAGCTTTCCACTTGCTGATGCGTCAGGGCATGTCTTGCTATGGCTGAGGTTAAAGATGTTTTTTTATTTCGAAAAGGTGAAATTCCAAATCCTTGTTGATAAAAGGCTGGCTTTAAATTAACATTTCTAGCCCCCATAGCAATGGCCTCCATTTTTTCATTGTGTCGCTGACTTTCATTGAGTTGTTGCTTGCCCTGTTGCACGGCTTTAATGGTTTTTGCCACTGCACTGGCGCCGCCTAAAAGTGAACCTAGAGCAGCCAGACCAGCGAATAATGCAGGTAAAAATCCCGCTCGTTTGGGGACGGGGATCACTTGCCCTTGTTTTGAACCCTGTCGCTGACGTTTTGGAATAAC
Source organism: Meconema thalassinum (assembly GCA_946902985.2). NCBI lineage: Eukaryota > Metazoa > Arthropoda > Insecta > Orthoptera > Tettigoniidae > Meconema > Meconema thalassinum. The sequence goes on from OX336390.1 coordinate 446,193,192, forward strand.
ATGTCTCTGTGCTACTCGAAGAGCTTTCCTTATGGTCAACACATTATTTTTTCTTTTCTTCTTTCGCAAGGGCTTGTCCACGAATGTCATAAGCCCAGGCTTTGCCGAGGACAGGCTCATATTATTTGTCTTTCTCACCACATATCTTTGTTTCACCATGATGATGATGACCAACAACCTTTCACAAGAAAGTTTAAGTCACAACTAACATTAGATTGTTATTTCATGGCTGTATATTCCAATTCTACATAAAGTGGGAAATCATTTATGGTTTTTCCAGCTTGCTTTTCATTCCATGTCAACAGGAGATGAAAGGATAATTCGTCTCCTGCATTGACCATTTCATGGTTATGGACCAACATCCTATGACCATTTATCTCTATTTGTAAATGGTTCTCATCAGGTATGGCATATTTGATGTGAATGGTTCCATTATAGTGTAGTCGATAGTGGCTTAAACCTGAAGCAAGCACATAGGTCAAGTGCTGGTCATGAACTAGCGGTATATGGTTTCTCTCATTCACAGGTTTTACATTTGTCAGATGCACTAAAAATACAGATGGGATAAATTTATAAAGCCTTTTCATTTCATAGGTCACGTATCGCTTGGTACAGACATCATCATCTTCTTGTGGGTCTTCCACGTGAATAATGCGGTGATGATTAGCGCTATAGCCATCCACCGTAAGCTGAGGCACTTTATCATAAAACTCATACACCTTGTTATCCACATACTTTTTTGTAGTAACGTCTGTAGACACTTGAGGATGTTTTACATGAGTTAACCGCTTTCCTTTAAAGTCATAATCTCCTTGTTTTGTGCGTGGCACTACTGACCTATCCACATAGTGTTTATTAGCAGGATCTGTTTCTTGTTTAGGATCATGTATGGGAACAGACCTAGCTTTGACCATCAACGCACGTCCAAAGACATCCATCGTCAACCTGTAGTACGAGTCTACTGTTTCTATGACAAGGCTCGGTGCGATGTATATAGACAGCCTGCTAGCCTCTCTAAGCCTTAGTTGAAATGAAGCTAATTAAGCAGCAAGAGTCATTCCCCGTGAGGGACATGGTTTCCCATCTCTGCCCCACATCACGTGAACAACGTCATGGTTCACTGTTTCCATCTTCCATTCGCTGTATCAGTGTGGGACCTTCCGGCTGTGGAAAGACCAATCTTTTGCTGACACTTATTACAGCGCCCAATGGTCTGTGTTTTCAAAATATTTATATTTTCGCAAAATCTCTCTACCAACCCCTCTACATGTTTCTGGATTAAGTCATGTCTGGATTAAAAAATGAGAATATGGGGTATTTTACATTTTCCATGCAAGAAAATGTTATTTCACCGGATGAGGTAAAGCCTGATTCACTCATGATTTTCGATGATGTATCCACTGAACGACAAGGTATCATTCAAAGCTATTTCAGCATGGGTCGACACAAACATATCGATTGCTTCTATCTTGGACAAACGTATTCTAAAATGTCCAAACAGTTGATTCGTGACAATGCCAATGGCATTGTTTTATTTCGCCAGGACGAGAGGAACAGTCGTTACATTTATAATGAACATGTGAATCCGGATATGACCTTTCAAATGTTTACAGAATTGTGTGGCAAGTGCTGGAACACACAACGTCATGCCTGTTTAGTGATTGACAAACAAAGTGAACTCAACCAAGGGCGGTATCGCTTAGGGTTTGATCATTTTATTTCTATTTAAGGCACTGTATCATTCTCTCTCAAGTCATTTGTCGTGACATCATGGCGTTAGCAGAGAGTCAATTGAAAAAGCATATTATTAGAGCAAAAATACTATTCGCCAAAAGTTTCGTCAATTGAAACGATCGCGTGCGGATCATGCTTTGTTTATTCAACAACATTTAGCACCTCCGCTAAAAGCTATGTTGAAACCCTCTTTCAAGCCATCTGAAACGCTACCTACCGTTTCACAAGCCAGTCAGACGCACCACGAGGACTCTGAGGAAGAGAAAGAGGAAGATGAAGAGGAACAGGAAGATTTAACTAGTGTTAGCGAAGTTGAGGATAATGAGGAACAAGTGTTTACGCCTCAAAAAAAGGCATCACCCCTTGCAGAGTTTTTAAGAAAAAGGAAATCCTTGGCCATGGTCGAAACCCCTTGCCCTTCCAGATCGTCTCCATTTTCACAACTCTTGGCCACTCCTCAACATAAAGCTCAACTGAAGAACATTTTAATAAAATATTATGGATCAACACTGGAACCCTATTTCACCAATCTATTTGTTGGAAACACAGATACCACATATGGCGTTCGCTATGAGAATGATAGTTTTAAAATTGGTGATTCATCGATTAAATTTAGTCGTACTAAAGCTGTCATTAAAAAGATCAACTATAAATTAACACCGGGACTGTTAAAGCTACTATTCTCTAGGACTCCCTCATCTCAAGATTATACGTCAGAGGACCTTAGTAAATATAAATCCATTTTATTGGATACCCATGCTCACAAAAGACAGTATGATCCCACTCAACAAGTGAATGCTAATATATCCCAAAAATATAAAACCATCATTGCAAAAATGTTCCCCACTAGTAAAAGTGGTCGTCGTAAAGTGTCCGCTTCAGGGGTGACATTTAAACCATTAAAACCCCTTGTGGATGTTACCTACTGGCACAATCCAAATAAACTCGTTCAGCGACTACAGCTGTTGCATGCTTCACGTCAAGCCGGCCATACTGGTCACGATTGGGAAATTCAAGAAATTGAGGAAGAACTTCGAAATGCCAAAATTATTGTTTAAGCCCTCACCCATTAAAATGGGTATTGCTCACGAGTTGCATCGTCCAGCTAGACGTCACTATCAGCGACTCAAGGTGATTTCACAGGGTGTGGATGAACTTTGGCAAGCAGACTTAGTTGAAATGATTCCCTATGCTAACGTTAACGATGGTGTACGCTATATGTTGACGGTCATTGATGTTTATTCCAAAATGGCGTTTGTTGAACCTGTGCGTCGCAAGTCTAGTCCACTAGTCACCAAAGCCTTTAAACATATTATTCAACAATCAACACCACCTGTGTGTTAGATCATATTACACATGAACTCACATTTTCTCACGTATGAAGCAAAACAGGATGTGACTTGTTTCACAAGGAGGACGGTAATAAGGTCATTTCACACGTGTTCACATGTATTTCGTCACTTTCCTTTCATATCGTTATCCCATTATAGTAGTGGGGGATTAGTGAACAACGTCAATTCAACACACACACAAATGTAGTTAGGCCCTTTGACATAATTTAAATAAATTCATGGGCTAGTCCGTAGGAACCAGGCCAAAGGGACCCGTCCAAAGGGATCAGTCCAAAGGGACAAGGACTCGTCCACTAGGACTTGTCCACAAGGACTCATCCACAAGGACCTGTCAACAAGGACTCGTCCACAAGGACTTGTCCACAAGGACCTGTCAACAAGGACTTGTCCACAAGGACTCGTCCACAATGACCTGACAACAATGACCCCGCCAACAATGACCCATCAACAATAACCCATCCATAGGGATCCGCTCACCCACCCTCTTACAAAAGCCATGAGTGGGCATGCGTAAAAACAGAAAACAAGCATGTTAATTCATAGTGGCTATCCACCGCACATATGCACTTTATGTAGAACAACGTTTCATTCCATATCGACATTCAAACTCTCACATGTTGCAATTGGAAAGAGAGATTCTCTAAAAAAAATACAATTTCACCCCCTAGTAGGGGTAGGTTTTATGTTGGGGTGGAAATATGTTGTCCATTGGAAAGGGGGTATCAGCCCGAGTTCAATGACACCTCATTCGTCAAAATCTGACCATGCGTTCGAGAGATATCGCGCCGCCGCCATCTTGTGTGGAGGGTGTGGAGGTGGAGGGTGCGGAACCCCTCAAAAACCACTACTGCTGAAGTTTTTATGAATGTAAAAGGTCAGCAAGAAAGGCTTCCAAAAATACTGAAAGTATAGAGGCAATAAGTATGGACTTTCAAAAAAAAAAAAAAAAAAGAGTGCAGAGTTAAAAATGGACTAATGCTTATTTTTGTGTTCAGCTAAAGCGCAATGCGATTAGAAGCATACCAAACTTAGGGCGAGGCTAACCGAAAAACTCAACTTGATGATAACTCAACTCAACGACAACTCAAAAATTGATTGATTGATAGATTCTTCAAACTCAACTAATGACTCAATTTAAGACTCAACTGAACTTTGGTTGGTTCCTTAGTTTAGGGGCTGCGACAACGCGGTCATGTAGCCCCGTGTACTTTGTGTGTGCGTAGAATCTGTCTGATAACCGGTGTTAATTTTGATGGCTGTTTCAGTGTGTGTTATCTTTTTTTAATTCAAGTATAATAATAATAATATCGTATGGCATGGGCTGCCGGGTGCAAGCATTGTTATTTGACACCCAGAGGATAGCTTGCATGTCGAATTTCGTTGTTCCTTGAAGCACTATGAAAATCAAGGCGGTTAGATATCTAAGCTCCTTGAACACTACAGTGCTTTCTAGTAGAGAAATGAGGAACTTTGTGTTGGCGGAAACTCCCGAGATTAATTTTGCTATTATGAACTCGGCCTACTGAATTCAAATGGGTTCTTTGACATGTCAACATCGTATGACATGCGTCTCGTAATTTTTGGCCGCCTTTCAAAAAATTACTTGCCACGGCCAGGAGCGAACCTGCAAGCATAGGGGGGGGGGGGGTTAGTAAACTGACACGTTAACCACTCACTCAAGTAAGGACTGTAGACGTTCAATTTTCATGTAGTTCCTACTTTTGCTACCAAACGCCACAGTCAACGACAACTAGTTTTGAACTTGGTCACTAGATGCCACCGCAAAACTGAACTTTTAAAGTAAAATTAAAAAGAGAATAATGTTTGAAAAACTTTAGTGAAATGACATCCTGGTTTGATAGTTTGTGTAAAACTTGTCTACTGACTCTCATCGTTCATCTCTCTGACAATATGTTTTAAGTGTATTTAAAAGTTTATAACATTTTGAAATGTTGAGGAAATAAAAATGTTGTTTTAGAATACTGTTGTCAAGTACTTTTATTGTTCATTTACAGTCTCACATTACACATTGTTAACTGCTGCTTCAGAATAGAACGTTTTGAACTTTAAAATTGTGTTATTGAATAAAATCATCCTTTACTCTCATCGTTTTTCCCCCTGGCCCTTCATTTATTCTCAAGTTCATGTCATGAAAAATAAAGCAAAATACATTGTTGGATTCCAGAGTAACTGGCCTTACTTTTAGATTAATCACCTTTTAAATTGGTTACTTTATAAGTCGAATAAATCCCGTTAAAAGTTAAAATTTGTGATTTTGTGGGTCAGAGTTGCCAGGATTGACGGTACTCATTTTATAAACCAGTCTAGTAAATTTCTAAATGTCTAATTAATAAAAATAATCATTCATTTACATTTGAGACTATTTTACCTTTCATCGTCAGTCTAGTCTACAAGCCTCTGTTTGCGAACGTGCCGCCTCCATGATCCCCTATATTCAGTTAGTACTGCGCCCTCCATGCAAATACACCTCTCATTGCAAATCGTTCAATAGTGTATCTCTAACCATCGCCTCAGTGGCGCAGTAGTCAAGCCGTTGGCCTCTCACCACGGTGCACCGGGTTCGATTCCCGGTCAATGCCATGTCCTGTGGTTCGGATTCCACGTGAAAAGGAGGTCCCGTGGCTCATGATCGCTAGATTAACTGTCACGTAAAACTACAAGCTACCTACCTATCTAACCATCGCCTCCTATAGTAGGTCTACCTCCACCGCCTCCACTTCTCTTATTAGCCATTTAAGATTTGATTGCCGCTGAGCCTGGCTGCGCCAGTGTTTGTTGTTTATTCTAGCAGCTGCCCCGCAGGGGTAAAGCGGGGAACTCAGCGATGACAGACTGCATTCTGTACATAAGTCAAGCAGCATTGCGTGTCACAGGAGCTCATGTCACCTCGGACAGTTCTACGATGACTGAGGCTACTGGTGCTGAGTCGTATCCTACTCGCGCAACTGTACTTGTCAACGAAGCAAGCTGACGTGTGACACAAGTAAACAAGTAATAGTTCCCATCTCGACCGCCGGCAATCAATTCGTGAAAGGGTAATACCGAGCTCAATAACCACTTAGGTAAACTCTCCTCCCATTCTCATCACAGACTTCATACGAACAGCTTCATCGAGCGTATTCAATCTAACTTATCTCTTTATTACTAGCATCTGTTTGTTTCAGCAATCATTCGTGCAATCATACCGTCATATCAGTTACCTCGAGCAAGACCACCTACAATATATCAGACCGTGATTCGACAATCGATTTGGCAAAAAATGGTGGCAATCGTAGTGTAAGCAATCGAGTAACAGATATAACAGCTTAGGCTTTCACGGCCGGCGTTCATAATTAAGTACATGTTTTTCGGGCTTGTAGGCCGTGGTCCAGACAGGATATCTCCCGACGTTTCACCGGAAACTGCGTCCGGCATTATCAAGGGTTCCGCTCCTTTCCTTGGTCAGCAGTGGAATGAGGAAGAGACTTGAAATAATGGGTAACGGTTTGAAGTGGGGTATTGTTGTTTGAATATGACTGTTGGTTGGGTGGATCTTGCATACCTGCCAACCTCTCAAAATGAAAAATCGGGAGATTCGACGCGGCGGCGATGGGGGCGCGTGATGCAACATAATTCATACACAGGCTAAGAAATTTCAGCAAATATATAAGTTACACTACCGGTATTAAACTGTACACGACTAACATGATATGACATCCCAGTTTACAAATGTACTTAAGACTGAGTAATTTTAAATTCTAACTAGTCTATCAAACAAGCATACCTTTCTTTCGACCACACTCAGGCATACAAAACTAGTGACGTATCGAAGATCATATTATTGGTCGTTGTTGCAGGTGACTGTGGCTGAGTTTGCCCTCTTCAAAAAGGTCTTGCTATATTCTTGCTCAAAACACTTCCCTTTCTGAATCAACTTCAGAGTTATAAGTTTGTCCAAAGTCTTGTCGGAGAGAGATGACCTCAACTGCGTTCTTGGTTTTCTGATAAGACTGAACATCCTCTCACACTCTGCATTCCTATGCGGAATGGTCGGAATGGAAAGCATAACTTTAGACAATTTGTTGTACTTTGAGTTCTGGCCGAGCCATATCTCCCGGCAATTTGAGTCTGGGAACATCATCCTAAATAAAGGACCGGCGTGATCGGAACAATTGACAGGGAGGTTATGTTCAATAATAAACGATGTGAACAATACTTCTGCACGTGTTATGTCAGTGTCTTCCTCCTTACACTTGAAATAATCAAGTTTCTTGTTTTTCCCAACACATTGTACATTGTCTTTATGTTTCTTTGAGAGCACATGTTTTGAAATGTCTCCCTTTCCACCATGTGAGATACTGAAATCACACCTACAGACACTACAAAATGCAAATGTTGCGCCTCTTCTTGACTCAGTTATATGCGGAAAGTTATCTGTGTACACACTTTTATATGTCACATATTTCTTCGCCATATTACCAAGGAACGGACGCAATCACTCAGATCGAAAAATCACAATAGCCTACGGGCGTATTAACGACAACAACATATAACTAAGTTATACATAAATCGTATAATTTCACGTGTGAAACAGATACAATATTCCGCAGCGCACAACTACCTATCACCCACAGGTCATTATGCAAAGCATCTAGGAACAAGCGCTGAATTAACCATCGACGATTTCAAACAAAGACGTATTCCAAGCAAACTTTTTATAACAGCAGGACGTGACGACGGGAGTTAGTACGCAGTTGTCGATTATCGATACAGAGCGAAACAGCGGTATCGAGATATAACTTCAAAACACGTAAAGTCGATCCGTTCGATAGACGACTGGAGTGTCATCTCGCACATTCAATTCGAAATTACGCGTGGGATTTTTGAAAAATCGGAACATTTAATACGTTAAGCGGGAGGGCGGGAGAAATGGTCTGAAATCGGGAGTCTCCCGCCAAAATCGGGAGAGTTAGCAGGTATGATCTTGGCAATGAACTAACGGCTGGAAGGTAGTTTTGGATCTTCAAATTAGCATGGTGAGCCGAGCGTCCTCTTCGCATTCCGGCTGTTGCGGGGTGCGGTGCGTGCTGCGGCTTCGGCGAGCGAGCTTGTGAGGGTCAGGTGTTCCCTGGGTGACTGCCGGGCTGTAGCGGGAAGGTTCTTCAGGTTTACGTGTGCGTGATATCTTGGCCTTGGTGTTCCTAAGGGAAGGGATCCATGTATTACGCACACGTTCAATTTCTTCCTTTCGATTGAAATTGTCGGGGTGTTTGAATATTTATATGGCCTCCCGTTGCAGCCTGGTGTGGTCGTGTGTGGTCGTGGAGAGTATCTCCGTGTCCCCGTACTGTACATCGTGACCGGGCAAGAGAGAATGCTCAGCGACTGACGATTTCTCAGTTTGACCCAGGCGGCTGAGTCTGTTATGTTCCTTGAGTCTAGTGGTCACGCTCCTCTTCGTCGTTCCTATGTACACCTGCCCACAGGAACACGGGATTCTGTAGACAACTGCAGTGGAGTGTGGGTGGCGCTTGTCTTTAGCGGATCGCAGCAAGTCCCGGATTTTGGTGGTGGGTTTATAAACCGTCTTCACCCCAAAGGTCTTGAGTAATTTGCCTATCCTGTCCGCCACCTTCTTCACGTACGGCAGGAATGCGGTGGCCACCGGAGTTTCCTCAGATTCTTTCCTCGTTCTCCGGCGCCTGAGATGAGAGGCTTGCTCAATCTCCTTATTGCTGTATCCGTTGGCGCATAGGGCCCTCTTTATATGTTGCAGCTCTTGGTTGAGGTTGGATGGCTCACAGATTCTCCTAGCACGGTCTACCAATGTTTTCATAACTCCGTGTTTCTGCCGGGGGTGGTGATTGGATGTCTTGTGTAGATACCGGTCGATATATGTGGGTTTCCGGTATACGGTGTGCCCCAAGCGCCGGTCATTAGTCCTGGTGATTAGCACTTCAAGAAAGGTCAGGCAGTTGTCTTTCTCCTTCTCCATTGTCATTTTTTATGTTGGTGTTGAGGCTGTTAAGGTGGTCCAGGAAATGTTCCAGCTCTTCCTCTCCGTGGCTCCAGACTACGAAGGTATCGTCAACATAACGTAGCCATACTTTCGCTTCGCAATCATAGGGCTTAGAGGGCTACCCATGGCAACCCCCTCTATTTGCTCGTAGAAGTTCTCGCGCCATAGGAAGTAGCTCGCGGTGAGGCAATGGCGAAACAAGTCAGTGATGTCTTCCGTGAAGAGCTCGGCAATCTGGTTTATAGATTCTTTCATAGGCACCTTCGTGAAGAGGGATACTACGTCAAAGCTGACTCGGCGGTCTTCAGGTTCCAGACGTATGTTCTGCAATTTCTCAATAAAATGGCCTGAATCCCTGACGTAAGTCTCAGTGTTACAGATGTGCGGTTGTAGAATGATGGAGAGATGCTTGGCGATGCTGTAGTTTGGAGAGCCGATAGCACTCACGATAGGTCTCAGTGGTATATCAGTTTTGTGTACTTTGGGTAGTCCGTACAGCCTTGGAGGTAGAGCTTCACTCTTGCATGTATCCTTCTTCACGTAGTCTGGTAGTGAAGAGGCCTTGATTAACCTGTTGGTCTCTCTAAGTATCCGTGTTGTGGGGTCTCTCGTGAGTTTTCGGTATATCTGAGGTTCTAGTAGCGACAGGATCTTAGTGTCGTAGTCTTCCGATGACATGACTACAGTGGCGTTGCCCTTATCTACAGGTATAATGATGATGCTTCTCTCCCTGTTAAGGGTTTTAAAGGCAAGGAAAGGAGCGGAACCCTTGATAATGCCGGACGCAGTTTCCGGTGAAACGTCGGGAGATATCCTGTCTGGACCACGGCCTACAAGCCCGAAAAACTTGTACTTAATTACGAGTAACAGATGTTTGTTTACTATTGTTGATCATACATAATGAGTGGTTTCTTCTGTCAGGGATTCGTATTAATGGTATATTTCTCGTGTGATCTCGTACTGTTTATCATGTTAATGGTGTACGGTACGGTACCGTATGTAGTGTAGTACATTGCAAATAATAAATACCGGTACCATATAATGCGAAGTGTTGTGATGTGTCATGAAAGGGGTCGTACATGCTATGTAACGAGCTAACTGTAGATCGAATGATACTGTTGCAGGTTTTTTCAACATTTACATTTCATTAAGACCAAACAGTGAAGGAGAAGTGATTAAGAAATATACACAGGGATGATTTCGAAGTTACAGCGCCAATAATCGTGTGCGTTTTGACAGTTTGAACATAGAGTACAGTACATTTATGGATAGCGAAGGCCCGAACTGAAAATGGTGAACCAGTGTCTAATTTGTTGGACGTAAATGCATTCTATAAGAATATCTATGTGAGGAGAAATGCGAATGGATACTGCAAGCTGGACCATTCGGTGAGTCATCTTTCAAATTACAATAACCTAAATGTACTTTTGGTATGATGCAAATGCTGGTAAAGGAAGCCTTGTGTCTTGATTGTTTTCCGTGATTTCTAATCTCTTCGCCAGGAAAATGCCGAGAGGGACAGATTACCTCGCTGTTTCGCCCCTTAAAACAATAACTAACTAACAAATGTCAGGGGCAGATGACATCGTAGTTCCGCCCCTTAAAACAACAATAACTATATAAGAAATGTCGAGATGCTTCCTAGCTTAAAACTACGGCCACCTTCTTCAAAATCCTAGCTTCAATTACAATACACACTACTACAGTCATTACAATGACTCAGGTTATCAGACCGAGTCCACACACACCTACAGTAAGTACAAGGAACAACGTGACCACGATGTCGCAAAGGCCTTAAATGAATCAATATCCATGCAACTGTCTATGACGTATGACAGACATCAATGAAACTCCTTATGATCTCAAGAAATGGAAGATTTGTGTCATTTGGGCCATAGATTGGACTGACATACACATTGCGAAGAAAATTAATTCTGGGGTAAGGACTGAAACGGGGTGTACACAGCCTCATGAGGGAACTGAGTAGATGAGGGTTCGATGCCCTCATCAGCCATCCTGGAAGTGGTTTTCTGTGGGTTTCCCACCTCTACTGCAGACAAATGCTGGAATGGTACCTAATGTGAGAATACGGCTGCTTCCTATTCAAATCCTGGAAGTGGTTTTCCGTGGTTTCCCCAATTCTACTCCAGGCAAATGCCAGGATGGTTCCTAACTTTTGCCATGGCCTTCTCCCTCCCAATCCAATCCTCAATTTTCAAGCACACTAAATCAGCCATAACATACACAAATACATGGGGCTATAAGACCACGATGTAGCTCCTAATATAAGTAACAACAACAATGTATACCGTATTTGCATTCTTGTAGCTCCATTTAGAAGTATTTGCATTTTGTAAATATTTGTCTTATCTTTGCTTTATTTATGTCTGTCCCCCCAGGGTCTCACATGTAGTGGGACGTGGGTTGGCGACCACGGGACCCTAGCTGAGTCCGGCATTGCTTCCACTTACTTGTGCTGGGCTCCTCTCCGCCCTCTTTCCTGTTGACCTCTCTTGGTCAACTCTTGTTCTCTTCCGACCCCGATGGTATTAGGGTATCCGAGGCCTAGGGAGTCTTTCACTTTCCTGCCTTAATTGGTCCCTGTCCAATCTTTCCTGATACCCTCATTCTTCGAGGGGTTGGCCTTCTTTTTCTTTTCATGTTATCTCCCAAGGTAACTAGAATACTATCAGGTAGGCCGATACCTCAGTTCCCGCTTCAGTCGCCAGGCGGCTCCCTTTTCGCTGACGTCACTTCGCGGACAAGCCATTGTAGCCTGAAGTAGAAAACGTCCTTAGTAATGTAGTTGAATTATCTATTTCGATGTGAAATAATGTGCTTTTAAAATGGGTGGCCACAGCAACTGTGCCGTTTCTGAGTGCAAAAACAATGGCCGTAGAAATTCAGAAGTGATTTACCACTCTTTTCCTAATGATAAGGAAGTTCGAAGGCAGACGAAAGGATAGCGTCAATGCTAAAACTGCTCGAGTTTCTTCTGCACATTTTTTGCCATAGGACTACGAACGGGACCTCAAAAATGAATTATTGGGTTTGCCTCTGAAGAAGAACTTGCGTGTTGGTGCAGTTCCTTCGCAGAATATACCTAACTGGCATGGAGACAATTGTGCTACAGAGCAACAGGTATGTTAAAAAGACTGCTGTTTTTAATATTGATATTGAGAAATATATCTGTCACGAGTAGGTAGGAGCACATTTAAAGAAATCTTATGTATTTGCACTTTGAGTAAGCCGGGACGTGAGTAGGCTGATGTAAATACAGTATGTATATTTCAATACATATCACAGACTAATATCCTAGCTCACAAAGAGACACCACGCACTGTACATCTTCGTGATAAGACGGAGATGCAGCATGCTTGTAATGCTTGTAAATGGTTGACACTTATGGTTTAAGGTGCCGTTGGCACTCGTTTTGACGTATTGAAGCGGCAGTAAGGCAATTGCCCAATCTGTATTCTTCCCTTGACAGGGCAAGACTAGGTTTACATAAGAGGGTTTGATGTCTCTCTTGCTAATCCGACCTCCTCACAAACCAACTGGCTTCGACTCTCGCCGTCATCACTAGGTAGTCTTCCTTTTAGTAGTTTACCTAATTCTAAGCAGAACATTGTACTGTGTGAAAATTGCGAAATTAAACGTGTGTTGGCGTATCAATGTATGATAGTCTAGTGCTAGTCATCTAGTTAAGCTAATTATGTCACCAGTCTCCTGGAGGCAATTTTTTGTTACCCATAGAACGCAACTCCGTCAACGATGGATTAAGAAAAGCTAGCGATCAAATAAACATAACAAAATACCTACTTTTAAACGCGCCTTGTTGCGCTCAACCTCGTGTGGCATAACTGACAAGAGGCGGGTTCGATTCCCATCTCAGCCATCCTGGAAGTAGGTTTCCGCGGTTTCCCACATTTACTTCAGGCGAATACCGGGATGGCTCCTAAATTAAGGCCACGGCCACCTCCTTCCCAATCCTCATCTCAATTACAAATGCACACACTAATACAACCATCAAAAGAACACAGGCTATCCGACAAATTCCACACACACCCAAGTACACGGGGCTACACGACCACGATGTTGCAAAGGCCCAAACGAAACAACAACATACCGCCTAAAGTGAGTACGTTAGTGCAGCACTTCTACAAGACCATATTAATAGCTAAAGAAAAGCAGAATCTAAGAAACTGGGGGATTATTGCCGGCCTATGCCTCAAACCATTTTAAAACATTACAATTGTACGATCATCTGAATACAGCGACACTATACAGCAGGGGTAGGGGTGGGTGAGCGGCAGGTCACCAACAAAAGTATAATTATCTGAAAATTAAAAACCTAGGGTTATTGTCTTGTTCCGCCCACCCTAAAGTCATTTCATAGGGCTGATGACCTTGACGTCCCTCTCTCATATGTGTATTGCAATATAATAAAATGGAATACTTCCTTTAGATCGACAGAAATTTGCCTCCCAAGTTCTCAAGTCTGCATCCGCTCTTTCCGTACAGTGTATGGTGTCTCCTTGTCAGCGTCTAAACCTTGATTATTATCGCAAACATGTGGATTTGCATTCCACTGATTGTCGGACTTGAAGTGGTTTTCCATTTCAACTCCAGGTAATTGCCACGGATGGTACTTACCTCACATATCATGACGGCATTCTTCTGAATTCCTAGTACAACCCATTCTATGGAACCGTAGACCATAGCACTATTATGTCCTAACACATATAGTATATAAATACATTGAGATGGGCGTCTCATGCTTCGACAGGAAAATAGTAATAATAATACGATAATAATAATAGTAATAATACAAGTATAGTATTTTATTACAGGTCAATAATGAACGGGAGATGCGCCAGCAGAAGAGAACAGTGCTTAAGAGAGCAATGTCAACAATGGAAGCCTTGTCGCCCAAGAAAAAAACAAAGCTGGATGAAAATATCTCCAATGAGTCGACCTCTGAGGAAGCAGTACCTCCAGACACGGAGATCGAGAGACTGAAAGAAGAACTCCAATCTATGAAAATGGAAAATGAAGCCATTTTAGTAGCTTTGAAGAGGAGTAATGCCGCTTTACTTAAAAGCAACATCGTCTTGAAAAAGAGCAACTGGGCTCTTAAGAATACCAGAAGTCCAAAATATGTTGTGCCCTTGAAAAAAGCGCCTACAAGGTCAAAAGTGAAAAAAAGGGGAACCAACTTCGAAGTCAGGAAGATTTTATCGTCTTGTTTTACCTCAGGGCAGATCCGAACTTTGCTTAATAAGTCTAAACGCCCAAGGTGGAATGCAGAGGACATAGCTCGTGCGCTCACCTTACGGTCCCTCTCAAAAAAAAAGAGCTATGATTATTTACGGAAGTGTAATTTTCCTTTGCCCTGTCTTTCGACACTACAGAAATGGACAAAAAGTTTTAAGTGTAGACCTGGCATATTAGAGGAAGTAATTTCCCTTTTAAAGGCAAAGGCGGTGAGCTTCAATCCACTAGAAAAAGTTGCTGTTTTAATGTTTGATGAAATAAACATTGATGGCCGTATTTGCTATGATTCTACTGATGACGTGGTTCTTGGACCCCATAGCAATGTACAGGCGGTCATGATCCGTGGCTTATTTTCGAACTGGAATCAACCCATTTTTTTCGATTATGACGTCACAATGACCAGTGAGCTGCTTACCACAATTGTGAACAAGGTCGAAAAAATTGGGATTAAGATCATGGCAGTTACTTTTGATATGGGAGGTGAGAATGCCAAGGTATGGAAGGAGTTCAACGTGAGCACATCGAAGTCTTACTTCACAAACCCGTCTGATCGTAGCAGGAAGATTTGGGTATTTTACGATGTACCTCACCTGCTGAAGCTGCTAAGGAACCATTTTATAGACGAGGAAGTGACATTGCCCGATGGGACTGTGTTCGGTAAAGAGACAATTTCAGAGCTTACGGAACAACAGAAAGGAGAGCTATCCATTACCCACCACCTCACAGAAGCCCATCTAAACGTGATTGGACGAGCTCGGCAAAATGTTCGATTAGCAGCTCAACTTTTCTCTCGGCGCACTGCAAAGGCATTGAAATATATGTCGAACAAGGACAAAGAAAGTATTTTCATTGAACTTGTTAATGATGTATTTGATGTTCTCAATTCGCGTTTTCCTAAAGACAACAAGACACCCATGCGAAGTTGATATGGACTACTACTTCGCAGTCAGGAAAACACCTTAAAGAGATTTTTAGAAGTGTGTTCGGCTATAAGATTCGGAAATAGAAAAAACCTTCTCCCCTTTCAAAAAGGGTTTATAATATCAATCAAGTCTCTCCTGGGACTTTATGAAGATATGAAAGCCTGTGGTGTAACATACATCCTTACTTCGAGACTGAATTTGGAGAATTTGTTTTCTAGAATCCGTGGATTTGGAATATTTTATAACAATCCTACCCCATTCGAAGTACGAAACAGAATGAGGTTGTTAATTCTTACTGGGAATGCAAGCGAAGATCCTCTGTCCGCCAACACCTCAGTCATTGAAGATCATGACCAACCTTCGACTTCACTGGAAGAGGCAACTGATGACGATTTGACGAAGTTTGTTACAACTGAATTGTACGTTACTGATGATGCCTCACTGCGAAACAATCCTGCACCATGCGATTAAGGTCATGAAATCCATCTACTGGTTGAGGACGATCAGGCCTCGCATCAGGGAATGTCAAATCAAGACATGGCGGAAGATGCCATAAAATATGTCGCAGGGTATTTAGCATCCAAGTGCCGGTCAGTTGATAAAACGTTAGGTTCTTCAGAACAACTCAGTGTTCTGCAAGAAGCTCAAGACTGGATATCCATAATTTCCAAAGGAGGACTCATTTCACCAACACAAGAGTGGGTAGACAAATTGAAACAGTTCGAAGTAATTTTTTGCAGTTTTCATGGATTAATGAAAATATCAAAATGCAAAGGTGTAATTACTACAATGGCTTCTCTGATTTCTTCTAAATTTCCAGAAATGCATGAAAAAGTAGTCAACCTATACGCACGAACTAGGACTTTTATTCGCATTAGATATTTAAATCAAAAGCGTAAAATAGAGTCAATGAAAATGTATGCTGCTAAGAAAGGACGACTATGGGCTGCATCTTCGTCAGCTAAAGCTAGTACGGCATAAAGTTCTCTAATGACACATATGGAACACCTACACGTAGACTACCACAAGTCAAAAGTATGATTTTGAGCTATACCGTGAACTAAATACGGCACTGCACACTCTACGTGCTGATAAATTGGTATTACTCTAATTTCTTATTTACTTCTTTACGTGGCAGTAGCCGAAAATGTCATTTTTAAAGCTTGTACTTAACAGTGGTAGTTCATAGTATGATAGCTATCTGAGCTGATGAACCTACATGTTGGGCTCTCTTAAAACAACAGTATCATAGCTATCATTGTTCCATTTGAATGTGATCATCATTATCATCATCATCATCATCATCATCATCATTTGACTGTGATGCATCTCGTAAATATTAAATTACGTCATGTGTTAAAATTATGTCTTATTTTAAGTGTGGCTACCTCGCGGTGTAGTGACTTGTATTCTTGACTGTGATCGTGGAGGTCCGGGTTCGAATCCCACCTAAATTAAGACCACGGCCACGCCTTCATCACGACCTCCCCCTACCCAAATCCTAACCCCAATTACTAAAAAACACGTTAGTGCAGCCACCATAATGACACAGGTTATCAGACAGATTTAACACATTCACCCAAGTACATGAGGCTACTTGATAGCGATGTTTGAAATTTTGTTTGTTGTTGATGATTCATTTATGGACTATGCTAACCCACCATTGGTTAACTATTGACATTTCCAATATTCTTTTAGAAATATTTTTGACCCCACAGCATAGCCGTGTTCGTTAAGTCATGTACCAAAACTGCACAGGTATCAAAAGTTCGAATTCTGACACCGTGTGTGGTTTTCCTGACAGTTTTCCACACTCCCTCCAGGAAAATGTAGGGATGGTGCATATTTCGTGTCTTGAGGCACCTACTTCAATCCTAAATGCTGAAGATTACAATTACACATACTAACTTATTACAAAAACACAGGTTATCAGGCAAATTCAACACACACAAGTGCATTAGAATGATGACCAAGATGTCACAATCCCAAAACTGAATAGTTAAGAACAGAAATGATTGGATTCTAGGATGTGTAAAATTTCATAGCCGTTAATTAACTCATATTCATTACGTGTTAAGTCACCGTCGACATTTCTAACATCATTCATAAGTATTCTAACATTAGTAGATCGAAAGGTTTGTGCAATTACGTAGCTATTAACTCGTATATATTAAGAAAACTGACCTCAAGCAAAATACTGTACGGTATATGCCAGTGTTACAGTGCTGTGGGACTCGCCTATGTCCGCGAGATGACGTCACAGACTGCTAGACCAATGGCTACCATTACTCGCGCAGAGCTCGTAGCGGTACCCCCTGGTTATCTCCTGCCTTCTGCACAAGGCCCTCAAGGAGGCAGGGTGTATGTAGCCCCACCACTTCTGGTACACCCTGGATAGTGTTACACCCTCAAGGGCTCTCGGCTGGTGAGTTTGGGAATTGGCGACCCCGAGGGATTCCCGAGCTGGTTCTCATCAGGTATGGCATATTTGATGTGAATGGTTCCATCATAGTGTAATCGATAGTGGCTTAAACCCGAAGCAAGCGCATAGGTCAAGTGCTGGCCATGAACTAGCGGTATATGGTTTCTCTCATTCACAGGTTTTTCATTTGTCAGATACACTAAAACTACAGATGGGATAAATTTATAAAGCCTTTTCATTTCATAGGTCACGTAACGCTTGGTACAGACATCGTCTTCGTCTTGCGGGTCTTCCACGTGAATAATACGATGGTGATTAGCGCTATAGCCATTCACCGTAAACTGAGGCACTTTATCATAAAACTCATACACCTTGTTATCCACATACTTTTTTGTAGTAACGTCTGTAGACACTTGAGGATGTTTTACATGGGTTAACCGCTTTCCCTTAAAGTCATAATCTCCTTGTTTTGTGCGTGGCACTACTGACCTATCCACATAGTGTTTATTAGCAGGATCTGTTTCTTGTTTAGGATCATGTATGGGAACAGACCTAGCTTTGGCCATCAACGCACGTCCAAAGACATCCATCGTCAACCTATAGTACCTGCGGTACCTGTCTACTGTTTCTATGACAAGGCTCGGTGCCTTGTATATTAGTCCAGTCAATAGACGAATTTTACCCTACATCAGATGCGGGATCGTTTTTTTATTTTTGGATGTTGTTTAGGACCATTAGGTAGTTATTAATCCAAGTTTCCGTCATCCCCCACCTCTTGCTTCAGCCTCCATCTTGAAAAAACTGTCAGAAATCGGCACTTTTTTCAGTTTTTGGCCTCTAGCTCATTCCCAGTTCATTTGTTTGAAGATATGTTTAAATAAGAAAATTTAGATTACTAAATTTCCAACAACTTTAATATGAACGTTTTTTTCGTAGGCCCAAGCATGTTCGAGATACGAGAAGGAAAAAAAGGGCGAAATTTGGCGATTCAGCAAATTTTTCACTTTCGCTCCACTTTCCATCGCAAAAACAGGGGGAAGACTTGATTTCAGCAAAACGTTTATTGAATGAAAGTTGTAGAGAATTTAATTTCGTTTGAAACTCATGTATCAAAAAAATAATTACGAGCAATGGGTAGGAGTGGGGGTAAATTTGAGAAAACTAGAGGAAATGCGTTTTTTGTAATTCAGCCCTGGAGCACCGTGTTGGTGAAATTTTTTCGTTTTCATTATATTACAATCATTTTCTGAACACAGCAGTGCATCTAAATAATATTTAAACCATTTTTTGGATAAATATGAATAGATGGGAGAGAACAAATTCGTTACACATTCATTTAAAAAAGAGACAGTCAGTCTGAAAGACTGGACTTTATATCATTTTAAATGCTACAAATGCTGAAAAATGCTACAAAGTCTCTTGACATGTTAGATGATAAAGAAACAATCAGAACGCTAGAAAGTTACAAGTCATGAGGGAGCTGGAGCGCGCGGTGAAAGGAGGGAGCTGGCTGGATGTCGTCACGCTCGCCGTGTCGTTGCCGTCTCGTAACTCCAGAGCTCACCAGTGAACTCAGTACACATGCACCAAGCGGTACTATGACGTCGCACACCTCAGTGCATTCTCGGTACATTTCGTGACGTCGCCGTAACGTAACGCCAGCCTCAACGTAACGACGAAGTCGACAAGATCATTTAAAATGATAAAAAGTTAGTGTGTATTTACAAAATATAGATTACAATACAATGCGTTTTATATATTAATTATTTACATATTAATTGTTAGGGAATAATGAACACACTAAAATAAAAACTTTAAAATAGATGGGGTGTTGCTACAGTAACCGGAGACGTTTCGCAAGGGGGGTCGGGAGGGCTGACTCTTCGGCAGGGTCTTCGTCGAATGGTATGGACGGGTCGTCGATGTTTTCCTCTTCCTCGTCAGCGGCTATCAAGGGACGGTTGTCGCAGGACTTTCCGCCGCAGCAGAATTTGCAGAAAGTGGAGCAATGCAGACCGGTTTTTCTGCATCCACATACTGCGGAACAGCCGGCGACACACCTACATGATACCGTCTTCAGCAGGGTATGAGGAGCAACATCTCTGGAGGTTGTTCTCGGAATCAAGCCCCTGCTTCCTCTTGTCCAGCCAAAGATGTTCGGGTCTTTCTTCCTGCTCATCCAGGACATCACTTGGTGGTATACTCTCAAGGAGTGGTATCGCGCTGCATCGGAGGATGGGGGCAGCTTTTCCAGGTTCAAGTTTGTCGTGGTGGCAACAAATTTTGTGTGTCGGAGGTCAGAAAATGATTGGTCGATTTCCCCACCATAGAGGACGACCAATATTTGCACTCCTGCTTTGGAGATGTCCTCTAATGTGGCTTCTGGGTCCATGAAGACATCAATTATCTCCAGCAATAATGGATTTCTCCGGAACAGGGAACAAAATTTGGTTTTACCGAACCCATAAATGTTTGACGTTGTGTCACACCCGCTGATGGCGTGGATGAGCAGCAGGTTCTCGGCGAAGTCATACATAAATGATGAGGGGGAGTACATGACGTCAGGTGAATTGCCTCTTCCTGGTTTTTTAAGGTACACGTTGTTCATCGTATTTGCAGTCCCAGTGAGGATGACTAATAAATTGATGTCTTCCCCCACAATAATTTCAGCGTCGTACGAAGAAGCCATCGATGTTGCAGTGGTCACAATGAGCACGTCAGCATCCGCCTCAGCTTGCTTGTTCATGACGTTGGACGCTTCAAGTGTTGTTCTGAGGAGGACACAAATCGTTTTTTATTGCTCCCATTGGACAGAAATTTGTCTTGTGGAGTTGTGTTGACTGTGGCCTCATCAAATATCACATCTGCTGAGGAGTTCAGCTTGCGCCTTCTTGCTCTTCCATCATCTTGGTACTCATCAGAAGATTGTCTGGGTACCCGTCGAAGATGACCATCACCACTGTCCCATAATGCTGGTGGATGTACTTGATATAATCGGCACACATTTGCCCAAAAGTCGAGTTTCGATTCCACACAACTTTGTGGAGCAGATGCCCACCATCGATGACAGTGAGGTGATTTGAGGGGAGCTCGAAATCTATGGGCAGGGGTGTGAACGCTGCATATAAAGCAGACGTTGTGCCCTTGCGCATGCCATCCTCGTTGAACAACGACATAGGGTACGGTGCAAGCTCATAAGAGAGGTATTCCTCAAGGTCGTTCTGGGTTGTTTTTGCTATGCACATCCTGTGATAGAGTGTGAGTGGATCCCCAGCAATCTTCTTCTCCCCAACTTTCAAGATGTTCTTGTCAGCTGCTAAAGATATCACTTTGTTCTTCTTTTTGAAGGACACTTCACCGAAGGTTGTTCCCACTCTTCTTAAGAGTCCATCCATACCGACATGCTGAGCCTTGTGGCAGTTCACCTGCTCACTTCCAACTACACCAGAGCTGATGCTCATAATTTCCTCTGCTTCAGGGAAAGGGGGGTGTTTTGAAAACCATTCGAGCAGCCGTTGTACAACTAAGTCATACTTACACGTGACAGCAACTATGCTTTACAATTAAGTGAGAGAAACAGTTTTTGTCAATTATCTCAATTCTTACAAAAATGACTTAGTGCCTTATCACAATGACCGATTCAATTATATATGCGTGTGTGAGAGAGTGTGTGCGTAAGTGTGTGGTTACATTTATACCAAAAATGGTTCAAATATTATTTAGATGCATTGCTGTGTTCAAAAAATGGTTGTAATATAATGAAAACGAAGAACTTTCACCAACACGGCGCTCCAGGGCTGAATCACAAAAAACGCATTTCCTCTAGTACTCTTAAATTTACCCCCACTCCTACCCATTGCTCGTAATTATTTTTTGATACATGAGTTTCAAAGGAAATTAAATTCTCTACAACTTTTATTCAATAAACGTTTTGCTGAGATCAAGTCTTCCCCCTGTTTTTGCGATGGAAAGTGGAGCGAAATTGAAAAATTTGCCGAATCGCCAATTTTCGCCCTTTTACGCCTTCTCGTATCTCGAATATGCTTTGTCCTACAAAAAACACTCTCAGATAAAAGTTGTTGGAAATTTAGTAATCTACATTTTCTTATTTAAACATACCTTGAAACAAATGAACTGGGAATGAGCTATAGGCCAAAAACTGAAAAAAGTGCCGTTTTCTGACAGTTTTTTCAAGATGGCGGACGAAGCAAGGGGGTGGGGATGACGGAAACTTGGATTAATAACTACCTAATGGTTCTAAACAACATCAAAAAATAAAAAAAGGATCCCGCATCTGATGTAAGGTGAACCCCCTTTTTGAGCCTCTATTGACTGGAATATAGACAGCCTGCTAGCCTGGCTAAGCCTTAGTTGATATGAAGATTATTAAGCAGCGAGAGTCATTCCCCGTGGGGGACATGGTTTCCCATCTCTGTCCCACATGAAGGCTGACTTCCAGTCTTCTGGAATTTCTTCATACCCACAGATTGTATCTAATTCTAATATAAATTTTAATATGGATGATATTATCATCTAGGACTTTCCTCAAGTCTACCTTAATTCCATCTTCACAGGCTGCCTTATTATTTTTCAAGGAGCATATCTCTTTAATTTCATTTAAATCTGAGGCACTAGAGTCGTCCAATTGCGTAAAATTATTACTAAATTGAAACGTGAATTCCAGGTTATGACAATTATAATGATATTTATTGCAACCAATGGTCAAATAGAATAATAATTAAAATTGCACAAAATGAAGTCATGTACAGAATTCTGTTAATGTCACTGTTATCTTCCTACAAACTTTTGCGTGATATCTTTCACATAACTTTCCACACAACTCACACCTACAGTTCTCGTCTGGGTTGTGGTATACCTTCTTGCAGCACAGCTTGAAATGAAAACCATGAACAGCGAAACGTGTCATGAAATGGCGAAGTTCATACATAGAATTCCTCCACTCTGAGGTCAGCATGGCATCTGTTTGGTAGAAATCCATCCAGATGTTGGCTTTCTTCTCTTGAAGTTCTTGCAGTATTAACTGATATTGCTTTGTAGAAGGCAGTAACATTCTTATACGTAACTCTTCTATGTAAAATGGTTGTCTCGTTAGTTCATAGGTCGTCCTTGACGGTGCATTTTGTCCTAGACACAGAATCTTTTTCATGTATATGGTCTTTACCCTTTCTATCTGAGCAAGATCGTTTTTCGAGAGATGCTCCCATATTAATCCTATTGCATATGTCATGATTGGAGAAATTTTTATGTGAAAGAGTTCTAATGCAGTCTGTATGGAGAGTTGTCTTATTAGTTTTATCTCATTCATGGCTATAACCGCGGTAGCAGCTCTATCTTTTACATGTTTGGAGAAATTCCGTCCAGTCGTTTGGATTTTCAGGCCAATTATGCAAATCTTCAAAAAAGTCTGACATTATACTAAAATTTTCTTGTTTAGAACGAACCATTTGATTTAGACTTGGGTTGACAAATAGTAGGTTTGGAGGTGTGAATTTGGTCAGTCGTTTCATAAACAAATTGGTAGAAGTTTCTCAACTTATTTTATTTGAAAGTCTGCATTCATTTGATGTAGTTCATGCAGGCCCGACGAGAGGGGGGGGGGGTCAGGCAGGGCTGGTGCCCCGGGGCCCGACCCTTCCAGGGGGCCCGGCGTCCTAGGAGGATGTGCAAAGCACTTATTTTTCAGGACGCGAAGAGATATTTTCCCTTGCGAATCAGGCCCTTTCGTGATACGCTTTAACGTCTCAGTACCGTTAAACATAAAATTAATTGCCCTTCTTTATCTACGACTTAGAAATGACTCCGGTTCCTGACGAAGCCGCGGCAGGAATGCAGGATTTGGCTTCCCGACTGCGGTGTTATTTTTAGTCATACTCAATAGTAAAACCAAAGCCTGTTTGTCGTTACAGATGTTAGTTCATTTAGGGGCTTGCAACATTCAACCCGTGTAAGTAGGATATAAAGGGCGGTTCTGGCACAGGGGCTAATGGGCAAAATGGCCGCCAGTGCAACCAGCCCTATGTTATTCTTATAGAGGGGACAGTCAGAGCTGGCACAGGGGCTATTGGGCAAAATGGCCGCCACGCTCTGAGACCGTCAATGACGTCACAGAGAGAGGTCGGCCATGTAGTTGCCAAATGGAATATTTATTATTATTATTATTATTAGGTAATTATTAATTGATCATGTATAATCAAGACCAGCCTTATATTGTCCACCTCTTGGTGTAGTGGCTAGAATTCTTGGAGGTCATTCCTGAGGTTCGAATCCCGGCTCTGCCAAGAAATTTAATTTCTGGTCTCATGAGTGGAACGGGGTACACTCAGCCTTGTGAGGCAAAACTGACAGGATCTGGCTTTTGATTCATACCTCAACCATTCTGCCTAACCCAACTTCACCTAACCTAACCTAACCTAACCTAACCTAACTTCAAAGTCAGAGCAAATATGAGAGCAAATGTGAGAGCACACATAATAACCTAAGTTATAACCTAACCTAACTTCACCTAACCTAACCTCACCTAACCTAACCTAACCTAACGTAACCTACCTAATTTAAAATTGCAAGCGAAAAAAAATTAGCAAAAAGTGAGAGCAAATGTAAGAGCACAAATAATAAACTTAGTTATAACCTAACCACACCTAACCTAACCTAACCTAACCTAACCTAAACTAACTTAACCTAACCTAACCTAACCCAACTTAACCTAACCTAACCTAACCTAACTTCAAAGTGCAAGCAAAAAAATTGAGAGCAAAAATTGTAATGAAAAAATTAAGAGCAAATGTAAGAACACAAATAATAAACTTAGTTATAACCTACCCTAACCTAACCTAACCTAACCTAACCAAGCATTTCCTCACCTAATTTCACCTAACCTAACTTCAAAGTAAGTGCAAATATAAGAGCAAAAAGTAACAGCAAAAAGTGAGATCAAATAGTGTGTGCAAGAAAGTAAGAGCAAATGAGAGAGCACAAATAATAAACTTAGTTATAACCTAACCTAACCTAACCTAACCCCAGAAACCTCATTTTAAGATTTTAGATTTTACATTTTAACATTTTACATTTTAACATTATAGATTTTTAATTTTTTCATTTTACTTTTTTATATTTTACATTTTTGATTTTTTTGTATTTCAGTTTTAGTTTTTTTAGATTTTACATTTTAAATTTAATATTTTTTGATTTTAGATTTTACAATTTCCATTTTCCGAAAAGAGTCACTTACCTAACCTCACTAAACCTAACTTTACCAAACCTAACTTAAGCTAATCCAAAGGGCTAATGCACATACACAAAGTATATAAGGACACATGCAACTCTCCTTATGCTAGTCTTATTGGCTACTGTACAACATGATCACTACCCAACCGTTTTTTTTTTCATTTTGTTGTTTACTCATTTGTCAATTTTCCAATTTCCCATTTTCCGTTTTTTTAAATGTCAGTTTTAAGTTTTTTTAATTTCATAATATGGAAACATGGATTTTGCATTTTGTTGTTTACACATTTGTCAATTTTCCAATTTCCCATTTTCAGTTTTTTTTTATGTCAATTTTAAGTTTTTAAATTTCATGATATGGAAACATGGATTTTGCATTTTGTTGTTTACACATTTGTCAATTTACCAAATTCCCATTTACAGTTTTTAAAATTTTAGTTCAATGTTTTTTCTATTTTGTCAATATGGAAACATAGATTTTCCAATTTGTGTGTTTTACATGTTCATTTTGCATTAGGAGTGGAGAGAGGTGGGTAGTAATTAAAAATGTACAAGCAGTGTCCATACAATATTTTTTTATTTTAAATACATGTACACTATTTACACTTAAATACATTTTTATATATAGTCTATTTTTTGTTATAAATTGTACAGTTGTTTTTATTTTTGTTTTCTATTTTATTTATTTTTGATTATGAATACTATTTTTTTTATTTTTATAGTGCCATGGTTTTATTTACTAAATAGTTTTGTTTTATGTATTTGCTAGTTGCAGGCAGAAGATTTTGATATTCATAACTTAACTCTTTAAGCATGGTCAATGATTGAGTAATGACCATAGGCATGTGTACCTATACCATTAGCATCAATCACTCTTTTATCATCACCAGGACACAAAGCAATTTTGTTTAGCCTTATAGATGATATGTCATGTTGTTTAGAAGCGATAATGTTCATGGGTATTCTTTTTACATTGTTTTTCATGACACAATCCTTATAATCTTGAAAGCTTATACAATTTTTGACAACACCTCTGCTAATACCTTTAATCTTTTTGATTTCTTTACCATTTATGTCTAAAGCATACATTTTAGCTCTAAGTCCAACAAATGCTTTTATAATTTGTCCACAAGCCTCGTCTTTAAATTTCCCCAACGTTTTCTTGTTTGATGTAGAGTAACATATGTGATTAGTAGGATAATCTGATGTGTCCAGGTGTTGTAGGAAATCCAACTTGTCTTGATATACATCTGGGGTGTTAACCAAATATATGAACGAGTCAGTATCCATATACATGAGTTTAAGATTGTCCATGCCATAATAAGGTAGCAGGACATCATAGTGGTGGGAATACATGAGAGTTTTTGAAATATCCAGTATACACATTCCAATATATATAGGCTTATTGAATACAATGTTACGTTTAGCCATGTGGAAAGCAGCTAGGTTAGGGCCATAAATTATTCTGTCGATAAATGTCGGCTTTGCTATTAGCTTTTCTGCCTTTTTGCTGTCAGTCACAAGACGTATGTCTATTCTTTTACGGATATTTTCCATTGTTTTCCCAAAAATGGCATTGTTGAATAATTTGTACAGATTTTTCTCAAAATCATTTTTGGCTTGTTTTCGAAGGTTGTTATTAAAATCAACGTATGCCTTTAACCAAGGTCTTTGTTTAAACTTTAACACACGATGAATTTTTATCAATTTTATTCCATGATCTAAAGCCTGTTTTAATGCCATGTAGTGAACAACATATCGCCTTCGATTTCCAAGATGAGGAATTAGTTTTTTCAGAGACGAATCCTTAGGTTGTGTACACTCTGGTAGGAAAGGTAAATCGTTGTGTAGATCATGAAGGTCAGATGGGTAATCAACATCAACGTCTAGAATGTATCCCACAGGATCGTCTTTCTTTAGTTTTTCTAGATCAACAGTATCTGGAGAAACCCACTGAAATCCACCATAAGGAAGGGAGTGGCACATAGCCCACCCGTATTGGTTGTTGGCATCATCATAGGTAATAAACTGCGATGGTTTCTCAGAATCATAGGTTTCCATGTATTTATTGTTAGCTTCAGCATACCGATGAGACACCTGGCATATGCCTCCACGTATTCCAGACTCGATTAAAAGAATCTGATCGTAATCCTGTAGCAATTCCAGTTCAATGCCTGTGTAAAGGAGCATTGCCTCGAAACTTAAACCAGGCGAAGTAAAGAAGTGTGCAGCATCCACTCGGTGTGTTTCTAGTGTTTTGTTTCTAAACGTTTCAAAGCTGTCTGCAAGAAGGAGTACATCTGATGTTAGGTAGAGGTCACTATATTCCCCTAGAGTTTTAATGTTGAACTGATTCCAGACATTTTTGGCATGTTCATAGTCTTCTTGACTAACATCTTCTTGACTTAATTTGTTAAAGAATGCCTCTTTTGGAGGTAAACACGTTTCACTTAACTTTTCCCATGAGTCAATGTAGTCATAACAAAATACCCCTTTACGAGTCATGAGCATTGCATTTTCTTTTCCAAAGTACTTGTCTGTTTCAGGGTATAATGTTAAGTTGGAAACTAAGTTTTCCAAACTACTCGGCATTAACCGAAACGTATCCACAAATCTAAGCTTAACATTTCCTACATATTTGGTAAAGGAAATGTACTTTTCTTTGGAGTTAGCGATAACATCCACTCTCTCAGTAGTACACCCCAATTGCTTTATAATGAAATTTGCGTCGTAGCCACTCATATTATGTAGAAACACAGGAACGGGGTTTCGTGTTTTACACCTCAAATTACAGTTATTGTGAGCACTTCCACGGTATTCCCCTGTAATATGGCAGTGGTCTCGAACTTTCCAGTCCTGTTGGGTAAATGGTTTTTGACACAAATAACAGGTTTCAGAACATTGGAACTCTGCTTCTTGAGCCTGAGTTAAGGCCTTTGGAACATTTAAGCTGTAAAGGCGATCAATTTCATTAGATATTGAGATCAAACAGTCCATAAACTTTTCTGCAGCGTCAGGCCCACGATAAATAACAGGTTGGCTTGAAAGATTTGTCTTTATGTGTTCCACAGCAGGTGAGGGTTTAACGTATATACCAAAGCTCATAGGAACATGACTCTGGTATGGCACTGTATAACTTGCCTCAGGATTAGGTAGACATGTTTGATAGGGTAAGAGTATACTTTCAAAATCTGCATAGATAACGTAAGGTATTCTCAGCATTTTTCAACATTTAAGAATTTGACAATGGGGTTTTTAATAGGCATTTCAACCCTAGCAATGTCATGCTGGACACACAAAGCTCTATGTTCTTTCATTTTTTCCATTCCTTGTTGTCCATATCGATTATCAAAGTGTGTAAAACACCGTTTACACGTATATATTTTATGTTCATGGCGGGTAATCTGATGTCTTACTAGTTTATCAAAATCTTTGATAAAGACGTAGTGGTTCTGGCCGGATGATGAACTTAGCAAAAGGAGGTCGCGATGGTCTTGCAGCTCTTGATCCACAACCTTCAGAGGGAACAATTTCTTGTCTTGTTCCAATCCAAATACATTAATGGATATATCGTTGGCTTTTTCAAATTTGGGAATGTCAGCTAGCGATGTAGGAAACGATATTACAGAAAAATCATACTTGTTTTCCAGATCCTTGTATTTACTAATGCGATGAGCATCAGTTTTAACCAGTTTTGCTAAAATGGCATACATAAAACACTTTTCATTTTTCAAGTTTTCAGGATTAATGCAGGCTTTTCTTGCTTGTATAGCTGCTGGTAATGGAATATATGTGCTGCCACGCAAGGGATTGTACTTATTTATTTTCAATCGTACTCCTTCCACTGCTAACAAAGCCCAATTACTGCCTTTTAGCTCAGATTCCTCCATTTCCGTAGTTAACGTTGTAAATTGTGTTTCCAAGAAACTACTTAAGTCCGTTTCCAAAAATAGGGCCTGATTTCGTGTTTTAAAAGCACGATCTGTAATGTCATTGGTAGATGTATGAATGAATCTACATTCAGCCACAAGATTAACTTTTATCGACTTGTGCATTGCTAGTTCTTTCTGCATAGCTTGTATTATTTGCTGTTTGGACTCTTTAAGGTATGAATTTAAATCCTTGCACGTATCGCAACGAATGAAATAGGATTTAAGTCGACCTTCAAAAGATGTCTCATATTCAATAAGTCCATTTTTGTCAGGGACCAATGACAGTAGGTAATGTTTTGTAGGCTCTGCCTTTTGTCTTTTAGCTGCCGACACAACATTACAACATTCTTCATGACGACGTCCATTGTAGGCATTGTTGAATGTACTACCACAGGTCTTGCACTCATGAAATTCACCACACGATACTTCATGTCGCTTCCTATGATAGTCTCGAAGAAAAGTCTTTCCACACTCTTTACACATATAGCTAGGAATGGCTTCTTCCATTATGAATGTTGATTTCTGCAAACAGCTGCTTACTGCGTATCACAGGGCTAGAGGTTGGTCAGTGAGACGGTCTTTCACGATGTGAACACCGTGAGAGGTAGTAGTCAACTGGTGATATTCTTGTGAAGGGTCCACTAATATACCCCTAGTCTAGACCAACAGCTCTTTACAGCGTATGACAAGGCTGTATACTGGACAGTGAGACGGTCTTTCACGATGTGAACACTGTAACAAGTAGTAGTCAACTGATTATATACTTGCTAAGGGTTCTCTAATATACAATAGTCAAGACCAACAGCTACTTACTGAGTAGTACAAGGCTGTACAATAGTTGTTTTGACAGTCTTTCACGATGTGGTCACTGTGAATGGTAGTAGTCAACTGATGATATTCTTGATAAGGGTCCTCTAATGTACCCCTGGTTAAGGGTAACAGCTGTTCACTGCTTATGACAAGGCTAAAGACTGGTTGCTTCAACGGTCTTTCACAATGTAAACACTGTGACAGGTAGTAGTCAACTGAAAATATTCTTATGGCCTACTCAAGGTTATCAGGTACTTACTGCA
Source organism: Meconema thalassinum (assembly GCA_946902985.2). Lineage (NCBI taxonomy): Eukaryota > Metazoa > Arthropoda > Insecta > Orthoptera > Tettigoniidae > Meconema > Meconema thalassinum. Next base: position 446,223,166 of record OX336390.1, read on the forward strand.
TATCAAAAGGCTGTACACTCATGTGTGTTAGGCACTCTTTCTTGCTAAGGACCCCAATATTCCCTACACAAGGCTATACATGTTAGTTCTAAACACTTAGTGGTTAATTGTATATTCAATTTTTGTACAAAGCTTACACAAGCACGTTTTCTATGAGGTAAAACTTTGTTAAATAGCTGCATGCGACACGCAAAGTATGTTGCCGCTATCTAGCGGTGACTATGAGAACTACTTGACCGACCAGCATGCTACCTAGCGCTCCATTTCAATACTCGCTCACTGAACGAACAGCATACTATCTAGCGGTCGATATCAATACTCACTCAACTACCAGCCTGCTACCTATCGGTCAATACAACAACTCACTCAACTACCAACATGCTACATGGCTTTTTGGTCAGTTTTTTTGTTGGCTTTTTTGGTCAGTTTCTGTTGGCTTATGTTGGCTTTTATTGGCTTTTGTTGGCTTTTGTTGGCTTTTGTTGGCTTTTTGTTGGCTTTTTGTTGGCTTTTGTTGGCTTTTGTATTAGCTCTTTTATATTTGCTCTTGCTTGTGGGGGCTTATTTGGTCTTGGAAAGTATGTCAGTCCTTTTTTATGGCTGTAAAATGCTTACAGCCATGTTTGTAAGCAGCAACAACAACAACACACAAAATTCCAAAAAAATCGAAAGTACTCTAAGTTTTATCAATGACTCTCAACTCTTACACTTACCTCTATCCCATGCATAGTCAAAATTTAGTGTATTTTTCAAATTTTTCAAAAAATATTTGGAAAGTAGGCTGTATCATTAAACTAAAAATCCTGAAAAGACATATGTTAACTCCAACACCTACTTCTATACCCCTCTCAGTCCAAAAATAGTGTATTTTTCAAATTTTCCAAAACATATTTCCAAAAAGGGTTATATTTCCGAAATTAAAAAGTTAACAAAAATGTTTGTTTGACATAAATAAATGGCCTTTGCCTCCTCTACCACTGTACCAAGTCCCAGGTCTCCAGGACAAAAAAAAAATTTTAAAAGGGTTTTATTTCCAAAATTAGGAATTTTACAAACACATTTGTCTGACGTAAATCAATGGCCTTTACCCCCTCTACCCCCCCACACTAAGTCACATGTCTCTAGGACAACAAAAATAAAATTTTGGAAATGGGCTTATATTTTCAAAATTAGGAATTTTACAAAAACGTTTGTCTGACGTAAATCAATGGTCTTTACCCCCTATATCCCCATACCAAGTCTCAGGTCTTTAGGTCAACAAAAATAAAATTTTGAAAATAGGCCATATTTCCAAAATTAGGAATTCTACAAAAAAGGTTTGTTTGACGTAAATCAATGGTCCCTACCCCCTCTATTCCAACACCAAGTCTCAGGTCTCTAGGTCAACAAAAATAAAATTTGGAAAAAATGGTCACTATTTTGGAAACTAGGAATTCTACAAAAATGTTTGTATAACATAAATGAAAGGTCTCGATCTCCTCTACCTGTAAACCAAGTTCCAGGTCTGTATGACAAAAAATGAAAATAGTTCAACTGGGAAAGTAGGCGATTTTTCATAAAACTAAACATTCTAAAAAGTGTTCTATGGGCTTAAAAGAATGGCCTCAATGTCTTTTATTTTTTATAATAAAACTTTTTTATTTTTTACATTTTTTTGAAAAAAGTTCAATTTTGAAATTTTTATATTTTGGAAACTAAAGAGTTAACAAAAAATTTTCTTTGACATAAATGACTGGCCCTGACCCCATCTACCTCCAAAATAAATTTCAAGTCATTGGGACAAAAACTGTGCAGTAGGGGAGTAGTGGGTGTTCTGGCCCCGCCCCGAAATGTGACGTCAGAGAGAGAGGTGGGGGGAGTTAGAACACCCACTACTCCCCTACTGCACAGTTTTTGTCCCAGCGACTTGAAATTTATTTTGGAGGTAGATGGGGTCAGGGCCAGTCATTTATGTCAAACAAAATGTTTTGTTAACTCTTTAGTTTCCAAAATATAAAAATTTCAAAATTGAACTTTTTTCAAAAAAATGAAAAAATATAAAAAAGTTTTATTATAAAAAATAAAAGACATTGAGGCCATTCTTTTAAGCCCATAGAACACTTTTTAGAATGTTTAGTTTTATGAAAAATCGCCTACTTTCCCAGTTGAACTATTTTCATTTTTTGTCATACAGACCTGGAACTTGGTTTACAGGTAGAGGAGATCGAGACCTTTCATTTATGTTATACAAACATTTTTGTAGAATTCCTAGTTTCCAAAATAGTGACCATTTTTTCCAAATTTTATTTTTGTTGACCTAGAGACCTGAGACTTGGTGTTGGAATAGAGGGGGTAGGGACCATTGATTTACGTCAAACAAACTTTTTTGTAGAATTCCTAATTTTGGAAATATGGCCTATTTTCAAAATTTTATTTTTGTTGTCCTAAAGACCTGAGACTTGGTATGGGGATATAGGGGGTAAAGACCATTGATTTACGTCAGACAAACGTTTTTGTAAAATTCCTAATTTTGGAAATATAAGCCCATTTTCAAAATTTTATTTTTGTTGTCCTAGAGACATGTGACTTAGTGTGGGGGGTGGGGTAGAGGGGGTAAAGGCCATTGATTTACGTCAGACAAATGTGTTTGTAAAATTCCTAATTTTGGAAATAAAACCCTTTTTAAAAATTTTAATTTTTTTTGTCCTGGAGACCTGGGACTTGGTACAGTGGTAGAGGAGGCAAAGGCCATTTATTTATGTCAAACAAACATTTTTGTTAACTTTTTAATTTCGGAAATATAACCCTTTTTGGAAATATGTTTTGGAAAATTTGAAAAATACACTATTTTTGGACTGAGAGGGGTATAGAAGTAGGTGTTGGAGTTAACATATGTCTTTTCAGGATTTTTAGTTTAATGATACAGCCTACTTTCCAAATATTTTTTGAAAAATTTGAAAAATACACTAAATTTTGACTATGCATGGGATAGAGGTAAGTGTAAGAGTTGAGAGTCATTGATAAAACTTAGAGTACTTTCGATTTTTTTTGGAATTTTGTGTGTTGTTGTTGTTGTTGCTGCTTACAAACATGGCTGTAAGCATTTTACAGCCATAAAAAAAGGACTGACATACTTTCCAAGACCAAATAAGCCCCCACAAGCAAGAGCAAATATAAAAGAGCTAATACAAAAGCCAACAAAAGCCAACAAAAAGCCAACAAAAAGCCAACAAAAGCCAACAAAAGCCAATAAAAGCCAACATAAGCCAACAGAAACTGACCAAAAAAGCCAACAAAAAACTGACCAAAAAGCCATGTAGCATGTTGGTAGTTGAGTGAGTTGTTATATTGACCGATAGGTAGCAGGCTGGTAGTTGAGTGAGTATTGATATCGACCGCTAGATAGTATGCTGTTCGTTCAGTGAGCGAGTATTGAAATGGAGCGCTAGGTAGCATGCTGGTCGGTCAAGTAGTTCTCATAGTCACCGCTAGATAGCGGCAACATACTTTGCGTGTCGCATGCAGCTATTTAACAAAGTTTTACCTCATAAAAAACGTGCTTGTGTAAGCTTTGTACAAAAATTGAATATACAATTAACCACTAAGTGTTTAGAACTAACATGTATAGCCTTGTGTAGGGAATATTGGGGTCCTTAGCAAGAAAGAGTGCCTAACACACATGAGTGTACAGCCTTTTGATATGCAGTAAGTACCTGATAACCTTGAGTAGGCCATAAGAATATTTTCAGTTGACTACTACCTGTCACAGTGTTTACATTGTGAAAGACCGTTGAAGCAACCAGTCTTTAGCCTTGTCATAAGCAGTGAACAGCTGTTACCCTTAACCAGGGGTACATTAGAGGACCCTTATCAAGAATATCATCAGTTGACTACTACCATTCACAGTGACCACATCGTGAAAGACTGTCAAAACAACTATTGTACAGCCTTGTACTACTCAGTAAGTAGCTGTTGGTCTTGACTATTGTATATTAGAGAACCCTTAGCAAGTATATAATCAGTTGACTACTACTTGTTACAGTGTTCACATCGTGAAAGACCGTCTCACTGTCCAGTATACAGCCTTGTCATACGCTGTAAAGAGCTGTTGGTCTAGACTAGGGGTATATTAGTGGACCCTTCACAAGAATATCACCAGTTGACTACTACCTCTCACGGTGTTCACATCGTGAAAGAGCGTCTCACTGACCAACCTCTAGCCCTGTGATACGCAGTAAGCAGCTGTTTGCAGAAATCAACATTCATAATGGAAGAAGCCATTCCTAGCTATATGTGTAAAGAGTGTGGAAAGACTTTTCTTCGAGACTATCATAGGAAGCGACATGAAGTATCGTGTGGTGAATTTCATGAGTGCAAGACCTGTGGTAGTACATTCAACAATGCCTACAATGGACGTCGTCATGAAGAATGTTGTAATGTTGTGTCGGCAGCTAAAAGACAAAAGGCAGAGCCTACAAAACATTACCTACTGTCATTGGTCCCTGACAAAAATGGACTTATTGAATATGAGACATCTTTTGAAGGTCGACTTAAATCCTATTTCATTCGTTGCGATACGTGCAAGGATTTAAATTCATACCTTAAAGAGTCCAAACAGCAAATAATACAAGCTATGCAGAAAGAACTAGCAATGCACAAGTCGATAAAAGTTAATCTTGTGGCTGAATGTAGATTCATTCATACATCTACCAATGACATTACAGATCGTGCTTTTAAAACACGAAATCAGGCCCTATTTTTGGAAACGGACTTAAGTAGTTTCTTGGAAACACAATTTACAACGTTAACTACGGAAATGGAGGAATCTGAGCTAAAAGGCAGTAATTGGGCTTTGTTAGCAGTGGAAGGAGTACGATTGAAAATAAATAAGTACAATCCCTTGCGTGGCAGCACATATATTCCATTACCAGCAGCTATACAAGCAAGAAAAGCCTGCATTAATCCTGAAAACTTGAAAAATGAAAAGTGTTTTATGTATGCCATTTTAGCAAAACTGGTTAAAAAGAATGCTCATCGCATTAGTAAATACAAGGACCTGGAAAACAAGTATGATTTTTCTGTAATATCGTTTCCTACATCGCTAGCTGGCATTCCCAAATTTGAAAAAGCCAACGATATATCCATTAATGTATTTGGATTGGAACAAGACAAGAAATTGTTCCCTCTGAAGGTTGTGGATCAAGAGCTGCAAGACCATCGCGACCTCCTTTTGCTAAGTTCATCATCCGGCCAGAACCACTACGTCTTTATCAAAGATTTTGATAAACTAGTAAGACATCAGATTACCCGCCATGAACATAAAATATATACGTGTAAACGGTGTTTTACACACTTTGATAATCGATATGGACAACAAGGAATGGAAAAAATGAAAGAACATAGAGCTTTGTGTGTCCAGCATGACATTGCTAGGGTTGAAATGCCTATTAAAAACCCCATTGTCAAATTCTTAAATGTTGAAAAAATGCTGAGAATACCTTACGTTATCTATGCAGATTTTGAAAGTATACTCTTACCCTATCAAACATGTCTACCTAATCCTGAGGCAAGTTATACAGTGCCATACCAGAGTCATGTTCCTATGAGCTTTGGTATATACGTTAAACCCTCACCTGCTGTGGAACACATAAAGACAAATCTTTCAAGCCAACCTGTTATTTATCGTGGGCCTGACGCTGCAGAAAAGTTTATGGACTGTTTGATCTCAATATCTAATGAAATTGATCGCCTTTACAGCTTAAATGTTCCAAAGGCCTTAACTCAGGCTCAAGAAGCAGAGTTCCAATGTTCTGAAACCTGTTATTTGTGTCAAAAACCATTTACCCAACAGGACTGGAAAGTTCGAGACCACTGCCATATTACAGGGGAATACCGTGGAAGTGCTCACAATAACTGTAATTTGAGGTGTAAAACACGAAACCCCGTTCCTGTGTTTCTACATAATATGAGTGGCTACGACGCAAATTTCATTATAAAGCAATTGGGGTGTACTACTGAGAGAGTGGATGTTATCGCTAACTCCAAAGAAAAGTACATTTCCTTTACCAAATATGTAGGAAATGTTAAGCTTAGATTTGTGGATACGTTTCGGTTAATGCCGAGTAGTTTGGAAAACTTAGTTTCCAACTTAACATTATACCCTGAAACAGACAAGTACTTTGGAAAAGAAAATGCAATGCTCATGACTCGTAAAGGGGTATTTTGTTATGACTACATTGACTCATGGGAAAAGTTAAGTGAAACGTGTTTACCTCCAAAAGAGGCATTCTTTAACAAATTAAGTCAAGAAGATGTTAGTCAAGAAGACTATGAACATGCCAAAAATGTCTGGAATCAGTTCAACATTAAAACTCTAGGGGAATATAGTGACCTCTACCTAACATCAGATGTACTCCTTCTTGCAGACAGCTTTGAAACGTTTAGAAACAAAACACTAGAAACACACCGAGTGGATGCTGCACACTTCTTTACTTCGCCTGGTTTAAGTTTCGAGGCAATGCTCCTTTACACAGGCATTGAACTGGAATTGCTACAGGATTACGATCAGATTCTTTTAATCGAGTCTGGAATACGTGGAGGCATATGCCAGGTGTCTCATCGGTATGCTGAAGCTAACAATAAATACATGGAAACCTATGATTCTGAGAAACCATCGCAGTTTATTACCTATGATGATGCCAACAACCAATACGGGTGGGCTATGTGCCACTCCCTTCCTTATGGTGGATTTCAGTGGGTTTCTCCAGATACTGTTGATCTAGAAAAACTAAAGAAAGACGATCCTGTGGGATACATTCTAGACGTTGATGTTGATTACCCATCTGACCTTCATGATCTACACAACGATTTACCTTTCCTACCAGAGTGTACACAACCTAAGGATTCGTCTCTGAAAAAACTAATTCCTCATCTTGGAAATCGAAGGCGATATGTTGTTCACTACATGGCATTAAAACAGGCTTTAGATCATGGAATAAAATTGATAAAAATTCATCGTGTGTTAAAGTTTAAACAAAGACCTTGGTTAAAGGCATACGTTGATTTTAATAACAACCTTCGAAAACAAGCCAAAAATGATTTTGAGAAAAATCTGTACAAATTATTCAACAATGCCATTTTTGGGAAAACAATGGAAAATATCCGTAAAAGAATAGACATACGTCTTGTGACTGACAGCAAAAAGGCAGAAAAGCTAATAGCAAAGCCGACATTTATCGACAGAATAATTTATGGCCCTAACCTAGCTGCTTTCCACATGGCTAAACGTAACATTGTATTCAATAAGCCTATATATATTGGAATGTGTATACTGGATATTTCAAAAACTCTCATGTATTCCCACCACTATGATGTCCTGCTACCTTATTATGGCATGGACAATCTTAAACTCATGTATATGGATACTGACTCGTTCATATATTTGGTTAACACCCCAGATGTATATCAAGACAAGTTGGATTTCCTACAACACCTGGACACATCAGATTATCCTACTAATCACATATGTTACTCTACATCAAACAAGAAAACGTTGGGGAAATTTAAAGACGAGGCTTGTGGACAAATTATAAAAGCATTTGTTGGACTTAGAGCTAAAATGTATGCTTTAGACATAAATGGTAAAGAAATCAAAAAGATTAAAGGTATTAGCAGAGGTGTTGTCAAAAATTGTATAAGCTTTCAAGATTATAAGGATTGTGTCATGAAAAACAATGTAAAAAGAATACCCATGAACATTATCGCTTCTAAACAACATGACATATCATCTATAAGGCTAAACAAAATTGCTTTGTGTCCTGGTGATGATAAAAGAGTGATTGATGCTAATGGTATAGGTACACATGCCTATGGTCATTACTCAATCATTGACCATGCTTAAAGAGTTAAGTTATGAATATCAAAATCTTCTGCCTGCAACTAGCAAATACATAAAACAAAACTATTTAGTAAATAAAACCATGGCACTATAAAAATAAAAAAATAGTATTCATAATCAAAAATAAATAAAATAGAAAACAAAAATAAAAACAACTGTACAATTTATAACAAAAAATAGACTATATATAAAAATGTATTTAAGTGTAAATAGTGTACATGTATTTAAAATAAAAAATATTGTATGGACACTGCTTGTACATTTTTAATTACTACCCACCTCTCTCCATTCCTAATGCAAAATGAACATGTAAAACACACAAATTGGAAAATCTATGTTTCCATATTGACAAAATAGAAAAAACATTGAACTAAAATTTTAAAAACTGTAAATGGGAATTTGGTAAATTGACAAATGTGTAAACAACAAAATGCAAAATCCATGTTTTCATATCATGAAATTTAAAAACTTAAAATTGACATTAAAAAAAACTGAAAATGGGAAATTGGAAAATTGACAAATGTGTAAACAACAAAATGCAAAATCCATGTTTCCATATTATGAAATTAAAAAAACTTAAAACTGACATTTAAAAAAACGGAAAATGGGAAATTGGAAAATTGACAAATGAGTAAACAACAAAATGAAAAAAAAAACGGTTGGGTAGTGATCATGTTGTACAGTAGCCAATAAGACTAGCATAAGGAGAGTTGCATGTGTCCTTATATACTTTGTGTATGTGCATTAGCCCTTTGGATTAGCTTAAGTTAGGTTTGGTAAAGTTAGGTTTAGTGAGGTTAGGTAAGTGACTCTTTTCGGAAAATGGAAATTGTAAAATCTAAAATCAAAAAATATTAAATTTAAAATGTAAAATCTAAAAAAACTAAAACTGAAATACAAAAAATCAAAAATGTAAAATATAAAAAAGTAAAATGAAAAAATTAAAAATCTATAATGTTAAAATGTAAAATGTTAAAATGTAAAATCTAAAATCTTAAAATGAGGTTTCTGGGGTTAGGTTAGGTTAGGTTATAACTAAGTTTATTATTTGTGCTCTCTCATTTGCTCTTACTTTCTTGCACACACTATTTGATCTCACTTTTTGCTGTTACTTTTTGCTCTTATATTTGCACTTACTTTGAAGTTAGGTTAGGTGAAATTAGGTGAGGAAATGCTTGGTTAGGTTAGGTTAGGTTAGGTTAGGGTAGGTTATAACTAAGTTTATTATTTGTGTTCTTACATTTGCTCTTAATTTTTTCATTACAATTTTTGCTCTCAATTTTTTTGCTTGCACTTTGAAGTTAGGTTAGGTTAGGTTAGGTTAAGTTGGGTTAGGTTAGGTTAGGTTAAGTTAGTTTAGGTTAGGTTAGGTTAGGTTAGGTGTGGTTAGGTTATAACTAAGTTTATTATTTGTGCTCTTACATTTGCTCTCACTTTTTGCTAATTTTTTTTCGCTTGCAATTTTAAATTAGGTAGGTTACGTTAGGTTAGGTTAGGTTAGGTGAGGTTAGGTTAGGTGAAGTTAGGTTAGGTTATAACTTAGGTTATTTTGTGTGCTCTCACATTTGCTCTCATATTTGCTCTGACTTTGAAGTTAGGTTAGGTTAGGTTAGGTTAGGTTAGGTTAGGTGAAGTTGGGTTAGGCAGAATGGTTGAGGTATGAATCAAAAGCCAGATCCTGTCAGTTTTGCCTCACAAGGCTGAGTGTACCCCGTTCCACTCATGAGACCAGAAATTAAATTTCTTGGCAGAGCCGGGATTCGAACCTCAGGAATGACCTCCAAGAATTCTAGCCACTACACCAAGAGGTGGACAATATAAGGCTGGTCTTGATTATACATGATCAATTAATAATTACCTAATAATAATAATAATAATAAATATTCCATTTGGCAACTACATGGCCGACCTCTCTCTGTGAGGTCATTGACGGTCTCAGAGCGTGGCGGCCATTTTGCCCAATAGCCCCTGTGCCAGCTCTGACTGTCCCCTCTATAAGAATAACATAGGGCTGGTTGCACTGGCGGCCATTTTGCCCATTAGCCCCTGTGCCAGAACCGCCCTTTATATCCTACTCGTGTACTTGGTAGCTAGTAGGTCTAGTATCACTGGTAGACAATGAACCATTGGCGCTCGGTTGGGGATGGTTTGCATCAAATAGTACTGTAGATATAATTCAGTATTTGCTGGCACGTTAGTTTTACGGCTTGTTTCTGAAGGCCTCCGCGTTATTGAATGAAGTTGACTGTAAAGGAGTATATTTCACAAATATTAATGAAGCGAACAAAATAGAAAACCAAGAAACGTGCGAATTGTGTAGACTGAAGGGGAGGCTAGTAGTTGTATAATAGGTGAGGTGCATTGGCAACATTGTTGTAACTATTTGTCTTGGAGAGTAAAAACTTAGACCCTCTTAAAACCATCAACTGCTGGACGAAAAGCGGGGTATACACTGTCCTGTGCTAAGGCCTCTGTGACATGATAAATCGCATGTCGTATTCTTAGTTGCCGACTGGGAATGCGTTGGCCGTCGCGACTATTACTGTAATTATTAGGGTTTAGAGTAGGGTAGGTGTCCCTGGACTTGAAATAAGGTAGTGCCCCGGCATTGGTCTGGAGGGAGTGTGAAAAACCACACTCAGGATAGCCGCTGTCAGCGCCCGGATTCGAAACTCTGATCTGTAGACTTGCTGTAGGCCCCCGTCACGGTCATTGGTGAGGTACACCGCGGGGTCTTACTTGAAGATGTGAGCGCCTTTACTTCAATATCAGAGAGTCTTTTCTATAGCCACTAAATGTCAATGGTCACCAAATTTTTACTCCAAAATATCCCAAAAATAATCACCCAAATGGCCTATTCTATAACGCAATAATTTGGACCTAATTTTTGGAAACTTTTCCGGAGGAGGGCCAACGGAGCCCACTCTGAGCTTGGTGATATTCCATACCCCAAGATCCCCGATGTGTCCACTCCACCATGACATTGGCTTAAATCCGCCCATGATGGTCACCAGTCATAGATAGGATTGAGGATGTTTAGGAAAATCTGCCTCTAGTTTTGCTTACTGCAAAGCAATATTAAATTATAAGAAATCCACTGACTGTCAATTACAAAATACAGTTCAAATTCACAGTTTCTTCTTTTGTGAAAACAATCACTGATCAGCTGCAATCTACTGATAGCACATAATAACTTGAGTTAAGTATGAGTACTGTATACCTGTGGTTAATTATGAAAATATATTTTGCTTTGTTTAATGTACAAAGATGTGTGATCGCCGTTCAACCAAAACAATTATCAGTGTTTAGGCTTAGACCCAAGGGCGTGACTCTTCAAGGGCAGCAAATTTTAAGAATGTCAACATATAAACACTATACGTAAAACTATTTTAAAATAAGTCTTGACTTTGTGTAAAAATTATGTTTTCATTATGAAAAGAGATTACGTCACAGAGGCCGTAGTACTGCACAGTGTACAGTATACCCTTTCCATCTCTTTTAACATGCAGTTCAGTGAGATGAACTTCATGTTGATTAATGTTTGGGTCTTATGTCGTAGGGATAGAATTGAGGAGGAAATGAATGTACGGGTTAAAACGATGAATCATGGAAAATAAGCATAGAATCACCGACGCGACGGTGGAATTCCAACCCACCTGTTTCCGAGTTCGTGGACAACAGCTTTTTTCAATGTGAGTATTTTCCCAAAGTTAAATACTGTAAACGCGATGCAATTACTGGTCCGGTAAATGCAACTTTTTTCATATTTGTGTACGACAAACGAGCATATTGATTTTATGAGTAAAATTCTAAAATTATTGATATCAAAGAGGACTTGCAGAACTTTAAATCTGAATACTCTGCATGCTTACAGTGTTACCTCATCGAGACAAATTTAGATTTGAGTAGTTTGTTTTGATCGGTTCCGCAGCCACCTCCACCTCCCCACCTCACAAGATGGCGGCAGCCCGATAACTCCCGAACCCGTGGTCGGATTTTGACGAATGAGGTGTCATTGAACTCGGGCTGACACCCCCTTTCCAATGGACGCATATTTCAACCCCCGAAATAAAACCTACCCCTACTAGGGGGTGAAATTGTAATTTTTTAGAGAATCTCTGTTTCCAATTGCAATATGTGAGAGTTTGAATGCCGATATGGAATGAAATGTTGTTCCACATAAAGTGCATATGTTCGGTGTATAGCCACTATGAATTAACATGCCCACTCATGGCTTTTGAAGAGGGTGGGGGGGGGAGTGGATCTCTGTGGACGGGTCCTTGTTGACAGGTCCTTGTTGACAAGTCATTGTTGACGGGTCCCTTTGGACTGGTCATTGTTGACGAGTCCTTGTCCCTTTTGGACTGATCCCTTTGGACTGGTCCCTTTGGCCTGGTCCCTATGGACTGGCTCATGAATTTATTTAAATTATGTCAAAGGGTCTAACTACATTTTATGTGTGTTGAACTGACGTTGTTCACCACTACTATAATGGAATAACGATATGAAAGGAAAGTGACGAAATACATGTGAACACGTGTGAGATGACCTTATTACCGTCCTCCTTGTGAAACAAGTCACATCCTGTTTTGCTTCATACGTGAGAAAATGTGAGTTCGAACCCGTGGTCGGATTTTGACGAATGAGGTGTCATTGAACTCGGGCTGATACCCCCTTTCCAATGAACAACATATTTCCACCCCAAAATAAAACCTACCCCTACTAGGGGGTGAAATTGTAATTTTTTTAGAGAATCTCTCTTTCCAATTGCAACATGTGAGAGTTTGAATGCCGATATGGAATAAAACGTTGTTCCACACAAGAGACATGTGTTTGGTGGATAGCCACTATGAATTAACATGCTTGTTTTTGTTTTTTGATTTTTACGCATGCCCACTCATAGCTTTTGTAAGAGGGCAGGCTTTTTAAAAGATGGCGGCTGTAGTGTAACCTAACCTAACCCAACCCACGAGTGGTGATCAAAAAGTATTTTAAGTGACGCTTGTCGATTGGCAAACCAATAATCAAAGAGGGATATGTCAGGCCTTGAGGTGATAGCCCCTTTTGATTGATCCCTGTTGATTGATCTCTGTTGATTTGTCCCTTTGGACTGGTCTCAGTTGACTAGCCCCATTTGGACGGGCCCTTTTTAACAGGGGGTCATTTTTGATGGATCATTTTGACAGGTGCTTTTCGACGGGTCCCTGTTGACGAGTCATTGCTGACGGGTCCTTGTTGATGAGTCCCTGTGGACGGGTCATTGTTGACGGGTCCCTATTGACAGGTCATTGTTGACAGGTCATTGTTGACGGGTCATTGTTGATGGGTCCTTGCTGACAAGTCCCTGTTGATGGGTCCCTGTGGAAGGGTCCCTTTATACCGGCCCCTTTGGACTGGTCCCTATGGACCGGCCCATGAAATTTATCCAAATTATGTCAAAGGGCCTAACTACATTTGTGTGTAAAGCAGTGTGTTGAACTGACGTTGTTCACCAGTCCTTACTACTACAATTGGATAACGATATGAAAGGAATTGATTAACTAGACATGAGTTAACTACCAACGAAACACTTTGGCGACTCTGCTTGTTATTGACCAATGAGTAGGGTTTTAGAAAAACTGTTTGCTATTTTGGGTTATATACAAAAAATGCTTAGACCTTTTGAGTGACTATGTTTGCTAAACAAGACACGATTAGGATTCTTATGTAGCTCAGACAAGGAAAGAATTTCTACAGAATCTGTTGACATTGAATATAGATTTAGGTATTAGGAAGTCATTTTGAAGGCCTTTGTCTGGAGCGTGGCACTCTATGAAAGTAAAACTTAGACAATTGGTGTAGCAGAAAAGTGGAGAATTGAAGTGTTTGAAATGTGGTGTTACAGGAGAATGATGAAGATTAGATGGGTAAATAGGGTTACTAACAAAGAGGTATTAAGACGAGTGGGGGGGAAGAGATGTATCTGGCGACTGTTAATGAAGTAAAGAGATAGTTTGGTAGAACACGTACTAAGACACCCAAGAATATGTTAAACAGATAGCCTTGAATGTAGGGTGTGGTAGCTATATAGAGATGAAACGATTAGCTCGGGACAGATAGGCGCTGAGATCTGCATCAAACCAGTCAAAGGACTAAAGACTCAAACAACAACATGTAAGTTCACTAAAATAATGTTGTGTAACGGTATATGTTAGTCAACGAACAGTAATGCATTACTAAAACCCATGACACGATACCTAAGAGCTTTTCTAAAATGATTTTAAAATGCCTTTAACCCTATATTGAACACCCAGTTCACAAGACCCATAACTGCAATGTGATGGTAAAACAAAACAAAATCTATATTTCAAAACAAGCAAGTGGTTTAGTCAATGTATACTGGAAAAAGTTTTGTAAACACTCAAGTCCTCAAGACTAATTAAATTAGTAACTGTCAGGTTGACCGAGTGGTTAAGGTGTTTGACTTAAGATCAAATTTTCTGTATAAGGAAGCAAGGGTTCGAATCCCTTACCTGACATAACTATTGCCTTGACATGGCTTGGCCACACTGCATTATTATGATACTCGGTACACAAACCATAGATATAGTGTATTGTTTAAGGCCACTCTCTTTCTGAACATAGTCAGAGACTGTTGATGGTTAACAATTGTATTAATAGTGGGACATGGGGATAGTAATTAAGAAAAACAGACAATACCCATACAATATTTTTATTAAATTCATTTTATAATAGTTACACACTGAATTCAACTCTATCTCTTTACCATTGTTCTATATAGATTTTTAAACACAACGCTTGTTGTAGATCCTTTTACAACTTTCTCCAGGTACTCTTGCTCTTAAAAACTGGGGAAGCCGCAATGGTTTTATAAACATAAAACCCTCATCCTCTTCTTTTTCATAATTATCATCATCATCATCATTATGAATATTATCATCAAAATTATTATAGTCATTGTCACCATTATCATCATCATCTTCATTCTCAACATCACTAGAACTATCCAATTCCTCTTGCTTGTTTTCCACAGGGACCTCTTGTAGATTCTGCGTTGCTTTTGATAGTGTTAAGGGTTTTTTGAACGATGGTATTTGTCCTAACATGTCTTTTTGAGGTGATGATGAATGCTTTTTAACAAACAATGCACTATCTTGAGCAGCAATATATTTTTCTTGGACTTGCTTTTTTACCTGGGTTAGAGTATTTTGCGTATTTAAATGTGTATTAATTTGAGATTCACAATGATGTTCTTTTGAAGTAAGTACGTTGGAGTCTTTTGTTTCAATCATTCCTCGACACTTTTTGGATCGTTGTTTTGAACATCGCCAAATAACAGTTCCATCTTTATTGGTTGTTTTTACAATATATGTATATCCTTTATAGAAGACACATGGCTTGCCATGACTGGTTGTTGAGACTTCCATATCAACTAATACATATGAATTAAATTTTAGTAAAGTCACATGAACAATCTTTAGATTACAAGTGATTTACACACACACACACACACTTTCCTAAATGTCAAGATTTATGGATGTTGTTTTCCGCCAACAGCTGCTTACTGCGTATGACAAGGCTGGAGACTGGTAGGTGAGACGGTCTTTCACGATGTGAACACTGTAACAGGCAGTAGTCAACTGACAATATTCTTACACCCTAGTCAAGGTTAACAGGTACTTACTGCGTATGACAAGACCGTACACTCGTAGGTTAGACGGTATTTTTTGTTTGTTTGCTAAGGATCCCATATATACCCTAGACATGTTAGTTCTGAACACTTAGTGGTTAATTGTATATATTGAATTTAAATACACAGCTCATACAAGCACGTTTTGCGGATGGGAGGGGTGAGAGGCTGGCAAAAAAGGAAATGTTTTAGTTTAATGAAACGTCATGTCCTAGTAGGCGTGATTTATAGTAGACGCAATTGATAGTAGACGTTATTGATAGTAGGTGTAATCGATACTAGACGTGATTAATAGTAGACGCAATTGATACTAGGCGTGATTGATAGTAGGCGTGATTTGTAGTAAGCGCGATTTATAGTAGACGCAAATGATAGTAGGCGCGATTGATAGTAGGCGTGATTGATAGTAGACGCGATTGATAGTAGGCGCAATTTGACATGGGCACGACTCAGATCATTTTTGATATCATAAAGTTACAGTGTCAATGTTTATACAAAGTACAAGGTAGAGGGTATTTTAAGACATAACCTCAGCTCACTTAACATAACCTAACTTTACCTAACCTAACTTTGTCACGTGACATGTTCTACAAGTTTAGACTTGCTTTAAGACTGATTATGACGTCATAGATTGATGGGAGGGGTGAGAGGCTGACAAAAAAGGAAATGTTCTGGTTTAATGAAACGTCATGTCCTAGTAGGCGCGATTTATAGTAGACGCAATTGATAGTAGGCGCGATTAATAGTAGACGCAATTGATACTAGGCGTGATTGATACTAGGCGTAGACGCAATTGATAGTAGACGTGATTGATAGTAGGCGTGATTTGACATGAGCGCGATTTATAGTAGACGCGAAAGATAGTAGGCGCGATTGATAGTAGGCGTAATTAGACATGGGCGAGATTTATAGTAGACGCAATTAATAGTAGGCGCGATTGATAGTAGGTGTAATTGGTAGTAGGCGCGATTTGACATGAGCGCGATTTATAGTAGACGCAAATGATAGTAGGCGTGATTGATAGTAGACGCAATTGATACTAGGCGTGATTGATAGTAGGCGTGATTTGTAGTAAGCGCATTTCATAGTAGGCTCAATTGATAGTAGATGCAATTGATAGTAGACGTGATTGATAGTAGGCGCGATTGATAGTAGACGTGATTGATATGGATGCGACTTAGATCATTTTTGATATTACAAAGTTACAGTGTCAATGTTTATACAAAGTACAAGGCAGAGAGGGGGTATTTTAAGACTTAACCTCAGCTCACCTAACATAACCTAACTTTACCTAACCTAACTTTGTCACGTGACATGTTCTACAAGTTTAGACTTGCTTTAAGGCTGACTATGACTATGACGTCATAGATTGATGAGAGGGGTGGGAGGCTGACAAAAAAGGAAATGTTTTGGTTTAATGAAAAGTCATGTCCTAGCAGGCGCGATTGGTAGTAGACGCAATTGATAGTAGACGCGATTAATGGTAGGCGCAACTCAAACTCAAACAATTGTTATTTCAATTCCTGCTTCCGCGCGAAGCGCGGGAGCAGGCGGGCCATCGGCTAGACTAGTAGCCCTTAGGCCTTATGAATTTAATTATTGAAATGTATTTTCTTATTGTGGGTGTACGTCATGACGTACGTATGGGTTGTATAAGGATGGCGCAGAGGTCACCCCAACCAACAAATCAGCCCCCCAGGGAGGGCCCCCCCATCACACCGCACCCCTCTCGGGCCGGCATCCCGCTAGTCCCCCATTTATTTGTCACAACAATGTACATACATAATGAAAAATTTAACAATGGTTATACAAGGGTAAACAGTTTACAATTTTAACTCAACATTAAATGATGGTTTTAGTTCTTTTCTTTGGTATAATGTTTTCTGTCATTGCAGAGTAGTGTCTTTCTTATTCCACTATTACACAATTTGGGTTTCACACGTGTTTTCATGTAGTATCATTGGACACTTGGCTCTCACAGATTATTGCGGCACATATTCACTTCACTGGTTGTTGTGTGACTTGACGGTGGTTTCACTATTTTCTGGAGACGGAGAATTTCAGTGGGCATAAAGAAAGAAAAGAAAATGTAAATATATATAAGAAAATGGTACGGAGATGTGGCAATACAGTTGTAGGACGTAAGTTTGAGCAGGCTGTATGCCTATGGCTCACTGAGCTTCCAAATGACCGAAAAGTCGCCAGCCCAAAGTGTGTATTTTTTTATTTTAACAAAAAGGGGAGGTTGATATTGATAGATAGTGGGCTGGGGGCGGGGTATTAGTTTAGTAGAGTACATTCAAGGAAGTTAGGCGATTGGCGGTGGGAATAGGTGCGAATTTGCTGGGGTGCGGTTGTCGTCGAGGATGGCTTGGGCAAGGGGTGAGATGGTGAAGGCTTCTGTGAAAAAAGGTAAGTTATCTATACTAGCTTTGGTTAAATATTTGAGGCGGAGTTTATGAATAGTTGCAAGGATAGGCAGAAAGGAATACAGGGCTGTGAAATCTGCTGAAGGTGTATCGTAGGGGAGGTGATGGGCTAGGCGAAGGGCATGTCTGTCTAGTTTACAAAGATTAAAATGAAGAGGGGGGTCTGCGGTGATCCAGGATATCGAAGCGTAGAGAAGGACAGGGCGAATGAAAGTCTGGTAGATCTGTAGGATTTGGGGGGCTTTGAGGCCCCAGGTGTGGCCTTAAAGTTTCCGGGTGGCTGCTAGCCGGTGATAGGCACGGCGGTAGATGTTTTGGAGGTGGTGATTCCATTTAAAATTATTTTGAAAGGTGATGCCTAGGTAGGTTATGATGTTTGTTTCAATAAGGGGAAGGGAGTGAAGGGTGAGTTGGATTTTGTTGCGTGGTCGGCAAATGCGGGCTTTTCGACGGTAGACGATGAATTGGGTTTTACGAGGGTTAACGGTAATGTGGGAAATGTTAAACCAGTCTTGAAGTCTATCTAGGTAAGCTTGTAGGAGTCTGGTAAGGCGGGGGGCTGTAGGTGCTAGGCCGAGTATTGCTAAATCGTCTTCAAACTGGTAGAGGCGTAAGGGAGTGGGAGGGTGGGGTATGTCGTGTGTGAAGAGGAGATAGAGAAGGGGTGAAAGGGGCGATCCCTGTGGGACGCCGGCTCTGAGAGGGAAAACATAGGAATGTGCATTGCGCAAACGGATGTAGGCGGTGCGATAGTGTAGAAAATTGTAGATGAGTCGAATAATAGAGGGGGGGAGGGAGAGATGACGGAGTTTGAACATAAGAACTGGTAAATGTACTGTATCGAAGGCTTTTTCAATGTCAAGGCATATGAGAGCGGCTGTGTGTCGCGGTTTGAGGTAAGCGTTAATTGAGGAAGTGAGGTGAAAGAGGTGATCCTGGGTTGATCGTCGTTTGCGAAAACCGGCTTGGGACTCTGGGATGAGGTGTAGGGTTTCCAGATAGGTGGACATACGGCGGGCAAGGATAAGTTCAAATATTTTGGAGAGTACAGGGAGTAGGCTGATAGGTCGGTAAGAGTGTAGGTCGGAGGGGGGTTTGTTAGGTTTTAAGAATAGTTGGATAGAGGCTTTGCACCAGTGGGCTGGATAAAAGCCGGTATATAACATGGTATTGTATATGAGACAAAGAATATGGAGAAGGGGGAGGGGGGCTTCTTGAACATGTCTGTATGTAAGCGTGTCGGTCCCTGGTGCGGTTGTTTTACGTCGGTGTAGGATACGGTTGATTTCCTTTGGAGTGATAGGGTGGTTTAGAGGGTGATCGTATTGAATTTGGGGAAAGTGGTCGAATGAGGGGAGGAGGTCGGGAGTGTGGGTTGGGTTGTTTAATCGATGGATAAGTAGATCATTTGGGTTACAGAATTTAGGATTTTGGACGGGGGAAAAGACAGAGTGGAAATGGGTAGCAAACATGTTGGCTTTTTCTTGAAATGAAGTTGGCACTATGTTATCTGATCGTATAGGATATGTAGGGGAAGGAGGTTGGGTATTCGTCAGTCGTCGGAACGTAGGCCAAAATTTGGAGGCATCGGGGGTATCGGAGAGTTGCGTACAGGTATTAGTCCAGTATTTGCGTTTTATAGCTTTTATATATGATTTGGCATGGCGATGGTGAAGTCGATGTTGGTGTAGGACAGCCGGGTCACGAGTGCGGATATATGTACGGTAATAGTCATGGGAGAGACGGAGGAGTTTCAAGGCTTTTGGAGGTAATGGCGGTTTAGTTGGATGGCGGGAATGGCGAGGGATATGAAGGCGATCGGCAGTCAGGAGGGCAGATTCTGCTTCTACTATAAGGGTTTGGAGATTGGGAAGGGAGGTTGGTGGTGTGGTTGTTTCTAAGAGTGAGGTGATGGTGTTTCGGTAGGCGTTCCAGTTGGTTTTCTTATATTGACGGGTGGGAGGGGGGAGATTTGAGTCTGTTGATCGGGGAAATATGTTTGGTATGGATATGAGTGCAGGAAGATGGTCGCTTCCGTTATGAGGTAGGAGTTTGACTTCAGGGTTAGCACAGAGGGTGGGAGGCATGAGGATGACATCCGGGGTTGAATTTGTGTGGGGAATAGTGTGCGCTGGGAAGGGAACCAGCACTCCTCGGGTCTGACGTAGCAAGTTTTGAAAATTGTTATTATCTGTTACATTGTATGAATTTATATTGATATCTGCGGCTAGTATGTAATTGGTGAAGGTACGATCGATATGTTGTAAAAAATCTATAGGAGGAGGGGTTCGAGGTGATAAATAAAGAGTGACTATGGTAAAAGTTTTGGATGGCGCGAAAATTTCCAGATTGAGATATTCTGAAAAGTTGCGTGGCCAATTATAGAAATGCTGTTTGACTGTTAACTTACGGTGTACTCCAACTGCTACACCTCCCCGAGCCGCACCAGACGGCCTATCTGCACGATAGATAGTGAACGGGGGCAAGTGCAGCTGTTGGATAGGGTTGAGAAAAGTTTCATTTAGAATAAAAATTTCTGGGGAGTGCTGATTGATGGCAAACTCAAAGGTGACCCGGTTGGCACGCAGAGAACGGATGTTGTCATAGTAAATTTGTAAAGTCATCTTAGCTTATAGGGGGAGCACTGGCAAGGGGGAAGAATGCATAGTGCATTCTATTCCCTGCATAAGCAATATCTACGTGAGTATGGAACACCAACCGGGCTGCCATTTGAATGTGTTGGGTGATGAGGGGACGGTGGAATGGGAGACAGTTTTGCAATACCATGGACATGAACCTAATAATATTTTCTGTACTAGGGGAGGGGAGGGTAGAAGAAGGAGCAGGGGTGGGGAGGTCTTGGGAGATCACTGGGATAACGGTTTCTGGTTCGGCAGGAGTTGGGGGGGGGGGGGGGTCTGTTTTTACACTTATAGCTGAAGGTTGGATGGGGAAGGGTACAATTTACACATTTTGGGTTTGCACGGTTATTACACAAAGATGTTGGGTGGTCCAAACTGCATATGCCACATACCTGGGGTTGCACACAAGGTGCTCCTGGAGCATGATCATAGCGTTTGCATTTCTCGCACCTCATCCTTTGCGGGCCTGAAGCGCGGGAAGGCTCAACGCGGTGACGCCTAGCATAAATTAATGCCCCGTCTCTCAGAAGTGCATCCAGAGTGGCAGTGTCCCGGCTTAGGATTCTGACGAACGTCGTGGGTCCCGCGTTGTTTTTAATGCGGATGGCTCTGAAGATGGTATGTCCTTGTTGGGTTAGTTGCTGGGCCACTTCATCATCCGTGTACAGCTGGTCGACTCCGTATATCACCACTGATAGTAGGGGGGTGGGGCGGGAAGGGGGGGCATAGGGGCGGGAAGGTTGAAGGTTGGATAAATTGGTGGCCTGCGTGCGAGGTCCAAATTGGGCTAGTCCTATTGTGTGTACCAGATGGTGGTAGAATGGCTGCGCTGTTTTGATATTATAGCCCTCTTTAGTTTTCTGGAGTTCAAGTTGGTATGATTGGAGGTCAGGGGTGAAGGAAGATATGATCGTGTATAAAGAGCGAGGGTTTGCCTTAGCAAGATCCAGATTCGTTAGTTTGATAATATAAAATTGGGCCGGTGGAATGGGGCATGGTGTCACCTGGCTTCTTTGACGTACTTGCGGGTGCAAGGCTGGATTTTTTGCCATCTCAGCGAAACTGCGAAGGTTGCCTGGCATGTATGTAGGTACTGCTGGTTGTGGGAATAGTGGAAGGTCTGTATTTGAAGATTGAGCAGTCGTGGACAAGAATTCAATGCCACTCGGTGTACCTGTGTCTGGTGTAGTAGACGTGGATCCTGAAGATCTGGATTCATTGCCACATACACGCTTCCGTTGATGGTCAGGGCTGATAGAATCTTCTGGTCTTCGTGCACATTTGATCTGGGTCTGCTCCATTTGATTCAACTCCGGAGGGTCGAAGATACTCGCACGCCTTCCACTTACAGGCGGCGGAGGTGATTCGCCCGACATCACAGATGATAATAATAAGTCGCTGAACTGAACTGAACTGGCACAATAACTTTCTCGCTGATGTTTGTTGGTAGACTGACGTAGCACTTTGATCACAGATTTGAGCAGAGTTTCCGGCACTTAGGAAGTAGACAGTGAGTGTGGTGGTAGGCGGGTCCTTTGGACTGATCCCTATGGACTGGCCCTTGCATTTTATCCAAATTATGTCATAGGGGACCCGCCACAGGGACCCGTCAACAAGGACCCGTCCCCCGGGACCCGTAAAAAAATGACTCCCTTCAAAAAGAACCCGTCCAAAGTATGCGTGCGGGGAGCCCACAGGGACCCGTCAACAAGGACCCGTCCTCCGGGACCCGTAAAAAAATGACTCCCCCTTTAAAAAAGACCCGTCCAAAGGGGCTAGTCAACAGGGACCAGTCCAAAGGGATACATCAACAGAGATCAATCAAAAGGGGTCAATCAACAGGGATCAATCATAAGTTAAGTTAAGCTACGGCAGCCATTTTGGAACTTTTTGATCACACCTCGTAGGGTTAGGTTAGGTTGAGTTAAGCTACGACCGCCATTTTGGAACTAATTCTTAGTTTCCAAAATATAGGCAATTTTGAAAATTGGACTTTTTTTTGAAAAAATGAAAAAAATGATAAGTTTTGTTCTAACGTTAAGGGACTTAAAGGACATTTGTTTGAGTCTATATATGACTTTTTAGAATGATTAGTTTTCAAAATATCGTCTACTTTCAAAATTGAGCCTTTTTGGATTTTGTCCCAGAGACCTGGGACTTGGTTTGTGGGTAGAGGGGGTAAATACCTGTCATTTTTATGTCAAACACATTTTTTGTGTAATTCATAGTTTACAAAATATAGCCCATTTTTAAAAATGATCAATATTTGGAAAAATGTCAAATTCCATGTTTTGTTCTAACGATTAAGGACATAAAAGCCATTATTTTGAGTCTATATATGACTTTCTAGGATGATTAGTTTTCAAATTATAGCCTACTTTCCAAATATT
Organism: Meconema thalassinum; assembly: GCA_946902985.2. Lineage (NCBI taxonomy): Eukaryota > Metazoa > Arthropoda > Insecta > Orthoptera > Tettigoniidae > Meconema > Meconema thalassinum. The sequence goes on from OX336390.1 coordinate 446,246,193, forward strand.
TTTTGGAAAAATTTAAAGAATATATATATATATATATATATATATATTTTTTGACTGAGAATTGGATAGACGTAGGTGTTGTAGTTAGCATATGATTTTTTAGTTTAAATATATAGCCTACTTTCTCAATTTACCTTTTTTGAAAAATTTGAAATGTATAATGTTTTTGACTAGGCTTGAAATGGAGTTGAGAGACCATCATTAACCTTAGAGTAGTTTGGATTCTTGGAATTTTAGTGTGTTGTTGTTGCTTACAAACATGACGGTAAGCATTATGCTATCATAAAAAGGGCTGAGATACTTTCCATGAACAAGAGAAATATCCTCTAAATACATTGACAAAAACAACTTGTGAAATAAGCCATTACGAATAGGGTACCACAAAATAACTTGTCAAATAAGCCATTACAAATAGGGTACCACTTTTACACCCCACTTTTGCACTCACTTTTGCACTCACTTTGCACTCACTTTTACAACTACTTTTACACTTACTTTGCACTCACTTTTGCACTCACTTTGCACTCACTTTTACACCCACTTTGCACTCGAACATTACATCATCTGACATAATAAAAATAGGCATGGTTGTTGTCGAGACCGAGATAAGAGTGGGGGTAATGAATTTATAGTGATAGGATCGGAAAACCCATTATCACTTTAGTATTGACATCAAGCAATTTTTAAAAAAAAAATATCGTGTTTTTGACAGAGTGGGATAGACATAGTTATAAGAGTTGAGAGTCGATAATTAATCTAAAAGTACTCTGGAATTCATGGAATCTTAGTGTGTTGTTGTTGTTGCTTACAAACCGGTATGGTCACGTCAGGTGAAGTTAGCTAGGATTAGATTAGGATATGTTCAGGTAGTTTCCATAGTCACCGCTAGATAGCGGAAACATACTTTGCGTGTCGCATGTGGCTATTTGACAAAGTTTTACTGTGTGAAGAAACGTGCTTGTATAACCTGTGTATATAAATTTAAAATACAAATATATAGGGGTCCTTAACAAGATAGAGTGTCTAACACACGAGTGTACAGCCCTTTGATATGCAGTAAGTACCTGATCACACCTACTATCAATTGCGCCTACCATTAATCGCGTCTACTATCAATTGCGTCTACTACCAATCGCGCCTGCTAGGACATGACTTTTCATTAAACCAAAACATTTCCTTTTTTGTCAGCCTCCCACCCCTCTCATCAATCTATGACGTCATAGTCATAGTCAGCCTTAAAGCAAGTCTAAACTTGTAGAACATGTCACGTGACAAAGTTAGGTTAGGTAAAGTTAGGTTATGTTAGGTGAGCTGAGGTTAAGTCTTAAAATACCCCCTCTCTGCCTTGTACTTTGTATAAACATTGACACTGTAACTTTGTAATATCAAAACTGATCTAAGTCGCGTCCATATCAATCACGTCTACTATCAATCGCGCCTACTATCAATCACGTCTACTATCAATTGCATCTACTATCAATTGAGCCTACTATGAAATGCGCTTACTACAAATCACGCCTACTATCAATCACGCCTAGTATCAATTGCGTCTACTATCAATCACGCCTACTATCATTTGCGTCTACTATAAATCGCGCTCATGTCAAATCGCGCCTACTACCAATTACACCTACTATCAATCGCGCCTACTATTAATTGCGTCTACTATAAATCTCGCCCATGTCTAATTACGCCTACTATCAATCGCGCCTACTATCTTTCGCGTCTACTATAAATCGCGCTCATGTCAAATCACGCCTACTATCAATCACGTCTACTATCAATTGCGTCTACGCCTAGTATCAATCACGCCTAGTATCAATTGCGTCTACTATTAATCGCGCCTACTATCAATTGCGTCTACTATAAATCGCGCCTACTAGGACATGACGTTTCATTAAACCAGAACATTTCCTTTTTTGTCAGCCTCTCACCCCTCCCATCAATCTATGACGTCATAATCAGTCTTAAAGCAAGTCTAAACTTGTAGAACATGTCACGTGACAAAGTTAGGTTAGGTAAAGTTAGGTTATGTTAAGTGAGCTGAGGTTATGTCTTAAAATACCCTCTACCTTGTACTTTGTATAAACATTGACACTGTAACTTTATGATATCAAAAATGATCTGAGTCGTGCCCATGTCAAATTGCGCCTACTATCAATCGCGTCTACTATCAATCACGCCTACTATCAATCGCGCCTACTATCATTTGCGTCTACTATAAATCGCGCTTACTACAAATCACGCCTACTATCAATCACGCCTAGTATCAATTGCGTCTACTATTAATCACGTCTAGTATCGATTACACCTACTATCAATAACGTCTACTATCAATTGCGTCTACTATAAATCACGCCTACTAGGACATGACGTTTCATTAAACTAAAACATTTCCTTTTTTGCCAGCCTCTCACCCCTCCCATCCGCAAAACGTGCTTGTATGAGCTGTGTATTTAAATTCAATATATACAATTAACCACTAAGTGTTCAGAACTAACATGTCTAGGGTATATATGGGATCCTTAGCAAACAAACAAAAAATACCGTCTAACCTACGAGTGTACGGTCTTGTCATACGCAGTAAGTACCTGTTAACCTTGACTAGGGTGTAAGAATATTGTCAGTTGACTACTGCCTGTTACAGTGTTCACATCGTGAAAGACCGTCTCACCTACCAGTCTCCAGCCTTGTCATACGCAGTAAGCAGCTGTTGGCGGAAAACAACATCCATAAATCTTGACATTTAGGAAAGTGTGTGTGTGTGTGTGTAAATCACTTGTAATCTAAAGATTGTTCATGTGACTTTACTAAAATTTAATTCATATGTATTAGTTGATATGGAAGTCTCAACAACCAGTCATGGCAAGCCATGTGTCTTCTATAAAGGATATACATATATTGTAAAAACAACCAATAAAGATGGAACTGTTATTTGGCGATGTTCAAAACAACGATCCAAAAAGTGTCGAGGAATGATTGAAACAAAAGACTCCAACGTACTTACTTCAAAAGAACATCATTGTGAATCTCAAATTAATACACATTTAAATACGCAAAATACTCTAACCCAGGTAAAAAAGCAAGTCCAAGAAAAATATATTGCTGCTCAAGATAGTGCATTGTTTGTTAAAAAGCATTCATCATCACCTCAAAAAGACATGTTAGGACAAATACCATCGTTCAAAAAATCCTTAACACTATCAAAAGCAACGCAGACTCTACAAGAGGTCCCTGTGGAAAACAAACAAGAGGAATTGGATAGTTCTAGTGATGTTGAGAATGAAGATGATGATGATAATGGTGACAATGACTATAATAATTTTGATGATAATATTCATAATGATGATGATGATGAAGATAATTATGAAAAAGAAGAGGATGAGGGTTTTATGTTTATAAAACCATTGCGGCTTCCCCAGTTTTTAAGAGCAAGAGTACCTGGAGAAAGTTGTAAAAGGATCTACAACAAGCGTTGTGTTTAAAAATCTATATAGAACAATGGTAAAGAGATAGAGTTGAATTCAGTGTGTAACTATTATAAAATGAATTTAATAAAAATATTGTATGGGTATTGTCTGTTTTTCTTAATTACTATCCCCATGTCCCACTATTAATACAATTGTTAACCATCAACAGTCTCTGACTATGTTCAGAAAGAGAGTGGCCTTAAACAATACACTATATCTATGGTTTGTGTACCGAGTATCATAATAATGCAGTGTGGCCAAGCCATGTCAAGGCAATAGTTACGTCTGGTAAGGGATTCGAACCCTTGCTTCCTTATACAGAAAATTTGATCTTAAGTCAAACACCTTAACCACTCGGTCAACCTGACAGTTACTAATTTAATTAGTCTTGAGGACTTGAGTGTTTACAAAACTTTTTCCAGTATACATTGACTAAACCACTTGCTTGTTTTGAAATATAGATTTTGTTTTGTTTTACCATAACATTGCAGTTATGAGTCTTGTGAACTGGGTGTTCAATATAGGGTTAAAGGCATTTTAAAATCATTTTAGAAAAGCTCTTAGGTATCGTGTCATGGGTTTTAGTAATGCATTACTGTTCGTTGACTAACATATACCGTTACACAACATTATTTTAGTGAACTTACATGTTGTTGTTTGAGTCTTTAGTCCTTTGACTGGTTTGATGCAGATCTCAGCGCCTATCTGTCCCGAGCTAATCGTTTCATCTCTATATAGCTACCACACCCTACATTCAAGGCTATCTGTTTAACAAATTCTTCATTAACAGTCGCCAGATACATCTCTTCCCCCCCATTCGTCTTAATACCTCTTTGTTAGTAACCCTATTTACCCATCTAATCTTCATCATTCTCCTGTAACACCACATTTCAAACACTTCAATTCTCCACTTTTCTGCTACACCAATTGTCTAAGTTTTACTTTCATAGAGTGCCACGCTCCAGACAAAGGCCTTCAAAATGACTTCCTAATACCTAAATCTATATTCAATGTCAACAGATTCTGTAGAAATTCTTTCCTTGCCTGAGCTACATAAGAATCCTAATCGTGTCTGGTATAATGTCTTGTTTAGCAAACATAGTCACTCAAAAGGTCTAAGCATTTTTTGTATATAACCCAAAATAGCAAACAGTTTTTCTTAAACCCTACTCATTGGTCAATAACAAGCAGAGTCGCCAAAGTGTTTCGTTGGTAGTTAACTCATGTCTAGTTAATCAATTCCTTTCATATCGTTATCCAATTGTAGTAGTAAGGACTGGTGAACAACGTCAGTTCAACACACTGCTTTACACACAAATGTAGTTAGGCCCTTTGACATAATTTGGATAAATTTCATGGGCCGGTCCATAGGGACCAGTCCAAAGGGGCCGGTATAAAGGGACCCTTCCACAGGGACCCATCAACAGGGACTTGTCAGCAAGGACCCATCAACAATGACCCGTCAACAATGACCTGTCATCAATGACCTGTCAACAATGACCTGTCAATAGGGACCGTCAACAATGACCCGTCCACAGGGACTCATCAACAAGGACCCGTCAGCAATGACTCGTCAACAGGGACCCGTCGAAAAGCACCTGTCAAAAAGGATCCATGAAAAATGACCCCCTGTTAAAAAGGGCCCGTCCAAAAGGGGCTAGTCAACTGAGACCAGTCCAAAGGGACAAATCAACAGAGATCAATCAACAGGGATCAATCAAAAGGGGCTATCACCTCAAGGCCTGACATATCCCTCTTTGATTATTGGTTTGCCAATCGACAAGCGTCACTTAAAATACTTTTTGATCACCACTCGTGGGTTGGGTTAGGTTAGGTTACACTACAGCCGCCATCTTTTAAAAAGCCTGCCCTCTTACAAAAGCTATGAGTGGGCATGCGTAAAAAACAAAAAACAAAAACAAGCATGTTAATTCATAGTGGCTATCCACCAAACACATGTCTCTTGTGTGGAACAACGTTTTATTCCATATCGGCATTCAAACTCTCACATGTTGCAATTGGAAAGAGAGATTCTCTAAAAAAATTACAATTTCACCCCCTAGTAGGGGTAGGTTTTATTTTGGGGTGGAAATATGTTGTTCATTGGAAAGGGGGTATCAGCCCGAGTTCAATGACACCTCATTCGTCAAAATCCGACCACGGGTTCGAACTCACATTTTCTCACGTATGAAGCAAAACAGGATGTGACTTGTTTCACAAGGAGGACGGTAATAAGGTCATCTCACACGTGTTCACATGTATTTCGTCACTTTCCTTTCATATCGTTATTCCATTATAGTAGTGGTGAACAACGTCAGTTCAACACACATAAAATGTAGTTAGACCCTTTGACATAATTTAAATAAATTCATGAGTCAGTCCATAGGGACCAGGCCAAAGGGACCGGTCCAAAGGGATCAGTCCAAAAGGGACAAGGACTCGTCAACAATGACCAGTCCAAAGGGACCCGTCAACAATGACTTGTCAACAAGGACCTGTCAACAAGGACCCGTCCACAGAGATCCACTCCCCCCCCCCTACCCTCTTCAAAAGCCATGAGTGGGCATGTTAATTCATAGTGGCTATTCACCGAACATATGCACTTTATGTGGAACAACGTTTCATTCCATATCGGCATTCAAACTCTCACATGTTGCAATTGGAAACAGAGATTCTCTAAAAAATTACAATTTCACCCCCTAGTAGGGGTAGGTTTTATTTCTGGGGTGGAAATATGCGTCCATTGGAAAGGGGGTGTCAGCCCGAGTTCAATGACACCTCATTCGTCAAAATCCGACCACGGGTTCGGGAGTTATCGGGCTGCCGCCATCTTGTGAGGTGGGGAGGTGGAGGTGGCTGCGGAACCGATCAAAACACACTACTGATTTGTCAAAGGCCAAAACAGTATAGTGAATTAATGAAATTTGTTACGGACCTAGTTTTTGATGGCTTTATTCTGATATTAATTTTTGTTAATTGAAAATAATGCATTAATACGCGCTTATCAGGTATAAACATTGAATTTGCAAATAATTTTGGATGCATTCCTCCACTTTCAATGTTGTAAATTTTACATACCAGCATTAACTTGTGTATATTGATAGTAATTCACGCTCTGCTTATGATAATAAATATAGCCTGGATTTAGTGGAATATATAATTGAAATATCATTATTATATATGAATTGCAGCCAACGGTCATTTCAATTGAACGCCCGTAGGCTCCCCAAATAGTTAAAATTTCAAGTAGTTCCAACTTTGGCTACCAGACGCCACTGTCACTGACACCCAGCGGGGAACGTTGGAACTTGATAGAGCGTTTCTAATCAAATAACCTACAAATTTTGGCTACACACTACCAATTGTAGTGGTAGGTTCTTTTACATGCCATAAATCAATGACATGGTCCCACCGTCTTTACCTCCCCTCCGAATACAGGCATACTGAAGGATTTTAACGCTCTTAAAAATCTGACGACTTCGGCCGAGTTTATACCCGCGATCTTGGGCATTGCAGTTCAGCATGCTACAATTATTATTATTATTATTATTATTACTATTGCTTGCTTGCTGGCTCTTTATGTTCTTGTAATTGATTTCGTAATGAACATTTAGTTCAAATAAACAATGTGCAAAATCAGTTTGTGCAAATTTGCGAGGATTTTACAGAATTTGATTTTAGAGGGGGGCCCGGGAGATTCCAGCCCCAGGGCCTGTCGTCGCTCTCCACGGCCCTGAGTTCATGCAAAAATAAATAACTTTATTTCTCGTTTGAAAGTTTCAGTTGCTTATTTCCTACTTAGTTCTATTAGCTTGTCTCTATTCTCTTTACTCTTATCTGCATTCCGTTTTTCCTAAGCATTCTGTCTATCTTTTAGAACCTTGTCACATTGCTAATTCCACCATGTCTGTGAGGTGCCGTTGTCATTGCTGCTTCGATGATGTCTTTGCTTTGACATTCTGCCTTTTACGTATCGCCATCCAATTTACTAACGTATTTTGGGATTCTAACTTGACTAACACATTTTCGTACGTGAGTTTTAGCCTAATCTTAAATTTTACCACCGAAATGTAATGATCCTATTTTTTTTCTCATTTCCAATCTGTGCGTTGAAATCCCCCAGTAAAATAGTAGTATATTTCGATGATATTTTACTCAATTAGTTATCTATTCATCTACAATATGTCCACTTTGATTTTTGTTTTTATTATTCGTCGGGGCACGGGAATTTAAAATAATATAATCTGTATTTGTGAAATTGAATGTTAAAAAGGAGGATGTCCTTTCGTCAATTGGATCGAAACTCACTATTGAATCAATTGAAACGGTGAGACCAAGAAGGGAAAGATTCCACATTTTTGACACATTGAGCTGAAATAGCCTTGTTGTTCTTCGTTTTAAAACGCATCTATTGGGCTGAAAAGGGAAAACTTTCCAACAATCATTATGCGCCAGTAACCCAGTGAATATATAGTACGGTGCAATTAGTACCAAAAAAAACGGCCTAACCTCAGCATCCACAGTAAAAGTTTTCCCCCAGCTCCAAATTGTTCTATACAGTCCACATATTGTTTGGTAAAAAGTTACATCATTTTGAGCTTCGGGTTTGGGGGGAGGGGGTTGGGGAGAAGTTGGTAAATTAGTAGTTTTTATCAGTTTTTCTTAAATATTTCGAAAACTATACGGTTTAGCGCAAAAGGTGTCATATACAACAATAATATACATTACATTTTGAACAAAAATGGGCCTGTGCATAATGTTCCTAAAGTGAACGGTTCCAGAGTTACGGAGGGTATGAAGGTAGCAATTTTTCGAATGGTTTTGGTTTTTTGGAAAAATGAAATTATAACTACTATGTAAACAGAAATAACTAAACAATTTTATTAAAAAGTGGTTTTGTACAATCATATTGTAGTCCAAAAGAGGCAGAGGCACCACAGAGGGTTAGAAGCGTAAAACATACTGGGAACAAAAACTGGTTTAGTACAAGCGCGGCCGCCAGTACAAAGTCGTGCCAAAATAGTGTCCACAAATGATGAATGGAAAGCTTAGTTAGGCAGTTATTGAGGTTTCAAGGGACGGAACTACGAGGTCATCTGCCCCTAACGAGAAACCATACTCCAGGGTCATTCGTCCCTCTTCCTAGTCGAAGAGGCACTCATTAATGTATTTTTGAAAACTAGTGAAGCTTTCATTAGTGTGGATAAATATGAGCTTAATGTTATCTAATCAACTTTCAAGCGTAGTAATGCACATCTTCTGAAGAGATTACGCAGTCAGCTGCAGCGAAGAGCTTTGTAGAAATTTTGGAAAACCAACTTCAACGTTCAAAGGAATCAGGACGAACACAAAAACTGTGGATTTAGTTCATAGAATTGGTTCAGCTAGTTCGAATGTTTATTAGAGCTGAGAGGTGTGGGGACTTTCTGCTTCACATTCACTGTGTCCATCAAATGCTCCGCATTTTCCATGCGTCTGGCCACTTAAACTACGCTAGATCTGCACATGTTTACCTACAAGACGCGCTGGAACTTCTCAACTCACTGAGCCCAGAAAATGATGGTTAATTTCACCATCCGACGTAGTGAAAAGTCTTGGTTTGGAGTCTGGAGTGACATGACCATTGAACAGGTTTTGATGAGATCCTTTTAAGTAGCATTGGTGGATTGACTGGAGGCAGAGGAATAACAGCGACAACTATTGCAACTGGGATCAACTCCAACTTGTTCTCGGGCGTGTGAAGCAATGGAAGAATTTACAGATGTGCGCAGTGTCTCTTCAGAGATGCACGTGGAGCTACGAGAGGCCGGGCAGAAAATAAATTGCAAACACTTGCAAACTTTTATTTCTTGGCTTGAGGAACACAATCCGTTTTCTAAAACACCTGAACTCTCTTCCTTATCAACAGGGGTTGTAACAGATGAAAACGTGAACTATGATAAAGCGTTTGAAGTTGGAACACTAGCCTTGAAAGATATAGGGAGCAAAACATTCAATAAGTTACACTTGCTGTTAAGTCTCTAGCTTCTATAACCAAGTCTATGACAATTTATTAATAATAAAAACACTGTATGTGCGAACACTAACACTCTCTTACATCGGATGGCGTGCACAGTAAGGAGTAATGAGAGACTTGAATAAATATTTCAGTTTGAATTATGTGCTTATCCTCCATCCCTCTTCGACGAATCTGGCTTGATGAGGAAAGGAAGCAAAGCTTCAATGGTGATTGTTTAGGTTCCAGATTCAGAGAAAGTGTCCTACATCATTGATGGAGGTCACCTCCTTCATCGTGTTTTCTGGCGACACTTAGCTACCTTCAGACAGATTTGCAAACAATACACAGATTACATAATTACTCATTATGGGCCAGCTATTGTTTTTTTTTTAATTGATACGAGCAAGGAAACACAAAAGATGAAGAAAACTTACGCAGATCACGTTCTACCACTAACATTGAAGTGAAAGTAGAAGGCTCAATCCATGTACATATCACAGTGAATTTCTAGCTAACGCTGAAAACAAAATGGGCCCTATTTCTCTCCTTAAAAGTGCACTTGCAAAGAGGTGGTTGCACAGTTCATAAAGCATCGGGTGACGCTGACGTATTAACAGATTTAACAGCGATTGATGAAGCTAAGAAAGGAGTTGAAGCTTGTGTAATTGGTGATGACACAGACTTACCGGTACTAGTCTTGTTGACTGTTCACGCACCCTCAGAGAACAAATTGAAAATGGTGGTACCAAAGAAAGGCAATCAGCAGGAAAAAGTGTACTCTATTTCTGACATTCAGCGAGGCATTGGGTATATAACAGGTGTACTCTTAGCAACCAACGCCTTCACAGGATGTGACACTGTATCAGCTATCTACAAGAAGGGGAAAATTACACCGTATAGGAAAGTGCAAGCCAACATAGCTCTTCGTATGAAACTTCTAGTCTTCAACTACCCCAAAGCTGACCCCAGTGCAGTGGCTGGCGCTGGAAAGCATTTCCTTCTGGCGATGTTTGGAGCCAAGAACACTGAAGATCTAAATTGTTTTCGCTACCAGTGTTGGTGGGGGTGGAAGGATATTGGCGAACACCTGAGACCAATTACAACAGTACGTCCTGCTGCTCCCCAGGAATTACTTTCCCTCATAATGTGTGCTTGCAAAGACGAATGCGTCCGTAACTGCGAGTGCAGAAAGAGTGAACCAAACTGCTCAAGTATACACGGTAATTGCTCAGACCTAGGATGTGATAACAGGGACACGAACATCATAGACGAAGATCTAGAAGAGGAGGGTGCTATGTTTGAAGAGGACTGAATACTGATGGATACTTTACATTCATTTAAGGTCACATTTAACGTTGTACACTTTTATTAGTTCAGAGTGGGTTTCTCCGTACCACAGGTTTATATGGCCTAAACTTGTGGAAGCCGCTTTTCCCTTAAAAATTAGTGCCCCTTGAGAAGGTGGAGAGGTTGTCGTTCTTTCAAGGGCTTATCACTAACATACCACCGGCCATCAAAATCTGTATTTGCTTTTACAAAACACAATAACGTATAAAAAATAGTCTCCTTAGTGATAATGTTATATTTTTTCAAACAAAAAAAAACTAAAAATGTCTACTATTACACCCTCCGTAACTCTGAAACCGTTCACTTTATCAAGATTATGCAAGGGGCCATATTTGTTCGCAATTTAATGTAGAATATTTTTGTATATGACACATTTTGCACTAAACCACATAGCTTTAGAAATACTTAAGAAAATGTGATAAAAAACTCCCCCTCCTCCCAAACCCGACGGTTAAATTGGTGTAACTTTTTGGACTATATAGAACAATTTGGAGCTGGAGGGAAACTTTTACTTTGGTTGTTGGGGTTTGGGTCTAATTGCACCACACTAATCTCACTGAGACCAAGAAGGGAAATATTCCAGGAATTAAATCCCATTAAAAAGAAGTAACTTGAAGGCAGGGGCGTATTCTTAGGGCTACCGGGGCTACCGGCGGTAGCCCAAGAAAATTACATTAAAAATAAATAACACTTTATTACAGGTTCAACAAAGCATTCAAACAATCGTGACTTTCATGCACATTCTTCTTTATCGAAATAAATAATGGTTAGTGAGTAGGCAACGCAGCAGAAACCGTTCGAGAAATCGGCAGCCTCACGCCGCCCTCCCCATCTCTCCGCACCCTCCCTTGTTCCGTGCAGGCCCAGCGCTCATAGTGACTGAGTTGCCGCTACGGCCAGCGGTTTCTTACCATAGTGGACAGCGCCTAACAAGAATAAACACAGCTTGGAGCGGCGATGGTCTGAGTAACACGGAGGGAAATAGGTACTAACATATGTATACCACGCAAAATAACATCAAACTACCAAATATTTAAATGATTGCATACACAACATCAAATAATAATTATTCGCTTAACAACTTGAAACCACGCAAGAAAACGCCAATTTTTAACCCCGATTCAAGTTAAACCCCAGGCTAAGGAGCGCTTAGTCGCCCCGCATATCTGGCCCACACGCCGCTGGCTCGCGCAGCCAGAGGCTAATTTAATTGAGTACCAGCGGTTTCTTTGAAGTTAAAAGCGTTTAATGGAACAAATAGCCTACAATAAATATACATTATCGCGCTCATATATGTGAATATGTTTTAGAAGTTGTAGTATTTTCGATGTGTGATTTATTTAAATGTGTGTATGCTGAAGAATATTTATGTAGTGTTCTGTTTTAACTGTGCCAGTTGTGATTTTGTGAGAAAATTAGGGAACAAACACATGCGGGGGCTTTAAATGCCAGTGACTGTATAATAGAGAGTTTGTTAGAAGTTCCTTTCAGCCGTCGTCTATACAGTGAGAAAGTTCATATTCTACATATGACAAGGCCTATACCTGAACTGCAATAATTATTGTGTGCCAATGTATACACGTCATTTCACATCATAGGCTATATGCTAGGCGGAATAGGTTATCTGGCAGTTCTAAACTGTCTCAATTGTATTGATGGCCATGTTTGTTATTTAGTCGTGAAAGGAAGGGTTTTCAAATATGAACTCTTTTCGCACGGCAGTTCAAAAGCATGTTTTGTGTAATATTAAGCTCAGCGGTAGCCCAGATCGTCAGACCAGTATACGCCACTGCTTGAAGGTGTTGAAAAAATAATACATTATGTGCCTGATATTAACAAAGTGTTTTATAACAATATTTTACAGCTACCACTCAGTAGCGTAGCCAGGATTTTAGTTTGGAGGGGGCCCATTAGGTCCTCATCTATTACTGTCAGAGTTTTTATATTTTAGCCTATTTTCATTTAGTAGGCTTATGAGATCACTTTTTGTCTGTGTGTGTATGTGCATGTGTGCCCCACCCCCCAACCCATTTCTCCCCCCCCCCTCCCTTTATAATACAATCTAAACGGCCGGACCGATTTCAATGATGAAACTCGGTAAGCACATACTACTACCTCGTCGTACCTCGACCGTGCTTTTCAAATTTTGATCGTTTCACCAATTCAAGATGCGGCCCACGCGAAATATTTCACTGGCATTCTATATCTTCGCAATGGTAACGGATATCACCCTGAAATTTTGTACAGTGATAAAGGGTACTACTACAAGTTTACCGATGTGACTTTATATAACCTTTAGGAGTATTACCCTTAATTTGTAAAACTTGTTAAGTACAAAATTAACATGGTGGCCAAGCGAAGTTGAAACATTTTAATGGATATTTCACGCGTTTTAACCACCTGAGCTCAGTGAAACTTGAAACGGTAAATGTTCAATTGTTTACATAACCTCAAGATGGCGGCTGTGAGAAATTTTAAAATTGAGTTTTTATTTCTTGTGTCCTAATCATGCGATCGTAAATGAACGTACGCAATAATTTTCATCTAATGAAACATAACTGCACGGCATACATACATAACAATACAACATGGCGACCATCCGAAATATTTAGATGGTTCTCAATGTCTACGAATCCATTGCAGCAATCAAACTGAAATTGTGTATGCTGATAGAGGCTATTAATCTAAGTTCATCTATGGGACTTTAAATAACCTGGTGAGCACAATACCAACATGGCGGCAAAGCGAAGTAAAAACATTTAAATGGATATGAGTCGCGAATTAATCGCAGTGAAACTTGGTAGGGTAAATGTTCATACAAAATGTACTGCCATCTAATTAAATTAAATTGTTTTATAACCACAACATGGCAGCAGTGTACATTTTAAAATTGAGTTTTTATTTCTTATGTCCTAATCATGCGATCGAAGTGAACGTTTGAATAATGAACCTACGCAATAATATTCATCTAACGGTGCATAACTCTATGGCCTACATACAGAACAATCCAACATGGCGTTACTTTTCATAGTCGGTAGAATTTTTTAATAAAGAAGACCAATAGGATATATGAAAATAGGCTATATAGTTCTTTATGGAACTACTTGTTCTGAATATAAGTTATTTAGGGTTCATTTTAACTTAGGACAAAAAATCTTCAGTCTGTTCATGACTGTATGAATTCTGTCCTTCGTTGCTTTGTTTTGAGGCAGCTCACATCTGTGAAAGTGTCTATACTTGTCTCTGTCGTTCAGATTTTCAACTATCAGTTATCAGAATACTACTATTATGGCATATTCACACGTTTCAGTTCAGAATGTTATTTACATTAATACCGCACTATGTCTGGTGTTTTTTAAATAGTTTATTTACCAGAAATGTCTTTAGTCAATTGAATGAATATGTCAAAAAAACATCAGGAGTACATAACAGGAAGAATGGACACTCATAAAGGCATCAAACAAAGAAGGTGCGTTGCAAAATATTTAGGTATATTATTGTTAGTCTAATTTATACAGTGCTGTTTTAAGGTAAGCCGTTTAATATTATAATATCTTGTTTAATATTATCATTCAGAGGAAACTCTAACACCCTTTAAATAATAATAAATAAATACGAACCTTTAAAGAAATCTAATAACTTAACATTCTATCAGTGAGCATTGCGTTTTTCTCGTGCAGAGAAAAATATTTTTAAAGCTGTGCCTATATGATGAAATGGGGGCCTCAATTTTCTACACCTACAATAAAAACTTCTCATAACTTACCAAAGATGTGTCCAGTTTTGCCTTCTTTATGACAAATCGGTCGATCTTCTAAACACTCGCTAATGTGGCAAAGAGAAGAAAGAAACGAGCAGCTATGAAACAACTCTCGACTTTTCCCCAATACTACCACTTACAAACTGTATCTCTCCTCTCGCACAGACACACAACCACCGTAAATCTCGACAGTGGCGACAATCAACCACGCTGAGCCAGTATTGTTGCATGGCATTTTAACACTGCTATTTCCAGGAAATGGAAATTATAAGCTGACATGAGAGTCTAAGCTGACAAGCTATAAGTGGCCCCCTCCAGAGACGTCTCTTGCTAATGGTCAATCTCCTAATTTCTTGGTAGACTTGTGTCTTCAACACCTGGATGTACCCCAGCACTGAGGCACCTAATTTTCTTGGAAAATCCCCCATGTCACAATCCTAATTGCTACCCTGTTATTTGAGCTCTCCAAGTAGTGCAGATGCGGAAATGTTGGCTGGTCTTGCAGAGATTGTTAGTACATTCTTTGTCAAAGCATTTACTGTATTTAACATTTCGTTGTAGGTTCTAAATTTGTTCGAGCCGCAAGAAAATATGAAGGCTTATGCCCACCCCAATTTCTGGATTTATTTTGGAGGGTACCCGGCCCCTCGCCCCCCCCCCCCCTATGGCTACGCCACTGCACCACTAGTCAGACTGAAGATGATGACAGTGAGTAAGGACTAAGAAACTCTGCAAAGACTAAAAGGTGAAAAATATGTCTTTTCTGAAATGTAAATATGTCTCTCTGACTTATATAATCCATGTATTGCTTTTACATTCTTGTAATTTACAGTTAGAAAATTGATTCTGTACTATTTCACCGATGTCTCAGTCTCACTCATGGCTGTACTATTATGGAAGCTACTGAGGTATGGGTGGTGCTTAGTAATGACATTCAGGGCACCATGGGCGCCCGCAGGGAGGGGGTAAGGTGGGGCCGTGACCCCCCCTCCCCCCCTGGAATTCCGAGAATGTTGATATTCGATTGGTCATGGTCACCAGTTTATTTCATAAATTGATGTTTCTGATAATCAACTGAAAAATGTTACAATAGAAAACTTCTTTAATGTTGCTGACGTAATATGTAGCCTATTTATATTCAGAAATATATGGTTCTAATGATGTAATGCACTAGACCACCAATGGAAACATAGCTCCATGTTTCAATATTGTTATGCCTATACCAGACCCAAAACAACTGTGAACATGGGTTCGCCCGCTAGCGTGCGTCCAGCTGAGCACTGTTGCCACAGTGAGACTGGCGGAGATGACACAGCTCTACACTCGGAGTATACGCACGACCTTCTCCGTGAAAACAAGGCGCCCCGAATGTAAGAGCATGTACGAGCTGGGGGCCTAATCCTACGAATATCTATGTTCACAACGGAGTGCGCACATTTTTATTTTTATTATAATTGCGATATGAGGCAGATATAAGATATCACACAAACGTTATTCGTGCACTCCTGGTGTAGTGACCAGCATTCTTGGCTGTGGCCCAGGAGGTCCGGGTTCGAATCCCTGCTCTGACAAGCGATTTAATTCTAGTCTGAGGGCTGGAACGGGGTACACTCAGCCTCGTGAGGCAAAACTGGAAAGGTGTGGGTTAGATTCCTACCTCAGCCATCCTGGAAGTGGTTTCTCATTTATACTCCAGGCAAATATCGGGATGGTTCCTAACTTAACCAGAATACAAATTCACACACTCTAATACAGACACCACAGTAACCCAGATTTTCAGACAGCTACACGGGGCTAAAGTACTGTGCCCGTTTCTCCAATGGGACAGGCGATCACCCGGCCAACATCCCGGCCCCATCAGAAGAAACGGCCAAGGGAGTGGGTGAAAAAAGATTAGGGCGTGAATCTTGGTTTATACAGACAAGAATAAAAGAAATGCTCCAGCGAGCCAGAGACAAAGGGTTTCGGGTCGTTTACGGGTTGGGATGTCGAATAAACTGAACCAGGATTCAAAAGCAAACTCCCTAACTTGAATTAACAAACAGAGATGAAAAAAAAACCTCGTAAAATCACATCTGCTCCTTTATTGGCCATAGGATAAATAAATATGCAACCTGCCTACCACGCACGAGTATAGAGCTAGGGTGGGCCAAATCCGAAAAAAAAAAATGTTCATAGTCCCTAAACAAACAAACAAAAAATTATACTTATTCAAACTCGTGGGTGTCCTCTCTTAAAGTTCCAACAAGGAGATCGCCTTCAAAAAAACTAAATTAAACCTTAATTTATCGGTGCACACGCATGTAAACATCACTGGCCACTTATCACAAAGTTCACCTGCGGCAAAAACTCGAAGAAAATATCGAATATTTGTGTATATCACAACTGTCTACCCTTATACAGCAATGGACGGATCTCCTATATCGAACTGCCAATTAATAACTAAAGAGCATCATATCACATCAAATAACACTCAAACATCAACTCAGCTTCACATAATATGGCATTTCAACAATTAATTATAACTTATCATAAATTATTAACACACCCAGATTGTGCTCACATATTTACACTACTAATTCTTAATATTATTACTGATTTATATTCGCCGTTCCAACAACCTTGATCCACACTGTCATATTTGTTATTGTAATTAAATTATAGCATTATCTAACGTTTAGGAAAGATTAAGAACCTCGTGATAAGGCACCCTAGTTTATTTCATTCTCACAACAAACATTTAATCGCAACCCTTCCGTCGAACACTCTGTGTGAGGATCCGAACAATCTGACTGTAGAGCGCACTATCAATTACACCCCTGCGCTATTCAATATACAACTCATCGATAAACGTAACACGTTCGTCAAGAGTAAAGGACCCTGTCCTCACAAATTCGATTCAACGGTCATACGTCGCCCCGTGAATAACCTCGTCACATATGACGGAATAATACCATATTTAATTATCACATTAACTTTACACAACATCATTACAGAAATCATGCATTATTAGCATGTCTCAAGAACCCACACTTAACAGAGCGTATCAACTTTATCGGGACCACGAGGTCGTATGATAATATGGCATCCTATCCAAGGAACCTTACTCGACAATCTCCAACCATATTCATTTTGCTATCCTTTTGCTATTAAAATCTATGCAATCCGTGACAAACCTTTCAGAATTAAATTAATATAATGACCTCGGAAATTGAAATGCTAGAATCTCCCAGCAAAAAAGGGCATCTTATATTATCGTTACCCAATTTCAACTTATTATTATTATTATTAGGTCTCAGAGAATAAATGTATGTCTTACTCCTACCATTGATACTGTTAATTTATGTAAGTCAAAACGACCCGAAAAGAAAGGACAAAAAATCTGTACAACCCATATGAGAAAATGATGGTCTTGTTCAATCTGGAATAAATGATTATGAATGGCGTTAAGTTACACGATATCAGGTCATCTCATGGCACGGCTATCCGAGGTAGAAGTTCTCTTCTTCCTGATGAGCAAGGATGGAAATGAAACGTCTTACTTTAGATCCGGCGTCCTCGGAAACCCTTGGTGTCGGTGTCGTCTGCGGCATTTGGGCGGCGTTGTTCCTCCAGCGTCTCCGCGATGTGGTCTCCCAGCGTACTGGTAGAGGTATTCGCCCCCGGCTCCTCTCGATCTCCTGGCGACGCCCATGTCCGCCCACTGGTTGCCCCCGGTCACCGTCAGCGACGGCATCTCCTGAAGTCCCAACCAAGGTCCACTCGTCCATCTCGTCGCGACCGTTCACCCCATTATGGCCCCTTTAGAGGTTCAGTGCAGCATAATTTGCGTATTAATATGCATGTTGATTCCCAGAATATTTGAGTCCATGGTTATAAGGTTCATGCTGCCGTGTAGCAATATTACATTTCACTATATCAGAGCGCTGTCACGCCCACGCACTATAGCGTCTAGTTCCTGGTTCACTTGAATTATATGTACTGACTTTCCTCAACCAGTGACACACTACCTTACCCGAGAAGCTATTTCGACCTGGCCTTGACCGACATATGACGTAGCCTGCAGCCTGCAGTCCCTCCACGCAATCTTAAAGCAGATGTAGTCTTCCCTCACATTCTCACTGCGTCTCTTAAATGCCAGCACTGCTATGCTATTTTCGAATGAATGTCTGTTACAATATAGGGCCGCGCGATAATGCTTCGCCTCGACTATCGTTATTATTATTCTTTCCCCGATACTCGTAATGTTAAACACCTCCTGGTATTCACCTTTGATTAACATAAATTGTCGGCATGATAATTCAGTTTTTCATTACGGCCTCCACTCGGACGTTCAAAGGCGCACAATTTTGTCTTGCTATTACCACAGTACATGCCCTCAACACCTTACTATCCGCTAACTTAACCGGACCACGTGCATTAATCTTCGTAATAAAAATGGTAAAGTACTGTATAATATTCCACGCGTCTTCACATATCAATAGCAGCATATGCATGAATTTAACGGACCTTCGTTTATCAGTTCTGATTATTTCTTCACATACTAGCGAGTCCGATATCGTCTTGAAATTCACGATTATCGTTCTAGTGACCCTTACTGAACTCTGTTCGACAAACAAACTGACACACTTCACTGTAAACAACTCACTGGCACTACACGCACGCTAGCCTCATGGTCTGCTGATCACTCCTCGTATCAAATGGCCACGAGCACTGACCACTCACGTAAACCGTTCAAGTTCCCGATGCAAATTTCAGTCCACGTGACGTAGGCTACTCGTCCGTGCCACGCTGGATAACATACTCGTCCATGCCCCGCTGACTAACTGAACATTCCGGAACTGTGTCCTCCTCTCGAGAAAAAGTGGAAGGGGTTGGAATCTTCTGGAGCATTCCCCTACTCCAGCGGTTGCCTCGCCGCGTCATGCCATGACGTCATACTGGCCCTCCGGTCTCCTCTCGATCTCCTATCATCCGGGGCCGGTAATTGACCCTGACTGGATCGGTCACATCTCTCCCGCGGCCTTCAAAATATAAGCGGTGGGAACATAGCTTATATTTTTCCTTAAATGATGCATGTGAACGATCCTTTCAGTCATCTCCTCAATGTTGACTAACGGGCATGCCTGTGATATTACCGCAGATTCGCGGCATTGAAGTTCCCAACAAGTGCATTCGTGTCGTTGTCAACCACCCTTGTTGTCCATCACTCTGGCAATCCTATGGGGTCCCGAAAATGGACGCGCAAATTTCCCATACACTCTGAGTGGTAAGTTTGATGACGTAGGTTTCCGAATCAGCACCAGGTCTTTGACTCGAAGTGGTTCGCGAAAACGGTGGCCAGCCTTCCTTCTCTCCCATTTCTGCGCCTGTAGCAGCATCCTCTCCCGAGCCAGTTCGTTTCTCCTTTGCACCGACGGCTCAATCTCTGGGGGTGCCTGTATAACAGCATGCCAAGGTCTACTTGGTTTTTGTCCATGGTGCAGAAGACAAGGAATTTGTCTGGTACTCTCATGTGTTGTAGAGTACAAGCAACGTTCAATTATGGGTACCACTTCCATCCATCTATGATGCTGTTCATGACAGTAAATTCGGCAGTATTTTCCAATCTCTGCATTTACCCTTTCAACTGGATTTCCTTCTGGGTATCTTATGGAGCTCAAGATATGCCTTATGCCGAGTCGTTTCATTGCCTCTTGAAATTCGGCGCTCGTGAACTGCGTTCCGTGATCGCTCAGGAGGAACTCTGGCTTCCCTGCAGTTGGAATCACGCCGGTTTCAATCCTGCGAATTACGTACCGGGATGTTGCCTTCTGTATAGGGTGCAACATGACTAATTTGGTAAACACATCCATCGTCACCAAGATGTATTGGTTACCCCTGATGGACCTCGGAAGGGGGCCATACAGGTCCGTAGCCATTAATTCATTCGGACGGGTCGGTATAATAGCCCTCGGCTTCTCCTTAGATACGTCCGAGGGGAACTTGCACCTCTGACAGATGTCGCATGTCCTGATTACCGCTCGTATGGTTTTTCCCATATACTCCCAGGTAAATGTTTCTCTTATGGCATGTAAGGTTTTATCACATCCTCCATGCCCAATAGATCGGTGAGCCAACCAAACCACTGCTGAAATCAACTTCGGCGGTATTACAATACGTAGCCTTGTGTGGTCTTTATCGACAAACTTGTGAATCACGTCACCAACAATGTGATAAAAGTGAGCAATCTTTGCCGTTCCAGCATAATCGGGGTCATCTGCACCCATGCGATTCTTCAAATACCGGTATATCCGTCTTAACGGAGTATATCGCAGTTGCGCCTGGCTCAAGCGTTTCAAACGCTCCACCGTTTCCTGATCGTCCGGTATTAGCTCTACCTGGTGCCAAACAGCCTCCTCACGTGGGTTTCTGCTCAAAACATCCGCTAGAAAGTTTTGCTTTCTGGGCCTATGAATAACTTCTGCATCGAATTGCTGCAGGAAAAGGGTCCAGCGCGTGACTCTTTCGCTTGAAATGTCAGACTTTAACATAAACTGTAACGCGCGATGGTCCGTCACAATCACGACCTTATGCCCTAAAAGAATCTTCTTCCACATCTTTAGAGCATAAATTATAGCCAGTGCCTCCAATTCCGCGGCAAAGTAATTAAGCTCAGACTGTCGCAATTTCCTACTAGTAAATGCCAGATAATGTTGTTTCTTCTCGTCATCCAACTGGTACAACACAGCGCTCACTCCTACCTTTGAAGCATCGGTGTCAATATAAAATGTTTTGGAGAAGTCTGGGTACTCCAGTTTAACGTTGTTAAGGAGCATGTGTTTAGCTTGCGTGAAGGCCTCTTCACACGCCTGATCCCACTTCCACCGATTGTTTTTCCTGAGCATGCTCTGCAGAGGGGCGACTACATCCGTCAAACGGGGGCAATGACTAGAAAAGAATAAAGTCATTCCCAGGAACTGCCTCACTTGTTTCATCCTTTCTGGTCTGGGAAACTCAGCTATCGCCTCAATTTTCTCCGGGTTCAGCCGATATCCATGTTCGTCAATGAGATGTCCCAAAAACCGAATTTCTCGGTGAAAGAAATTGCATTTCTCCAGGTTTGCCTTAAATCCGGCCGTAAGCAAGCTCTCAAACAACAATCTCACGTGTTTCAGGTGCTCCTCTACTGACGTGGATGCCAAGATCAAATCGTCCACATAACATAGTACGTGTTTCTTGACCTCTTCACTCAAGTTGCTGTCCAGCGCTCGAATCAGCACATGGCCACTGTTTTTCAAACCGAAGGGAAGGCGGTTAAAGACGTGGGTCTTCTGCTCATGCAGGAAGCCAGTGTATTGCTTGCTGTTCTCGGTTAACTCGACATGATAATAGGAATTTGTGAGATCTACGGTTGAGAAATATTTTTTTCCCTTAAAGCGCCTCAGCAGCTCTCTAATTTGTGGTGGGCGGTCGTACTCTGGCAAAATGCGTGCATTTATTCCACATGCATCCAGACAAATCCTCAGGCGACCATTTGGCTTCCTTACAACCGCTAAAGGGTTTAGGAAAGAAGTCGGAGCCTTCTTTATTATGCCATCCTTCTCCATGGCGTTTATCATGGCCTTTACCTCCTCCTTCCATTTCTCTGGGGCTGGATATATGTGTTTCCTGTATGGTGAGTCATCACTCAACTTGATATCGTACTGAAAGTTCTTGATAACTCCTGGTTTGTCGCTAAATACCTCCCGAAACTCCTGTATTAGGTCATCAAACTGTTTCTGGACAGTTGGATCCAAAATTTCTTTTACACCATCGGGCATGTGGGTGATCGTCTCTTCTTCACGTTCCACGATATTCTCAAGTGTGTTTTCCAAGAAGAGCGTGCTTGAGTTGGCATTGATATAATCTTTCGATCCTCTGCTCGGCGATTCGTTTCCGACATACATAACACCCTCTTGCATAATTATAATCCAGCCGTACTCCGAAATGAAGTCAACACCCAGAATTATTTGAAAATTGATGTTGGAGATGGCCACGAACACGTGCTCATAAAACCTCCCCGCAATTTTGATCATCAACAGGGCCTGCAGCTTGCATCTCACTGAGCGATCTGGAATTACACCTCTAACCTTTACATTCGCTACTGGTAGAGTATATACGGGTCCTGCCTCCATTATCTCGTCCAAACATGACTGAGACACCACACTAATCATCGCTTCGGTGTCAATCAGGGTTTTATTTGTTTACCTAGCACCTCTACTGTTATGATTGGCAAAGGAAACACTTTCCCGTGGCGGATAACGTCCTCCTCATGAATCAAGTCTTCGTCGGTAGCCTGAAATATCTCTTGAATTTCGATCAGTTCGGGAGGACCAAAGTTTGAGGAATTTCTTAATTTGAAGTTTTTTTTTTGTTGATCTGACCGACTTGTGTCAGGTGGTCGGTCAGCTTCCCCCGGTGGTGCGGATGGATTACTCCATAATTGTTGTAAATATTCCTGGCTCTCTCGATATCTTTCCGTATAGCTCGGCCGCGACCCCTGCGAACGAGAATCCCTATCGGCATTCTGTCTCTGATACTATTGATTTGACTGCCTTCGCTGATATTCACCATGTCGTCCCTTCGTATTGTTGAATCGGGATCTCCTACGCTCTTCGTACGGTTTATTCCTCCACCTGGGTCGCTCGTCTGTTCCACCGTAGCTCCTATCTCGGCTCCGATAGTACCCTGTGTCTCTTGGCCTGTCCGTCTCCCGCGGCGTTCGCTCTTCCGTCTGCGCAATTTTGTCAATCACGACCATGTTTACATCTCTATTTTCCTGTCGTCCGGACCTCGCCTGTAACTGTGCGCTAGTGAGGTCAAGTTTTCGAAGAATCTCTTCACATCCCTCTAAAGTCTAGGCTCTTGACGCTATTACACTCTTCTGGACCTCTACAGGTAATTGTCGGATAATGGCTTGGAGCAATTCGTCCTCCGGCACTGGTAAGTCAAATACTGCAGCCTGGCGAGTTGCGATGCGAAGTACCCCTCATACCTAGTCGGATTGGACGTCGCATACCGTTTAGTGTATAGTTCCGCCCGTATGTTCAATTGTTCTTCAGGGCTCCAAAAGCGTTTGATTAATAGTCGTTCGAACTCGTCCGTGCTAGTGAACGTGTATCGAAATGGAGAAACCAAGTTAATGCTGTCGATTCCAGGGACCTCTCAATAACTCTTAGTTCCCTCTCACGTGGTATCTTATTTTCTGCCATGTATTCACGGACCTCCCTCATAAATCCGATGGGTGTGACGTTATTAGTCCCATTGTTCCCCGAGAATTTCCTTGGCTGGTGGTCTATACTTCTAATCATAGTCAGGTGTCCCGCGGAGTTTGTACTCTGTATTCTCGGCGTTGCAACTATCTCTCCCGCCTTTCTAGAAGATGGGATGTTTTCGCTTTCCGTCCCGTTAAGAGGTGGCGTGTTTTCAATTTCGGACCATCTAACCTATTCTGAATCCGATTTGTCTTTTATCTGCGTCATATCCGCCTCTAAGTTGCCTAATCGAGTAAGTTGCCTTCCCTGTTGAATAATGATCTTATCCTCCAACTCAACAATGGAAGTGTGGATAGATTCTCTCACATGTTCGAATAATGTCGTTTGGGAATGAGTGATTTTCCTGTCATGCGTGTCCTGGAATGATTTAACCTGTATCTGCATGCTTTTCACGTCCTTCGCGACCTCTTCTTTCCAATCTGACACGTCCTGTTTCAACTTATCCAGGGTTTCCTCGTTAGACTGACCAATTTGCTCAATTTTTGCCGTCAAATCTTGTCCCATGCCTTTAATATAACTGTTCAACTTCTCCTCAAGTCCCTCAATATTCCCCCGAAGCGAACTCTGAGTATCCCTGATTTGCCGTGCCATAGAATCTTTGAGCTCCGCGGTGAGCACTTGAAATGTAGTTTCTACCTTTTATCGAGTAGATTAATCTTATTATCTATAGCCTTTCCTGATAGCTTAAGATTACGTTCTACAGCATCAATGTTTTTCTGCAAATGAGATTCTAAACTCTTAAGATTAGATCCCATGACTTCTAATAAGTCGGTTCTGAGATCATCAACTTTATCACTAACATCTTTTTTATTCCAGCTATTGGAGTGCCGACACCCTCTTTTGTCCTCTGTACCTCTGCTATTTGAGTACCGACACCCTCTTGTGTCGTCTGTAAGCGATCCATATCGCTCTTCATGTTTGTCTTAATTGACCCAATACTATCCTTAACATTATCCATTTCAGTGGTTAGACCATTTAATCCATCTTGGATTTGTTTTAATATATCAGCTATATTTTCTGCGGTTACTATTTGTGACATCTTACAATACAACTTAAATATAGTGGCCTACAGGGGAATGTAGGTCGTCGAGTATAGACATGACCTGAGATCGTGTACCAACCCTGTCAAATGGTTCACTAAAGGCTCAGTGTGATACGAGGTTAATTTTACACAAAAGAATTACACATGGCAAG
Organism: Meconema thalassinum; assembly: GCA_946902985.2. Classification (NCBI taxonomy): domain Eukaryota; kingdom Metazoa; phylum Arthropoda; class Insecta; order Orthoptera; family Tettigoniidae; genus Meconema; species Meconema thalassinum. The sequence continues at coordinate 446,271,258 of OX336390.1, forward strand.
CATCTCGCCCCCACCAAAGGCACGAATCTGACCACTCAGTATACTCCCATCACAACAACAAATGATTGAGTAAAAAGCATGCCCATGACGGAGACGACACGCACCATCGTCGTCGAGCCAACGCGTTAGCGGCGCCACTTCCCCCTCCCTGTGCCCGTTTCTCCAATGGGACAGGCGATCACCCGGCCAACATCCCGGCCTCATCAGAAGAAACGGCCAAGGGAGTGGGTGAAAAAAGATTAGGGCGTGAATCTTGGTTTATACAGACAAGAATAAAAGAAATGCTCCAGCGAGCCAGAGACAAAGGGTCTCGGGTCGTTTACGGGTTGGGATGGCAAATAAACTGAACCAGGATTCAAAAGCAAACTCCCTAACTTGAATTAACAAACAGAGAAGGAAAAAAAACCTCGTAAAATCACATCTGCTCCTTTATTGGCCAAAGGATAAATAAATATGCAACCTGCCTACCACGCACGAGTATAGAGTTAGGGTGGGACAAAGTCCGAAAAAAAATAAAGTTCATAGTCCCTAAACAAACAAACAAAATTATACTTATTCAAACTCGTGGGTGTCCTCTCTTAAAGTTCCGACAAGGAGATCGCCTTCAAAAAAACTAAATTAACCCTTAATTTATCGGTGCACACGCATGTAAACATCACTGGCCACTTATCACAAAGTTCACCTGCGGCAAAAGCTCGAAGAAAATATCGAATATCTGTGTATATCACAACTGTCTACCCTTATACAGCAATGGACGGATCTCCTATATCGAACTGCAAATTAATAACTAAAGAGCATCATATCACATCAAATAACACTCAAACATCAACTCAGCTTCACATAATATGGCATTTCAACAAGTAATTATAACTTATAAATTATTAACACACTCAGATTGTGCTCACATATTTACACTACTAATTCTTATTATTATTACTGATTTATATTCGCCGTTCCAACAACCTTGATCCATACTGTCATATTTGTTATTGTAATTAAATTATAGCATTGTCTACGTTTAGGAAAGGTTAAGAACCTCGTGATAAGGCACCCTAGTGTATTTCATTCTCACAACAAACATTTAATCGCAACCCTTCCGTCGAACACTCTGTGTGAGGATCCTAACAATCTGACTGTAGAGCGCTCTATCAATTACACCCCTGCGCTATTCAATATACAAACTCATCGATAAACGTAACACGTTCGTCAAGAGTAAAGGACCCTGCCCTCACAAATTCGATTCAACGGTCATACGTCGCCCCGTGAATAACCTTGTCATATATGACGGAATAATACCATATTTAATTATCACATTAACTTTACATAACATCATTACAAAAATCATGCATTATTAGCATGTCTCAAGAACCCGCACTTAACAGAGCGTATCAACTTTATCGGGACCACGAGGTCGTATGATAATATGGCATCCTATCCAAGGAACCTTACTCGACAATCTCCAACCATATTCATTTTGCTATCCTTTTGCTATTAAAATCTATGCAATCCGTGACAAACCTTTCAGAATTAAATTCACATAATGACCTCGGAAATCGAAATGCTAGAATCTCCCAGCAAAAATGGGCATCTTATATTATCGTTACCCAATTTCAACTTATTATTATTATTAGGTCTCAGAGAATAAATGTATGTCTTACTCCTACCATTGATACTGTTAATTTATGTAAGTCAAAACGACCCGAAAAGAAAAGACAAAAAAAAATCTGTACATCCCCTATGAGAAAATGATGCTCTTGTTCAATCTGGAATAAATGATTATGAATGGCGTTAAGTTACACGATCTCAGGTCATCTCATGGCACGGCTATCCGAGGTAGAAGTTCTCTTCTTCCTGATGAACAAGGATGGAAATGAAATGTCTTACTTTAGATCCGGCGTCCTCGGAAACCCTTGGTGTCGGTGTCGTCTGCGGCATTTGGGCGGCGTTGTTCCTCCAGCGTCTCCGCGATGTGGTCTCCCAGCGTACTGGTAGAGGTATTCGCCCCCGGCTCCTCTCGATCTCCTGGCGACGCCCATGTCCGCCCACTGGTTGCCCCCGGTCACCGTCAGCGACGGCATCTCCTGACGTCCCAACCAAGGTCCAGTCGTCCATCTCGTCACGACCGTTCACCCCATTATGGCCCCTTTAGAGGTTCAGTGCAGCATAATTTGCGTATTAATATGCATGTTGATTCCCAGAATATTTGAGTCCATGGTTATAAGGTTCATGCTGCCGTGTAGCAATATTACATTTCACTATATCAGAGCGCTGTCACGCCCACGCACTATAGCGTCTAGTTCCTGGTTCACTTGAATTATATGTACTGACTTTCCTCAACCAGTGACACACTTCCTTACCCGAGAAGCTATTTCGACCTGGCCTTGACCGACATATGAAGTAGCCTGCAGCCTGCAGTCCCTCCACGCAATCTTAAAGCAGATGTAGTCTTCCCTCATATTCTCACTGCGTCTCTTAAATGCCAGCACTGCTATGCTATTTTCGAATGAATGTCTGTTACAATATAGGGCCGCGCGATAATGCTTCGCCTCGACTATCGTTATTATTATTCTTTCCCCGATACTCGTAATGTTAAACACCTCCTGGTATTCACCTTTGATTAACATAAATTGTCGGCATGATAATTCAGTTCTTCATTACGGCCTCCACTCGGACGTTCAAAGGCTCACAATTTTGTCTTGCTATTACCATAGTACATGCCTTCAACACCTTACTATCCGCTAACTTAACCGGACCACGTGCATTAATCTTCGTAATAAAAATGGTAAAGTACTGTATAATATTCCACGCGTCTTCACATATCAATAGCAGCATATGCATGAATTTAACGGACCTTCGTTTATCAGTTCTGATTATTTCTTCACATACTAGCAGGTCCGATATCGTCTTGAAATTCACGATTATCGTTCTAGTGACAACTTACTGAACCCTGTTCGACAAACAAACTGACACACTTCACTGTAAACAACTCACTGGCACTACACGCACGCTAGCCTCATGGCTTGCTGATCACTCCTCGTATCAAATGGCCACGAGCACTGACCACTCACGTAAACCGTTCAAGTTCCCGATGCAAATTTCAGTCCACGTGACGTAGGCTACTCGTCCGTGCCACGCTGGATAACATACTCGTCCATGCCCCGCTGACTAACTGAACATTCCGGAACTGTGTCCTCCTCTCGAGAAAAAAGTGGAAGGGGTTGGAATCTTCTGGAGCATTCCCCTACTCCTGCGGTTGCCTCGCCGCGTCATGCCATGACGTCATACTGACCCTCCGGTCTCCTCTCGATCTCCTATCATCCGGGGCCGGTAATTGACCCTGGCTGGATCGGTCACAGTACCAGGATGTCCTAGCCCCTCAAATGAAACAACAACAACATGATTATTTCTCGTGACGTAATATACACCCCAAGTCATTCTGATTAACATTGCATGTGGACCCTTTATAAGGTAAAAGAAATACAGAAAACAATTTATTGGGTTCAGTTTTTGTTTATTGGAGACCACCTTGTCGTGTACTGGCTATAAAGTTAGGCCTACAACAAACAAAAGAACCCTCGGCTACTTTGGTGCGCGCATCTCACTTCGGCTCGTCCCGATCTTCCCCGACAATACGGGATCAAGGAGTGCACGGCTGGCTGAGCTGCCATCACATACCGTATTGTTCGATTGAGTTTATTCCTTCATTAATGCTGCAAACGCAATGCAATTAAAAGAACGAAGGTAAATGTATAGTAACCGAAAGTTTTAAGCGCGGAGTTAAATGAAAATACAGTATTTACGATTACCTAGTTGTAAACCATGTTTTAAAGAAATATACTGCTCCAATAAGCGTACACACACAGAGGCTATAATGTCAACGACACGAAATAATGCATCCAGTGTAGAAAACTGCAGACGACCCTTCGCCATAGACGTCTTCCCTTCCGCTATTATGCGCTTCACGAGTGACTTTGAAACACCCGTTGCTTCACTTGTCGAAGACACAACATTATTATTTAGTTTATGAACGGTTTTCTGTTATCGTATGTGGCAGTTACGTTATAGACTATTTCTCTAGCTTGTTCCCTTAATGGTCGTCTGGATTTGCTACCAGACTTCGAAGTAGAAACCATAACGAAACTCAAATGATACTATTACTAGAATAGCATGGTACACAACACTGTATACATAAACACATTTACCAATAAAGTACACGCTACACGACAAGGGATTATATATACGAATTTATTGTAGCCGTTAGGCCAAAAGTAGAGAAATTACATCTTACTGTACTCAGTCAATGATAATGTTCTTTTGGAGCACTTTGATATGTGGTACCTGGGATTATAGGACTACAATAGAGAACACGTGCAGTGAGTCTCTCTCACGACTCGGCCAGCGGGCACGCCCAGCTTATCTTCCTCCCGTTGACTCATCACTAATCGCTCGGCATAGCATAGCAATAAGAACAGAACAGCACTTGGCTCACTTTATCCAGGAATGACATGAGATACCAATTAAAATTTTGAAAGTAAGAATTAATAAGGTCTTACTCTATGAAAGGATATGTTGGAAATGTTCTTCTACATCCACACATTTCTGGCATCGTCTTTGGAAACTCCGATTCACACGCATAAGTTCGTCTTCCGAAATTGAGGCTATTTCTCTCCGGATATGTTCTGCGATTTCATTTACTTTTTCCCCGTTAAGTACACGTTTTTTAACACTTCGCTTCTTATCGAGTAGAGAACCAGTTCCCCTCAATTTGTTAACGAGCTTCCGCACGGTCTCTCTATGTGGAGGGCGCACACCTGGAAAATGTGTTATGAAACGTTTAACGACTTCCCTGCAAGACTCTGTTTACACATAATTATCGTACATAAATACCCTTTCCTCTACCGTGTACACACGTGGAGACATTATGAGAATTATACCCAAAAGTAACACTTCACAACTCGAGAATAGTTGGAGCGACAGATGAACACTAAATACACGTTATAAGCATGGACCAGAACTGCGAAGTGAGCGCTGTGTAACAGGAAGTGATCAGTCAACGGGAGGCAGATAAGCTTGGTGCGCTGCTCGGCCGAGTCGTGAGAGAGACTAAGTGTATATAAAACTTAAAAAACAATAAGAGTGCGAAAAGGATTGGCATCGAAGCACTTGTCAGCACGTCTCCGCAGTGTGCTCGGTACGGCGGCCAGACAGCATGTGACCCCCTCCACCGATCCTCTGTGACGTCGCACATCCACTCGGAGTGAATGCGCGGGGAAGTGAGCTTTGCGCAGGTCTTTTGATCGTTGCAGGTTTATAGCACACTTGCTGTCCATTCTAGGCTGTCACCGCGGAAGCCCGGGTTCGATTTCCAAGAAATGTAATTCTGGTCTGAGGGCTGGAAGAGGGTACACTCAGCCTCGTGATGCAAACCTGGGAAGATGTGGGTTGGATTCCTACCTTAGCCATCCTAGAAGTGGTTTTTCTGTGTATTCGCACTTCTACTGCAGGCAAATGCCGGGATGGTACATAACGTAAGGCCACGGCCGCTTCCTACCCAAATCCTACCTGAATTACAAATACACACACTAGTACAGACATCACAGTGACACAGGTTATCAGACAAATTCCACACAAATACACGGGGCTACTTGACCACGATGTCGCAAAGCCCCTAAAACAAGTTCCCGATGCAAATTTCAGTCCACGTGACGTAGGCTACTCGTCCGTGCCACGCTGGATAACATACTCGTCCATGCCCCGCTGACTAACTGAACATTCCGGAACTGTGTCCTCCTCTCGAGAAAAAAGTGGAAGGGGTTGGAATCTTCTGGAGCATTCCCCTACTCCTGCGGTTGCCTCGCCGCGTCATGCCATGACGTCATACTGACCCTCCGGTCTCCTCTCGATCTCCTATCATCCGGGGCCGGTAATTGACCCTGGCTGGATCGGTCACAGTACCAGGATGTCCTAGCCCCTCAAATGAAACAACAACAACATGATTATTTCTCGTGACGTAATATACACCCCAAGTCATTCTGATTAACATTGCATGTGGACCCTTTATAAGGTAAAAGAAATACAGAAAACAATTTATTGGGTTCAGTTTTTGTTTATTGGAGACCACCTTGTCGTGTACTGGCTATAAAGGTAGGCCTACAACAAACAAAAGAACCCTCGGCTACTTTGGTGCGCGCATCTCACTTCGGCTCGTCCCGATCTTCCCCGACAATACGGGATCAAGGAGTGCACGGCTGGCTGAGCTGCCATCACATACCGTATTGTTCGATTGAGGTTATTCCTTCATTAATGCTGCAAACGCAATGCAATTAAAAGAACGAAGGTAAATGTATAGTAACCGAAAGTTTTAAGCGCGGAGTTAAATGAAAATACAGTATTTACGATTACCTAGTTGTAAACCATGTTTTAAAGAAATATACTGCTCCAATAAGCGTACACACACAGAGGCTATAATGTCAACGACACGAAATAATGCATCCAGTGTAGAAAACTGCAGACGACCCTTCGCCATAGACGTCTTCCCTTCCGCTATTATGCGCTTCACGAGTGACTTTGAAACACCCGTTGCTTCACTTGTCGAAGACACAACATTATTATTTAGTTTATGAACGGTTTTCTGTTATCGTATGTGGCAGTTACGTTATAGACTATTTCTCTAGCTTGTTCCCTTAATGGTCGTCTGGATTTGCTACCAGACTTCGAAGTAGAAACCATAACGAAACTCAAATGATACTATTACTAGAATAGCATGGTACACAACACTGTATACATAAACACATTTACCAATAAAGTACACGCTACACGACAAGGGATTATATATACGAATTTATTGTAGCCGTTAGGCCAAAAGTAGAGAAATTACATCTTACTGTACTCAGTCAATGATAATGTTCTTTTGGAGCACTTTGATATGTGGTACCTGGGATTATAGGACTACAATAGAGAACACGTGCAGTGAGTCTCTCTCACGACTCGGCCAGCGGGCACGCCCAGCTTATCTTCCTCCCGTTGACTCATCACTAATCGCTCGGCATAGCATAGCAATAAGAACAGAACAGCACTTGGCTCACTTTATCCAGGAATGACATGAGATACCAATTAAAATTTTGAAAGTAAGAATTAATAAGGTCTTACTCTATGAAAGGATATGTTGGAAATGTTCTTCTACATCCACACATTTCTGGCATCGTCTTTGGAAACTCCGATTCACACGCATAAGTTCGTCTTCCGAAATTGAGGCTATTTCTCTCCGGATATGTTCTGCGATTTCATTTACTTTTTCCCCGTTAAGTACACGTTTTTTAACACTTCGCTTCTTATCGAGTAGAGAACCAGTTCCCCTCAATTTGTTAACGAGCTTCCGCACGGTCTCTCTATGTGGAGGGCGCACACCTGGAAAATGTGTTATGAAACGTTTAACGACTTCCCTGCAAGACTCTGTTTACACATAATTATCGTACATAAATACCCTTTCCTCTACCGTGTACACACGTGGAGACATTATGAGAATTATACCCAAAAGTAACACTTCACAACTCGAGAATAGTTGGAGCGACAGATGAACACTAAATACACGTTATAAGCATGGACCAGAACTGCGAAGTGAGCGCTGTGTAACAGGAAGTGATCAGTCAACGGGAGGCAGATAAGCTTGGTGCGCTGCTCGGCCGAGTCGTGAGAGAGACTAAGTGTATATAAAACTTAAAAAACAATAAGAGTGCGAAAAGGATTGGCATCGAAGCACTTGTCAGCACGTCTCCGCAGTGTGCTCGGTACGGCGGCCAGACAGCATGTGACCCCCTCCACCGATCCTCTGTGACGTCGCACATCCACTCGGAGTGAATGCGCGGGGAAGTGAGCTTTGCGCAGGTCTTTTGATCGTTGCAGGTTTATAGCACACTTGCTGTCCATTCTAGGCTGTCACCGCGGAAGCCCGGGTTCGATTTCCAAGAAATGTAATTCTGGTCTGAGGGCTGGAAGAGGGTACACTCAGCCTCGTGATGCAAACCTGGGAAGATGTGGGTTGGATTCCTACCTTAGCCATCCTAGAAGTGGTTTTTCTGTGTATTCGCACTTCTACTGCAGGCAAATGCCGGGATGGTACATAACGTAAGGCCACGGCCGCTTCCTACCCAAATCCTACCTGAATTACAAATACACACACTAGTACAGACATCACAGTGACACAGGTTATCAGACAAATTCCACACAAATACACGGGGCTACTTGACCACGATGTCGCAAAGCCCCTAAAACAATGATCATCATCAACAACAACAACAACAAAAACAACTCGTTTTCATCCATGAGGTCCGGATTCGATTCACGGCTGAATCAAGACATTTAGTTCTGGTATTAGGGTTAGAACTGGGTATACTATGCCTCGTGAGGTAAAACTGTGAAGAGGTGACTTTTATTCGACTCGATAAAAAAAACAATTGCTGACATCACAATAACATAGGTTATCAGATTGTGTGTTTTCTCGTACTTCTGTATTCGAAAACTTCTTTTAAAGGCCCATATACCCTGAAAATTATATTTCTTGCTTGGCTGTGTAAAACTGTTTGGCTGCCACTCAGCTTGCTAAGGGACATTTTTATGAGTTCAAAACTTAGCTCCCAGCACTTGTTAAAGACCACTACTGAATTGATACAGCAATGCCGTCACTCTTCGTTATCTTCCCTAGCGAACCTAAATATTTCCACACCTAAATCATTCTCTCTCTAATTATCCCGTCAGTTCAAGGGCAGATGTTATCTCCCGAACGACTGGTATTAGCGTCACGGGGTTTGTACAGTCAGCTTCAACATTTTTAGCTCAGTAACAAAAGGTCATCAAAATGATTGAAGAATTAATTATTTTCGTGTGCGGAGATAAATAACGATTTCGTACGGCGCAGCGATCCCTGCGATTGAGTTAACTAGGCAACGCCACGCTAAGCTATTGGCTGGCAAGAGTTAGCGAGGTAATCTGGCCCCTCCCTCATGTTCACAGTTCTTTTGGGTCTGGTATAAACTGTGCCTGTCTATAAGATTGCACAAGGTTTGTACCAAGAACCCTTAAGTTGAAGATGTCACATATTCTTGAAACTTTTATATTAGAAGCTTGATGAGTTGAGTTGGATCATAGGAGGAATTAGCCGTGAGTAATATTGCAGCTGCATGGATGTTATCAATAACAGATAGCCAGAAAGCACGTTTAAATTTAATTAAATAGAGTTATGAAGACATTAAGTACCATGCGTCACTGATAGCAAGAGCGCGCAACTCCGCTGAGTCAAGATGTTACACCACTAGGAGGCAAGCCATACGAGAAGGGATATCCCCGAGATATAGGTTGGTCAACAGAATATTCGCGTGGGTAGTTTAATAGCCCCGTCTTACAATATAATTATTGAAAATAACTCGTTAAATAACCATTGGAGTTTGAAGAGAAAAACAGCCCAATGAATGTTTTTGAGATTATAAAAAATATTAATAATACAAGAGTATGGAAGTGCTGACTGGACATGACGTAATGGAGTCATGAGCGTAATGATCCACGGAGAATATCTAGTTAAGAGGTCTTCCCACGCAAATTTATGGAGCTAAAAGAATTAATTTAGAGAATATGTATGATCGAATTCGGTATTGAAGAAGTGATTTTAGATATTGAGAACCCGCGCTACAAGAAGGTATTTTTTTATAATTCGAGGAAACGAGGGACTTAGGAGTTGGTTTTCAAAAGTGATTAGTAGTGGTTTTGTACGGGTTCTAGCGCCACCTCCATCTCACCCACCTCACAAGATGGCGGCGGCGCGATATCCCCCGAACGCATGGTCGGATTTTGACAAATGAGGTGTTGTTGAACTTGGGCGGACACCCCCTTTCCAATGGACAACATATTTCCACCCCAAAATAAAACCTACCTCGACTAGGGGGTGAAATTGTATTTTTTTTAGAGAATCTCTCTTTTCAAGTGCAACATAATGTAACCTGTTTTTCTAGGGGGTTTTATGCCACTAACACAAGTTAGTTGGACTATGTCATATTTGTTAAACGCGGCAATTATTCGGCCAAGTTATATTATTTCAGTTTATTCAATTTCATATTATTATTATTATTAATATTTAAGACGTCATTTTTCGGAGTTTTTAAATGTGGAAGAGTACAGATAGGATTTCTACTAGTAGAAATCCGTATCTATATTGGATGATTCCAATATATAAAATTGCATTTAATACGTAAAGACGGGATTTTATTCATTAGGGCTAAGACAGTGGTGTGTGTGACTCACTGGGTATTTCAATACAAGAATAGATTGGAGTGCAAAGGGATTTCGAAATCCGAGGGGAACACTTCAAAGCAAGAAAACGTGTCTGACTTCCGTCTTGGCCGGTAAAACGGAAAACATAAATACGGGGAAGTAGACTGGCAAGAAGAGCTACGTAAGGTGACCAGCCAATCAAACAAGAGGAAGCAATTTTGGCAGGGACATAGCGATATACGTGACGCACGCGGATTGGTCGAAGCAGTGTGCCGCGGTGTTAAGCTAGTCTCTGGAGGGAGAAGTTTGAAGCATATAGTGTGCGCGCTGAGTGAGGAAGATTCATTAAGACATTACGCTTGGAGCAGTAAGCTTGTACTCTGTTCGTTAGTCCCAAGTGGGACAATTTATTTACGCTAACTCCGCTGCTCATATTAGATCATGGGTTCCACGCGTCTTGCAGTGTTTAGGCAAGCGGCGTGTCGTGGTTCATGGAGTATACTCCACCACGAGCTGTAACTATCATTTTTATGTACGAGGAAGAAGCTGAAGCCATCTACACCATCGCAGAACTCCAGACGCTACGAGACTCCAACCACGTGGAGACAATGTTTCCGTTGGTAAGCATAAGTGATCTACGACTCACACTCTCTGTTTTTTCGATAGGGCCACTAAAAATTCATTAAGCTTAAAATTGGAAATAAGTTAAATTCACGTCATTCTCCCGTCCGGCGTATTAAGTCATTTTGTTCGTGGCAATGGTTAAAGTTGTATGCTCCATTAACAGTGTAAATTTGATTCAGGATGCTGTTATATTTTCTAAGTGTATTACATTCAAGTATTACAAAGTAGATTCTTTAATTCCAGTAGGTAGCAATAGTTATAATACCTCATCCTTCTCCACAATCAAATGTTGTCTCGGTTGATGATTAAATCATCCCACGGCCTTGTCATTAAGAGTTTCTCACATGTTCCAGTCACACTAGGGGTTGATATCAAATATATAAATTTAGCTTGGAACACAGTGTATCCAGCTTGGCGCCCAACCTTCATCAAACTTAGCAGCAGTATTTTCTGGCGAATAGTCCGCCCTAATAGTAAACGTATTACATTTGTCGCTACCAACTTATGGGGCGTTAAAAGTATTACAATTGTACGCTCAACGTGGAGCAAAGTAAATACCGTTTCACTTGTCATCCCAGCCTAAGGAAAACTATTACAATTGTCGCCGACAACGTAGGGCCAAAAACCCAGGAACATTTGAGGAAGGAGAAGGAGACATATTTCTGTGCCGGTATTTTGGGGGTTATTTGTTTTATCAGTGTATATCATTGTGGGGGATGAGAAAGAAAGACAGATGAGGTTACGTAGTGGTCACCATTTGGAGAGTGAGGATACGAGCAGTATGTCGAGTGACGATAGTACCGGGGTAGCGGAGGTAAATCCCGATACTGAAACAGGGAGTGTAGGCGGCCAACCAGAATTAAAAACTTTACTTCTCGAGTTCATGTATCAGAATAAAGTTAGTAGTGATGCCTTGAATGCAAAATTAGAACAGAATAATGCAAAATTAGAACAAAACAGTAGGGAAAATAAAGAAAGTACAGAAGCTTTAAATAAAAAATTAGAACAGAATAATGCAAAATTAGAACAAAACAGTAGGGAAAATAAAGAAAGTACAGAAGCTTTAAATAAAAAATTAGAACAGAATAATGCAAAATTAGAACAGAATAATGCAAAATTAGAACAAAACAGTAGCGAAATTAGTGATAAATTCGAACTGATTAGAGGAGAAATCAGAGGAGTAATGGAAGAGAAGGTTAAAGAGATCATTGCAGATGTAGACAGGAAATTAGGAAAAGTACAGGAGGAGTTGGAAAGTAGAATCAGCACACAGGCTGAAAATTTAAAGGAATTAGTTAAATTAGAAACACTGCAGGTTAAAAAGAAATGGGGGGGGGGGGGGAATTGACAAGATTCAGGTATCAACTAAAGAGGTTAAGGAACAGCTGGGGGGGGGGGGTAGAATTGAGAAAGTCCACTCACAAATAGTTGCAGAAGTAAATGATTTAAGAGAGAGTAATAGAGAGAGCATTAGCAAGATTGAGGAGAAACAAGCAAAGCTATATGATAAAGTAGAAGAATCAGAAGGAAACATTAAATTAACAGTAAACAGCATTGAGAGGAAGGCTGAGGGGAGAATCGCAGAATTAGAATTAAAATTAAAAGCTAGGATCAGGCAAGAAAATAGTCAGAATAGGCCAGTTTTTGTGAATAGCACACACAGGGAGGTAGAACTGGGGAAGTTCAGCAATCGACAAGGGTGCCCAATGGAGTACATGAATTCTATAGAAAATAAATTTGGGGAGAGGTTGGCAGATGGTAGTATTGAGTGGTGCCAGGTAGTTGAAATTTTAGAACAAGTGTTTGTGGGGGAAACGAGGAATTGGTTTGCTGTCTATAGAGACAAGTTTAGTGATATTAATGATTTTAAAATGAAATTCTGTGAAAAGTTCTGGAATGAGGTTATTCAGTCGCAGCATCGTGAGGGAGTAGTCTGTGGTAAATATAACCCTAAAGGAAGCTCCACCATGACCGAATACTTTTTAGGACAGGTATTAGTGTGTATATATCTGGATGGCTTGAAGGAGGAAAGTGATGTGGTGAGGTTGCTACTTGGGCACTTTCCCTATAGGATCAAGGAGGCTGCTTGTATCCAGAATGTCAAGACTATATCACAAGTAGAAAATTTGTTAAGCACATTTGATGCACTAGGGAGATGGGGTTATGAGGACAATTTCAATAGGAACCAGGGTAATAATAATAATAATAGGCCTAATGAAGCCAGGCATCAGGAAGTTCAAGGCGAAGGGGCCAACGCTCAAAACAGAAATAATAATAATAATAATAATAATAATAATCAGCTAAATCAGAATAGAGGAAATGGCTATAATAATCAGTATCAGGGGAGGAACAATGATTTCAGGGGGAATCATGGGAGAAACAATGATTTCAGGGGAAATCAAGGGAGAAATAATGATTTCAGGGGAAATCAAGGGAGAAATTATAATGACAATGATTACAACCAGAATAGGGGTCAAGGAAGAGGACAGCCTAGTGGTAGTAATATACAGCCAAACAATGACAACGCAGCCCAGAACAACCAGACCAGTGCCGTAGTCAGTAGTACTACAGCCAGCTGTAGCGGTTCTTTAAACGCGAACCAGGCTGCGAAGTAAGGTCAGAATCTCAGTCTGTAGCATGCCCTGTCCATACAATTATACAGGAACACTATGACCTAAATGTAAGAAATGAATTGTTGCATGAATTAAATGACGAATGTATTATCCAGGAAGTGGCTAGTAAAAGCCCCATTATTAAACTTAACATGTCCGAGGCGCACACCGATGTTTCAATTGATAGTGGTTGTATGAAGAGCTGCATAAGTAGTACATATTACGATAAAATGAAAGGAACTGGTGTAAATTTTGAGGAGATACCAATTAAAAGCACTTTTGTTATCACAGCTGTAGGGAAGAGGTCTAAAGTAATTTCTAAGCAAGTTTTAGTAGACATTAAAATTAATAATCATATCGAAAAGCAGATTTGTCTTGTAATTCCAAACTTAGTTTTCAGTGTTATCTTGGGTTCAGATTGGCTAAGTAGAGTGTCTGGTAACTTATGTTATGAAGTAGGTAGTTTGAAATTTAAATGGAATAATTCTGAAGTAGAGGTAGCGTTCAACGACAATGTTCAGGGGAGTAGTGTTGTAGGAGTGATTTGTTCTTTAAGTGAGATATCACCAGCCGAAGAGCGGGATACTCAAATTTTTGTGGGCAGTTTGATTACGAACGGTAGTCTTGAGGACTCGTTACGTGATGCTGCATTTCAAGGGCATATAGAGGGAGACCGGTGTGTTCTGCTCTATGATGTGTTATTGTATAATAGGAGAGTTTTTGAGGATCGCATTGGCATGGCCAATTGCTATACACATTCATTGAACGTTATTGATAGATCAGTATTCACAGGACATAGATATCCTATACCTTTCGCTTATCAGGGTGCAGTGGAGGCACAAATTAACCAGATGCTTGAAGATGGCATTATAGAGTACTCGAACAGTCAATATGTTAATTCTTTGATCACGGTACCCAAGACCGACGGCACGGTTCGTATTTGTTTAGACGCTCGTTTGGTTAACAGTAGAATTAGTTCAGATCAGCTGAAGTCCATGTCCATTGAGGAATTAATGCAAACATTTGAGGAGAAGAAGTATTTCACTTGTGTAGATTTGAGTTCCAGTTTTTGGCAAGTGCCACTTATGTACGAAGATAGACCATTTACAGCTTTTAGTCATAAATATAACCTTTATCAGTTTTGCAGGGTACCTTATGGGTTAAAAAGTAGCTCAGCAGCTTTAATTAGGGCTTTAAACATCGCATTAGGAGATGACACGGGAGAGTTTGTAACTATTTACATCGATGATATGGTAATCAGTTCACGCAATTTTGAGGAGCATCTACGTCATTTAGACAGTGTATTTCAAAAGTTAGATCAGGCAGGGTTCACTCTGAAACTGTCCAAGTCGTCATTCTGTCAGACAGAAGTGACATTTTTAGGTCATAAAGTGTCAAGTAGGGGTGTGACACCAGAGGAAAGTAGGGTTAATAAGATACTTAATGCAGAAGTACCACAGAATGTAAAACAGTTGAAGACATACCTTGGGATTTGCAATTTTTTTCGCAGGTTCGTTCTTAAATACTCAGGGTTAGTAGAACCATTTAGAGATTTGCTTAAAAGTGGTAATCGCTGGAGATGGGAGTCCAAGCATGATATGGCATTTCAAGCGCTGAAGACAGGCTTTGAGAAAGCTGTGGTGCTGAAGTATCCTGTGAAGGATAGGGAATATGTGGTAACGACTGATGCGTCACATATAGGAATTGCAGGAGTATTGTGTCAGAGAGATGAAGAGGGTAATTTGTGCATCGTGTCTTTAGCATCACGAGGACTTACAGCAGCAGAGAAAAGATATACTATCACTGAGTTAGAGCTTTTAGGAATTGTTTTCAGTTTAGGAACATTTAGGATGTATTTAGTTGGGGGTTAATTTGAGATTCATACAGATCACCATGCTTTATTATATATGAGGGCATGTAAACTTAGTTCTAACAGAGTTAGCAGGTGGATTCTTGCACTTCAGGAATGCGAATTCACAGTAAAACATATTAAAGGGAAAGATAATATTCTTGCAGATATGCTTTCCAGGGACACAAATTTATGTAGGGATAATCCTGTTGTTAAGGCAGAGGACGGTATTTTGTTATGTGCATGTGTGGACAGTAGCAACAGGGCATCGTTACAGACACTGAGAAATATGCTAGGTAGAGCAACGTGATGACGTTCATTTAAGGGAGCCACTTGCAAGGTTGGAAGCAGGTGACGCAGGAACATTTATAGTTTCCAAACGTATTGGGAAAACAGCATATGTGCTGGAGAATAGTGAGGGAAACAGATTATACGGAACGTATAATATACATAGTCTACGAAAATATGTGTCATAAAATGAGTGTGTTTAGCTGGCGAGCCAGCCTATCAAATGAGTAAGTGTGGTGTTTGGTGCGTGGAAGATCTGGTCTTCAAGGCAGGCGTATCAGAAATCACACAGGGGGGGTAGTATGTAAGTAAATGAGAGTTTTTAAGGTACAGGGAAACATGAAGGGAGTGGTGGATGCTGTTGAGCACTAAATTGTCTCGATGCACCAAGGCCATTTTTGGCAGCGCTGATGGGTTCCCATTTATCTCCAAGAGATGGGGGAGCGCTTGTATAGGGCTTGTTAGCTTAAGGCGTCCACGAGATAAAAGATGGGCCATCAGAAGGCGAGACAGTCCTCCATGAAGCTCATACATATCAGCGCACGTGATTTCTGCTTACGACCTAGCTATGTGAGAGCGGGGTTGGATATAATTAAGGTAGTTTGTGTACAAGGTACTAGACTTCATGAAATGTTGTATATAAGTAACAGATAAAAAGTTGTGGCAACTAGGTCAGGTTCAATAGGTGGACTGGTCTGGGTTGTGAACTACTGGCTGAGCGACGAATATGAGAAATTGTGATCTAGAGTAAGGTGGGTTCTTGTGTACATGTACTTAGTAAGATGGGGCACATACGGCACAGGAATATTTAGGTGTTATAAGTAATGGGTACTTATTGTTTTTTTTACAATCATGTCTTTCTTTTAATAAAAAAAAATTAACAGAGAAGTTGGGAAGTAGATCACTTTGCTATACCGCGAGTGTGTGATCGTGTGTGATCGTGTGAGATCGTGTACCATGATATTGGTATCCGGTAGGTGTGGAGCACCTGATTTTTCTGGAAGAGTTCCGCAATGGTTTTCTACTGAACACCATAAATGCGTGTGTAGTGAATTGTAGAGGGAACACACTTATAAATGTAGATTTTTCCCACATAGTATGATGAGAGAGAGAGAGGTGAAATGAACATTCGTGAGGATGACAAACATTTTGAAATGGACAAAATAAGAACACGTGACAACAAGACGAACTTTAGCGCAAAGCGCATGATTGAGGGTTTATATGTGTTTATATGTGTAAAGGGTCATTTCACTTGTATAAGTTGTATTTTGGAGGGTTTTTCTAACGTGTCTGGAATTATCAAGTGCTGTACCATATGCATGGTAAAGTACATGATCATTCGAGGCGAATGTAACCTGTTTTTCTAGGGGGTTTTATGCCACTAACACAAGTTAGTTGGACTATGTCATATTTGTTAAACGCGGCAATTATTCGGCCAAGTTATATTATTTCAGTTTATTCAATTTCATATTATTATTATTATTAATATTTAAGACGTCATTTTTCGGAGTTTTTAAATGTGGAAGAGTACAGATAGGATTTCTACTAGTAGAAATCCGTATCTATATTGGATGATTCCAATATATAAAATTGCATTTAATACGTAAAGACGGGATTTTATTCATTAGGGCTAAGACAGTGGTGTGTGTGACTCACTGGGTATTTCAATACAAGAATAGATTGGAGTACAAAGGGATTTCGAAATCCGAGGGGAACACTTCAAAGCAAGAAAACGTGTCTGACTTCCGTCTTGGCCGGTAAAACGGAAAACATAAATACGGGGAAGTAGACTGGCAAGAAGAGCTACGTAAGGTGACCAGCCAATCAAACAAGAGGAAGCAATTTTGGCAGGGACATAGCGATATACGTGACGCACGCGGATTGGTCGAAGCAGTGTGCCGCGGTGTTAAGCTAGTCTCTGGAGGGAGAAGTTTGAAGCATATAGTGTGCGCGCTGAGTGAGGAAGATTCATTAAGACATTACGCTTGGAGCAGTAAGCTTGTACTCTGTTCGTTAGTCCCAAGTGGGACAATTTATTTACGCTAACTCCGCTGCTCATATTAGATCATGGGTTCCACGCGTCTTGCAGTGTTTAGGCAAGCGGCGTGTCGTGGTTCATGGAGTATACTCCACCACGAGCTGTAACTATCATTTTTATGTACGAGGAAGAAGCTGAAGCCATCTACACCATCGCAGAACTCCAGACGCTACGAGACTCCAACCACGTGGAGGCAATGTTTCCGTTGGTAAGCATAAGTGATCTACGACACACACTCTCTGTTTTTTCGATAGGGCCACTATAAATTCATTAAGCTTAAAATTGGAAATAAGTTAAATTCACGTCATTCTCCCGTCCGGCGTATTAAGTCATTTTGTTCGTGGCAATGGTTAAAGTTGTATGCTCCGTTAACAGTGTAAATTTGATTCAGGATGCTGTTATATTTTCTAAGTGTATTACATTCAAGTATTACAAAGTAGATTCTTTAATTCCAGTAGGTAGCAATAGTTATAATACCTCATCCTTCTCCACAATCAAATGTTGTCTCGGTTGATGATTAAATCATCCCACGGCCTTGTCATTAAGAGTTTCTCACATGTTCCAGTCACACTAGGGGTTGATATCAAATATATAAATTTAGCTTGGAACACAGTGTATCCAGCTTGGCGCCCAACCTTCATCAAACTTAGCAGCAGTATTTTCTGGCGAATAGTCCGCCCAAATAGTAAACGTATTACATTTGTCGCTACCAACTTATGGGGCGTTAAAAGTATTACAATTGTACGCTCAACGTGGAGCAAAGTAAATACCGTTTCACTTGTCATCCCAGCCTAAGGAAAACTATTACAATTGTCGCCGACAACGTAGGGCCGAAAACCCAGGAACATTTGAGGAAGGAGAAGGAGACATATTTCTGTGCCGGTATTTTGGGGGTTATTTGTTTTATCAGTGTATATCATTATGGGGGATGAGAAAGAAAGACAGATGGGGTTACGTAGTGGTCACCAACTGGAGAGTGAGGATACGAGCAGTATGTCGAGTGACGATAGTACCGGGGTAGCGGAGGTAAATCCCGATACTGAAACAGGGAGTGTAGGCGGCCAACCAGAATTAAAAACTTTACTTCTCGAGTTCATGTATCAGAATAAAGTTAGTAGTGATGCCTTGAATGCAAAATTAAAACAGAATAATGCAAAATTAGAACAAAACAGTAGGGAAAATAAAGAATGTACAGAAGCTTTAAATAAAAAATTAGAACAGAATAATGCAAAATTAGAACAAAACAGTAGGGAAAATAAAGAAAGTACAGAAGCTTTAAATAAAAAATTAGAACAGAATAATGCAAAATTAGAACAGAATAATGCAAAATTAGAACAAAACAGTTGGGAAATTAGTGATAAATTCGAACTGATTAGAGGAGAAATCAGAGGAGTAATGGAAGAGAAGGGTAAAGAGATCATTGCAGATGTAGACAGGAAATTAGGAAAAGTACAGGAGGAGTTGGAAAGTAGAATCAGCACACAGGCTGAAAATTTAAAGGAATTAGTTAAATTAGAAACACTGCAGGTTAAAAAGAAATTGGGGGGGGGGGGGGGAAATTGACATGATTCAGGTATCAACTAAAGAGGTTAAGGAACAGCTGGGGGGTAGAATTGAGAAAGTCCACTCACAAATAGTTGCAGAAGTAAATGATTTAAGAGAGAGTAATAGAGAGAGCATTAGCAAGATTGAGGAGAAACAAGCAAAGCTATATGATAAAGTAGAAGAATCAGAAGGAAACATTAAATTAACAGTAAACAGCATTGAGAGGAAGGCTGAGGAGAGAATCGCAGAATTAGAATTAAAATTAAAAGCTAGGATCAGGCAAGAAAATAGTCAGAATAGGCCAGTTTTTGTGAATAGCACACACAGGGAGGTAGATCTGGGGAAGTTCAGCAATCGACAAGGGTGCCAAATGGAGTTCATGAATTCTATAGAAAATAAATTTGGGGAGAGGTTGGCAGATGGTAGTATTGAGTGGTGCCAGGTAGTTGAAATTTTAGAACAAGTGTTTGTGGGGGAAACGAGGAATTGGTTTGTTGTCTATAGAGACAAGTTTAGTGATATTAATGATTTTAAAATGAAATTCTGTGAAAGGTTCTGGAATGAGGTTATTCAGTCGCAGCATCGTGAGGGAGTAGTGTGTGGTAAATTTAACCCTAAAGGAAGCTCCACCATGACCGAATACTTTTTAGGACAGGTATTAGTGTGTAAATATCTGGATGGCTTGAAGGAGGAAAGTGATGTGGTGAGGTTGCTACTTAGGCACTTTCCCTATAGGATCAAGGAGGCTGCTTGTATCCAGAATGTCAAGACTATATCACAAGTAGAAAATTTGTTAAGCACATTTGATGCACTAGGGAGATGGGGTTATGAGGACAATTTCAATAGGAACCAGGGTAATAATAATAATAGGCCTAATGAAGCCAAGCATCAGGAAGTTCAAGGCGAAGGGGCAATCGCTCAAAACAGAAATAATAATAATAATAATAATAATAATAATAATAATAATAATCAGCTAAATCAGAATAGAGGAAATGGCTATAGTAATCAGTATCAGGGGAGGAACAATGATTTCAGGGGGAATCAAGGGAGAAACAATGATTTCAGGGGAAATCAAGGGAGAAATAATGATTTCAGGGGAAATCAAGGGAGAAATTATAATGACAATGATTACAACCAGAATAGGGGTCAAGGAAGAGGACAGCCTAGTGGTAGTAATATACAGCCAAACAATGACAACGCAGCCCAGAACAACCAGACCAGTGCCGTAGTCAGTAGTACTACAGCCAGCTGTAGCGGTTCTTTAAACGCGAACCAGGCTGCGAAGTAAGGTCAGAATCTCAGTCTGTAGCATGCCCTGTCCATACAATTATACAGGAACACTATGACCTAAATGTAAGAAATGAATTGTTGCATGAATTAAATGACGAATGTATTATCCAGGAAGTGGCTAGTAAAAGCCCCATTATTAAACTTAACGTGTCCGAAGCGCACACCGATGTTTTAATTGATAGTGGTTATATGAAGAGCTGCATAAGTAGTACATATTACGATAAAATGAAAGGAACTGGTGTAAATTTTGAGGAGATACCAATTAAAAGCACTTTTGTTATCACAGCTGTAGGGAAGAGGTCTAAAGTAATTTCTAAGCAAGTTTTAGTAGACATTAAAATTAATAATCATATCGAAAAGCAGATTTGTCTTGTAATTCCAAACTTAGTTTTCAGTGTTATCTTGGGTTCAGATTGGCTAAGTAGAGTGTCTGGTAACTTATGTTATGAAGTAGGTAGTTTGAAATTTAAATGGAATAATTCTGAAGTAGAGGTAGCGTTCAACGACAATGTTCAGGGGAGTAGTGTTGTAGGAGTGATTTGTTCTTTAAGTGAGATATCACCAGCCGAAGAGCGGGATACTCAAATTTTTGTGGGCAGTTTGATTACGAACGGTAGTCTTGAGGACTCGTTACGTGATGCTGCATTTCAAGGGCATATAGAGGGAGACCGGTGTGTTCTGCTCTATGATGTGTTATTGTATAATAGGAGAGTTTTTGAGGATCGCATTGGCATGGCCAATTGCTATACACATTCATTGAACGTTATTGATAGATCAGTATTCACAGGACATAGATATCCTATACCTTTCGCTTATCAGGGTGCAGTGGAGGCACAAATTAACCAGATGCTTGAAGATGGCATTATAGAGTACTCGAACAGTCAATATGTTAATTCTTTGATCACGGTACCCAAGACCGACGGCACGGTTCGTATTTGTTTAGACGCTCGTTTGGTTAACAGTAGAATTAGTTCAGATCAGCTGAAGTCCATGTCCATTGAGGAATTAATGCAAACATTTGAGGAGAAGAAGTATTTCACTTGTGTAGATTTGAGTTCCAGTTTTTGGCAAGTGCCACTTATGTACGAAGATAGACCATTTACAGCTTTTAGTCATAAATATAACCTTTATCAGTTTTGCAGGGTACCTTATGGGTTAAAAAGTAGCTCAGCAGCTTTAATTAGGGCTTTAAACATCGCATTAGGAGATGACACGGGAGAGTTTGTAACTATTTACATCGATGATATGGTAATCAGTTCACGCAGTTTTGAGGAGCATCTACGTCATTTAGACAGTGTATTTCAAAAGTTAGATCAGGCAGGGTTCACTCTGAAACTGTCCAAGTCGTCATTCTGTCAGACAGAAGTGACATTTTTAGGTCATAAAGTGTCAAGTAGGGGTGTGACACCAGAGGAAAGTAGGGTTAATAAGATACTTAATGCAGAAGTACCACAGAATGTAAAACAGTTGAAGACATACCTTGGGATTTGCAATTTTTTTCGCAGGTTCGTTCTCTAATACTCAGGGTTAGTAGAACCATTTAGGGGCGTGGTGGCTCAGCGGTCTAGCTGTATGCCTCTCACCAAGGCGGTCCGGGTTCGATTCTCGGTCAATGCATGTGAGATTTTCGAAGTGAAATGCCATGTCCTGTGGTTCGGATTCAACGTAAAAAGGAGGTCCCGTGGCTCATGATCTCAAGATTAACGGTCACGTTAAACTACAAGCTTCCTTTTTTAGAACCATTTAGAGATTTGCTTAAAAGTGGTAATCGCTGGAGATGGGAGTCCAAGCATGATATGGCATTTCAAGCGCTGAAGACAGGCTTTGAGAAAGCTGTGGTGCTGAAGTATCCTGTGAAGGATAGGGAATATGTGGTAATGACTGATGCGTCACATATAGGAATTGCAGGAGTATTGTGTCAGAGAGATGAAGAGGGTAATTTGTGCATCGTGTCTTTAGCCTCACGAGGACTTACAGCAGCAGAGAAAAGATATACTATCACTGAGTTAGAGCTTTTAGGAATTGTTTTCAGTTTAGGAAAATTTAGGATGTATTTAGTTGGGGGTTAATTTGAGATTCATACAGATCACCATGCTTTATTATATATGAGGACATGTAAACTTAGTTCTAACAGAGTTACCAGGTGGATTCTTGCACTTCAGGAATACGAATTCACAGTAAAACATATTAAAGGGAAAGATAATATTCTTGCAGATATGCTTTCCAGGGACACAAATTTATGTAGGGATAATCCTGTTGTTAAGGCAGAGGACGGTATTTTGTTATGTGCATGTGTGGACAGTAGCAACAGGGCATCGTTACAGACACTGAGAAATATGCTAGGTAGAGCAACGTGATGACGTTCATTTAAGGGAGCCACTTGCAAGGTTGGAAGCAGGTGACGCAGGAACATTTATAGTTTCCAAACGTATTGGGAAAACAGCATATGTGCTGGAGAATAGTGAGGGAAACAGATTATACGGAACGTATAATATACATAGTCTACGAAAATATGTCATAAAATGAGTGTGTTTAGCTGGCGAGCCAGCCTATCAAATGAGTAAGTGTGGTGTTTGGTGCGTGGAAGATCTGGTCTTCAAGGCAGGCGTATCAGAAATCACACAGGGGGGGTAGTATGTAAGTAAATGAGAGTTTTTAAGGTACAGGGAAAGATGAAGGGAGTGGTGGATGCTGTTGAGCACTAAATTGTCTCGATGCACCAAGGCCATTTTGGCAGCGCTGATGGGTTCCCATTTATCTCCAAGAGATGGGGGAGCGCTTGTATAGGGCTTGTTAGCTTAAGGCGTCCACGAGATAAAAGATGGGCCATCAGAAGGCGAGACAGTCCTCCATGAAGCTCATACATATCAGCACACGTGATTTATGCTTACGAACTAGCTATGTGAGATCGGGGTTGGATATAATTAAGGTAGTTTGTGTACAAGGTACTAGACTTCATGAAATGTTGTATATAAGTAACAGATAAAAAGTTGTGGTAACTAGATCAGGTTCAATAGGTGGACTGGTCTGGGTTGTGAACTACTGGCTGAGCGACGAATATGAGAAATTGTGATCTAGAGTAAGGTGGGTTCTTGTGTACATGTACTTAGTAAGATAGGGCACATACGGCACAGGAATATTTAGGTGTTATAAGTAATGGGTACTTACTGTTTTTTTACAATCATGTCTTTCTTTTAATTAAAAAAAATTCACAGAGAAGGTGGGAAGTAGATCACTTTGCTCTACCGCGAGTGTGTGATCGTGTGTGATCGTGTGAGATCGTGTACCATGATATTGGTATCCGGTAGGTGTGGAGCACCTGATTTTTCTGGAAGAGTTCCGCAATGGTTTTCTACTGAACACCATAAATGCGTGTGTAGTGAATTGTAGAGGGAACACACTTATAAATGTAGATTTTTCCCACATAGTATGATGAGAGAGAGAGAGGTGAAATGAACATTCGTGAGGATGACAAACATTTTGAAATGGACAAAATAAGAACACGTCATAACAAGACGAACTTTAGCGCAAAGCGCATGATTGAGGGTTTATATGTGTTTATATGTGTAAAGGGTCATTTCACTTGTATAAGTTGTATTTTGGAGGGTTTTTCTAACGTGTCTGGAATTATCAAGTGCTGTACCATATGCATGGTAAAGTACATGATCATTCGAGGCGAATGTAACCTGTTTTTCTAGGGGTTTTTATGCCACTAACACAAGTTAGTTGGACTATGTCATATTTGTTAAACGCGGCAATTATTCGGCCAAGTTATATTATTTCAGTTTATTCAATTTCATATTATTATTATTATTATTATTTAAGACGTCATTTTTCGGAGTTTTTAAATGTGGAAGAGTACAGATAGGATTTCTACTAGTAGAAATCCGTATCTATATTGGATGATTCCAATATATAAAATTGCATTTAATACGTAAAGACGGGATTTTATTCATTAGGGCTAAGACAGTGGTGTGTGTGACTCACTGGGTATTTCAATACAAGAATAGATTGGAGTACAAAGGGATTTCGAAATCCGAGGGGAACACTTCAAAGCAAGAAAACGTGTCTGACTTCCGTCTTGGCCGGTAAAACGGAAAACATAAATACGGGGAAGTAGACTGGCAAGAAGAGCTACGTAAGGTGACCAGCCAATCAAACAAGAGGAAGCAATTTTGGCAGGGACATAGCGATATACGTGACGCACGCGGATTGGTCGAAGCAGTGTGCCGCGGTGTTAAGCTAGTCTCTGGAGGGAGAAGTTTGAAGCATATAGTGTGCGCGCTGAGTGAGGAAGATTCATTAAGACATTACGCTTGGAGCAGTAAGCTTGTACTCTGTTCGTTAGTCCCAAGTGGGACAATTTATTTACACTAACTCCGCTGGTCATATTAGATCATGGGTTCCACGCGTCTTGCAGTTTTTAGGCAAGCGGCGTGTCGTGGTTCATGGAGTATACTCCACCACGAGCTGTAACTATCATTTTTATGTACGAGGAAGAAGCTGAAGCCATCTACACCATCGCAGAACTCCAGACGCTACGAGACTCCAACCACGTGGAGGCAATGTTTCCGTTGGTAAGCATAAGTGATCTACGACACACACTCTCTGTTTTTTCGATAGGGCCACTATAAAGTCATTAAGCTTAAAATTGGAAATAAGTTAAATTCACGTCATTCTCCCGTCCGGCGTATTAAGTCATTTTGTTCGTGGCAATGGTTAAAGTTGTATGCTCCGTTAACAGTGTAAATTTGATTCAGGATGCTGTTATATTTTCTAAGTGTATTAAATTCAAGTATTACAAAGTAGATTCTTTAATTCCAGTAGGTAGCAATAGTTATAATAAGGCTAGGGACCTGTATGAGAGGTCGTTGGACTTGAGGTGACATTCTGTTTCAATGGTAAAAGACTTGTCAGTCACCATACATATAGCCTACACTAATTCTTTCTCAACCTAGCTATGTTTCATCACACATGGTAAACATCTCACATGTTCGTATCCCATTATTAGTTTATAAAATCTCAGGTCGATGGCCTTGATGTATTGGGTATTTTGGGTAAATTCATTGGCCATGGGAAAGGGTTGGCCATTCTAAGTCCTACGACACCTCACGTGTTGATATTCAATTATTAGTTTATAAAATATTAGGTCAATGACCTTGCTGTTTTGAATCTTTTGGGTAAATTCGTTGGTCATGGAAAAGGGTTGACCATCCTGAGTCCCATGACACCTCACTTGAGCCTCTCTGATTATTAGTTTATAAAATCATAGGTCAATGACCTTGCTGTTTTAGATCTTTTGGGTAAATTCGTTGGTCATGGAAAAGGGTTGACCATCCTGAGTCCTATGACCCCTCACTTGACGCTCTCTGATTATTTGTTAGCCAGATATTAACAAAAGTGCAGTTAGGCCCTTTTGACATAAATAAATAATATATTCAAAAACAGAATGTCACCTCAAGTCCAACGACCTCTCATACAGGTCCCTAGCCTTATTGATTCATGAGATATTAAAAAGCGAATGACCTTAGATCTTTTGGGTAAATTCGTTGGTCATGGAAAAGGGTTGACTATCCTGAGTCCTATGACACCTCACTTGACCCTCGCTGATTATTAGTTAGCGAGATATTAACAAAAGTGCAGTTAGGCCCTTTTGACATAAATAAATAATATATTTAAGAACAGAATGTCACCTCAAGTCCAACGACCTCTCATACAGGTCCCTAGCCTTATTGATTCATGAGATATTAAAAAGTTAATGACCTATTAGTTTTGGATCTTTTGGTAATTTAAAAAAAAAATAACTCAACTATAAATCATTATTCAAAAAGGCCGCCCGCTTACAAAAACCCCAAGTGCGCATGCGTAAAAACAAAAAACAAACATGTTAATTCATAGTAGCAATCGGCTCTTCACATGCGTTTCATGTGGAACAACGTTTAATTTCATCATAGCATTAGGGGTCATGGGCCAGTCCATAGGGACCAGTCCAAAGGGACCGGTCTAAAGGGATTAGTCAAAAAGAACCCGTCAAAAAGGACCCGTCAACAAGGACCCGTCCACAGGGACTCGTCAACAAGGACCAGTCAACAATGACCTGTCATCAATGACTTGTCAACAATGACCTGTCAACAATGACCCGCCAACGATGACCCGTCAACAATAACCCATCCACAGGGATCCGCTCCCCCACCCTCTTACAAAAGCCATGAGTAGGCATGCGTAAAAAACAAAAAACAAGCATGTTAATTTATAGTGGCTATCCACCGAACACATGCACTTTATGTAGAACAACGTTTCATTCCATATTGGCATTCAAACTCTCACATGTTGCACTTGGAAAGAGAGATTCTCTAAAACAATTACAATTTCACCCCCTAGTAGGGGTAGGTTTTATTTTGGGTTGGAAATATGTTGTCCATTGGAAAGGGGGTGTCCGCCCGAGTTCAACAACACCTCATTTGTCAAAATCCGACCATGCGTTCGAGAGATATCGCGCCGCCGCCATCTTGTGAGGTGGGTGAGGTGGAGGTGGCGCTAGAACCCGTACAAACACACTACTGTGATTAACGGACTATTTTTAGAGTAGTATTGCCTATAAGCATGGAGGAGCGAAGCAGAAGTGAGTCATCTTGTACATCCTGGAGAGGATGTTACGTTGATTCAAAGTCATATATTGGTTCACTGAGGGGACACCACGTTGATTCAACATCACGCTACAGTACGTCAGTTCGAGACCACGTTAAGTCGTAATCCTTGAGGGGACTTTACGAAAGTGTCCCAGTGTAATGGGAAATATGAAAAATATCCTTTTTAAAATGTTAAGAAAGTGTATAACTTCGTGTGAAGTGAAAAGAATTAATATGTCACACCACATTGCTCGTAAAATGCACTTATTACGGCTGTGATGGGTGAAATTCTTCATGAGAGAGGTTCTTAACCGCCAGAAGTCGGTGGGTAGTAATGATTTCATTATGAATTGTAGCATTATGCATCATGATTGGAAACACCATTCTTGATAATCGTTATTTGTGAAGTGGTTGTGTTAAAATGTCAGTGCTAGAAATGCATTTTTGTACAGAATGAGCAGATTTAGGAAGGTCGTGTTAATGAATGAGGTGTTCAGAAAGAAATAAACCCTAAATGAATGTAACGTAGTCAAGATTTAAATAAGGAAGGAACCGAATTTATGATATAATTGAAAATGAATTTATAGTGAAGTTAAATATTATGTATCTAGTTTATGTCATCTATGGAACTTGGTTGGAGTGTATATATGCTTTTACTCTGTGACGATGTTACTTGTAATTTGCTCAATGTGTTAAGATGTAGATTGAGATGTGTGTGCATATTAAAGTGCTATAAATCCTTTATTCAAAACATAATAGCTATAATGTGCTTTATTCAAAACATAATATTAAATATCAGTGACTTTTAAAGTAAAGTAAATATCGAATGTTGAAACTAAATAATTATAATACAAGTGAGCTGTCATGCTAGAATAAAATGTGAGTAAGGGAAACCACAGTTAGATTTGTTTGTAAGAAAACCTAGGATGGTTAGTTCGCTAAAAGTAAATGTAAAGGCCTTCGAGCATAAATACAATAGAGTGCGCATTGCCCCACTGCGCCTGTACTGTGACGTGAAACCAACATCTCGATCAGCTGATTAAAGGATAAACAGAGGACCTCGTAATGGAAGGTTATAGGAGTATGTGGGAAAATGATTTTTAATGAGGGTTTAAACACACATTTTCGTAATGTATACGGCATTGGGAAAAGCATCGCATGTTTCTTCACGTACCGGAAGGTAGCAAAGCTTAAGAATGTAACATATTTGGTGTTAAAAGTGGCTGTCGTGTTCCGTAATACTCATACATCCAGAATCCCATCTTGTAAATAATAACAAATCCAACTCTGAGAATTAGGCCTACTGATTTTTGAACAGAATTGTGTTTGTATAAAAAGTGGCTGTCGTGTTCCGTAATACTCATACATCCAGGATCCCCTCTTGTAAATACTTAATAACAAATCCAACTCTGAATTAGGCCTACTGATTTTTGAACAGAATTGTGTTTGTCTAGCTGGTCATTTTTGATTGTACGCCCGAAAGCTCCAAACAAGTTCAATCTATTAACTTATTACATCATTTCCCAAATTATTTTTCATCATTAGAAAATGTATTTTTGGCTAATTTTAGTACCGGTACGTAAGAACATTTTATCGTACGATGAGCTCTCATTCAGCGTTACCCTTCCTCTTCAGTATTTTTTGAAAGTGAACAGAACAACATGGGAAAATGGAAATAAGGAAGTCTATCGATATAGTAAGCGTTGGTTTTTAACAACTATGCATTACATTTGCTACATGGGAAAATATTTTAATCAATGAACTGTTTTTAAATTCCATTTTCCATGAATCATAGAAACCTTCGCAAAAATAACCCAGAATTTTGAAATTCTACGAAGAATTGACTAATTTAGGGATGCAATGTAGCCTATCCTAGAAGAATCTCAAAATTCCCTCAACCAAACGCACTGTCCATAACTTACGTTTAATATTTATTATCGAAGACTACACCGTCACATCTGTAGCATAACCTGTAATTTGACACTGAACATGATTGACGACTGCATTGTGTAGTCCACACTACATTTAATCCAGCATAGGGACATAAAGCATTTTTATGTTCAGAGATGCATTTACTAGCAGTCTCAACAAAAAAAAAACAAGAAAAACGTCTAGCCTATGGACATATAAATACTTGATACCTTCGAGCATAAACACAGGCCTGTTCAGTGGAGTAAGGGATAGGGTAAATTATAATAATTTATAATAAATTCCAGCATTTCCATGTTTAATCATTTTTCTTTCGTGTTTCGGAGTTAAGAGGAAACGTAGGCTAAAGAAATGCAAGTAATTAAGTCACGAATTTTAGGGTTAATTAGCAATGAATTAACATACGTATGGAAAGAAATGCCCGATCCTTTTTTTAACGTCTCCTTACATCCATACGCAACACAGTAATACACCATTCTGACTTAGTAATGAATATAACTCACTTTAAATAACCCAATTCTATCATCACGTGTAGTATTTCAGTGCTCTCGACTACCCGCAGTGACACGCAGTTCCCTTTAATCAGCTGATCGAGATGTTGGTTTCAACAACGTGACGTCATCAGCCATCTATTGGATTCATGATCTAAGGTAAAGGCAATAGGACCTTATAAAAGTAGATGTAATGTGGAAGACCACCGTAAATAAATATAATGGAAGGCAAAGAATAAATAATATGAGTAGATACGCTATTCTGGCTAGGATACCGTATTGAAGCAAATACATAATTGAAGATCCAAGTTGAAAATAGATTGTCGCCGAAAATAGGCTGACTTAAGTGTAAACTCGAGCATAGGGTTGTATGGATTAATGTCGTTTACGTGCAGGTCGGAAGAAATCGTTAGACTGTCAAGAAATCGTCGAAATAAGAACCGGGGCGGATTTTATATGCAATAATTGTATCAGAGTGACCGCAATATTCTCACTACTGAAGTTGTGTTATTATTCTCACTTGCGAGTGCACGTGATGGAAGTTGTATTGTAAGACTGAGTGAATGTTGAGTTGTATCGGAGTGGACGCAGGATTCCCACTACTGAATTTGTGTTATTATTCTCACGTAGCAAGGGCACGTGAATGAAGTTGTAATTCCCACTGCAGCAATTGTTGGAGCCAGAGCGGGCTTATACGCTAATGTTAAATATCATTCTGACATTATAGAACGTTTCACCGAGCCAAAGCACGTGTAAACGAAGGTATATTTGTTGGACTGAAATAAGTCAACTAAATGTTTTTAATATTAATAGGAAATGAGAATTAACTTGGATGCTCAATGAGAAAGATACTGCCGTGAAAAGGTAAGTAAGGAACCGATGGTCCGTGTGTGTGTTGGTTGTGAGCAAGGTCGAGCGAACCAGACGGGAAGGCTAATAGCTTTTGCCATAGGTCAGGTCGCAGACCACTTGAGCGAATGAATGAGTCCTATTTATGACGGTCGCAGGGGGCGCCGGCTGGAGTAGCAATTAAATCACTGAATTACAAAGTTGAGTAAAAATAAGTTACATCTTTGAATCTTGTTGAAATGAAATGTTGAGAGACAGAAGAAATTTTCCTGTTAATTTTTATTGTTGTACGTGGAGTTGTCCTCCCGCCAATAATAACAATACTAATAAATAAGTTTTGCACTACGGTATTGTTAAAGTGTGTAGAATCAGTTTCTTACCTTAAAGACTGAAACGGATTAAGCAATTAATGAGAATAGGACTTCTTGGAAAGCGGGTTCCATATCATCCTATTCATGAACGATGCATAATGTTAACAATATAAAATGGTACTAATATTTGAAGTGTAGATATTGATGATTGAGGGATAATATGTGTTTGAAATGTGTGGAGAAACGAAGAGATTGGATAAAAATAATGTGACAAGGTTTAGTAACCTAAAGTCAGAGCCAAATGGAGGCATTGTTTATGTAACTTTAATATCCTGAGATCGAAGCCTGACAAGGTGAAGGATGATTTAATAATACCCAGTATTGGAAGGGTTAATATTTTGAATGTTGAATAAAGTAAAATAAGATGGGTTGTAAGATGGATCATGGAGAGATCCAAAGTCATAAAGCAAGATGTGGGTAACAATTAAAGGGCTATTGTTTACTGTATTTGTTGTAATTTTTCGCCATTGTTTATGGTTTTTATATTGGGGGTTGGGTGCTTTTAACTGATTAAAGCATTTGTTACAGTAAACTTTGTGGTTTTTGAATAGCTTGTACAACCTCTCTGTTCACATTCTAAATATATGGGTCATACGGTGCGAATAAACTGTACACCCCCGAAACTGAGCTAACTGGAAGATGACCATGTATTTTCCGCAGATAGAGACGGGAAAAATACCAGACCCAAAACAACTGTGAACATGGGCTCACCCAGTAGCCCGCGTCCAGTTGAGCACTGTTGCCACAGTGAGACTGGCGGAAGATGATACAGCTCTACGATCGCATTATACGCACGACCTTCCCCCTGAACACAAGGTGCTCCGAATGTAAGTGCATGTACGAGCTGGGGGCCTAATCCTATGAATATCTAAGTTCACAACGGAGTGCGCACAATGTGATGTGAGCCAGATATAAGATGCCACACAAACGTTCTTTGTACAAGTGAGCACCTCCTGGTGTAGCGACCAGCATTCTTGACTTGAGGTCGGGGTTCGATTCCCGGCTCTGCCAAGCTATTTAACCCTAACAATACCAACATGAGGGGAGTGGGTGTATTTCGTGCCCACCAGTTCTATTTTTTACGGTTTATTCGTGGTATTCCTTTTCTACGCTTACTGTACAGAATGTTATTGTCTATTTTGAATCCGGTTACCTATCCACACATTTACTTTTTTTAAGTTTAATTCTTCTATTAGATATCCTATTAACAATTTTCTTTTGGTGGGCACGGAATACCCTCCCGTAGGTAGTTCCTGTGCCTCGTCATACTGTGCACTGTGTTAAGGGCAAAAGTACAAAAGAGGAGCAAACCACCATAATTTGTTCTGGTTGCAAGAGGTACCCATGCGGAAAACACAGTAAAAAACAGTCATATGTTCCAAGTGTGTTTAAGGTGGCGAAGAGTATGTTCAGTGTATAATTTACTTTCTGAACTTCTTTTTTCATGATATTTTGATTTTGTTTTCAACTGATGTTAATTAAGTTATAGGCTATTTTTGCCATTTAAGGTTCATTTAAGGTATGTTGATTAAAGGATAATGCAAATCATCACACAAAAGGAATTTATTATGGTGGTTGGTAGCCCGTGGTTTGAAAAATAGCATGGTATTGCTAGGGTTAATTCTAGTCTGAGGACTGGAACAGGCTTCGCTCAGCCTCGTGAGGAAAAACTGGGAAGATGTGGGTTAGATTCCTACCTCAGCCAACTTGAAAGTGGTTTCTCATTTCTACTCCTGGCAAATGCCGGGATGGTTGCCAAGGTTCCTAACTTAAGGCCACGGCCACCCCCTTCATAAACCTCACCAGAATACAAATACTCACACTCTAATACAGACATCACAGTAACCGAGATTTTCAGACAAGTACACGGGGCTAAAGTACTGTACCCGTAAAAATCAAGGAAGCGGTCCCTGGACATCCGAAACAAAGTTGGATTTTTGAAAAGTGAATATCCCGGCTAAATACTGACTCACAATTCCGCCAGAGAGTTCTCCAAGATTATACACGGCAAGCTGGAAACATGTTATGGATATAACTGACTATCTTTTATACGCAAGTGTGCAACACCTACCTGCTTTTCTCTCGGGGCTATGTCGGATGGAAAAAGAAACATCCTATCTAAATTATGATGTTCCATAACATGGCTCATTATAGAAATAAATGAACGCTGAACACACGCATAGAAAATATAAATTTATTAATAAATACTTAATAACACTACTAAAACTACATAACATCCTATATCCAGAATTACATGTACGCCACTGTCACACACACGAAACGTCCCTACAATTACACAGGTTAAACTGTTGAATTTACACGGCGCTCGGCCGTCTCCTAGTATTAAAAATGGATCAAAACAATTTGCACTACTGCACCTTGAAAGCGTGCGTTCCAATAAAATGCCAAACATATTTGTGGCACGTGTCTGCTAATAGCTGAACTGTTATGTCAGAGCCTTCTCAAGGGGTCTCTGTATCACAGGTGTTACATTGCCATTCATTTGTTCGCTTCACGCTCCTCGCCAAACGGGACTGCGTGGTCTCAGCTGTGATAGCCTTCACTGGCACACAATGCTTTCACATGAACGGTAAATTAGCTTTCGCGTTTTACCATACAACGACTAACAAAAGCTGTAATAACTTGACTACTCCTGTCTACAAGTCATTCATACTTTAAACAATCATTCTTACAATTGCAATCGATGTTCATGACCACCGACGCTATCATTCACTCTACATTAACAATTAAAACACACACACGTTCCAAAAACATTCGCTCCATTTTAAACTACTACCTAACCTGAAAACATTTAACTATAATAATGAATATTAAATAATAAAGAACCCTTCATATAAACAAAATAAAATATTCACAGTATATACACAAACGTCTATCGCTCCCAAGATTAATATTTGAGCGATATGACCGCGTTAGCTACAATCGCTACGCATCTCTTCATAGTATAATAACTATGTTTCCTTTCTCAAAATGCTTGACCACACTTGTCATTTCATGGTTAAAAGTCAATATCGGTTACTCAATGTCCGATCAGTTAAGATAAGTACATCGTTGCCTCTAGTTCAGTTTAATAAAGGTTAATAATCAATTCAGAGAACAGCAACATTATACCCTTTCTTAAGGGAGTTCCTCCAACTGAACGGCATCTAGGCCGCTGATCTAATTTCAACTGAAGTCTCCACTGACTTTCTTCAAATACAACAATTCTGCTTTTATACATACTCACTTACTCCTTGGCGCTACAGCCCTTGTAGGGCCTTGGCCTCCCGGACAATCTCCACCCATTCTTCCCTGTTGACTGCTTTGGTTCTCCATCTTCTGACTCCCATCCTTCTCAGATCCTCCTCCACGTTGTCCAGCCATCTGGTCTAGGTCTTCCCCTCACACGCCGTCCTCCTGGCTTCCCATTGAAGACCTTCCTTACTACCCTGTTCTCTGTCATTCTTTCTACATGTCCCAACCAACGCAGTCTACTACTCTTTATTTCCTCTATTATATCTGGCTTATCATACAACTCTCTTATCTCCATATTATTTCTAATTCGCCAGAATCCACCCTCTTTTACTGGTCCATATACTTTCCTAAGTATTTTCCTTTCCCATCTCTTTAACAATTCCTCATCACCTTGTGTCAAGGTCCAAGTCTCCGAACCATACATCACCACAGGTCTCACTACCGTACGATATACAGTCAGCTTCAGATTTCTACTAAGACTTCTTGTTTTAAAAACTTTGCTTTTAGTAACTCCTATTTCCAGCTGCTATCCTTGCATGTATTTCTTCTCTCATGTCATTGTTTTCAGCTATTATTGACCCTAAATATTTAAAATTTTACAGCGTTCATATTCTTTCTCATTCAGTTTCACATTTTTCTCTAATTCATTATATTTTCTCCTGAATGTTAGCATATACTTCGTTTTTGACTGATTAATCGTCAATCCAATCTCTGCCCCGTATTCCTCTAATTTCCTTAGCTTCTCTTCCAAATCCTGTTTCCTCCTAGAAAATAAATCAATATCATCTGCATAAGCAAGGTCTTGCGTCACTCGGTTAAGCAATGTTCCTCCTGCGTTGCCCTCTTGTATCCTTCGCATTACATTCTCCAAGGCAATGTTAAACAGTAAGGTGGAGAGAACATCACCCTGTCGTAATCCTTGGTTAACTTCAAAGGTATTTGATAAAATACCTTCAACCTTTATTTTACATATTGTTCTTTCCAAAGTCATTTGTACCATTTTTGTTAATTTATTGGGTATTCCTGCCTCTTCCATTGCCTTCCATAGCTGATTCCTTTTAATGCTATCATATGCTTGTTTAAAATCTATAAACAGCTGGTGTACATCAATGTTGAACTCGTAGCATTTTTCTAGGATCTGTCTGATGGTAAAAATCTGGTCCGTAGTAGATCTATTAACTCTGAAGCCACACTGGTAATCTCCTAGATGTTCCTCTACATATATTCTCAACCTTCCAGCTATAATTTTTGCTAAACCTTTATACACAATACACAGCAATGATCCCTCTATAATTACCACAGTCTGCTTTGTCATGTTTCTTATGTATAGGGCAGAGTATTGCTATGTTCCACTGCTCTGGCATTTGCTCCTTTTGCCATATCTCTACCATGATCTTATGCAACCGTCTTCTAAGTTCTTCTCCTCCATATTTTATCATTTCTGCTGTGATGTTATCTTCTCCCGGCGCCTTTTTATTTTTAGGGCCTTAATACCATTTTCAACTTCTTCCAATGTGGATTCCTTGACTGATTCCATGTCCGTCTCTACTTCATTTTGTTCCTGTCCCATCTCCTCCCTCTGTCCTACTTCTACCTCACCTTCATATCCAATTTCCGCATTCAGCAATACACTAAAATACTCCACCCATCTATTTAACATATCATCTTTACCTCCAATCAAGTTGCTCTCCTTATCTTTACAGAAAGCTGCTCTGGGTTGAAATCCTTTCTTTATATCTTTAACCATTGAATAGAACTCTCTGATTTCCTGAGCCGTCTTTCTCTCTTCGAACTCCTCAATCCACTGCTTCTCAAAATCTTCTTTCTACATTCCTTGTCTGCTTCTTTTCTCTTCTCCCTATATTCCTCTACAGTAGTTCTTGTTCTTCTTTGTAACATTCTTCTTCTTGCCTCATTCCTTTCTTCAATCTTCTTTCTACACTCTTCATCAAACCAATCCTGCTTTCTCAGTTTCTTCTTTCTGCCCAGCACAGTTTCCGCCGTGTTTTGTATTATATCTTTGACCGTCTGCCACTGTTCTTCTATAATTTCTCCTTGCTTCTCTTCCACTTCATTAAGCTTATTTGTCAAGACCATTGTGTATTGCTGAGCTATGCATTCATTCCTTCTTAATTTAGCATCATCAAACCTATGTATAACAGCTCTCTTAATCTCTCTGTACTTGGCTATCCTTTGTCTATATTTAACTCTTACCAGAAAATGATCACTATCTCCGTCTGCTCCTCAACAGCTATCCACTTCCAACACATCTGAGGCATGTCGTCTATCTATAAGCACATAATCAATTTGGTTTTCTGTGATCCCATCAGGGGAGCACCATGTCACTTTCCTTATATCCTTCCTTTGCATCCATGTGCTTTTGATAAGCATGTTATTACCTATAGCAAAATCAATCAGTCTAATACCATTATCATTGGCCACCTCATGTAAACTCTCCTTTCCCGATGTATGCCTGTAGGCAATTTCTCTTCCTACTTGTGCTTTAAAGTCCCCCATAACAACCTTAACATCATGCTTTGCCACTCGTGCTAGTTCCTTTTCCAGCTGCTCATCGAAAAGATCCTTTTCTTCCTCCTCTGCATCTTCGGTTGGTGCGTATGTACATATGAAGGATATATTGAAGAACCGGGCTTTCACTCTTAATACACACATCCTTTCGTTAACAGGCTTAAAATTTAGTATAATATTTTTATACTCATTATCAACAAGAAAACCTGTCCCTCCATATCCTCTGTTCCCACAACTATAGAACAGGGTGTGTGTCCCCGTGGCAGGTATTCCACTTCCATTCCATTTTACCTCTTGTATTGCTGCCAGCTTTACATTATATTTCTTCATTTCCTTCTTCAAGTTCCGTAATCCTCCAGATTTACTCAGTGTTCTTACATTCCATGTCCCAAAATACCAATTCTTGTACCGTTTCCATTGCCCAGGTCGTTTATCCATTTCATCCGTCCGGTTTCCTTTGTTCTTTGGTTCCGTAACAAGTGGTTTTTTCCGAGGTAGGGTTGTCAGCCCCACGCCCAACACCCAACCTGGAGGACCAAGGTACCGATCTTAGTCTGGCTCATCAGCTTAGGCCTGTCCAGCTTGGGTGGCCCTACCAGGAGCCGAAGCTCCCGCTGGCATAGCCCCAAGGATCATTTGAGCTCGCAAGTCTCCAAACACCCGGCAATACCTGATTGCCTTCTGCAAGGTGACGGTACCGGCGGGAGGTGCTTTTATACATCCTCAGTGCATAATGACACTAAAATACGGAAAACTCCTTCGTAAAACAAACAACTTACTTATGGCACAAATCTCCATAACTCTTCTATAAACACACAAGTCATTGACACTCTTGCTTTAACAATGGTTTTACTGTACTGGTATAGCTCTCTAATAGCTTTAGATCTTATTGTTGCCTCAACAAAACAACATATTAATGAACAGCGATGTCTGTTCTACAATTACATTAGTTATCTTCAAACGATGGTAATAATAGATCAATTATGGTTTACTAAACAAAATTACTCGGACATAAGACACCATGTCTACAAATATTTAATAAAAATATACATGTTTCTCCTGCTGGTCTTAAAAAAATAGCACGGTTGCAAGATCACGTTGACAAATAACGTGGCGTTACAGATGTGCTTAGATAACATCCGGTGTTATCCTGTCACTCAATAAGGATCGATCATGACTGGAAAAAGTCTTAACTATACTTCCCTAAGATCGAATGATTTATCTATCAAGTATTTAATGAAGAGCAAAGTCTTCCTCAAGATTAATATATGTTTCACGTTGACTGAAAATAGCATCACTCTACAAAAGAATGTTCAGGTCTATTCACTTTCACATACAATTCACGACGAATATAACTTGCTTAGATCTTCGGATTATTTCAAATAATCATGATATTTCTTCTCCTAAATATATATTTCTTTTTACAAAAAGAACACCCAAGTTCATTTAAAATAAAATGAATTTAATGAATTTTCTAGACTAAAAGTCTGAAGTCTTGAATAAAAATCTAAATCGAAGAATACTGACTTTTTCAAACATATTCCCAAAGGACTTTAAGTTTCTCAAACAACTGACTTCAGTTCACAAACTGAATCTTAAAATATTTAAACAGGTATAGATGACGAACTGACTTTCATCTTATACTGATTTGAAGAATAAAAATTACTAAACATCGAAGTATAATACATGACAAAAATGTATAGAAATGTTGTTCCGAAATGCCCTTGACACACTGAAACAAGAATAATTATGGAAAACATCTACCTTCATCTTGTAGCCATTGAAGTTCATTGTCGGGCATTAGAAAATACCCAACTGGACCATCCTCGTTATCCAGGTATGATTCGTTCAAAACAAATCTAGTCCCCTCCTGTGGACACGGTCTGCTTCCTCGAGAATGGAAAGATTTCCTTCTCGGCATACTCGTTTCCATCTGGCATCGAACAGCGTCCTCCGGACTGGAATTACAACTCGAACTATCATCGGGCTGATCTCTTCTGCACTCCGTCAATTCTTCTTCAAACGCCGACCTCTCTAGAAGTTCTTACATAATTATAGAGCAATATATTCTGTATAGCTTCTTCGTTACGGAACAAACTCGAAAGTTGAACGTCGGTTCGCTATTGTAGATGGTAATGTTCATTTGGTTGGTCAATGAAAGATTGTATATGCTCATGATCGAGAATGAATGTACAGGGAAATACATTAAAGTACTGGATGGAAGTGTACTCAATGCATACTGTTGTCTCGGCATTCTGTTTCCCTAGATGTTATAGATCTTGTCATCATTACTCTAACGTTGTTCCATGGTTGAAGTCACAAATCTGTCTCGATATATCCCTGACGCGAAATGGTTTAATACGTCATCACTGACATTCTTAAAAATTAATTAACTATTTCTTCTTCATAAATGTTCGAAGCCATTATAGTGTTCAAATACAATACACTCACAATGTTTATGTAATATCACTTTACTCACTTTGAGCTGCTATGTGGACTCGTCTGGATTGAAGTCTCACCAAACTAAAATGCTTTTCCTTCTATGAGTTCAGCAACTTTGTCAAACATCACAAAGTCTCAAATATCTCGAATAATTGTCGCTCGATTTTGCTAAACCTCTCTACAGTTGTACTCTATCACTTGATAAGTAAACTAGTAACACTTTCAATTAAACAAAGTAAAACACTTGTCTGTAATTTAATGAACTATTCACCGCTCAACTTCATCTAGATTTGATGCGGGGATGTCTATATGTGTTG
Source organism: Meconema thalassinum (assembly GCA_946902985.2). Lineage (NCBI taxonomy): Eukaryota > Metazoa > Arthropoda > Insecta > Orthoptera > Tettigoniidae > Meconema > Meconema thalassinum. The sequence continues at coordinate 446,310,576 of OX336390.1, forward strand.
GCCGGTAATACCGCCGCCTCGAGTCTCGAAGAACCTCGCACTATAGCCTGTCTGCGGGAATGAATTTCCTCCGGACAATACGTCTTATCGCTGCTAAGTCTGTCGAGATAAGAACACTCTTGACCGCCGTCTCCCCTCCAGCTCGTCTGAAAATGGCGCCATAGTTATTGCCGTGCTGTTAAGGGCGCAATCTTGTAATACTTCTTATTAAGGTGAAAATCCTCCGATTAGCTTCATTCAAAGTAGTAACAATATCTTCTTTTAATTTTCTGTAAGTTTCCAATGGATTAAAATCGTTACATAGGGCTTAAATGGCATAGTTAATCATATTAACTAGGTAAAAATCTATGTCTGCTTCATAAAGCCTCCTCTCATTGGCTGTGAGCTTAAATCCAATGATATATATTATAACAATAAATTGGTAATATGTCGCGCAATTTCCTTGTTGCTAGGCACTTTTCAATGATCGAGAATATTCTGGGCGTCTGGTGTATTCTTGGAATACACGGTATTATAGAGTATATTTTTAATGCTCTTTTCTTGTTAATTCCTTTCTTTTTATCAAACACCAACAGTGATCTTCTAGTTTCTCTTTGGTGGTCATGTCTCTTATGTTATTTGTGAGTCTGTTCTAGATATATATCTTCCATGACCCACCTAGCGTCATCTAGCAGCGAATCTCTGAAGTTCCTCATTCTTCCCTGTACAAGAGGACTTCATTATCCATCTCGCCACCAGATCTCGTCACCATCGCCAGCTATCATCTCTGTGATCAAGAGAACTTCGTCTACTTTTCACCCACCAGGCTGCGTTAGCGTCGCCTACTATCAACACTTTGAAGACCATTCATCAAGAAAAACATTTATTTTTTCAAAGTTGTCTATTCTGATATGTATTCCTTTTGTTTCCTACCCCCACTCTTTCCCCCCTTCCTGGTCCCTCTGCGCTTCGCTGAATGGGACTCACTTGCACGTCGACACTCGACTTAGGCAGTCAAGGCTCAACTAGAGCTAGTCTCCTCAAACCAAGAGGCATTCTCTTCATTCCACGCCATGTAGGAACTTTAATCGTCAAAGGGAATTTCACCTTCGCCATGCAGCAAAGATAAGTACAGACTTCAAGTTCTAACCTCATCTTAATTCTACATGCTTAACGATCATTTTATTGGCAGTGTGAGATTACTTATTTGGGGAAATAATCATCCTTCGCGGGATTTTCTATGTTAAGCTTTTGTCTGTCTAAGCAAATCTTAATGGAAAGCAGCATTTCTTATGAGAAATCTTCTCACAACGCGGGAATTACCCACTGTCGATAAAATATTAAGCTCGTTCCACCGCTGGATTAACTTTGGTCCTATTCTTCTATTAGGATCGTTCTGGAACCTTCCAGATTCTGTACTCTATCTACAAGTCGTGCCGTCATGTATTTTCCACTCACATGTGGGGATACTATTTTAAATGAGGAATCTTCCTTATGAATTAATGCTCAATAGCTAATTTTCTTCCACCGTTGGAATGTTCTATGGCGCATTTAATTGTAATTCACAACTTTCTCAAGCAATAGACTTTCGCCTATCTAGTGCAACTAGTCATTTTCCACGATTGCAATAACTTTCTTTGCCATAAACTTTCGTGCTACTACAGTGAACTTTTCATCCATTTCAACAAACTATAGTGAAAATCAGTGCTTGTTCACCATTTCTACCGCGTCGCGCTCGTTCGATCATTATAAATACGGCCATGAACATTTACCTTCCATCCCAGTTGATCTTTCCTAAACCCCTTACTAACAAACCATAATAAAAATTGTTACTTTAGGTCTTTCTCAATGAGGTGTCACGCTAGAGACGTGCCCTCCCAACTTGCTTACATATCATTAATTAATTTCTGTATAACTACGTGTCTTGTACACGTTTCTAATTATCTTGTTTCTCCCTTTTAATCAGGGAATACAATTCTTTCAACTCATGAGTGAGTTATTTCTATGTTTCACGAAAGGGAAACTTGCCCCATTTGTCTCGTGATTCCTACTTAAACATAGGAGGTCTAGAACCTTCCCTTTGACTTTATCTTCAGGTTTCACAGTAAGTGACCTGCCTTATTTGTGTAACTCCTAAAAGTAATCCAGTATAAATATAGGAAGTTATAGGAACTTCTCTTTCATTCTACCTGCTTTCTTTTTAGTTATTTTCGAAGTTGTAACTTTTTCTAAGATAGGTACTTGGAAATTTCTTAAAGTACACACCTTGTACTCGATTTAATGTCTAACTTTAATAACTTCATTTGTCTTTTTTTTAATCTTACAAAGATTTTAGTACATATAAAGTTTGAAACCTATAGAATTGTTAATTGCCTGGCGCAAACTTTGGATGTTTTTTCGGAGGTCTGTGACCCCAGTTGTTATAAAGTTTAAATTATATATTTGGCAAAAAACTACTACTTATTTGTTAAATTCATTACGCTCTTTTGCATTGTTAAAATAAATTCAAGTTCCTTTTTTGACTCATCATTTCTTTAATACAACAGTTAGGCAAGATCCTGCCTTTCCTAACTCTTCCTAGGTTCATGCCCTACTTAATACAAATAAATCTCTTAATAGGGTTTTCACCACTTGTTGCATTTGAACAAGAACTCTTAGGCATAACTGATGTCAAACTCTCCTCCTATTTCTCCATCCTTTTTCTTTGGTCCGAAACCCATCTCCTTCTCTTTATCATCTTCTCTCGGTGGTTAGAGTTTTCCTCAGCCAATAATCTACCCAAAATTTGGTCCCAGAAACCCGGGAGAGTCCATTTGTTATTTTCTATTCTTTTCAAGGGTCATTTGACAATACTTTGCAAATTATTAATATCTGCTTTGAATCTTTCAGTTATAACTACATCGTGCAAAGCCTGTGAAGGGGAAAGAGGCCGCTCCTGTCTCTTTGGTGTGTCCCCTTCTTTCAACTTATTTGCTGCTGCCAGCCTGACAGCATTTCCAAGGTTCCACAGTTTCGTAAGTTATACTTTAATCTACCTACTTTGTCATGGCTCCTACTGAAAAGGATGAAACTCTCATTGCTAGACGTTCTTCCTACAAAGGGCAACTCACCAGATTTAGAAATTTCATAAACAAAATAAATACCGCCGAGTGTGATCTAGACATCTTGACACAACGCCTTAAGTTGTACGAACGGTCCTATGATTACTACGATCAAACTCAAACCGAGATTGAATCCGCTTGCCCAGAACTTCAATCGGATCGGGACGAGGTTGAACCCTTGTATTTTGAAGGGATTGCCAAGGCCCACCAACTGATCCGCAGTATCTCAGAACCGGACACTAGGGTCATTAATCCGGCCCAGTTCGCACCCGCTTCAGTTCACAAGGATAAACCGAAACCGTTATTTCCAAAGATAAGCCTACCTCACTTCTCAGGCCTGGAAGGTGAATGGTATTCCTTTTATGAACTCTACTGCTCCCTCGTTCATGAAAATGATGACATTCTTGACATTCATAAATTCTACTTCTTGCGTACGTCCTTGGAAGGACAGGCCTTGGCCTTGGTTGAGTCACTGCCTTTAAGCGCAGATAACTACCACATCGCCTTTAATCTCCTTAAAGAGAGATATGGTAATTTACGTATGTGTGTCGCTCGCCACATCCGCTGTCTGTTCAACTTGCCAGTCGCCAAACCTAATGACGTCACCTCTTTAAGAGACCTGTTAGACTCCATGCAATTAAATGTTAGAGCGTTATATCAACTCAAGCAGCCAGTCCAAACTTGGGACACCATCCTTATTCATCTAGCTACATCCAGATTCGATTTTTCGACATTAAAGGCTTGGGAGATCGAACTCACTCGCAAGGAGGAATACTCGTTCGAACACCTCATCTCGTTTCTCAACAGCCGGTGCCAAGTCCTTACAGCACTCTCATTTCAGTGCGAAAATGTCGAAACGAGTCATCAGTGTCACACTCTTGAGAAAAAACTTGTCTCTTCAAATGGTCATCAGCCCCCATCTGTCGAGAACAAGCAAACCCGTTCTGCTTCTTTCAACCATCCAAGAGAACATATCAGGCCGCTCAACAAATCTTTAAAATGCATGCTCTGTAAAACGTTTCACACTTTGTACTCGTGCAAATCCTTTAAAGAATTGTCTGTTGAAGACCGAAGGAAATTTGTCTTCAATAGTAAACATTGCTTCAACTGCTTGTCACCTAAGCATTCTTCTTCTAACTGTACGTCTTCCAACCTCTGTTTTCATTGCAAAAAGCCGCATCATTCCTTATTGCACGTTCATGATCAATCGAGGTCACTAGTACCCGCTTCTTTAAACTCCATGCAGAGCAGCTCCGAACAAACTAATGCTTCTTCCTGCATTTCTAACGCCGAAACTTCTCACTGTGCGCAAGTCCTTTTGTCCACTGTACAATTCGAAATCCAAGATAAATTTGGAAATTGGTTTCGAACCCGCGGTCTTCTCGATTCCGCTTCAACTCACAACTTTGTTTCGCAATCGTCAATTAAAAAACTAGGTCTTTCGTCATCGTCTACTTCTATCAATGTATCCGGCATTGACAATTTGAAAACTCAAGCCTTGCAGTCTTTAAAATTGAAAATCAGAGACACCTGTCAAAGAAACACCAATCTTAACTTAAACTGTCTCATTCTTACCAGTATTGGCAAGGACACTCCTAGCAGCTCTATTAATACTTCCGGTTTAAAGATTCCATCGCACTTAAGGTTAGCTGATCCTCAGTTTAATGCTCAAGGTCCCATTGATGTACTTTTCAGTGCCAATGTTTTCTGGAATTGCCTTCGTAAACAGGTTCGTAAGTTATCCTCAAACGTGGTCGCCAGAGACACCGATTTTGGTTGGGTTATTACTGGTGAAATCCAACATCCCAGTCTTCAAACCAAATCGCAATGTCATTTTGTTACAGCTGATATAAATCCCTTTTCTGAAAAAGAGAACGCTTATGTTTCTGATCTCGATACATTTGAAAAACACTTGCCGAAACGATGTCTTATTGTAAACAACTTCGCCACCTTTGTAAGTTGTTTAAATGGTTTTGCCCTATTTCTGCACAAAATGGCAATTCAAGGTTTCCATCCTTTTTCTTTGGTCCGAAACCCATCTCCTTCTCTTTATCATCTTCCCTCGGTGGTTAGGTTATTCCTCAGCCAATAATCTACCCAGCGTCTCTGATCACGTGATGGGTTTCTCCCATTGCCTGCGTTCACTAACAAACTCGCCTTGAGCCAACTTCCAAGATTTATATTCTAATGTTAAATTTTATAATGGGCTCGGAAATTAACATGATTTTCATCCTAAATTATCCAAATTTCGGGCGCAGTACCAATATATCCAAGCCTCTCAAATGAAACAACAATAAGTTATTATATCATAGGACGTACCGGTAATCTACACCGCAAGTCATTCTGAGTATCATTGCTTGTGGGCCCTTTATAAGGTAATAGAAATACAAAAGACAATTTATTGGGATAAGTTTTTGTTTATTGGAGATCACCTTGTGGTGTACTGACTAGCACATTGCTGTCCATTCTTGGCTGTCACCAAGGAGGCCCGGGTACGATTCCCAAGAAATGTACAGTAATTCTGGTCTGAGGGCTGGAACAGGGTACACTTAGCCTCGTGATGCAAACCTGAGAAGTTGTGGGTTGGATTCCTACCTCAGCCATCCTGGAAGTGTTTTTTCTGTGGATTCGCACTTCTACTCCAGGCAAATGACTAGATGGTACTGTACCATTGCCCTCAAGCGTTAGTTCAGTACTGTGATCTGCAGGATTTGTTTTGAAACACAACGGAGCACATGGCTGGCGAGTTTGCGACATGACAGCTGACGGGGATCCCGTTAGGCTGGCCCGAGCCGAACCGAGGTTCTCCGAAGTTGCAGGCGCGAGCCTGGCACTCAGAACTTATGCTCCACGCAGATCCAAGATATTGATTGAATATTGAAAGATCATTTCATCTTTGATAACGAGGAAGATAAGTTTATTTATGATTTTCAGCATTTACCCAAGTTGTACTGATATTGTACAAGCTTTTGAAGAGCTGATTTCATTGGCAAGACTTCATGATATATGACAGCTATTTTGATTATGTGCCAACGTCTTGATTTATCGATCTACGCACCGTAAGAGTGGGGGTTGTTCACCCTCGTGAATCTGTGGGCAGTTCGAGCAAGACAGATTCTAATACATCTCTGCCTAGAGCAGAACGACCTACTAGTGCGATTATTCAACACGTATCGAGGCCTACTTGAAAACGTGTGCGAGGTCATCGTCAGGAAGGTAGAGTTATGTACCCAAAAACCCTACCCTAGGCATTTCAGCAGTAAGTGCAATCTTCAGTCTGAATATGTATCATGTAACATGCAGGCTTAATCATGCCATACATATTGTTACGGCTGTGAGTTTGTGTCATCTTTCGCCGCATGAGTCACAACTGCCCCAGGGCTGGGCTGTGCCCTGCCTCGTGTATTGCGTGCGCCTTATGCAACAGGGCTACTAGGACAAAGGGATGGTCCAGAATATTCGTGACCCAGCCAGTGAAGGAAATCTCTAGAAGCCGTGTGTCCTGGACGATTCTAGAATTCATTGAGTCACCAGCCTGCTATATAAGCGGCCTCAAAGTGAGGGGACTGAGCTTTCTGTCGGTGTGTGTTTCTGAGCTAGTGCGTGTTTTCCTGAGCGACAGAAGTGTGGTGACGAAGTGCCGTGCGAGTTACGAAATCCAGTGACATTGTTTCTCCCAGCTTATGAACAGTCTGCAGCAAGTGATCGTAAGTAACTGTAGTCGGTGTACATAAGGGAGAGGAGCAGGTAGTTTCTGACAAGTGAAAGGGCCAAGAGCGCTCAAGGAAGAGACTTGAGGAAACTGGAGTAAGGTTCCAATTGTTTGTATTTGCTGATGAGTAGTGTACCTCTTCCTGCAAGCAATAAAGCTAAATTCTCTGTAAAGCAGTAATTGGTGTTGTGTTTTCTACCCTCCGTAATCCAGTTAACAAAAGTGCCACTAGGGGGTGGCACGTAACAATATATTAAGGCAAGCTCCATGCAACGAGCAACATTAACTTTGGCAAGTGTACTGTAATACCTGCAGCAGAACATTAATTTCAGAATAGTGCGACTTCTATGGACATAGGTATTGTAATACTTGAGCACTACATGAACTATATTACTCATTCCTCTTATTTTACCGACATGATTATCAACGAGATGTCGGGAGGAAAAGTTTACATGCACGGTTACCTCATAACTTTGGTTGGCTAAACATTTATACATGAATACTGCGATGTAGGCGATGCAACATGCATTCTACGGAATGGACACTGACATTTTTAAAGCGTTACCGCTAATGCTAAATTTCTTCTACTATGTCAGATCATTATGACATGATGGCATTAAAATGCAATTATCGCTTCGGGCGAATACTACTACTTTGTGACGAGATGCTTATTCGGAACGATACGGACAGTACGTGGATTGCAGTAACAACCGGTGTTGTTCGGGTGTCTGTCTGGAACCCGTGCGTTGGTGAATGGCAATCCGGGGTTCGATTCCATCGACATTCCAGAATGACCCAGGGTATTTCTACGTATAAGGAAGTCTTGATATGGGAGGCATATCAGTGCTTTCGATTCCATCATCGTCTCGAGAAGGTACAGCAAATTAACTCTCATCAGTAGTAGTAATGCATGAATATTGTAATGTTTTAGAAATTGTCACATTTTATTTTTATTTTTCTTAGTATAGTCGACGGGTAGGATTTAGACTTGACGTCTTACTCATGGCTGGTCCTATTCTCGACTGGATTTTGATTCTTTTTAAAAGAATGCATCCATTTTTGTAGTGTGTTTTTACACAATTTATGGTAACTTATAGTAATTTATGAGGGAACATTTTTGTTGTAGTGAAGAGAATCAACTTAGGGGAAGATTTAATTTTGTGTATTCACTATTTAATATAGTGGTTTTGAATTTTCATTGTGGTATTGTTTTTCTTTTGCCACGTTTATTCACATTCGCATTTATCGACGGATCTATTTTATAGAGATCATTCTGATTGTTGGTTGAAGAGTTGTTGATGTTCTTTCGAACATTTTTTTTTTACGTCGTGTTAGATAGTTTCGACTTTATTAAGCACACACTTGGTGTGATAGGATTCGTCTTTTTAGCTTTTGCTAAGAGATATTTCCAGTTTTAGTGTACTATGGAAACAGTAGGGTTTTCTAATCGACTGTGTCGGTGCTTATCGTTACGATCACCCTCGTCGATGGTGTAGGAAACCTATATTATTTTCCAGAACCCACTAGAGCAGGAATAATTCTTTTTATGCTTGAGACATCTTGATCCTATTGAATTTATTGTTTTGACACAAGTATGTCAAGTTAACTTTGAGCTGATAGAAATCCAGTTCTTATAGTATTTTTCAGACCTTTTGATGCGAATTATACTTTATTAAAGACATTCTGAACAGCATTTACAATCTTTTCTTCAACGAGAATCTAAGATAATCGAATGTGGAGGCATGTCCTTTAACAGACGTGTGATTGTAATAAACTATTTTAAAAGCATTAACAATAATTCCAATAATTATTTGGAGACATAAGGGATAACATTTTAGATACTCCATATGAAGTATAACGATCCTGTAAAATTCTAGAAACGCAAATATAAAGCAAACTGTAACTATTAAAGTATATTAGTGATAAAATCGTTCGTATCACCATAGAGGGCGACTAATGATTATAAGTATATAAATGGCAATTATGAAACAGTAATAATGTATACTCAGTGGAGTAGATTCATCATGTGAATAAGACCAGGTATTGGCACCGTTGAATTATATAATAATTAATTAATGTTTAACATTATTATGATGAACTCCATTGCTGAATGGAAGGTGAATAAATAGTCAGGTGTGACTTAAAGTAATTATAAATTTACAGATATCGAACTAGATAGCGATAATGGGTACTATCAGGAAACGTGCACTTCTAGACACGAGCACGTATAATTCGAGTAATGATCTTTATTATCCGATTTCTGAATTTTATTGCAATGCTAATAGCTACATAATCATCCCTTTGATGAATTCTGGGATCAGTGTTGAATGAATTTGATATTTTTGCTTGTTCTCACAAGAGATTATTGGGTCCGAAGGACACCAGATATCTATGATATACATATACCACGAAACCACAATTGAATTAAACAAATTACACTCATGGAGGGTGTACAATCATCGTGTATTCCACAGAACACTCTGACAGGTGTTGAAACAAATTGTATATATTTGTATAAATTCTTTTCCAGGGTCATTATTAACATGTGTATCAGTGGAAATTACATACTGAACGAAACAGTTCTGATATTCGATCCAATAAGAGTTTGTGTGGATCTATATTTTTTTTAATGGGATTTCACAACCCATTCTTGTGTGTGTGAGTGGAGGTCACGTTAAGAAAGATATCGCTGGGTATTTCTAGGTGTTTCTACGCCTGAGATTACACTCTTGTGTAGATCTCGTGTTCTTTGAGCTGTTGCTTTTTAGCGTTTAGCCATGGATTTTCTTATCGTTGCCTGGTTAGGTTTCCCTGTGCCCTATTATCCCCGTCTCTTGTTCGTAGTATCTGGGGGTTTTTAGCCGGGATTTTCCAGGTTCCACGTTCTACGATTCAGTGATCTTCGTGGGATTTCAACAAGCTGATGGTAGGTAATTTCGGGTACAGTACCTAATATTTGCCTCTTTGTGTTAGGGAGCTCTTCGGCAAGTGAAACTTTGTAGATAAGGGTATCAGTGCGAGTGCACCAGTTTACTCCAAGCGTTTTTATGGATTCGGAATCTCCGCAGAGTTAGGCGGAAGAGGGGTCTACATCTTCTATGGGAAACTGAGCAAGAAATTTAGCAGAATTGGAATTCCACTTATGAAGTGGGAATCCTCCATTCTTTGACAATGCCTGAAGCTCTAGCGATACAAAAGAGGCTTCCTCAGGAGTGGGAAAGGACTGAAGGTAATCGTCAACATAAAAGGATGCAGTTAGGGCTTCAGAACCTTTTGCATCAAATAAATGACCATCTTGCGAGGCTAACATGTGTAGGGATCGGATAGCTAGGAAAGCGGACGGTTTTAAACCATAACTGACTGTCTTTAAGCGAAATATCTTAATGGGCTTGCTAGTTTCGTCGCGCCACAATATTCTTTGGAGGTCTTGTTGTTCGGATTGAATTAAAACTTGACGGTACATCTGTTTGATGTCCGCTATGACAGCTATGGGGAACAGGCGAAAATTTAAAAGGATGGTAGATAAATCGGACTGAATAGCGGGACCAGAATAAAGAGTGTCGTTGAGACTGTTACCATTGACGTCAGGTGATGACCCATTAAACACGACTCGGATTTCGTCCTTTACAAGAGGGTTTTTCCACACGGGAGGATGATTTAAGAATACAGTTTCTTTAGAAGGGTGTAATTCGTCATCAGATTTGCTAACAACTTCCATATGATCCAAGCTCTCGTATTCGTCCATAAACTCTGTGTACTGTTGTTTGACAAGAGGTTCTTTCTTAAATTTGCTCTAGTTAGCAAAGAGGGCTTTTCGAGCCTTAGGTTGAGAATTGATAAGTTTGGGAGGATTGAGTAATCTTGGCATCTGAACAATGAACCGGCCTTCAGGAGAACGAGTGGTAGTGTTCATGAAAAGTTGCTCACAGAATTCGTTTTCTGAAGAGGTCAAATTAGGAAAATCAATGTTTTCGAGTTTCCAGAACTGTTCTAGATCGGTATTAGCGAAATAACATTGCGATACGGGTTGGGGGGAATAATGAGGAAGTTGACCAGTAACAATCCAACCAAAATTAGTGTCTCTGGCGACCACGTTTGAAGATTGTTTACAAGTTTGTTTACGAAGGCAATTCCAAAAAACATTGGCACTGAAAAGCATATCAATGGGGCCTTGTACATTGAACAGAGGATCGGCTAACCTTAGGTGAGAAGGAATATTTAAACCTGAAATATCGACAGAGTGACTTGGAGTATCCTCTCCGATACTGTTGAGAATGAGGCAGTTAAGTTTTAGAAGATTATTTCTATGTCAAGTGTCATTTATGGTTAGTTTTGAAAACTGTAAAGCTTGAGATTTTAAGCTGTTGATTCCTGATACATTAATAGAAGAGGGGTTTACAGGTAGGCCTAGATTTTTGGTTAATGAATTAGAAACGAAATCATGGGTTGCCACTGAATCAAGAAGAGCACGTGCGCGGACCCAGTTGCCAAACTTATCATGGACTTCAATTCGAACAGTAGACAATAACACTTGAGCGCTACGTAAAGACTTAGCGTTCTGAATGTAAGATGAAGCATTACGGCTGCTGGCATTATCACCTTTTTGAGAAGTGGATGCTACTGATGACTTCGATTGATCGTGACGATGCAATAGAGAATGATGCGCTTTTCCGCAATGAAAGCAGAGCTCTAACAGCTCTGTTTTTTTTAGATATCAGTTTTCCTCTATACCTCTATTTTATAGATCTGTTTTGTTTTTATGTGTAATTTTACACGAAATGTGCAGTTCTAAGTCCATTTTGTGCAATTCTCAATCATTATATACATCAAGGCCAATAAGTGTTGATTCCGCGTGGTCCTAGGAGACCCATTCACGCAGAAGTAGAAGAAGAAGAAGAATATACAACATGGATGTTCGGGATTTTTTTATTAACGACTCCTTAGTTGAATGAGAGAAAATCATCTTTCTTCCACTACATATCAAGCTGAGCCATATGAAGCAGTTTGTGAAGGCTCTTGATAAGAACGGATCATGATTTGCATTTATAGTAAATAAAATGCCTCACTTGAGTATGGAAACACATAAAACAGGGATATTTGATGGCCCACAAATAGGACAACTCATTAAGGATCCTGACTTCGTAAATTCATGAATCTGAGCTAAAAGCCTGGACTTCATTTGTGTCAGTTGTAAAACATTTTCTAGGCAAACGCTAAGTTGAAAACTATGTTGAACTGGTAAACGAGATGCTTAACAGTTTCAATCTCTTGGGTGAAAAATGAGTATTAAGGTGCACTATTCACACAGCCACTTAGACCGTTTTCCTGAAAATTTAGCAGACACCAGTGAGGAACAAAGTGAACGATTTCACCAGGATATTAAACCTGTGGAGGATCGCCATCAAGGAAGATGGGACATGCACATGATGATGATGGCAGATTAATGAGCTGGAGTTAAAGAGGGACTGTTCCAAAATACATTCAGAAATGTCACGAAAAAGAAGCTTCCGAAGTGTTCAGTGACTGGTTGGTTTCATTCATCACTTCTTCCTCTATGTTTGTCTATATATTTAAAACAGTAAGGTGATTTTTGTTACCACGAGATTGAGAGAACAACTGAACCGATTTACTTCGTAGAGCACTCTAACGAAAGCTCTTGGCCTCTAGATCTGCAGAGTGTCTCTAAAATAAACAAATATATTACGGTATATTTTTGAATTAATATAGAAAATAGCAGAATTCTTTCCCCTCACGCATGCGCACAATCCGCCTGGGATCATGGCAAAATGGCGGTGAGAAGTCCATTAAAATGTAAGTTATTTAATAAGCTTCCATGTAATTGAAATCATACATTAACCAAGTTCTGACAATAAAATATAATAACAGTATGAACGTATACGAATGTGCAACATTGATTTATTTGGACAATGAAATGGATTTTTCCTTCAGACAGCGGCTTTAGAAGATAATGAACGGCTGCGTCTGCTGCTAAACGAGAGTGCTCGACTAGCTATGTGGTTAAGGCGTCTGACTGTGGTTCCAAGGTTCACCGGTTCGATCCCAGCCCTCGCCAGCTTTTTTTTTTTTACCACTGAAATATTGTTTAATCAAGGAGTATTAGTACGGTTTTATGTCTGTTAAAGATACATATTTCTACATTCCCTCTCAATACGTTTTATTTCCGTTTTACCATTGCATTACAGCATGTGATCAAAAGAGAAAACTGTTGTCCTCAGTACGCCGTTTAAATATCTGCAATCAGTTCCTCTAACTGACAACATATGGCAGTACATCGCCCATATAGTTCCAATAACTGACAGCAGATGGCAGCACCATTGCATCGATATATTTAAAACACAAGGCATGGCACGTTTTCACGTGATGGAGAATTATAAAGGAGGGGAATATTTAAGAAGGGAAATTTTGAGGAACATTAACCGACAGTTGAATGTGTAGGCTATGTTGTTTATGTATCTTAATATTGCAATTTCTTCCCAATGATTCGGTGGTCAAGTTATTAGCGTCCTAGACTAAAAGTTATAATTATGCATCGTCGATATACTCTTAAATTATTAAAGAAAAAAGTAGTTTTCCAGGCACTCGCGCGTGTCCACAATTGCTTTCGCCATGAGAGACACTTGGCAAACAAAATTCGTTTGAAGGGCTCCGACATCGTGGTCACTCAGCCCCGTGTACTTGGGTGTGCATGTGTGAAATTTTCTCTCATAACCTGTGTTATTGTGATGGCTGCATTACTGTGTGTATTTGTAATTAAGGTGGTAAATGGCAAGGAGACGGCCAAGGCCTTAAGTTAGGAACCATCCCGGTATTTGCCTTAAGTGGAAGTGGGAAACCACGGAAAACCACATCCAAGATTGTCGAGCTGGGAATTAAACCTTCCTCTTCTTAGTAATACCTCAAGAGACTGAATGTGCCCCGTTTTTGCCCTCAGACCAGAATTAAATTTCTTGGCAGAGCAGGAAATGTAACTTAACCCGGGTGTCCGGGGAGATAGACAAGAATAGGTGGGCCTCCATGTGTTAATACGATTTTTGACATGCACGGGACATAGAATTCAAAAACTGCCTCCATTAGGGTGACTGCCGAAGTGAGTATTGAGTATAGGCCTATGGTCGTTCCAGTAGTTGGCGAAGTGATTCTATGTTCCCCTGCAAAATGTACTGCCATAACCTATAACAGGTGATGGAAATTGCTTATTTAGAGCAGTTTCGTACTGTTTATAACAAAATGAAGAACGTCATTCTGAGCTGCGTTTTCAAGCTATTGCAAAAAATTTCGCTGGCTGGAACAATTATAAGGAATTTATTAGAAGCGATCAGTCTCATCGCATTCTCCTCACCAACCAACTTGAGTATGAAAGTCTCTGGACGGTAATGTTGAACTTCATTGTATCAGACAATTGTTTAATGATTATTTGTTTAGAGTACTGAGTCTAACTACGCAGTTGATTTCGGCAATGGAAGTATTATTTGCCATTTAATATTTAGCGGCTCCGTTATTGCAGGACACTATAGTGTTATCGAATAATACGAAGCCACATTTAAAATCCAATATAAATAGGCCATTTCAGAAACAATTCCAGATATTATGCAGTACAGTGTACTGTGAGGTCTTTGACGATCAAATGTAAACATTGTTCTACATTGTATGTCTCTTGCGTAAAATCTATGCGTGGTTACTTTGGTCTTTACTGTTGTGAGGGTAAAATTGATCTGCTGGAATATAACATATTTGCCAAGCTGCAACAATGTATATTAATTTAAAAGTCATTGAACTTATAACCAGTAGTTAAAACACATACATCAGCGTTAACAGATTGGATACTGAAGATGAAAGCCAGCTACTTCATTTCCCTATTATTGAATTTTTCAATTCCTTGGAATTAAGTGATTCGCCTCCACATACTCCGAACGTTTGAGTCATAGTTATGCTCCTTAGAAATCTGAACGTTTCCCAAGGACTCATATATGGTAATATATTAATTGTAAGAAATATGTAAGAAATTGCTTGGATTCGGATATAATAGGTGCAGTAATATTAGGCAGAGAGCTCAAATCCTACGACTTGATTTAACACCTTCCGATAAAACACTTGCAGGTACAGTACATTTTCTTTTAATAGGCAACAATGTCCTATTCGCTCGGCCTACTTTATCACAATCAATCAAGCTCAACTCTTGAACGTATTGGGCTATTTACCTCATCACGTTTTAAGTCATGACCAGCAGGATAGTGAAGGTACAAAAAAGGTCCTGTATGGGATGGTAAAGAATAAGAGGCGGTAGGATCCTGCGGATTATGTTAGAATGGTGAACAAAAGGGGACAAGAGATAGAGAACAGGGAAGAACTGAAGAAAATGTGGAAAGAATATTTTGAAGAACTCCTGAACCCAAATGGAAACCACGGCGAGGAGGAAGAAATCGGGGAAGAGGTACAGTAGATGAACTGCAAACAGAAAAGGACTTAACATGGAAAGAAGTGGAAGATGCAGTGAGGAAGATGAAAGGAGGGAAGGCACCGGGTGTGGATGAGTTAAGTGTGAAGATGGTGAGAGCAGCAGGAGAGGTGGGGATACAATGGTTGTACCGAGTGATGAAGACGGCATGGAAGGAAAGGAAGACCCCAGAGGACTGGAAAAAGGGAATAATTGTACCGATCTGCAAGAAAGGTAGTAGAACAGAATGCAGAAACTATCGGGGAATAACACTGATGAGTCATTGTGCAAAGATGTTTGAGAAAGTTTTGGAAAGGAGAATTAGGACAAGGATAGAAGGAGGGATGAGGGAAGAACAACATGGCTTCAGAGCAGGAAGGTCCACAGTGGATTTGATTTTTGCTGTAAGGCAATTACAAGAACAGCACTATGAGTATGGAACAGATCTACTGATGGCCTTCCTGGACATTGAGAAAGCATATGGCAGTGTATGCAGAAACAAAGTATGGAAGTCCCTGGAGGATAGAGGAATAGAAAAATGGACTATAAGGAGGATAAAGGAGATGTACAAGGGAAACGTGAGCTGTGTGAAAGTGGGAGGAGAGAGATCGGACTGGTTGGAACAGAGAAACGGCCTGAAACAAGGAAGTGCACTGTCACCGTTACTTTTCATTGTGGTGATGGATGACATAATGACCTGAGTGCCACAAGTAATTGGGGAAGGAATGGTGCTTGCAGATGATTTGATGATTTGGGGAAACAAGGAGGAGGAGGTACAGGAAAAGTTGGACGTGTGGGAAGGAGTGATACAAGGTTATGGGATGAAATTTAGCATAAATAAGAGTGAGATGGTGATCACAACAAGGAAGAAGGAATGAACCACAACAGGAATAACAATTGGTGGGGAACAGCTGAAGAAAGTGGAGAGTTTCAAGTATCTGGGAAGCCTGATAAAAGAGAATGGAAGAAACGATAGAGAAATAAATGAACGGGGGAGACAGGCAGAAGCATTCCGGAGGAGTGTAAGAAGCATGTTATGGAGCAAGGATGTCCCTCAGAACAGCAAAAAGATCATATATCGGACGTACTATGTCCCTATCCTGACGTATGCCTCGGAGACCTGGGTTATGAAAGGAAGGGAGAATAGCAAAATGCAGGCCAGTGAGATGAGGTTCTTGAGAAGCAGTATTGGAGCTACAAAGAGGGACAGAATAAGAAATGAGAGGACCAGAGAATTAATGAAGGAGGAACCATTACAGGATGGTATGGAGAAATCTAGACTTAGATGGTATGGACATGTAAAACGAATGGGGGAGAAGAGGATACCCAGGAGGATACACGAGACGAAGTGGGAAGGAAAGAGACCAAGAGGGAGACCGAGAGACAGGTGGCTGAAGGGGGTGGAAGAATGCGTGAAGAAGAGAGGAGAAGACTGGACAAGGGTGGAGGCTGAGAGATGGTGGGAAGACAGAAGACGTAGGAGAGGCTTGTGTTCCAAACAGACCCGGCCAATGGCTGGAAACTGTGCAAGATGATGATGACCTCATCACGTTTTCAGTCATGACCAGCAATATGTTGCAATGCTGAGAGTGCTATCTTTTGACGCCCTTAAAGTTGCAATATTGCTAAAAAGTAATCGTACAAAGAATGTAACTTATATAAGAAGCTTCTTCAGTAAATTTGTTTTCCATTGTCCGTCATGTTTTGACGGGTTTCATCTAGTATATAATAATATTTGTATAATATAATAATAATCAAGACCGAGGAACCCATTCGCAGATGCCCAGAATCAAGACCACCCAACAAAGACGAAATCAAGCGTCACATTGCTCGACTAAAAAACAACAAAGCGCCCGGGGAAGACTCTGTAGTTGCAGAACTTTGGAAATATGCTCCCGAAGAAGCAGTTGAAATCTTGCAGAAGCAAATAGAACAAATTTGGAAAAATGAAATTCTACCAGAAGATTGGAAAACGGCCTTGATCCATCCGTTACACAAGAAAGGCAGCATGAAAAACGTCAACAACTACAGAGCAATATCCCTCCTACCGGTAACAAACAAAATTATCTCACTTGCTATCCTGGAGCGATTAGAAGACGAAGTCGAGCATCAAATAGGAGAATACCAAGGGGGATTCAGAAAGGGTCGTTCAACTGCCGAACAGATCCACAACCTCAAAACGATCATTACATATTTCAATCTCAGGTCCAAATCGTACGCATGAGTCTTTGTGGACTTTAAGAAGGCTTACGATTCGATAGACCGCGAAGTTCTGTTGAACATCCTCAACGAATTCGGGGTTGACTTGAAACTGCTGGCATTAATTAGAGCCACCCTAACTGAAACAAAATCCAAAGTAAAGTTCCTGGGATGTCTGTCGGATTCCTTTGAGGTCAAAACGGGAGTCAGACAAGGTGACGGGCTCTCTCCAATGCTTTTCAACTGCGTTCTCGAAAAAGTCATACGGACCTGGCGAACAAAATTATTAGAAACTGAGTATAGCCCTCTGAGAATGGGAGCATAATCCAAGGGGATCATAGTCGACTGTCTAGCATTCGCGGATGACATCGCCATTCTGTAGAACGACATAGAAACTGCTAAGATGCAAATCGACCTTTTAAAAGAAATCGCTGAACAAACTGGCTTGCAGATATCATTCGAAAAAACAGAAGTGATGACCAACATCAAAGACGCCCCAGCAAAACTGCAGACAAAATACGGGAAGATCAACAGAGTGGAAAAATTTAAGTACTTGGGAGAGATCATCATGAAAAGTGGACTGGACAAAGAAGCACTCAAGGAACGAGTACGCAAACTCGAAATAGCCTATCAAACATCGCGCTCATTATACAACAAAAAATGCCTGTCCAAAAATACTAAACTACGTCATTATGAAACTGTTCTGAAACCAGTAGTTAATTATGCAGCCGAAACCCTATCCCTAAATGCTAATAAAGGACTCCTTGAACAACTGGAGAAAAAAGAGCGCAAAGTCATCAGAGGTATAATGGGATCAAATTGCAAGTATGGTATCCACTATAAAAAAAAATCAAACAAAGAAGTCTACAGTGAAATAGAGAAAATTTCAGAATCAATCCGTAAAAGGCGGGCACGGTATTACGGTCATCTCAAACGAATGGACGGAAACAGGCTGACTAAACAGATTTTTCATTTCTTTGACTCCAAACCCAAAACCACAATGCCCTGGTTTATGAATACCAAAGACGACCTCAAAATACTGCATCTAAAACCCGACGACGCCTTCAATAGAGATCTCTTCCGCAAAAAGATACTGACTAATGGGCTAACCCGAGACGAGACATCGAACCCGAAAAGAAGACAAGGTACATCTTGGACAGCGGAGCGCAAGATGGCCCACTCACAGAGAATGAGAGAATTCTGGGCTCAGAGGAAGGCGAAACAAATTGCCAAGTGTAGCAAGACTTAACGTGGACCTAGATGGCCTCAACGAATTATATATATATATATATATATATATAATAATGAAAATTCCGGGTTTAGTTTTTTTTATTACCATTCGATAGTGTAATTTATATTTCACAAAAATATAATATCTCAGAAACTAGAGCTGCTAGGCAAAAACTAATGGCATATTTGAATGCAGGGCATCAAATTCATATAAAATCAGCTTAAAAAGTGCTGGCACCAAAATCACTGTTGACCAGTATAATATATAGCGAGCATGAGACGCTCATATCACAAGCTATGCCGACTAAAAATCATTTCAAGTCCTAGGCCACACGTCACTTGGCCTCAGAATTTAGACAAATAAATTACGAAATGAAATCATGATTTAAGCAGTGTAACACGGGGAAAACTTCCGTAATGCATATAATAAGTTTCGAGACATTACCTTAGTGTTTCTCCGATATTTTCCCCAGGCTTGAAGACAAGCCCTGGGGCCACGTCCGTTCGGTATCACGAACCCATTGTCATTTTTTTCTCCAAGCAATCTCATTTTCTTCTTCTCAACACTCGACTCTAGCCGCGCATGAGCAGAGACCAATATTGTGAAGAAACAAATGAAGAGCAATGCGCGATTCGCCGTGCTACCAACTTCCTCATAAGAAATAAGAGAATTTACTTATGGGACTAAACCCAAGTCACCGAAATTTAAGTTGGCAAGGATATGCCTTTGTTAGATGGCAAGTTCCAATTGGTTGTCCCCAAACCATGACAATACTTACAGTTGAAGAGCACAAGATACATAAAACATGCAATATGCAAAGTTCACAATTACATTTCCAAATATTTTCTTTTGGCATGCAGTGGCAATTTGTCAATTGACATGCAATTTAATTTCTTTAAGGGGAAGCTAATCATTTCTTTATTTCTTCCTTCCTGCCTAATTGGGGTTTTAAATGAAAATCTTGAAATGTCCAGATTTCAAATCTGGATGCAGACAAACGAATTCTTCCGACAAGACACGGAGACGGCCGACGGGGCGCGGAGAGGCCCGACAGCTGGGTTTTTGATTTGAGTCGATCATCGATCGGCTCAAATGTATTAATTGTAATCTACGTGTAATTCGTTACGTTACCTCCATGTTGTCATTGTAGGGTGTTTCATCCTAACCGAAGTTTGTCGCATCACATTTGCAATTATTACACTGTTAGCGGGTGGCTTCAGTGGCGTAGTTGGTAGCATGCTGAGCTTCTATGCTCAAGATTGCGGGGTCAAACCCAGCCGCAGTCGTCGGATTTTTTAAAAGCGTAAAAATCATTCAGTCTGCCTTCCTTTGGAGGGGAAGTACTGTCATTTGGTAGCAAAAGTAGGAACCACTTGAAAATTGATCATCTGCAGTCCTTACCTGAATCACAGGTAACATACACTAATACAGCCATCACAATTAACACCGGTTATCAGACAAATTCTACACACACCCAAAGTACATGACCGCGTTGTCGTAGCCCCTAAACTAAGGAACCAACCAACACTGTTAGCGCTTTCTGCAAACTGTCTTTCTTTCGAATTCAATACGTGAACACTTTCTGCAATAATGGACCATTTTTTAGAGCAATTTGGCTGATTATTCTCATAAAAGAAAACTTCGAAACCTCACTGTGATAATGGCATCGACGATATCAATGATCATGCAATATAAGGCCTTATACAATATACCTGGTGAATCAGTCGCCCCTAATAATATTGGTTTTATGCAGCCTGTACAACTTGTGTTATCAGGAAGGTCGATATTTTTCTGCTTGCATTCCGTATGGTAGGTTACTAATGCACTGCAAGCATATCCCTCAATCGATGCTGAACACTATTATCTTCCCCCCTCGATGTGACTACAGACATTTCAAACAATATGATACACCTGCTATCAATTATTATAGTGCAACATATCATCTGAATGAAGATGTCGTGCCAAGGGCCTGGGTATCGTAAATCATGAAATTAACGCCCAAAACTACGATATAGTGACGTGGAGAGCGTTTGGAACAGCGAACTGGAGGAGTAACGAACTTTGTGAGGCTCTTAATACATGTCCCCAATAAATCCGAGGCGTAGTGCCTGAGGCTAAACACTGAATTGCGAATTATTGATCCGGAGGAGCAAAGGTTCGAATTCTCCGTTGGTCACAACTTTTTGCAACGTTGTACATCGTAATGGCGCTTAATGTCTCATGGCATTGTGAGCACATACACGCAATATAATGCCGCTGTTTCCCACGGACGAATACTTCTTGTTCATGGTGAGGCAAGAAGGAATTCTTTCAGGCACTACGTCTGCATCGGGAAAGATACCACGACAGGCGACATCCGACTAGAAATACTGTCCACAGTGTTGAAAGACGTTTGCAAACAACAGGGGTACTTCGGACAATACCAACTGTCCGAAGGAGGACCGTAACGTGTGGTGAGAATAAGGATACTGTTATGGAGGCAGCTCGCAATTACCCTCACACAAGTACAAGGGCAATTGTACAACAGGTGAACATCAGTCACCTACAGCTAAACCAGGAGCTATACTGCACCATGTCAATCTGCCTGCGGATTATAGCTCATGTGATAATTTCAAAAGTTTGCAATGTTAATGTTTTACATACATTTTATTAATGTCTTAAGAGGGCAAACTCTCGGCTTTTGTTACTTAATATTTGGCACAACAGCTTTCTATATGTGTGTAGGCTGTGAATGCAAAGATATCCGTTGTACACTGTTGTCATTGGGTACCGGATGAGCAATTGTATACAGCACGAATATAAAACTGCATGTCTGCGACCAGTGGCGGCTCGCATATATCGTAGTTGGGTGTGCTGCATGCACATGCATTAACTTACCTTATTTGTAGATCAGCTCCAGGCGTGGAGTCTTGAACGTGACGGATTTTCCGATGACGACGTTATTGAAATTCGGTATGATGTTTATCAGACCCTTCTCAATAGACAGCATTCCAAGTTCAGTAAGTCTTTCTTGTCCCATGGCATTCCTGAGGTACGATTTGATCCTCTTGAGGCATGAGAAGCAGCGTTCTGGTGAAGTGGTAGTCATAGGCAGGGTGATAGCGATAAGTAACAGTTTAACGACCTCTGTAAATGACGGGCCTAAGTTTTCAGTGAGAAGGAAACTCAAAAGTTTTAAAGCTCCACCGAAATTTCGAAATTCTTCTCTTTGATACAATATAGTCAGTTCGGTCCTTAGTTTGTCCGGCTCGAGCATCGGAAAGCCATGTACGGTAGCTCGTAAGTCTCCTTCCGGAAATGAGTACGGTACTTATGTATCTCAAATTTTTCGTTTTGCAGAAGAGAAGAAAGTACTAAATGGTCAACAAATTGAAACCGCGATGTGACTAGATTGTTGATAATGTCACAAACTTCTCTTGCAGCAATATGCGTTTGACTCCCTCCGATCTTCCGTCTCTTTCTAGGATATTCACTCTCGTCAGCGTTATTATCCAAATGGAATGAGTCTCGGATTTTCTGGACAGTTTCAACAAAACTCGAAACGCAGCTACGCACTTTCCCCACATCGATCTGACGACTCTGTAATTGTTGGTACAGAATGTCCACATGAGGCATGATGCAATGAAAGAAACGAAGCCAGGAATTGAATTCTGGATCATCCAGTGTCCGAAGAAGAGAACTAGCTTCGTTAATTGTAATATCACTCGAACAATCCGACTCGAATAGCACAGTGAAACATTCTTCTAGGGATTATTTTTTCTCAAACACTGTGTTCACCGTTCTAGCTCGAAAATTCCACATGGTTGCTCCCGCAGACGATATTCTCCTGGACACACACGAATCTAAAACTGACGTCCTGTGCGACGATCTCGAAAAGAATGCTGGGATAGCAGACGAATTGGAAAAATTACTCGGGCGTTTGTATTCTGCTTAGTGGCTCTTTCCACAATCAGGTTCAGCTGATGGGCTTAACAGTGGATAAAAAAAGGCATTCTTTTATTCGTCCCTGATTCACTTCTGCACGCCATTTATTGCGCCACTCATCACAGATGCACCGTCGTATCTTTGGCCAATTAACTTTCCCTTGTTGTCTTTCAATATTATGTGTAGCTGAGAAAGAATGCATTCATATATCGAACTTGCATCCTGACCAGCTGGCTCAAAAAATCCTCAGAATCTTTCAACTGCATTGCCTTCATTAGTGCAATATCGCACTACAATCACTAACAGCAACTTCTCAATGACATCGGTAGTTTCATCGGCAAGAAGAGAAATGAAATCTACATCCTCAATTTCAGCTAAGATTCTTTCCCGGCATACTTCCAGCATGCAACTAAGCAAGTCATTTTGTATGCTTTTCGATGTTCCTTTGAATGCTGTCTAGCTTTCTAAATGACTCTGAAAACAGGAATCTAATTCACTCGTGTATTGCACTAAATTAACAAACACGCCCTTGTTGTCTGAATCGGCCTTCTCATCATGTCTGCGTAGCGCTAACTCATTAAAGCCGCAGAACTTAATACAGTTCATTAACTTTGAAAGTATTTCCCTGTTTCTAGTTACTTGATTGTTATGACGCTCAACTGATTGTTGATATGCCGAACTTAAGCTTTTCTGTACATCCACTTTCCCTAACACTGCAAAATTTACCATGTTGTTTAAATGAGTTCCGGAAGATGCTTGTTTCTGATTTTTCGCTCAGTTTTCTAAGATCTGTCATTCCCATTTGAGTCCAGCTAAATTCTCCACCGAACAAAATGCATGGAAAACAAAATAAAGCATTCTTTACCTCCCAACCAAACAGCCAATCAAATCTATTATACACGTCAGGATTGAAGCTCCTAGTGTATTGCTTCTGCCTGCTAGTAGAACACTGTTTGATGTCTAACACAGGTGTTGGTCTCACCTTACTCTTTACATCACATTTCTCGTGAAGCGTTAAAATACTAAATTGAAGCGACTGTAAAAATTGCACAGTGTTACTCATTATTTACTTCGGCTTCGGTGGCGTAGTCAGTAGCATGCTGAACTGCTGTGCCCAAGATAGCGGGTTCAAACCCGGCCGAAGACGTCGTATTTTTAAGAGCGTTAAAATCCTTCAGTATGCCTTCCTTCGGAGGGGAAGTAAAGCCGGCGGTCCCATTTCATAGATTTATGGCATGTAAAAGATCCTTTCACAGACTAAACTTGTGTACTGCAAAATTGTTAGGTTAGATTTCGTCAGAACGCTCTATCAAAGTTCCAACGTTCACCACTAGGTATCATTGATATCTGGTGGCGAAAGTTGGAACTACTTGAAATTGAACGGAACTTGTAGCTCACACATTAGGGTGTCCGCTGGAAGCAGCTACAGACTCAGGCGAGCCGAACATGTCCTTGGACACTCCCGGCACTAAAAGCCATACGATAAATAGATAAATAAATAAATACTTGAAACACAATCACAAGCTAATCATACAACCGTACACAAACTCCAACAACACGAACTGCGGTTGTTGACAAGGGGGTAACTTCCACAGTTTGTGTAGAGCACTGGAGTAACGGAAACAATTTCTAAAACTGGTCTGAATTAAATCAGTTATGTAAGAACAAGGAACATTGCAAGGTATCATTAAAATAGGGCGAAATATACTGTGAAATAATATGCAAGTATTTGTTAAATTACGCAAGCATACTACGTTAGAATCTTTATCTATAATTCACACGCTGGCAAGACTGATTGTACAAGTACTTGAAGAAAATAGGGCAATTCATGGAGATGGTTGAATGCCTCCCTCCTTGCTTTCACTGGCTAAGGGATGGATATGGACTTAGTTCTTCTAGAACCTAACAGATGCCGTGAGTGCCTACTTCCTGCTTCCACTTATGATTCTATTGCCACTCAATGCTACAAACCTAGCTATGTTAAAGTAAAAGCCGCTCCGATTTAAACATATCATTGCGATAGTATTATGATTATATCTATAACTAGCTGTTACCCGCGGCTTCGCCCGCAATAACATTTGGAATCCCGTTATAACATTAGTTATATAGATAGATAAGCATCGGTCCTAGTGGAAAATAATTCTATGACCTGAAACCAAAAATGCATGGGACGAAAAAAAAAATAATCAAAATATCATGTTGGTTTCGGACCCTAAAAGACGTGAAAAATATAATAAAAGTATTAAAAACCTATTTTTTGAAATTTCATTCCAATCAATTTTTATGTCATTCCTGGGACTTAGAAAATTCCGGCCAAAAGGTACAAAATCATTAATAACTCCCTAAGTATTCGTCGTATGATGAAATAGCAAGAGACAAAAAAGATGTAATGTGTTATTGTCTACAACATAGGCCATGTATAATTTTACACTCATACATATTACGTTTCCCCCCATCCCACATAATTTCACCCCTCCCCATGGGCCCCTTAAATTGGATTTATGAAAAAACGGTCATACACCTGTTTAGTTATTTTTTATGCTGATTTGTTTCGGCTGAGTTCCAAACTCTTCGCCTATGTCGTTTAAGAGATACACGCTCCGTTAGGAATCCTTCAACCCCCACTTTTCACCCCTTTCACCTCATAATATACACCACATCGAAAAACCCTCAGATACGTGTCTTCTTATTTTTAATGATCAGTTTATATGTCGAGTATCACATCCCCCAATGAAACCAATCGGGAGATATTGCTATTCAATGAAATGCAGGTCTACCCCCTTAACACCCCTTTAGAGCCTGAATATCCAAAAATCCTTTCTTAGTGGGCGTTTTCGGCCCTTGAGGAAGCTGGGTACCAAATTTCATTCCAATCCGTTCGGTGGTTTCTGAGATTTCGTGATGAATGAATGAGTGAGTCAGTCAGTGAGTGGTATTTGAGCTTTATATAGTAGATTTATTGCATTAGAATATTAGTCGCAAATTTTCTGAATACGAATTAGGAGCTGTTAACCACTGCCAGTACAATATTTGACCTGTTTGTAAACTGTATAACCGATTGTTTCCAAATATAAATACATACATATATTTATTTGCAGATTTGGACGCTGTCCATGGTGGCAAATTACAACAACAACGAAAACACTAAGCAAAATAAATTATTCATACAACTAAAAGAATAAATTTTAGATACAAGGAATAATTGGTATAAGAAAATAATAATAATAATAATAATAATAGAAACAAATATAAAATACGAATAAGGATAATTTACACTATTCTTCATCCATGTCATGTCACTGGCTCCTGATCTGGTGATTTCTCACCAACTCCTTAAATTTTCCAACATTAGAAGGCAAAGGGCTGAAAATGTCCTCTGGCAAACTGTTCCATTCTACTTCCCCCCTCCCAATGAAAGAATATTTGCCCCAGTTACTATTCCACTGACTTAATTTTAATTTACACGAATGACTGTATCTGCCCATATAAGTACCTCCCTTTCCCAATCCCTCATTAATGTCTTCCCAAGCAATTTCCCCCCTTGTAAGCTAAGAAAATACCCCCTAGTCTTGCTCTTGAACGTCTACTAGCCAGACTTTCCCACCCCAAATTCTGAATCATCCTACTTACACTACTCGTCGATCTGTGGTCCTCCATTACATACCTGTCGGCCTTCCTTTGTACTCCTTCCAATTCCTTTATTAAATACATTTGGTATTGATCCCACACTCCCTCTGCATATTCCAGCAGAGGACGGATTAGGGACATGTATGCCCTTTCCCTAATCTCTATGCCAGCCCATTTAAACACTCGCATAACCATATGTAGTGACTTGTATGCTTTCTTCACTATTTCCCCTATGTGCTTACCCCAGTGACAATTCCCAGCCCCCAGAGTTACACCTAAATACCTACATTCGTCCCCAAATAAAACTTTATTCTCCCCTACTGAATATTCGAAAACAATATGATTCCTTTTATTAACAAATCGCACTGCCTGACATTTCTTTGAATGTATCAACATATCACTTTCATCTGCCCAGCTTTGTATGACAGTCAGGTCCCTCTGAAAAATTCCGCAGTCGTCCAGATGATTTATCATCCTGTATACTACTATATCATCAGCAAATAATCTTATCTGGGATGATATTTCAACTCCTATGTCATTTACATACATGAGAAATAGCAAAGGTCTCAATTTACTTCCCTTAGGTACCCCCCTTCCCACCCTTAACTGTTCTGACACTGACCCTCCAACCCTTACCCTTTGACTTCGCCCCTCTAAGAAAGATCTCACACATCGTACTACTCTCCTGTCCAATCCCACAGCCTCCATTTTCCTTAATAGGATATCATGATTGACCCTATCGAAAGCCTTTGAAAGATCAATTGCAACACAGTCAACTTGACCTCTATTATCCAAGGCCTCACTGATATCTTGCTGAAAGCCTGATAGTTGTGATTCACAAGAAAAACCCTCTCTGAAACCATGCTGTTCATTTGCCAACTACCTACTATTCCCTAAGCATTCCCTTATGTAAAAATTTATAATTCCTTCAAAAAGTTTGCATATAATACATGTTAGGCTGACAGGTCTGTAGCTATCACTATCCACCCTTTACCCTCTCCCTTTATATACCGGAACTACCAGAGCTTGTTTCTAGTCATCAAGCACTACCCCATTATTTATACAAAAATCAAACAGAAACCTTAAATAAGGTACAATGTTCCATCCCATAATCTTTAATAATTCCCCATTTATCCCATCTACCCCAGCTGCTTTTCTTGACCCCAATCCCCGTATTGCATTATAGATATCCTTATTTACATATCTAAATTTCTTCCCGTCCTCAATACCCTGCTCTACTTTCTGATCTACATTTCCCTCCCCAACAATCCCCACCACCTTACCATACACCTTATTAAATGCTTCAGCCTACTCCCCATCTTCCACCAGCAACGTTCCATCTTCTACCTCTATATCAGGTATTCGGCCTTGAACTCCTCTTAAATAGACATACATATTTCTCCACCGTTTCTTGAAAGGCATCCCCCCCCCCCCCCCCGCCAACCAGGCTGCCCATAAAATGTTTCTTAGCTACTATCTTAGCCCTGTCCAGTTCCCTCCTTAACCTATTTAATTCTATTCGTTGGCCCATCCCCTTCCTGAGCCTATTGCTTACTAATCTACATTTCTTCTTTAATCTTCTTACTCCTTATTGTAATAAGGTGGATCAGTAGTCGCCCCTACATTTTTCAATGGCACATGTATTTTTTTACAATCTAGAATTATGGTTTTCAAACCAGCCCACAGTTTATCTACATTGTTCCCCCCTCTATCCACTGATTGAAATTTTCAGCTAGGTAACTCCCAATCTTTCCTTTATAAGCTTTGTAATACTGCTTTACCAATCTTGTCTCCCTCTTAACCTGCCTCTCAATACCCAACTTAACCTCTACTACAACAGCCTTGTGGTCACATATCCCTTCAATGATCTCTGATTTGACCCAAATATCCTCAGGCTTGATCAAAAACACGTCCAATAAGATGTTCCCCCTAGTGCTTCCCTCGATAACTTGAACAAAGCCCCCCTCCCATATTATTTTGTTAGCCAGCAATTGATAATGTTCTTGAGAATCTGCCCTACCTTCCCAGTCCACTCTTGGCATATTAAAATCACCCCCTACAATTAAATTTCTTCCTGCCCGGTCAGCCTCCATAGCATAATTTACTAACGTTGTTCCTAGATTTACATCCCGTTCACCCCTCCCTGTTCTATATACACCCAAAATGCCTACCATATCTTTAGAACCAACCCTAACCCCCAGAATCTCATTTACTTCATCTGTAAACACTAGATGGGACTCCTAAATATTGTGCCCAACTCTAGGAATGGGTATTCCAAGATTCAGACACCGAGATATCAAGGGAAAGGCTACAGCCGCTTTTGAAAGTTGAGATATTTGAATATCGCGCTCCATTACTTCTAGAATGGAATGGAAACTTTGTGCAGCCAAGAGCATGTTAAGTGACGTAGCGAGTAGTAGCAGAGGTCGAGACTATTTGTTGATTAAATAGTTAGCCATGGAGTAGAGACTTGAGACTTGGATCAGATTACTGGCACGGCCAAATGAAAGAGAATGCACTTAGTCTCAAGTGAATCGAACCAGAGACACCGGAGATATGAGGATTTCCAGATTTCAGCGTGATCCACCGTGGACCCGACCGTTTTGAATAAAAGCCGACCGGCCCAAGCATCATCAGCTCACTTCGAACCAAGCTCTTGCATGACAAGGTGCTGCTGCTACGTTGAGCCAAGGCACATGGTTGCCGGATCTACGCAGAAGATATCTTTAAATTGTGATAGTCACAAAAGTGCTGCGATACGTGTGGAACATAGTAAGTTTCCGGCAGAGGGAATCACTAAGGTGATTGTTATTTTTCTACGGACACTGGTGAAATACTTTATTTCTATGTGGACACATGCTAGACTTTGTCTAGAAAGTACTTTGTCACAATCCAGTAATAATGATTCAATACTTGGATATTTTGATCCAATTAGTCAGTTTCATAAATTGTAACTTGATAACCACTCCGATATTTCAGTATTTTGAAGGCCAGTCGATCACGGTGTTGTTCATTATCCGACAAAGGGAAACTATAAGTTGCTTCGCGCATGATAGATGGTGATAAACCATGCCCAGGGAACGATCTTCAGAACATCCGTTGATTGATTTGGACTGTCAGTGTTTTCTTGTACTGAAAAGATTACCGTGAGTTATGTTACAACTGACGTATTTGAGAATAGATCATTTAGATCTGACCCCATTTAAGCGAACTGCTATGGATTTAATTGAAGCCAATATTAAAATGGATCAGCAGTTACTTCAAACTTCAAGAAATATTTCCACTATGTCGTGTTAGACAGATTGTGGGTATATAATGGCGGCCGAAACAAGGATTAGACGTGCGTGTCCAATAGGGCATGTATCTGGATAAATCTGGTACAGACAAGGTTCACTACGCTTCAAGACCAACGAGAAATGTAAGCCACATTTGAATTTTATATTATGCCTAGCTAATTGGAACAAACTCATTTTCTACAGATGACCAACACATTTGTTTTTCTTCGTATTTAAATCTTGCAATGATTTACGCAAGACATATTAGAGTTATTCTGAGTATTTTCAGCACTCAGAACAGTTTAGGATCGATGACCGAGCATAACGAGCATTTATTTGAATGTTTCATATTTTTTTGATAATCACGGTAATCAGCCGAGGTAACTGTAAAAGTTAATAATTATTTTTGTTGAGAAATGGATATTTTATCCATATTCGAAGAATCAGACATGTGGATTCTCACATAATGAAATAATAATTAAACACATTTACAATAATATAACTAATAATAATAATAATCCACTAATAATAATAATAATAATGATTTTCATAACTTTTCTAAATAATTCTTGGATCTTATATTTTCTAATAATCACATTCATTGAGAGAGAGCTTATGAAGTAGTTTAATCATTTCTAGTTTGGAACAGGTGATTTTCCGAAGGATAGTGGTTAGCGCAAGCCCGCATTCAACCAACATTACAGTTCTGGTTGAACAGTTAATATTTGCAATGAGCAAAGTATATTTTTCAGATAACACGGAGAGGCATGAAACGGGAAGCAAATGATATTTGTATCAATTAGGATATTTTTGTATTTATATAAAATCATGACGTAGATACACATTCGAAAGTGAAATAGAGAGTATCGTAAGTGTGGTAACTTCACGATTTGAACTGAATGGTAAAATAAAATAAACTTGTAAGTTTATAAATCTTCCAGTGTTGATAATAAGCAGAGGCTTGATTTATTGTATAAATTTTGGGAAGAAAATTTATGTGTGTGGAGTAGTTGAAATGCCATTCCCAGGTGCGCATGTTTAAGTCGCAGGAATGAGGAGGTTTTTATTTGAGCATCAATCAAATAGCAGGTTCGATGACTCAGTGTTAAAGAAGGAGTATTGGAACTACACATTGCGTCGTATGAATGACCCAAAGGTTATTTCTTAAAAACCATCAGTTTTTATTTCAACCTTGTTTAAGGATTCCATTAAGACTTTGATTTTGCTAGAACCCGGATTTGTCATGATAGTATTTTATTCTTCTTCAGAGGAAGACCTTTGCCGTTGTTGTTGGAATATTGTGTTCTTATAAAAATAATAGAATGGGCCACTGCCAATTAAAAATAATTCTATAACCACGAATAATTTGAAGGATGTTTTCAATCCTAGTGTCATGAACTAAATGAATTTATTATGAAGCTACAATTCTTATTTCCGCATTCTGTTCAAGAATTGCAAGTTGTGAAAGTTACTAAAATGGCCACAAATATAAATATTTTTCTTAATAATGATTCCAAGTGGAAAATCGAATAGTTGAATGGTCCAACAATTTATTGATCAAGTTGATGATTCAGAAATCATATATTTTGTTAGGAACTTGAAGTTCATAATCGAGTCACTTCTCGAAACGTTTAATGTCAGAAGAACAATTAATTTTGTTGTGCTTCGCACAGTTCTTCGATGCTATGCTCAAAGGTCAGATACTTTTCAGATGTTGTTATTAATATGTGTACATAATTGGTGTTGATTCAGAGATAATAATATTTTTTGACAATATTTTTTGAAACTGGAAAAATAAGTGAAAGTTAAAAATTCTATGAACAATTATTCTACGAGTGTTAATATTATGTAAAAATTCAACCAGTGAACTACAGTATTTCCAGTAAAGACAATTAAATTTGAACTGGATTTAATCATAAATAATGGATATAATTTTGGAACACAGTCTACAGGACTGATAATCAGACTTGTGTCTCCAATGATAATTATCCAATGTGTTGGAAAATTTCTGTACATTGTGTAAATAGTAATGTGGGTCGCCACACATGAATGATGCTGCTTTGTGCATTTTATTTTGCAGTCAATTTTAAATTCAGAATAAAATGAGATAATTTTACATGATGTGTTATGCCCAGTTGAATCTCCTTCTATCCTTATTGTTGCATTGAGCCAAAAATCAGTAAAGCATTTTTTTCATTTGATGTCGTTTTTGCGATTAGCTTTAACCCATCTGGCGCCCCGGGATATTTTGACTCTCGTGCTGACTGATTATTGGTAAAATGCATATGTGGTCGTGCGGACTCCGGTCTAAACGGGCACATAAAATAAGATAGAGGGAGAAATGGCTTCGAACGTGGGGCTCGAGTTAGACACGGTCCATCGCATGCCGATTTAAATTGTGATAATTTTTATATAGATATTTTGGGAGTTGAGAGATGTCTGGTTTGGATGAATAAATTAGTAGGAAACCCAATTAGTGGGGAAAATTAAAAATTTAACTGGGTTAATAACTAGAATGGGTTTGATTATTTTTGATAATGGCTTAACCATTAGGGCGTCAAGTAAATTCAGTAGTAAACGTTCGATGACTGGACATACGCATTATTAGAATCCAGGTGGAGGATATTTGAGAACTTGCATATTTTTCTTGTGATATTGTGGTAAATGTAATTCGTAAAAGTAGAGAATTTTGTTTTTCCATCACGTCGACATTAGGACAAATCTCATTTTATTAGATTGTTCCAATTAGCTATTCATATTTCTTGTTCTAATTATAATCTTGTGTCTGCCAACATGTATACCCCTAAGTTTTGAATAATAATTGAAAATTATGGAAGAGATGATGAGGATGATGAGGAGTTTGGAAGAGAGTTCCAAAGAAGCTGGAATGCGTGTAGCAGCCATTATGAAAGAAAATACAGAGGCTTTGGAAAAGAAACTTAAAGAAAATTCTGATTCTTTAGAAAATAAACTTAAAGAAAGTTTAAATGATAAACTTTAAGAAATTTCTGATTCTTTAAAAGATAACTTGAAAAAAAAATTAGATGATAAACTCAAGGAAAATTCCGATTTGTTAGAAAGCAGGTTAAAAGATAACTTGAAAGAAAATTTAAATAGTAAATTTAATTCTATGGAAAATAAATTTAAAGAGAATTCCGAAATCTTGAAAATGTCACTTGAGAGTAAAATGACTAAATTATGCGAAAAAACACATGAGCTCGAAACTTCATTAGCCACTAACGCAAGTTTAATGGACGATAAATTTCGCGATGCCGATCTAAGATCCCAAAGCTTAGCTGATAGGATAGAAAATGGTCTTAGGAAAGTTGGTGAAGACATGATCAACCTAGAAGTCAGAGTGAAGAAAGAGAGCAATGAGATGGCAACTCTAGTTGTTCAACGCTTGACAGAACAATTCAAAGAACTCATAGTGGGAGAAATAAGAGAAGGTGTGATTAATGAATTACAAACTGAAATTAAAACCACAGTTATCGATGAGATTAAAGACACACTCAAGCTGGAGAACCAAGAGGGAGTCAAGGAAATTAGGGAATCTTTGTCATCCCATATTCAAGTAATTTCCAAAGATATTCAAGCAACTCAGAAGGACATATCAGATGTGACAGGGTCGTTGAAAAGTCACGAGGTTGTTATGAACCAGATATCCACTGATGTCGAGGAGAACTGTAAGGAAACCGATGAAATTAGAAAAATGGCAGAAGAAAACCATAAGGAAATTGAGGCTATGAAAACCCAAATCAAGGACGAGAAACAGTCTGACCATCTGTTGAAAATGCCAAGTATAAGGGGAGAAGAACAGATACAGATAAACCTAGGAGCAGCTAGAGAAACTGATAGTCAAAGACAGGATGAGGTCAGGACAGTATTTCAATCCAACCCCATAACTGTATTCAAGAATGTAGAGGATAAGCCTTCTAAATTTTCAGGGCGAGATTCTGTGACACCCGTAGAATTCTTGAGAGAAGCCGGTGATTACCTAAAAGATTCCAAAATCCCTAAGGAAAGACAGATCCGAGTGATAGGGAAATTTTTGGAAGGTCCCGCACTTCTTTGGTTTAGAGCTTTTAGGTCCACTCTCACCAATTTTGAGGAGTTTTCCCGTGGGTTATTAAAAAAGTTTTGGTCCCCTGAAACCCAACAGCAAGTCAGAGCAGAATTATATTGAAAGAGATTCTCGACGTCACAACCTACTCGATACTCTACGTACTTTTCTGGACAGCTTTCTAAACTACAACATTTAGATCCGCCGATGCCAGATAATGAATTAATTACCGCATTAATACGTCAGTTTTCAGCAGACGTCCAAAGAACTTTGATCGCTGCTGACATTTATAATATGGAGCAATATGACGAGGTATTGCAGAAACTTGATCACACGAACGCTCAATTCTTCCATCAGAAGGGAGGAAAGAATAACAACGCTGTGTACGCTGTTATGGCCGACAGTTATTCCCAAACACCTCGAGAGATTCGAGAGGGGCGAGAAGAGAAAACGCCGAGGGAAGAGCCCGATAAAAGAGGATGGAATCAGAACAATAACAGATACAGTTACAAGCCTTATGCGAGACCGGATGGTGGATATCGATATAATACTCGATGGAGAAGGCCAAGGGATAATCAAGGAAGGTACCAGGAAAGAAGGTACTATGGTAGAAACAATAACTACAATAACAGAGGGAATGTGAACTCTCGTCAGTCCAATGAAGAGTTCAATAAGGAGACGAGGAAGAACTTGGAAGAAAGACACCAAGAAAACTTGCAGTTCTTGGAACAGAAGCCCAATGAACCAGGTCCATCGGGAACACAACAATCCCGGGGGAATGGAAAAGAAAAAAACTTCGAATTCACAGTAGAAGATAGAATTTTAAACACTTTCACTTCCAGGATTATTAAATGGCAAGCAGAGGATGATGACTTAATTCAACATAATGACGAACGGAAAGAAATGGGTACAAGAATTAAAATGCCAATCATATCATGCGAAGTATTCGGTATGCCTGTCGATACTTAAATTGATACTGGGGCTATGCTTTATCTTGTGAGCGAGAAGCTTTATATTCTGTGGAAGCTCAAAGAGAATTTAGAGGAGATTCCAGTATCAGGAATTAAAATCCAAGGAATAATACCCAACAAAATATCTCTGTGTAAAACACAATTATACTTATGTGTTACTATTGGGGGACATGATTTCCGACATGTGTTTGTAGTAATGAAGGACATGGCTTTTGACCTGATATTGGGAACGGATTTCATTCAGAAATATCAAGCAGTGATAGACACGAAGACAGAGACGATCAGATTCAAGAATACCGAAGAGATAAACTTCGAGGGAAAAGAAGAGGAAGACATCGAGGGAGATGCTCAATGGTCTCTGATTTTTCATGAAGCTGAAGGAAGAGAAGTCTACACTGAGAAGGAGTCCCCAGAGCTAGGAAAAATTTTGGAAGAGTACCACGATATTTTTGATATTAAACCTGGTGAAAGTAAAGATTTTGA
Source organism: Meconema thalassinum (assembly GCA_946902985.2). NCBI lineage: Eukaryota > Metazoa > Arthropoda > Insecta > Orthoptera > Tettigoniidae > Meconema > Meconema thalassinum. Next base: position 446,345,596 of record OX336390.1, read on the forward strand.
ATATCGTATTCGTGTAAATGATGATGCACCTTTCCATGCTAAATTGTATCCGGTAGCGGAAAAGCATCGAGAAATGGTAAAAGTGCTTATCAAAGAGATGGAAAGTAACAATGTGATTGAAAAGTACACTAGCTCTTATGTCAATCCATTAGCAGTAGTGTCTAAGCCAGATGGAAGTCTGAGACTATGTTTAGACGCACGAAATTTGAATTCAAGATTGCTGCCAGAGTATGACAGACCACCAATCATTAGGGAACTGTTAAGGAAATTCCAAGGCAAGGTCTGGTTCTCTAACATTGATCTCACTTCGTCCTACCACCACATTAGGCTTAGTGAAGATTCCAAAAAGTTTACAGGATTTATGTTTGACCAGCAGACATATGTATTCCGCCGTCTACCATTTGGGGTCAAAACATCTGGATCTGTTTTGATCAGAGCACTGGAACGAAACTTGAGTCCTGAAGTAAAAGAGATAGCAATTCGTTACATAGATGATATCCTAATTGCATCTGAGACTAAGGAGGAACATTTGTTACATCTTCAGATGTTATTCGCAGATTTGAGAAAAGCGAACTTTAAAGTAAACCTTCGAAAATGTCAGTTCTTTCGGAAGGAAATAAAATTTTTGGGCCACATTTTGGATGGTGAAGTATACCGTTCCAATGAGACAAAGATACAGGTGATTGCAAATTTCCCTAGACCTACTAGAGTGAAGAATGTCCGCAGTTTTCTCGGGACATGCCAATTCTTTGCAAGGCATTGTCCAAGCTTCACCAAGACGGTTGCTCCATTGCAGGAATTATTAAAAAAAGGAAACAAATGGAAATGGAATGAAGATTGTGAACAATTATTTCAAGATGCCAAGAGGGTATTGGTAAACAGCGTGAAATTAGAGTATCCTGACTATACCAAGGATTTCATCATAGAATCCGATGCATCCACCGTAGGGATTGGAGCTATTCTTCTTCAAGAAGATGACGATCACAAGAGACGTTACCTGGCGTTCATAAGCAGGAAACTTCGTCCATCAGAAAGGAATTATTACACCACAGAGTTAGAAGCCCTTGCTGTAATCTTCGCGTTGGAGTCGTGGAAGAAAATGTTAATTGGACATTCAGTAATTGTGAGGACTGATCACCATGCATTGGAGTTTATCTTGAGAACAAACTTTGCCAGTGATAGCATAACTAGATGGTCACTTTTTATTCAAAAATTCAACCTAGTTATTGAACACACTCCTGGAAAATTGAACATTGGGGCCGATTTATTGAGTAGAGCAGTGGAGTCTACATCTAAGGTTTTTCAAGTTAACCTGACGCAGGAGGATGAGGATACCTTGAGAAGGTTAAGATTGTTGCATTTATCCCAGAGGAGAGACCGACGTTTTAGAAACATTTTTCGTTTTCTACAGGGAGACATGGATCCAAATGATGATGATTTTGTGGAAACTGAAAGAATTTCAATAGATTTTATGATGTTAGATGGTTTAATCTACAAGTTTGCTGATCCCGACCGATGGAAGCTATGAAATCGCCAATACACGAACTGGTAACATTGTGGGAACTTATAATGCAGCGAATTTGAAGGTTTATTATTCAAGAACCAGATGATTTAATGTGTAGATAGGAAAAATTAAAATTTTCCAATTTTTATTTTTTGCTAGGTGTGGGGTGGATGTGCCCAACTCTAGGAATGGGTATTCCAAGATTCAGACACCGAGATATCAAGGGAAAGGCTACAGCCGCTTTTGAAAGTTGAGATATTTGAATATCGCGCTCCATTACTTCTAGAATGGAATGGAAGCTTTGTGCAGCCAAGAGCATGTTAAGTGACGTAGCGAGTAGTAGCAGAGGTCGAGACTATTTGTTGATTAAATAGTTAGCCATGGAGTAGAGACTTGAGACTTGGATCAGATTACTGGCACGGCCAAATGAAAGAGAATGCACTTAGTCTCAAGTGAATCGGACCAGAGACACCGGAGATATGAGGATTTCCAGATTTCAGCGTGATCCACCGTGGACCCGACCGTTTTGAATAAAAGCCGACCGGCCCAAGCATCATCAGCTCACTTCGAACCAAGCTCTTGCATGACAAGGTGCTGCTGCTACGTTGAGCCAAGGCACATGGTTGCCGGATCTACGCAGGAGATATCTTTAAATTGTGATAGTCACAAAAGTGCTGCGATACGTGTGGAACATAGTAAGTTTCCGGCAGAGGGAATCATTAAGGTGATTGTTATTTTTCTACGGACACTGGTGAAATACTTTATTTCTATGTGGACACATGCTAGACTTTGTCTAGAAAGTACTTTGTCACAGTCCAGTAATAATGATTCAATACTTGGATATTTTAATCCAATTAGTCAGTTTCATAAATTGTAACTTGATAACCACTCCGTTATTTCAGTATTTTGAAGGCCAGTCTATCACGGTGTTGTTCATTATCCGATAAAGGGAAACTATAAGTTGCTTCGCGCATGATAGATGGTGATAAACCATGCCCAGGGAACGATCTTCAGAACATCCGTTGATTGATTTGGACTGTCAGTGTTTTCTTGTACTGAAAAGATTACCGTGAGTTATGTTACAACTGACGTATTTGAGAATAGATCATTTAGATCTGACCCCATTTAAGCGAACTGCTATGGATTTAATTGAAGCCAATATTAAAATGGATCAGCAGTTACTTCAAACTTCAAGAAATATTTCCACTATGTCGTGTTAGACAGATTGTGGGTATATAATGGCGGCCGAAACAAGGATTAGACGTGCGTGTCCAATAGGGCATGTATCTGGATAAATCTGGTACAGGCCAGGTGCACTACGCTTCAAGACCAACGAGAAATGTAAGCCACATTTGAATTTTATATTATGCCTAGCTAATTGGAACAAACTCATTTTCTGCAGATGACCAACACATTTGTTTTTCTTCGTATTTAAATCTTGCAATGATTTACGCAAGACATATTAGAGTTATTCTGAGTATTTTCAGCACTCAGAACAGTTTAGGATCGATGACCGAGCATAACGAGCATTTATTTGAATGTTTCATATTTTTTTGATAATCACGGTAATCAGCCGAGGTAACTGTAAAAGTTAATAATTATTTTTGTTGAGAAATGGATATTTTATCCATATTCGAAGAATCAGACATGTGGATTCTCACATAATGAAATAATAATTAAACACATTTACAATAATATAACTAATAATAATAATAATCCACTAATAATAATAATAATAATGATTTTCATAACTTTTCTAAATAATTCTTGGATCTTATATTTTCTAATAATCACATTCATTGAGAGAGAGCTTATGAAGTAGTTTAATCATTTCTAGTTTGGAACAGGTGATTTTCCGAAGGATAGTGGTTAGCGCAAGCCCGCATTCAACCAACATTACAGTTCTGGTTGAACAGTTAATATTTGCAATGAGCAAAGTATATTTTTCAGATAACACGGAGAGGCATGAAACGGGAAGCAAATGATATTTGTATCAATTAGGATATTTTTGTATTTATATAAAATCATGACGTAGATACACATTCGAAAGTGAAATAGAGAGTATCGTAAGTGTGGTAACTTCACGATTTGAACTGAATGGTAAAATAAAATAAACTTGTAAGTTTATAAATCTTCCAGTGTTGATAATAAGCAGAGGCTTGATTTATTGTATAAATTTTGGGAAGAAAATTTATGTGTGTGGAGTAGTTGAAATGCCATTCCCAGGTGCGCATGTTTAAGTCGCAGGAATGAGGAGGTTTTTATTTGAGCATCAATCAAATAGCAGGTTCGATGACTCAGTGTTAAAGAAGGAGTATTGGAACTACACATTGCGTCGTATGAATGACCCAAAGGTTATTTCTTAAAAACCATCAGTTTTTATTTCAACCTTGTTTTCGGATTCCATTAAGACTTTGATTTTGCTAGAACCCGGATTTGTCATGATAGTATTTTATTCTTCTTCAGAGGAAGACCTTTGCCGTTGTTGTTGGAATATTGTGTTCTTATAAAAATAATAGAATGGGCCACTGCCAATTAAAAATAATTCTATAACCACGAATAATTTGAAGGATGTTTTCAATCCTAGTGTCATGAACTAAATGAATTTATTATGAAGCTACAATTCTTATTTCCGCATTCTGTTCAAGAATTGCAAGTTGTGAAAGTTACTAAAATGGCCACAAATATAAATATTTTTCTTAATAATGATTCCAAGTGGAAAATCGAATAGTTGAATGGTCCAACAATTTATTGATCAAGTTGATGATTCAGAAATCATATATTTTGTTAGGAACTTGAAGTTCATAATCGAGTCACTTCTCGAAACGTTTAATGTCAGAAGAACAATTAATTTTGTTGTGCTTCGCACAGTTCTTCGATGCTATGCTCAAAGGTCAGATACTTTTCAGATCTTGTTATTAATATGTGTACATAATTGGTGTTGATTCAGAGATAATAATATTTTTTGACAATATTTTTTGAAACTGGAAAAATAAGTGAAAGTTAAAAATTCTATGAACAATTATTCTACGAGTGTTAATATTATGTAAAAATTCAACCAGTGAACTACAGTATTTCCAGTAAAGACAATTAAATTTGAACTGGATTTAATCATAAATAATGGATATAATTTTGGAACACAGTCTACAGGACTGATAATCAGACTTGTGTCTCCAAAGATAATTGTCCAATGTGTTGGAAAATTTCTGTACATTGTGTAAATAGTAATGTGGGTCGCCACACATGAATGATGCTGCTTTGAGCATTTTATTTTGCAGTCAATTTTAAATTCAGAATAAAATGAGATAATTTTACATGATGTGTTATGCCCAGTTGAATCTCCTTCTATCCTTATTGTTGCATTGAGCCAAAAATCAGTAAAGCATTTTTTTCATTTGATGTCGTTTTTGCGATTAGCTTTAACCCATCTGGCGCCCCGGGATAATTTGACTCTCGTGCTGACTGATTCTTGGTAAAATGCATATGTGGTCGTGCGGACTCCGGTCTAAACGGGCACAATATATCCTTAACTAGTATAAATACCCCACCTCCCGTGCTTCCCCTGTCCCTCCTGTATACCCTATAACACATAGGATATACCTCACCTTCCACAACATTTTCAACTAGCCTTGACTCAGTCCCGATAATAACATCTGGATCATATATATCTACCATGGTTCCAAATGTTATGCCCTTTCTAACTACACTACGACAGTTTACCAGAAAACACTTGAAGCCCTGATAATGCCCTGTGTACCCTAGACTAGCAACCCTCTTGCTCCGTTTACTATCCCCTTTACTGGTTTGGGATGAATCATCTCTTAAACACTTGGTGGTTTTTTTTACAAACTTTTAATGACCCTTCCATAGAGTTGCCCCAGTTTGGCCGAACCTCGCCTATTTAAGTGGAGACCATCCCACCCCAAATCATAGTCTTCTATCCACAGTCCAGAGTTAATATATAGAACTTCCTCTTCACCACAAATCCAGTCCAGTACACCATTTACTACATCCACATACCTGCAATCTACGTCCCGCAGATGTGTTGGCAGTTCGTAGCGTTGCTGCATGAATTGCAGCACCCAAAAAGGCTTCCACGGGATGCCTTGGCCATGGGGGAAGTGGATCCAGGAAGTGCGATTTAAGTTCTTAAGGTGCTGCCGAGGATGTAGCAACCGTGAGTGGAAGCGGATTTACAAGCCAGCCTATACTTGCAAAAAATGTTAATTGCCCAGCAGAGATTCATATAAGTATACCGTTACCCCGTTACTTTCAAAGTGTAAATTGATATTGTCAAATGCCCTGGGGGGCAGCAGCTCTGCAGCTCCCCTTCACGGACCGCCACTGTTTGCGACACACAATGACACGTGATTGTAGAATTGAAGCTTCATAATGTTGCAAAGCGTTGGTAAAAATTTTGCCCGATGGCAACCCAGTTGCTATACACATGCGTTACGCTTCGGCTTTAATAGAGGTTTGTATTCATAACCTCTTAAGAGTACGTTACTCCTCCAGTTCGCTGTTTCAAACGTTCTCCAGTTCACTATATTGTTATAAGCGTTAATATCATGATTTATAAATCTTTATTGCAGCCAAATAGCCAAGATGAAATTGAAATTTTACATGTTTGCATATTCAGATAATGACTTTGTCCTTTTTGTGCATAGTTCGATGTGATAACGATCACATGCCGTTTTACACAATTTACATTCACAGTATATATTTGGTTCGTGGAAGTTTGTGTTCATGCATATCAGTTGGTGGAATCTATGGACTGCCAACATAGTGATAACGTGTCTGATTTCGACGTTTTCCTTTGTCCACGCACGGTCTACAATGGCTCCTGTGTTGTAGAATGTCGGTTGAATTTCCTCTCTTTTCCTATTCAGTGTTGCTAGCAGGTTCTGTTAGGCGCACGTGTTAGGTAGGAGTATGCTTGTCCTGAGATCCTCGATGAGGAAAGTTTCTTTCGCCAGCAGATATGCGTATCTTGAGTGCGTCATTTCTGACACTCCAAACGCTTTCTTTATGTATCTTGCCTTTACTCCTTCCAGCGTAGATAGATTCTTGAATGTTAGGTGTGACCAGATGATTTCTATGCCATTTGCCAGTATTGGTAAAAATTTTACTCGGAATAGCAGCATCGCCGTCTCTAGGCTGCGGGATCGAATGTTTCTTATTTCGTGCATTGTCATTATCGCTTTAGTTGCCTATCCTGTTATGTGTTTTGTGAAGCATTTTGCGGTCGTTTATAGAGTGATTCCTAAATACTTGATTTCTGAGACTATTTTCAGCTTTCTTTCCCTTATGTGTATCTCAGCTGATGCAGGGGCTCTTCCTCCGTTTCTAAAGATCATTGGGCTCGTCTTAGATATGTTAATGACCAAGTTATTCTTGGAGTACCATTTATCCACTTCGTTTATTGTTGCCTGGAGTTCTGTTATGTCTTTGGAGCCAATTACGATGTCATCTGCGTATGCGCATGAGAAGATTCCCTCTTTGCGGGTAATTCCAAGGATTTCTTCGGTTGCTAGTATGAACAGCAGAGGGCTAAGTGGGTCGCCCCGTAGTACTCGATTTGTTTGGATGATGGGTTCTGACATGGCAAGGTAATCTGAGACGCATATATCGTTCCAGCTCAGCAGTGTGTTAATGAGGTTCGACCATATGTTGTTTTCGCCTAGTGTTTCCTTGAGTTTTTCTATCACTAGTAGCCTGCTTAGTATGTCGAAGGCTTTCGTGAAATCTATGAAGACGGTATAAAATTTTTGTTTTTTATTTAGGGCTTCCCAAATGTGTTTCAGAAAGAGTTCGATTGCCTGCAGGGTTTATCTTCCCTTTCTGAGCCCGAGTTGATTTTCTGGCAGGTGATCGTCTAATTCCTCACTTAATCTTCCTGTTATTATTTTGGTGAAGATTTTAAAAGGGCAGTTTTCCAGTGCGATGCCTCTGTATTGGTTTGGGTCATTGGGGTGTCCTTTCCCTTTATATAATACGGTATCTTGACAATTGATTTTGTCCATTGATCGAGGATGGTGGCTGTCTCTATGCACCTGTTGTATAGTTTGGTCCAAATCTGGTTTAGAAGGTGTGCAGTGTCTTTTGTGAATTCATTGTATATTTCGTCCGGTCCCGCTGCTTTCTTGTTTTTGGTGTTTTGGATGGCATGTCCGACTTCCTCTGTGGTTAGAGGAATCCAGTCTGTAGCTATTGGTGATACGACTTCTTGGGATTTCTTTCTGGCGTCTGTTGTTCCCTCTTTGTTGAGTATGTTGCTGAAATGTGATTTCCATCTGTCCATGTCTATGTAGTTTATTTGGGCTTGTTTCTTTGGGCGAAGTGCCAAATATGGATCATTTTTGGGTTCCTCCGCTGCCGTCTGCTCATTTCCTCCAGGAAGGCGCATTTCTTTTCTTTTATGATTCTTTTGTAGTGCTTTCTCTTTTCAGCGTATGTGAGTAGGAGAGTGTCGTTTACCTCGTTCTGTCTCACCTGCTGCAGGATGTTTAGTGTGTCTCTTCTTAGGTTGTAACACTCACTATCGAACCAGGGTTTTGCTCTTCTTTTGAATCGGGGGCTGGTAGCTTTTCTTAGTATTTCTCCTTGGTTTTGAGTAGCTTCTTCTAGCTTTGCATTTTCTATTAGTGTTTCAATATGCGTGTTCGCAACTATCTTGGCTTCTACATTCCCGACAGCTATCTTCCATGAAAGGTTTTGTGTTGTCTCTTCTTGTTTCTTCTCCCAGTCACTGTTAATATTTATTTCAAGGGGTATGTGTTTCCTCGTTGTTGCGTGGTTTGCGTTCCAAAGTGTGGTTATACTTACCTTTATAGGTCCTTTTGTGAGTGCGACGTCCAATGTGCTCTTGCCGTTGTGAGAGATGCATGTAGGTATCGTAGGGTTATTTAATAAAATGAATCCTTCTTCGTGCAGATTTTCAATCACTAGCTTTGCTTTGTAGTTTTGTGTGTCTAGTCTGCAGTTTAGGTCTCCCGCGATGATCATTGGTTTATTCTGCTTATTTTGGGTGATTATTTGGCCTATTTCATCCATTATATCGATTGATAGATAGTTTTATTAATTCCATTTGATCAAATACATGTATACAATACAATTTTGATATAGGACACGTCAGAATTTACATATATAAAATAAAAGTACTAATAGGTATGTACAGTAATACTAATACTATAACTATTTATAACTTATTATAATAACAGATCTTAAAAGATACAATCTTATTGGACAACTATTTACACCTTATTCTATTATCATAATATGAAAACTTAATTCTATAAATACAACAACTTACAGCTAGGTATTACAATTAAAATAGAAAAGTAAAATATAATTATAGATTTCATCGTTTCTATACACTAAGATATTCAACTACAGAGTAAAATCAATGGCACTGCAGATAAGCTTTCAACATTCTATCAAAGATTTTTATTTTTGGGGCAAGTTTTATATACTGGGGTAGTTTATTGTATAATTTAACTCCTGTGTGATAAGTTCCTTTTTGATATATGCTTGTGTGTGTGTGTGTGTGTGTGTGTGTGTGTGAAATATGAATGTTTTGATTTTGTCTTGTGTTATGCCTATGAACATCATTGTTTGTTTTAAGAAAAACATCCTTATTCATTAAATTCATTTTACAAAACATAATACTTTCAAAGATATATATATACAGGGCAGAGGGAGAATGTTTAAATCTTTAAACAGAGTTCTACATGATTCTCTAGTGTTTACATTTGCCATAATTCTAATCGCCCTCTTTTGTATCCTAAACGTGCTTAGTACATCTGGCGACATACCCCAAAATATGACCCCATATCTTAAGTATGAATGGAAATAAGCAAAATAAGTATTTCATAATGTGCGCATGCTAGTGCAGGTTTTCAAAATACGTAACGCAAGGCACATCAAGTTCAGTTTAGTATTCAGATATTGTATATGTTTATTCCGTTTCAAGTCATGTTGTATCCATAGACCTAAAAACTTCGTTTCTGATTTATTTTCTATTTGATGACCATTTAATGTTATTTTGGGCTTCGCAGGATTCCTATTCTGTATAGTGTGGAAATTTAGACATACTGTTTTTTTTATAGTTGATTATGAGGCGATTATCATGTGACCATTTGGTTAACTCTCCTATAACGGAGTCAGCAGACTGCTGTATGACCTGTTTAGTTTCATCTTTTATTACGAGTGTTGTATCGTCCGCAAACAAAATTTCCTTATGTGAATGAACGTTCTGTGTTATATCATTGATATATAGAAGGAAGAGTAGTGGGCCCAAAACCGATCCCTGGGGTACTCCAAATTTAATAATTCCCTCATTGGACAATGTTTCATTAAGTAATTTGGTTCCATCATCCTTGTGTCTCAAGCTTACTATATGTTTACGCCTTGTTAAGTAAGACTATATCCATTTATTAGCTAGACCTCTAATACCATATTGATTTAGTTTTGTAAGGAGGATTTTATGGTCAACAACATCAAATGCTTTCGATAAATCCAAGAATAGGCCAGTTACATGTTCCTTATTGTCAATTAATTTCAGTATACTATTAATACATTCATAAATTGCTGTCTGTGTAGATTTTTCCGTTCTGAATCCATGTTGTGAGTTTGATAATATTTTTTTTCTATAAAACTTATCAGTCTCCTATACATGATTTTTTCCACAATTTTTGCGATACCAGTTGGTAAGGTAATAGAACGGTAGTTATATAATTCACCTTTTGAACCGTTTTTGTGCACTGGAATTACTTTTGATAACTTCAAAATATCCGGGTAAGCTCCTGAGAGAATTGAACTGTTTATTAAGCGTGTAAGTGGATTTATTATATTTTCTGCACATTTCTTTAAAATTGCATCTGGGATGCCATCAATGCCAGCACACAATTTATTTTTTAGCTCTTTTATAACTATTCTCACCTCTTCAGCTGTGACATGATTTATAAATAAAGAATCACTACATATATTTATTTTATTAATAGAATTTAGTGTATTTACCTGTGATTTATTTAATAATATTTTGGAATTTCCATAAAATAGTCATTGAAAGTGTTTGCTATTTCCTCTGGATTATTTATCACTTTATTATTTCTGGTCAGTGTAATGTTCCTTTGTATTTTAGCAGATTTTCCAGTTTCTTTCTTTATCACGGACCACATAGCCCTGTTTTTGTTAGATGATTGGGAAATAAAATTATCATTATGCATTTTCTTTGCTAGTCGTATTGCCTTATTTAATATGCTAGTGTATTTTTTGTAGTATAAATTGAATTCAGGTGTTGTGTGGTATTGTTTATATAATTTGTGTAGACATTTCTTTCTTTGACATGAATTTATAATCCCTGTTGTTATCCAATTGTTAGTTTTTTTATTTTGAACAGTTCTTTGTCTAAAGGGGAATGCTGTTTCAAAATAGTGTTTTAGGGTACTGTTAAATGCATTAAATTTATCATTTACATTTTCTAGTTTATACATTTATGACCATTTGTCCTTATTTAATAAGTCATTGAAATATGTAACATTTGTTTCAGTGAATCACCTGCACTTTGATTTTTCTCCATTGTAATTATTATTGATTGTTTCGGGTACTTCAAAACTCAGTATTTGTCCATGGTGGTCACTAAAACCCGGACAAGTACCACCATGGCTAATATTAGTTCTAGAGTATTTACGAGCTTGTATAAACCCTGGGAATTGAATTAATTCGAGTTGTTCCTCTTTCAGCCAATGTTCTGAAATACATATTGCTGAGATGTCTTTAAGTTCATTTTTAAGCATTAGATTTTTGTAATCAATTTTATTATAGAGAGACTGAACATTCAGGTGGTAAAGTTTAATTTTGTTACTTTTGCAAGCTTGTGTTGGTGATTTATTTACATTATTATTATCAATTGTTATTATTATTGTTGCTAGACTAATCCGAAATACCATTGTTCCACTCAGTTTAATTTGACATCGGAAGATCTGAATGCCAAACCTCACGTTTGGCTTTTTTGCAAGTTTCCCTGCTTCCACTCTAAAGATATTACTGTTGAACTATTCTTACCATTTGAATTTACAATTTTGCAGATTTCATCACTAAGATACTCGTTCCCTAACCTATTTAAGTGTAGGCCATGTCGAGTGTGAAACTTCCTGTCTAATTTACTTACATCTATAATTTGGACATTTGGAAAACTTACAAATTTTACTAATTTTACCATTTGTAGCCTCTATTTCTACATTTTCACATGATTTGGGAATTAAATCGTATCTCTGCGGAATGTTTACAATAATGACATTTGTATCAAGCATGGATGGCAATGTACCCTTTAAATCTTTGATTACCTTTTTACTCTCATTTCTATTGATGTCGTTTGCTCCAGCGATGATTACTGCATAGTCCTTTGAAGTGAGGGTTGCACACTCTCCTATCATCTCGTTCGTGACCGCTGCAATGTATGCTCCTGGCTTTACTGTCGAAGTGACCTCAATTTCTCCGCTGCTCTCCAATACGCTTGCTGCTACATCTCGCCCGTGACTGTCCGCAAATATCCGCATCTTCCTGGATTTTCTCTTTATCACTTTCTTCTTTTCTTCTTGAAGAAAGTCATCATTTTCTTCGACGAGCGCTCCAAATTAATTTGAGACGGGAATTTCAGTTACATGTCCCGGTACTCCATTTATAGGCCTAGGCATATTCAATCTTATCTTACCAGCAACCACTTTGGACCAAGATTCCTTGCTTTCCTCTCTGTTTCCTTTTAATTTATTCAGCTCTTCCATTAACTTAGTAATATCTTCCTTTAGTAGCTGTTGTGTTCAGTTGAAAATATGCTGCTACTATAGCGAGGTGATTCGTTTCGATTAGGAGGGTGTGTTCCTGTTGCTTGGTTGCTACAATTGGCCTCAGGTGTGGTCTTAAGCGGATGGTCTACCTTTTTCGCCTTTTCTAGCCAAGAGATGTGTTCCGTAGAACTAGGGGTGCTGCCAGTTAGCGGTTAAGAACGTTTCCGTTAATATTGCTATGATATGCCCTTTTAGGAAGATTTCTGGGGACATGTTTATTGCAATTTTTATTCCCTCTACGTTCCCTAACATGATTTTTAGGAATCCTGCTGCCAGCTTTCCGTTTTGACTCCGTTTGTTTTGTTTTTGTGCTCCTTCTATATTCCATAGTAGTGTTGTTTGAGTCGTGCAGTCAGAGGTATGGTTGTTGATGGCAGCAGATTATGTTAGTCGAAACGGGCTCCCGTTGTTCTTCCCCTCCGAAACCGATATTGTCTGCTCTGTATTCCAGAAGGCCAAAACTGAGGTGTGCTTACCCGTTGCAATTCGTTGAATGGTATGCCAATTTTGAAGGCTTTAAAGTATCCTTTAATTTGCATATCTTCGCATTGTATACAATAAGTAAAACCTGAATTTCCCGCCGAATCAATACTTTACTTAATAGAAAACTCTATGGGTACATGTTTCGGAGACCCTCCGTCTCCTTCCTCGGCCCTCTTTTGGTACTACAAACATCATAAAACACACTCGAAATCCCCAATAAAACAACATAAAACACACATCATCAATTACAAAACCACAACACATTAAAAACTACGAGCTTGAAAAATACACTAATTAAAATTCAACAACAACCATAAATAAAGCATGTAATGCTCCTCGCATTTTCAGTCATTCAGTCCTTGTTTAATTTGTGTCTATGAACACATTAAAATATTGTTTATGCACAATCACTTAATTGTTCAAAGTGTCTTCTAACTCTAAAATACATGTAACCATTCTAAGGAGACTCTTGCGTACGTAGTATGGGCTTGTTGAAAACATCCAGAATTTGCCTAGTAGTAGTGGTTTATGGTGTGTTCTAGGCCCACCTCCACCTCCCAACCTCACAAGATGGCGGCGGTCTGATATCTCGCTAACCCATGGTCGGATTTTAACAAATGAGGTGTTGTAGGACTCTGGCTGACGCCCTCTTTCCTATGAACAACATATTTCCACCCCAAAATAAAACCTACCCCTACTAGGAGTGAAATTGTATTTTTTAGAAAATCTCGCTTTCCAAGTGCAACATGTGGGAGTTTGAATGCTAATATGAAATTAAACATTGTTCCACACAGGAGACATGTGTACGGTGGAATACCACTATGATTCAACATTTTTGTTTTTTTGTTTTTACGCATGCCCACTCATGGCTTTTGTAAGAGGGCGGGATTTTTAAAGATGGCGGCTGCAGTGTAAACTAACCTAACCCAACCCACGAGGGGTGATCAAAAAGTATGTCAAGCGACGCTCGTCGATTGGCAAACCAATAATCAAAGAGGGGCATGTCAGGCCTTGAGGTGATAGCCAGTTTTGATTGATCCCTGTTGATTGGTCCCTTTTGATTGATCTCTGTTGATTTGTCCCTTTGGACTGGTCCCTGTTGACTAGCCCACCCCCCTGGACGGGCCATTTTTGACGGGGGGTAATTTTTGACGGATCCTTTTTGATAGGTCCTTTTTGACGGGTCCCTGTTGATGGGTCCCAGCGGATGGGTCCTTTTTGACGAGTCCCTGTGGGCGGATCCTTCTTGACGGGTCCCTATTGACGGGTGCTTGTGGACGGGTCCTTGTTGACGACTCCCTGTGGACGGGTCCTTGTTGATGAGTCCCTCTGGACGGATCCCTGTGGACGGGTCCTTGTTGACGGGTCCTTTTTGACGGGTCCCTTTGGACTGGTCCCTATGGACTGGCCCATGAATTTATCCAAATTATGTCAAAGGGCCTAACTACATTTGTGTGTAAAGCAGTGTGTTGAACTGACGTTGTTCGCCAGTCCTTACTACTACAATCTGATAACGATATGAAAGTAAAGTGATGAAATACATGTGAACACGTGCGCGATGGCATTATTGCCAACCCCCTTGTGAAAACCACATGTAAGCTAACAAGTCACATCCTGTTTGGGTTCGTATAAGTGTAAAACTTTGTGGATAGAGAACATGCCAAGAGGCTAGGTGCAAAACTTGGTGGATTAATATGTTCTAGTGCTTGGGTTAATGAACACATCCTAGTACATGGGGCACATGCAACTTGAGGGAGGTCAAGGGACCTAACTTGGTGGATGGATGTGTCATTTGTAGTTGAAAGACACTAATGTACGTTCTTAAGATGTTAAAACTGAGGAGATTGTATGTGCAGTAAGCCGACTTGTAATTTCCGGTGTCATATTGCTGAACAAGGTCAACACGTTGATGAAATCTGGGCAAATGCCTCCACACATATTAAGACTTATGCTACTGACTTCATTGGTAAATAAAAACCTGGACGCAGTTTTATCAATAAAGAGATATGGTGGTGGAATTCTCATGTCCAAGACGCCATCAGGATGCAGAAGTTAGCGTATAAGACCTGGCTCCAATCGGGACTGGATCTTGATCGTCAGCAATATAGAAGATTGAAGTTGGTGGCAAAACAGGAAGTGGCAAAGTCTAAAGCAGACCATTACAAGAGCATGTACGAAGAACTCAACACAGCAGAAGAAGCAAATAATATCTACAGACTAGCGAAGAATCGCCATAGTTTCACTCAAGATATTGGACATGTTATGATCATTAAGAATGAAAATCAACAACCTCTACGGAAACCTAATGAGATCCTTAACCGATGGAAACAGCACTTCGAAAATATTGGCAACGAAGAATTTCCGCATCTGCCACTACCAGCTGCGGATCCTGTACTTGGTCCAGTACCAGTCATCACGGTTGCCGAAGTGGAGACCGCTATGAAGAAAATGAAAAATGGAAAGGCAACTGGACCGGATGATCTCCCATCGGAGGTGTGGAAGAAGCTTGGATCACAAGCAGCTCAGTTTCTAGCAGATCTCTTCAACAAGATCATCAATGAAAACAAAGCTCCTCTTACTTGGCTCAGCAGTGTAACAGTACCAATTTGGAAAGGTAAAGGAGATGTGCACAACTGCTCAAATTATCGACCGATTCGCCTGCTTTGCCACACTATGAATATATTTGAGCGTATCGTGGATACACGCCTTCGTGACATAATCACGATTGCCTCAAACAAGTGTGGTTTTATGAAAGGTACAGGGACAATCGATGTTATTCACGCCGCTCGTCTTTTGATGGAAAGGCACCTAGAAAAGCGGAAACCACTCCATATAGCCTTCTTGGAACTGGAAAAGGCCTTCGACAGGGTACCTCGTGATCTTATATGGTATGCACTACGACAGCATGGGGTACCAGGAGCATATGATCAATGGGTTCAGCTTCTTTATCGGAATGTCACCAGCTATGTCCGTTGTGCTTCAGGAAACTCCGCAACTTTTCCCATCAGAGTTGGTGTTCATAAGGGGTCAGCTTTGTCCCCGCTACTGTTCATCATCTGTCTTGACACCATCGCAGCCGAACTACTGCAACCATATCCCTGGACCTTGCTCTATGCTGACGATATCATTGTAGCCTGCAAGTCTCGCCAAGAATTGGAACAACATGTTCAGTGTTGGAAAACTGCACTAGACACCCATGGCCTACAACTTAATATTGGGAAGACAGAGTATATGGAGTGTGGAGTACCAAGTGAAGGATCTATTCACATAGATGGCACTGAACTCCGAAAATCATCTGTATTCAAATACTTGGGTACGCTAATCTGTTCAGATGGTCGAACACTCCCAGATGTCCGAAACAGAGTCAACGCTGCATGGCTGAAATGGCGCCAAGTTACTGGAGTCCTTTTTGACCGGAATGTGTCACTATATCTGAAGTCGAAAATTTACAGAACCATCGTTCGACCAGTAGCACTGTACGGTACTGAATGCTGGCCAGTAACGAAGAGACATGAACAACAACTAAATGTCATGGAGATGAAGATGATTCGCAGGACACAGGGACTTACTAGACTGGACCCCATCAGGAATGACAATGTTCGAGCTACATTTGGCGTGGCTCCAATCCATGAAAAAAATGCGGGAGAGCCGTCTGCGTTGGTGTGGCCATGTACTGCGTAGCAATCACTCTTCAGTCGCGAGAACTGCACTTGGCATCAGTCCAGAAGGCCGACGACCACGAGGGCGAGCTAGGAAGCGCTGGCTGGATACTATGCGGGAGGACATGCAACTAGTGAATGCCACAACTAGAGACGCTCAAGATCGAGCAGTATGGAAGAAAAAGTGCACAAAAGCAGACCCTGCAATAAAGCGGGATTAATGCTAGGAAGATGATGAAGATGATGATATTGCTGACATGGCAGAGAGCGCACAGTTATGTTGCTATGACTAACGCTGCAGTAATTTAAAACCGCAGGTGTTTATCTTGACAATGGGTGATGCAAAGTCAGCAGAAATCTGATATTACGCAGGTGTTCCTAGTGCACTTTGAACTGGCAGGTGTACGGGGAAAGGCATTGCAATGATCTGCGAAAAATGCTGACACGAGCGATGAAAGCCTATATAAGAGAGGTGTCATATATTTCCCTACTGTCTGTCTTTATTACTCGCTATGAGTGAACAGTGCTTTATTACTATCCAACAGTTGCAAAAGACTTTTTGGTGGAAAATCATTAAATTATTTTGCAAGGTAAGTACTTATTATTAATGGATTGTAGTCCTTTATTACTAATTGATGTTGAAGTTATTGATTGGAATGCTTTTATTGATTGATTGATTGATTGATTGATTGATTGATTTGTTTACAGATAATTGGGTACCTGTAAGGTTAGCAGATTCCTATACCTAGTTCAGACAGTGGCAGTAGTTGATAAATTATTAAAGGTAAGTACCTCTCTAATAACTTTTAATCAGCTAGAGCGATATTTTCCAATGTTCACTACTAGATGTCAGTGACAATGGTATATTTGATAGTTAGAGTTGGCACTACTTGACCATGGCGTGTAAAGCTAAATTTATAGGTTAGATTTGGATTACTGCTCTATTAAGTCTGAATGTTCGTTGCTAGGTGTCAGTGACAGAGGGAATATTTAAAGACTTAACCTCAGTTCACCTAACATAACCTAACTTTACCTAACTTAACCTTGTCACCTGACATGTTTTACACGTTTATACTTGCTTTAAGATTGCTTTAAGACTGGCTATGACGTCACACTTAGCTCGCCTAACTGGTGACCGCTGGTTTCTATTACGTGATATGTTCTACAAGTTTAGACTTGATTTAAGACTGGCTATGAAGTCACACTTAACCCACTTATCTGGCAGGCGTTGGTTTCCATCACGTGACATGTTCTACAAGCCTAGACGTGCTTTAAGACTGACTATGACGTCACACTTAGCTCACTTAACTGGTGGCTGCTGGTTTCTATCACGTGACTTGTTCTACAAGTTCAGACTTGCTTTAAGACTGGCTATGACGTCACACTTAGCTCACTTAACTGGAGGCCGCTCGTTTCTATTATGTAAAACATGAGATCAAATAAAATGTGTGTTTAACGCTCTATTAACTCCGAACGTTCACCGCTAGGTGACAGTGACAATGGTATCTGGTAAGTAAAGTTGGAACTACTCAACAATGGTGTGTGAAGCTAATTTTGTAGGTGAGATTTGATTATCACAATTAACGCCGGTTATCAGACAGATTCTACACACACCCAAAGTACACGTGACTACATGACCGCGTTGTCGCTGCCCCTAATCTGAGGAACCAACCAACTAACTGAGATTTGATTAACGCTCTTTTAAGTTTCAACGTTCACCACAAGGTGTCAGTGACAGTGTGATACTTGACAGCTAAAGTTGGAACTACCTGACAATCGTGTGAAGCTAAATTTGTAGGTTAGATTTGATTAACACTCTATCAAGTTCCAATGTTCACCGCTAGGTGTCAGTGACAGTGGTATATAGTAACCCCCAGTTCAAACTACATGAAATTAGACTTGCTAGGAGTTCACAGATGATTGATTTAAATACCCTGCTATGACCATTGACTGGAATGTAATTAAACTATTTATATTTTCCTTTGTTTTATCTATTATTAACATTTATGATTTCTTTCTTTTATAGGTAATTTGGAAAGTGATCATCATGTTCAAGTGTGGTGACTGTAAGAAACAGTTCTCAAGACTTGACAGCCTTCAACGGCACGCAAGTACTAAACATAACATTAAAATGTTTGTGCGCAGTCATTGTGCTATGACATTTAACAGACAGGATAATCTTGGACGGCATGTAAATTTAAAGCATGTCAGTTCATCACCTTTCTCGTGTTTAGTTTGTGATCTTGGTTTTACTGCTGTAAAGCGATATCAATCCCACATGGTTGAAGTGCATGGAGAAAACAGGAATTGAAATCTGTAAAACCATCATCTAGCAGGGAACCTTTAAACGAATGTGATGCTCAAAAGCGTAAACGTTCTCAAGATTGTGAAAATATTTGTGCAACAAAAAGAAAGAAGAATGGTGAACCTTCGAAAACACATTGTGATGTATGTAATATTGATATACCTTCTTCAATCATTTATGGAGATTTACGCAGTATTCATCACTTAAAAATAACGCTAGCCATGAAAGAAATTCTGCGAATATTCAACAAATTGGTGGTGCGTTTAAAAGTCCAATTGCTAGTTACAGACTTCATAGTGAAGAAAAAACTCAAAATATTGAATCATTTTTAAAGACTGTTCAACCTAGTGTGTTTGACTTGGTAGATAATGTTTTAGTAGAGCATAAATCATTAAAAATGAACTTCGAACTCTCTGGACTATATGTAAAAACTGGGAGTGAAGGTGAAGTTACGGATATCAAATCTTTTAATACAAAAAACATAATTGTTAGTGAATCAACTAATATCAGTGATATAACTAAAATATTTCAAGTGCTATCATTGTGAAGAGTGAAGAGTTCCAGGAAAGGGAGTCAGGCTGGGCGTTGGTTGAAGTACTTTATTTAGAAACCAACAAGAATAAATATAATCCCTTTCGAGCATTATCATATATTGATTTACCAGTATGGATCAAACGAAAGAAAGCGTGTGTCAACGTTATGAATAGTGACCATGCATGTTTTGCGTGGACTGTAACCTCAGCTCTCCATCCAGCAGTGGAGCATCTGTATAGAATATCATCTTATCCTCGCTATTCTTCAGTGTTAGATTTAGAAGAAATGGAATTTCCTTTTGAAATAAAATACATTAAACGTTTTGAAGAGCTTAACAATGTAAGTATTAATGTTTACGGAATTGAAAATAAGAGTATAGTAGGTCCTCTATATTACACTCAAGAAAAAAGGATGCTCATGTAAATTTACTGTACATAACCGAAGGTGAAAATGCTCACTATTGTTGGATAAAACATTTAAGTAGACTTGTCAGTAGTCAGCTATCAAAAAATAAACTTAAGAAGTGGTTGTGTGATGGCTGCTTGCTATATTTTAGAAAAGAGGATCAACTATCTCAACATCAAAAATGGGGATGTAATGATGTGTGTACGGTATTACCGACTCCTAAAAATAACATTCTGAAATTTAAGGACTTTGAAAAGCAGCTTCGAGTACCATTTGTTATATATGCTGACTTTGAGGCTTTGCTAAAACCATTTAATACATGTTCATCGAATCCATCCAAACCTTTTACCAACACTACTCACATTCATGAACCTTTTAGCTTTGCATATTATATTAAATGTAGTTAAATAAGTTTGAACTATATAGAGGACCTGATGCACCTAAAGTTTTTATGGAAAGACTTGAAAAAGATGCAATCCGTATATCCTCTATTTTAAATACTGTCATTCCAATGGAGCCACTAACATCATCACAGCAAACGTATTTTGAAACAAACTAATTGTTTTATATGTGGTGAGTGTTTATATACAGATAGGGTTCGCGATCATGACCATTTAACAGGAAAATATCGTGGTGCTGCTCACCAAAAATGTAATTTAAAGTATAGAGTAACTATATTCATTCCAGTCATTCTACATAACGGTAGCAAATACGATAACCACTTTATCGTTAAAGAATTTGGAGCTTCAGATGTGAAAATTGATGTTATTGCAAATAATAAGGAACAATACATATCGTTCACAAAATACATCAAAACTGACAATATAAAACGATAAAACTGCGATTTTTAGATTCATTCCGCTTTATGCCAAGTAGTCTTGATAAGCTTGCTAGTAATTTAAAATCAGATCAGTTTTGTGAAATTCAACGTGTCTTTCCTAAAGAAGATGATTTTAATTTGATTTGTCAAGAGGGTATATTCCCTTATGAATATATTAACTGTGTGGAACGTCTTGATGAGTGTTCTTTACCACCGAAAGGTGCATTTTACAGTTCCTTAAACACAAGTCATATCAGTGATCAGGAATATTTACATGCACAACGTGTATGGACACAGTTTGATATTCACACTTTAGGTGAATTTTCAGACATATATTTGAAGACAGATGTGTTGTTATTAGCAGATGTTTTTGGAAATTTCCGCAATGTTTGTATTGTACCCGATCTCCGGATAGTAGGCTGTCAGATATCCGCCCCCTCAATCGGATTGCCAATAATCAAACGCGCCGGCATAGCTACATCAATGAAAATGGCACTGACAGATACTATCGAGATTAGAGCACAATAGTTAACAAGAAAATTATTGTGGAACACACCAAAATATACGGGGGTTCATACTTACCTTGACTTACCTCTTAAATATATCTCGGTTTGGGCGTGGTGGCTCAGCGGTCTAGCTGTATGCCTCTCACCAAGGCGGTCCGGGTTCGATTCCCGGTCAAAGCATGTGAGATTTTCGAAGTGAAATGCCATGTCCTGTGGTTCGGATTCCACGTAAAAAGGAGGTCCCGTGGCTCATGATCTCAAGATTAACGGTCACGTTAAACTACAAGCTTCCTTTTTAATATATCTCGGGGACTGGGTTGTCAACTGGATCACTTAAAAGTATGTCCTCACAATAACCTCCACCATGATATTTAAAATGAACCAAAAACGAAGACGAGAAACTTTAAACTGCACAATAATTTATTTCACATAAAGAATGATATTTAACAGAATGAAACAACAAAATAAACGTGGCAATCAGAAGCCATTTACCACATAACCATGTCCTCCTGTAGGACCTGTATTCTCTACATATAATGTTTTAGCTTTCTCAAGCTTATAGCAACGAAAATATAACAATGCAATGGGAATGGAAACGGGATTTGGGATGAGACACACATATCAATTGCTTTGCGTGTTTATATCCTGCACATTTTATTTATAGCCACAAGGCTATTATGAAACGCCCTTGGTCTCAGTAACACAGTTGTCCGGACCAGCTGCAAGGCACCTGTGTCGTCAAAACGGACACCCGTTCGTTCAACCCTACCATAAGCGTGCTACCTCAGAGCTCGGCTCTCCCTTTTCAAACACGTAAATGTTCACATCTCAACTGAAATATTATCACGCAAATGTCTTACATGCTTCATTCAAACACCAGTGGATTCCTCCAACAATCCCAAATCATGATTATTTGTTTAAACCACTTGCTTAACTTGCATTGTTTAGAGTGTAAAAAAAACCTCTAAATGTTAATAACAAAAGTTCATTAATTATTTATAACAATAACAAATTGTTTATAACAATGTCAAATGACCATTGAAAATTTAATACACGCTTCTATTAATCACTATCATTTTAAATTATTTAACAAAGATATTTACAAAATTATTTTACAATATTAAATTGTTTATATTATTTATACAAGGAATACATTGAACCACACGTCTATCCGGTTGATAATTACTCAAATCGTGTTGATATAATCGACCAATGAAGGTTAGTTATATTTTACAGTCAAATTCAGGTTTAATAATGTTTAATAATTATTATTAATATTTGTGACTGTAACCTCCATTCAAAATCTTTATCTCAAATTATTTAACACTCTTGTTAATTTTAACAGTATCTTCATATGAATAATCTTTCAAAGAACAGGAACAATAACATTCAGCGGGAAAATACTTCGCTCATAACGCACAAACATGTCACAACAATTGGCCCAAAATTCATCATATATCTTTATATATATGGCATAAAAATCTTCCAAACTACACACAAAAAACCTCCACTATTAATTCATCAACTTCATTAATTATTGTGGGAACCTCCTTCATTATTCAAGGGCATTATTCAACAGCGACTTTTACACGTCCACTGAACTATCGATTATACATCCATTGTTCCTCTTTAAAAATTCTTATATTCATCAATTGTAATAATGACTGTTATCATTTAACCTTCGTGGGTTTCATTCATGAATCGATATGAAGTAAAAATTTGCCAATCACAAATAAATTTAATAGCAAATACGATTAGATACTCCTGCCTGGTCTATCAAAATTGAGATTAACATCATCAAAGTAACGCAGTATAAAAATACTATCTTCAAACAAAGATCAACTAAACTGCAAAATAGTCGAATAGAATACAATTAGATTGTGGAATGCAAATATTATTGTTCCAATCTAGAATTGAGAAAAACTCCTATCTTCATTATTCATTACTATAGTGTATTCAATAAATTGTAATTAACGTTCGTATTTCATAAAATTGTCTATAATGCAATGATAAATGTCTATGTTGCAATCATGTTCATAAGACGACTAGTATTTCAAAGATCGTCGATATCGAAAAAGATTTTAACGCTCTAAAATCTTTTAATTATTCTTCTTTCTTGAGGATGACAGAAAATTGGTCAAAGTAATTAACTGAATAGAATTACTTTAATAAAATGACACGCTGTCTGAATTCAAATCTGCCATAGCAAATCGTTAACTTTACAGTCAAATCGTGACTACAAAAATATGCAAATTACTGAAAGAATCTAAATCATCAGTCTCAACTGATCCAAAATTATTTAAGTATGCCAATGACATAGCAATGTCTCAAAAATCGAAGAAAAAGGCATAAATCATCGAAGTGTACTGAGTACAAAAATATCAATCAAGAAAATGGGGCAAAAGGTAGGACAGAAAATATGGGAAGAATGGTTGCTCAAATATCACTACAATACTCAAATAATACAAGAAACGTTCACGACTACCTTATCTGCCGATTGACGTTCCAGAGGAAAATTCCCCAAAGAAGACTGAATCACTTGGAAATAACTCTATATCACCAGAAATATATATGCGATCACAAGTATGAGATCTGAGCGTATCAGTATCAGTATGAGTATGAGAGCTCCTCTCTCCTGTGCACGACCTTTTATCAACTTCTTAAGGGGCGTATCTATCCCTACCATAGCCTGTTGCTGCGTCATTGATGGAAGTTTTAACTTTGGCTATACTTGACGGATTTTCAAAATTCAAAAACTCAAAATTAATTTCTTCAAAATTCCAAATCAATGCCATAACTGAAAATAGATTTCCACAAATCTGCATGCCAAAAGTAATCGAATATCGTAGTTTCAGCAATCTCCGTCTTCCTTCCAAACTATCGTTGATTGGTTCGCGTCTCTCCTCCAATAGCGTAGCTTCTTCCTTAGCACAATACCTTGTTTCCTGCGACTGCGTCGTAAATCTCGGATCTTTCTCGAATAAAATCATGACGTCACCAAGAATCTCAGCTCAATCAGCCTACTGGCATGAATTCTACGTCATCCGTGCCTACGTCATGAATATCCACGTCATAACTATGACATCCATAACTTTACTGATATTTTCCAATACAGCCATCGTGGTCTCAATATAATTCAATTTCCGGGGGCAGTATGAAAACTTATGACATTGATCCTTGTAAGTATTTCACTGCTCCTGGGTTACGTTTCAGTTCAATGTTGAAAAAACGAAAGTAAATTTAGAATTGATGACTGATATAGACATGATTAATTTTATAAAATCATCAATTCGAGGTGGATTAAGTTAATGTAGTGGGCGATATTCTAAAGCAAATAATAAATACATGCCTAACTACAACCCTTGTGAAGAGTCAAAGTATATAGTCTACCTCGATGCAAATAACCAATAAGGATGGGCTATGAGTCAATATCTACCACTGAAAGATTTTCTCTGGCTGACACAATCTGAAATTGATGTGTTACATGTTAACACTCTAAATGATAATGATGATAAAGGATATATTTTAGAGGTAAATCTTGAGTACCCTAAAGAATTACATGATGACCATAATGATTTACCATTTTTCCTGAAACTATGAAATCTCCATCCATCACATCACGAACGAAAATGTTAATTGCTAATGTGAATGATAAATTTAAATATGTAAAACATTATCAAAACTTGAAACAGTGTCTACAGCATGGATTTAAATTAACTAAAATTCATCGCGTATTACAATTTCATCAGTCAGCATGGATCAAACCGTATATTGATCTAAACAATAATTTGAGAACACTGTCAACAAATGCTTTTGAAAAAGATTTTTATAAATTCATGAATAATAGTGTTTTTGGAAAGACTATGGAGAATGTTGATAAGCGAGTTGATGTAAAGCTGATAACAAAGTGGGAGAATGATGGTAAAAGGTATGGTGCGAGCAAATTAATAAGCAAGCCAAACTTCCATAGCTGTTCAATTATTCATGAGGATTTAGTTGTAATACAAATTAATCGCCTTAAAGTAACTTACAAACAAACCCATATATGTGGGTTACGCCATCCTGGAATTGTCAAAAACACTTAAGTATGAATTTCACTATGATTATGTTAAGAAAAACTATCATGATAATGCAAAATTACTCTATACAGATACAGATTCTTTTATTTATGAGTTTAAAACTGATGATTTTTATGAGGATATCAAAACTGAGCTAAATAGGTTTGATACAAGTGAATATCCCGAGGATAGTATTTATCATTTACCTCTTGTAAACAAAAAGGTTCTTGGAAAATTTAAGGATGAATGTGCTGGTGTTGTTATAGACACCTTTGTAGGCACAAAATCTAAATCATACAGTTATATGACAGTTGATGAAGTAGTAATAAAAAAATTAAAAGGAGTAAAAAAGAATGTTGTTAGTAAAAAGTTAGATATAAGTGATTATAAAAACTGTATAGATAGTAACCCACCTATATTATATAAGAGAATGTGTGTATTTAGAAGTAAAAATCATCAGCTACATACTAATTTGTTGAATAAAGTTGCATTAAGTAATGAAGACAACAAACGATTCATTATACCCAACTCATTTGATACTCTTGCTTGGGGAAACAGTCGCATTGATGACTATGAGATGACTTAAGTCTGATGTTCACCATATTGTATTGTTTGTAGTATGTTTTAATTGTAATATATTTGTAAAAACTCTACGTATAATGTATAATGTTAGGCTACTGTAGTTTAAAAAAACATAAGTAATACATTTTAGTGTAAAATGTTTGGTTTTTATATTACGGAAAATATTTAAAAAAATACAGAATGTGTGAACTAAACAGGGGGAATGTAAAAAATGTAAAGTGGAAATTGTAAATATCCAAGTGTGAAAAAGTGAAAGGGCTATCACAATTTTAAAATTAAAAGACATTGTGATCTGGTAAACCTTGTTTATATTTCACAACAACAACAAAAATGTACAGAATGTGTGAACTAAACAAGGGGAATGTAAAAAATGAAAAGTGGAAATTGTAAATATCCATGTGTAAAAAATGAAATGGCTCACCATTTTCATAATTAAAAGATATAGTGATCTGGTGAACCTTATTTTTATTTCACAACAGAAAAAATGCACAGAACGTGTGATCTAAACAAGGGGATGTAAAAATGTAAAGTGGAATTTGTAAATATTCATGTGTGAAAAAATGAAAATGAAGAATTGGCTATCACCATTTTTAAAATTAAAAGACCTTGTGATCTGGTAAACCTTGTGTTTATTTCACAACAAATATGGCTTTACAAAATAGAATACAAAGAAATACCAATTCCTCAATACTTTTCAATGTTCATGTCCACTCATCTTTAACTTTCCTTTTATAGCACTAATCACAATAAGGGCTGCCAACCTTTCTCCCACTGAGGCATCACAGGATGTCAAACGTTGTATAGCTTTTTTCAACAATACTCTATCCTCCACATGTCTTAATATAGGATGCCTATGGCGATAAGAAAGGTCATGTTCTTTGCATGCTTGATCCAAAGGATTAGTAGGTACATCACCACGTTGCAAACTTTGATTCAGCTTTGTTCCAGGACCACAAAAACGATAACCAGGAAGATGGATTTCAAAAGGTAAGTATTGAATGACTTTGTCATTGACGCCATGACCAGTACAAGTTTGACATATCCTTTTACATAGGTGGAGAAAATGTTTGATTTTCTTCTTCCTCCTCTGTGGACGATGTTGTTGTTGTTGTTGGTTTTTCTCGCCATCACACCCGTGGTATGAGGAAACAAAGTCTTTACACTGACTTTTATGACCGTGATACAGTTTGACCAGCTGGCAAGTAGCACACTGTCCATAGAGGGTATTTTTTTTACCGTGGCCACTTGCTTATGGTGATCATAATCCGCACATGGTTGCAATTCACTTAACACTTGGTCTTGAGTCCGTGATTTTGGTACATGTTGCCAGATTTCTTTCACGGCATTTGCTGCCACATAATATATGAACGATTTTGGAAGAGCCAATAAGTCTTCTTTGGTAAAACTGTCTAGTTTCTTTTTGCACACTAAGAATTTGCCAATGGCTTTATCGGTAGCATCCCCTTTCTCCATGGTATTACGTTGATGTTTACACGTCGCTTGTAGAAATCTCACTGGTGTGATCCACAGGTAAACCTTCAGTTTTAATTTTATTTAACAACTCCCAGCAGGCATTGGTGGTTAACCAATGAAACAATTGCCACACCTGTGCCAAGGCTTTATGGGTAATATTGACTCAGGGGCAGCGGTCCATGAGTGTTTGCTGCGAGGGACAGCCCAAGTCCATTAAATCGATACATTGACAGTAAAACGCTAAAAATGGCTGTAGCCATTGACGTTTTTCACTACCTTTCACAAATACCACATGGGCAGAGGACAAGTGGGCTTTCATGACCATGTCCAGGTTCTTATACGAAATGGTTCCTTGATTCCAGTCTAGTTGCATATGAGTTTCAATCCACTGGGTGTGTTTACGGTCTTTATCACACAACAAATCAAACGCATAGGGTGGTTTAAACACTAAATGGGTAGCTTGCGATATCCAAAATATAGAACCATCGATGATGGCCACCTCTTTAAATATAAATTTGTTATCTCCAATTTTGAACCCTTGACAGTCGACAATCAGTGTGCGCAACATGTTCACGCTTATCTGGATCAAGTACAACTGACCACAGACTGACTAACGTCCTCTAAGGTGTGCCCATGGCATTTACTTGCATTCCATTCTAGTAAAAAATTAAAAAATCACTGACTAGTCACTATTGAGGTCAGGGTATGATAGGGGACATAAGAAATAGTAATATAACAACAGCCAATTTTTTTATTACATTATTTTATAAGCATAGAAAGTTTTACATTATTTTGTCATTCTGGGATAGGGGTGGTACCAACTTATACAACGACACAGTCTTATATGTTTATAACGACCATAACACCGATGATGTCCCAACGTCTCTAAACTAGGTCTTTTGGACTGTGACCTGCTCACCAAAACACCGTTGACACCATACAGTCCACACGCATCGTAACTTGTTTTTCATCACTCAGAGGCACGTGTGAGGGGTAGCTTGAATGACAGGGTATATTTCCCACCTCCATTCTGCACAGGTAGGGGCAGGCGGGTGACCAGCACTGATGTTCCTGCATGGGTTCATCGCTCTCTTGCCATTGGTCTATGGTTAGGTGAACTAAGTGTGACGTCATAGCCAATCCTAAAGCAAGTCTAAACTTGTAGAGCATGTCACGTGGCAAGGTTAAGTTAGGCAAAGTTAGGTTATGTTCGGTGAGCTGAGGTTAAGTCATTACATATTTCCTTTCTTTGAGATACTTTCCAAGACCAAGAAAAAACACTAAATACTTTGACAAAAATAACTTGTCAAATAAGCCAACACACAAACAGCCGATATAAGCCAACACAAAAGCCAATACATAAGCCAATACAAAAGCAAACACAAAAGCCAATACATAAGCCAACATAAAGCCAACACACAAGCCATCGTATATTTTGCATGTCATAATCTCCTTTGATACGTCGTATGCTGTATATATCAACATACTTTTTAGTACGTGCATCTGTAGAAAAATAACTTGTCAAATAAGCCAACACAAAAGCCAATACACAAGCCAATACAAAAGCCAATACACGAGCCAATACAAAAGCCAACGCAAAAGCCGACACAAAAGCCAATACATAAGCCAACATAAAAGCCAACACAAAAGCCAAAACATAAGCCAATATATAAGCTTATGGTAAGTCACTTCATCACCAAAACAGTTGTAACCTTTGTAGTGTGAACATCATACTGACAGGCCTGTTACTACTATGGAACGTACTACAACCAACAAAGGTAGGCTACGTGCACTCTATCAAGGCTATTCTTATAACTATAATCGTCAGATTGTGAATGGAATAATATTCTGGCGATGCTCGAATGAGAGGTCAACAAAATGTCGAGGCAATCTAAAAACTAAAATTGGAAAGGTTTTAAGTGTGAGTGTTCATCAATGTAGTGCTCGAAACAAACCACGGTTGCTGTTTACAAAAAAAAAACATGAAAATGCCAAAAAGCAAGTTCAAGAAAACGATATTGCTGCTCAAGATAGTACAGTGTTTGTTCAAAAGTACTTATCATGTCCTCAAAAAGTCATGTTAGGACAGTTGTCAACGTCTAAGAAACCCTCAACACTAACAAAGTCAACACAGACTATGGAAAAGGTCTCTGTGGGAAAGAAATAAAGGAATTGAAAAGTTTTAGTGATGTTGAGGATAATGTTGATTACAATGATGGTGATTATAATAATAGTGATAAGATGCTGAGGATGATGATGATAATGATAATGGTAATGCTCTGTTTACCCCTAAAAGTCATTTGTTAAATTTATTTATTGGACCAATCCCAGTAAGCTAATCCAGCGGCTTCAGCACTTGCATGCCTGTAAACAGGCTGGTCATACTGAATATAAGGAAGAACTATTGAATATAGAAAATGAGCTTCGTCATGCCAAAATTATTATGTAATGGATCCAAATAACCGCTTAAACTATTTCTTAACAATACTTGTAATATTTTCTACCACTTTGCTATCACTTTGCTCTGACTTTTGCTGTCACTTTAAACTGTACAGTTTAAATACAAAAACCAACGCTAAATCATTCTATTACCAGAACAGTTATAACTTTTGTAGTGAGCAAATCATACTAACAGGTTAGTTGCTACTATGGAACTTACTATAACTAACCAAGGTAAACAACGCGTACTATATAAAGGCTACTCCTATAACTATAGACGACAAAATGTAAAAGGAATAATATTCTGGCGATGCTCAAAACAGAGGTCAACAAGATGTCGAGGCGGAATGAAAAGTAGAAATGGTGTTGTTTTAAGTGTGAGTGATCATCAATGTAGTGCTCCAAACAAAACACTAATGGCGTTGACAAAAAAATCATCAGAATGCTAAAAAGTTAGTACCAGAGAAAGATGTTGCTACTCAAAATAGTGCATTTCTTATTGAACAACATTTAACCCCTGTTGTAAAAGTTATGTTTAATCCATCTTGTCTCAAGAGTCATCAACTTCACAGACTATGCAAGAGGTAGTGTTGCTGTTGTTTCAAGGGGCTGAACTACAAAGTCACCTGCCCTTGATACGCAAGTGGATCGAAAAGGACTAGATAGTAATAGACAAAAGAAAGTTGTATTTTATATATAACTATTGTACAAGTACTTACAGTAAATAAATAAAAATAGTGTATGGGAATTGCCTGTTTTTCTTAATTGCTATCCCCATGTCCCACTATTAATGCAATAATTGTTAACCATCAACTGTCTCTGACTATGTTCGGAAAGAGTGGCCTTAAACAATACACTCCATCTATGGTTTGTGTAGCGAGTATCATAACAATTCAGTGTGGCCAAGCCATGTTAAGGTAATAGTTATGTCAGGTAAGGGATTCGAACCCTTCCTTCCTTGTACAGGAAATTTGATCTTAAGTCAAACACCTTAACCACTCGGTCAACCTGACAGTTACTAATTTCATTAGTCTTGTGGACTTGAGGGTTTACAAAACTTTTCCCAGTATACATTGACTAAACCACTTGCTTGTTTTGAAATATAGATTTTGTTTTACCATAACATTGCAGTTATGAGTCTTGTGAACTGGGTGTTTAATATAGTGTTAAAGGCATTTTAAAATAATTTTAGAAAACCTCTTAGATGTCGTGTCATGGGTTAGAGTAATGCATTACTGTTCGTTGACTAACATTTACCGTTACACAACATTATTTTGGTGAGCTTACATGTTGTTGTTTGAGTCTTTAGCCTTTTGACTGGTTTGCTGCAGATCTCAAAGCCCCTGTCCCGAGCTAATCGTTTCATCTCTATATAGCTACCACACCCTACATTCAAGGCTATCTGTTTAACATATTCTAACCTTGGTCTCCCCTACAAGCTCTTGGGTTCAATTCCTAGCTTTAACACAAAATTTTAAAAGTGGTATGAGAACTAAAACAAGTATACTCAGTCTCGGGTGGTCCAAATAAGTAGAGAGGGTTTGATTCACACCTCAACCATGCAGCACCATGTTTTTTTTTAAATAATGATAGCCATTTGTTCATTTTCACATCTCACACATTGCAATTTGTCAATTTTCCATTTGCATTTCTTTTAAATGTCAGTTTGAACTTTTTGAATTTCATGATATGGAAACATGGATTTTCCAATATGTTGTTTACACATTTAATTTTTATTTTGTTTATGTCAAAAGTTCATATTTGCGAAACATGATTTTTTCATTTTTAGTTTTTGTAAATGGTGTTAAAGTGAGTGCTAGGCCATGGCGACGGTAGAGTCTGTCTTTGTGTATGCAAAACATACAAGTCTATTACTACTACTACTACAACTACTACTACTACTGCAGGAAAAGCTGTTTTACAGTCTCTCTTTCTCTTTCTGTGTAGTCGTACATTCACACAACCATGCCTGTCTTTGAGAACAAACACACAACCACTCTATTTATCCCCCAAAGCATCATTGACTAGCACACTCATCCCAAAAAACTTTTAGTTATACATTTAACATTTACCATTACAAAAATAAATGGTTTCCACTATTTACAAAAAAATAACTATTTACATTTACAAAAATAAGTATTTACAAAATACTAAATCAATTAAATCTCTAAACAATAAAATATAGAAATTACACCTCCTCCTCGAGGTTATAACCCCTTGGTAGGCTAATGCGTAGGTCATTTGTCTGCACACAGTTGTTATTCATCAAGGCAAAACTGAATTTTCTCTGTTCCACAAGATACGATTTATGGTTGCTGGATTGTATCCTGCACCATTTATGCGACATAGCTTTGCCTCATAAAATCGCTAGGTAGTTCTCTACATATAGCTCTACATATGGCTGCCTTACAATTTAGTGTGCGATAGGCATCATTAACTGTATATCAAACCCAGTCCACCTTTGAATTTGTAATCCAAGTAATAATTTCAAGTGTACTCTCTGCCATGTCAGCAACATAACACCGGAAGGAACACCTGTGTAATATCCAATGACTGCTGACTTTGCATTATCCATTGTCAAGATGAATACCTACGGTTTTTAATTACTGCAGCGTCAGTCATAGCAACAGAACTGTGTGCTCTCGGCCATGTCAGCACTTTGGCCTTTACTACTGATCAACATGGCGGCGGCTGTTAGTACCGAGTCTGAGTTATCTCCGATAAATCTCAAAATCAGTGACGAAAAGTGTGTTAAATGTAATAGAGTAGTGAAAAACGGTTTTCTATGTACAATTTGTGATGAATGGTACCATTTTCGCTGTGGAAATATCAATATCAAGTCCAATTTTAACGAACATAAAAGTGGATGGATCTGCGTTGCATGTAAATAAAGCGGCAATAGCATGGAGACTAAACAACAACAACAACAACAACAACAAAACAATTATGAATCCGTAGTTAAAATTTTAGGTGTACTTCAAGAAGACTTAATGGCCTTGAGAGCTGAAAATGAATCTTTAAAAGAAAGAATTGCAGCGTTAGAAGAAGACAAGAAAGAAATACAGAATTGGACAAAGGTTACAGGTCGCAATTTTAGGCCTAATGCAAATCAAATGGGACGAAACGAGTATGTTGTGAAACACACAAGTGCAACAGTGAAGTGCTCCAATAAATTTCAAGTGCTTGAACATGTTTCAAATGACACGTTTTCACCGGAATCATCCTATAGTAAAACCAAACACAGTGCTAGGAGCCCACAGAAGAAAACTAATAATTCAACTTCCTCACAGCAAGCAGTCAACGTGTATGCAGACAGCCAGGGCAGGGGCTTGGCAGAAGAAATCAAGACTAATCTCGATAATCCTTGTATACAAGTGTGTGGATCAGTAAAACCTGGTGCAAAAACTGTGGATGTTCTTGCCAATTGCAATCCTCTAATGGAAAAGGACAATTATGTAGTAATTGTGACAGGGACCAACGATGTTGCTGCTAATGAAGGTAACAAATTAGTCAGGAGTTTAAAAGGTAAGCTCTCAATAATGAATAATTCACGAGTAATTGTTGTTAATGTACCTTATAGACATGATCTTATGAAGGAATCTTGTGTTAATATGGTTGTAAGTGAAACTAATGCTCAAATTCATAGATTATGTAAACATTTAAAAAATTGTGAAGTTATTGATATTTCCAAATTTAACAGAGAAATGTTTACTAAGCGTGGCTTGCACCTTAACCACAAAGGGAAAGAAGCACTAGAATGGGAAATTGCTTGCATTATCAGGAGGGAGATTAGCGATGTCTCAAAATTGAGAAAAGCTATACCTCTTACCTGGCCTTTGCAGGGAAACGTGCTAGGAAACTCGGATCCTTAAACCAGAAACCTTGTACAAAGATCCGAGTTGAAAATAATGTTACGGACAAATTAGTAATTTTGAATGAACTTACTAAAGATGTAAATATCACTGAAAACAAATCTGATGAGCTATCTTCACAAGTTTTGAAAGAGCTTAATATATTTCATATCAATTTACAATCTATAAGAAATAAGTTAGGTGAACTAGAAATCTTACTCAATTCCCTTTCAATAGATATCTTGTGTGTAAATGAACATTGGCTTGTGAAGGAAGAGGTTAGTCTTTATATTCCATCAGGGTGTGAGGTAATGACTAGCTTTTGTAGAAAAAATAAATCAAACGGGAGTGTTGCTATATTCAAGAAAGTAACTACAAACATGGACAGTATAATAAAGGATTTAAATGATTTCTGTATAGAACAGCTCTTTGAAGTAGCTGGGGTAAAGTTTACAAGAGCTAAATTTATTATTATTTCCATATATCGTACACCTGATTCGGATGTCCAGGCCTTCATAAACATATGGGAAAGGTTTGCTTGTTACTTAGCAAATTTCCAAAAGTATAAAATATATTGTTTAGGGGATATTAACATAAATGTATTAATGGAATCACTGGCAAAGAAACAATTCTGTAACATTTTAAAATCTTTTGATTTTTATCTGATCAATAACCAACCAACTAGAAAGAAGTCTTGTTTAGATAACATTATTACTAATGTGCCAACAAATGGTTATAATTTTGGTGTTACAAAACCTCTCTTGTCTGACCATAGTGGCTTCTGGCTAACATTTCAAATTGATACGGGACACTTCCCAGAAAATAGGCAAGTCAAGTATATTAGGATATTGAGCGACAATAACTTTCTCAGATTAAAGCACGAGTTGTCCAGCAGGAATTTGGAAAACATAATTGTGAGCTATAACAATGTTTCTGAAGCAGCTGATAAGTTTATGAATATAATACATACTTCCTTAAATAAATGCTGCCCAATTAAGAAAAAAAATAATTAACACTCCAGATCAAAAACAAAGTAAAAATAATACCAAATGGTATACGCCTTACCTTGATGTTATTAGGAAGTTAAAGATCATGTATTACACTAAAGCAAAGAAAAGAGACCCACAGGATATAGAAAACTATAATCACATTAAAAAATTATATCGGGGGAAAATTAAAGCAGCAAAAAAGAGAGCGAATGATGAGTTCATTAATAATGCAAAGAATAAATGTAAAGCTGCTTGGTTAATCATAAACAAGGAACTGGGTAAAAATAAAAGTAAGGACTCTACGCCAATAACGCCAAATGTGTTAAATGAATATTTTATAAATTCTGTTGAAAATATGGTCAAAAGTTTGGAATATGAAAATCATCATACAAAGTTTATGGAGAAATTTGAACACCATAAGGTAGATGAAAATCCCACACCATCCTTCAGATGGAGGCAAATAACATATGAGAAGGTCCTAAAAGTAGTTTCAGAACTAAACAATTCAAAATGTGAGGATTATTATGGAATGTCGAATTTTATTCTAAAACAAATAATAGACCTTTAACTTATCTAATAAACTGGATATTTCTTACTGGAGTTTTTCCAGATTGTCTGAAAATCACAATCACAATTCCAGTCAATAAAAAAGGAGATATGATGGACCCCAGTAACTATAGGTCAATCTCAATTGTCAAATTTATTTCCAAAATAATAGAACAGTGTATGAAAGAACAATTATCAGCATTCTTTAAGGAGCACAAGTTGTTTAATAGTACCCAATTTGGTTTCAGAACTGGTAAGTCAACGGTTCAAGCTGTTGAAGCTGTTGTTGATGAAATGATTGCTGGATTTGACTCTCAACTTATTACATCTGTCACACTCTTAGACCTAAGAAAAGCTTTCGATTCTGTGGATCATAATATATTGTGCCCGTTTGGACCGAGATCCAACGGCCACATTTTGTAAAATACCGAAATCAGATCAGCACGAGAAAAAATATCTCAGGGTCTATCTAGGTGAATACTTGGGTCTAATGTGGCATCTCTGATCTCGATAATTCACAAGTAAGGTAAGGTGAGAAATTAGCACATTCCTTAAAATTTTCAATTTATTTATAAATAAAAAATATGATTCAACTGGTAAAAACCCTAAACAAAGATAAAAACACATCACACATAAGAAATCAACGGTCCCTATAATATTATTAGAATTGTCGTAGATGTGATAATCAGAAAAAAATAATTAGTCCATTCTGATATCCATAAAAAAAATCAAAAAGAATATTTACACTCGGTAATCACTGTTCAATTAAGAGTTCTGAGTGATCCCTACTATTTACACGTTCGTAGTTCACTTTACAAAGATTGCAATTTGATTTTAGCAAATATTCGAGGCAAAAATTTCTCAAAATAAATAGTCACTTGATTCATTCCAAAATTAAACTTATTTGGAAAATTATCATATCACTGATTCGTTGTTTCATAACAATATCAATACTCGACTGACATAAAGTCGAATGTTAGTAATTGTTCATAAAGATTTTCAAATTCAAAAACAAAATTTGTTCAAAAACTTTCATAATATTTGGAAAATTCAACTTTCTTCTTTTATCACTTTTCATTTGTTTAAAAAATCACAAATGATTTTAAATTATTCTCATATGTTATTAACATTACACAAAAATTGTTGTAATCAATATTGTTATTTCTATCCACCATCAGCGGATTAAATCATCTAACTCTTCACCAAATTTTTATTTTAACAAAATTTTCTATCACCAAACTTTTCGTATAATCTCACAAAAAAATTTAATAAAAAAATATAATTATTATTATTAGTCTAATTAATTAATTTCAAACTTTCCCTTCACTTTATTTATAACAAGTTTTCTCAACCTCTCACATGATGAATATTTTATTTGCTCATTTCCAATGTTATTATTATTGTTATTCAAAAATAAAAATCATTAATTATTTATTTTAATTCTTTTGCACTTTTCATCTTATTTTTTTTTCTCCTCGGTCAGATTAAACAAATCTAAATTCAAGTTCTTCAATTATTTACGTAGGCATTCCATTTGAATTTTGAGTTGATCCAGAAAAAAAAATATTTGGATTAACAGAATAGTGAAATCTGACAAGAATATGGGGCGGTCCACATCGCCTAACCCTTCTTTTACAAATATAGCCGACAGGCTCCTTCAAACATCCGCACATCCTTCTGTGCCCACAACTAAAGGAATAAAACCCACTTTTGGATGACCCCCTAGGACTCCACAACTTCAAGAGTCGCCAAACGCACACTAAAATCATCACCAGAATATTCTGCACACAGCATCATATTATTACTAGTATATTTTTTTAAACATTATATTTTTTCTTGTAATATTCTGTCAATTACTACACTGTGGTTCTTCAGTATTATTTTACCAATTAAATAAATTCTGGTCAATATCTCCTTGTCTCCCATTTACATAAATTCTCCCTATTTGATACATTAAATACCTGCCGTTCCCTTCTTTTTTATCTGAATATTTTCTTTTCTTTTTTTCTTAAGTGCTTTAAAAGAACAGAGCTCAAAAATCTAATACTTCATTCTCTTCATCCATAAACTCATTTAAATATATTTAAACTTCCAAACAAAGTTATTTAATTTAATTCCTTCCAACTAATTAAATTCATCCACAAATTATTATTATCACCACAAAAAATATTTAAGCATCATTAATGTCAAATGATTATTATCGTCCTATTCTTTTAAATAAATAAATATTTTAGTCTCATCTGTGAATTATTATTATCAACGTCTCCTATTAATTTTTATTTAATGCATTAATTATTTAATCACAATAAACAATTAACAAAATTTAATTTAATTCCTAATGTTCGGTATTATCACTCCCAAATTATTTATAACTTTAAATAGCGTTGTTATTATTTGTAAATATTATTAATTTATTCACTTCACACTTGATTAGTATTATATTATTGTTAACTTATTCACTTCACACTTGATTATTATATTTATAATATTAACTTATTCACTTGATTATTATTATCAACTTATTCACATGGCACTTGATTATTATTAAATAAATCAAATTATTTAAATAATCCAAGCCTCAATTACTTCTGTTCTCATAATCAGAATTAACGAAAATATTTATATCCCTCGGAATAATCGAAATATTTCATGTCGAAACATGAACTAATGCCTGTCCTAACAAAAATCTTAGATCGAAAAATAAATTGTCAGACAGCCGTTCCATTTGTCATCCAGACAAATACAATCGAAGATCTAGCTAATATCTAGCTATGGTGAAAAATGTGTGTTGATTTCTGATCGTGACTGTTCAATAATATGGAATTCTCTAATACTACTGGTTAGTGGATAGTACATGAAATGGTTGTCTTACTTCATTCTTGATGTAGATGACGGGCGTGTCCTGCGGTGTACACTATTCCCACAGTGTCTTCCCATGGCCATCTGCCGTATCCAAATACCTCGTTCGTCTCCATGTCCTTCCAGTCCTACGAGTAGTTTTAGCGGCGCATGATGATGTTCGCAGTCATCCGTTCGAAATAACTCCCGTTATCACTAGTACCGTGTAACATGACAAAAAGTTGATCAGTCATAGACTGGTACAGTACTCCTGTAGATTCGAGAATAAATCTCATATTCCAATAATGCGGTTTCGTTTGCACCTATTAGCTGCATAAACGAACAAAATGAAATAAACTTCTTCTGATGAATTCGAAGTGCCTGATGTATAGTCACCACAAGAAATACATCGTTCTGTAGGCTAACTTCTGTGAATGGTTTCGACACTACCATCACCTGACTATAGAATAAGTGACCTGAAAGTCAGTGAATATTCTAAGTCCATTCGCAGCCAAAAGTTAAGTTCGTTCACTTGAACAAAAACTAAGTCGTGCTGACCACTGGTACGGCGACTAAGTCCTCCGACCGTCAGAATCTCGGCGTGTATACTGTCACTTTCACGTAGCGTAGATCCGCACATAAGCAAATGCTTTGAAGATATGCTGACTCTCTGCTCAGCAACGTGGTCTTTTATAGTTCAGCGAGAAATCGTTCGAGAACATTCCATCTCGTATCTCGGCTTCTACTGGACCGATTTTAATGCTTGATAGCTAAAAATCCTCCTCTTGTTATAGGCAGAAAAGTGCGCTAATTTCCTAGCGTCCGTCCCTTCTCCTTGAGGTAATTCTAAAAAATTATTTCTTATGACGTATTCAGGCTCTACGTCATAGTCTCGCGTCACTCGCCCCTGCGATGTCTACTTCCCTCAGCATTCTTGAGTCTCCTCCGCGCGTTTATTCAAATCATCCATTCCTTCAACCTCTTCAACTACCAACTCCTATTTCCAAAGTATGAATGTCAACAATGTCACGGACGTGTGAACGATCCGGGTATAATATTAATACAAAAACTTCACTATTATGGAGTCAAAGATTGTGAATTATCATTAATTACCTCCTATCTCCACAAGAGAAGGCAAATAGTTGTAATAGATAACCAAAAATCTGCTCCGCTCATTATAAATACAGGTGTAGCCCAAGGTTCAGTCATTGGAGCCTTTTTCTTCCTGGTCTTTATAAACGATATTGTTAGTAATATAAATGCCAAGTTAATACTGTATGCTGATGACATCACTGTAATAACAAGTGATAGAGACCTAACTTGCCTTGAAGAGAAAAGAAACAAATTATTAGGTGAATCAACTTCTTGGCTAAAGGTAAACTAACTATTTCTAAACAGTAACAAAACAGAAGAAATCTATTTTCACTTAGACAAATTGACTTCAAGTATTCATGAATGCAGCTCTGTTAAGTTGTTGGGAATCCATTTAGACTCGAAATTAAACTTGGACATTCACACATAAAAATTATGTACAAAATTAGCACGAGTCTTATTTTTATTGCGAAGCCTCAAACGATCAGTCAGTGCTAATCAGATGAATCTCGCACACTATGCATTTTTCCATTCACATTTAACTTATGGTATAATATTGTGGGGAAACTCAACAGGGGCACAAGATGTTTTCAGATGGCAGAAGAAGGCAATAAGATGTCTACAAAGCAAGCCTAGTACAGAATTCTGCAGAAATCACTTCCAAGAACTTGGAATTATGACTCTTACATCAATATACATATTCCATAGCTTAGTGCATATTAAAGAAAATCTCAGTGTATATAAAAATCGAAGGGATGTGCATTCACACACCACAAGAATAAAAAACCAGTTAGATACACCTCATGTCAGGTTAAAGAAAACACAAGACCACTACAAATACTATGGAATTAAAATCTTCAACAAACTACCAACACAACTACAGCAGGAGTCTATAAACATTTTCAAAACTTCCATTAAGCGATGGCTCATTAACAGCAGTATTTACAATTTGGTCGAAATTGAAGAGAAAATTACACTCTGCCCAGATGGACTATAGAAGATCAACTTCTTCTTACTGTATTCGTGTTATTTTATTCTTATTATTTTATAGAATTCTGTAACCTGTTAATAATACTTGTAATATAACTTTGTGATTTTATTGTAAATTGAAAATGCATTTTTAACAATGTGACGTAGTCTAATACAACGATAAGTTGTTAAATGGCAATACATATTGATTGATTGATTGAACATGACACCGGATATAACAAGACGGCTTACTGCACGTACCATCTCCTGGGTTTTTAACATCTTAAGAACATGCGTTATTCTCTTTCGACGACAAATGGTATGTTAGAACATATCCATCCACCAAGTTAGGTCCTTTGGCCTGCCCTAAAATTGCATGTACCCCGTGTGCTGGGGTGTGTGAATTAGCCTTAGCGTTACGTACAAATCAAAACAGGATGTAACTTGTTAGCTCTTATTGTGTTCGTGTACTGCTAACGTCCAAGGTGAACACTTGTGTGTGTATGGTCATATTACACATGAACATGCATTTTCTCACGTACGAACCAAAACAGGATGTGACTTGTTAGCTTACATGTTGTTTCACAAGACGGCTGGTAATAATGTCATCTCACACGTGTTCACATGTATTTAATCACTTTCCTTTCATATCGTTTTCAGATTGTAGTAGTGAGAACTGGCGAACAACGTCAGTTCAACACTCTGCTTTACACATAAATGTAGTTAGACCCTTTGACACAATTTGAATAAATGCATGGACCAGTCCATAGGGACCAGTCCAAAAGGGACCGGTCCAAAGGGATCAGTCAAAAGGGACCCGTCAACAAGGACCCGTCCACAAGGACCCGTACACAAGGACCCGTCCACAGGGACCCATCCACATGGACTCGTCAACAAGGACCCATCCACAGGGACTCGTCAATAGGAACCCGTCAACAAGGACCCGTCCACAGGGACTCGTCAACAAGGACCCATCCACAGGGAACCATCAACAGGGACCCGTCAAAAAGGACCTGTCAAAAAGGATCCGTCAAAATTACCCCCCGTCAAAAAGGGCCCGTCCAAGGGGGGCTAGTCAACAGGGACCAGTCCAAAGGGACAAATCAACAGAGTTCAATCAAAAGGGACCAATCAACACGGATCAATCTAAAGGGGCTATCACCTCAAGGCCTGACATGCCCCTCTTTGATTATTGGTTTGCCGATCGACAAGCGTCGCTTGACATACTTTTTGATCACCCCTCGTGGGTTGGGTTAGGTTAGGTTACACTACAGCCGCCATCTTTAAAAAGCCCGCCCTCTTACAAAAGCCATGAGTGGGCATGCATAAAACCAAAAAACAAAAATGTTGAATCATAGTGGTATTCCACCGTGCACATGTCTCTTGTGTGGAACAACGTTTAATTTCATATTAGCATTCAAACTCCCACATGTCGTACTTGGAAAGCGAGATTTTCTAAAAAAAAACAATTTCACCCCTAGTAGGGGTAGGTTTTATTTTGGGGTGGAAATATGTTGTCCATAGGAAAGAGGGCGTCATCCCGAGTCCTACAACACCTCATTTGTTAAAATACGACCATGGGTTTGCGAGATATCACACCGCCGCCATCTTGTGAGGTGGGGAGGTGGAGGTGGGCCTAGAACACACCAAAAACCACTACTCCTAGTGTCGATGGACACTTTTTGTTTGAGGTAAGACAACAAATATTTTGGTGTTCTCTATCTAGATACTTAACAACATGCTGTAGTGAAGCGACTGTTGTTTATGAATAACAGTCCAATTAGGTAGCTAGTGAAGAATTGAAGACAGTCAATTCAGGGCTTCTTAGATGATGGTTAGCTGACGGTCGGCGGCATCGATTATAGAATATTCATTACTATTGTTTTGGTCGAGGAACATTTACAATTTGAACTTCAGTTGAACTGAAGTTCAGTTGAAGTTGACCTCTGTGAGGGTTGTGGTATTGACAAGGTCACATATGTCCGAATATTTGGAGCTATTCAGGAATCCATGAGGAATAAGATGAGGTGTCAACTTGTTAATGTTCCTCGACCAAAACAATAGTAATGAATATTCTATAATCGATGCCACCGACCGTCAGCTAACCATCATCTAAGAAGCCCTGAATTGACTGTCTTCAATTCTTTACTAGCTATCTAATTGAACTGTTATTCATAAACAACAGTCGCTTCACTACAGCATGTTGTTAAGTATCTAGATAGGGAACACCAAAATATTTGTTTCCTACCTCAAACAACAAGTGTCCATCGACACTAGGCAAATTCTGGATATTTTCAACAAGCCCATACTACGTACGCAAGAGTCTCCATAGAATGGTTACATGTATTTTAGAGTTAGAAGACACTTTGAACAATTAAGTGATTGTGCATAAACAATATTTTAATGAGTCCAAATACACAAATTAAACAAGGACTGAATGACTGAAAATGCGAGGAGCATTACATGCTTTATTTATGGCTGTTGTTGAATTTTAATTAGTGTATTTTTCAAGCTCGTAGTTTTTAATATGTTGAGGTTTTGTAATTGATGATGTGTGTTTTATGTTGTTTTATTGGGGATTTCGAGTGTGTTTTATGATGTTTGTAGTACCAAAAGAGGGCTGAGGAAGGAGACAGAGGGTCTCCGAAACATGTACTCATAGAGTTTTCTATTAAGTAAAGTATTGATTCGGCGGGATATTCAGGTTTTACCTATTGTAAACACGGTCAATACGGAACCTGGAATGAGTGCTGTACCTAATATTCACATTGTATGTCACACGTGATCCCTTTCTGCTGCATATGCCTTATGATTTTCTCGTTTGTGGTTTCCTGATGTGCTTTTCCCACATATAACCAAGCACGCCTTTCCCCTGCTTGTAGATCTGATTTTGAGGGATCCATGGTGCCTATCACAACATTATGCTCATTTGTTCGTTGTCGTCTGTTCACCATATCAGAATAACTCTTTCGATGTCCATTTTGAGCATTTGTTGATTCTTCTTCTGTTGTGAAGAATTTAAGATGGTCTTCAGTTGTTCGTAGATTCGTATTGTCTCTCTTTTGTATTTCACTAGTGTCTGAGGGGTGGATGTCTTTACTTCCTTCATTAATCCTATTCTCATGTGCCTTTGCTGTGACACTTATTGTATTTTTATTCACTGACGTTATCAATTTAGCTTGCTGTAGTTGAGCTTCTAGAATGATAGTCATTTTTTGCATTAGATTCTCAGCTACTTGATCCATTTTCTTTTTCATATCTTCGCATGTCTTTTTGTTTTCGGAGATGATTTTTGCATCTTCATGGGTAGTTTTACGGAGTCCAAAATTTTGTAGACGGAATTTGCATGTGTCACACAACCATAGTAAGTTTCCTTTTTTAGAATTCAAGACTTTTATTTCTGCCATTCCTAGTGCGGTGCATGTGCTATGATACCAGAGAATGCAGCCGTCACAGCCTACAGAAACATCGTCTTTCGGTAGTTTTATATCACATTTCCTACAAGTGAACACATCTTTACTACAGCCGCTTGCCATGTTGCTTCATGTTCTTATTACTTTAGTTACCGGTATTAGTTATTATTGGGGTTTGTTAATTGAAGGTTTTGCAGCACTTGAGACAGAGAGATGGTTGCGGTCCGGAATGAATCGCTGACATGCGCTAATCATCTGTAGCGTGTGCGTCTTGAGTTGCAAGGCATTCAGCGAAGGTTTGTTCTCGAAGTGAGTGGTTTGTATAGCGTTTCCGTTTGTGCTATTTAACCTCATTAATATCTTAACAGAATATATTCTTTGTACCTGAGGGGTCCGTATTTTGTTCTTGTGTACTTGTAAAATACCATTGGTGTTGTTGGTCTTTTGTTGTCCTTAGCACGGATGTTCACTTTTAACTACTTTGTCACTCATTTGAGCACACTAAGGCTGCGATTAATAGTATAAATTTCAAAATTCTTATATTTAATTTGAACAAATACAACAAATCGCTATTTATCTTTTTGTGGTAGACCTAATCTATAATAACAATCACTTCCGTAGACGAAGATATAATCAACGACTGGTCAAGCCGAGCTTAACCTCAAAGTTGATTGGATTGATCGCTTTTATAAAAAAAAAAAATCGTAATAACATCAAGTTAAAACTTCCTAGTTTTCTTCACAGATTACCTTACTACTTTGCCTTACTATTCTTGTACCATTTACAGGCATTTCCACACAATTTGCAAACTCACTCTATACTGGGCTCGTGATACCCTTCCATTTTGCATTTTTTGAATATCATGATTTGCGATACCCAGCCACTTGGCACTTCATCTTCACTACAATAACTGACTGTGGGTACATCATATTAATCGAACGGTCTGTAGTCACATCGAGGGAAAATATAAAGACGCGTTCCCACGGCCTGTGACTCGGCGAGCCTGGTCTGTAGTTTACCAGACCTCGTGCCGTAGGAACGCAAAGACTCGTTATTACTCGGGTTGGTGCATGGTGGCTCGGCCATTCCCGCTTATTGTCGGTACCTAAAAGGCTTGTGGCTCGACGGATGACGGGCCCCAGTACAGCTCGAGCACCCGTTCCCACGATCTGTTGTGGTGTGTTGCAGTTTGTGCTGGCATGTTCTTTGTTTTCAATGCTAGATCAGGCTGATGGTTCTCAGAAGAGAAGCACGACCAATATTTTACAGGTGCCTAGTTACTTTTTTA
Source organism: Meconema thalassinum (assembly GCA_946902985.2). Lineage (NCBI taxonomy): Eukaryota > Metazoa > Arthropoda > Insecta > Orthoptera > Tettigoniidae > Meconema > Meconema thalassinum. The sequence goes on from OX336390.1 coordinate 446,390,197, forward strand.
TATTTAACTACTCAATTATAATTACCTTTTACGACTTTTATTCAGTGTTCCCATCCACCAACGCCGTTTGCGAGCCGTTCTTTTTTCCTTCTTCAAACAATCGACACTCAATAATACATAAGCCGCTAGGGCACACGCTGCTTCCTCGTCATCACTGTCCAAATACATTTTTCGGCATCTATAAACACACTGAACACTGTACCTACTAGGTGTGGTGACTCTTCTACTAGACTTGTGGCCTCTCGAGATTCGCCAAGCCACGAGCCTTTCCGCTCCATGGGAACGATTTGAGGTCGGGATACGACAGACCATGATAGGCTACAACAGACTACCCGTCTGTGAGTAGGCTCGTCAAGTCACAGGCCGTGGGAACAAGGCTTAATAGTAGTGTTCAGTATCGTTTGCAGTGCATTAGTACCGTACGGGATGCAAGCAGAGAAATATCGACTTTCCTGACAACACACGTTAGTTGGGCTGCATAAAACAATTTTATTAGGGGCAGCTGATTCACCTGGTATAATAGTGGCATACAAGTGGCATACTGACCTTATTGGCAACTCAAACTAACACTTGGGGCGCTGAGGTCGGTCTGGATAAGTAGGGTAAAAAAAACCTCAATAACACGTGTTTGATATGGAACACTTTTTATTTTTCGGTTATAATCAGTAAATGTGGTCCCTAAAATAATGACAGTGTTATTTTTAATTGTATATATGTATAACTGTGCGATACACGTGATCTAATTTGTGTGTTCCACTGGATTTCATGTGTCAATTTTATATTATCAAGCATCGGTTGTCTGCTGGTATTTGTTTTTGAGCAGTTCGAGTCATGGCACTGTTACGTTTAAAAGCTATATTTGAGTTTGCTCACTGTACCATAGACTCTAGAAATTATTTGCTGCTTGGTAGGGCGAAGGGATGAGTTTAACTTGTATTACAACTCGGGGGATACAGGAAGCGTATTGGGAAAAGCTAGAAGCCACAGAGCGGGCGTTTCATACGCCCTTCCCATTGGTTAGATTGTGTAGCCGTGCAGTTCTCGAAAGAATGTTCTGCAGGGCATATCTTTGTCCGTAATCTTTGATCTTATCTGGTTCCAACACTTGCGAGCTAAGAATTCTTTGTAATGGCATGGAGTATTAATGTTCAACGGAACAGTCATTTGAAAAATATGATATACAGCTGATGGTAAAATGACAATTACAGTGAAGCAGTGAAGGAAAACTGGACGAGAATGCAACTACGTTACTGAGGAACATATAAAATTTGTGAAAAGTTCTAGGACGAGCGATGTGTATATCAAATAGCTGAATTTTGTAAACAACGCCTTAATGGAAGTACGCGAGCGTAAATTGAGGGTTATGTTGTGTTCGATAATTTTTGTATTTGGAGATAATTGCGGAATATACTGTATATATAAATAATTCCTGGAATTCCTTATAAAAAAGAATGTAATGTTCATAAAGCTCGTGTGAACGAACAGTTCCCAGAGGTCTAGCGATTGCTGTGCTATCAACGAACCTTGAGCCAGGTTTAAATTATTCGTCGTGCTTCTTTTCTGCGAACCTTGAGTCAGGTTTTCTATTAATTCTGAATGAAAGTAGAACGCGGCTTATACACTTGCACCAGACATGAATGTGACTTTTACGCACCTGTGTCCTTGTTTCATCTTCTGGGCGAAATTACATATTGAAATTAGGAACCCTGGTCATTATTGCACCTCATATATGTGCTAAAGCACGTAATATGCGTTTTTATTTATTGCTCTTTTAATATTAGAAAGAAATAAAGGGAATGTCTGCCCTCAATACATATATTAAACCTACTCACAGGTGGAGAAGATCTGCCCTAATCTTTCCCAAAACGGGAGAACGTGAAGTAGGCTCAAGCCTGACCAAAATAAGTACTGTGAAAGAACTATAAAACTGAAGTGAGGGTAGAGGGCATCGAGATACATCACCAGAAAATCAAAGGTTAGATAACAATATTTATTGCTAAAGTGCAAATTGGTAACAGTAAACAAAAAGTGCACATAAGTGCTCAAATAAATAGTTTAAGTATAACAATTGCAATTGCAAGGGTTTGATATCAGAGACCCTAATTAAGAATGGAATGCTTGATTCTAACTAGAGAAAGATCGAGCTTGACATATAAATATTGCGCTAATAATAAAACAGAATGAGGAAATGCATGACAATAGTAAACAAGATGTTCAGTAAAGAACATATAGCCTACTTTCTCCTAAATGCATGGGTATTGTTATAACTCTTTGTCCATTTTAAGGAGTATAATTGAATGTTGGTTGTAGTAGCTTGTTGAAATACACCGTGCTATAGGGATATTAAACATGAATATGAGTTGCCCTTTGCTAGTGCAACCTCTGTAAAACACTTCATTCAATTCGGTTTCACCGTGTTTGAATTGATATGGGAAATGGATTTGCACACATACATGGCCACTATTTGCAAACTATTGGGCTGATGACCTTGTAGTCAGTCATAAGATGCTTTCCACAAAAAGGCATGTTGTTGCAAAATCTGGTAGAGATCAAATTATTAGTATGGTCGTAATTTGATTCAAGCTTTTAACATTTGGGTGGCCGTCATTCCGTTTCCGTCAAGATGGCGGCGATATAAAACATGACACTGAGGTGCCCTTTGCTAGTGCTACCTCTGTACCAAATTTCGTTCAATTCGGTTTCACCGTGTTTGAATTGATTTTGGGAATCGATTTGCAAACATATTTGGCCACCATCTGCAAACTATTGGGCTGACGATCTTGCAGTTTGGTCAGAATATGCTTCCCAAATAAAGATACGTTTTTGAAAAATTTGGTAGAGACTATAATATTAGGTTGGTCGTAGTTAGATTTTAGCTTTTAACATTTGGGTGGCCGCGATTACGTTTCCGTCCAGATGGCGGTGATATAAAACATGACACTGAGGTGCCCTTTGATAGTGCTACCTCTGTACCAAATTTCGTTCCATTCGGTTTCACCGAGTTCGAATTGATAGGGGGAATCGATTTTCACACAAATATGGCCGCCATCCGCAAAATATTAGGCTAATGACCTATTAGTTTGGTCAAAGGATGCTCCCTCCATAAAGGTATGTTGTTGCAAAATTTGGTAGAGTTCGGATGATTAGGTTAATCGTAATTTGATTTAAGCTTTGAACATTTGTGTGGCCGCCATTACGTTTCCGTCAAGATGACGGCGATATAAAACATGACACTGAGGTGTCCTTTGCTAGTGCTACCTCTTTACCAAATTTCGTTCCATTCGGTTTCACCGTATTCGAATTAATAGGGGGAATCGATTTTGACACAAAGATGGCCGCTATCCGCAAACTATTAGGGTAATGACCTATTATATTGGTCAAAGGATGCTCCCTCCATAAAGGTATGTTGTTGCAAAATTTGGTAGAGATCGGATGATTATGTTAGTCGTAATTTGATTTAAGCTTTGAACATTTGTGTGGCCGCCATTACGTTTCTGTCAAGATGGCGGCGATATAAAACATGACACTGAGGTGCCCTTTGCTAGTGCTACCTCTGTACCAAATTTCGTTCCGTTCGGTTTCACCGTGTTTGAATTAATAGGGGGAATCGATTTTCACAGAAAGATGGCCGCCATCCGCAAACTATTAGGCTGATAACCCATTAGTTTGGTCAAAGGATGCTCCCCCCATAAAGGTATTTTGTTGAAAAATTTAGTAGAGATCGGATCATTAGGTTAGTCGTAATTTGATTTAAGCTTTGAACATTTGTGTGGCCGCCATTACGTTTCCGTCAAGATGGCGGCGATATAAAATATGACACTGAGGTGTCCTTTGCTAGTGCTACCTTTGTACCAAATTTCGTTCAATTCGCGTTCACCGTGTTCGAATTGATAGGGGGGACAGACGTTCGGAGTACACACACTCACACACACACAGACTCACACACACACATATACACACACACACACACACACACATAGCAGACACACTTTTTTTCGCCCTGTGTTGATCTCATAAGTCTACTTTCATTTTTTGCAAAAATCGAAAGTAGGCTAAAATTGAAATTTTACATAAAAAGGACTTATCTTCTTGCAGAGCCAGCTCCTTAAAAATGTTCAGTTATCAAAAAAATGTTGTTGCGAAGTATTTACAGTTCCTTTGGAAGGAGGCGTTCATGGCCTTAAAATAGGTATGCCAGAAGTAGAAAAGTCCAACTCTTCTTCCATCTCTTGGTATCCAGGCGATGATTTATAAGAATTTTAAAGGTTGCTAGCAGTCGGGAAAACTGCTGTTGCCTTGCAGGATGAATCAAAATAGACACCATCTAAGAGGTGGCTCGCTGAGTAATACAGCCGGTATTTCCTTGTGCCAGCTGGGTCGTTGCGTCAGAGTGAAGAACTCATGGTGTACCTGTTCGGTAGCGTAGTGGTTAGCGATGCGGCACTGACAAGGGAAGTCTCTGAACCGGGGAATCTCGGATCTTGCTGGAACTTTGCAGATACGTTGCGTGAGCCCAACTAGGCAGAACCGTGAAGAAAAATCTTTCGGAAATTAACTTCCCCTTCTACTAGATGAAAAATTAAGATTTACACGTTTAAATTGGCGCGCCAGTGGCGTGAGCTTCATTGGCTGCGTCAGAGGTTGCTTCCCGGTCTACAGTGTACACTGTACAGTCACCGAATGAGAGGCGACAGACCCGGCATACGCTTATATCCTTATACGGAGAGTGTCCCATGCGTTGCATAATGAAGGTTAACATTGGAGAAGTTATCTGTTGTCTGGAGGAAAAATATGGAAAATGTATGGAAAGGCTTCTCAGCATTCAAGAACAGGACCTGTTGGACAGTTTGGATGGTTTTGTGCCTATCTGGCTTTCTGGCGTTCGTCTCTTGTAACACGTGTGTTAGGTATGAAATACAAACAAAATGCTGTTGAGTATTGGAAACGCGGTAAGAGGCGTCCGCTTTCCTTTTCGTCGGTAAAATGTAAGTTTTACCGTTTAAGAAGAAAGATAGATTTATATTTGTGGGAAGAGCAAGTGAAAAGGGGCGGCACTCACCACGACAAATTGAGGAGAATGACATGTGCCTTAAAAGCCCAATTTGACATTGCCCATCAGAATAATGACGTAATATCTGACGTGAAAATTCAGCAATGGGCTATGCTAGTTGCGCAGGACGTAAAATATACGGGGTTTAAAGCCAGCCATCCCTGGGTGCAGCACTTTAAGGATCGCTATAATATCATTTCGTGAAAAAATAGCAACTGTGGTGATATCAAAGAATGCCCATCGAAAAATGGATATTATGTCAACAGCAGAAATATTCGTAGAAGATGTTACATTGGTTCTAGATTATCTCGGCCCTGTAAATGTACAGTATGTACTGTAATAGTGATCAAAGTGGGTTCAATTTGGAGATGTGTTCGGGTCGAAATCGGTTTTCTCCAAAGTGCAATCAGTGTGGGCCACAACGCACAGTTATACAATAATGCCAACAGTAACAGCAGCGGGCAAGCTGCTTGGACCTCTCTTCAACAACAAACAACCCCTGGCACTATACAGCCCATGACGGGCTAAGGCCGACCAAGCGACCGCTGCCCAGCCATTTGGCCTGCAGATATTGGGGTGACGCGTGATCAGCGCGTCGGGTCCCCTCGGCCGTTAATCTTGGTATTCGTGATCGGGGCGCTGTCTCACTGTCAGACAGCTACTCAATTGTCCTCACGAGGCTGAGTGCACCCCGTTCCAACCCTCACGTCAGTTTTAAAATCCCTGACGGAGCCGAGGATCGAACCCGGGGCCTCCGGGTGAGAGGCAGGCGCGCTACCCCAACACCACGGGGCCGGCTTGGACCTCTCTTCATAACTTTGAAATAACCAAAAGGTGTGTTTTGTAAAAGGGTGAGAGAAACTATATTTGCACATGACAATATTTACGTTGTTCCCACAAAAAAAAAAAAAAAAAAATGGCAAAATGGGATCCGCACAATTGGAGAATTGGTTTCATAATGTTTTCAAACAGCATGTTCCGTCTGGCAATGTAGCACTCCTTTTGGATTCCTTTTCTGGACATGATCGTTAGAAAGTGAAGAGCGCATACGACTGATGATGATACCTCCTGGGGCCACAGCCTATTGTCAACCATTGGATGTATACGGCTTTAGGATCTGGAAAAGCTTTGTCTGCAGATTTTCGAACACCGTTCGGTTATTGAATTTTGACATCAATTTGGCCCAGAGAAATGCATTCTTGAAAATGCAGTCTCTGACCACCAATTGTCGTCCTCTCGTTTAACTTCAATGTGGCAATACGCATGGTACCTGTCCGACAATCCCGGTGAGTTTGAACACCCTGTGCCATATTGTTTGGATATCAGTGCAATACAATGCAGTACTTGCACTCGCCCGTGTCTCATACGGTGTGGATGGTGTAAAACCAGTTTGTGTTTCCAACATTATTACCACGAGCATCACTGTTGTCAGAACTATGTGAAATAGCTTGGTCTCTTACTCACTCGTGTGACCATTGGTTCAGTTTACTCTGTGCTGTGTTGTAATTATATGTATTTGTGATACTTTACATTGCATGATTAATAATAAAGCACGAAGTGCAATATTTTGTAAAGATGCAACATAAATGTCCCTTGCCGCAGCGAAGCTTATGAGCGCGAGTACGGGAGGGCAGTCGTTTGCAGCATGATATTTTGAGCCACCAATCAGGAGTGAAGCACACTCCCCCTTGACCAGCGCGCACAGTTCAAAATTGTTGTTCTTACTGCCGTCTACGGTGGGTAGGATTTAATTTCCGAAAGATTTTTCGTCACGGTTCTGCCTAGCTGGGCTCACGCAACGCATCTGCTAAGTTCCAGCAGGATCCGCGATTCCCCGGTTCAGAGACTTCCCTTGTGAGAGGAGTAGCAGCAATAGTGCCATGAGAAGCATTAGCGTGTAGAGAGTGATGATCTGACTGCTGCGTGGATCTGAATGACGATGTGATCCAAGTGAAGTGATGATCAGAGTGGATGATGAACGCCAGCAGGTAGCGGCTTATAAACGATGGCCACAGAAACATCTAGACGACACTAGACCCTAGACTCACGAGTCCTGCTATTGGCTGGACGAAGGTCACGGTGACGTCAGTCGACACTGACGCTCACCAGACAGCAGAGCATCCAGTAGATGCCCGGTATGACGGGAGTATGGAGGCTTGTGGTAGCGAGTGACTGGAACACTCAAGGTGAGAACTTTACAAATTTGAAGCTTATAAATAAATCAGTAAATTAATTACGATACAATGAACTTATTAACATATAAATTTGGTTTGAAGTTTTTCGGGACAAGAAAAGGAACAGTAAAACAAGGCTGTCACGAAATATACAAAAACGTATACTGTCACAAAAGTAACCATGCTCCGAAAACCACCAAACCAAACAAACAAGAGGTAAACAACAACAGAGAAGCATAAACACTAAGAATCGAGTGGTAGAGGGGCAATCATAGAAATAGGTCTAGTATAATGACCTTTACTGGTAAGAATATCTACCACTCGAACATGATTATCACGACCAGAGTTGCAATGGGTCACTCTGCCGAGATTCCATACGAGAGGGGGAGTGGGGTCCCGAAGGAGCAAGCACCATGTCACCCACACGTACATTAGGATGAGAAAGACGCCACTTCTCCCTCCGCTGAAGTAAACTAAGATACTCCAGCTTCCAACGACGCCAAAAAGCATTACGGAAAGATTCTATCTTTCTACAATAAATAGGCAGATTGATTGAAAAGGCAGACATTCCTTTTATTTATTTCTAATATATAGTTAGTCAATAGTACATGGAGCAGTGGTGATATCTTATATAGTATAGGCATAGCAAGTGTGCCTGTATAACGTACAGTGTTACAGTAAGTATATATATATATATATATTGTATGATCAAGTAGGGAGTGATAGAGGAGTAACACCTCTTTAAAAAACCCTGGTCCAGCTGGCCCGGCTGGCAATACCTTGTTAGGGTCCCTTGCCAGGGTTACGGTGAAGTCCTCAACGGTACCTGCAGTGAAAGAGGTGAACTCTGGCACAGTGTGGTTGGCGGAAGGGGCAGCCGGGACTACTATACATTGCGATCCAGCTGCGGATAAAATTCCCCTAAAACAAAATGGCGACTTCCGTGACGTCATCAACGAGTCACGAAATACTCCTCTAGCAAGCTTACGGGAAAAGCCTGGGTAATAGGGGTTTTTGGGTGGGGAAACACAAAAAGCCTCGAAACGACCAATGCATCGAAATCTATAATTAACCTATGCAGCTCAATTAAAGATTCCGATACATAAAAAAATCGCAAATTCACGTCATTAATTTAAAATTTCCGTATCGAAATATTTAATTATCCTAGGTCGGTCGATTAAATATTCCAATTCACATCGTAATTATTTTCATTTCGTGAATAAATAAAATTGCATCGAAAACTATAATTTACCTATATAGCTCAATTAAAGATTCCAATACATATTTTTTTTTCGCAAATTCACGTCATATATTTAAAATTTCCGTTTCGAAATATATAATTGGCCTATGTAGATCAATTACAGATTCCGATACACATCGTAATTATTTTCATTTCGTAAATAAAAAACATTGCATCGAAATCTAAATAAAATTTCGCAATTTAACGTTATACTTTATAATTTCCGCATCGAATTCTGTAATTGGCCTATATAGGTCAATTACAGATTCCGATACACATCGTAATTTCAGTTGATATTTTTAATTTTACGCTTCGAAATCTATAATTGGCCTATGTAGATCAATTACAGATGACGATACACATCGTAATTATTATAATTTCATATTAATAAAACATTGCATCGAAATCTTTAATTGGACTATATAGGTCAATTACGGCTTTCGATACAATGTCTTATAAATATAAAATTAAATTAATTACGACGCGTAACGTCATCTGTAATTCAGCTATATAGGCGAATTACAGATCCCGAAACGGAATTTTAAAAATATGTCATAATGTAACCCTAAATTAAAATATTTTCGTATGTACGGCGTGCCAAATTGAGGTAGGCCAATAAATAAATTACATCTGACGAAACACAATGCGTTTCGAAGGTTTTTAATGCTCATTTCTGTTATTGAGTTGTCACCACCCAAAATAACATATAACCAAGGCTTTTCCCATAATCTTGCCAGAGAAGTATTTCGTCAGGTGGTTGATAACATCACAAAAGCAGCCAATTTGTTTTTATAATATAGTCATGCACAAACGACCGCGGTCTGTAATAATCGCCGGTTGGCATCAATACATTAACATAGCTGCTGGCACATTGTAATATTCTTACAAAACATTGTGGTCAATAATGTTATTGACCCCACCACATAGCAAGAAATGGTTTTGTGTAGTATTTTTTTTTCTTCAAAGTTGGCTGCAAATACGCAAACACAAACACAATGCCATTATAAAACATTGTAGTCAATAATGTTGTTTTTGCTGGGGGGGGCTGCGGCCCACCCTCCGCTAGGTTGGTATTTTTATGCATTCCAATATTGGCTGCAAATACATGTATCTCAATTAGAAATCACAATCCCTAACAAACTGTTTAATAATACCTCACAGACATACTATATGAAACGTCAAAAACAAGACCTATAGGCCGATAGGTCTAATACAAAACACTGTCATATCTATTTTGCAGGTGTTCATGTAAATGCCAATTTGTCTAAATTTTACCAATCCATTACTATTTTAACAGGCGTATTCCCCAACACCGTTCCTGACGTAATATTATCGTTTAGACAAATGACATTGGCTTTAGACGAGTACAGGGCAACTTTCCTATTAAATGCAACAACCAAAATAAATATATGAACAACGTAAAAAAACTCACCGATAGATCCCAAATGCCGTATTATACCACATGTACAAGAAAAAGCACTAATTTTCGACCACACGTTCCCTCACATCACAAGTAACGGAATTTATTTGAATGCAACAACTTCAGGAATTCAACAATTTTATCACAAATCACCAACACAATCGGGCACACGACACTGCTAATATCAAAATCCTGCTCTATAGGTTATACAGGGAATAATAATTGTTCAAATTACGGTTACAAAACTCAAATCGGTGAAAAAAATGGACATCCTTTTCGGTCAAAACCGCGCGCGAAACTGACGTATGAATCAGCTGACTCCCAGCAATGAAAGCGAGTCAATATCGATACGTGCCGTGACTCCCGGCAACCAAAGCGAGTCAATATCGATACGTGCCGTGACATCACGGTGACGTCACAGCCGGTGTATCGCAAGGTATAGATGAGCTGGGGCAGCCTATTGCTCAGGTTTAATAGGGCAAACTATTGTCCATAGTTATGATGGGCAGATTTTGGCCCAACGGCAAAATGAGCGGAGGAGGAGCCAATAACTCTCATGACTCCCAACGGTCATAGAGGCGAAAGAGGTCACGCCAGACGGACTGGCTGTAAAGGCGCACCTCAGTAGTACTTGAGTATGCGGCAGTTCATTGCAGTCTCTGTGTTCGGTCCTGCATGCCTCATTCTTTGTGAGCCGCAGGATAAGGCTCAGAGATCATAGTGTGTGGGTCTCGTCCTGGCAAGCTGAGATCCACCCTAAACAAATTCACGCCAGTGGCACTTCTTCCGCACGTCACTTACTTTCAAAGTCCAACGGCGATGGGATATGGACTCTTTAGTCACCATAAACACATCCACAAACTGGACTGAAGGAAGAAGATTTATACTCGGATTCGAGTTAAAACCGATGATGATACGGATCTCAATTACTGACATTATGCTCTTTTAATAGCGGCTGCCATGTTTCGACAGCGCTTGCATCTCGTTCAACTGTCAACAGGCACACTCTAGCGGTAGGCTACACACCGAGGCACACAAATTGTTGCCAACATGTGGGATACAAAATTACTGTAAAAAATAAAATAACTGGGACGTGTTATAAATAGGCTGTAAGCATTGTCAAAAACCACTGATCTGGACGCGTTAGGCTGTAACCATTGGATTGGATAAAACATAGATTAGAATGTTCGGGTGTCGGTGCGGCCAAAATGTGCAGCTATCAGGGCACGGTTGACTCAAAACCATTGATCTGGGGGGCGATAGGTTGTAACCTTTATCAAAAACCATTGGACTGGACAAAATGAAGTTTAGAATGGTTGGGTGTAGGTTGGCCTTGGTCCCGCACAGCTAGTGGGGCACGGTAGACACAAAACCATTGATCTGTGAGCGTTAGGCTGTAACCGGTGTCAAAAACCATTGGATTGGACAAGAATGGTCAGGTGTAGGTGCGGCCTTGACGTCCGGGTATCCTCTTGTTGCAGGTTACAGATAGGTTATGTTTTATCCTCCTAACTTCCACTTCACGATGGCACATGAATGATGCGCAATCAAGGATGAACTGGGCACTTCTTTGTTTTATATCGTACTAAAGGGCGAGGTTGGCGGTACTATTTTAATGATACTAGTGCTTAGAGACAGACCAGCGGGGCTAACGAAGCGACCCGAATACTCACGACCGCAACTGATGATGATTCATTTGGACCAATGGCGACCACAGCTGTAATTTTGGCTCTATAAGTCGTGACCCTATCTTGGATGGCTGGGTGGGTCACAGGCGGTAGACGAGGAAACATCATTCCCTGATTTTTTTCTCGTCGTTTGATAAGGTATTTTGGCTAATTCATGTACTATAGAGAAAGTTATCGCTCGTTCTATTTTCATTCAGTGCTACCGTTTGTTAGAATACGTGCAAGAAGATATTGCCGAAGAATGCTGCACAGATCTTCGGCAATGTTCGGGTGGGCTCGGTAGTGGCAGAACACGCCCCTCCCACTTCGCTCAGTAGCTCGCTGGTAGCCTTTGTGAACGGATGGCTGCCCAGGCTTGGCTGAACTGTGACTGGGATTCAAGTGAGATCTCAGTGCGTGTATGTAACTTAATGCCTTACACAGTAGTTATAACCTGAGCCAGGACACAGTAATCTATTGTTGAAGATGAAGGAAACAATAAAGTGATTAAGATGGTATATTGGCTTTCACGGCCCGTGAATTAAACTCAGTAATATTTCTAGGTTTGTGCCGTGTCTTGTGTGGGGTTTCGCCTAGGACACCAAGCTGGCTGGCTGTCTGTCTGTCTGTTGGTTTGTAATTAAGGCCTAAACTCGAGTATCCATAATAAAACATCCGATAGTAGTCCACGTCTTCTGAAAGAGGTTGAAAGCCACTCATATCACTTTCACTGTCATCCGTGCTATTGGTGTTGACGTTACTAACACACTCTCTGTCACTGTCGCTATCGTTCCCCAGATTTAATGATTATGCGGTCTGATAGCCTACTTCATCCATTATGTGATCGCTATCAATGTAGTTCTTCTCAATGTCTATTACGTAACTACACTGACTCGACCATTCTTCTGCTCCAGTTGACTCAATTATTTGCATAAGTAATGTTCTTGCGTCATCAAGTTTGAAAGTAACAGTCTTTTCTGCTACATAATTTTTAGCACGAGCCCAAATCATTTCGATAAGGTTTCAAGTCAGGGTGGTACGGTGGTTGACGCAATATCGTGTGTCCATAGTTAGCAAGTAGTCTGTCGATTTCATATGTCTTATAATAGACTGGTTCACTTTTCTCAATAATTGCCATTTTAACCATTCTAGCGGCATTTTGGGTAACATTTGGCCAAATGTGTTTTTTTTTACTAATTCAGACCTGCTAAACACGAATTTCGATGTTGGCACTCCCAAATTTTGACCGGAAGCTCAGAATTCAAGATGGCGTCCAAGATGGCGGACGTTTTCTTACCTGCCCGATATTTTCACTCCTGGGGCCGATTTTTCTGATCTAAATGCCTTTTTCAGGGTTATTTTTGTCGTAGAATGCAAAAATGATTGTCTTAGACTGTTAGAAACAATTATATAACCGTTTTTAGTATTAAAATACTCCATAAAATGCTTGGCGGCAAAAGTAGGAACTATTTGAAAAATTCTAAGTTGCAGTCTGTACTTAAATTAAAAAACAGATAACACATACTAATACAGTCATCACAATTAACATCGGTTATCAGACAGATTCTATACACACCCAAAGTACACGGGGCTACATGACCGCGTTGTCGCAGCCCCTAAACTTCAGAACCAACCAACCATACTCCATAAAACAAATTATCCTGGGAGGAAAATACATATTGTGTGTGTGTTTTTGTTGTTGTTTGTTTGTTTTTGTAATATTTTGTTGTTTATTGATAATACTGTAGTGACATCTTTTAATACGAGTCGAAGGGCCCGTGAGTCGTGAGCGCAAGCGCAAGAGTCACGCCAGCTGACTGCGCGACCCCTTCCCCAGAGTGCGCGCGCCTGTCTAGACAAGTTTGAGTGTGGCGTCTCTGCGCTGTTTTCTGTGTGTTGTGGGCATCTTGTCGCAGTTTAGAAAATTGATAAGTTGTTTGTGTTTGGTGCAATAACTGTTCTTCAATACTTTTTAGTGGAATTGTGTCTGAAAGTGGTACCGATAAGTGTTTATAAGCAGTTGTGTTTATCGTCTGAGCAAGAATACGCAAGTGTACCATTCTTTGAGGTTATGGTCTCGTGTGTTTTAGATGGAACCTCAAGTAAATCTACACGGTGATGGTTACAGTCGATGTAATTTGTGCATTCTTTGTTCGAAATCCAAGAAAAAAGGAGTATTTACGTTGACAAAAGGAACAGTAGCGGGTTATGAGGAACTGAAGTCATGTGCGGATGAACGAAAGGCTCTGTATGACGAAATTTACAGTTTTGTCATAGACAGTTTTTTGGAGTTGCCAAATAACGACGTCTCTTTTTCCTATCACAGAGAATGTTACCCTGATTTTACCAACAAAACGAATATAGAGCGTTTGAGAAAAAAGAGACACAGAGAGGAGGTTAATCAAAATGCCTCCACCTCAAAAGACTCTCATGACAAGCACGTTAAAAAGCGCACTAGAAATAGAGTCAAAACAGATTGGAAGAAGTGTATATTTTGTCAGGATGATTCGAAAAAGGAACCCGTGTGGCAAGTGCAGACTAAAGCCATGCAGGCAACCATAAACGAACTAACGTCTATTGATTATAACTAGGGGCCGGATGTTGATGCCGTAAAAATGTTTAAAAGATGCACTTCAAATTTTCAAAAATGACTAATAAATGACCTAAAAATTCGAAACATGCACTATAAAATGGAGAAAATGATCTTATAATAATAAACTCACCAATATTTCTAAAAATTCTAAAAATGCACTATAAAATGGAGAAAATTATCTTATAATAATAAACTCACCAATAATTCAAAAATGACATCTTAAGCTCAAACTGAAAAGTCAATCAAAATAGATTTCTAGCACTTAACAAAAGGTTTATGTTCACTTTAGTCTGAGTTGCAATGCACTACAAATGTCATTCTGATGTTGTTAAATGTAAATGATCTGCGGTTTCAGCCAACAAGTTTTTATATCTCGAAAAGCTGCGTTCAACTTCAACTGATGTGATCAGAGCGTACTTGAAGTGAGGAAGGTTGTTTGCAGCTAACTCGGAGAGACGTATCTCCCTCATATACAGCTGCGACATGACTAAATTGGAAAAAATTACCTTAAAAGGCCGATTTCTCTAAAATATGACCCAAAAAATCTACCAAAGTTAAAAATATGCTCTTAAAATGGAAAAATATTTAAAAAAATGCTAAAAGATGCAAAATAAAATGAGTTTCTATGTACTTCACTCTTCCTTCTTCCTTCGTTTCACGTCGAGCCACGTTCAAAAAAAATATACGAGAAGTTGTCGGTGATGTCTATGAATTCTACCTGTCGTTAGATAGGGGTATAGAGGAACGTCAGGCGTTGTTAATACCCTCCGCCTTCCAGCACAAGCTCACAGCTTCTTCCGCTCTTGGTACAGATGACGATAATCCCTGTAACATCCCTAGTTAAGATATCGCTCAGATTTTTACGCAATTGTCTACGCAGCACTCAAAATACATCATGATTTGGGAGAGTTAGATGGTTAGATGTTTCTGTTCCGGATCTT